>OY997271.1:118455157-120855157 GCA_963921465.1 Triticum timopheevii
TACCTCATTGCACTTCAAGTATTCATATTACAAGACATATATCATCTGTTCTCATCTCTGAATATTCAATCTGACAAGACAAAACTTTGAAGGGTAAAGATTCAATTAATCATAACAAGAGTATAGAGGGGAGAAACATCATATGATCCGACTATAACAACAAAGCCCATGATATAGATCACACAGAGAGAGAGAGATCAAACACATAGCTACTGGTACAAACCCTCAGCCCCGAGGGTGGACTACTCCCTCCTCATCGTGGTGTCCGCCGGGATGATGAAGATGTCCACCGGAGATGATTCCCCCCTCCGGCAGGGTGCCCGAACGGGGTCTAGATTGTTTTTCGTGGACACAAAGACCTTGCGGCGGCGGAACTTCTGATCTAGGTTAACCCCCAAGGGTTTCGGAATATTTGTGAATGTATAGGATAAAGAGGGGGTGCGGGAGGCCACCAAGGTGGGCACAACCTACCTGGGTGCGCCAGGGGGCCCTAGCGCGCCCTGGTGGGTTGTGCCCCCCTCGGGGCACCCCCAGGTGCAGCTCAGGCCCATTGGGTTCCTTCTGGTCCAGAAAAAATCTCCAAAAAGTTACGCGGTGTTTGGACTCTGTTTGATATTGATTTCCTACGATGTAAAAAACAAGCAAAAAACAGCAACTAGTACTGGGCACTGGGTCAATAGGTTAGTCCCAAAAAATGATATAAAGTTTCTATAAAATGATTGTAAAACATCCAAGAATGATAAAATAACAACATGAATACTTCATAAATTATAGATAGGTTGGAGACGTATCAAAGGTCCAGGGTCAAGGGGGTAAGGGCGGGCGTGGCCTCTCACTGCGTCCGCCATTTGAAGCGGCGTGCCGGCCGAGGGCGCCGCCCACTGCACTCCCAGCTGTACCCGCCTCCTCGCCGCATTGAAAAACCTACATTTACTAGCAAGATGCCCATGCGTTGCACAGAACATCAAGATGCATTTGTATGAGTGGTTTATCTTGTGGGAGAAAAGGATGAATGAGGGAAGGCCTTATTTGCAAAGTTCAATTGGTGTGGGTATCTTTTTGAAAATTGTCAATGCTTATCATTCATGCCAATCATTTTATTAAATTCTTCTTCTATCAATTCAGCATAACTTTCCGAACCATCATTTTCAAGAAAGATATTATAAAGATGATCAATAATATGATGCAACCTTAATTCCACTTTTTTGTAGTTTTCTTTTATAAACCAAACTAGTGATAAAAAAGAAACTAAAAGATTTGATTGCACGAACTAAAGATATACCTTCAACCACTCACCTCCCCGGCAACGGCGCCAGAAAAGATCTTGATGTCTACTACGCAACTTTATTCTTGTTGACACGTGTTGGGCCTCCAAGCGCAGAGGTTTGTAGGACAGTAGCAATTTTCCCTCAAGTGGATTACCTCAGGTTTATCAATTCGTGAGAGGTGTAGGATGAAGATGGTCTCTCTCAAACGACCCTGCAACCAAATACAAGAAATCTCTTGTGTCCCCAACACACTAAATACAGTGGCAAATTGTATAGGTGCACTAGTTCGGCGAAGAGATGGTGATAAAAGTGTAATATGGATGGTAGAATTTTTTTATAATCTGAATAGATAAAAACAGCAAGGTAGAAAATAGTAAACGGCCACAAAAACGGTGTTGCAATTCTTTAAAATGAGGCCTAGGGTCCATACTTTCGCTAGTGCAACCTCTCAACAATGCTAACATAGATGGATCATATGATTATCCCTCAAAGTGCAATAAAGAATCGCTCCCAAGTTCCTATTAGCGGAGAACAAAAGATAAGAATTGTTTGTAGGTCACGAAACCACCTCAAAGCTATTCCTTCCCTTCGATCTATTCAAGAGTTCGTACTAAAATAACATAAAGCTATTTTTTCCATTCGATCTATCCTAGAGTTCGTACTAGAATAACACCAAAGCAAATTCATATTCATAATACTCAATCCACACAAAGAACTATAAAGAGACCCCAAAGTTTCTGTCAGAGAAAAATGTGCATCAACCCCTATGCATAGATTACCCCAATGTCACCGCGGGAATCCGCGAGTTGAATGCCATAACACATATCAAGTGAATAAAAAAGATACCTCATTTTCACCTCAAGTATTCATATTGCAAGACATATATCATGTGTTCTCATCCCTGAATATTCAATCCGGCAAGACAAAACTTTGAAGGGTAAAGATTCAATTCATCATAACAAGAGTATCGAGGGGAGAAACATCATATGATCCGAGTATAATAACAAAGCACATGCTATAGATCAGGAGGGAGAGAGAGAGATCAAACACATAGCTACTGGTACAAACCCTCAGCCCCGAGGGTGGACTACTCCCTCCTCATTGTGGTGTCCGCCGGGATGATGAAGATGGCCACCGGAGATGATTCCCCCGTCCGGTAGGGTGCTGGAATAGGGTGTAGATTGGTTTTCGCGGATATAGAGATCTTGCGGATGCGGAACTTCTGATCTAGGTTAACCCCTAAGGGTTTCGGAATATTTGTGAATTTATAGGGTAAAGAGGGGGTGTGGGAGGCCACCGAGGTGGGCACAACCCACATGGGCGCACCAAGGGGCCCTGGCGCGCCCTGGTGGGTTGTGCCCCCCTCGGGGCACCCCCCAGGTGCAGCACAGGCCCATTGGGTTCCTTCTGGTCCAGAAAAAATCTCCAAAAAGTTACGCGGTGTTTGGACTCCATTCAATATTGATTCCCTGCGATGCAAAAAAACAAGCAAAAAATAGCAACTAGCACTGGGCACTGGGTCAATAGGTTAGTCCCAAAAAATGATATAAAGTTGCTATAATATGATTGTAAAACATACAGGAATGATGAAATAACATCATGAATACTTCATAAATTATAGATATGTTGGAGACGTATCAGCATCCCCAAGCTTAATTCTTGCTCATCCTCGAGTAGGTAAATGATAAAAGAAATAATTTATGAAGTGTGAATGCTAGCAAAGTGCATAAGTTTGATCAATGATAATTTCAATCACTTATTCTAGCATCATAATAGCAATTCTTTCTTATATAACTTCTCATGTTATAGTAGCAACCAATTCACATGTTAAGGTTCAAACAATGAACTCTCTTAAAACTCAACAACCTATGTTCTCAGTCACCAAGCAATTGCAATTCAACTTATTCAATAGAGTCTAAGTAAGAGCTCCACATACTCAACCATCTTATAGTCTTCTATGATTGCTAACACTCACCGCATACACATGAGCAAAACGTTTCAACCGGACACATAGAAAGGTAGGGGCTTATAATTTCGCTTCCCAACGTATTCACCTTTGGGTGATGTCAACAATAATAACTCATGCTACCCATATTCAACTGGACATATGTGCCTAGATCTTTCCTCACCACATGATGCTTGCCAAAGGAGAAAAATAAAAAGGAATAGAGAGAAAACTTTGACTCTTTGCATAAAAGTAAATACTGAAAAGTAAAAGATAGGCCTTTTGCAGAGGGAAACAGAGGTTGCCATGCGCTTATTTGTTTGTATGCTCAATACCTTAGTGCAAAAGAACGTCATGTTGTATTGCCCCTTAAGATGACAACCTTTATTATGCAGTCTGTCGCTTTTATTATTTGCCATCCAAGTTCGTACAACGCTCAATTTTCTCATACACTAAATGATCTGACACTTCTAGAAGCAATTTTTATTGTCTTATTGCACCGATGACAACTTACTTGAAGGATCTTGCTCAATCTTAGGTAGGAATAGTGGACTCTTGAAAATAAGATTTGGGTTTAAGGGTTTTCGGATGCACAAGTAGTATCTCTACTTGATGCGGAATTTTTGGCTAGCAAAGATGGGGTGGGGGGGGGGGGGCAAGCACCACATGTTGAAGGATCTATCTTATCTTATATTTACTAATTGGAGGCACCATTCATGCGCTTTCCTTAATCCATATCATCAGAATTAATTGAGCCGTTAGATAGTAAAATTTGCGTTCAAGATTAAAAGACATCTTGTGTAACGCATAGAGATGATCCCGTCCCATAAATATGGATATGTCACGTCTACATTAATGAAAAAACAATGAAGTCCAGGATTAGAAAACATCTTGCGTAATGCATGGAGATAACCCCGTCCCATAAATATGGATTTGACACGGATTACCAATAAAAAAAGGAAAGCCCACTTTAAAAACACCCAGTGATGTTATTTCAGTTCCATAAAAAACACATCTGAAACGTCTAACATTAAAGAAAAAAACAAGGGCGAAAAAACAATAATGAAAATACAAGGAAAGCCTCGGTCTGTTTTCAGAAAGATAAAGCCTGAGCTCTCAATTTGGTCGCAAAAAATACGGATTTGACACGTCTAACATTTAATAATGAAGCAAAACAAGGAAACCCTCCACCCGTTCCTAAAAAGTAAAATGGAAAACCTCCCGCGCTCTCATTTCCTTTCCTTTAAAAATGGATCTTACACATCTAACATTTATGATGAAACAAAACAAGGAGCCAGGAGCGCCTCCACTCCTTCCTAAATACAAAATAAAACAGAAAGCCTCCGTTAAAAACTCCAACACAAAATGTGCAACCAAAATCCAAGGATAGAAGGAAGAGATTTCTGCGAACCGGCTGATTGCCCGTGAAATAAAAAAATATGCCTCCATCAATCAAATATTCTGCCACAAGGAAAGTCTTCATTTGTTTCTAAAAAGTAAAAGGAAAGTTTCCGCTAATAAATCCAAGGATATAATGTCAAACAAAAATCCTACAATAAAAGGGGGGAAATCACGACCCGGTTGATTGCCTGTGAAATAAAAATAAGCATCCATTAATAATCAAATAAACACATAAAGTGTACAAAAATAGGATTGTGCCCACATGTACAAAATAGAATCTACAAAAATGCCTAGGTATAATTTCTGGAACACCCATATCTAAGTTTCTAAAAAACACACCCAGGTCTAATTCGGTAAGAAGAAAAACAACATGCCTTCTTCCCTACAAGTACAAAAAAGAGTCCCCAACAACCACGTGTTCTGTACAAACAAAAACAATGTGCACTAAGGAAGTCCTCAAGCAAGACAAAAAAAAGTCCTCATGCCTCACGTTAACAAGGGGTCCACATCCCAATCCCAAAAATAAGAAAATCCATGCACGTACAAAAAAAGAGGGGCCTGAAGCCTCACTGTCAAAAAAGAGTGTGCCTAATAATTTTTTTAAAAAGAGGTAGGAAGCTAGATATGTTGCCGGCTCCGTCGAAGTCCTGTCTATATAGTCAGAGCCGAAATCGGGGATCATACCCTGACTCAGGTGATGGTGCAGCACACCTTGATGACGAAGTCGGAGTTGCAGGGCAGGAACTTGCGCATCAGCAGGCCATCTCATAATTTCTGCTTCGCCTCGTCTGTATCTGACGTGAGGTTTTCCACCAATATCTACTTGAGAAAAGAGGGAAATTACTGCAGGTCAAAGGAACGGAATTAACTGCTTTATCTGCCTCAGATTTATTGGTGCTTCTTTAGTGTCTCTTAAAACTGGTGCTTCTTTGGTTGTAAAAGTGAGAGTATGTTTTTTATTGCAGTTTTTTTAAATATCTATCATATATATAATGTATACATAATAAATAGAACATAGACCCATATAAAAGTCGGTTAAAGCAAAGTGAAATAAAGTTTTAAATTTACGCTATAATGCTGAACATGTAAGTACCTAGCCCGTGCGGCTGCACGGGTCGATGACTAGTGATATATAATTTCTATGTGAATATGAACAAACATAAACCATTACGTTGTCTTCCTTGTCCAATGTCAACAATTTTGGCATATAATATTTTGATGGGGGCTCACAATCACAAAATATTTCCAAGATAGTATATTTGCATGTGAAAGTTCTCTTCCTTATACTAATTATTCGTGAATTGCTTGTTTGACCAATATTATGATTGTCAAGCTTCGAAAGATTTCACTTTCTAAACCCAATGTGAAGCTACCACTAGGCATGATATGATTTCAACTTCATAACATTAAATTTATTCAATAATTTACTCATAGGATATATGTGAAGCACTAGAGCAATTCCATAGAGAAGAGCTTCGTTGACGGGATGTGAATGTCGCTTACCTAGCCTCCCCGGCAACTAATTGAGGACTCTATTTTATTTAAAAACTTTCAGGACTAACTATTTTATTAAAACAGCATAGAAAATGAAAATAAAATGACATTTCAAGAGTAGCACAATTCATGTGAAGAAGCAAAAACTTAGGCTCAACCGATACTAACCGATAATTGTTGAAGAAGAAAGGTGGGATGCCTATCGGGGTATCCCCAAGCTTAGATGCTTGAGACTTCTTGAAATATTATTTGGGGTGCCTTGGGCATCCCCAAGCTTGAGCTTTTTGTGTCTCCTTAATTCTCATCATATCACGGTTTTCCTAGATTTCAAAAGCTTCATCCACACAAAACTCAACAAGAACTCGTGAGATAAGTTAGTATAAACCAATGCAAAACTTTATAATTCTCTACTGTAGCAAATCACTAAAATTATTATTCAACATTTCATAATAAATACCTCTGCATATTTAATACTGATATCCTCAAATAGAATCATTAAACAAGCAAACATATGCAAACAATGCAAACATAACAGCAATCTGCCAAAACAGTACAGTCTGTAAAGAATGCAAGATTCATCATACTTCCCTAGCTCCAACAATTATGAGAAAATAACTAAACTGCATAATATTTATCAGAGCTTATTTTTCAAAAAGTTTCAATAATTTATAATATTCTGACTTCTCTAGGGAATTTTTGCAACATCGATAAACTTTCTGTTTTCAAACAGCAACAAGTACACTTGCAAAATAAGCATGTCAAAGGCTATCATTGCCACTTTTATTGAAATAAAAGATGCAAAATGTTATTCTAAATAACATAAAGCAAATCCTAGCAAAATAAATTGAGGCTCCAAGCAAAACACATATCATGTGACGAATGAAAACATAGCTCCAAGTGAGGTTACCGATAATGTTGGAGATGAAAGAGGGGATGCCTTCCGGGGCATCCCCAAGCTTAGTTGCTTGGATCTTCCTTGGATAGTACCTTGGGGATGCCTTGGGCATCCCCAAGCTTAGGGTTTTGTCACTCCACATTCTCCTCATATCGACATCTCATCCAAAACTTGAAAACTTCAATCACACAAAACTTAACGGAACTTCGTGAGATAGGTTAGTATGATAAAGAGCAAACCATTTCATTTTTGGTACTGTAAAATACAAGATCCATAATTGTTTCCACATAATGCCTACCGTAGCATATCATTTCCACAATTTATATTGAGCAATATAAGCCACAGAAACTAGGAAACAAGCAAACTATGCATTGAAAACAGAAGCTGCCAAAAACAGAACAGTCTGTAGTAATCTATACTCAAATCATACTTCCGCTACTCCAAAAATTATGAAAAAAATTGGAACACGTGAGAAATTTGTATTTTAATCTTATTCAAAAATAATCAACTCAAAAGCACTCTTCTGTTAAAAATGAGGGTTATTTTCGTGAGCGCAAAAGTTTCTATTTTTCAGCAAGATCAAATCAACTATCACCCAACATGATCCCAAAGGCTTTACTTGCACTTTGTTGAAACAAAAGCAATAAGACATGATTACTAAAGTAGCTTAATCATGTGAACACACAAAAACAGTAGGTGAAAGTTTTGTGTTGCCTCCCAACAAGCGCTTTTCTTTAATGCCTTTTAGCTAGGCATGATGATTTCAATGATGCTCGCATAAAAGATAAGAATTGAAACACAAAGAGAGCATCATGAAGCATATGACTAGCACATTTAAGTCTAACCCACTTCCTATGCATAGGGATTTTGTGAGCAAATAATTCATGGGAACAAGAATCATCTATCATAGGAAGGCAAAACAAGTGCAACTTCAAGATTTTCAACACATAGAGAGAAAACTTGATATTATTGCAATTCCTACAAGCATATGTTCCTCCCTCATAATAATTTGCAGTGGCATCATGAATGAATTCAACAATATAACTATCACATAAAGCATTATTTTCATGATCCACAAGCATAGAAAATTTATCACTCTCCACACAAGAAATTTATTCTCATCAATAGTAGTGGGAGCAAACTTAACAACATAACTATCATGTGAGTGAAAATTAAGATCATGATGACAAGTATCATGGTTATCATTATTATCTATAGCATACATGTCATAACCATAATCATAAAATATAGGAGGCATGCTTTCATCATAATAATTTTTCTCATCAAAACTTGGGGGAGTAAAAATATCATATTCATCAAACATAGCATCCCCGAGCTTGTACATTTTCATATCATTAACATCATGGATATTCAAAGAATTCGTACTAACAACATTGCAATCATGCTCATCATTCATGCCAATCATTTTATTAAATTCTTCTTCTATCAATTGAGCACAACTTTCCGAACCATCATTTCCAAGAAAGATATTATAACGATGATCAATAATATGATGCAACCTTAATTCCACTTTTTTGTAGTTTTATTTTATAAACCAAACTAGTGATAAAACAAGAAACTAAGAGATTCGATTGAAAGAACTAAGATATACCTTCAACCACTCACCTCCCCGACAACGGCGCCGGAAAAGAGCTTGATGTCTACTACGCAACTTTATTCTTATTGACATGTGTTGGGCCTCCAAGCGCTGAGTTTTGTAGGACAGTAGCAATTTTCCCTCAAGTGGATTACCAAAGGTTTATCAAACCGTGAGAGGTGTAGGATGAAGATGGTCTTTCTCAAACGACCCTGCAACCAAATAAAAGAAATCTCTTGTGTCCCCAACACACCCAATACAGTGGCAAATTGTATAGGTGCACTAGTTCGGCGAAGAGATGATGATAAAAGTGTAATATGGATGGTAGAATTGTTTTTATAATCTGAATAGGTAAAAACAGCAAGGAGAAAATAGTAAACGGGCACAAAAACGGTGTTGCAATGCTTAAAAATGAGGCCTAGGGTCCGTACTTTCGCTAGTGCAACCTCTCAACAATGCTAACATAGTTGGATCATATGATTATCCCTCAAAGTGCAATAAAGAATCACTCCAAGTTCCTATTAGCGGAGAACAAAAGATAAGAATTGTTTGTAGGTCACGAAACCACCTCAAAGCTATTCCTTCCGTTCGATCTATTCAAGAGTTCGTACTAAAATAACATAAAGCTATTTTTTCCATTCGATCTATCCTAGAGTTCGTACTAGAATAACACCAAAGCAAATTCATATTCATAATACTCAGTCCACACAAAGAACTATAAAGGGACCCCAAAGTTTCCGTCAAAGAACGTGCATCAACCCCTATGCATAGATTACCCCAGTATCACAGCGGGAATCCGCAAGTTGAATGACATAACACATATCAAGTGACTCAATAAGATACCTCATTGTCACTTCAAGTATTCATATTGCAAGACATATATCATCTGTTCTCATCTCTGAATATTCAATCCGACAAGACAAAACTTTGAAGGGTAAAGATTCAATTCATCATAACAAGAGTATAGAGGGGATAAACATCATATGATCCGACTATGACAACAAAGCCCATGATATAGATCACAGAGAGAGAGATCAAACACATAGCTACTGGTACAAACCCTCAGCCCCGAGGGTGGACTACTCCCTCCTCATCGTGGTGTCCGCCGGGATGATGAAGATGTCCACCGGAGATGATTCCCCCCTCCGGCAGGGTGCCCGAACGGGGTCTAGATTGGTTTTCGTGGATACAGAGACCTTGCGACGGTGGAACTTCTGATCTAGGTTAACCCCCAAGGGTTTCAGAATATTTGTGAATGTATAGGGTAAAGAGGGGGTGCGGGAGGCCACCGAGGTGGGCACAGCCCACCTGGGTGTGCCAGGGGGCCCTAGTGCGCCCTGGTGGGTTGTGCCCCCCTCTGGACACCCCCCAGGTGCAGCTCAGGCCCATTGGGTTCCTTCTGGTCCAGAAAAAATCTCCAAAAAGTTACGCGGTGTTTGGACTCTGTTTGATATTGATTTCCTGCGATGTAAAAAACAAGCAAAAAATAGCAACTAGCACTGGGCACTGGGTCAATAGGTTAGTCTCAAAAAATGATATAAAGTTGGTATAAAATGACTGTAAAACATCCAAGAATGATAAAATAACAACATGAATACTTCATAAATTATAGATAGGTTGGAGACGTATCAAAGGTCCCCGGTCAAGGGGGTAAGGGCGGGTGTGGCCTCTCACTACGTCCGCCATTTGAAGCAGCGTGCCGGCCGAGGGCGCCGCCCACTGCACTCCCAGCTGTACCCGCCTCCTCGACGCATTGAAAAACCTACATTTACTAGCAAGATGCCCATGCGTTGCATGGAACATCAAGATGCATTTGTATGAGTAGTTTATCTTGTGGGAGAAAAGGATGAATGAGGGAAGGCCTTATTTGCAAAGTTTAATTGGTGTGGGTATCTTTTTGAAAATTGCCAATGTTTCCTTCATATCCGTCAAATATAAATCGGACGGCTTATATTGCAGGATGGCAGGCACACCATCATCACCAACTCTGTTTTTATAAGAGTAGATATAGAGAAACCCGCGTGGAATGCGAGAAACCCACTCCGGCCACACACGTCTGTTCAGGAGTAGGACGCCGGCCAAGCTCCTCCTTCCACCATTTTCTCCACTCTTTCGGCGGCATCTGACGAGCAGGAAGAGTAGTTCTCTGACATAATAGCAGTCTAGGTGCCCCGCCGAGCCCGACAATTATGAGCGAGGCAACTCATTGCTCCACCTACCTCGCCTAGCACGTCGGAGGCAGTTGCCGCACTAAGCCAGCGCATGGTTCCGCAGCTGGTCGCTCCAATACAGCTTCAGGAAGAGTGCCGACTTGCTCCACGCCGGCTTGTCGGTGAGCACGGCGGCACGGGCATTGCCACTGCCCTCGATGCTGCTGTGTCGTACATCGCCTTTAGTGCCTGCGACTGTGCCATCCGCCGTCGACGCGCGCATAGCCGCGGCATGCAGGCAGAGAAAGAAGCCGCCGCGGATGTCGATTTTAGTGGAACCTGCTGTCAGCTGACCTCACGGTGCTCTAGGTATTTCTACATTTATAACTAGGTACTCCCTCCGTTTTTTTTAGTTTGCATATAAGATTTGGTCAAAGTCAAACTTTGTTAAGTTTGACTAGCTTTGTAGGAAAATATATCAACATTCACACTATGGAATCAATACTATTAGATGTATGATGAAATTAATTTTCATAACATATAACTTTAGTATTGTAGATGTTGATATTTTTTCTACAAAGTTAGTCAATCTTTACAAAGCTTGAATTTGACCAAATCTTATGCACACTAAAAAGAAATGGAGGGAGTTTAATGACTAACGCAAGATGAAATAAGCTTATTCATACGCTGACTTATGTTTGCAGTGTGAACGAGCATGTCATGTGTGGAGGAGCAAACACTACAGCCGTGCCATCAATGCAAGATAAAAGGGTCCGAGTCATTGATGGCTTGCCGGCGAGTAGGGGTCGTGCAAACGGCAGTGCATTATTTTGGTGGAACTGCACAAGAAAGATATTGGGGTTAGTCGGACAAATTTTCTACAGCCACACGGAAGGAATTGATCTCATCGATTAGATAGAATTTCCTCCGTGACATCATAGGAGATCCCAAGGTGGAAATCAACTAACCACCTATAAAGTTATGCATAGTCTTCCTCACGTAGGTCAGTATCCCCTTCGTCCAGATGATCGTGTTTTGTCATGCCGAGCTATTAATATGTGCTACTATTTTGCGACACCGTTTAAGTACAATGCTTTCCTATCTTTTCACATTCAGGACAATGAAGATGATTTTAGTGGAACTGCACAAAATGGCCTGATGTTGAGTGATATCTATTGCCTCCTCTGTTTGCTGCAATGTGTCAGCGTAAATTGCAAGATGAGCCAACATGCTCAAAGTGCACGCAACATTGAGCAGAAACAAGCATGCTCAGGAAATTAATGCGTGCGTAGGGAGGCCCTTTTCTTAGAGAAGCATCGATCGTGTTTTCTTTATTTCTACACCTACTTACCGCTTTGTCTTGGTTATATTCTTGTGAATCATTTAGATGCGTAAACATGATGAACTTAATTGCTTGTGAATGTTAGCTAGTATGCATAACATATCTTGTGAAGCTTAGTTTGAATGTTAGCGTGTCAACCTTTACAATCTATGTATATTGTGGGCATGTTATTTGACACCTCATTTTGCCGCTCTATAACCAGTGTGAGTGTCTCCATGCAGTACACCATCCTCTAATTTTATGGATGCCAAGCTAGCCTAAAAAGGAGCAATAACTTTTTTAAGTTGAAAAATGTTACAGATGAGGAGCCATAATTAAGATAGAGTCGTCTCTTTTTTCTTTCGAATGGGCAATAAGCTGGAGAGTGTCTCTAATGGGCTGCCTCTAGTGTTAAGGGCTCCAGTATGAAACACGGGCAGCCAACTAGGCCGATACGAAAGCCTATCCATCTTAAAGCCCATTTGTTTTTTTGCGAGGAAAAGCCCATATTTCTTAAAGAGGGGGCGATCCCAGAAAAACCCTCCTTCCTCCTCGCTTCCACTTATACTGCAGCTCGCTGGACTCTCCCACTTCTGTCGCCCCCCAATTCCCCCTGCACCCTATCTTCCTCACTCGTACAAAAAAACCCACTCACCTTCTTCGTCACTCGTATAGAAAACACCTGCTCCTCTTCTTCCACTCCTACAAAAAAACCAACCCTCCTTCTTCCCCACTCGCACTGCCACTAGGATCATCTCTGGCTACTCTACTCAAACCAGCTCAGCGCGACGCCCGCAAGGAAAATGGAGTCGGCTGGCCCCAGCACCAAGAAGATGAGGCTTCCGCTAGTGGCGATGCTGGTTGTTGATTCCGCACCGGCAGCGTGGGGAGAAGCGGCAGCCCCCCCCCCCCACCCAGATATGTGGAACCCATAGAATCTCCGGTTGACCGCCTTAGCAATCTCCCAAACGACATCCTTGGGGAGATCATCTCGCTTCTTCCCACCAAGGATTGCTGCCGCACACAAGTCCACTCAACTTGGTGGCGCCCTCTATGGCGCACCGCGCCCGTCAATCTCGACTGTCGTCAGATATCTGTGCTTCCTGAGTTTGATCTTGTCAGAGCCATCGTCTCCTCTCACCATCAGGGCCCCGTTCAATGCCTCTGCATCTCGACACGCTACCTGCTGTCCATACCCTACATGGTGGATGCTTGGCTGACATCCCCTGAATTCGAAAAACTCCAGCAGTTTGAGTTCTACTATTACCACAAATGTTTCATACCATGAACCGAACACCAAGTATTTGTGCCCACACCTCCGCTGTCCATCTCGTGGTTTTCCTCCTCTCTCCGCACCGCCACCTTGGCCCGGTGCCATCTACTAGACGATCTGGTACAAATGCTTCGACTCCCACTGCTAAATTGTTTTCGCTTCTGGTGGTTTATCTGTCGGAGGCCTCACCGCACAGCATCATCCACTCCTGTTGCCCTGCCCTGGAGCGCTTGCTGATTGTTTTGGGAATAGAAATCCCTATCAGTTGTCTCCAAATAAAGTTGCCTCACCTTAAAAACATTGGAATTTGTTTTAAAGGATAGTAGATCATCATCGAAGATGCCCCTTCACTTCAAATGTTGCTCGTTGATAATTGTTATAAACCTTCACAAGTAATTGTCATCTCTGCGGCCAAACTAGAGACCTTGGGTGTAATTCGTGATCCGTTTAATGATCACGACAAGTTGGTGTTTGGCTCCTCACTTTTTCAGGCACCATATATTATCATATACACATTTGTAATCATAAGCTTCATTTTCATTTGTGCGCATAAGTTTTATATCATCTTGGAGTACACTTTGGGTACTAATATTATGTTATATGCTCAATGAAGAGTTCGTCCATGGATAGCCTATCAATGCTGCTATATTCGGTCAGATCTTATATATCAGAATGTTTAGTTATGATCTAAACATAATTATTGGCTTGTTGTGATGCTTTCGATGTCTAGAGAATTTATATATAGAGGTGATGATTTCATGCACATTGAAATCCCGTATATATTGTGCTAGAATTAACCGTTCAGCTATCTCTCTTTCGACATGCTCTTTTTTCAGACCTTAACTGTTTTCAATCTTCATGTCTACTTAGGCACTAACACATGGAGAAAAACATATAACCAATCGGTGGCGTAATAAGCACCAGGATTTTATCCATGACATTCGTTTGAGGACAATAACGATCGAAAGATATGCATCCCACGAGGCAAACAGAAGCTTTGTCACATTCTTCCTGTTGAATGCAAGGTTACTATTGTCCATGAGGCTTATGTTTTTCAACACGAGATTTCTCATGGACAGACATGTTGAACAGCAAAAAAAAGAAGTTTCAGGATGACAAATGGGCTTGTGAACATGCTCGGCTTCTATTTGCAACAACTTGTGGTCATCCTCCAACAAATTTTTTTGCACAGGATGTTGATTCTATGGATCAGACCGATCCATTTGTTTGTGACTGCGAAAAAGAGTGGTTGGGTTAGATGTTATTGCCATGTTTAATCTGGGTTTTGTCTAAATTTGATGAACATTTAATCCTTGGTCTTTTTGTACCGTTTGTTAGCTTGAGTTACATGTTGTTGCCCTCGTACTCAAAGGCGGCTCTAGGCCCTAGGCAGCCATGGCCTTGGCCTGGGGCGTGATGGATTTTTTTTGGGAGGGAACAAATTATATTACACTTAAACTTGGGAAGTCATATCAGCATTCACCAAGACAGAAACAAAATCTGGGGCAACATTCGCCCACACATGGAGGGGATCAGCAACTCCCATAGCAAACTGGGCCAAAGCATGCGCCACATGATTACAGTTTCGGGGACAAAACATGAATACAGAGGAAACAAAAGAGGCATGGCACATGCTTCTTGCTTCTCTGAAGAGAACTCCTAGCTCCGCAGTGTCATAGCCCCGCCCTTTAAGTGCAGAAATCATTGTCAACAGTCCGATTCAAAACTGATACATTGTGCACCCAGGTCAGCTGCCCCTTCAATAGCTCGCATACAAGCGATCACTTCCCCGTGTAGTGCAGATCTTACATGGTTCATCTTGCCAGCAGCAACCGCCAGGAAATCGCCAGTTTCGTCTCTCACAATGAAACCCCGCGCACCAGTCTCAGACTCCACATGAAAAGCAACATCCATATTGATCTTGATCAAGTTTGTAGCTAGAGGGATCCAAACCTGGGGTTGTTGCGGCTGGGGCATTTTCTGAATGTTCACCGAAGTGAAATCAGTCAAGTGTTTTGTGTAAGATGAAAGAACTGATTTTTGCTGTCGTCTTCTGTACTTCACCTGCATTGGCTTTGTTCCTCGATGTCCACCAGTCCCAAAGGAGCACAGCAACGCGCAACTTCTTTTCTTGCTGCATAGCGCAAACATGGCATATCATATCTTGATGATCTTGACACTTGCGTGGTGGATTTGTTCTTTGTAACTGTAGCGCATTGTAGCAGAAATGACACTGTAGCTCACTGTAGTTGCATTGCTTACCTGGGACATAGGCTGAACCTAGCTCCGCTACTGCTCGTACTCCCCTCCGCCCGCCACTACACTACCGCATCTTCCACGGCTCTTGTTCGTTCCCGTCCGAGACCTCGCCGTCGTTCTTCGCCTTGGTTCTCTCGAGGTGCCCACCGCCGTCTAGCGTTGTCAACATGGTCAACAACTAAGAGGAATCAGGAGATGACTGTATCTGGAGAGGCTGACGGTAGGGACCCACCAGGGTCATTGCATTACGCAAGCAGGTGCCTCATTATTACAAGCCAAAAAAACTTCCTCCTAATTGTTTGACAACTAGGTCCCACGCCATTGTCAATGTAGTCAATAAACGAGAAAATTACACAATGAGCGGATAACACCAGGGATCCAGCGCCTCGCCCAGTTGTTTTTTAGTTTTAGAGACGGAGCTCAATCAATGGCCCGTCTAGCCCATGCTTACGCTTTTATTTAAGCACATGACGAGCCCAGTTCCTTTGCTAAGAAAACATGACGAGCCCAGCTGATATCTTTTTTCTTTCTGAAAATGGCTAGCTCAATTTTTTTTTGGAGAATACCCAACCGAGAACTACTTGCTTTTCTCGGCCCTGCTGAGCTGCAAATATTTCAAGAAAAGGAGGGATGTCAGTAGTAAGAAATGGGCTTCCACAGAAAATGGGTTATAACTTAGTAAGAAATGGGCTGTAAATTTTTGAACCTAAGCCAACCGGCAATTACATTCAAATATTCTTTTTTCTAGATTTCTCTACTCTTATAAAAAGCAGAAAGTGGTGGAAGGAGGATCTTGGCCGGCGTCCTGCTCCTGAACGGACGTGTGTGGCCGGAGTGGGTTTCTCGCATTTCATGCGGGTTTCTCTGTCTCTACTGTCTTCTATATCTATAATCTATAACATTATAAAAAATAGAGTTGGCGATGATCCTGCAATATAGGCCGCCGATCTATATCTAACGGATAGGAAGGAAACTATGACAATTTACCCGCAGTCCTCTTCACAATTGCAGATAATGCCTTCCCTCGTTCATCTTTTTTCTCCCACAAGATAAACTACTTATACAAATGCATCTTGATGTTCCATGCAACGCACGGACATCTTGCTAGTCAAATTTTAAATTTCAATCATTTTTTGTGGAGATTTTTTTTTTGAAATTTATTATGATATAAGTTTTTAAAAATTATTTTTAACGTGACTCAAAATTTCGTGATTAAAAGAGTTCGGACCCCACCAAAATATGCAAAATTTCGTTGAATTCTTTAGCAGTGCCCAAAATATGGTCGGTAAGGATGATAAAAAAAATACGGGCTTCAAAATATCTTTAAGAATTAGCAAATGGGCTATAAATTATTGAAAATAATGGCTATTGGGTTGTATGCTGTTTTCCATAGATTTGGAGGCTGATTTTTGGGCCTACTTGGTTGATGATGACGCTGTCCTAAAAAAATTTGATGTGTATGCAAGGCTTTGTCAACTTAGTCAAGAGAGAGCAGTGATTGTTGGATGTCCATCTAACGTCTGTCATGCTTCTTCAATCTCTGATTTCCTGCTCCAGCCACCCAAACGAGCGTCAGTGGGACTGCCTGCTCCCTCCTCCCGTGGCCGGTTGTGCTGCCACCAGGCCATCCCTCTACCTACCCGCACATCTTGTTATTTTCCGACGACGTCAGCCTCACCCCGCAGCCGACCAGTCAGCCCTCATAGTCCCCTCAGCGTGGGCATCTCCTACTGTGGCTTCACCGGCTCCGGGTCGTTCCCTTCCTGGGCCTCGCCCTCGTCCACCGCATTTGTGCTCTCAGCGCAGCGTGGTCAACATGGCCAACAAACAATAGCCATCAGAAGAGGGATGTAAGTGGAGAGGCTGACAGTAGGGACCCACACAAGCAAGTGCCACCTTATTACATGAAAACAGTGGGGCTTCTCCGAGTCGTTTCAGTCTGGGGCCTCACCGTCGTCCACCGCCCTAGTTCTCTTGGTGGCGTGGTCAACATGGTCAACGAACGACATCCATCGGAAGACGACTTTACGTGGAGAGGCTGATAGCTGGGTCCATGGCCGCGTGCGAGGAAGTGCCTCCTTATTACGCGCAAAATAATGATTCCTCCACCTGACAGCTGGGACCCACCGGAAGGGCCACTGAATTTTGCGAAAAATACGTTCCTCCCGCTGACAGATCAGACCCACCAGCTATATCTTCACACGCAAGAAAGTGCCTCCTTATTACGCACAAAAAAAGAGAATACTCCCCCTAGTAGCTGGGACCCACCATAGTAGGAGGCTGAGTTGTGGGCCTACTCCAGGGACCGTACGATGTCCATCCAATGGCCGTAGTGCTTCTTCAACCTCTGGTCTTTTTGCTCCAGCCGCCCAAACCAGCGTCGGTCGTGCCGCCTGTTCCTGCCTCCGGTGGCCGGCTCTGCTGTCGCGCAGGCCTGACCGCCCCACCCTACTCCAACCTCTGGCCAGGCCATCCCTCTACTCACCCACAACCCCTGTTATTCTGCGGTGACAACAGCATCACACCGCAGCCGGACCCGTCAACCCTCGTACTCCTCTCTGCGTGGGAGTCCACTGTCGCGGCTTTCCCGGCTCCGCGTCGTCCCCTTCCTAGATGTCACCATCGTCCACCGCCTTGGTGCTCTCGACGCGGCGTGGCCAATGTGGTCAAGGAACGACTTCCATCGGAAGAGTACTGTACGTGGAGAGGCTGACAGGTGGGTCCACGGCCGCAGCAAGGAAGTGGTACCTTATTACGCGTAAAATAATTATTCCTCCACCTGACAGCAAGGACCCACCAGATGGGCCATTGTATTTCGCGAAAAAAGTTTCCCCTCTGACTGCTAGGACCCACCAGCTACATCTTCGAGGAATAGCGTCCATATTACGGGAAAAAATGATTCTCCCCCTAATAGCTGGGACCCACCAGAATTAACTTCGCACACAAGGAAGTGCCTTCTTATCCTCCCTGACAGTTAGGACCCACCTGGTCGAAGCGTACATAGCATTGTCATTCTGGTCGCGAACATGTACGTACATAATGGTCGATCGGTCTGTCTGCAGGCTGCAGCGATGAACCGTGGCCGAGTAAGGAAGGGCACATGTCATAGTAGAGGCGCGCACGTGTCGTAGTAGAGGCGCGCACGTAGCATGTACACATACATACAACCAGGGTGCAAGAAAGTAAATCCGGCCACGTATGTACACACAGGTGGGGTCTCGAATGCTTACTCGCGCATACGTATGGCCAAGGCTCGTGTACATGGAGAGGCAGCGACGGTGTCCTATTCATCGGCAGCCAACTGACTGGGTCGGAACAAGGAAACTGCGTCTTCGTGTTCATCGGGAGGCAACCGGCTTGGACGGAACAGCCGATCGAAACAAGGCCTAGCATACCACAGAACGGAGGAAACTGCCTTGTGTTCGACCGCCTAGGGTCAAAACGGGATCCTGTTCATCTGGAGGGGTCTGGCGTACCATAAAACAGAGGAAACAGACTTGTGTTCGAGTGCCTACGGTCGAAACGGGGTCCTTATGAACGGGAGGTGTGTGGCGTACCACAAAATAGAGGAAACGGACTTGTGTTGGAGCGCTACGGTCGAAACGGGGGTCATAATCATTGGGAGGGGTGTGGCGTACTACACAACAGGACTCCACGGGCTACTGTTCATCTCCATTGTCGACCTCCTCCAGCCTGCACGGGCTACTGTTCATCCACCGTCGACCTACTCCAGCCTCCACCTAGGACTGTTCATCCACGGCCCCCTGTTCATGAAGCCTCCACCGCTCCTCCACCGGCTACTATTCAACCAACACTCCCCATGGGGTTCTATTCAACCACCCCTCCACGGGCTACTGTTCATCCAGCCCTCCACCGGCTACTATTCAACCAGCCCTCCACGGGGTCGTCCTGTTCATCCAGCCCTCCACGGGGTCCTGTTCATCCACTCGCAGCCGAGTTGATCGATCGGCGTCCTGTTCATCCAGCAGCAACGGTCTCTACTACCATGGGGTCCAGTTCATCCAACCCCCCCCCCCCCCCCCCACACACACACACAAAGAGTCATGGCAGAAAATGGGATTTTCGTCCTGGGCGGGCCGGAGACGCCGATCAGAGGCATCCACCAAAATTTCTTTTCCACCGCCGCAAGCCTCTGTTCCCGTGAGATCCCATCTTGGGGCCTTTTCCGGCACCCTGCCGGAGGGGGATTCGATCATGGAGGGCCTCTACATCAACCTTGATGCCCTTTCAATGAAGCGTGAGCAGTTTACCACAGACCTACGGGTCCATAGCTAGTAGCTAGATGGCTTCTTCTCTCTCTTTGATCTTCAATACAATGTTTACCTCGATGTTCTTGGAGTTCTATCCGAAGTAATATTCTTTTGCGGTGTGTTTCTCAAGATCCGGTGAATTGTGGATTTATGATCAAATTATCTATGAGTATTATTTGAGTCTTCTCTGAACTCTTTTATGCATGATTAAGATATCTTTGTATTTCTCATCGAACTATCGGTTTGGTTTGGACAACTAGATTCGTTTTTCTTGCAATGGGAGAGGTGCTTAGTTTTGGGTTCAATCTTGCGGTGTCCTCACCCAGTGACAGAAGGGGTAGCGAGGCACGTATTGTATTGTTGCCATCAACGATAAAAAGATGGGCTTAATGTCATCTTACTTGAGTTTATCCCTCTACATCATGTCATCTTACTTAAGGCATTACTCCGTTCTTATGAACTTAATACTCTAGATGCACGCTGGATAGCGGTCGATGTGTGGAGTAATAGTAGTAGATGCAGAATCGTTTCGGTCTACTTGACACGGACGTGATGCCTATGTTCATGATCATTGCCTTAGATATCGTCTTAATTATGCGCTTTTCTATCAATTGCTCGACTGTAATTTGTTTACCCATCGTATGTTTTCTTTCAAGAGAGAAGCCTCTAATGAAACCTATGGCCCCCGGGTCTATTTCCCATCATATTTTTCAGATCTATAAACCCCAAAATCAAAAATACCTTGCTGCACTTTATTTATATTTACTTTAATTTGCCTTTTTATTTATATTTTATACCTATCTCTGTTAGATCTCACTCTTGTTCAAGACTATGAAGGGATTGACAACCCCTTTTTTCGCGTTGAGTGAAAGTGTTTGTTAGTTTCTGGAGGTACATAGAATGGAGACTTGCTTGTGCCTCCTACTGGATTGATACCACTACAAAAAAGTATAGTTCCGCGATGATACGTGTTTGTCACAGTAGGTCACATTTTCCGTCATGCATGTACATCCATGACGATTTATGATAGAATCAAGATAGTCATACCTGTGCTGTCGTAGAAGTGTTCCATGACATTACCAAAATTATCATCATGGAAGTGTCCACTTCCATGACGATAAATGTGCGTCATAGAAGTGCTTTCGTCAAGGGTGACCGACAGGTGGCATCCACCATAGCGGGTCACCGTTAAGCTATTGGGTCCGGTTTTGGATCCGATAACCCGTTAACAGCTCCGGCCAATCTAGATTTTCCACATGTAAAATTATCATTGACCATAGCAACCACGTGTCAGCACCCGAAAAGGACAGATGTCAACCGCCCAATGGACAGGAGGCGCCTATGATACGTCGACATGTGGCAAGGCCCAACAATGGCCCATTTATGTTAAAAAGGCTGGCCCAGTCAAAATTAGCGGGCTAGCCCATTAACAGCCTGCTTGCAGACAACCCATTCATAGTTAAGGCCCGTAAAGCTATTGTCAAATCGGCCCGTCAACGGCCCATCCTAAACTTGTCATCATTGCGGCCCATGGTCACCTCTTGCGTGTTAATAGTCTGCTAAGTATTTGGGCCGAATTACGGCCTGGTGTGTTTCCGACCTGTTAAAGCTCCTGCTTCATTTGGGCCCATTTTTTGGCCCTTGAAACTTTTGGCCCATAAATGATCGTGAGGGATTTGCGTCACATTCGGCATGTCTGACATTCGGCCTGTTAGAGGCCCACTCTAGATTTGGGCTACTTCCAGCCTGTTGTGACTTTCGGCCTGTTAACATCGGACGAAATCCATGGGCCATATTTGGCCCAATGTCACATCGGGCCTATTAACGGTCCATATAAAACTGATACTAATCAAGCCCGACCGAACTTCCGGCCTGTTAAAGGCCTGTGTAGTAGGTCAGTGCATTTACGGCCCGTCTGAATTTGGTCCTGTGAACGATCCGCATTGTAAATGGGCCAACACGAGTTGAGATACATTTCGGCCTGCTAATGACCAGTGGGTTATTTGGCACAATCAGGGCCCAATCTCACTTTCGGCCTATTAAAGGCCCATGTTATTTATGGGCTCGAGACATTTTCACATGTTAATGGCCTATTGTTCAGAGGGCCCAAATTATGTTTAGGCTTGTTAAAGTCCCACTAGGTGCACATGCCTACCTGTAACGCCCCGGATGTAACTTTCCATAATTGTAACTCCTACTCTTGCCATTTCCAGCTATGTGTTATGTTATTTCCTCCGTGGTTGGGTTTTTGTCTTTTGTTTTGCATTTTGTTCATGTCATGCATCTCATCTCATAGCATCATGCGCATTGCATCTCCATGTTTTCATAAAACTAGCATCCGCTCGTAGTTGCCGCTTCTTCCGTGTCTTGGTTGGCCTTCTCTCGGATCAACCGGACCGCTCTCTTCTCTCTCTTTTATAAGCTCATCAAACCCCTTGTTCTTCGTTTTCCCTCTTGTCTAAACCGGAGTCTCTCCGTACAGCGCACAAACCCCTCCCGCGTGTCTGAAAATTCCCCGAACCCGAACCGCACGGTCATGACCAATGGGTCCGGACCATCCCCAAACATCTATAAAACATCTCCGTTTTCTTATTTGGACTCCCTACCTATTTATTTTCGACCGTCCAATTACGATCGGAGGGACGAGAATGACCCTAAGCCTACCCACTCGCTATATATATAGCAGCCTAACCCTAGATCCTAGGACGTTGTCACATCCAATCCTCCACCTCGCGTCACTACTCCTATTGTCTCTGTTGTTCCTCCGGATCTTCCCCGATCCAAATTTCCACCCAACCCGTTGCCTCCACCTCCCAGATCGATCCAACCAGCGTAGCAGACCACACCTTCCCTCCTCGATTTCATGCTCGATCCACCCAACCGTCAGCTCCCCCGCCTCCCCTGTTCGGTCCTCGCCGCGTTCATAGCTCCCCAGCTCCCTTCCTCACCTTGCTGCCAGCCTCCTCGTGCCCGAGTCCCTCGCGCCCGAGCGGGAGAGCTCCGCCCATGTCGCCGGTCTTCGGCCTCCCCGACGCGCCCCTTCCTCCTCTGCCTCGTCCCCAACGCCCGTGCTGCCGATGACCCTCGCCGGAGCCCGACTGACCGCCGCCAGGGACGCCCAGCCGGCCGCCTATGACCTCCTCTTCCCGCAGCTGCTCAGCGACGTCTCCACCCGTCGTCGGAGCATCTTCAGCCAGCCCGCCACCGCCTGCGAGCGCAATCACGCCTCCGGTCGCATGCCCCTGCCTCTCTCTCCATCCCTTTCCCTTCCCTAACCTCTCTCTCATGCCCCAGTCTCTCTCTCTCATCAGGTGTAGGAGTAGCGGAAGCTCCGCTATGGCTGCCAAGGGCCTTCTCCTGCGATGATCAGTCAAGTCCGCCACCAAGAACGACCTCCACCTCCCGGATGCATGCCTCCCCTGCCGTCGGCCTTCGCATATGCTTCCTCTGCATCAGGCCAACGCCGCCCTCGTCATCGCGTCGTTCCTCTGCTTCCAGCATGGACCATAGCGCCAAGTCTCGCTCTCCCCACCTGCGCCCGTTGACCGCTTCGTTCCCCCCATATCCGGCCCAGTCAGCGCCTCCTCAGCCAGCCTGCCTCCTCCACCGAACCGGGCCAAGCCCATGTGTGAGCAGCCCCTCCAGCCCCTCTACTCTGTTGTGGCCTAACTAGATTCGGCCTAGTGTAGTATTTTTTTAGATCTGCGAATTTAGCATTATACAGTGAGCGCCTGTTTTGCAGAAAAACCCTCCATGTTCATGCATATAATAATTAATTAACCATGCATCAGATGTAAATAACTTATATATGTAAAATGCTTAGAATTTTATCTAGTTTCACATTATGCCACTTTCATCCATGTTTAAAATGTTTAAACTTGCTGTTTGATTAATATTGCTTAAATGCCATGTTAAAATGGTTTATTTCATAACTAAATAACCGTAGCTCCATTTTAAACAAACTTTATATGTAAATGGGGTGGAAAAATGCATAGATGAACTTGCTGCACTTTATTTTCCTGTTTAACAACTCTAAAATATGGTTTTAGGCATAACAGTACCAAATTCGAAATATGGACATGAGGATTTTCCGGAATTGTGGTTTGTTGTTTCCGGCCTCACTTAAACTTGCATAGATAGGTAGTTTAATTATGCTTCACCTCTTGCCATGTTTATAACATGTAATATTGTTGTGTTCCTAAACAAGAGAGAACTAAATAATTGATGTGGTGTTTCATCAATATGCAATCCATTGCATATTGAGCTCCACTTAACTTGTAGTGTTGTTTGTGCATATTGCCATGCTATGCCTCATTAAACCGGACATGCATAATACTTGTTTGTGCATCATGACATGTTTATGCTTGTGTGTTTACCATGTTGTTTGCTTCTTTCAGGTTTGCTTCTCTCATTAGCTTCGATTTCGTTCCAGAGTTGTGAGGATTCGTTCGACTATGTCCGTTTGTCTTCTTCATGGACTCGTTCATCTTACTAGCGGGATTTCAAGCAAGATGACCATCACCTTGGATCTCACTACTATCATTGCTATGCTAGTTGCTTCGTTCTATCGCTATGCTGCGCTACCTATCACTTGTTCATCAAGCCTCCCAAATTGCCCTGTCAGCCTCTAACCTTTTCACCCTTCCTAGCAAATTGTTGCTTGGCTATGTTACCGCTTTGCTCTGCCCCTCTTGCCGCCCGAGTTTCCGTCATACTGGTGTTATGTTCCTTGATTGTGCATTCCTTACGCGGTTGGGTGATTTATGGGACCCCCTTGACAGTTTGCTTTGAATAAAACTCCTCCAGCAAGGCCCAACTTTGATTTTACATTTGCCTACCTACCACCTATACCTTTCCCTTGGGTTCTGCAGACTCAAGGGTCATCTTTATTTTAAACCCCCCTGGGCCAATGCTCCTCAGAGTGTTGGTCCGAACCGAGCAACCTGCGGGGCCACCTCGGGGAAACTTGAGGGTTGGTTTTACTCGTAGCTTGTCTTATCCGGTGTGCCCTGAGAACGAGATATGTGCAGCTCCTATCGGGATTTGTCGGCACATTCGGGCGGCATTGCTGGTCTTGTTTTACCATTGTCGAAATGTCTTGTAACCGGAATACCGAGACTGATCACTTCTAGCTTCTCGACCGTTCCGTTTGCTTCTCTTCTCGCTCTTGTTTGCGTATGTTAGCCACAATATATGCTTAGACGCTGCTGCAACCTCACCACTTATCCTTTCATTACCCATTAAGCTTTGCTAGTCTTGATACCCATGGTAATGGGATTGTTGAGTCCTCGTGACTCACCAGATACTATCACAACAGTTGCAGGTGCCATTGATACCAGTGCAGGTGATGCAACCGAGCTCAGATGGGAGCTCAACGAAGATCTTGGTTGTTGTTATGTTTCGTTTCATGTTGATCAGTAGTGGAGCCCAGTTGGGACGATCAGGGATCTAGCAGTTGGGTTATCTTCTTTTCTTTTGGCTTCGTCTGTAGTCGGACTATGTGTGTACTCTGAACGATGTATGAATTATATGTTCATTGTGTGAAGTTGCGATTGTAAGCCAACTCTTTATCCCATTCTTGTTCATTACATGGGATCGTGTGAAGATGACCCTTCTTGCGACAAAACCACCATGCGTTTATGGCTCTAAGTCGTTCTTCGACACGTGGGAGATATAGCCGCATCGTGGGTGTTACAAGTTGGTAATCAGAGCCATCCCCGACTTAAGAGCCCCTTGCTTGATCGAATCGCTGGCATTGTTGAGTCTAGAACAAAAATGTTTTGAGTCTTAGGATTATATATATCAGAGAGTAGGATTCTTTTTACTCCTCAGTCCCTTCATCGCTCTGGTGAGGTCTCCTGACGTAGATGTTTTGACTTTCCTCTTCTCAAATTTCACTAATTTTTTTAGGATCACGCGGGTATCTTGGAGTCGTTCCGATAATCTTGTGATGAGAACATTGTTCTTGGTGCCTCCTAACATTTAGGGGTTGTGGCAGTGTCCCGAGGAGTTGAGCTCCGAGGTGTTGTCGTCACAAATTTATTGTTGCAGTTCTGGAATACCTGAGTTTTGCCGACATCGAAAATCTCTTTTATGCAGCTAGTGGTAAGATAACCTCGACGCCACCCAGTACTGGGGAGTTCAAGAGTATTGCCATAACTCGTATAACGGATGCTTTTCGAAGGTTGAGGTACACAATTTCCGAAGGTTTCTTGGTTATGTGTTGACGGATGGATACAACTTGGATGTAGGAATTGTTAGTTTTGGGTGAGATATATATTGCTTCCCCTGTATCCCCAACAACAGATTGCATAACCTGAAAGTTTTGGGAGTTTATAAGAGGGAATTCAAGTATCTCGTAGGATATCTTTCCAATAGACACATGATACGATATGGGATCTATGATATGTTTGTTTCCGGTTTATTCTGCAAGCCAAATCCTTTGTTTTGTTTTATTTGTGGTATTTGAGTTGCTTCGAAGTCAAATGTTGAATCCATACCTTTCCAAAACGGTGTTGTCATATTGCTATGTGAATACTAATCCTTCTTGATCATCGAGGTCGTCATGTTAATTCTTTTCCAACCGGCGTGCTTCTCTTCAAGTGGATCCGATCATTTCAACATTTGCGAGATCAATTCTAATTTTTTCAACAGTATCCATTCTATCTGCCCCAAGTTCCTTTGTTTTTTTCCCGCCCTCCCACCCTTTTCTTCAAGGAATCCGATTTCTTAATCAAGTATCCATTTTATTCATGTGAAGTCTCTTCATTCTTTTCAATCAATGTTCTTACCCGGTGATTATCATGAAGATGGTCCGGAGTTTCAAGTTTATTATTCTTCGTTCACTTTTCTTCTCAGGTGGATTTAATTCAAGCTTTCGGTGTTGAGCATATCCCTTTCCTCGTTTCAAATGTTTTTCCATGTCGGTGCACCTCTTAATTGTTCACCTCTCTCTATTCTTATCCGGAGTGCTCAAGATATCTCAACAGAATCATGTTTCCATTCTAAATCCGTTCGAGTTACTTCAAGGTTTTTCTCTTATTCAAGCTATTTAATTCTACCGGTGCAATCTCTATTTCAAGCAATCCTTCGACGATGTTTCTTTCGAGTGGGCCCTAACCCATAGGTATTTTCCGAGGATCTTACCCGACTCTTCTAATTTTCCCGGAGCCATTCCCAAATTCTTTTCGAAGTTTGACGTAAGAATGAATTTCAACAGTCAGATGTTTTCCAAGACCGATTTCAAATTATTTTTTTATTGTTGGCTCAACCTCTTTGTTTTTCATTCTCTCGGTGTATCTCAACAATCCATGGTGGTGTTTCTCGTCGTCATTTCTCGGATTTTAAAGACCGAAGAAGAGTTCCTCTTAAATCCTTACCCGTTCTTCCAAAGATGCGTAGTTCAAGCTTGATGCCATCTCTCATAATTGCTTTTGATTGTGTGAATTCTTTTCATCCATCTGGAGCATTTCATGAGTTGTTTCCATTTCTTTCCTCTGAAGGCCATCATGTCATAATTCTTCATTCTCAGTGTGTAGCTATCGTTCTCCAAATCTTACCGGTGCATCGTTCAAATATCCTCGAATAAGTTCATGATCTCTTCGTTCTTGTGTATCTAAATCCCTCAAGTATCTTCATTCGTTTTCCAATTCTTCCTGGTGAATTGTGCCTCTGCTACTTTCATTTTCAATGCTTACGGTGGTTCTTCCAACATTCATCATATGTTGCTATCGTATTAATTAATTGTTGTTTCCTAATCCTACCGGTGGTTCGTTGAAGAATTTTCCAAAGTTTACGCTATATCCCTCTTAATCCATTCTACGAGAATAAGTAGTATGCCAAATCCGTTGCTTGTCATCAATTTAAATTGGTGAAGGATACACATAACATAATTCTTGTTCTTGTTTCATCCAAGTGATTAGTTCCTTCTTCCGGAGTTCGTAATGGTATCAATTTCTCAGTTCTAAGTTGTTCATCTCTTCTTTCCAGAGTTTGTTCATCATATCACATTCTCGGTTTCGTTTGTTTCATCTTTTCTTTTCCAGAGTTCCAAGTTTTCCGCATTATCTTGTCGCGAAGCTCCATCTAAATCATCGCAAGGCTTCACCTTGTGCTTTCAACCTCTCTTTCTTTTTATCATCCTTTTATTACCAAAGTTTTTCTTGGAGGATCTACATGGTGGTTCGTCAAGGATTCTTTTCATTCTTCAATTGTTCTTCAACATTTCTCTCGAAGTTATGATCCGTCGAGCTATACTCAAAATTAAACTTGGTGTTCAACACATGTCTTGTTTTGAGGAGTTCAAGCATTCTTCATCGTGCATCCCGAAGTGCAATTCTTTCTACCTTTTGAGGTGGTCTTATGTCATTCTTGACAATTTCACTTCGTGTTTCATGATTCGCAAGTTGTTAAGAATGAGATATTTAAATCCATCATTTTCTCTTTGTTCAAGAGATCTTTTCAACCATCAACCTCGTTGTTGGAGTTATCTTGTGTCATATTTCACCTAAAGCCTTCCCTAAGGAATGTTGCTATTGTGGTGATTATCAATGGTCCAAGTTATCTCTCTATCATCTTGGTGGAAGAAATTTCTCATCTCGTCGGTGTTGTCAATTATATTATTTGTTTCCGTAGTGGCAGAATTTCGCCTCAATTTCAAGAAGTTTTCCATAAGCTCTGGTTCTCCAACGACTCCGTTATAACCTTCTTGGAAGGGTGCTTTCCAAGCTCATTTGTGGCAGAAGTTGGCATTTTCTTCTCCATTCTTCTATTCCAATGATCTATCTTCTATTATTTCTTCCGGAGGCATTGTGATGTTGCTCTCTTCACCCATCACCTCGTTTTGTCAAGATCATGTTATTCTCTTGCTTATCCATTTAACCAGAGTGTTGTGTCATCTCTTCAAGTTCTTTTTATCTTATCAAGTCTTGCATCTCTTTTCAATCCGGGGTGTTGTCCAAATTCTATCATTCTTGTTCCTTGGCTATCACGTTATACCGGTGGTTTCATATTCTCTTTCGTATGTTAAGCTCTGGTTTCATGTCTTTCAACCAACAAGGTTCTGATAATGTTCCTTGTTCCTCTCATGTAACGGAGTGTTCTCAACTTCATTCATCTCCGCCATACTCTTTCCTTGAAATTGTTTAACCTCTCAAGGTTCGTGGTTTCACTCTTTTGTCAAAGAAGCAACTTTGTTTTACCTCTTCCTCTTTCATTTCTCTCCGGTGCCATCCTAGATCTCGGGACGAGATCCTCTTGTAGTGGTGGAGTGTTGTAACGCCCCGGATGTAACTTTCCATAATTGTAACTCCAACTCTTGCCATTTCCAGCTATGTGTTATGTTATTTCCTCCATGGTTGGGTTTTTGTATTTTGTTTTGCATTTTGTTCATGTCATGCATCTCATCTCATATCATCATGCGCATTGCATCTCCATGTTTTCATAAAACAAGCATCCGCTCGTAGTTGCCGCTTCTTCCGTGTCTCGGTTGACCTTCTCTCAGATCAACCGGACCGCTCTCTTCTCTCTCTTTTCTGAGCTCATCAAACCCCTTATTCTTCGTTTTCCTTCTTGTCTAAACCAGAGTCTCTCCGTACAGCGCACAGACCCCTCCCGCATGTCTGAAAATTCCCCGAACCCGAACCGCACGGTCATGATCGATCGGTCCGGACCATCCCCAAACATCTATAAAACATCTCTGTTTTCTTATTTGGACTCCCTACCTATTTATTCTCGACCCTCCAATTACGATCGGAGGGACGAGAATGATCCTAAGCCTACCCACTCGTTATATATATAGCAGCCTAACCCTAGATCCTAGGATGTTGTCCCATCCAATCCTCCACCTTGCGCCGCCACTCCTCTTGTCTCCGCTATTCCTCGGGATCTTCCCCGATCCAAATTTCTACCCAACCCGTTGCCTCCACATCCCAGATCGATCCAACCAGCGTAGCAGACCACACCTTCCCTCCTCGATTTCGTCCTCGATCCACCCAACCATCAGCTCCCCTGCCTCCCCTGTTCGGTCCTCGCCGCGTTTGTAGCTCCCCAGCTCCCTTCTTCACCTTGCTACCAGCCTCCTCGTGCCAGAGCGGGAGAGCTCCGCCCCCGAGCTCCTGCAGCCCATGGCGCCCGTCTCCGGCCTCCCCGACGCGCCCCTTCCTCCTCTACCTCGTCCCCAACGCCCGTGCTGCCGATGACCCTCGCCGGAGCCCGACTGACCACCGCCAGGGACGCCCAGCCGGCCGCCTGCAACCTCCTCTTCCCGCAGCTGCTCAGCCATGTTTCCACCCGTCGTCGCAGCATCTTCGGCCAGCCCGCCACCGCCTGCAAGCACCATCACAGCTCCGGTCGCGTGCCCCTGCCTCTCTCTATCTCGTCCCCCTTCCCTAACCTCTCTCTCATGCCCCGGTCTCTCTCTCTCTCTCTCTCTCTTCTCTCTCTCTGTCGTCAGGTGTAGGAGCAGCGGAAGCTCCGCTATGGCTGCCAAGGTCCTTCTCCTGCGATGATGCATCAAGTCCGCCGCCGGGAACGACCTCCACCTCCCGGATGCATGCGTCCCCTGCCGTCGGCCTTCACGTCTGCTTCCTCTGCATCAGGCCAGCGCCGCCCTCGTCATCACTTCATTCCTATACTTCCAGCATGGACCGCAGCGCCAAGTCCCGCTCGTCCCAACTGCGCCCGTTGACCGCTTCGTTCCCTCCAGATCTAGCCAAGTCAGCGCCTCCTCAGCCGGCCTGCCTCCTCCACCGAACCGGGCCAAGCCCATGGGTGAGCAGCCCCTCTAGCCCCTCTGCTCTGTTGTGGCCCTGCTAGATTCGGCCCAGTGTAGTAAATTTTTTCAAATCTGCGATTTTAGCATTATCCAGTGAGCGCCTGTTTTGCAGAAAACCCTCCATGTTCATGCATATAATAATTAATTAACCATGCATCAGATGTAAATAAATTATATATGTAAAATGCTTAGAATTTTATCTAGTTTCCCATTATGCCAATTTCATCCATGTTAAAAATGTTTAAACTTGCTGTTTGTTTAATTTAGCTTGAATGCCATGTTAAAATGGTTTATTTCATAACTAAATAACCGTAGCTCCATCTTAAACAAACTTTATATGTAAATGGGGTGGAAAATGCATAGATGAACTTGCTGCACTTTATTTTCCTGCTTAACAACTCTAAAATATAGTTTTAGGCAGAGAAGTACCAAATTCGAAATATGGACATGAGGATTTTCCGGAATTGTTGTTTGTTGTTTCCGGCCTCACTTAAACTTGCCTAGATAGGTAGTTTAATTATGTTTCACCTCTTGCCATGTTTATAACAACATGTAATATTGTTGTGTTCCTAAACGAGAGAGAACAAAATAATTGATGTGGTGTTTCGCCAATATGCAACTCGCTGCATATTGAGCTCCACTTAACTTGCAGTGTTGTTTGTGCATATTGCCATGCCATGCCTCATTAAACCGGACATGCATCATACTTGTTTGTGCATCATGACATGTTAATGCTTGTGTGTTTACCATGTTGTTTGCTTCTTTCCCGTTTGCTTCTCTCGTTAACTTCGCTTTTGTTCCGGAGTTGTGAGGATTCATTCGACTACGTCTGTTTGTCTTCTTTATGGACTCGTTCTTCTTCCTAGCGGGATTTCAGGCAAGATGACCGTCACATTGGATCTCACTACTATCATTGCTATGCTAGTTGCGTCGTTCTATCGCTATGATGCGCTACCTATCACTTGTTCATCAAGCCTCCCAAATTGCCCTGTCAGCCTCTAACCTTTTCACCCTTCCTAGCAAACCGTTGCTTGGCTATGTTACCGCTTTGCTCAGCCCCTCTTATAGCATTGTTAGTTGCAGGTGAAGTTGAAGATTGCTCCATGTTGGACAGGATTATTTTGGGATATCACAATATCTCTTATTTAATTAATGCACCTATATACTTGGTAAAGGGTGGAAGGCTCGGCCTTATGCCTGGTGTTTTGTTCCACTCTTGCCGCCCTAGTTTCCATCATATCGGTGTTATGTTCCTTGATTTTGCGTTCCTTACGCGGTTGGGCGATTTATGGGACCCCCTTGACAGTTTGCTTTGAATAAAACTCCTCCAGCAAGGACCAACTTTGGTTTTACATTTGCCTACCTACCACCTGTACCTTTCGCTTGGGTTCTGCAGACTCAAGGGTCATCTTTATTTTAACCCCCCCCCCCCCCCCCCGGGGCCAATGCTCCTCTGAGTGTTGGTCTGAACCGAGCAACCTGCGGGGCCACCTCGGGGAAACTTGAGGGTTGGTTTACTCGTAGCTTGACTTATCTGGTGTGCCCTAAGAACGAGATATGTGCATCTCCTATCGGGATTTGTAGGCACATTCGGGCGGCTTTGCTGGTCTTGTTTTACCATTGTCGAAATGTCTTGTAACCGGGATTCCGACACTGATCAGGTCTTCCTGGGAGAAGGAATATCCTTTCTTGACCGTGAGAGCTTGTGATGGGCTAAGTTGGGACACCCCTGCAGGGTATAAACTTTTGAGAGCCGTGCCCGCGGTTATGTGGCAGATGGGAATTTGTTAATGTCCGGTTGTAGAGAACTTGACACTTGACTTAATTAAAATGCATCAACCGTGTGTGTAGCCATGATGGTCTCTTTTCGGCGGAGTCCGAGAAGTGAACACGGTTTTGGGTTATGTATGAACATAAGTAGTTTCAGGATCACTTCTAGCTTCTCGACCGTTCCGTTTGCTTCTCTTCTCGCTCTTGTTTGCGTATGTTAGCCACCGTATATGCTTAGACGCTGCTGCAACCTCACCACTTATCCTTTCCTTACCCATTAAGCTTTGCTAGTCTTGATACCCATGGTAATGGGATTGCTGAGTCCTCGTGACTCACCAGATACTATCACAATAGTTGCAGGTGACGATGATACCAGTGCAGGTGAAGCAACCGAGCTCAGATGGGAGCTCAACGAAGATCTTGGTCGTTGTTATGTTTCGTTTCATGTTGATCTGTAGTGGAGCCCAGTTGGGACGATCAGGGATCTAGCAGTTGGTATATCTTCTTTTCTTTTGGCTTCGTCCGTAGCCGGACTATGTGTGTACTCTGAATGATGTATGAATTATATGTTCATTGTGTGAAGTGGCGATTGTAAGCCAACTCTTTATCCCATTCTTGTTCATTACAAGGGATTGTGTGAAGATGACGCTTCTTGCAACAAAACCACCATGCGGTTATGCCTCTAAGTCGTGCTTCGACACGTGGTTGATATAGCCGCATCGTGGGTGTTACAAGTTGGTAATCAGAGCGCTCCCCGACTTAGGAGCCCCCTGCTTGATCGAATCGCTCGCGTTGTTGAGTCTCGAACAAAAATGTTTTGAGTCTTAGGATTATATATATCAAAGAGTAGGATTCTTTTTACTCCTCAGTCCCTCCATCGCTATAGTGAGGTCTCCTGACGTAGATGTTTTGACTTTCCTCTTCTCAAATTTCACTAAAAAAATTAAGATCACGCGGGTATCTTGGAATCGTTCCGATAGTCTTGTGATGAGAACATTGTTCTTGGTGCCTCCTGACATTTAGGGGTTGTGGCAGTGTCCCGGGGATTGAGCTCCGAGGTGTTGTCGTCACAATTTTATCGTTGCAGTTCTGGAATACCTGAGTTTTGCCGACATCGAATATCTCTTTTATGCAGCTAGTGGTAAGATAACCTCGATGCCACCCAGTACTGGGGAGTTCGGGAGTGTTGCCATAACTCGTATAACAGATGCTTTTCGAAGGTTGAGGTACATGATTTCCAAAGGTTTCTTGGTTATGTGTTGACGGATGGATACAGCTTGGATGTAGGAATTGTTAGTTTTTAGTGAGATATATATTGCTTCCCCTGTCTCCCCAACACCAGATTGCATAACCAGAAAGTTTCGGGAGTTTACAAGTGGGAATTCAAGTATCTCATTTCCAATAGACACATGATACGATATGGGATCTATCATATGTTTGTTTCCGACCTATTCTGCAAGCCAAATCCTTTGTTTTGTTTTTTTGGTGGTATTCGAGTTGCTTCGAAGTCAAATGTTGAATCCATACCTTTCCTAAACGGTGTTCTCATATTGCTATGTGAATACTAATCTTTCTTGATCACCGAGGTCGTCATGTTAATTCTTTTCCAACCGGCGTGCTTCTCTTCAAGTGGATCCGATCATTTCAACATTTGCAAGATCAATTCTAAGTTTTTTCAACGGTATCCATTCCATCTGCCCCAAGTTGCCTTTGTTTTTTTCCCGCCCTCCCACCCTTCTCTTCAAGGAATCCGATTTCTTAATCAAGTATCCATTTTATTCATGTGAAGTCTCTTCATTCTTTTCAATCAATGTTCTTACCAAGTGATTATCATGAAGATGGTCAGGAGTTTCAAGTTTATTATTCTTTGTTCACTTTTCTTCTCCGGTGGATTTAATTCAAGCTTTCGGTGTTGATCATATCAATTTCCTCGTTTCAAATGTTTTTCCAAATTGGTGCACCTCTTAATTGTTCACCTCTCTCTATTCTTATCCGGAGTGCTCAAGATATCTCACAAGAATCATGTTTCCATTCTTAATCCGTTCGAGTTACTTCAAGGTTTTTCTCTTATTCAAGCTATTTTATTCTACCAGTGCAATCTCTAATTCAAGCAATCCTTCAATGATGTTTCTTTCGAGTGGGCCCTAACCCAAAGGTCTTTTCCTAGGATCTTACCTGACTCTTCTAATTTTCCCGGAGCCATTCCCAAATTCTTTTCGAAGTTTGACGTAAGAATGAATTTCATCAGTCAGATGTTTTCCAACACCGATTTCAAATTATTTTTTTATTTTTGGCTCAACCTCTTTGTTTTTCATTCTCTCGGAGTATCTCAACATTCCATGGTGGTGTTTCTCGTCGTCATTTCTCGGATTTTAAAGACCGAAGAAGAGTTCCTCTTAAATCCTTACCCGTTCTTCCAAAGATGCGTAGTTCGAGCTTGATGCCATCCTCTCATAATTGTTTTCGATTGTGTGAATTCTTTTCACCCATCCGGAGCATTTCATGAGTTGTTTCCATTTCTTTCCTCTGAAGGCCATCATGTCATAATTCTTCATTCTTGGTGTGTAGCTATCGTTCTCGAAATCTTACCGGTGCATCGTTCAAATATCCTCGAATAAGTTCATGATCTCTTCGTTCTCGTGTATCTAAATCCCTCAAGTATCTTCATTCATTTTCCAATTCTTCCCGGTGAATTGTGCCTCTGCTACTTTCATTTTCAATTCTTACTGTGATTCTTCCAACATTCCTCATCTATTGCTATCGTATTAATTAATTAGTTGTTTCCTAATCCTGCCGGTGGTTTGTTGAGGCTTTTTCCAAAGTTTACGCTATATCCCTCTTAATCCTTTCTACGAGAATAAGTAGTATGCTAAACACATTGCTTGTCATCAATTCAAATCGGTGAAGGATACACATAACATAATTCTTGTTCTTGTTTCATCCAAGTGATTAATTCCTTCTTCCAGAGTTCGTAATGGTATCAATTTCTCAGTTCTAAGTTGTTCATCTCTTCTTTCCGGAGTTTGTTCATCATATCACATTCTCGGTTTCATGTGTTTCCGCATTATCTTGTCACGAAGCTCCATCTAAATCATCGCAAGGCTTCACCTTGTGCTTTCAACCTCTCTTTCTTTTTATCATCCTTTTATTACTGGAGTTTTTCTTGGAGGATCTACAAGGTGGTTCGTCAAGGATTCTTTTCATTCTTCAATTGTTCTTCAACATTTCTCTCGAAGTTATGATCCGCCAAGCTATACTCAAAATTAAACATGGTGTTCAACACATGTCTTGTTTTGAGGAGTTCAACCATTCTTCATCATGCATCCCGAAGTGCAATTCTTTCTACCTTTTGAGGTGGTCTTATGTCATTCTTGCATTCGCAAGTTGTTAAGAATGAGATATTTAAATCCATCATTTTCTCTTTGTTCAAGAGATCTTTTCAACCATCAACCTCGTTGTTGGAGTTATCTTGTGTCATTTTTCACCTAAAGCCTTCCCTAAGGAATGTTGCTATTGTAGTGATTATCAATGGTCCAAGTTATCTCTCTATCATCTTGGTGGAAGAAATTTTTCATCTCGTCGGTGTTGTCAATTATATTATTTGTTTCCGTAGTGGCAGAATTTCACCTCAATTTCGAGAAGTTTTCCATAAGCCCACTACAAGATTATTCGTTTCGTTTTGGTTCTCCAACGACTCCGTTATAACCTTCTTGGAAGGGTGCTTTCCAAGCTCATTTGTGGCAGAAGTTGGCATTTTCTTCTCCATTCTTCTATTCCAATGATCTATCTTCTATTATTTCTTCCGAAGGCATTGTGATGTTGCTCTCTTCACTCATCACCTCATTTTGTCAAGATCATGTTATTCTATTGCTTATCCATTTAACCGGAGTGTTGTGTCATCTCTTCAAGTTCTTTTCATATTATCAAGTCTTGCATCTCTTTTCAATCCAGAGTGCTGTCCAAATACTATCATTCTTGTTCCTTGGCTATCACGTTATACCGGTGGTTTCATATTCTCTTTGGTACGTTAAGCTCTAGTTTCATGTCTTTCAACCAACAAGGTTCTGATAATGTTCCTTGTTCCTCTCATGTAACGGAGTGTTATCAACTTCATTCATCTCCGCCATGTTCTTTCCTTGAAATTGTTTAACCTCTCAAGGTTCATGGTTTCACTCTTTTGTTAAAGAAGCAACTTTGTTTTACCTCTTCCTCTTCTGTTTCTCTCTGGTGCCATCCTAGATCTCGGGACGAGATCCTCTTGTAGTGGTGGAGTGTTGTAACGCCCCGGATGTAACTTTCCATAATTGTAACTCCAACTTTTGCCATTTCCGGCTATGTGTTATGTTATTTCCTCCGTGGTTGGGTTTTTGTCTTTTGTTTTGCATTTTGTTCATGTCATGCATCTCATCTCATAGCATCATGTGCATTGCATCTCCATGTTTTCATAAAACTAGCATCCGCTCGTAGTTGCCGCTTCTTCCATGTCTCGGTTGACCTTCTCTCAGATCAACCGGACCGCTCTCTTCTCTCTCTTTTTTGAGCTCATCAAACCCCTTGTTCTTCATGTTCCCTCTTGTCTAAACCCACTAGTAGAAAAAGGGTCAAACGTGCAGCACATTAGTGCCGGTTTGTATTAGAGCCGGCACTAATGTATAGATTAGTGCCGGTTCCAACGGCTAGCTGGGCCGCTCTCATTAGTACCGGTTCGTGGCTAACCTTTAGCACCGGTTCGTGCCACGAACCGGTACTAATGAGGGTGGTGGCAGGATGTTGTCAGTCTGGGCCCCCTCCAGCACCTTTAGTACCGGTTCGTGCCACGAACCGGTACTATAGGTCGACGTACATAAACCCTTCGTCCACCCGAGCCACTCTGTTCTTCCCCTTTCCCCTCACTTCTCCTCTGTTCTTCCCCTTTCCCCTCGAGCTCCTCACAAATTTTGCCCAAAATTTGTCAAGATTTGAAGGCCCCCATCCATTCAAATGATCACAAAGGTTAGCAACTTTGTCCTTTCAACTCTCATTGCTAGATTAGCTCTTCCCATGCTTTGTATAGTTACTAATTTGTGAGTTTAGTAATTTGGGAGGAAATATATATATGTGCTAGTATTTGATTTATATGCAATTTGAGGTCAAAAATAACACTTAGTTTGCATATGTAGGTGTGGTTTACTTAGTGCCTTCTAAATCTCCGTCGTAACCACCGTCGATCGCCTGCGCCGTCCCGTCACCGGCACCACCTTGTGGTGAGCCTCTTGTTCATGTAATTTTATATAAAAAATTGATGTTTGTGTGATTTGGATATATAGTTAATCATGTAATAATTATCTTACCCGTACGTTGTTTGTTATACATAGTGCCATGGTTTTGATATCCGTCCCCGTCGGCCCTCGTCCTTGTTATGATTCGGATGTGGTATATTCTCTTTTAAAACTATTAGTTGCATTTCGTGTTTATGACAAATTATGCCCATCAAGTTGACATAGATATTTTTATCTAGGAGGTATGTGAACCGGAAATTCCAATCGACCCTATTGTCGAGAGGTTAAATTTAGTTGAAAGAGAAAACGAGTACTTGAAAGAAAAATTGAAAAGAATTGAGGGGGAGAAGATGGAATTGGAGTTGCATGTTGCCGATGTCGTCGATGATCACAAGATCAAGATGGAGAAAATGCGCTTGAAGAATAGAAAGATTAGAAAATATGCCATCGATAGTGAGGCTTGGTATCATTATGCTGTTGGATCAATTGTCACCTTAGTTGCGATCTTGATCGCATTTGTTGTTGCATTTAAATGCTTTAGCTAGAGAGTTATTTGTTTGTTGCATTTAAGTGTTGTATGAACTTTATGAATGAACTTGTATTAATTTGGTCTATTCGGTGTTGTGTAATGAAGATGAGCCGACAATGGATGTACGATGACCGATGCTCTCCCCAGTTCATTGAGGGCGTGCATACGTTTCTGCTTGCAGCTGAGGCAAATAAGCGGGTGGATGGTTTTATGCCTTGTCCATGTGTTGTCTGTAAGAATGGTCGCAATTACTCTACGTCAAGAACCATTCACGTACACCTGTTTGAGTCCGGTTTCATGCCCCACTATAATGTTTGGACCAAGCATGGAGAAAGAGGGGTTATGATGGAAGACAATGAAGAAGAAGAGGACGACGACAGCTATCCTGGCCATGGGTTCCCTGAATACGATGATACAACAATGGGGGAAGAAGCTGAGCTGGTAATGTGGGAAGAAGCTGAGCCGGCAATGCGGGAAGAAGCTGAAGAAGAGGCATCAGATGAGCCCGTTGATGATCTAGGTCGGGCCATTGCCGATGCAAAGAGAAACTTCACAAGTGATTTGGAGAAGAAGAAGTTGTAGCGCATGTTAGAGGATCACAAAAAATTGTTGTACCCGAATTGCGTAGGTGACAAGAAAAAGCTGGGCACCACACTGGAATTGCTGCAATGGAAGGCAGAGAATGGTGTATCTGACAAGGGATTTGGAAAGTTGCTGGTAGTGATAAAGGATATGCTTCCAAAGGACAACGAATTGCCCGAGAGTACGTACGAAGCAAAGAAGGCTGTGTGCCCTCTAGGGTTAGAGGTGCAGAAGATACATGCATGCCCTAATGATTGCATCCTCTACCGCGGTGAGTATGAGGATTTGAACGCTTGCCCGGTATGTGGTGCATTGCGCTATAAAATCAGCTGCGATGAGCCTGGTGATGTCGAGGGCGAGCGCCCCAGGAAGAAGATTCCTGCCAAGGTGATGTGGTATTCTCCTATAATACCACGGTTGAAACGTTTGTTCCAAAACAAAGAGCATGCCAAGGCGATGCGATGGCACAGAGAAGACCGTAAGAAAGACGGAAAGTTGAGAGTACCCGCTGACGAGTCGCAGTGGAGAAAAATCGAAAGAAATACGGGAAGGAGTTTGCAGATGACGCAAGGAGCGTATGGTTTGGTCTAAGCGCAGATGGCATTAATCCTTTTGGGGAGCAGAGCAGCAACCATAGCACCTAGCCTGTGACTCTATGTTTGTATAACCTTCCTCCTTGGTTGTGCATGAAGCGGAAGTTCATTATGATGCCAGTGCTCATCCAAGGCCCTAAGCAAACCGGCAACGACATTGATGTGTACCTAAGGCCATTAGTTGAAGAACTCTTACAACTGTGGAATGGAACAGGTGTACGTGCGTGGGATGAGCACATGGGGGAAGAATTTGACCTCAAGGCGTTGCTGTTTGTGACCATCAATGATTGGCCTGCTCTCAGTAACCTTTCAGGACAGACAAACAAGGGATACCGCGGATGCACGCACTGTTTGGATGATACCGACAGTATATATTTGAATAGTTGTAAGAAGAATGTGTACCTGGGACATCGTCGATTTCTTCCGAGCAGGCATCCCGCAAGAAAGAAAGGCAAGCATTTCAAAGGTGAGGCGGATCACCGGACGAAGCCTCGCCACCGTACTGGTGCTGATGTACATGATATGGTCAAGGATTTGAAGGTGATATTTGGAATGGGTCCTGGCGGACAACCTGTTCCGAAAGACGCAGACGGACGTGCACCCATGTGGAAGAAGAAATCTATATTTTGGGACCTGCCATATTGGAAAGACCTAGAGGTCCGCTCCGCAATCGACGTGATGCACGTGACGAAGAATCTTTGCGTGACCCTGCTTGGCTTCCTGGGCGTGTATGGGAAGACAAAAGATACACCTGAGGCACGGGAGGACCAGCTACGTATGCACGGAGAAGACGGCATACATCAGGGTCATGCAAGCTACACTCTTACCAAAGAAGAGAAGGAAATCTTCTTTGAATGCCTGCTCAGTATTAAGGTACCGTCTGGCTTCTCGTCGAATATAAAGGGAATAATAAACATGGCAGAGAAAAAGTTCCAGAACCTAAAGTCTCATGACTGCCACGTGATTATGACGCAACTGCTTCCGGTTGCATTGAGGGGGCTTCTACCAGAAAACGTTCGATTAGCCATTGTGAAGCTATGTGCATTTTTCAATGCAATCTCTCAGAAGGTAATCGATCTAGAAATCATACCAAGGCTACAGAATGATTTGGTGCAATGTCTTGTCAGTTTCGAGTTGGTGTTCCCACCATCCTTCTTCAACATCATGACGCACGTCCTAGTTCACCTATGCAAAGAGATTAACGTTTTGGGTCCTGTATTTCTACACAATATGTTCCCCTTTGAGAGGTTCATGGGAGTCTTAAAGAAATATGTTCATAACCGTGCTAGGCTAGAAGGAAGCATCTCCAAGGGCCATCAAAATGAGGAGGTCATTGAGGTTTGTATTGACTTTATTCCTGACCTTAAGCCGATTGGTGTTCCTGAATCGCGGCATAAGGGCAGACTGGATGGAAAAGGCACGCTAGGAGGGGAACAAATAATATGTATGGACGGACATTCTCTCACTGAAGCACACTACACAGTTCTACAGAATTCCACCTTGGTGGCTCCGTATATGGATGAACACAAGAATTTGCTACGCTCCAAACACCCGGAGCGGTCTGATGAGTGGATTACACGTGAACAAACTAGGAGTTTCGCCAACTGGTTGCAGACACGTACCATGCATGACACCTCTATTGAAGATGACCTGTACTTGCTGTCCCAGTTACCATCTTCGAATATAATGACTTTCAAAGGGTACGAGATAAATGGTAATACATTTTACACGATCGCCCAAGATAAGAAGAGCACCAACCAAAACAGTGGTGTCCGCTTTGATGCAGAAACCAAGACGGGAAAGGAAACATATTATGGTTATATACAGGACATATGGGAACTTGACTATCGACGTGGTTTAAAGGTCCCTTTGTTTCGGTGCAAATGGGTCAATATGACACGAGGCGGGGTAACGGAACACCCGCAGTACGGAATGACAACAGTGGATCTCAACAATCTTGCATATGCAGACGAACCATTCGTCCTAGCCAATGATGTGGCACACGTTTTCTATGTGAAGGACATGTCTACCAAGCCAAGAAAAAGAAAAGATAAGGAAGCGAATGCATCATACGATGAGCCAAAGCGGCACATAGTTCTTTCTGGGAAGAGAAACATCATGGGAGTGGATGACAAGACAGACAAGTCAGAAGATTATGAAAAGTTTGATGAAATTGCTCCATTCACAGTGAATATTGACCCGAGCATCCCGTTAAATGATGAAGATTTTCCATGGTTACGGTGCAAAGGGACACACGCGAAGAAAAAGTTTCACACCCAAAGATCTGGGATGTGATCGGCTTCACTATCATCACTTTCTTCTATGTTTCACACCCAGGAGGGAATGTCTGTAATAGTTAGGGTAGTTATGTGTTTTGGCATTTGAAACGCGAAGAAATTTTATGTGCAAACAAATTCTTTTCATGCATTTACTTATTTTTTTCCAGCTAAATGACCCTGAAATTGAAAAGCAATTCAAATGAATTCAGAAAAGGTTGAAAGTTGGCATGGTATCATAATTTCATACAAATAGCATGTGCAAGAAAGTAGAGAGGGTTACGGCAAAAACTGGATGCACTTCGTGTACAAAATGGACAATCTCTTTCGAAGTATCAGGGTTTCCGACGAAAACTGAACTGTTACAAAGGCATTTCATTTTTTAAATAACCTAAGCATTAATAAATTGAATATAATGATAAAACACACTAATATTAAACATAAGAAAAATGAAACACTGAAAAAACTTTTTTCAAAGTTAAGTTATTCACAAACTAGTGATTCACACAAATTTCAAATAATTCAAAATTTAAACTATTCAAATTTGAAATCTACCGACACTAACAGAAAGTTTGTAATTTTTTGTACCTAAAGCAAAAATATTCACAAAGAAACTCTAAATACAGCAAAAAAACTCAAAAATAAATACATCAAAAAAAATAAGAAAATAAAAAAGCCCGCCTACTGCGCCATAGCGGCCTGCATACGACTAGAAACCCAACCTGTAGTTGGGCCAGGATGCAGGCCCGCAAGCCCAGTAGGCCCACAGGCAGAGTAGGAGAGGTAGGCCTAGAAGGCCTGCTATTGAGAGGAGTTCAATGCAGTGCCCGCGCCGGGGCTTATAAACTGGTCCTCACGCTCCTAAACTAGCGAGGTGGGACTAAACTTCTGCGCCCGTCGCCTGGCAGCGCACACCCTCTAGTACCGGGTCGTGGCTCCAATCGGTACTAAAGGGGGGGCCTTTAGTACCGGTTTGTGCCACCACCCGGTACTAAAGGGGGTCGCTTCCCGCCGCTTGGCCTGGCCAAAACAGACCTTTAGTACTGGTTGGTGGCTCCAACCGGTACTAAAGGTGCCTTCTATATAAGAAACACTTCAAAATTTCGTCAGTTTCTCATCTCTCCCTCTGCTTTTTCTCCTATGCACCGTCGCCCGCCGCCCCCGCCGTCTCCATATCCCTCAACGCCGCCCCGGCCCGTCGCCGCCCCCGTCGCCGCCCCGTCCCCGTCGTCGCCGTCCCGTCGTCCCGTCCCCGTCGTCACCGCCGCCCCGTCCCGGCCGCGTCGTCACCGCCCCCGTCGTCGTCGCCGCCTCGGCCCGTACGTCCCCGTCCCCATCGTCGCCGCGCCCGTCGCCGTCCCCGTCGCCGCGCGCCCCCCGTCGCCTCTCGCCTCGCCGGCCGGTGAGTGCGCGCACACACACACATACATTTTTAGTTATAGATTTTTCTGTTTTTAAGAAATTGGTAGACATTTTTCTGTTTTTTAGAAATAGTTAGAAATGTTAGAATTGTCAGAATTGTTAGAAATGTTAGAAATTGTTAGAAATTTTTCTGTTTTTTAGTTATAGAAATAGATATAAAAAAGTTAGAATTGTTAAATTTTTTTCTGTTTTTTAGTTATAGAAATAGTTATAAAAATGTTAGTTATATATATAGAAATGTTATAAATTTTTTCTGTTTTTTAGTTATAGAAATATTAGAAATGTTATAGAAATGTTAGTTATATATAGCATTGTTAGAAATGTTATAGAAATGTTAGTTATATAGAAATGTTAGAAATTTTAGTTATCAAAATCCAATCATTAAAAAAATGTTACTTTTTGCGGGCATATAGCTAGTGGTGCGTAGCGGTACGAGTCGAGGTAGTACAGGAAGTACAGGCCGAGGCAAGCGATATAAATATGGTCCAAGCCTCAAGCCTCTTCCGCAGAGGTCTTATGACAGGTCCGAGGAGGAAATCACAGCCATATTGAAGGCCGAGGTGGAAGCCCATTTTGCACCGAAACCGCCACCACCGCCAAGGGAGAAAGTGCCTGAGGAAACGATTGACCACTTCATTCGTATGGCTCAACCACCAGCTTCCAAGCCTGTTGACACAGACTATGAGCGCCACATCAGGAAGTTAAATCGAGCACGTCTACAAAGGGAGGCAAGCACGTCTACATCGGGATCGAGCAAACAAGAAGCAGCTGCCAAAAAATGCGGGAAAACCATTCCCCAGCTGGGAGAACAGGCGGCGCAATCGATCCCCTCGCTTGTTGTGCCAACAACAGGTGACAGTACGCGCCCCCAATATTATTGTGGGCAAACAGTGCATGTTCCCGAGGTGGGCAATGTGGTAATAACGGAGGAGCATATAATGCAGGCTGAAGTTCTCAACATCATTGTTGGACAACTCCTCGAGATCGAGCCCATGCCTTTGCTTAGAGAGGATGAAGTAAAACGGAAATATGTCCGGGGCCAACCTTTGGTCGCGCTAGACAAGGTCAAGAACCTCCCAACGAGAATGTATGAATTGCATCAATGGTACATGAACATTACCAAGATTTCAGAGCGAGTGTCCCTTATGGTGAATGTCAAGTAGGACCATTACTACCATGAGAAAGCTGGGTCCGTTGAGTATTCAGAACTGTTTCAGTTATACAATCAAGACGCACTCGACAAATCTATAGTCAGTTGCTATTGTCTGTAAGTGATTTCTTTCTATAATTTAAGTCTCAAGCTAGCTGTAGTGATCCTTTTGATCAATCATTACCTATAATTATCCTCACTATATTCTTTTTTGTGGTATTATGCAGGATGAAGATATATGAAATGAGAAAAGGTGGACGCTTTGGCATTGGGTTCATTGACCCAAACACCGTTAATGAATACACATGGAAGATAAATGAACATCATGCAAAGGAAGTAGAGGACAGCATGCTAGAGTTCTTGAAGCGCCTCAAATACAATGAAGATATACTACTTCCTTACCACTTTGGGTGAGTCACACTGTCTTGTACTACAAATTCTCTGTTTTTGCCTACTAGCTAGCTACATGTTTTTGCTTACATATGCCCGCTTAATTAAGACATGTAAACGTGTGTGCATGCAGATTTCACTGGGTCTTGTGTATCATTAAAGTTGACGCCGGAACAGTTGAAGTACTGGACTCACTAATCGCAAAAAACACTGACTTTAACATCTTGTATCGGATAGTCAACAGGTAATTTCAATCATTATTAACTATATATCTCGGCCTATTTAGTTCATCATTTCATGATATGAACTATTTAATAACCCCTTTATTCATTTTCTTTGTCGGCGGGCAGGGCTTGGGCAAGATTCATCAGCGTCACGGAAGGTGAATGGAAACAAAAGCTTCAATGGTTTCGACCCAAGGTAAGTAATTAAGTAGTACTAGCTAGCTAGCTAGCTGCCATCTCTTTAATTATCATGCTTGATTAATTTTTTTCTGATCAAATTCCATTCTCGTAAAGGCCCTGAAGCAGGCGCAGGGGACTGATCTGTGTGCATTCTGCGTTTGCGAGAACATTCGCATGATGGCGTCCGAAAGGAGCAGATCTCAAAGACAGCAATGGGTACGCTTGTCAGAACACTATTCACAATTTTTACACCATTATCGATATCTAGCTAGTCACACAACTAATACACATGCATATTGATCTCCTTCTTAACAGTTCAAAGAGGTGCGGGAGAAGCTCATAGAAAGGGAGCGCGTAGAAGCACTTCAAGAGGAAATAGCGGGATTTTTGCTCGACCAGGTCATAAATCTGAATGGAGAATTCTATTACCCGCTACCGCCCCCAAGAAAACCACTTTCAATTGTCATCGTGCTCCGAAGGCACCAATTAGGCTAATGCCACTGGCTCCGAAGGCAACATTCATATGTAGGAGAAATTGTATATAGCTATACATGTGTGTATGTGTGAATTAATTAATATGGTGGTTTAATTTGTGAGACATTGATGTGATATATATATGCATGATTGGTTCTACTAGAAATTCTATATATATATATATATATATATATATATATATATATATATATATATATATATATATGCATAACATGTACAATGTGTAGTATCGTAAAATACCAGCAAACGAAAAAGAATTAAAATGGAAACACAAAATTAAATGAAAAAGAAATCATAAAACTAAAAACCCCCCAAACCTTATAGTACCGGTTGGTCTTACCAACCGGTACTAAAGGGATCCAGGTCCCCGGAGCTGGCTCGTGCCACGTGGTTGCCCTTTAGCACCAGTTCGTGCTGAACCGGTACTAAAGGGGGGGGGCTTTAGTGACCACAAATTAGTGCCGGTTATGTAACCGGCACTATAGAGCCTTACGAACCGGTGCTAATGCCCGGTTCTGCACTAGTGACCGGAGTCTCTCCGTACAGCGCACAGACCCCTCCCGCATGTCTGAAAATTCCTCGAACCCGAACCGCACGGTCATGATCGATGGGTCGGACCATCGCCAAACATCTATAAAACATCTGTGTTTTCTTATTTGGACTCCCTACCTATTTATTCTCGAACGTCCAGTTACGATTGGAGGGATGAGAATGACCCTAAGCCTACCCACTCGCTATATATATAGCAGCCTAACCCTAGATCCTAGGACGTTGTCCCATCCAATCCTCCACCTTGCGCCGCCACTCCTCTTGCCTCCGCTATTCCTTGGGATCTTCCCCGATCCAAATTTCCACCCAACCCATTGCTTCCACCTCCTAGATCGATCCAACCAACGTAGCAGACCACACCTTCCCTCCTCGATTTCATCGTCGATCCACCCAACCATCAGCTCCCCCGCCTCCCCTGTTCGGTCCTCGCCGCGTTCGTAGCTCCCCAGCTCCCTTCCTCACCTTGCTGCCAGCCTCCTCGTGCCCGAGTCCCTCGCGCCCAAGCGGGAAAGCTCCGCCCCCGAGCTCCTGCAGCCCATGGCGCCCGTCTTCGGCCTTCCCAACGCGCCCCTTCCTCTTCTGCCTCGTCCTCAACGCCCGTGCTACCGATGACCCTCGTCGGGGCTCGACTGACCACCGCTAGGGACACCCAGCTGGCCGCCTGTGACCTCCTCTTCCCGTAGCTACTCAGCCATGTCTCCACCCGTCGTCGCAGCATCTTCGGCCAGCCCGCCACCGCCTGCGAGCGTCATCACGCCTCCGGTCGCGTGCCCCTGCCTCTCTCTCCATTCCGTCCCCCTCTCCCAACCTCTCTCTCATGCCCCGGTCTCTCTCTCTCTCTCTCTTGTCAGGTGCAGGAGCTGCGGAAGCTCCGCTATGGCTGCCAAGGGCCTTCTCCTACGTCGATCCGTCAAGTCCGCCGCCGGGAACGACCTCCACCTCCCGGATGCATGCCTCCCCTGCCGTCGGCCTTTGCTTCTGCTTCCTCTGCATCAGGCTAGCGCCGCCCTCGTCATCACATCGTTCCTCTGCTTCCAGCGTGGACTGCAGCGCCAAGTCCCGCTCGCCCCACCTAGGCCCGTTGACCGCTTCGTTCCCTCCAGATCTGGCCCAGTCAACGCCTCCTCAGTCGGCCTGCCTCCTCCACCGAACCGGGCCAAGCCCATGGGTGAGCAGCCCATCCAGCCCCTCTGCTCTGTTGTGGCCTAGCTAGATTCGGCCGAGTGTAGTATTTTTTTTTAGATTTGCGATTTTAGCATTATCCAGTGGGCGCCTGTTTTGCAAAAAAACCCTCCATGTTCATGCATATAATAATTAATTAACCATGCATCAGATGTAAATAAATTATATATGTAAAATGCTTAGAATTTTATCTAGTTTCACATTATGCGACTTTCATCCATGTTTAAAATGTTTAAACTTGTTGTTTGTTTAGTTTTGCTTAAATGCCATGTTAAAATGGTTTATTTCATAACTAAATAACCATAGCTCCATTTTAAACAGACTTTATATGTAAATGGGGTGGAAAAATGCATAGATGAACTTGCTGCACTTTATTTTCCTATTTAACAACTCTAAAATATGGTTTTAGGCAGAATAGTACTGAATTCAGAATATGGACATGAGGATTTGCCGGAATTGTTGTTTGTTGTTTCCGGCCTCACTTAAACTTGCCTAGATAGGAAGTTTAATTATGTTTCACCTCTTGCCATGTTTATAACAACATGTAATATTGTTGTGTTCCTAAGCGAGAGAGAACTAAATAATTGATGTGGTGATTCGTCAATATGCAACTCGTTGCATACTGAGCTCCACTTAACTTGTAGTGTTGTTTGTGCATATTGCCATGCCATGCCTCATTAAAACGGACATGCATCATACTTGTTTGTGCATCATGACATGTTTATGCTTGTGTGTTTACCATGTTTTTTGCTTCTTTCCCATTTGCTTCTCTCGTTAGCTTCGATTTTGTTCCGGAGTTGTGAGGATTCGTTCGACTACGTCCGTTTGTCTTCTTCATGGACTCGTTATTCTTCCTAGCGGGATTTCAGACAAGATGACCATCACCTTGGATCTCACTGCTATCATTGCTATGCTAGTTGCTTCGCTCTATCGCTATGTTGCGCTACCTATCACTTGTTCATCAAGCCTCCCAAATTGCCCTATCAGCCTCTAACCTTTTCACCCTTCCTAGCAAACCGTTGCTTGGCTATGTTACCGCTTTGCTCAGCCCCTCTTATAGCGTTGTTAGTTGCAGGTGAAGTTGAAGATTTCTCCATGTTGGACAGGATTATTTTGGGATATCACAATATCTCTTATTTAATTAATGCACCTATATACTTGGTAAAGGGTGGAAGGCTCGGACTTATGCCTGGTGTTTTGTTCCACTCTTGCCGCCCTAGTTTCCGTCATACCGGTTTTATGTTCCTTGATTTTGCGTTCCTTATGCGGTTGGGTGATTTATGGGACCCCCTTGACAGTTCGCTTTGAATAAAACTCCTCCAGCAAGGCCCAACTTTGGTTTTACATTTGCCTACCTACCACCTATACCTTTCCCTTGGGTTCTGCAGACTCAAGGGTCATCTTTATTTTAACCCCCCCCCCCCCGGACCAGTGCTCCTCTAAGTGTTGGTCCGAACTGAGCAACTTGTGGGGCCACCTCGGGGAAACTTGAGGGTTGGTTTTACTTGTAGCTTGACTTATTCGGTGTGCTCTGAGAACGAGATATGTGCAGCTCCTATCGGGATTTGTCGGCACATTCGGGAGGCTTTGTTGGTCTTGTTTTACCATTGTTGAAATGTCTTGTAACCGGGATTCCGAGACTGATCGGGTCTTCCTGGGAGAAGGAATATCCTTCGTTGACCGTGAGAGCTTGTGATGGGCTAAGTTGGGACACCCCTGCAGGGTATAAAATTTCGAGAGCCGTGCCTGCGGTTATGTGGCATATGGGAATTTGTTAATCTCCGGTTGTAGAGAACTTGACACTTGACTTAATTAAAATGCATGAACCGCGTGTGTAGTCATGATGGTCTCTTTTCGGCGGAGTCTGGGAAGTGAACAATGTTTTGGGTTATGTATGAACGTAAGTAGTTTCAGGATCGCTTCTTGATCACTTCTAGCTTCTCGACCGTTCCGTTTGCTTCTCCTCTCGCTCTTGTTTGCGTTTGTTAGCCACCATATATGCTTAGACGCTGCTCCAACCTCACCACTTATCCTTTTCTTACCCATTAAGCGTTGCTAGTCTTGATACCCATGGTAATGGGATTGCTGAGTCCTCGTGACTCACCAGATACTATCACAACAGTTGCAGGTGCCGATGATACCAGTGCAGGTGATGCAACCGAGCTCAGATGGGAGCTCAACGAAGATCTTGGTCGTTGTTATGTTTCGTTTCATGTTGATCAGTAGTGGAGCCCAGTTGGGATGATCGGGGATCTAGCTATTGGGTTATCTTCTTTTCTTTTGGCTTCGTCCGTAGTCAGACTATGTGTGTACTCTAAATGATGTATGAATTATATGTTCATTGTGTGAAGTGGCGATTGTAAGCCAACTCTTTATCCCATTCTTGTTCATTACATGGGATTGTGTGAAGATGACCCTTCTGCGACAAAACCACCATGCGGTTATGCCTCTAAGTCGTACTTTGACACGTGGGAGATATAGCCGCATCGTTGGTGTTACACTACCAAAAATATGAAAACTTATGCTGATTTAGGCCTAGATATTTTTAGTGGGCTACATGCAAATTACGTGCCATAATCGTTTTTAGCCCAATTGGAATGGGCCTGACGAATGTTGGCACATTGTGCTCCTACGAAGCTTTCGGTCGAATACATTATTAAGATAAACCTACACTATACAAAAATAGCATCGTAATTTCTACAGCCTTTGGCAGCACGATAAATGTTGTATCACAACAAAATAAATTCTAGCCATACAACAAAAGTCCTGTTGGCATAAAGTTTACAGTCCTTGCAGATAAAAGCACCATCAGATGTATAGAAGCACAAATCATTTGACATGAGTGCTAATGTTTGAGGATGTAGAAACTGATTGAGCAGCATGATCATCTCCTTTTTCCCGCCATTGCTCTTGAACAATGAAGCAAATGTCTGATAGTCTGGTTTCAAAACCATTCATATCTTGACGACATTTGTCAACTACTATTCTTTTTTCCGAAACGATGTCCATTAGGGATTGGACTTGTGTCTGGAGCACATATCTATCACTTTATCTAGCCGGAAGATTTTGTTCAGTAGGCGATTTGGTTGAGGTTACCTTGACAACCAACCCAGAATTACGCAGGAAGGTGCTTTTTGCACTGTTAGTGGAGAGATACTGACGCACTACAGCAAGAGGTGACATTGTCCATGTGGTAGCCTCGTCACCTTCAGGTGGTTATGGCTTTTCAATCATTTGTTCCATAGCTTGTTGAAAGTTTGAACTTGTAGATTAGTGTACCAGATAAGTTATTAATGAGACAAAAACAAACAAAGTAGGTTTCATGTTTTATACGTAACTTATTTTGGTGAACTACTGTAATGCATTAGCATGTATTGTAGTGTCGACTACATAATAAAATCACTTTCAGAACATATGTCTATGTAGCATGCCTACTGTATTGTCTATTTCCTCACATTCCTTGACATGTAAGGATAAAGAGACATGGTTTAAAGTAGGATGAACATAGTATGACATCATTGATATCATGGGCAAACAGATATCAAACAAACAGGCTATTGTATCATTGTGTGGGCACGTGAACATCAGAACTAGATTACAGATCAAGACCAAAAGAATATCCTTCCTCTCTTTTAAACCGTGTAAGGTGAAATGATACGTTAAGAAAATGTTTATAAAAGTGAATAGAGTAACTGACATTGGCTGCAAACCAAGCAGTTAAATGAGCACGTCACAGTAATAAACAGTTCAAAGGCAGGAGAGTAAGGACTTACAATAGCGGCTTGAACCGGTGTGCTCGTGCCCTTCATCTTGCTGGTGTGGCAATCCTTGAAGATTTGCACTGCATTCGGTTCAGGTTCTTTTTGGTCCGCACGGGCTTTCCTCTGTATTTGGAACAAGTCAATATAGATACGATAATATGGCACAGAAAAAAGAAGGAAGTAGCAGCTATTTACAAGAGCCTCGCAGTGTGCAATACAGCTACAAGATCCTGTTGTCTGTTGGAATTTCACTTTAGAACGGTTGGTCTTGTTCTTCAAACAGTTATCCTAGAAGAAGATACACTTATAAGGCACATACGTAAATACAAGTTCAATATGTGATCTGATCAAATACATATACCCTACCTGATACTTTGGATCATACCAGTGTTTAACAAGGGTTGTCCAGTCTTCATCTGTAATATATTCCACTGGAGATGTTAGGGCGATTTCATTGTTAGCCTTGCCCTCAAAGTGAGTTTTTCTAAGGTGATACTGATACTGTCGCAGAGCAGACTGAAAAACATGAGTGCATGCTTGTTTAGTTGCATCATCTTTCGGATCCAACTTGCACCTCATCTGTTGAAAAAAAGAATGTGAGTCTTATTAGGAGGAAGCTAGAAAGTATGGGACAGAGCAAGACAATATCACAAATTGCGATGAATAAAATTACTTACGAATAAATGGTCAAGGAAGGTGTTCAATTCGGTATCGTCTTTCTCATTCCTATACTGGATCCACGTTGGGAGGATACGTGCATGACACATAACAGCAACGGATGCCTCTGATACTAACTTGGCTGACTCTGTAGCATCACGTGGCCTTTTTAAACCTGCCTCAAAATGGATCTCCATTCTTCCTCCTTTAGATTTTGTTAATCTTCCAAGCATTATCCCCGATGTCTGTTTCTGCTTGCACCGTGGTGCTAGTTCAACAACGAATAAGGAAAGTGTTAGTGCACATCAAACTGTGAGAGTACATATAAAGGAGCATGCAACTACAACTTGACTCGGTCAGATACCGTCTCGATGTTGATGCTCATGAGGTTCATCTGATCTTGCCAAGTCTTGTTGTGTTAGTAGTGCTTCCAAAGTAGTGTTAGGTGTCAAGGCAGCTTGGGAACTGGCCAGTTGTGGAGCAAACGAACGAGTAACTCATTGAGATGCCGATACAGTTGAAGCGGATGATGCAGCTAGTGGAGCAAGTGATATTGTGTTTGTAGATTTAGTCGGTGGACTTGGACCTTCTACTCCACTATAAGTACCAGCAAAATCTCGAGGGTAGATCCTTTTTCGTTGCGCCTGACGAGTAACACCATTCCCTACTATATTCTTTTCCTTGCTCGTTTTTGACTTTGCCATGTCAAGCCGTACCCACAACACAAAGGAATAAAATCGCTCTTCAGAACTCATTGATGCATGATACATATTCATAGCTATGATGTGTAAACTAAGAAGAAGGATTTTCAAGAAAATAGAAGTAATGCAAGCTAGACACCATATGAAAGATGCAACCAATATCACTCTGCCAAGTTAAAAGTGTCTTGTCATAAGTGGCATTTCGAAAAATTAGAAGTTGTACAACCTAGAAATCAATGCAAGATGCAACCACTATTAAACTGCCATGTTAAAAACGTCCAATCGTGAGTGACTGATGAGGGATACACAACATTAGTACTTTGATGTAAGAACGTGGTATGATAGATAGATGCAGTGTATTCTAGACACAGAAAGGCATGTCATATGCACATGTATAATGTATATACCCATCATGTGCAATTTAATCAAAATATAAGAAATACAGGCTAGACAACATATGCAACCTGAAACCAATTATCACACCGTCAACTTAGAGCAAGCACTTGCGATGGTGGAGTACGGGAGATGAACTCATCATGTGGACTTGGGACTACAACTGCATTAGCAGTAGGAGTGGCAAATCTAGAGAGTCTTTGTTTGCGTCGGTCCGGAGGACCATCTACATCCCCTAACTTACTCTTTTCCTTGCTCTTTTCTGATATTGCCTTATGAAGTCAAAACCACAAGAAGATGAATAAAATTAGCTCTACATAACTGGTTGATGCATGATACAAACGAACACTACTTTGATGAAAGGCAAGCGTAGGACAGGAGGATGGAATATATACAAAAAAAAGATAGCATTGCATATTCACAGGTATGATAGGAGGACAAAATATGTATGAAAACAGTAAGTAGAAGGCATTTCAACAAAATTACAAGAAATGAAAGCTAAGCACCATATGAACATGCAACCAATATCACTCTATCAGGTAAGGTGTCTCGTCGTAAGTGCCATTTCAAGAAATTAGAAGCAGTAGAAGCTAGAAGACAATGCAAGATGCAACCTACATCACACTCCGAGGTTAAATGTGTCTTATGGGTAAGTGATTGTTGCAGTTATAAGTTGTAAGCTACGCAGATGCAATTCAACAAAATCAGAAGCAATACAAACTAGACATCATACGGAACACGCAACCACATATAACAGTTCCAAGTTAGAGCAAGCACCTGTGATGGTGCAGTAGGGGAGATGTGCTCATCATCTACACAGCTATGTTGACTATCCAGCCTTGTGTTGTCTTGTGAATCTTGTTGGGAGGATGGCGGAGTAGAATCTGTAGAGACCCTCTGTTTGAGTTGCTCCGAAGGACCACCATCATCCACTGTCGTACTAATTTCCCTTAGCTATATTGATTTTGCTGTCGGATTTAGGGATCCAGCAACCCTTGAGAGGTTCGAACTTTGGGGTGCGTGCGGAGATCTCAACCTGCCCAGCCTGCCTACTCGCGATCCTCCCTAGCCTAGCGCGTTGAGCTCACAGAGACACAAAGACACAGAGATTTAAACTGGTTCGGGCCACCGTTGTGGTGTAATACCCTACTCCAGTGTGGTGTGGTGGATTGCCTTGAGAGGCTATGGATGAACTAGTACAAAGGATGAACAAGCCTCAGGAGGTGAGGTGTTCTTGAGTTGGTGTGGTGCTCTACTTGTTCTGGTTTCCGCCCCCCTCTATGGAGGTGGCTAAGTCCTATATATAGTGGCCTTGGTCCTCTTCCCAAATATGAGTGGGAAGGGATTCAACAACGGCGGGATTTGAAGGGGGACACGGAGCACAGTCTATCCTGACAAAAGTTGCCTTCGCCTGGGAAAAGCCTCTGGACGTGACGCTGTAGTGGGCTCGGGGATGGCCTCCGTCCAGCCGTCCTGGCGGTCTTGGTATTGTTGCACCAGAATGGAAACCTTTGGTTGATTCCCTGGGACTCCGCATCTGTGGCTTGCCTCCCTTGCAGGGAAGAGGAAACCTGCGCTCTGCACCCGCCTGGCGCCTTCCCGGCCTTGGTCATCATGGCTCACGTCGGCTGAGCCTCATGAGGTAGCTCCATAGAATTCTCCGCCCCTCAGGAGCCCTCCTGAGGAGGGCAACTCCTTCGGGGGTCATGGCGTCGTCCGCCTCGCGAGGCTTGGCCCCTCGCGAGAGTCTTGCTGTGTTGGTGTTGAAGCTGGGCCGTACCAGGTCGTAGATGAAGTCACGCGGTGGGTTGGAGGCAGGCAGGACTGGATACCCCCAAGTCCAGGACGCCGACAGTAGCCCCCGGGCCCAAGGCATGCTCGGACTTGGCTTCTAGGCGAAGCCAAAGGGCAAGGGCGGAGCACCGCGGGCCCTATCAGCCTGTGGCCCTGAAGACACATGGTGGTTGATGGGACGTGGGCGTCTCCACTTCCCCATCCTGCCTTGATATCCGGTAGACCCAGCAGCCACCCGCTGTCAGTGCAACTCGCCCTTCGTGGTGTACCGTGCCCGGCTCTTGTTTATTACTTCCCAATATTTTAGCCGCATCCATAAACCTGGTGTCGGCACCTTGCTCTTTCTTGGTATTCGCCATGGCTCCCAAGCCAAGGAAGAAGAAGGTGAAGCCGTGCGCGCCGACCGGTCCTCAGCCGGCCCTGGAGCCAACCCTTGAGCAGTCGATGGTGATTAATAAGGAGCGGCTGGACAAGGTTTGCCACGCGCTCGCCCTGCGTTTTGGGGGGGGGGGGGGCGACGGATGCCCGCCCTGCGTTTTGGCGAACCAGAGAGATGAGTGCCGCTGAGATTCCCATCCATCTTCATGCTCTTCTGGCTGGTTTGATTCCTCCCTTCTCCCCTTTCTTCAACGCCGTGATGCCGCATTACCAGATCCATCTGCTTCATCTGGACCCTCGCTCCATCATCCTCCTCGTCGTCTTCGCCTTCCTCTGCGAGGCCATGGTGGGCATCACTCCCTCTGTGGCCTTGTTTCGACATTTCTTCCTGCTCCGGCTGGTGGACGCTCGCCAACGCTCTGGGTGCACGACCTTCGAGGCTGTGGATGCGACCGCTGGCTGAGGGATCGACTTCGCGCTCTCTCCTGTCGCGAAGGGATTCCGGAAGCAGTGGCTCCTAATGGACGCCCGCGCATTCAGCCCCTGCTCATGATTCCTGGGTCGCCGGCTTCGCCAAGCTCTGGCTGGTGCCATGAGAAGCTCACCGACCGGCGTCTTGCTTTCGTCTAGAAGAGGTTGGCGAGGCTCCAGGAACTGGGGTGACGGCGCCAATGGTGGTGAAGGAATTCGTGAAGCAGCGCATTGCTCCCCACTAGTGCCATGCTCGCCCGATGTGGGACTTCACCGGTGCCAAGGATCCGATAAGGCTGCAGAAGCCGTCGCTTGCTACTGACACCTTAAGCGTGGTGCTCAAGCTCCTGCCTGGTGAGCCCGAGCCTACTGACCTTCCGGGGGGTGGCTGTCTTCTTTATCTGTGCTTGAACAAGGAGGCCTTCGCGGGGCAGATGCCTCTATTCGATGAGTGGGGGTTGCTTCCCGAGGGCATTGAGGGGCCCCGTGAGAATCCCGTCTTCATGTCTCCTCTCCTAATCGACCCTGCCGCGTGCGCCCCGAGTGTGGAGGCAGTGGAGCGCGCGTCTCCGTCAGCTGTCGAGAGCTCCTCCGGAGGCTCAGCCTCGTTAGAGGCTTAGGAGCCTCAGGCTTCTGGGGTCCCGGAAGGTGCTACTGCAGAGCCTGTGCAACACCAGGCTCCGAAGGCAGGAGCCTCTGACGCTCAGGAGGGCGGCTCTAGAGCGGCAGCTGGCGATGAGGAGCCCACCAATGGCCCCGGAGACGTGAGCCAGGAAGTCTCGCCGGGTGCCCCTGCCCTTGGGATCCCTGCTCCAGATATCATGCTGGGCGCTCCTCCTCCTGAGGATCGCCCATCGGAAGGGGTCGGCGCCGCATGTGCCTCAAGTTGCTCCTGAAGAGGAAGAGGTCCCCATGTTGCGATGACGGCACCCGTCGGCCGCTGAAGCCAAGGAGATATGTGGCCGCCGATGAGTAAGTACCTTCGCTCTTGATCCCCAAGCGCGCCGCGTTTTCTCATGGCTGGGGTTTTGCAGGATCTCCATGAAGACGAAACCTCGGGAGGCGGGCACCCCCAAGGACTCCAGCTCAGCGCAGGCGCGCAGGCCCCAGCACCCCGAGCCTGCATAGGGTGTGAGTCCAACTCTATCTAGCACGACGCCGTGAGGGTGCCCCGGAGCCGGGCCCCATGTTCTCTCCCCCGCGACTCTGCCCGCAAGGTGAAGGGTGCGCCGGTGATCCTCCCTCTTTTCATTGCCGGCAGGGGGTGTCCTCTGAGCAGCCTTCGTCTTCAAGCTGTGGGGCTACGCCAGCCAGCCCCCGACCGGCGACTGGCAGAGCACCCAGTGCCTCCCGAGCGACTTCCGGAGCCTGTGAAGATCTTGGCGATGAGCTCGCGTTTGCTCGCGGGCGTAGCGCGGTGCGCTTCGGGTTCTTCGGCAAAGCGATGCATGCGATGGTCCACCTAGGCAGGGAGCTCACCAACGTCGACACTAGGCTTGAGGCAGAGAACTGCCGCTTGGAGGGTGAAAGGCAGCGGCTGAAGGTGGCCATCAACCTTGGGAAGCTTCAGCAAGACAAAGCCGAAGCGCGCGCGGAGGCCTTGCTCGCGGTTTCTTGCGAAGCTTACGCTTGTGCCATGGAATAGGCCGAGGCAGCCAATCGTCGTCGTGAGGCGGCTGAGGAGCGGGAGCAAGATCTTCTATCTTCAAATGCAGCCCTGCTGTGCGAAATCGAGGAGCGTCGTGCCCTGCTGGCCTCCTCACCAGGTGAGGTGGCCCTTGCCAAGGTGGAGCTCCTGAGGCGCCATGAGGATTTGATGCTGGAGGCCGTGGAACATAGCTTGGCGCTGGAGAGGCTAGAGGTGAGGGAGCGACAGGCCGCCATGGCTGAGGATGTTGTCACAAGCCCGAGAAGCTCAGGTCCAGTTGGAGGTGGAGAAGAGGATGGCGAAGGCACGCGCTGAGCTGGATGGAAGGCATTGCCTAGACCTGGAGCTGCTTAAGGCTAAGCTTGAGGGCCGGACCTCCATCTTGAAGACCAAGCTGCAGGCTATGGAGTAGCGCGAGGGCGCTGTCCGGGAGGCCATAGCTTCTTTCGAATCCGCCCTGGATTCTGCTCGCGCCAAGATATCCTATCTCCAGAAGCAAGCCGAAGACACTGCCTCCCTCCTGGAGAAGGCTTCGAGTGAAAAGTGCCGCCGCCTGACACTGGAGGGCGAACACGGCCCCATGCTCCAAGGTCTGCGCGTCAGAGCCAACAACGCCTTGGGTGCCGTTTGTGATGAGAGCACTCCTCACCAGCATGAGAGCGACTATGCTAGCCATCTCCGCTTCTTCACTGATATCGTGACTCGCCTGGAGGATCAGGACGCAAAAGCCCGCCAGCTCGTTGAGGAGAGGAGTCGGGGCCTCCTTGGGCGCGCGCTCTTGTGCATCTTCAGCAACCTCCTGAACCTTGACTCCTACTTCGATTTCAGCACCGTGCTAGCCCCCGTGCCTGCGGCCACCCAAGACAAGCTAGCCAAGTGGGTGGACGGACATGTGGATGCTTTGGTGTAGGAGCTGACTCCTGAGGACGACATGACCGTGCTCGCAGCCAAAGGAGCTGGCACGGGTGGATATGGCGAGGAGGATGGCAGCTTCAGCACAAGCAACATGGATGGGAGTGACGAAGAAGGCGCTTCCAGCTAGGCCCGTGTTTCTTTTGCTTTAACCTGTATAGCGAAAACTCAGACATATTCTTGTGAGAGCATTTTGGCAAGGGGGGTGCCCCTTATGATGTGTCAGAAGCCTAAATGCTTTTGAGGTGCCATCCAGGGCGGGGGCCCGTAGTGCCGTGAGCCACTGATCAAGGTAATTGTTTATGACTTATCTTGGGTTTCGGGGGTCTTCCCTGGGGCCTGGCGTCACGGCCGGGCTCCTTCTCCTGAGGAATGCCTGCTGCAGGCTCGCGAGGCTCTGTGCGTCTCGAGGGGGCTGCTGGCCTGCCGTGGAGTGCCTCATGAGGAGCCAACTGCTAGACTATGACGAGGTGGGCGCGCGGGGCGGCCGCACCTTCGAGCCCCCAGGGGGAGCGATCGGTACCAGCGCATACACCGTACCCAGCCCCCGCTCGTGAGGCGCTCGAGGGCGGGGCAGTGTCACGAGTTCCCACGAAGAACGCAAGAGCTGAAAGCAAGAGAGCGGCACGAAACGAGAAAACTCCCCCCATTTTATAAACGCACGGAAAACAAACTGCTTCAAAAAGTTGGCAAGCAAGTATAAAAAGGGAGGCAAAAAGCAGGCGGCCACGTCCAGCGCCTGGCTGGTCTTTAGTCTTCAATCTTCGGTCTTCTCACCAGCGCGGAGCTAAGTGCTTCCATTGGCTGGGCATAGTCATTGGGGACAGTATCGATGGCCAACGCAGAGCATGGTGTTTCCACTAGGACGTGGGTGGGAGCCCCCGTGAGGCTCCAGGGCGGCACTCAGGAGACTCCGGGGCGTGTACAGCCCCACTCATTATTACGTGAGAGTGTCACGAACGGAGACCTTCACAGGCCGGAGCCTTGCTTCATGTTGCCCGACGAGGACCCCACCGTGCGCCACCCCTGACCACCGTTGGGGAGACCGGAAACCAGGACAAGACCAAGGGGCAAAGGGGATGCTGGCGGCGTCCTCGGTGACCATAGGCCCCCCGCTGGGGAGAAGGGCTCGTCGGCGCCTTCCCCGGCAGGGAACCTACCTCCAGCCTGGATCCTGCTTTGCACAGCGCGAGGAAGGCCTCGCCGCTGGGCTTCCCCTGCGCTGCTCCCAACGTCCTTTGCGCTCCTGAGGGTGGTCCGCCGTCCTGAGGGTCCTGGTGGTCGTCGCATCTTGGTTCACCTGCGATCCATGGTCAGTGTAAGCGTGCCCCTGCGGTGTTAACTGTACCCAGAGGTTGCCGCTGTTGGGGGCGTTGGCAGGGCTTGGTGGTGGTTCGAAGGAGAACTCGGCCTCATGTATGTCCAGCGCCCAGCCTGGCGTGGGGGATCGGCTGGGGCCCTCTCCTAGCGCGTGCCTTGGATCCATCACGACGGGGACATGGGCTTCCAGGCTATTCGCACCAGGGGCGCCGCCCGGCCACCTAACATTCCCGCTCCCTTCTGCCATCCTCTGGTCTTGTTGGCCAGGGGCTGGCACTTCAGCGCGGCCCCTGGTGGTGTCGCCTGAAGCAGCCCCGTGTCGAGGGGGCATGTTCAGGATGGCGCAGGCTGCTCCACGAGGCTGGTCGGCGTCGAGAGGCTCTCCGTGGCCCCTGGGAGGGGGCGTGCGGTTGTGTCGGGGATGAGCGTGCGCGCCCACCACTGCCTGTGATGTGGGAAGGGTGCAGAATGGCGGCTCCCCCCTGCATCCCGCATCCAGCAGCTCGACGACCCGCTCCAGCAGGGAGTCGCGGCCACTCTCAAGCAGCCTACACCACAGGAGCTCACGAGCCACGATGACCGTTGCCTGCATGTTCTCTTGTTCCCTGCGCGAGTGCGGAGCAGTTGCTACAGCATAGTTCATAGATCGTGTGGCTGCGCGGCTGCGGCACGGTGCTAGGGGTGAAGGCTGCACCGCGCGCCCACCGCGATCGGTCGCCCCCGGCAGAATGCGGGCCGTGAGCAGGGCAGAGTGGAGGTCTTCATCGCCGGTGGGTGCTGCCGAAGAGGTATGGACGACCCAGTGCTCGACGTGGGCTCTCGGGGCGTCGACCATGGCATCGGTGGAGCCGAGGAGGACTGGTCGACGGAAGAGAAGATCCGACACACCCCTACCTGGCGCTCCAAATGTCGGATTTAGGGATCAGGCAACCCTTGAGAGGTTCGAACTCTGCGGTGCGTGCGGAGATCTCAACCTTCCCAGCCTGCCTAATCGTGATCCTCCCTAGCCTAGCGCGTCGAGCTCACAGAGACACAAAGACACAAAGATTTATACTGGTTCGGGCCACCTTAGTGGTGTAATACCCTAATCCAGTGTGGTGTGGTGGATTGCTGTCACGCCCAATATGCGATCCTATCCAAAAGGAACTTGAAGGTCCCACCAACGATAGACCCGCATATTGAAACGCTTTTGCAAGGTGGATATCATTACATCAACATTACATAATAGATGGGGATACATACAAAAGGCATACAATGCCACACGAATACAACATCATCTTACATAAGAGCACCATCCAACTACGGATGACACACAAATAGAAACTCAAACGACATCCACCCTGCTAGCCCAGGCTGCCGACCTGGAACCTATCCCCTGATCGAAGAAGAAGCAGAAGGAGAACTCCAAAACAAGTAACATCGCTCTGGCGTCATGATCATCGCATAACCTGTACCTGCAACTGTTGTTGTATTAATCTGTGATCCACGAGGACTCAGCAATCCCATTACCATGGGTATCAAGACTAGCAAAGCTTAAAGGGAAAGGAAGGGGTAAAGTGGTGAGGTTGCAGCAACAGCTAAGCAACTATGGTGGCTAACATACGCAAATAAGAGCGAGAAGAGAAGCAAAGGAATGGTCGTGAAGCTAGCAATGATCAAGTGGTGATCCAGAACTCCTACTTACGTCAAACATAACCCAAAACCGTGTTCACTTCCCGGATCCGCCGAAAAGAGACCATCACGGCTACACACGCGGTTGATGCGTTTTAATTCAAATCTGGTGTCAAGTTATCTACAACCGGACATTAACAAATTCCCATCTGCCACATAACCGCGGGCACGGCTCTCGAAAGTTTATACCCTGCAGGGGTGTCCCAACTTAGCCCATGATAAGCTCTCACGATCAACGAAGGATATACCTTCTCCCAGGAAGACCCGATCAGTCTCAGAATCCCGGTTTACAAGACATTTCGACAATGGTAAAACAAGACCAGCAAAGCCGCCCGATGTGCCGACAAATCCCGATAGGAGCTGCACATATCTCGTTCTCAGGGCAACATCGGATGAGACTAGCTACGAGTAAAACCAGACTTCGAGTTTCCCCGAGGTGGCCCTGCAGGCAGCTCAGTTCGGACCAACACTCGAAGGAGCACTGGCCCGGGGGGGTTAAATAAAGATGACCCTCGGTGAGGGAGTCCTGGACTAGGGGGTGTCCGGACAGCCGGACTATCATCGTCCGCCGGACTCCAAGACTACGAAGATACAAGATTGAAGACTCCGTCCCGTGTCCGGATGGGACTTTCCTTGGCGTGGAAGGCAAGCTTGGCGATACGGATATGTAGATCTCCTACCATTGTAACCGACTCTGTGTAACCCTAGCCCTCTCCGGTGTCTATATAAACCGGAGGGCTTTAGTCCGTAGGACACATCAACCATTACAACAATCATACCATAGGCTAGCTTCTAGGGTTTAGCCTCCTTGATCTCGTGGTAGATCCACTCTTGTAATACACATCATCAATATTAATCAAGCAGGACATAGGGTTTTACCTCCATCAAGAGGGCCCGAACCTAGGTAAAACATCGTGTCCCTCGTCTCATGTTACCATCCGCCTAGACGCACAGTTCGGGACCCCCTACCCGAGATCCGCCGGTTTTGACACTGACATTGGTGCTTTCATTGTGAGTTCCTCTGTGTTGTCACCAATAGGCTCGATGGCTTCTTCAATCAACAACAACGTTGTCCAGGGTGAGACTTTTCTCCCCGGACAGATCTTCGTATTCGGCGGCTTCGCACTGCGGGCTAATTCACTTGGCCATCTGGAGCAGATCGAAGGCTACGCCCCTGGCCGTCAGGTCAGATTTGGAAGCCTAAACTTCACGGCGGACATCCGCGGAAACTTGATCTTCGATGGATCCGATCCGCAGCCGAGCGTGCCGCACTGTCGCGATGGGCGCGATCTAGCTTTGCCGCCGGACAGTGCCTTGAAGGCCGCACATGAATCCGCTCCGACCCATAGTTCGGAGCCGATCGCCCAGATCGAGGACCGGTGGCTGGACACCGCCTCGGGGGCTGCAACTTCCGCGGCGATGGAGCTGAACACTGACCTTGTCCCCTATAATGCTTGTGACTCCGAGGTGCCGGACTCCGAACCTCCTATGCCCCTGCCAATCGAATCCGATTGGGCATCGATCATGGAGTTCACCGTTGCGGACATCTTTCAGCACTCACCCTTTGGCGACATTCTAAATTTGCTAAAGCATCTCTCGCTATCCGGAGAGCCCTGGCCGGATTATGGCCAGGATGGTTAGGATGTGGACGACGAAGAAATTCAAAGCCCACCCACCACCCACTTTGTAGCCACTGTCGACGATCTAACCGACATGCTAGACTATGACTCCGAAGACATCGACGGTATGGACGACGATGCCGGAGACGAACAAGAACCAGCGCCCACAGGGCACTGGAAGACCACCTCGTCATATGACATATACATGGTGGACACCCCAAAAGATGGGGACGGCGAAGAAGCAGCGGAGGCAGATTCCTTAAAGAAACAGCCCAAGCGCCGACATCAGCGGCGCCGCTCTAAATCCCGCCACAGCAAGAATGGAGATTCCGGCACATGAGATAATAACACCCCAGAAAGTGCCGAAGACAATCCCCTCCGGCAAGATTCAGCGCAGGAGGATGCAGAAGCAAGCCCTCACGAGAGAGCGGCAGATGAAGAGGTCGAGGATGATAATTACATACCTCCCTCCAAAGACGAGGCAAGCCTCAACGACGAAGAATTCGTCGTGCCCGAGGATCCCGTCGAACAAGAGCGTTTCAAACACAGGCTAATGGCCACATCAAATATCCTAAAGAAAAAGCAGCAGCAGCTTCAAGCCGATCAAGACCTGCTGGCCGACAGATGGACCGAGGTCCTCGCGGCCGAAGAGTATGAATTCGAATGCCCCTCCAAAATCTACCCAAAACGCAAGTTGCTCCCCCGATTAGAGGAGGAAGCATACATACCTTCATCACCAGCGCACAATACGACCGACCGACCACCCCGTGGTCACGACAGAGAGGCATCCAGGCCCTCCATCAAGACCGTACCCCGGCATCGCTTGAAAAGTACGAAGCCACGAGGGAACGCGCCGGACTTGCGGGACATATTGGAGGATAAAGGAAGACAATCCAGATCTATCTATGGATCACGTGGGCGCCCCACAACCCACGACGAATACCGTCGAGCCGGATACAACAACTCCGGCCGGGCCGAACACAGCAGACAACGCTCCCTTGAGCTACGTCGTGATATTGCTCAATACAGAGGCGCCGCACACCCGCTATGCTTCACTGACGAAGTAATGGATCATCAAATCCCTGAAGGGTTTAAACCTGTAAACATTGAATCCTACGATGGCACGACAGACCCCGCGGTTTGGATCGAAGATTATCTCCTTCACATCCATATGGCCCATGGCGACGATCTCCATCCCATCAAATACCTCCCGCTCAAGCTTAAAGGACCAGCTCGGCATTGGCTTAATAGCTTGCCCGCAGAGTCAATTGGGTGTTGGGAGGACCTGGAAGCCGCATTCCTCGACAACTTCCAGGGCACATATGTGCGGCCACCAGATGCCGATGACCTAAGCCACATAATCCAGCAGCCAGACGAATCGTCCAAACAATTCTGGACACGGTTCTTAACAAAGAAAAATCAAATCGTCGACTGTCCGGATGCAAAGGCCCTCGCAGCCTTCAAACATAACATCCGCGACGAGTGGCTAGCCCGGCACCTAGGACAGGAAAAGCCGAAATCCATGGCAGCCCTCACATCATTAATGACCTGCTTCTGTGCGGGAGAGGATAGCTGGCTAGCTCGCAGCAACAACCTCAGCAAAAATGCTGGTAGTCCGGACACTAAGGACCACAATGGCACGTCGCGTCAAAGTAAAAATAAACGCTGCGTTAACGGCGATGACAAGGAGGATACGGCAGTCAACGCCGGATTCCGAGGCTCTAAACCCGGTCAGCGGAAGAAGCCATTCAAAAGAACCACTCCGGGTCCGTCCAATTTGGACCGAATACTCGACCGCTCATGCCAGATACATGGCACCCCCGAAAAGCCAGCTAATCACACCAACAGAGATTGTTGGGTATTCAAGCAGGCAGGCAAGTTAATTGCCGAAAACAATGACAAGGGGCTGCACAGCGACGACGAGGAAGAGACTCGACCGCCGAACAGTAGAGGACAGAAGGGTTTCCCCCCACAAGTGCGGACGGTAAACATGATATACGCAACCCATATACCCAAGAGGGAGCGGAAGCATGCACTAAGGGACGTATATGCGATGGAGCCAGTCGCCCCTAAGTTCAATCCATGGTCCTCTTGCCCGATCACTTTCGATCGAAGAGACCATCCGACCAGTATCCGCCATGGCGGATTCGCCGCATTGGTTTTAGACCCAATCGTCGATGGATTTCACCTCACTAGCCTGAACCTGCTTTATCAGGATACAATGTGCAAGATGGGCATAGACCCCTCAAGGATTAAACCTACAAAGACGACCTTCAAAGGCGTCATACCAGGTGTTGAGGCCAATTGTACAGGCTCAGTCACACTGGAAGTGGTCTTCAGATCCCCGGATAATTTCCGGAGCGAGGAGTTAATCTTCGACATAGTCCCGTTCCGCAGCGGCTATCACGCTCTGCTCGGACGAACCGCGTTCGCAAAGTTCAACCCGGTGCCTCATTACGCATACCTCAAGCTCAAGATGCCAGGCCCTCGTGGAGTCATCACGGTCAACGGAAATACGGAACACTCCCTCCGAACGGAGGAACACACAGCGGCTCTCGCGGCAGAAGTACAGAGCAGCCTTTTAAGGAAATTTTCGAGTCTAGCCGTTAAACGGCCGGATACGGCCAAACGCGCCCGAAGCAACATCAACCAAGACCACCTGGCACGATCCGAGAACGCCTAGCAATGCGGCCCCAACCCCAGCCCTTGCATAATTGCAAGACCAACCCTCCGCGTACATCATTACGCTCTGGAGATACCATGGGCCTAGGGGGAGGGGCACGACCACAACAGACCCAGAGTGCGGCTCGACCACACCAGGGGCTCACAAGTGTGTCACTCTTTTTTATTATTATTTTCCTTCTTTGTATACACAGGACTCCATTCACCAGAGGCCCTGTCCGGCGGTGAACCCGCCGAACTCACGATGCAACAGCCAGGGAAGAAAGAAGGCTGCGATGAACACTCAGGTGGTCTCCATTACGAGCATTAAATTTGATTATATAGACCAGTCCGCAGCCCACCCCTGGAGGGGGACATGTTTAATTAGTCCAATCCCTTGCTTACCGCACTATTTGTATCATTCCGCACTCATAGCAGAATTCCTTGAATACATAATGCAGCACTTTTTGCCTGTTATTGCATTACTTTACATATATGTTCACTAATGACATCTTGCACCCGTATATTTTGGTACGGCCGAATACACCAGGGGCTTATGTTCCCCGCATTATGGTGTGATAAGTCCGAACACTTTCACAAGTGCGGCACCCCGAACTTATAGCATTATATGAATCGGCTCTGAATCAGGTCTTGGGTCAATAGTTGGGTTTGCCCGGCTCCCACGTTTTGGTACCTTACGTTCCGTTCTGTCGGCTAAGGTGGCACTGGGAGAACCACTGCGATTGCGCCCCGGTTGAGCTGGGCGAGCGCCTCAGTGGAGAAAGCTAAAACTGACTGTCATGATAAGGTGAGAGACTGGCCGCTGTTCGAGAGGTCTTTTCGAGTCCTTAAAGACTTATGCCGCGTCAAGCGAAGAACCGAATAATGTCCGGCCAAGGCATGGATAGCGCCCCGAACTCGGTCTTCCGAATACTAGGGGCTTCGCCGAAATTTAGAATTATAGAATTCTATGGCTAAGTGAGAGTGTTCCAGCATTATAAGTCCGGTTGCCTTGTTCGTTGTGTTGAGCGCCTCCCTAGATGGACCCAAGAATGGGAACAAGAGTGCTCAAATTTATGCCGAACACCCCAGCACTCGTGGCTTCGGGGTTGAAGCCGACGACTTGCCATCTCTCAAAATTTATAAACGGCCGCACAGAAGGTAATATTTTAAATCAAACAAGCGTTGCTTAGCGCATATGAACAAAGTTTTCAGCGCACAGGATAATACATAGCGAGTCTACTCAATAATTACATCTCTGGGGCACTCATCCGCAATCTTGCGGGCACCCTTCAGGACAGTCTTATAGTACATCTCGGGCGTACGATACTCCTTACCTGCTGGCGGCGCGTCAGTGATAAGCTTCTCCGCATCCAGCCTGCCCTAGTGCACCTTTGCGCGGGCAAGGGCCCGACGAGCACCTTCAATACAGGCAGAGTGCTTGACGACCTCCAACAAGGGGCACGCATCCACCAACCACCGCACGAGGCTGAAGTAGCTCCCAGGCATGGCCTCTCCAGGCCACAGCCGGACTATGAGGCCCTTCATGGCCTGCTCGGCTACCTTATGGAGCTCAACCAGCTGCTTCAGCTGGTCGCTAGGGGGCACCGGATGTCGGCCTCAGCATACTGAGACCAGAAGACCTTCTCCGTTGAGCTCCCGTCCTCGCCACGGTAGAATGCGGCGGCATCAGATACACTACGAGGCAGATCTGCAAACGCCCCTGGAGAGCTCCGAATTCGGGTAAGTGTCAGGTAGTTTACATTAGCATGCTTGTTTTGCATGAAAAATGCCTTACCCGCCGCTATTTTCTTCACATCCTCAACCTCCTGAAGGGCCTTATGGGCCTCGTCCTTGGCGGCTTTGGCACTTTCGAGAGCCGAGGCAAGCTCAGACTCTCAAGTCTTTGAGTCGCGCTCCAAACTCTCATGCTTTTCCATGAGAGCATGGAGCTCTTGCCGCACTTCCGCCACTCGCGCCTCCTGCTTCTCTCGCTCTGCCCGTTCCGCGGCCGCATTGCGTTCGGCCGCGGACACAGCCTCCTTCAGGGTTGCCACCTCGTTAGTGGCCCCTGCAGTACCCACGTTATCCTTGTTATTGTTATTGCAACCTAAATCCTTTTCTGTAAGGTAAATTTTCAAAGTGGTGTTACTCACCTTCTTTGTCCTCGAGCTGCTTCTTGGCACGGCCGACCTCTTGCTCGGACCGCTCGAGATCCTGCTTCAATGCACCAACCTCTGCAGTCAGTGCGGCAGAGGTCAGCTGTGCAGCCTGCAAACCCATATTGACATAATTTTTTAGTAACCCTGTGTATATCTTTTTAGATCCTCAGTCCGGCTTTTATTTCCGAACACCGAACCGAGCATCAGGGGCTACTGTCTATGCGGTATTACAATACATAATTTTAACTTCTTACCTCAAAGCCTGTTAGAAGGCTGCTGCAGGCTTCGGTCAGCCCGCTCTTGGCGAGCTGAACCTTCTGAATCACCGCACTCATGATAGTGCGGTGTTCTTCCTCGATGGAAGCGCCTTTGAGCGCCTCCAACAAGTTGTCCGGCGCCTCCGGTTGGACGGGGGCCGCCGGTGTCACGGTCTTGCCCTTCTTGCGAAGGGGCCGCCTGCCGGACTCTGGAACCACTGCCGGTTCCGGCGTAGAGTCCGGCGCAAAGTCCGGGAGGCTGCCTTGCGGCGCCTCTGGAGCCTCCTCCTGATGGGTCCCTTCCCAGGATCCCACCTCGGCGTCCTCAGCGGCGCGAGGGGTGGAGGCGGTCGGAATGGAATCCACATCCGACGCAGCCAACGACCCGCTCGACGAAGCAGGGAGATCATCGTCGGCCGGACTGCAGGCAGTATGCGGCATTAGAAGGACACTATGTGACACAAAAGAAATTGCAGATCATTCAGGAATCAGGATACTTACGATCTCTCCTGAGGCCTGGCCCTTGAGGGCCACTCTTCATCGCCAACGTTGGTGTTGGCGGAGCTGTCCGGGGGAATAGTTCTTCCCCTCTTGGACCCTTCGGCCTCCCCTGTTGGGGAGGCCTTCCTCTTTCTCCCTCCCTCCTCTGGGAGAGAGTCTTCTTCCTCCTCCTCATCTTCGGGGGAGGAATCCGCCTCGGAGTCGTCGGACACCTGAAAACGGGAACTCTTTCGAGTACCCGTGGCCACCTTCTTGGCCTTCTTCTCCGGCACCACGTGCGGTGCCGGAACCAGCAGCCCCGCTAGACGGGTGTCCACTGGGTCTTCTGGCATGGGAGCCAGGCAGATGAGCTGCTCGGCCTTCTTCATCCATTCCTGTCAAAGGAAAAGGGAGATTGAAACCCGCTTAGGGTCGAACTATTAACAAGTGTCCCATAAAGGGGTAGAATCACTTACCTCATCAGCTGGACGCTGCGAGTGAAATCCGCGATCTTCCGTCGCGGATGTGGGGGCTTCAGCGCCCTTAAACAGCACCCTCCAGGCGCCTTCGTACGTCGTGTCAAAGAGCCCGCTCAGCGCCTGGTGCTATGCCGGATCAAACTCCCACAGGTTGAATGCCCGTTCTTGGCATGGGAGAATCCGGCGGACAAGCATGACTTGGACCACATTAACAAGCCTGAGCTTCTTGTTCACCAGCTTCTGGATACAGGCTTGGAGTCCCGTCAGCTCCTTCGAACTACCCCATAGCAAGCCCTTCTCTTTCCAGGAGGTGAGCTGCACAGGGATACCAGATCTGAACTCGGGGGCCACCGCTCACTTAGGGTCGCGCGGCTCGGTGATGTAGAACCACCCCGACTGCCACCCCTTGACGGACTCCACGAAGGCCCCTTCGAACCAAAGGACGTTGGGCATCTTGCCCAACATGGCGCCTCCGCACTCCGCCTGCGTGCCCTTCACTACCTTCGGCTTGACATTGAAGGTCTTGAGCCACAAGCCGAAGTGGGGCTGGATGCATAGGAAGGCCTCGCACACGACGATGAACGCCAAGATGTTGAGGATGAAGTTTGGCGCCAGATCATGGAAATCCAAGCCGTAGTAGAAAATGAGCCCCCGGACAAAGGGGTGAAGTGGAAAGCCCAGTCCGCGGAGGAAGTGGGGCAGAAATACGACCCTCTCATGGGGCCTGGGGGTGGGGATGAGCTGCCCCTTGTCAGGCAGCCGGTGCGCAATATCACCGGAAAGGTATCCGGTGCTGCGCAGTTTAGCAATGTGATCCTCCTTAACGGTGGAGGCCAACCATTTACCTCCTGCTCCGGACATGATCGGAGAAGGTTGAGGCGAGACGCGCGGACTTGGGCGCTGGAGCTCGAGAGTGCGCGAAGATGGATAAGCAAAGGAGGAAGAAGGCGTAGGTGAAAAGGTGGATCCTTATCCCCTTATATATAGGCGGACAAAGACTATACGTCCCCACCGGCCTGGTAAAACTCGCTTATCTCCCAAGCGCCACCATCAATGGCACGGTTGGGTTACCCACGTCCGTATTGATGAGAATCCCGGAATTAGGGGAACACGATCTCTGCTCCCACAAGACGTGCCAAGGAAACCGCTTCGCTAAACGCGCTGAGGTGGTATAATAAAAAACAATTCAAGTAAAAGCTTGGTAGTGGTGTGATGTCATGCCGCAGAATACATCAGCAGATTGAACTTGTGTACATATTATTCTCTCTACGGTGGAATGTGGAACTTATTTTGCAGAGCCGGACACTATCCTGGTGTTCACAATCTTCTATGGATTATTCAAAGGAGGAACCCGCCTTGCAATGCCGAACATTATGCGCGCCGGACTTATCGTCATTGAAGCCAGGTTCAAGGGCTACTGAGGGAGTCCTGGACTAGGGGGTGTCCGGACAGCTGGACTATCATCGTCCGCCGGACTCCAAGACTACGAAGATACAAGATTGAAGACTCCGTCCTGTGTCCGGATGGGACTTTCCTTGGCGTGGAAGGCAAGCTTGGCGATACGGATATGTAGATCTCCTACCATTGTAACCGACTCTGTGTAACCCTAGCCCTCTCCGGTGTCTATACAAACCAGAGGGCTTTAGTCCGTAGGACACAACAACCATTACAACAATCATACCATAGGCTAGCTTCTAGGGTTTAGCCTCCTTGATCTCGTAGTAGATCCACTCTTGTAATACACATCATCAATATTAATCAAGCAGGACGTAGGGTTTTACCTCCATCAAGAGGGCCCGAACCTGGGTAAAACATCGTGTCCCTCGTCTCCTGTTACCATCCGCCTAGACGCACAGTTCGGGACCCCCTACCCGAGATCCGCCGGTTTTGACACCGACACTCGGGCTCCGGAAACCCAAGGGAAAAAGGGCTAGGTGAGGCGAATGGTAAAACCAAGGTTGGGCCTTGCTGGAGGAGTTTTATTCAAAGCGAACTGTCAAGGGGGTCCCATAAATCACCCGACCGCGCAAGGAATGCAAAGTCCGGGAACATAACACCGGTATGATGGAAACTAGGGCAACAAGAGTGGAACAAAACACCATGCATAAGGCCGAGCCTTCCATCCTTTACCAAGTATATAGATGCATTAATAATATAAGAGATATTGTGATATCCCAACATAATCCTGTCCACCATGAAGCAATCTTCAACTTCACCTGCAACTAACAACGCTATAAGAGGGGCTGAGCAAAGCGGTAACATAGCCAAGCAATGGTTTGCTAGGAAGGGTGTCAAAGGTTAGAGGTTCATGGCAATTTGGGAGGCTTGAAGAGCAAGTTATAGGAAGCACAACAAAGCGATAGAACGAAGCAACTAGCATAGCAATGATAGTAGTGAGATCCAGGGTAACGGTCATCTTGCCTGAAATCCCGCTAGGAAGAAGAACGAGTCCATGAAGAAGACGAACGGGAGTAGTCGAACGAATCCTCACAATAGCAACATTACCGGAACTATCAAGGAGAAGCGCAACCGGAAAGAAGCAAACAACATGATAAACACACAAGCATAATCATGGCATGATGCACAATCAAGTATGATGCATGTCCGGTTTAATGAGGCATGGCATGGCAAAGTGCAACAAACAATGCTACAAGTTAAGTGGAGCTCAATATGCAACGAGTTGCATATTGACAAAACACCACATTGACATATTTAGTTTAATCTCGTATAAGCTACCAAACAATATTAAATGTTGTTAAACATGGCAAGAGGTGAAGCATATGAAAACTACCTATCTAGGCAAGTTTAAATGAGGCCGGAACAACAAACAATAATTCCGGAAAATCCCCATGTGCAAATTTTGAATTAGCTACTGTTCTGCCCTAAACCATATTTTAAGGTTGTTAAACAGGAAAATAAAGTGGACCATGTCAAACTAGGCAGTTTTCCACCCCATTTACATATAAAGTTTATTTAAAATGGAGCTACGGTTATTTAGTTATGAAATAAATCATTTAAACATGGCATTTTAGCAAATTAAATCAAACAGCAAGTTAAACATGTTTAACATGGATGAAAGTGGCATATTATGAAACTAGATGAAATTCTAAGCATTTTACATATATAAAACATTTTAATATGATGCATGGTTCACGAGTTATTATATGCATGAAGTTCAAGGGTTTTTCTGCAAAACTGTAATACTCTAGATAATGCTAAATTCGCAGAAGGGAAAAAAACAGGAGCTGGGCTGAAACTGGCTGGGCCAACAATGCACAGGGGGGGCTGCTCACCTAGTGGGCCAAACCCAGGTCGGTGGAGAGGCCGATGGAAGGGGAGGCTGGCGCGCTGGGCCTTAGCGCGGGATGCGGCCCAGGCGCGTGCGGGAACGGGTCAACGCAGGCGGGGCGACAGCGCTCGCTCGTTACAGAGGAAGAACAGCTCGATGCAGGGGCTTGGCGGCAGCGGCGGCTCCTGTTGAAGAAGAGAGACAGGTCCGAGAGGTTAGAGACAGGAGGGAAAGGGAGAGAACGGAGGAGGAGGTCTGATTGGAAGGGGCGCCGACCTGCGGAGCTCCAACTCCGGCGCGAGTGCGACCTGTCGGGTTCCTGGACGGCAGCGCGTGGGTGGTGGTGGAGGACGGGACGACTCGGGCAGGAGGCGTCTGCGGGACTACGGGGAGACCTGGAGCAGAGGAGCGCTGCTTCTCCTCGTAGCCACGAGCACACGCTCGATGCAGGACGGGGCTCGAAGCAGAGGAGGTCGCAGGCGGGCAATGCAGCAGAGCGAACTTGGCGGGGCTCTCCAGCGAGGAAGATGGTCGGTGCGGGTTCTCGGGCATGGGGAGGTGACACGGAACTAGCCGGATACAAGGCTGACCGACCGGATCAGGGAAGCGGTGGTGGAGATCGACGCCGGCGTGGCTCAGCTCCATCGTCTCCGGTCGGTGGTGAGCACCTGTTCAGAGAAACAGAGAGGAGAGATCGTGAGGGAGAGAGGGAACCGGAGGGAAGGGAAAAATGGAAGAAGGAGACGGCAGGGTGGCGCAGCCTGGTCCTAGACGCCGGTGGTGGTGCTCGGGCGGTTGGGACCTCGGGCGCTCGCGGCTGCAAGAGCTCCTGCTCCTGCGGTCGGGGACGACAGCGGCTGCAGTAGGTGGACGAGGGGATCCAGGGGAGGAGCTGGTTGGTGAGGAACCGAGGGAGGCAGTGGATCGAGCAGGGGGAGAGGTGGTTGGCTCGGGATGGATCCCGAGGAAGATGGTGGCGGCGGAGATTGGACAGGGGAGGATCCCTAGAAAATAGGGTTTGGTCTGATTTGGGTGGGGTTGGTCTATATATAGGACAATAGGATTAGGTTTGGGCCTTTCAGTTAAATCGGACGGCCGAAAATAAGTGGCTTAGGGGAGTCCAATAAATAAACGCAGATATTTTATAGATGTTTGGGGATGATCCGGACCCAACGGTCACGACAACCAGGTTCGAGTTCGGGGGAGTTTTGGACGCGCACGTGAGGGGTCTGTGCACTGTGTGGAGAGAGATAAGACCAATGTGTGCAAGTGTGTGGTTGGTCTTGGAACGGTCAACGAACGCAACAGAGAGAAGCGAGGAGCGGCAACTACGAGCGGATGCAAGTTTTATGAAAACATGCAGATGCAAATGCGCATGATGCTACGAGATGAAATGCAAGACATGAACAAAATGCAAAATAAAAGACAAAAACCCAACAACGGAGAAAATAATATATCACATAGCCGGAAATGGCAAGAGTTGGAGTTACGATAATGTAAAGTTGTATCTGGGGCGTTACAACACTCCACCACTACGAGAGGATCTTGTCCCGAGATCTAGGATGGCACCGGAGAGAAACGGAGAGGAAGAGAAGAGGTTAAACTAAGTTGCTTCTTCGACAATAGAGTGAAACCAAAGAACCTTGAGAGGTTGAAAAGTTGAAAGAAAGAACACAACGGAGTTGAACACAATTGAGAGCACTATAGTAGAAAATAGAAACAAGGAGCACCATGTGAACCTTGGAGGTTGCAAAGCTATGAATGACGAGTACAATGGACAAGAAGGAATTGGAACCACTCTGGTTGAAACGAGATAAACAAGGAACAAGGCAAGATCAAATTCGGACAACACTTCGATTGAAAAAGACACATGACTTGATAAGATGAAAAGAACTTGAAGAGGTGACACAACACTTAGGTTAAATGGATGAGCAAGAAAATAACGTGATCTTAACAAAACAAGGTGATGGGTGAAGAGAGCAACATCACAATGTCTCCGGAACGAAAGAATAGAAGCTAGATTGTTGGGATAAAGGGACAGAGAAGAAAATGTCAACTTCTGCCACAAATAAGCTTGGAAAGCACCCTTGCAAAGAAGAATTGAACGGAGTTGTTGGAAAATCAACAACGAAAAGCACAAGATTGTTGTGGGCTTATGGAAAACATCTCAAAATTATGAGGTGACAACCGGCCACTAACAGAAACAATTTCTTGCTTGAGATCAACGAAGAGATGAAAAACCTCTTTCGCCGAGAAGGATATGGAGAAAGCTTGGATCATTGATAAGCACCACAAATAGCAACATTCCTTAGGGAAGGCTTTAGCTGAAATATAACCCAAGATAACTCCAATGAAGAGATTGACGGGTTGCAAAGGCTCTCCTAGACCAAGAGAAAATGATGGGTTTAAATATCTCATTCTTAACAACTTGTGAACCTTGAAACATGAAGGAAAATTGTCAAAAATGACATAACACCATCTCAAAAGATAAGGTAGGAGAATTACACTTTGGAATGCAAGATGAAGAATACTTGAACTCCCCAAAACAAAACGTGTGTTGAACACCATGTTTATTTTAGAGTATAGCTTGGTGGATCTTAACTCCGAGAGAAATCTTGAAGAACAAATGGAGAATGAAAAGAATCCTTGACGAGCCACCATGTAGAGCCTCCATGAAGAACTCCGGTAATAAAAGGATGATAAAAAGAAAGAGAACTTGAAAACACAAGGTGAACGATGATTTAGAAGGAGCTTCGTGACAAGATAATGCGGAAAACTTGGACCTCCAGAAAAGGAAAAGATGAAACACAAGAACCGAGAATTACTTCATCATGAACAATCTCCGGAATAAAAGAATTAAACACTTGGATGAAACAAGAATAAGAATTACGTAATGCGCATCCTTCACCAATTTAAATTGATGACAAGCAACGGATTGCATACTACTTATTCTCGTTGGAAAAGATTAAGGGAAGATATAGCGCAAAACTTGAGGAAGTCTTCATGAACCACCGGTAGGATTGGAAAGAACGAATGAATTGATATGATAACAAAGGAAAAAGAATCTGAAGGAACCACCATAAGAATTGAAAATGAAAGTAGCAAAGGCACAATTCACCGAGAAGAATTGGAAAACAAATGAAGATACTTGAGGGGATTTAGATACATGAAAAAACAAGAGATCATGAATTGATTAGAGGATATTTGAACGATGCACCGGTAAGATTTGAAGAATGAGATCTGAAAGCTGAGAATGAATAATTATGACACGATGGCCTTCAGAGGAAAGAAATGGAAACAACTCATGAAATGCTCCAGATGGTAAGAAAAGAATTGTCACAATCAAAAACAATTATGAGAGGATGGCATCAAGCTAGAACCATGAATATTCAAGAGAATGGACCAAGATTTAAGAGAAATCCTTCTTCGGTCTTCAAATGTTGAGAATGATGATGAGAACCACCATGAATTGTTGAGATACTCCGGGAGAATTAAAAAAACAAGGAGGTTGAGCCAATAATGAGAAATAATTTGAAAGCGATCTTGGAGAAGGCATGTGACTGATGGGATCCATTCTTACGTCACACTTGAAAAGAATTTGGGAATAGCTCCGGGGAACTTAGAAGAGTCGGGTAAGATCCTGGGAAAAAACCTGTGGGTTAGGGCCCACTCAAAAGAAAACACCGTTGACAATTTTAAAGAGAGGTTGCACCAGTTGAATTAAATGGCTTGAATGACATAACAACCTCGAAATAACTTGAACGGATTGAGAATGGAAACACAAGTCTTCTGAGATATCTTCAGCACTCCAAAACAAATGGATAGCGAGAAGTGAAAGATTAAGAGGTGCACCAGCATGAAAAAAACATTTGACATGAGGAAAAGAATATGATCAACACTGAAATCTTGAATTGGATCCACCGGAGAAGAAAAAAGAACGAAGGATGATGAACTTGAAGCTCGTGAGTATCTTCACGAGGGATCACCAGATCAGAACATTGATTGAAAAGAGTGATGTGACTTCACATGAATAAATTGATACTTGATTAAAATAAATGAGTCCTTGAACAAAAGGGTGGGAGGGTGGAGAAAAACAAAGACAACTTGGGATGAATGAAATAAACACCGTTGAGAAAACTTAGAATTGATCTTGCAGATGGGGAGAATGATGGGATCACCTTGAAGAGAAGCGTACCGGTTGGAAAAGGATTAACATGACAACTTCAATGATCAAAAAGGATTAGTATTCACATAGCAATATGGGAACATAGTTTAGGGAAGGTTTGGATTCAACATTTGACTTCGAAGCAACTCGAATACCACAAATAAAACAAAACAAAGGATTGGCTTGCAGAAATAAGCCGGAACAAATACATATGATAGAGATTTACCTAATCCCATATCATGCATCTGTCGGAAAGATATTCTAGGAGCTACTTGAATTCCCACCTATAAACTCTCGAAACTTTCTAGTTATGCAATCTGGTGTTGGGGATACAGGGGAAGCAATATATCTCACCCAAACTAACAATCCCTACATCCAGCTGTATCCATCCGTCAACACATAACCAAGAAAACTCCAGAAATCGTGTACCTCAACCTTCGAAAAGCATCCGTTATACAAGCTATGGCAATACTCCCAAACTCCCCAGTACTGGGTGATGTCGAGGTTATCTCACCAACAACTGCATAAAAGAGATTTTCGATGTCGGCAAAACTCAGGTATTCCAGAACTGCAACGATAAAATTATGACGACAACACCTCGGAGCTCAACTCCCCGGGACACTGCCACAACCCCTAAATGTCAGGAGGCACCAAGAACAATGTTCTTGTCATAAGAATATCGGAACGATCCCAAGATACCCGCGTGATCCTAAAAAAATTTAGTGAAAAAAAATTGAGGAGAGGAAAGACAAAACATCTACGTCAGGAGACCTCACCAGAGCGACGAAGGGGGTTGAGGAGTAAAAAGAATCCTACTCTTCGATATATATAATCCTAAGACTCAAAACATTTTTGTTCTAGATTCAACAACGGCCAACAAACAAGGGGGATCCTATGGTCGGTCAAGGCTCTGATACCAACTTGTCACGCCCAATATGCGACCCTATCCAAAAGGAACTCGAAGGTCCCACCAAGGATAGACCCGCATATTGAAACGCTTTTGCAAGGTGGATATCATTACATCAACATTACATAATAGATGGCGGTACATACAAAAGGCATACAATGCCACACGAATACAACATCATCTTACATAAGAGCACCATCCGACTACGGATGAAACACAAACAGAAACTCAAACGACATCCACCCTGCTAGCCCAGGCTGCCGACCTGGAACCTATCCCCTGATCGAAGAAGAAGCAGAAGGAGAACTGCAAAACAAGTTACATCGCTCTCGCATCATGATCATCGCATAACCTGTACCTGCAACAGTTATTGTAGTAATCTGTGAGCCACGAGGACTCAGCAATCCCATTACCATGGGTATCAAAACTAGCAAAGCTTAAAGGGAAAGGAAGGGGTAAAGTGGTGAGGTTGCAGCAACAGCTAAGCAAGTATGGTGGCTAACATACGCAAATAAGAGCGAGAAGAGAAGCAAAGGAATGGTCGTGAAGCTAGCAATGATCAAGAGGTGATCCTGAACTCCTACTTACGTCAAACATAACCCAAAACCGTGTTCACTTCCCAGATCCGCCGAAAAGAGACCATCACGGCTACACACGCGGTTGATGCGTTTTAATTCGAATCTGGCGTCAAGTTATCTACAACCGGACATTAACAAATTCCCATCTGCCACATAACCGTGGGCACGGCTCTCGAAAGTTTATACCCTGCAGGGGTGTCCCAACTTAGCCCATGATAAGCTCTCGCGATCAACGAAGGATATACCTTCTCCCAGGAAGACCCGATTAGTCTCGGAATCCCGGTTTACAAGACATTTCGACAATGGTAAAACAAGACCAGCAAAGCTGCCCCATGTGCCGACAAATCCCGATAGGAGGTGCACATATCTCGTTCTCAGGGCAACATCGGATGAGACTAGCTACGAGTAAAACGAAACTTCGAGTTTCCTCGAGGTGGCCCCGCAGGCAGCTCAGTTCGGACCAACACTCGAAGGAGCACTGGCCCGGGGGGGGGGGGGTTAAATAAAGATGACCCTCGGGCTCCGGAAACCCAAGGGAAAAAGGGCTAGGTGAGGCAAATGGTAAAACCAAGGTTGGGCCTTGCTGAAGGAGTTTTATTCAAAGCGAACTGTCAAGGGGGTCCCATAAATCACCCGACCGCGTAAGGAACACAAAATCCGAGAACATAACACCGGTATGACGGAAACTAGGGCGGCAAGAGTGGAACAAAACACCAGGCATAAGGCCGAGCCTTCCACCCTTTACCAAGTATATAGATGCATTAATAATATAAGAGATATTGTGATATCCCAACATAATCCTGTCCACCATGGAGCAATCTTCAACTTCACCTGCAACTAACAACGCTATAAGAGGGGCTGAGCAAAGCGGTAACATAGCCAAGCAATGGTTTGCTAGGAAGGGTGTCAAAGGTTAGAGGTTCATGGCAATTTGGGAGGCATGAAGAGCAAGTTATAGGAAGCGCAGCAAAGCGATAGAACGAAGCAACTAGCATAGCAATGATAGTAGTGAGATCCAGGGTAACAGTCATCTTGCCTGAAATCCCGCTAGGAAGAAGAACGAGTCCATGAAGAAGACGAACGGGAGTAGTCGAACGAATCCTCACAATCGCAACAGTACCGGAACTATCAAGGAGAAGCGCAACCGGAAAGAAGCAAACAACATGGTAAACACACAAGCATAATCATGGCATGATGAACAATCAAGTATGATGCATGTCCGGTTTAATGAGGCATGGCATGGCAAAGTGCAACAAACAATGCTACAAGTTAAGTGGAGCTCAATATGCAACGAGTTGCATATTGACAAAACACCACATTGACATATTTAGTTTAATCTCGTATAAGCTACCAAACAATATTAAATGTTGTTAAACATGGCAAGAGGTGAAGCATATGAAAACTACCTATCTAGGCAAGTTTAAATGAGGCCAGAACAACAAACAACAATTCCGGAAAATCCCCATGTGCATATTTTGAATTAGCTACTATTCTGCCCTAAACCATAATTTAAGGTTGTTAAACTGGAAAATAAAGTGGACCATGTTAAACTAGGCATTTTTCCACCCCATTTACATATAAAGTTTATTTAAAATGGAGCTACGGTTATTTAGTTATGAAATAAATCATTTAAACATGGCATTTTAGCAAATTAAATCAAACAGCAAGTTAAACATGTTTAACATGGATGAAAGTGGCATATTATGAAACTAGATGAAATTCTAAGCATTTTACATATATAAAACATTTTAATATGATGCACGGTTCATGAGTTATTATATGCATGAAGTTCAAGGGTTTTTCTGCAAAACTGTAATACTCTGGATAATGCTAAATTCGCAAAAGGGAAAAAAACAGGAGATGGGCCAAAACTGGCTGGGCCAACAATGCACAGGGGGGGCTTCTCACCTAGTGGGCCAAACCCAGGTCGGTGGAGAGGCCGATGGAAGGGGAGGCTGGCGCGCTGGGCCTTAGCGCGGGATGCAGCCCAGGCGCGTGCGGGAACGGGTCAACGCAGGCAGGGCGGCAGCGCTCGCTCGCTACAGAGGAAGAACAGCTCGATGCAGGGGCTCAGCGGCAGCGGCGGCTCCTGTTGAAGAAGAGAGACAGGTCCGAGAGGTTAGAGACCGGAGGGAAAGGGAGAGAACGGAGGAGGAGGTCCGATTGGAAGGGGCGCCGACCTACGGAGCTCCAACTCCGACGCGAGGTGCGACCTGTCGGGGTCCTGGACGGCAGCGCGTGGGTGGTGGTGGAGGACGGGACAACTCGGGCAGGAGGCGTCTGCGGGACTACGGGGAGACCTAGAGCAGAGGAGCACTGCTTCTCCTCGTAGCCACGAGCACACGCTCGATGCTGGATGGGGCTCGAAGCAGAGGAGGTCGCAGGCGGACGACGCAGCAGAGCGAACTTGGCGGGGCTCTCCAACATGGAAGATGGTCGGTGCGGGTTCTCGGGCATGGGGAGGCGATGCGGAACTGGCCGGATACAAGGCTGAGCGACCGGATCAGGGCAGCGGTGGTGGAGATCGACGCCGGCGTGGCTCAGCTCCATCGTCTCCGGTCGGTGGTGAGCTCTTGTTCAGAGAAACAGAGAGGAGAGACCGTGAGGAAGAGATGGAACCGGAGGGAAGGAAAAAATGGAAGAAGGAGACGGCAGGGTGGTGCAGCCTGGTCCTAGACGCCGGTGGTGGTGCTCGGGCGGTTGGGACCTCGGGCACTCGCGGCTGCAAGAGCTCATGCTCCTACGGTCGGGGACGACAGCGGCTGCAGTAGGTGGACGAGGGGATCTAGGGGAGGCGCTGGTTGGTGAGGAACCAAGGGAGGCAGTGGATCGAGCCTGGGGAGAGGTGGTTGGCTCGGGATGGATCCCGAGGAAGATGGTGGCGGCGGAGATTGGACAGGGGAGGATCCCTAGAAAATAGGGTTTGGTCTCATTTGGGTGGGGTTGGTCTATATATAGGACAATAGGATTAGGTTTGGGCCTTTCGATTAAATCGGACGGCCGAAAATAAGTGGCTTAGGGGAGTCCAATAAATAAACGCAGATATTTTATAGATGTTTGGGGATGATCCGGACCCAACGGTCACGACAACCAGGTTCGAGTTCGGGGGAGTTTCGGACGCGCACGTGAGGGGTCTGTGCACTGTGCGGAGAGAGATAAGTCCAATGTGTGCAAGTGTGTGGTTGGTCTTGGAACGGTCAACGAACGCAACGGAGAGAAGCGAGGAGCGGCAACTACGAGCGGATGCAAGTTTTATGAAAACATGCAGATGCAAATGCGCATGATGCTATGAGATGAAATGCAAGACATGAACAAAATGCAAAACAAAAGACAAAAACCGAACAACGGAGAAAATAATATATCACATAGCCGGAAATGGCAAGAGTTGGAGTTACGATAATGGAAAGTTGTATCCGGGGCGTTACAATTGCCTCGAGGGGCTATGGATGAACTAGTACAAAGGATGAACAAGCCTTAGGAGGTGAGGTGTTCTTGAGCTGGTGTGGTGCTCTACTTGTTCGGGTTTCCATCCCCCTCTATGGAGGTGGCTAAGTCCTATATATAGTGGCTTTGGTCCTTCTCCCAAATATGAGCGTGAAGGGATTCCACAATGGCGGGATTTGAAGGGGGGCATGCAGCACAGTCTATACCGACAAAGGTAGTCTTCGCCTACGAAAAGCCTCTGGCCATGACACTGCGGTGGGCTCGGTGATGACCTCCATCCTGCCGTCATGGCGGTCTTGGTCTTGTTGCACCAGAATGGAAACCTTTGGTTGATTCCTCAGGACTCTGCGTCTATGGCTTGCCTCCCTTGCACCAAAGAGGAAACATGCGCTTTGCAACCGCCTGGCGCTTGCCTGGCCTTGGTCGTCATGGCTCATGTCAGTTGAGCCTCATGAGGTAGCTGCATAGAATTCTCCGCCCCTCAGGAGCCCTCCCGAGGAGGCCAACTCCTTCGGGGGTCTTGGCGTCGTCCGCCTCGCGAGGCTTGGCCCCTCGCGAGAGTCTTGCTGTGTTGGTGTTGAAGCTAGGCCGTACCAGGCCGTAGATGAAGTCACACAATGGGACGCAGGCAGGCAGGACTGGATACCCCCAAGTCCAGGATGTCGACATTTGCATTGTGAAGTCAAACCGATAAGACAAAGGAATAAAATTCACTCTTAAGAAGTCATTCATGCATGATACTGATGAACACTACTCGGATGAAAGGCAAACACATGATACGAGGATGGAATATGTACGAAAAATAGGATGCATGACATATTCACACCTATGATGTGATAACTAAGCAGAAGACATTTCAACAAATTAAAAGCACTACAAGCTAGACACCATATGAAATATGCAACCATTATCACTCTGCCAAGTTCAAACTGTCTAGAGTTTCCACAAATTAGAAGCAGTACATGCTAGAAATCATATGCAACACGCAACCAACATCATAGTGGTGACTTAAAGGTGCCTTATCATAAGTGACTGATGCGGGATATGCAAGAACAATAGTCTGATGTAAGAACATGGTATGATCAGATATACTATGTTCTAGAAACAGGAACATGTGTCATATTCACCGGCATTATGTGTAAAGTAAGCAGATGCAATTCAACAAAGTTAGAAGCAATACAAGCTAGACATCATACGCAACATGCAACCACATATAATAGTGCCAAGTTAGAGCAAACACCTGTGATGGTGGAGTAGGGGAGATGTTGTCATCATCCACACAACTACGTTGACTGTCTAGCCTTTCGTTGTCTTGCGGATCTTGTTGGGAGGATGGCGGAGTAGAATCTATAGAGGCCCTATGTTTTAGTTGCTCGAATGGACCATCATCATCCAATGCCTTACCAATTTCCTTCCGCTTTATTGATTTTGCATTATGAGGTCAAACTGACAAGAAAAAGGAATAAATTCGCTCATCAGAACTCATTCATGCATGATACTGACGAACACTACTCTGATGAAAGGCAAAATCATGATACGAGGATGGAATATGTATGAAAAACTGGACGGCTTGACATATTCACACCTATGATGTGTTAACTAAGTAGAAGGCACTTCAACAAATTAGAAGCACTGCAAGCTAGACATCATATGGAAGGTGCAATCATTATCACTCTGCCAAGTTAAAACTGTCTCGTCATAGGTGGCGTTCATCAAACTAGAAGCACTACATGCAAGAAATCATATTCAAGATGCAAACCAATATCACACTGCCAACTTAAAGATGTCCCATCATGTGACTGATGTGGGATACACTAGAAGAGTAGTTTCATGTAAGAACATGGTGTGATAGACAGATATAGTATGTACCAAAAACAGGAAGGCGTGTCATATTCACACGTATCATGTGTAAGCTAAGCAGATGCAGTTTACACTAATTAGAAGCAATACAAGCTACACACCATCTGCAACATGCAACCAGATATCACACTGCCAAGTTAGAGAAAGCACCTTGGATGGTGGAGTAGGGGAGCGAAGACTTGGAACTTGTAATGCCCTTGCAGTATGAGAAGAATCCATATAGATGCTCCATTTATGTTGCTGCATAGGACCACCATCATTGCCTTCCTTACTCTTTTCCTTCCTCTTTTTTGATTTTGCCTTGTCAAGTCAAACCCATAAGAAAAAGGAATAAAATTTGCTTTTCAAAACTCATTGATGTATGATACCGACGAACACTACTTTCATGTAAGGCAGCCGCATGATAGGAGGATGGAATATGTATGAAAAACAGGATGACATGACATATTGACATGTATGATGTATAAAGTGTAAACTAAGCACAAGGTGTTTGAACTAGTTAGAAGCAATGCAAGCTAGAAACCATATGAAAGATGAAACCAATATCGCTCTGCCAAATTAAAAGGGTGGCCTCATAAATGTATTTGACCAAAACAGAAGCAATATATGGCAACAGGCTAGAAATCATATGCAATATGCAACGAATGAAGGTGTCTCATCGTAAGTGATTGATGCAGGATACAGAAGAGGTAGTTTGATGTAAGAACATGGTTAACAGATAGATGTAGTACGTACCAAAAATAGGAAGGCATGTCATATTCACAGGTATATTGTGTAAACTAAGCAGATGCAATTTATCCTAATTAGAAGTATTACAAGCTAGACACCGTATGCAACATGCACCCACATATCACACTTCAAAGTTAGAGCAAGCACCTGTGATGGACTGATGGTGGTGTAGGGGAAATGCGGTCTTCAAGTACAGAGCTACATTCAATATCTTCATTTAGGCTTGCTGTTTCTTGAGAATCATGTGGGGAGGACGAAACTGCACTCTTTATAAGAGTAGCGCGTCTCATACTAACCCACGGGCGTGACTGTCTCATCATAAGTGATAGATGTAGGATACACAAGAACAGTAGTTTGACGTAAGAACATGGTGTGATAGGCAGATGTAGTATGTACCAAAAACAGGAAGGCGTGTCATATTCACATGTATAATGTTTAAGCTAAGGAGACACAATTTAACAAATTAGGAGCAATACAAGCTAGGCACCATATGCGACATGCAACCAGATATCACACTGCCATGTTAGAGCAAGCACTTGGGGTTGTGGAGTAGGGGAGATGAGATTTGGAACTTGCACTGCAGTAGGACTAGCAGGAGAATCTGCAGAGATCATCTGTTTCGGTTGTCCAGAGGACCACCATCATTCTGTGCCTTTGTACTTTTAGATTTTGCCTTGTCAAGTAAACACGCAAGAAAAAGGAATGAAATGTGCACTTCCAAATTCGTTGATACATGATACTGACGAACACAACTTTTATGTAAGGCAACCTGTCGGTGTACTAAAGTAGGGGTACCTTAGTACCCCGAACTCGTGCACGGGCAGTCGCAGCGACCCGCGGCAGGGCTTGCCGGGCGTCCGCCAAGACCCTCAACGGCTACTTTGACGCCGTTCAAGAGCAGAGTACTCAAGCTAAGGCCCCGGCAAGAGGAGCTTGCCGGGAAGGCCGACCAAGGCCCCGGCAAGAGGAGCCTGCCAGGAAGGCCGACCAAGGCCCCGGCAAGAGGAGCTTGCCGGGAAGGCCAATCAAGGCCCCGGCAAGAGGAGCTTGCCGGGAAGAAGACAAGACCCCGGCAAGAGGATCTTGCCGAGAAGGCCACTCCAGGCATTGCAAGTAAACTTGCCGCGACGCCCCGCGCGTCCCGGCAAGGCCCGGCGAGCGGCAAGCTTGCTGGTGCGGCAAGATGAGGGCCGCGGCAAGGCTGCCACCATGCACCCGAGCTCCAGCGCATCCAACGACGTGTCACCCCAGGACTATCCCAGAAGCACGTGGCAAGGCGCTATGCAGCCATGCGGTGCGAGGTGGCGAGTGAAGCTGACAAGGAGGCCATCGTGGCGATCGGTGGCGCCTCTAGCGGTCGTTTCCTTGCACTGTTGGGGCGACCGGACGGGCATTAAATGCCCCTGTCCCCTGCTGTCAGAGTTAGGTAGGGGACACTATTGGTAGCAGTTGTACCAACCCACGTTTTTACCTTTCTACCCCTCTTCCTACGCTGCCACCTGTCGGTGACCCCTTTAGCCTATAAAAAGGAGGCCCATGCGCACGTAGAAGGGGTTCGGAGGTTCGGAATTTTGGTTCCACAGCTACGCCACACCCGCTCTCTCGAGCAAGAACAGAATACAAACACAAAGCAACAGTAGGAGTTTTATCTCTCCGGAGAGCTCGGAAGCTGGGTAAAAACCTCCCCCCGCGTGCTCTCTCGCCTCGATCCGCTCTGTGTGCGCCCTCCGCTCCCTTGCCGAACGAGAAAGGGGCCCTCCTGCCCCATAGGTGCTCGTGATCCCAGCCACCACGACATCTCTGGCGCGCCAGGTAGGGGGGCGTCGAGGTCGTGCATATCTGATCCGGCGTCTGCGCGCACGACATCAACATCTTCATCGACATGCCACCGAAGAAGAAGACTTCGGAGGTGGCCGCTCCGTCTACGACTTCTCTACCACCACCGGAGCAAACGGGCGGTGGGGCAGACGCCGGCGGAGGAGCGGGCGCTGGCGGGGGGACGCCCATCGTCACCCGGTCCAAAGACAAGGCCCCGCAAGGTTCAGCTTCTGCATATCCACCGCACCCCTCCCAGGAGGTGCAGGATCGACAACGCCACGATGCTCCTAGCGCCGTACTCGCGTTGGAACAAGGCCGAGCTGGTGGGTCGCGGGACGCTCAAGGCCAACATGCACGTCAACACGCTGGCGCGAGCGCAGTGCGGTCGCCTGGGCGAGATGTTACTCCTTCTAACGCTGTTAGAAGTTTGAGCATGTCTCGCACCTCGCGTCGCTCGCCACCGCCACCCAAGACTCCAGAGGAAGCGCTGGCCCGAGCCCAGCTGCTTCTAGATTACCCTCCAGCGCCGGACAAGATCGACGACTGGAGGGCCGCCATTTATAGCCTCATTGGCTTCGCCAACGGCGACAAGCCCCGGCAACCGAGCACATCGAAGCCCCGGCAAGACGCCCAGGCGCAAGCCGATGCCGACAAGACCGCTGGGGGTGCCACCACCGCGCACTCCCCGCCCCGAAGGCCAAGATCGCCGACTCGCCGGGCCAACCTCAACACTGACTCCACCGCGTCGTCAGGCCCGCGAGCTCACCGCTATCAGTGGCAAGTTCTCCAAGAACGACGACACGAAGACGCTCGCACTCGCATCGAGCGTCAAAGAGAAGCGCGACGTCAATCTGACCGGCGCGCTGGGCCCACTGTCGACATGCATGCGCCAGGGGAGCCAGGCGACTTGCCGTACGCGGCAGGTTGCCCTGCGTTCACCCGTGAGCTGCAGCAGGTCCAGTGGCCCAGTACCAAGAACTTCAAGCAAGACGTGCCCGAGAAGTACGATGGCAGGATACATCCGCCAGAGTTCCTCAGCATCTACACCATTGCGGTGCAGGCTGCTAGGGGGCGCAACAGAAGATCCTCGCCAACTACTTCCCACTGGTGCTCAAGCCCAATGTCAGATCTTGGCTCATGCACTTGCCGGACAACTCCATCTCTTCGTGGGCGGACCTATGACATCAGTTTGTTGGCGCCATCACAGGCGGCCACAAACCCCATGGCCAGGAGAGTGATCTTCACCTGCTCGCCCAGAAAGAAGGAGAACCCCTGCGCAAGTACATACAGAGATTCAGTCAGGTGCAGCGCAACATCCCAGACGTCCACCCTGCCGCGGTTATCAGCGCGTTCCATCAGAACGTGCGTAACCGCAGGATGAGGGAGGAGATGGCGATGTGCAAAATCAGAGATGTCAGCGAGCTATATGCTCTGGCCGACAAGTGTGCACGGGCTGAAGAGGGGAGGAGGCTCCCCGGAGAGAATGCAGGAGCAGAGGGATCTGACAGCGAGGACGCCCCTCCGTCAAAGAGAAAACGGAGGCGGAATAACAGAAAGAGGAAGGTTAAGGACGTGCTAGTTGTTGAGCAATCCAGCAGCGGAGGCGGTTCTGAGAAGGCTAGAGCTGGTAACTCCGGCGAGGCTGTGATGGCCGCCGACAAGCAGGATGGCTCCAGCAAGCAGTATTGCAAGATCCACCGCACCAAGGGCCATGACCTCCAGGCCTGCAAGAAAGTTGAGTAGATGGCGGAGCTACAGAAAGCTGAATACGAGCGCCGCGACAAGGAGAAGGCCCGGCAAGGTGGCAGAGGATCCGGCAAGCAGTATCCCGCCCGGGGAGGGCGCCGCGGCAAGGCCAAGCCGCGGCAAGGAGACAGGCCTCCCCGCGGCCGCGACAATGACGAAGACGAAGATGAGGATGATGAGATGGAGGAAGATGAGACTGACGAGCAGGAGTTCCAGAAGGCAACGGAGGTGTTGTGCGTCGACGGCGGTGCTTCTCGGCACACCTCGCACCGCCAACTCAAACAGTGGGTCCGGGAAGTGAACGCAGCAGAACCGTCCGTTGAGTCGCGCAAGCCCCTGGAGTGGTCCAGCACGCCCATCATCTTCGACATTGAAGATCACCCTGATCGCATCACTGCGGTCGGGTGTTTGCTGATGTTGGTTTCGCCAACAGTCCGCAACCTCAAGGTTACGAAGATGCTGGTTGACGGCGGGGCCGGCCTGAATCTAATCTCCTCCGCAGTGCTCAAGAAGCTCCAGATCCCCAACAGCGAGCTCGAAGAGACTGGTACCTTTCAAGGAATAAACCCGGGAAGGAGCAAGCCGAAGGGGAAGATCACACTGCCAGTGACATTTGGCAGCAAGCTGAATTTCAGGACAGAGAGAGTCACATTTGACGTTGCCGATTTCCCATTGCCCTACAATGGGATACTTGGCCGTCCAGCGCTCGCTAAGTTCATGGCAGCCTCTCACTATGCCTATAATGTGCTTAAGATGCCTGGTCCGATAAGTGTCATTTCTGTCCAAGGCGACAAGAAGGATGCACTCATCTGTACCGACAAGATCTACCGGGAAGCAGCAGCCGCAGCAGAACGCAAACCACTTGCCGCTGAAGCTCCCGGGGGGAAGAAGAAGATCAAGTTCGGCAAGAGTAGCTCTGATGCCCACTCCGGCAAGCGCACCTCTTCGGAGTGCTGCGCTACCATCGAGGACGCGCCATCGAGCTCCACCGGCAAGTGCAAGAAAGCAAAGACAGCTTCACCAGAGACCAAGAAAGTGGCCGCTAAGGAGGACGGCACTGGTGGCACCTTCACAATCAGTGCCACGCTTGATCCTAAATAGGAAAGCGCGCTCGTTGCTTTCCTGCGGGTGAATGTCGATGTGTTTGCATGGCAACCATCTGACATCCCCGGTGTTCCCAGGAAAGTAATTGAGCACCACCTTGCCGTCTGCCCTCACGCGCGGCCCGTCAAGCAAAGAGTTAGGAAGCAAGCAGTAGAGCGTCAAGAGTTCATTGCAGAGGAGATCAAGAAGTTGGAAGCAGCGGGCCTGGTCCGAGGAGTACTCCATCCGACGTGGTTAGCCAATCCAGTAGTCGTGCGCAAAGCAAACGGGAAATGGAGGCTTTGTATTGACTTCACTGATGTTAATAAAGCTTGTCCCAAAGATCCATTTCCCTTGCCGCGCATTGACCAGATTGTCGACTCCACGGCAGGATGTGATATGCTTTCATTCCTTGATGCATATTCGGGATATCATCAGATCTTCATGGCAGAAGAGGATGAAGAGAAAACAGTGTTCATTACTCCATGTGGCACGTACTGCTTCGTACGAATGCCCTTCGGGCTAAAGAATGCTGGTTCAACATTTGCAAGAGTAGTCAGTCATGCTTTTGGGCCACAGTTGCACAGGAATGTAGAAGCTTACATGGATGACATAGTGGTCAAGAGCAAGGACAAAGAGACTTTGATCCAAGATTTGGACGAGACTTTTGCAAATCTGCGCAGGATCAACCTCAAGTTAAATCCCGAGAAGTGTGTGTTTGGAGTTCCTTCCGGCAAGCTTCTCGGATTCTTTGTGTCCCAGAGGGGGATTGAAGCTAATCCCGACAAGATCAAGGCCATTGAGCAGATCGAAGCACCAAAGCGCGTTAAAGATGTGCGAAGGCTTGCCGGCTGTGTTGCTGCTCTCAGTAGGTTCATCTCTAAGTCTGCTGAGCGCGCCCTGCCCTTTTTCAAAATTTTGAAAAAGGCAGGTCCAATGAAATGGACTCCGGAAGCGGAGGCTGCGCTGCAGGACCTGAAGAGATACCTATCCTCTACTCCAACACTTGTCGCACCTAAGCCACAAGAGAAGTTGCTGCTATATCTGGCGGCAACCAATCAAGTGGTTAGTGCTGCGTTAGTAGCGGAGAGGGAGGCAGATGATGAGCCGGCGACCGTGGCAAGCGAGCCCAGCGACAAGCAGGGGGCTTCTCCGACAAGCTCTGGCCCGACAAGTCCTGATCCGGCAAGTTCCGGTTCCGGCAAAGATGGGTCTGCGCAGCCACAAGAAGAGAAACAGAAGAATATGGTGCAGCGCCCAGTTTACTTTGTCAGTTCCCTTCTGCAGGGGGGCTAGATCAAGGTACTCTGGTGTGCAGAAGTTGCTTTTCGGCCTCCTAATGGCCTCGAGGAAGCTGCGCCATTACTTTCAAGCACATGAGATCACAGTAGTCACTCGCTTTCCGTTGAAGAGGATATTGCAAAATCCGGAAGCAACAGGAAGGATTGTTGAGTGGGCCCTGGAGTTGTCAAGCTTCGGCCTCAAGTTTGAAAGTACCTCAACTATTCAGAGCCGAGCCTTGGCAGAATTTATAGCAGAATGGACGCCAACGCCTGATGAAGAAACTCCGGAGAGGAGCATCCCCGTCAAGGAAGCAAGCAAGGAATGGATCATGTACTTCGATGGTGCCTTCTCGCTGCAAGGCGCCGGTGCAGGCGTACTACTTGTCACACCCACCGGAGAGCACCTCAAGTACGTGGTCCAGATGCACTTTCCCAAGGAACAAGCAACAAATAATATTGCAGAGTATGAAGGCTTGCTTGCCGGACTCAGGATCGCGGCAGAACTTGGGATTAAGAAGCTTATTGTCAGGGGTGACTCACAGCTTGTCGTCCGCCAAGTTAACAAAGATTATCAGAGTCCGTTGATGGAAGATTACATCGATGAAGTGAGGAAGCTAGAAGAACATTTTGACGGCCTGCAAATGGAGCATGTTTCGAGAGCTCAGAATGACATTGCAGATGGACTGTCAAAGTGCGCCGCACTCAAGTTGCCTGTGGAACCAGGGATTTTTGTGCTCAAGCTGACTCAGCCATCGGTGACACCATCAACTGGACAGAACAAGAAAAGAAAGTTGGTCACCGGTGATTACTTTCCGGCAGAGCTCCCCGGAGCCGCCGCCAAGAAGGTCCCCGAGATCAACACAGAGAGTGCTGAGGAGCAGACTGCTCTGACAAGCCCCAGGGCTTGTTTCGTTGAAGCAGACGCTCCCGACAAGCTGTGTCCCGACATGCTTGCCGGGGAGCATCATGCTCCGGCAGGATCCCAGATTCTTGCCGTAGAAGCGGATGTTCCTGCAGCAACATTCGCGCCTTTAGTCCTTGTCGTCGAGCCACAAGCTCCGGCATGGGCACAGCAGATCGTCCATTTCCTTCAGACAGGAGAACTTCCCGAGGAACAAGAAGAAGCGGAAAAAGTAGCCTGGCAATCAAGTATGTACCAGTTTGTCGATGACATACTGTACAGAAAAAGATTCAACGGAGTGAAATTGAAGTGCATTTCCCGGGAAGATGGACAGGAGCTGTGGGCGGAGATACATGGAGGCATATGTGGTCACCACATTGGCGCAAGAGCACTTGCCGGCAAAGCCTTCCGGCAAGGTTTCTTCTGGCCGACAGCCCTCCAGGATGCAACTGCACAAGTAACCAAGTGTGAAGCGTGCCAGTTCCACTCCAAACAGATACATCGGCCAGCTCAAGCTCCCCAAACAATCCCTTTATCCTGGCCATTTTCGGGCTGGGGGCTCGACATTCTCGACCCCTTTCCCCTCGTATACGGATCACCTTGAGTACTCCATTACGATGAGCTAAAGCAAGAGCAGCCACGGAAAAGATGACGCGCTGCTCCTCGAGGAAGATCGTCTTCAGGCTGCAGTACGAGCTGCTCGCTACCGGCAAGCTTTGCGCCGCTACCATAGCCGCAAAGCTAACGCCAGAAGCTTCGAGGAGGAGAGGATAGAGGTGTGGGCTGGGTGTCGTTCAAAGGAGCATGGCCTCGCCGGAACACAGGCGACAGAAAAGATAAGTTGCCAAAGTTTGAGCATGATCAAGTTTTAAATTTCTATGTTATATTCCTTGAATGTCCGTGCCTTGTATGGAAAACCTGTGCGCGGAGGAATCGACTCGTGGCTAAGTTGCGCCCTTGATTTGTTTTGAGTCCGCTCAACAATACAAGCGCGCTGCAACTAGCCCCGACAAGATTTCTTGCCGGATGCAACAACTCCAGCGGGCTGCTGATGTTCCGCACTCAGCAAGTGTGCTTGCGCCGGCAAGTTTCCCTCAAAGCGTAGGGTGAAAACATACAAGGGATGTAACAGAGTAAAGGATATAACATAGCAAGCGTCGCCCAGGGCAAAGTTATATTCCTTGAACGACCGTGCCTTGTGTGTAAAACCCGTGCGCGGAGGAACCGGCTCGTGGCTAAGTTGCGCCCTTGATTTGTTTCGAGTCCGCTCAATAATACAAGCGAGCTGCAACTAACCCTGACAAGGTTTCTTGCCAGATGCAACACCGCCAGCGGGCTGCTGATGTCCCGCACTCAGCAAGTGTGCTTGCGCCGGCAAGTTTCCCTCAAAGCGTAGGGTGAAAACATACAAGGGACGGAATCAAGTAAAGGAAGTAACATAGCAGATAGTGCCCAGAATAGAGTTATATTGCAAAAGTAACTTGCCGCGGCACTGGCTAAGATGTTCTCATGACTAAAATGACAGCGACCAGGAAGAAGAAGAAGGGCGCGCCGGCACCTGAACCCTGGCATGCCAGTGTTGCCGGGGGCCGCGAATACCAAGATTCATCCGCGGCAAGCCAGAGTTGCCGGGGGCTGCGATATCAGATAAGTTTTTTGTCCCTCATCATGCATCCTCTTATGGACTGGGGAACGTGAAGCCGCATCCTTGAACGATCGTACCTTGTATGAAAAACCTGTGCGCGGAGGAACCTCCTCGTAGCTAGTTGCACCCTTACTTCGTTTCGAGTCGGCTCAACAACTTAAGCGAGCCGCTAAGCGCCCTTACGTTGTTTTCGAGCCCGCTCGACAACTTAAGTGCGCTGCAACTAGTCACGGCAAGGTTTCTTGCCGGAACCGGCACCGCCAGCGGGCTGCTGATGTCCCGCACTCAGCGCCCGCGGCAAGTGTGCTCCGGCACCGCCAGCAAGCTGCTGATGTTCCGCACTCAGCACTCACGGCAAGCGTGCCCGTGCCGGCAAGTTCCCTAAAAGCGTAGGGTAAGAACATACAAGGCATAGAGTCAAGTAAAGGATACGGCATAGCAAGCTCCCCCTTTTTCATTAAAAAACATCCCACTCGGGTAAAGTCCATAGAGGATGAAAAACATGAAAGAGAGGATTACAAGTTTTAAATGCAGCTAAGGCCCGAAGGCTTACAAATTAAAAAGATAAGATGCCCGTAATCCTTTTCCTGTCCCTCTCTTCAGGAGGTAGGTCAAGGAGGCGAGAAGGGAAAAAGGGGCGCCTAGGCGAGCTACGGGCGCCAGAAGACACCAAGAGAACATCCAAGGGGTCGTCCGAAGGCTGGATGGTGGTGGCGGCGCCAGAAGCAGAGCTCGAAGATGGGGCGGCAGGACGTCAGCACGCTGTCGAGGGCACCACGCCCTCGTACTCCGACTTGACGGCCCTGCCGCCAGTCCTCTTCCTCTTCCGCAGCCTCCCTACGCTAGCCGCCCAAGGAGATGACCCCAGGAAGTTCGAGGTGCCGGCGACACGGATGATGGGGTCGCCGGTGACGCGCGGAGCGGCGCCCGACACCTAGTCGGACTCGCCACCCCGCCGCCCGCTACCCTCGTCGTCGCTGTCGCTCTCCTCCTCGTCACTCTCGCTCGAGGGGGAGTCTTCGCTATCGGAGGAGCTGTCCATGAAGCACCGCGCCCCGATGCCGGAGTCCCCGAAGACCTTGACGGAGAGGAGGTCGCCCTCCATTAACTTAAAATGGATGGTAAACCCCGCTGTCAAGCTGTGGATGCGGGCGAACGTCTTCCACCCTCGATCAAGATACATCACATTAGGGGCTGGGGATACAACGTGGACTCGCGTACCACTGATCCCACTGCCACTCATGTGCAATCTCAATGTCTCGGGCGGTTCCGGCTCCATCGCGTTCGCAAACGGAGCTGGAAGCCGGAGGCGACGACGAGGCGCCTGGCGCAGCTTGACGAAGAACTCGCAAGGGTCGTCCCCCGTATGGACCGCCGCGAGGGGAGGAACCACCGGCGGAGGCGGAGATTCTGCGTCGCCCCGGCTGCCTCTTCCCCGAGCGCCTCGACCTCGTCCTCGGCCTCGTCCACGACCGCGCCCCCTCCCTCTTCCACTTGTGGCTGGCTCTGCCACCACGGGCGTGGAATAGGGAGGGATGCGCTGCCTGGCGGCAACCCTCGCCACCACCGATGAAGGACCAGGGTTCCCTTTCTCCATGGCGAATGGGAGAAAGGGGAGCAGAAGCTGAAGAAAGGAGGAGATGAGGAAGTGCGGGTTTCTGTGCTCCCCTCTCGCCCTTCTTAAAGGAGCGAGGTGGGGGCTCGGCCGCCCCGCTCGGCGAATCAGGGCACAGGAGGAGCAGGGAATCGGAGCCGACCCGCTGCCTCCGCCCGTGACGGCTCGGTTTCCCACTTCCACCGTCCGCGACCGCGAGTGCATGGGAGCCGCGTGGCGGGGATGCAGAGCCAAGGCGACAGATGAGGTGACCTCGCCTCTCCCCGCGGTCACGGGCGGAGTGGGGGGTGGACGCCTCGAAAATTGCGCAAGCCACCCATCTCCCCCACGATGCCGCGTTTGACGCGTGCCGTTGCGAGGGGGGCGCGGTGGATACGGAGTCGGATTTAGTGTGGACCCAGGCCGTGCCCGTGCACTGTTCTGGGCCTGGCCCAACAGTGTTCGGCACCGTGTATGGCCCAGGCCCGGGGGCTCCTGTCGGTGTACTAAAGTAGGGGTACCTTAGTACCCCGGACTCGTGCACGGGCAGTCGCAGCGACCCGCGGCAGGGCTTGCCGGGCATCCGCCAAAACCCTCAATGGCTACTTTGACGCCGTTCAAGAGCAGAGTACTCAAGCTAAGGCCAGGGCAAGAGGAGCTTGCCGGGAAGGCCGACCAAGGCCCCGGCAAGAGGAGCCTGCCGGGAAGGCCGACCAAGGCCCCGGCAAGAGGAGCTTGCCGGGAAGGCCAATCAAGGCCCCGGCAAGAGGAGCTTGCCGGGAAGAAGACAAGACCCCGGCAAGAGGATCTTGCCGGGAAGGCCACTCCAGGCATTCCAAGTAAACTTGCCGCGACGCCCCGCGCGTCCCGGCAAGGCCCGGCGAGCGGCAAGCTTGCTGGTGCGGCAAGATGAGGGCCGCGGCAAGGCGCTTGCCGCGGCAAGGCTGCCACCATGCACCCGAGCTCCAGCGCATCCAACGACGTGTCACCCCAGGACTATCCCAGAAGCACGTGGCAAGGCGCTGTGCAGCCATGCAGTGCGAGGTGGCGAGCGCAGCTGACAAGGAGGCCATCGTGGCGATCGGTGGCGCCTCTAGCGGTCGTTTCCTTGCACTGTTGGGCGACCGGACGGGCATTAAATGCCCCTGTCCCCTGCCATCAGAGTTACGTAGGGGACACTGTTGGTAGCAGTTGTACCAACCCGTGTTTTTACCTTTCTACCCCTCTTCCTACGCTGTCACCTGTCGGTGACCCCTTTAGCCTATAAAAAGGAGGCCCATGCGCACGTAGAAGGGGTTCAAAGGTTCGGAATTTTGGTTCCACAGCTACGCCACACCCGCTCTCTCGAGCAAGAACAGAATACAAACACAAAGCAGCAGTAGGAGTTTTATCTCTCCGGAGAGCTCCGAAGCTGGGTAAAAACCTCCCCCCGCGCGCTCTCTCGCCTCGATCCGCTCTGCGTGCGCCCTCCACTCCCTTGCCGAACAAGAAAGGGGCCCTCCTGCCCCATAGGTACTCGTGATCCCAGCCACCACGACACAACCACATTGTAGGAGGATGGCATATGTACGAAAACGCTAAGCAAAAGGCATTTCAATAAATTGTAAGCAATGTAATCTAAACACCATATGAAAGATCCAACCAAAATCACTCTACCAAGTTAGACGTGTCTCATTATAAGTGGCACTTCAACAAATTAGAGGCAATACATGTTTGAAATGATATGCAAGATGCAGCCAATATTACACTGTCAACTTGAAGGTGTCTTGTCAGAAGTGATTGATGAGGGATACACAAGAAAAGTAGTATGATGTAAGAATATGGTTAATAGAAAGATGTAGTATGCACCAAAAACAGCAAGGCATGTCATATTCACAGGTATAATGTGTAAGCAGGTGCAATTTACCCTAATTAGAAGCATCACAAGGTAGACACCATATGCAACATGCAACCACATATCACATTGCCAAGTAAGAGCAAGCACCTTTGATGGTGGTGTAGGGGAATTGGAGTCATCAACTAGAGAGCTATGTTGACTATTTTCATTTAGCCTTGCTGTTTCTTGAGAATCATGTGGGGAGGATGACCTTGCACTCTTTAAACGAGTAGCGCGTCTCACAGTAACCCACTTGGGTGACTGTCTCATCATAAGTGATTGATGAGGGATACAAAAGAGCATTAGTTTGACGTATGAACATGGTTAATAGACATATGTAGTATGTATCAAAAACAGGAAGGCATGTCATTATCAAAGGTATAATGTGTAAAGTAAGCAGATGCATGATACGTCTCCAACGTATCTATAATTTATGAAGTATTCATGCTATTATATTATCCATCTATGATGTTTTATATGCATTTATATGCCATTTTATATGATTTTTGAGACTAACCTATTAACTTAGAGCCCAGTGCCAGTTCCTGTTTTCTCCTTGTTTTTGAGTTTTACAGAAAAGGAATACTAAACGAAGTCCAATTGACGTGCCAATTTTTGACGATTTTTTATGGACCAAAAGAAGACCACGGAGCATCAGAGTTGGGCCAAAAGAGTCCCGGGCTGCCCACGAGAGTGGGGGGCGCCCCCCCCCCCCCCTCTAGGGCGCGCCCCCTATCTCGTGGACAGCCCGGAGACCCCCCTGAAGTGAAACTAATGCCAAAAATTCCTATAAATAGAGAAACCTTCGGGAATTAAGCTAGATCGGAAGTTCCGCCGCCGCAAGCCTCTGTAGCCATGAGAAATCAATCTAGGCCCTCTCTGGCACCCTGCCGGAGGGGGCCATCATCACCGGAGGCCATGGAGGAGGATCTCGGAGGGGCCATCATCGCCATGAAGGCCAAGGACCAGAGGGGGAAAGCCATGGAGGAGGAAGCACAAGGGGGAGAACCTCTCCTCCTCTCTCTCGGTGGCACCGGAGCGCCATCGGGAGGGGAATCATCGCCGTGGTGATCGTCTTCATCAACATCACCATCATCATCACCATCCTCATCTCTTTTACGCGGTCCACCCTCCTGCACCCCGCTGTAATCCCTACTTGAACATGGTGCTTTATGCCACATATTATGATCCAATGATGTGTTGCCATCCTATGATGTTTTGAGTAGATATCTTTTGTCTTTGGGTTGATTGATGATCTAGATTGGTATGAGTTGTGTGTTTTACTTTGATGTTGTCCTATGGTGCCCTCTGTGTCGCGCAAGCGTGAGGGATTCCCGCTGTAGGGTGTTGCAATACGTTCATGATTCGCTTATAGTGGGTTGGTGATGACTGAAACACAAACCCGATTAAGGGGGTTGTTGCGTATGGGAATAAAGGGACTCGATGCTTTAATGCTATGGTTGGGTTTTACCTTAATGATCTTTAGTATTTGCGGACGATTGCTAGAGTTCCAATCATAAGTGCATATGATCCAAGTAGAGAAAGTATGTTAGCTTATGCCTCTCCCTCATATGAAATTGCAATAGTGATCACCGGTCTTGTTAACAATTGCCTAGGACAATTCCGCACACCGATCCACCATTATTCCACACTCGCTATTTATATCATTTAGTAATATATTCTAACTTTATGATAACATCACCTACTTTTAGATTTTAGCTCTCCGACATCATACAAAGTTATCCTCTTTATACCCACAGCACAGTTTTATTTCTTGTTTCTAGTTGGAAGCAAACGTTCGGTGCACGTAGAGTCGTATCAGTGGCAGATAGGGCTTGAGAAAATATTGATCTTACCTTTAGATCCTTGTGGGTTCGACACTCCATACTTATCACTTCCACCTTTGGGAATTGCTACGATGATTTCCTACACTTGGGGATTATCAATGCAATTTAACCAAATTGGAAGCAATACAGGCTACACACCATATGCAACATGCTACCACATTTGACAGCGCAAAGTTAAAGCAAGCACCGGGGATGGTTGTGTGTGGCAATTGAGATCATCAACTGCGGAGCTACGTTTATTGTTGCCATCTGCTGACAATACACCCTTCAGAGCGCTGAAATGCTTAGTGCTTATCTTCAAATTACACTGGAGCGACTTCTGTCTTTTCTTTTGTGTATTCATCAACACTGCGTCAGAGTCTGAAATGCCCATGCATAAAAAAACAATAGTGTGAGTATGGGTGATGTATGTGCACAAGTAGTACAGTGTAAAATTAGTAGATAGCAGGTCGGTGAGAAATAAATGAAGGGAGACATATGATAGCTCTACAACATGCATGGCACACGAGATTACTAGATTCTAGGATTTCGAAATGTGAGCACAGGGATGGCTGGGAAATGCAGATGCTCCTCCATCACACCACAAGGTGTGGTCCTATGAAAATAACAGTCGACTGAAAACAAATAGGTCAGTCAATTTTTTCTGCAGCGGCCAATGTACAAAGAACATGCAGATCACATGCATCTACCTCCAGCCAGTCAGTGTTGACGATGTTCCTCAAAACGCCAGAAACCACCGGCCCAGTCACCTACCTCCGCCCTCCCCTCGACCTCACTGCACTGCCATGCTTGGCGCCGCTCCCCGGGCATCCCTTCAAGCCCCGCCGACCTCCAGATCGGGCGCAAGCAGCTCCTGCGCCCCACACCCCTATGATAGACATTGATGCGCCGCTTCCCCGGCGAATAGGAGGACTAGGTGCTGCGCGCACCTAAGCAGGTGCTACTTCTTTTAATTGCGAATCAACTGGCCCTAAATTGAAATCCAAGCGGGCCACTGACCTCTAGCCAAGGTGAAATAGTAAATGGGAGGAACCCTTGTGCATTTAGTATCACGAAGAAGATGTAGTAAGAAGCGCTCAACTAGTTTCTTACGTGGGATGTATATGGTGTGAGCAGAGATGTAAAATTTGCACGAATAAGGGAAGAGGAGTACCTCTTTCTGGTGGCAGTGTTGTGGTCCTCCTTCTGTTTTTCCAACGACCTTCTTGTGGATCGCTGGAAACGAGAAGTTGTGGAGGACGGTGGATCCTTGGACGAACCCATGGCCAAGTTGTTGAGTGTGATGCGGTGGCCGTCTATCGGCGGCGGGGAACCAGATCCGAGGTGGCGAACGACGGCGTAGCGAGAACAACTCCAGTGCGGTGGGCGGTTGCGACAATGGAGCGGCAGCGGTGAGGCGCCGGATAGCGTGGTCGAAGTGGTTCTGGTATGGCGCACGTCGGTGTCAGTGTCGTGCAGGCAGCTCTACCTCGGCTTGACCTGCTAAGTCCTTGAGGGTGTTGCAGTTGCGGTTGCATTGGCGACGACGTTGGGGTACCGGCTCCGGCGTGACGGAGGAGGGCGGCGCTGGATTGGGCGCGATGGGGTGGAGGACGGAGGAGGCTCGGGTTTCATGACTGGTGGAGAGGGTGTCTTGGCGCCCATGGAGTATGAAATGAGGAAACAGAGGGAGGGGGAACTAAGGGGGAACAATGTTCCGGTTTGGGACGCGCTTGTTTGAAATTTGGGGAAAGTTACAAACTTTGCCCCCATCTAAAATTTCGGACATATTGCGGGTCAGGGGTAGGACAGTAATCTCAGGTGTCCCAAATGGTGGGCGGGATAGATTTCGGCCGAGCGCATGGGTGTAGGCGCCCACAGCGTATGAATGCCTCTCAGAGGTAGTTGAGACTGGCGTCTTGGTGAAGTTACAAACCTACCCCGGTTTAGACCTTTGGACATCGGGCCGATAGGCTACACGGGCCAGAGTCAGGACAGTAATTTCCTACCAACAAATATTAGTCTCGCGCGGTTTTGGGTGACGAGAGGCTTATTTGGCGCTTCATTCAATATTTGGGAGCAAAAGCATTAACGTTCTCGGTTCTCTTGAATTAAACTTTCAGGATTTGTCAAACTTCACAAATCTTGACTCCTGAAAATCCTAAAACTACGATTATTTTGGAACGGAGGGGGTACATTTGAATATACATTGTACACAAGTATATATTAAAAAGGGATTTTTATTTCTGTGCCCCTGGTTCCTTAGCTCTACTCATTCATCCCCACTTTGTTAACTCTCGCTCACTTTTCCCCACTCCCTTGCCCGAAACCCTCAGAACAGGTTATAACAGACGTTGTCTTTGGGTCAATGCCTTTGACCGTTAGCTGACGAGTGGGGCCGCGTATACGTGGGTGCATGCGAGACCACGGTCGTGGGGTAGCACGTGTCCATGGACATTCCCGAAATTTCCCATCATATAAAGAGGGCAACCACCTCCATCGCCCCTATCATTTACCCCCAAATCCCCTCCCTGCCGCATCGTCTTCCTCTCCCCCACTAGCATCGTCTCGCTCTCCTCAATTGCCTCCACCGCACCATCTCGCTCTCCCACACCACATCCTCTTCCTCACCTTCATCGCCTCCATCTGTAAGATGTCTGACGCTCGTGGCGATGCCGGCGCAGCGGCCGGAGATGTTGTGGAGCTGCAGGGTCTAGGCGCGTTGACCGCGGATGTCGGCGGTGTCCATGACGGTGCGGGGAAACTCGCAACCATTGCGGATGTGGCAGGCTCCGCCTCATCGCTGCAGAAGGTGAAGGCGTCAAGTGGCGCAGTCAATCCAGATGCCCCTGTTGCGCCGCCTGCCATGGAGGAGCAGGTATTTACACTTGCTTAGCTTGTAGAGTTAATTGCTCCCTAGTTGTATTGGTTAGATTGTGATTCATACGGTAGTTCAGATGGTTAGAGTAGTTGGTTTGACGGATGGGCCAGGGGTTTTCTGTAGGGTATGGGTTGGGGGGCGGGAGTTTTTGTCCTAGGGTATGGATAAATTCGTTGAAACAATGCTATGTTGTGAACTATGATTCTAGGTGCTGCAATGATTGGGGTTTTAGATTTGTTTTTAGATTTGGATAAATTCGTTGCAAAAATGCTAGATGTTGTGAATAGATTGGGGTTTTTAATGCTATGATGCTTATTAGATTTGTTTTTAGTGCTCACAGATTGGAGTTTTTAATGCTAGATGTTTTTGAATGCTACTCAGATTGGGGTTTTGAATGTGATATGCCCAAATGGAATCCATTGATTAAGAAGTTATAAATTTGATTCAATGTGTGTAAATTTTTCATATTGGGGTTTTTGATTCATTAGTATATAAATTTGATATATTAGCTCTGTTCTTCAATGTGTGTGCATGACCAATGATCAATGTGTTATTTGAATGTCATATTGGGGTTTTTGATCAATGTGTGTACAAATCTAATACATTGATATACTAGTGATGGATGTGGTTTTTAATGCATAGAGCTAAGGGGCACAGAAATAAAAAAACACTTCTAAAACATTTCTGATATTGGGAGTATATTAGCCCTATGATCACGTCATGTGTGCATATCTAAATTTTTAATTGGCTACTAGTGATGGATGTAATTGTATATTCAGGAGGATGATGGTTGGGGGGAGAAAGAGGAAGCTGGCCGACTATGACCCATACGAGGGGGAGTTTAGTGACGATTCTGAATATGAGGTAAGCATATCCCTTCATTTAGTTCCTTTGATATGGTGTGTATGAATCTAATGCAATTCATTCATGTGTGCAGTATGATTCTGGAGATGATGTGTACAAGGGCAACGTCGCGTCCTTCACAGCCAAGGATGTGGAGAAGATCAAGGCCAAGGTAGTTGCTTCCTTCTACAACCGCAAGTTCTGGAAGTGGCACTGCCCCTACTGCACCACCAAGCCAAAGCCAAGGGATGGCCGCTTCGATCACCTTCGGTCTCATGCTGAGGATGTGGCGATTCGAGGGGAGGACTACATGATCAGGGGGAAGCATGCCGCCCTCGCGAAGGCCTGACTCCGGCTTGATGTGATCGATGATGTGATGTTGTGTTACTTTTGGTTTAGTTTGTTGAACTGTTGGGTTACTTTTGGTTTGTTGAACTGAATCTCGTTGGTTATTGTTTGTTGAACTAAATCTCTCATTGGTTATGCTAGTAATCTGGTTGCTATCTATGTTTGTCTGTCCTTGAATTTCATGTGGTATATTTGTCTGTCCTGAATCTATGGTCAGTTATGTTTAGATGTTGTGAACTATGATCTTAGGTGCTGCAATGATCACACATGTTGTGTAGGAAATCAAATGCATGCTACAAATGAGATCACGTAAACCTTGGCAAACCTGGACAGTACAAATTCAAGAAAATGCATGCTCCAAATGAGACCATGTAAACCTTGGCACACCTGTACAGTACAAATTCAAGAAAATGTAAAAACAAGTAAAACCTTGGCAAACTATCTATGTTTGTGTAGGAGATCATGTGTGCAAAATTTGAAGTGATTTAGAGGAGGTCAAATAGATTTGAATTTGAGAAAATGTGCTCCAAATGAACCCATTTGTGATCAAGTTTTTTTGAACCTACTCTAAATGAGCCAATTGTTTTTTTATTAACACATATTCACTTTCTATGGTGTAGATTCGAAGTCTCACTATTTTTTGAATTAATCTTCATATTTTTACATTTTCTTTTGAAAACATATGCTTTAATATAAAAACTATTAAAACCACGTTTTGAAATATGAAAATGGAAAACTAACTTCAGATCCTTCTTATTCACTTTAAAATAAAGCTTTAGTGATTTTTTTGATTTTTTTTAATTTCTCAAAAATAGAAGGTAACACCACCTCCTCTCCTTGAACTCTATGAAATCATGTACATGATAACTCATGTGTGAAGGTTTTCTCATGAAAATGACCATAGACCAAGTTTATGATTTTTGGTTGGTAACATGTCACATAAGACAATATTGTGCGCAGGTTTTATATTTTTTTTATTTTTTTACAGTTAATGTTGCTCATTTGACCTCGATCGTGCCAGCTAGGATTTTTTCATGAAAATGACCATAGACAAAGTTTAGTATTTTTCCTCATTAGTTTGTCTTATAAAACGACGAACGGCGAAGGTTTCATATTTTTTGATTTTTTTTAATTAGTTATGCTCAGTCAAAGCCATCGAAACCCCGTTGACCAGCTCAAAACCCCTCTAAACCCCGCGGGGTTTAGCCTAACCTTAGCTCCCAATGTCAGCCGTCCGATCATACCCTCATGCCAAGCGACAACCCTCAGATCTGGCCTTCTAGAAGGAACTAGGTGGGCTGGCTGTGTGCAGGCTCCGCGCCGTTGGATCACAAGGACGGCTCCACATTGTTGAATCACGGGGCGATCCGCAAGAGGCGATCCTATTGGTTGTGCTCGGCTGCTCGCCCACCACTGACTCCGTGAAAAAAACGTTGTTCTTGGGCCCAAAAGGAAACCAAGCTCTGGTTGAGCTGTCGAATTGCGTCGTTTTTTTTTGCATCGTTTGCTCTGTTTTTTGTGAACGTGCTGGCTCTGTATTTTTGCATCTTTTTTGCATCGTTTGCTCTATTTTTGTGAACATGCTGGCTCTGTATTTTTGCATCGTCTGAAATCAATTGACATTGCATAGCAAATGACCAATTTTTAAGGGCCAAATTTATTTTTATCATGCAAAATGGCCACAAACTATTCAAATATTGTCTCTTTTTGTTCATATAATATATATGACCACGGATTCCCACGCGTGCAATTAGCTTCTTTTTCTTCTGCCTCTGCCAAATGGCCACACGTGCAATTTATTTTTATCATGCAAAATGGCCACAAACTATTCACACAGCCAAATAACACGTAGCTCTACGGCTATTTAAGCCACCCTCTGCCTCTGCCATCCCTCATCCATCTCCCTTCTTGATCTTTGACCCCTTCTCCGTCTTCTGCACATCCCTCAGCCATGCAGTACATCGGACCAACCTACCGCTTCACACCCACCATGCCGGAGAGACTCTACCCTACCGGCATGTACGTTGATCGCACACTACGTGTGTGGGCGATATCAAGGCTGAGGATCGCAAGGAACTTCACCGAGTTCTTCCTCGCGTCCGGCTACCACCACCTCCTGAGGGGATATCCAACAATGTTCCGCGTTGAGGAGGTCATCCAAAACCGGGTGGTGGTTTCTCTCCTTTCCCACTTCACCAACACATTCAACGCCTTCTACCTCCTCGGCCGGGTGTTTTGGTGTGGATCCGAGTTCATCGCTTTCACCACCCACAACAGGTTCACGGAGTACAACAACATCTTCCCCACCGTGACACGCATGCACACTCTTCCGTACTCCATCGACAACACCCCGGAGGAGCAGTGAAAAGGGCGCCCAAAGGAGGAGCGAGGTGGAGAAGGTGGTATCTAGGGTTCTAAACCCTCTATCTTTTTTTAGTCTATGTTATGTTAAGTTGTAATTGCACTATGTTGGAGTTGCTATCGGCTTGTTGGCCCTTTCCTTAATTTCTATTATTAAGTTTTCTATCTATTCTATTATTAAGTTCTTCCTGGTTTGAGATATGTGATCGTGCTATGGGCTTCTTGGCCCTATATTGGGACTACATATTTGTTGATTATTTTCTTAGAGAGCTCGGCTTGTTACTAGGGTTCCCTTGTTAGTAACCACCTACTGCATGCAAGCAAGCTTTGTTAGTAGGGATGAATGAGTACAACTAAGCAAGGGAGTGGCTCTTTTTTTACACAAGCCACAAATATGTAGGTTTGTTAGTAGGGATGAATGAGTACAACTAAGCTAGAAGGGAGGAATGAGCGGCAGTGACCGTCGATGCATCCGTGGCGGCTGGCGTGCAAGAAAGCTGCTCGGTCAGTGCATCGTGGCGGACGCATCGGCGCATGCAGGCTTGGTCGACGCATACAGGATCGGTCGGCGCATCGTGGGCTCGTGGCATCGACGCATGCAGGCAGGCTTTGTTGGGTGCATGCATAGGAGGCTTCTGTCCTGGTAGCGCGCCCACACGTTCAATGCAAGGGACGGCCCAGCGAAACCATGGCCCAATGGTCGAATAGTGACACCACCCAACATGGACCCACTTGTCAGGTCAAACAGACGACACAGTCCAGTGTGGCCCCACTAGTCAGAGTTAATGGTCAAGCCTTTGACCTGACGGCAACGTCCGTTGTGCCCAGTTATCAGGGTTTCTGGCAAGGGAGTGGGGAAAATTGAGCAAAAGTTAAGAGCGCGGGGATGAATGAGTAGAGCTAAGGAACCAGGGGCACAGATGTAAAAATCCCTATTAAAAATATGCACCTTACCTCAGTTCATGCATGGTTCCAGATATAATCTCCTTGGTTGCAAAAAAATAGTTCGACATGCGTATGAACATATAGCATGTTTAGACGCACAACAAAGATTGATGCCCCCTTTTAAATCTGATTTACAAATGCCATTATCTCGGATTCAAATAGATGAATGCACTTCCTATGAATTCAAATCTTAGAAACCCCCTTTATGTTGAATTCAACATGTATTCTATTTCGTAGCTAGCAATTTGGAATGTATCCATGTAAGTGACAAATGTATAAAGTGCTTCACACTAACAACATGGAGTGCACTAATTAATGTTTATATATGAATTGCAAAAGCAATGCATTGTCTGGATTTCAAACCACTCTCACTCTATGGATCGATAATATGAAATAAACACATGCACATGCTAGAATTCAATAGAGTATGGGTGTCTGATAGACCGATGTTCGTTCATACGCAAATTGCAAAATTCATGATCTCATCAAAAATAATAATGCCATTTATATTCTAATTTAATGCGTAGAACCGCCTTTTACACGTAGATGCACTATGCCTCAGCCTGTTCTCACACATGTGCTATATATCTCTCTATCTAACGCATAAGTGCACACACTTTATATACATCGACATTTCTCTTTCACACATGCTCACAATCTCTCCTGGGTTGTCAGGGTGTCTCACGCACACACACTCTATATATATATCCCTCTCTCTTTCTTACTACTATGTACCACTCTTTTCACTAATCTCATATGGAAAACACTATCTCTCTCACATGCATATATACACACGCACGGTCTCTACTAGCCCTCTATAGGCACATATATGTGCCTACGTGTCTCTCGCACGCACATTATCTTTAGGCCTCTCTCGCACACATTACCCCCCCCCCCCCCACACACACACACACACCTCTCTCTTAGTAGTTGGTAGATATGATACCATCAGATCATTTGGTAGGACATGCCTGATTGTTAGGTCGGCCGATAAAACGAGGCAAAGTTTTACCCAAGTTCGGGCCCTTGCAGTTGAGGAAAAAGCCTACTCCTGGTACTGTATATTTGTGATAGGGGTGTGTACAAAGTACACGTGAATACCAGGCATTGTGCGTGTGTATACTATCGACGAACTAGCCCCCGGGATTCTATAACATACTCAAGGCCTAGGGTTACAAATCACATATAGTCGGCTTATCATCAGTGGGGATAGAGTCCTCCACGACTCTGGCAGCTTTGTTTTGTACGCTGAGTCCTCCCCATGGGTCTTCGTATAATGCGTCTCGGTCCAACCTATGTAGCGCAGAATGGAACCGATCCATGAGTCCTCACATTGACCCACCACAACTAGAAATGATGTGCCCACCACACCCCACACGCAATCGGCCACTAAGAAAATAAGCATATATACAATAGTAAAGTGTTATACATGAAAGTTAATTGCATGGTGCATCCAATAATACTTGTTCTACATTGTGAATGTTTATATTTTCTCCTAAAATATTAGTCACGGGAAAGACAAACGAAGGAAATATCTCTCCTTGTCTCCACCGGACACCCCCTCTTTCTACACCACTTTCATGTATGCACACAAACTATCTCTCGACCCTCTAAAAGTATGCATGCCCCAGACACATTCACGTGTGGCGGTCACTGTATTTCAAGCGAAAGCACTATACGGTCATTGGACTTCAGAATATGCTCATTACGGTCACCGTATACATTCTCGTGGTGATCATACAATATGGTCACTGGACTTCAGAATAAGCTCATCACGGTCATTGTATTTGAAGCGAAATCACGATATGGTCACTGGACTTCAGAATAAGCTCATCACGGTCACCATATACATTTTGTGGTGCTAACCAACCTGTGGTTGGATGGTAAGGAGGACAGTGGTTTCTCCAGCCCAATAGGGTTAATCCTGATGCTCGCATTTATCCTGGATTAATTTTAGTATTTTCCGATGATGTGCGTTCAGTGGGAGGAGACATTCCCCTCGACTCTGAGGCACCTACAGTGACTTCGTAAAATCTCAAGATCATATGCTGGCTCACTCTCTCGAAGGTGCTAATAGGGGTAGGGTCTACGTGTGTGCGCTTATAGCGGTGAGTGTTTGCGCGTATATATGAGCGCTTGCATTTGTATTGTGTTAAAAAATACATGTCCTGATTATACGGTCACTGGCTCACCCGTACAACTCCGTATTTTGTTCATGAAACCATCAATTGACCAGTCAAAAGTTCAACATGGCGCAACTAGTGTTGCACCATCAGCACGTGTAACTGTGGGGCCCAGCTGGCAGTGCGTATATGAAAGAAAGAAATGGTAGTTTCAGTCTGTAATGTGTTAATAAAATACATTTTAGGGTGATCATACGGTCACTGGCTCACCATACAGCTCCGTAATTTGTTGATGACATGATCAATTGACCAGTCAAATGGTCCAAATTCAGGGGTGCACATTACCATAGGGCCCACCCGTCAGCATGTATATGAAAGAAAAAAATGGTAATAAATTAGTGATTGGTGGGGATTCGAAGTCGTGAGACCTCTGGTTGGCAGCCCATGCCCCCTAACCACAGCGGAAAAGGATCGCCTTGTGATGATATGTTGAGCTGGCCGTTTTAATTGCACACATGCATGAGCCACTCTGGTGAATACAAACTCATCACACATGCGCACAAACACGCCCGCAATTCCTGCATGCATGCATGAAATACTCACACGTACGTACACATTCACACACGCAACACTCGCACGAACACATGCACGCATGCAAGCGTGCAACACTAACACGTACACATGCACTCACGAAAACATGCACACATGCACACATGCATGCAACACAGAAACGTACACATGCACGCACGCAACACTCGCGCGCTTGCATGCACACAGCGCACGACGCAAGACACACGCTCAACCTATACGTGCATGCACCCTTTGTTAAGGACATGGATTGTTATGGGTATTAATCAATCTTATCTACGATAAGCAGAACATTGATGTTTGCAACGGTCTTTGTGAATCACAACATATCGAACGGGCTATCAACATATATATGAAAAATTTAAAATTCTCTTACATTATATAGTAGGCTTATCTACATGAAATAGATTACGTCACACCCAATGAACAATCATCGGTTTATGGAATGCCCGCTTCTGACCGTCCTGGCCCACCAAAAGCTCCTCTGTCGTGCGCTGCCTGCATTGGGTCACTGACATGCTGGCTAGGAACCCAACGATCCCACACGGCAGTGGAAGAACCACGTGGTGTCGTACATGAGAGTCGAGGGCGCCGCTCTCTACACGCCCGGCTAAACACGCCTCCTTGCCACATTCAAACGCCTCCATGAAGCCCGTGTGGAAGCTGAGAAACCCACTTTGGACACACGTCCGTTCATGACCGGTGTCGGTGTCAAAATCGGCGGATCTCGGGTAGGGGGGTCCCGAACTATGTGTCTAAGGCTAATGGTAACAGGAGGCGGGGGACACAATGTTTACCCAGGTTCGGGCCCTCTCTATGGAGGTAATACCCTACTTCCTTCTTGATTGATCTTGATGATATGAGTATTACAAGAGTTGATCTACCACGAGATCGTAGAGGCTAAACCCTAGAAGCTAGCCTATGATTATGATTGTTGTTATCCTACGGACTAAACCCTCCGGTTTATATAGACATCGGAGGGGGCTAGGGTTACACAGAGTCGGTTACAAAGAAGGGAATCTACATATCCGAATTGCCAAGTTTTCCTTCCACGCAAAGGAGAGTCCCATCCGGACACGGGATGAAGTCTTCAATCTTGTATCTTCATAGTCCAACAGTCCGGCATAAGCATATAGTCCGGCCATTCGAGGACCCCCTAATCCAGGACTCCCTCAGTAGCACCTGAACCAGGCTTCAATGACGATGAGTCCGGCGCGCAGTTTGTCTTCGGCATTGCAAGGCGGGTTCCTTATCCGAATACTCCAAAGAAGATCTTGAACACAAGAATCGTGTCCGGCTCTGCAAAACAAGTTCCACATACCACCATAGAGAGCACAATATTCCACAAGTCTAATTTGCCGACAACTTTCCCATAGCATGACATCACGCCGCGACCCGGTCATTATTTAAACTGTTTTCTCAACCTGCTGTTGCACATCTTGCGAGGTGATTTTATTGGCACGTCTTGTCGAAGCAGAGATCGTGTCCCCTTATCACGGGATTCTCATCAATACTGATGTGGGTAACCCAACCGCGCCATCAACACGGCGCTTGGGGAATAAGCAAGTTTCCAAGGCAAGTGGGGAGGCGCATAGTTTCTACCGCCTTTATAAAGAGATAAGGACTCCCCTTTCTCACCCATGCCTTCTTCTTCCTCTGCTCATCCATTCTCCCTCTCTCGAGCTCCAGCGCCCAAGCTTTCACCTTCTCCACAAAGTCATTCCGAACATGTTCGGAGCGGGAGGCAAGTGGATGGCCTCCTCCGTCACGGAGGAGGACATCACGAAGCTTCGGGAGGCCGGATACCTGTTCGCAAACATCGCGCACCGGCTTCCGGCCTAAGGGCAGATCATCCCTACCCCGAAACCCCAGGAAAGGGTAGTATCCCTCTCTCACTTCGTCCGCGGACTGGGATTCCCCCTCCACCCATTCGTCCGCGGACTTATGTTTTACTACGGGATGGACTTCCATGATCTGGCCCCCAACTTTATCCTCAACATCTCGGTGTTCATCATCGTGTGCGAGGCCTTCCTCTGCATTACGCCCCACTTCGGCCTATGGTTGAAGACCTTCAACGTGAAGCCAAAGGTGGTGGACGGCCAACAAGCGGAGTGCCGGGGCGCCATGGTGGGCAAGATGCATAATGTCACCTGGCCCGAAGGCTCCTTTGTGGAGACCGTGAAGGGGTGGTGATCAGGGTGGTTCTACATCACCGAGCCGCGTGACACCAACTAGGTGGCGACCCCCGAATTTCGATCCGGTGTCCCCATGCGGCTCACCTCCTGGAAAGAGAAGGGATTAGCCTGGGGTGCAGCGGAAGACCTGACCGGACTTTAGACCTGCGTCCGAAATATGATAAGCAAGAAAATCAAGCTTGTCAACATAGTCCAGGTTATGCTCCTCAGCCGGATCCTTCCGTGTCAGAGACAGGTTTGCAATCTGTGGGAGTTCGACCAAGCTGAACACCAGACGCTGCAAGAGCTCTTCGGCATGATGCACGAAGATGTATAGAAGGTTCTCTTCAAAGCCACCGAGGTACCACCGCCCATAACCGAAGCTCGCGGACTCAGCGCAAAGCGCCCAGCCAATCCGGTAAGTTTTCCTACTTTGCAAGATATGCCATTTACCAACACATCCGCGGGAGGTATCTAAACCTCCATGCCGATTTTACAGGCCTGGGTAGCGATAGCGGAGCAGATTGACTACCAGCTCCGCTACCTGAAGATCCAGAATCGCCTCTTCTGATGAAGATGCTGTTTCTGGCGCCCTATGAGGTGCTGGAGAAGAAGGCCAAGAAGAAGGCCGCATGGACCAGAGAAGGTCTCCGCCGCAAGGTCACGTCGGACGTGACGTCCGACGACGTCTAGATGCCCTCCTCCTCCGAAGACGAGGAAGAGGAAGAGGAAATCCCTCCCCCCTCCACAGGGGGGAGGAAGAAGAGGAAGGCCGCACTGCATGGGGAGGCCGAGGTGTCCAAGAAGGGGAAAACCCTCCTTCCGGACCATTCCACCACAGCCACCTACAACGGCGAGGAGTGGGAGCCCAGGGACAAGCCCATGGCTAAGTCGTAAGTATCCGGACACAATAGTATTTCTGGTATGTTTGTTTTACTGTTTCTTATCATGCCAGACGCGTACTTGCAGTCCGGCCAAATCCAGCATCGATGTATCCTCCTCTTCGGAGGGGTCTCTAGGCCCGTCGGCGATGAACAATGATTCACTCCCGACAGCCTCCTCCCCTAGGCCCGCGGACGACACCGAGGTGTTGTCTCAAAGGATTTACGGCTAAGGTGAGACAGTTTCGGAGACACCCCCAGGTGAAATCCCAGTTGTCGGGCACATGGGGGCGAAGACCCCCATGGACTCCAATAATGGGGGCCACAACAAGTTTGGCCCCCAGCTGAATACGGCTCCGGAAACCCGAGTGGTTCCGAATTCAGGCAGGCAGCCTCTTTCTAAGGGGTGCGAGCCACCTGTACCGATGACCTCTGTCCATCCAGAGGCACCGGATAACTTGCAGGAAGCGCTTCGCGGCGCTTCCATTGATGAAGAACACCGTACTCTTTGAGTACGGTGATTGAGAAGGTCTGGTCCGCCAAAAGCGGATTAACCGAAGCCTGCACTAGCCTCCTAACAGGCTTTGAGGTAAGTAATAGAATTGTAAGAAAATATCACAGTATAGATAGTAGCCCCTGATGCTCTGTTTGGTGTTCGGAAATTAAAGCCGAACAGAGGATGAAATAACGTTCGCGGGAGTCTAACAGAAGTTGTCTATGTGAATAACCAGGCATCACTGCTGGTCGCTGCCGCTCGTACTGCGGAGGTCTCCGGACTAAAGCAGGACCTGGAGTGGACCGAGGGAGAGCTTGGCCTCATGAAGAGGCAGCTCAAGGAAAGTCAAGGTATGCAATACCCCGTCTGTATATTTATAAAGGAAAAGTGGTATCCGCTGATAGAAGCGTCATAAACTTTGGTAGGGGCCACGACCAAAGTGGTAGCCCTAAAGAAGGCGCTGGCCGAGGCCGAACACAAAGCGACCAATGAACGCACCGAGTGCGAGAAGCAAGAGGCCCGCATCGACGAGGTCCAACAAGAGCTCCAGGATTTCGTCCAAAAATATGAGTCTTTGGAGCGTGACTCTAAGACTCAAGAGTCCGAGCTTGCTAAGGCCCTACAGAGCGTGCAAGACGCCAAAGCCGAAGCCCAGAAGGCCCTCCAGGAGATTCATGCGGCCAAGAAGATTGCAACGGGTAAGGCATTTGTTATGCAAAGCAATCATGTGAAGGAGACTTTCCTTTTACTTACCCGAATTTGGAGTTCTTCAGGAGCGTTCGCGGATCTGCCGCGCAGCATATCAAATGCCACGGAACTCTACCGAGCCGAAGAAGGGAGCTCAACGAAGAAGCTGTTCTGGTCCCAATATCTTGGGACAGAACATGTGATGCCCTTGAGCGACCTGCTGAAGCAGCTGGTCGAGCTGCAAAAGGTAGCCGAACTGGCCATGAAGGACCTCATAGTCCGACTGTGGCCTGCCGAGCCTATGCCCGACAGCTACTTCGGTCTCGTGAAGCAGCTCATGAGTGCCTGCCCATGACTTGAAGTCATAAAGCGGTCGGTTTGCATTGAAGGTGCGCGAATGGCCTTCGCCCGCGCAAAAGTGCACTGGGTGAAGATGGATGCCGAGAAGCTGATGACGGAGGGGCCACCGAAGGGCAAGAAGCACCACCGGCCCAAAAAGTATTATGGAAGTGTCCTGAAAGGCTCCCGCCTTGTGGCGGAGCAATGTGCTAAGGATGTAATTTTTGAGTGAATGCACTCATTTTATCCTGTAATATGAAACAAGTTCATTTGCGCAATATAACGCTTGTTGATTTAAAATTTTACCTTCTATGCGGCCGCTTACAAAATCTGAGAGTTGGCCAGTCGTCGGCTTCTGCCCCCATGTAGCTAGTACCGGGGTGTTCGGGATAAATCTAAACACTCTTTATCCAAATTTTTGGTCCTTTAAGGAGGTGTTTAGCGCAACGAACAAGGCAATCGGACTATACAGCTTTATAGCTCTCACTTAGCCATAGAAGTTCTATAATTTTAAATTTCGGCGTAGCCCCTGGATATTCGGAAGGCCGAACTTGGGGCGCTATACACGCCTAAATCAGACGACGACCGATTCCTTGCCTGAAGTGGAAAAAAACTTGAAGGATTTGAAACCTCTCGAACAGCGACCAGCTCTCGCCGCATCATGACAGTCAGTTTTCGGCTTTCTCTACTGAGGTGCTCGTCCTGAAGAACCGGGACACAATCGCAGTAGTTCTCCCTTTACTACCCTAGCCGATATAGCGGAACATAGGGTAGCAAGCACAGGAGCCAGGCAACCCAACTATTGACCCAAGACATGATTCGGAGCTGATGCATATAATGCTATAAGTTCGGGGTGCCGCACTGTCGAAAGTGTTCGGACTTTCTTGCCATGTTATGGGGTATGCTGAAGCCCCTGGCGTACTGAACATACCAGAATGTACGTGTGCGATTTGTAATAAATAAATAGTCAAGGAAAAAGAAAAAGAAATGTAGTAATAAGCTGACGTTGTACATTATTTTCCATTGTTATTTGAGTGGTACGTCAAGGCGTATGCATACAAGTAGTGCGATAAGCAAAATAGGACTATTTGACATTTCCTGACCAAGGGTGAGCTGCGTGTGGGTATGTAAAAGAGGTATAGCGATCGTTACCAGAGACCACCTGGGGATTCCCTTGTATGTCAGAGCTCCTTGCTTCCTTGGTGTTTCCATCCTGTGGTGGGTCCGATGATCAGGTTATCGGAAGAGCCTCAAGAAGATAGGGACCTGAAAGGAAGAAAAGGGTGAAGGTATATGGATCCTGGGGTGGTTGAGCCGCATTGTGGACCGCATTCTAGTTGTGCCTCTATCTATGCCCATGGTATTTTAAGTGCGTAATTATGTACGCACGGCACGAATTTCACCGCTTGACTGGGACTAGGATGGAGGCTCAATTGCGAGGCAAGCTCTGGACAGGCCGGATGATCCTGTTCCAGAGTACTTCGGACTCGCTTGACGGTGTCCGGGGGCTTTATTGCCGAATTGGAGGTCTGCCTAAGGAGGCTGCTCTGTACTTCTGCTGCAAGGGCCGTAGTGTGCTCCTCTATATGGAGGGAGCGCTCTGTGTTTCCATCGACTGTTATAACCCCGCGAGGTCCGGGCATCTTGAGCTTGAGGTAGGCATAGTGCGGCACCGCATTGAATCTAGCGAATGCGGTTCATCCAAGCAGTGCATGATAGCCACTGCGGAAGGGGACGATATCGAAGATTAACTCATCGCCTTGGAAGTTGTCCGGAGATACGAAGACTACTTCCAGTGCGATTGAGCCCGTGCAACAGGCCTCTACACTTGGTATGCCACCTTTGAAAGTGGTTTTGGTGGTTTTGATCCTTGAGGGATCGATGCCCATTTTGCGCACTGTATCCTGATAGAGCAGGTTCAGGCTGCTGCCGCCGTCCATGAGGACTCGTGTGAGGTGGAATCCGTCAATGATAGGGTCAAGGACCAGTGCGGCTGAACCGCCATGACGGATACTGGTCGGATGATCCCTGCGATCAAAAGTGATCGGACAAGAAGACCGTGGGTTGAACTTTGGGGCGACTGGCTCCATCGCGTAGACGTCCCTTAGTGCATGCTTCCGTTCCCGCTTGGGGATATGGGTGGTGAGGGAGTCCTGGACTAGGGGGTGTCCGGACAGCCGGACTATCATCGTCCGCCGGACTCCAAGACTACGAAGATACAAGATTGAAGACTCCGTCCCGTGTCCGGATGGGACTTCCGTTGGCGTGGAAGGCAAGCTTGGCAATATGGATATGTAGATCTCCTACCATTGTAACCGACTCTGTGTAACCCTAGCCTCCTCCGGTGTCTATATAAACCGGAGGGCTTTAGTCCGTAGGACACAACATACATCGCAACAATCATACCATAGGCTAGCTTTAGGGTTTAGCCTCCTTGATCTCGTGGTAGATCCACCCTTGTACTACCCATATCATCAATATTAATCAAGCAGGACGTAGGGTTTTACCTCCGTCAAGAGGGCCTGAACTTGGGTAAAACATCGTGTCCCTTGTCTCCTGTTACCATCCGCCTAGACGCACAGTTCGGGACCCCCTACCCGAGATCCGCCGGTTTTGACACCGACATTGGTGCTTTCATTGAGAGTTCCTCTGTGTCGTCGCCAATAGGCTCGATGGAATCTTCAATCAACAACGCTATCCAGGGTGAGACTTTTCTCCCCGGACAGATCTTCGAATTCGGCGGCTTTGCACTGTGGGCTAATTCACTTGGCCATCTGGAGCAGATCGAAAGCTACGCCCCTGACCATCAGGTCAGATTCGGAAGCCTAGACTTCACAGCCGACATCCGCGGGGACTTGATCTTCGACGGGCTCGAGCCAAAGCCAAGCGCGCCGCACTGTCGCGATGGGCATGATCTAGCTCTGCCGCTGAACAGTGCCTTGGTGGCCGCACACGAATCCGCTTCGGCCCTTAGTCGGAGCCGATCGCCCGGATCGAGGACCGGTGGATGAACACCACCTCGGGGGCTTCAACTTCCACGGCGATGGAGCCGAACACTAACCTTGCCCCTCGCGAAACTCGTGATTCCGAGGTGCCGGACTCCGGACCTCCCACGCCCCTACCAATCGAATCTGATTGGACGCCGGTTATGGAATTCACCGCCGCGGACATCTTCCAACACTCACCCTTTGGCGACGTCCTAAATTCGCTAGAGCATCTCTCGCTATCCGGAGAGTCCTGGCCGGATTATGGCCAGGATGGTTGGGACACGGACGACGAAGAAATTCAGAGCCCACCCACCACCCACTTTGTAGCCACTGTCGACGATCTAACAGACATGCTAGACTACGACTCCGAAGACATCGACGCTATGGACGACGATGCCGGAGACGAACAGGAACCAGCGCCTACAGGGCACTGGAAGACCACCTCGTCATACGACGTATATATGGTGGATACCCCAAAAGGAAGCGATAACGAGGACCAACGGGCCGCGGCAGAAGATAACCCCGCCGACAAACAAACAAAACGGCGGCGCAGACGCTGCCCTAAGTCCCGCCTCGACAACAATAGCGTTCCTAATGACCCCGCAATACAGCAGGGCAAACAAGTGGACGACGAATATGTAGACAAGCAACCGTCCGAACAGGACGAGTTAGATAATCAGCCCGGGCCCAGCGAAAACAACAGTCCAGGCGACCTCACGCCGGACACACCGCGGGAGAATAAAAACCTTCGGAAAAGACTCGCCGCCACCGCAAGAAGTTTGAAAAAGGAAAAACGGAAGCTCAAAACAGCGGAAGATACACTCAGAATGAGGTGGTGCAAAGTGCTCAAAACCGCAGACAAATACGGCAATGGCCATCAATCAAAGAGCTACCCGAAACACAAGCTACTGCCAGAATTTGATGAGGAGGCCATAGAGCCCCCACAGTCAAAAAACAAAGAGGCCGACTGGCCGGATAGACGGCCAGATGATAGGCCAAAATCTGAAAGCGGCGCCGCATATAAACCGACTAACGACCCTGGAAGGACAGATGGCCCAGCCAGGTCCACTTACGGGCCAAAGAAGAGGGCCCCAGGAGGCAATACAACACGCCAAGTGTCCGAAGACATCGGTGCACCCAAATACAGGGGCGCCGCACACCCACTATGTTTCACCAACGAGGTGCTGGATCACGAATTCCCAGTAGGGTTTAAACCCATAAACATAGAGGCCTACGACGGAACAACAGACCCTGGAGTCTGGATAGAAGATTATATACTACACATACACATGGCCAGAGGAGATGATCTCCATGCCATAAAATACCTACCCCTCAAGCTCAAAGGGCCAGCCCGTCATTGGCTCAAAAGCCTCCCAGAAAACACTGTTGGAAGTTGGGAAGAGCTCGAGGACGCGTTTAGAGCAAATTTTCAAGGAACTTATGTCCGCCCTCTGGATGCAGATGATCTAAGTCATATAACTCAACAGCCTGGAGAGTCGGCGCGCAAATTTTGGAACAGGTTCCTCACCAAAAAGAACCAAATAGTCGACTGTCCGGACGCCGAAGCCTTAGCAGCTTTTAAACACAACGTCCGAGACGAATGGCTCGCCAGACACCTCGGCCAAGAAAAGCCGAGGACAATGTCCGCCCTAACAAGCCTCATGACCCGCTTTTGTGCGGGAGAGGATAGCTGGCTAGCAAGATGCGGCACCAAAGACCCAAGTACATCCGAGATCAGAGATGGAAACGGAAAATCACGGCGCAGAAAAGAGCAGCGCCGGAATAAAGAGAAAAGCCCGAAGAGCACGGCAGTCAACGCCGGATTCAAAAGCTCACGGCCAAACAACAAAACACCGCCCCTTAAGGATAACAGCGATGAGCTATCCAATTTAAACAAGATCTTGGGTCGGATATGTCAAATCCACAGTACCCCCGGAAGGCCTGCAAACCACACCCACCGAGATTGTTGGGTTTTCAAACAGTCCGGCCGGCTAAATGCCGAACACAAGGGGCTCGACGCATCAAGCGAAGATGATGATAAACCCCACCAGTAGAGCACCGGAAAACAAAAGACTTTCCCACAAGAGGTCAAAGAAGTAAACTCACTTCATGTGATAATACGGAAAAATAGTGCGGCACCCTCTAAAAAGGGTCTCGCACAGTCCAACCCAGCGGAACATAGAGATTGGACATCAAAACCAATCACTTTCGACCACCTGGATTATTCCAGAAGCGTTCGAAACGTAGGATGGACTGCCCTGATATTGGATCCTGTAATCGACGGACTGCAATTTACACAAGTCCTGATGGACGGAGGCAGTGACCTAAACCTGTTGTATCCAAACACAATCCGCAAGTTGGGGATAGACCCTACTAAAATTTGACACAGCCGCACTTCCTTCAAAGGAGTGACGCCAGGCCCTTACGCCAAGTGCACAGGCCCTATTACCGAACAACTTTCAACGCGAAAAACTAATCTTTCATATCGTCCCATTCAAAAGTAGCTATCAAGCACTCCTGGGACGAGAAGCTTTTGTTCGCTTCAACGCCATACCACATTACGCGTCTCTTACACTTAAGATGCCCGGTCCAAGTGGCATCATTTCAGTGCGAGGGTCATTCAAAGACCCCGGACACGGTTAGACGAGTCCGGCGTAAATAAGCTAGGGGCTCCCTAGCCACACACACCCCTTCACAAGGGGCTGCGCGCACAAGAACAGCGAGCTCATACAGACTCCGCTTTACTTATTTTTATTTCTTCTTTCGTATATATTCCTTTCGCACGAGTTCCTTTCAAACTAAGTTCCTCTCTTTTTACAGATGAACAACGTGCACACCCATCCAGGATAACGGCACAACGGAGACACAGGCGCAGACGTGCAGTAGGGACCCGTCGGGAGGATTCTTTTCAGATTAAGACCCTCCGTAAACCTTTTTTACTGTCTCTTGTTGTTATAATCCCTTGGTTTCTTATTATAACCAAAGTGGAGCCTGGCGTTTTGGCATCGGCTGCGTCAGAGGACCATGCCCGTACCTGGACACTAGGGGCTTAGGGCATTGTTCTGCCCATTACCATAAAGACCGAACACCTTAGGGAGTGTTCGCCGTCTCGAGTTAGGCCTTATATGCATCAGCTCTGAATCATGTCTTTGGTCAAATGTTGGGTTTGCCCAGCTCCTGTGTTTTGTTGCCTTACGTTCTGTATCATCGGCTAACGCGGCACCAGGAGAACTACTGCGATTGTGCCCCAGTTCGGCTGGGCGAGCACCTCAGTAGAGAAAGCCGAAAACTGACTGTCATGATACAGCGAGAGACTGGTCAACCACTCGATCGACTACCAGAATGTTTAGAATTCCCCGCTTTGACGAAGGACCGTTTCCCGGTCAGGCACACACGCGCCTCGAATTCGGAGAAGCGCGGTGCCCCAAGGGGTATGTCGTAGCCCCACCCTCGAACTCCAATGGCTAAGTGAAAGTGATAAAGCATCATAGTCCGGATTGCCTCGTTTGCTACGCTACCACCTCCTTAACAGGACCGAGATGTCTGATTAAGTGTGAAAACGCCCAATTTTTTGCAAACACCCCCGCACCTTGTGCGTGGGGGCTGAAGCCGAAGACTGCAATCTTTCAGGTTATACAAACGTATACATAAACGGCCGCATAGGAGATATTTTAATACTTCGAACGCACAAGTATAAAAGGCGGTTACAGCATAATCATTGTTTTACAAGGTAAAAACATTCATTTGAATGTAACATTTTTCGAGCACTGCGACTCTATTACACGAGCGCCACGCATAACTTCCCCAAAATAGTGCTCGGCGGGTAACCGGCTTTCGTCCGAACCCTGGGCTGCAATAGCGGTGGCATCCATCTCTGTCCAATGTGTCTTCACACAGGCAAGGGCCATCCGCGCACCTTCTATGCAGGCCGACCGCTTCATCTCCTTGATATGCGGCACCGCTCCAAGAAATTGCTGCAATAAGCCGAAATAGCTCGTCGCCTTGGGCCTCTCTGGCCAGACATGAGCCACAATATCAGTCATGGCAAGTCCGGACAACCTGTTTAGCTCAGCCCATTCGGCCAACCGATCGGTCAACGGAAGTGAACGGTACGGACTATGGAATTGAGACCAAAATAGCTCTTCCGTCTTGTGATCCTTCTGGCTCCGGAAGTGCACAACGGCATCAGCCGCACTTGCCACTAAGTCCATATATGGATCCTCCGGACCCCACAGCTGGCCAAGTTGGGCATACTTCGGATCCGTAAACCGGCGACACAGCAGAAAAGGCCTGCCAGCCACAATATCTCCGGCCTGGCGCAGCTCCTCCTTCATAGCCCGCATCGTAGAACGGGCATCCGTGGCTTCGGCGGTGGCCTTTCCCAGGTCTTCCCGCTCCGATAGGCGCTCCTTTTCAAGAGCCTCATTGCGGTCGGCAGCATCCTTCAATTTCACGGCCATTTCGGCCATCTTTTCCCTGCTTAGGCAGTGTGCATCCTTTTCGGCTTCCAACTCCTCGGCCGCCCTCAAGGCAGCCGCATCACTCCTTCGGGCTTGCTCCTTAGCTTGAGCAAGCTCGGCCCGAAGGCTCTCCACAGCAGCAGCACCGTCTGTATCACAGTATATATATTGTCAGAAGCGGGCTTTGACTCCCTTAAACAAGTGACTGCGGAGAATTCATTTACCTTGCGACTCGTCAAGTCGCCGGTTGACAAGCGCGATGTCCGCATCCGCCACATCGAGTTGCCGCATTAGCTCGACAACTCCACTAGTCCGGCTAGCCCCCGGACTATCCGCCACCTGCATAGGAACGGCGACATTCATTACCTGAGATTTTGATCCTCGGCACGCTGTCGCTTTCGACAACCTACCGAGTCTCAGGGGCAACTATCTATACAGGGTGCACTTCTATGTGCCAAACTGTCAAAAAGGTGCGTCGTTCTTGTGTACCTCAAATCCCGTCAGTAAACTCCTGACGGCATTATGCAATCCACTTTCGGCGGACGAAATCCTTCCAATCACCATACGCATCAAAGCACGGTGATCTTCTGAGATGGACGCCCTCTCAAGCAGATTCTTCAGCTCCCCCGGCCGGACACTAGTTGGCGCCGAACTCTCCGGCCCCTCCGGACTTTGGGATACCCTCCGTGACGATACTTCAGGCTTGTCTGCCCTGTCCGACGGCGCAGCAGACGGAGGCGTTTCGCTCTCCATCATCTCCGGACGAAGATCCCCCGAAGACGAACTCATCTGAGAAGGCCGCAGATCCGAACTGTAAGGTAAAAATTTTGGTCATCCACAGAAGCACAAATAGGGGTATTTTCTTATTAATGAACCCCCCTTTTTTCCCTACTCACGGCTCGCTGGAGGGTTGATCCTTTAGAGACGATTGTACGTCCGGGCTTTCCCAGGACGCAGGACCCTCCGGTAAAGATTTCTTCCCCCGCTTAGGGGCTTTGGCCTCCGGGTCTTCGGAGGCGGTCCTCTTCTCCCCCTGGAAGGAGGGATTATCGATCCCCCCCTCTTCAGGCGCCCCCTTGGGCGAGGTGATAGCTCTTCTATTTTCCCCATCGCCCCCTTCTACGGGCGCGACCTCCAACATTCTGACTAGCACGGGCTCCGGTGCGGTCTCTGGGAGGGGGGCCGGACACCTTATCAGCTTCGATCGCGCTACCTACTCCTGATGAAGAATAACGGGTTAGAAGGCGAATTTCAGAAAAGCAAACAAACAGAACGTCCGGACTCTGAGCTACTTACCTGTGTATCCGGGCGATTGCAGCTTAGGCCTGCGTCCTCGGTCAATTCCGGACACGCCACCTGCGGTCCGAAGAACAACTTGTACATCTCCACGGGCGTCATACCCATGAAGTGTTGGAGAGTTCGTGGCCCCTCCGGATTGAACTCCCATAACTGGAGAGGACGGCGTTTGCAGGGCAGAAGACGCATGGTTAGCATGACCTGCATCACCACAACCAGATTGATCTCCCTCGCTTGGAGGTCTCGAATCCGGCCCTGCAATAAGGGCACGTCTTCGGACGGCCCCCAATTGAGCCCTTGGTTGGCCCACGACATCAATCGGCGTGGAGGTCCCGGGCGGAATGAAGGTGGCGGCTTTTGCTTGCTGCCCTTCGGAGCGGTGACATAGAACCACTCCTGCCACAAGCCGAGCTCCTCTTGGAAGGAGCCCTCGGGCCACAGGGCATCGGCCCTCCTGCTTATGGCCGCCCCGCCGCACTCTGCTTGACGCCCCCCGATCATCTTTGGCTCCACATTGAAGGTCTTCAGCCATAGGCCGAAGTGGGGGGTGACGCGGAGGAAGGCTTCACAGACAATAATGAATGCGGAAATATGGAGGATAGACTCCGGAGCCAAGTTGTGAAAATCCAGCCCGTAGTAGAACATGAGCCCTCTCACGAAGGGGTCCGTCGAGAAGCCTAAACCCCGACGGAGGTGGGATACAAAGACGACATACTCACCGGGCTCGGGAGTGGGTACGGCCTGCCCTCGGGTAGGCAACCTGTGCGAAATCTCGTAGGACAGGTACTTGGCCTCACGCACCTTTAACACGTCCTCCTCCGTGACGGAGGAGGGCATCCATCGGCCCTGAAGGTCGGAGCCGGACATTGTTGAAGATCCGAAGCGCTCGAATCTGGGGCTCTGGGTGTTGGAACTTGGAGCAAGGAGAGGATTTGATGGAAGATTGAGAAAAAGAAACGAGCCTTGGTCCCCTTATAAAGGGGGAAAATACCAAGAGCCGTCTCCGTGACCGTTCGGGATTCACCTTTGATAGAGGAGGCGTGGAAACGGGCACGGTTGGGTTACCCATGCTCGTATTGATGAGAATCCTGGAATAAGGGGAGCACGATCTCTGCTTCGACAAGACGTGCCAAGGAAACCGCCTCGCTAAACGTGCTGAGGTGGTATAATAAAAAACGATTCAAGTAAAGGCTTGGTAGTGGTGTGATGTCATGCCGCAAAATATGTCAGCAGATTGGATTTATGTGCATTTTATTCTCTCTACGGTGGAATGTGGAGTTTATTTTGCAGAGCCAGACACTATCCTGGTGTTCATGATCTTCTCCGGATTATTCAAAGGAGGAACCCGCCTTGCAATGCCGAACATTATGCGCGCCGGACTTATCGTCATTGAAGCCTGGTTTAGGGGCTACTAAGGGAGTCCTGGACTAGGGGGTGTCCGGACAGCCGGACTATCATCGTCTGCCGGACTCCAAGACTACGAAGATACAAGATTGAAGACTCCGTCCCGTGTCCGGATGGGACTTTCCTTGGCGTGGAAGGCAAGCTTCGCAATACGGATATGTAGATCTCCTACCATTGTAACCGACTTCTGTATAACCCTAGCCTCCTCCGGTGTCTATATAAACCGGAGGGCTTTAGTCCGTAGGACACAACATACATCGCAACAATCATACCATAGGCTAGCTTTAGGGTTTAGCCTCCTTGATCTCGTGGTAGATCCACCCTTGTACTACCCATATCATCAATATTAATCAAGCAGGACGTAGGGTTTTACCTCCGTCAAGAGGGCCCGAACCTGGGTAAAACATCGTGTCCCTTGTCTCCTGTTACCATCCGCCTAGACGCACAGTTCGGGACCCCCTACCCGAGATCCGCCGGTTTTGACACCGACAGGTGGCGTATATCATATTCACTGTTTTTACTTGGGGAGGGAATTTCTTCTGTCCTCCTGTGTTCGGCGGCCGGGGCTCCTCGTCGTCATCACAATGCGGCCCCTTTTCCTTGTTTTCTCCATTCAACTTGCCGGCCTATTTAAATACCCAACATTCTCTGTTGGTGTGGTTGGCTGGTTTATCGGGGGTGCCATGGATTTGACATGAGCGATCGAGTATGCGGTCTAGACTGGACGGGCCTAGATTGTTTCTTTTAAATGGCTTTTTCCGCTGACCATACTTGGAGCCACTGAATCCGGCATTGACGGTTGTGTCTTCGGCGTTATCGCCATTATTGCGACGCTTGTGTCTGTTGCGCCGGGGCTTGTCGTTGCTATCTCTGGCATCTGAGACGCTAGGATTTCTTGATGTGTTGTTGCTACGAGCCAACCAGCTATCCTCGCCCGCACAAAAGCGGGAAATGAGTGTCATGAGGGCTACCATGGACTTCGGCTTCTCTTGGCCGAGGTGTCGGGCAAGCCACTCGTCACGGATGTTATGCTTAAAGGCCGCTAGGGCTTCGGCATCCGGACAGTCGACAATTTGGTTCTTTTTAGTTAAGAACCTAGTCCAGAATTTCCTGGCTGACTCTCCGGGCTGTTGGGTTATATGAGTTAAGTCATCAGCATTCGGTGATCACACGTACGTGCCCTGGAAGTTGTCCAGGAATGCGGCTTCTAGGTTCTCCCAACTGCCAATGGGTTTGCCAGCAGACTATTCAACCAATGCCGATCTGGTCCCTTGAGTTTTAGTGGGAGGTACTTAATGGCATGTAGATCATCGCCGCAGGCCATGTGAATGTGGAGAAGGAAATCTTCGATCCATACCGCGGGGTCTGTTGTCCCATCATATGGTTCGATGTTCATGGGTTTGAACCCTTCTAGGAATTCATGTTCCATTACTTTGTTAGTGAAGCATAGGGGGTGTGTGGAGCCTCTATGCTGGGCTACATCACGACGCAGTTCAGATGAGTCTGGTCTGCTGTATTCGGCCCGGCCGGATTTGTATTTAGTATATCCGGTGTGGCGGTCATCATCACGCATTGGGGCGCGCTCCCGTGATCCGTAGATCGATCTTGACTGTCCTGCTTTGTTTTCCAATTCATCTTGCAGGTCCTGCATGTAGCCCCGGGCCTTCGTGTTTTTATTTGTTTGGCGATGGGGTGTGGGCTGGTGTTCGGGCTGATACGCCACTTTGTCTCGGCCACGAGGTGTCCGGTCAGCCGCATCCTGCGCTGGTAGTATAGGCTCTAGTGCCTCATCCTCGAAATGAGGTAACAACATGCGCCTCGGGTAACTTTTGGTTGGGCTCTCGAGTCCGTATTCCTCGGCTGCGAGGACCTCGGTCCATCTGTCAGTAAGCAGATCTTGATCAGCTTCAAGCTGCTGCTGTTTTTTCTCCAGGCTCTTTGAAGTGGTTATAAGCCGGCGCTTGAAGCGCTCCTGCTCAACAGGATCCTCAGGCATGATAAATTCTTCGTCGCCGAGGCTCACCTCGTCTTCAGAGAGGGGCATGTAATTGTCATCCTCCGAGTCTCCATCCATTGCCTATTCATCAGGGCTAGCTTGCCCATCCTCCCGTCCGGCTTGCTCCAAGCTTGGTTGGGCGGGATTGTTTTCGTCTTCGGCATCATCCGGAGTGCTATTGTCGCTTGTGCCGGTATCGCTATTTTTACTATGGCGGGGTTTAGAGCGGTGCTGCTGACGTCAGCGCTTAGATTGCTTCTCGAGAGGGTCACCCTCCGTTGCATCCTTTTGATCTTCGCCATTGTTTTCTTTGGGTGTGTCCACCATATATATATCATATGATGAGGTGGTTGTCCAGCGCCCTGTGGGCGGTGGTTCCTGTTCTTCTCTGGCATCGTCGTCCATACTGTCGATGTCTTCGGAGTCAAAATCAAGCATGTCGGTTAAGTTGTCGACAGTGGCTATCAAGTGGGTGGTGGGTGGTTAACGAATTCCTTCGTCGTCCGCTTCCCACTCAAGCCGGACATGGTTCGGCCAAGAGTCTCCTGACAAGGAGAGAGATTTTAATGAGTTTAGCACGTCGCCCTGAAAGATATCCGCGGAGCTAAACTCCATGATCGGTGCCCAGTCAGGTCCGATGGGAACGGATGCACGCGGTTCGGATCCTATGGCCGGAGAAGAGTCCGAGGGTCCGATGACACGGACCTCCTTGGAAGTGAGATCTGTGTTTGGCTCCATTGTCGTTGAGTGTGCGGCCTCCGTGGCGGGGTCCATCCACCTGTCCTCGGATGGCACGATCTGCTCTGGATTCAAAGCCGGGGCAGCTGTAGGTGTGATCTCCGAACACCGTCTGATGGCAGATCTAAGTGATGCTCATCACGACCGTAGGGCACACCTATCATGGGCTCAAGTCTGTCGAAGATCAAGTACCCGCGGATGTCGGTAGTGCAGTTCAGGCTTCCAAACCTGACCTAATGGCCAGGGGCGTAGCTATCGATCTGCTCTAGTGGCCAAGCGAGTTGGCCCGCAGTGCGAAGCCGCCGAATACGAAGATCTGTCCGGGGAGGAAAACCTCGCCCTGGACCGCATCGTTGTAGATGATTGAAGGAGCCATCAAGCCTTATGGTGACGACACAGTGGAGCTCTCAATGAAAGCACCAATGTCGGTGTCAAAACCTGCGGATCTTGGGTAGGGGGTCCCGAACTGTGCGTCTAAGGCTAATGGTAACAGGAGGCGGGGGACACAATGTTTACCCAGGTTCGGGCCCTCTCTATGGAGGTAATACCCTACTTCTTGCTTGATTGATCTTGATGATATGAGTATTACAAGAGTTGATCTACCATGAGATTGTAGAGGCTAAACCCTAGAAGCTAGCCTATGATTATGATTGTTGTTGTCCTACGGACTAAACCCTCCGGTTTATATAGACACCGGAGGGGGCTAGGGTTACACAGAGTCGGTTACAGAGAAGGGAATCTACATATCCGAATTGCCAAGCTTGCCTTCCACGCAAAGGAGAGTCCCATCCGGACACGGGACAAAGTCTTCAATCATGTATCTTCATAGTCCAACAGTCCGGCATAAGCATATAGTTCGGCCATCCGAGGACCCCCTAATCAAGGACTCCCTCAACCGGGCCGGCATTAAACGCAACGCCGGCCTCCTCCTGTCCGACGTCTATTTAATATCCTATTTAAACAAGGCCAGACGCCGGACAAGAATCGCACACATCCGCCGCTCCCCTATCGCCTCCTTCACCATTTTGTTCACTCTTACAATGGCTTACGAAGAGTAGTTATCCGGCATCCAAGCCGGCTGGGTGGCCAGCCGAGCCTGTCGGATACGAGCTATGCAGCTCGCTGATCCACCTCCCTCCCCTTGCCCGACGGAGCCAGTTCCCACCCCAAGTCGGCGCGCGGTTCAACAATTTGCCGCTCCAGGCCTGCTCGAAGAGGAGCAGCAAGCTGCTCTAGGCAGGCACGGCGGGGAGCACGAGCATCATCGCTGCCGGCCATGCCGCCGCGTCGTACCGCGCCTCCCGTGTCTGCGACCGCGTCTCCCGTTTCTGTGGCCAAGACTCCCATGCATGCAGTCGTGCCATGCAAGCAGAGACAGAAGTCGGGTGCGCAGAGAGCGATGAGTCAGTGGCTAGCGCCTCCGCGTCCACCGCCATCATCAAGGAGAAGTATAACATAGGAGGCCGCCGCCGCTTGCGTCCCATGAAGGCCACCGTGGAGGCGACACCGGCATACATAGCCGGTTTCTTGCCGGATCCTTTTGTTGCGAGGACCTTCGTCGAAGCGGAGAAGCCCCCTTTAGACTCCATCTCGGGCATCAGGCAATGATGTCACCTGAGTGGCGAGGAAGTGAGCCGTCCTTTGCGCTGAAGCATATACCTCCGGGGCTCCCAGCATTCCAGTGATCGTGCTGCCGGACATGAGGAAGAGAAAGGATTGATGGGCGATCATTTAGGCTAGGTATTATTATACCTATGCTGTTGAGGACTAGGACCACTTAGTTGATTTGAATGTAATTAAATTCATCATGTTTGTATGAAAATCAATATTTTATATGAATTCTGTCATTGTTTATATGAAATATAGCCGTGTTTGCGTGAATTTTGTCCGGTTGGTTGAGTTGTTGTCAGAATGTGTGCAGCTACGGTTGGATGGCGTAATTTGTGGGTCGTCAGTCGGTCTGCGGCCGGTTCGGGCGGCGTGGTGGGATGTCAGGACCCCGACACAATGCCACATCGATCTAGCATGTAACACCTCATATCACTTTGCGGCCTCGCGCACGGTATTCCCACGGGTGTCGCCTTACCTTTGCCCGGGACCGTTTGCGCCTTTTGGCACATGTATATGATAGTGTCGCTAGCATCCATATGATAAGGAGCCCGGGCTGACATGGCTAGTCGTAAACCCAAAGTGGCACAAACTTACAGGGACAGGCATCCATGACCCAGCATCGAATGTGTCGGTCATCAGCGAGTGAATCCAGGCTGTAGCACTGGGCTAGCAGGACACCGGTGAACCGGGCTGTAGCGGGCTAACAGGACTCCGGTATCCATCGCATGACATTTCCCCGAAGGGACAGACATAGGAACGAAGAAGGACACATGCCGGCCAGCCTAAGTGTTCCGGAGCAGTAGCAAGCTACCCTGGCTCAGTGGAAGCACTAGGAGACATTTCCTGGTAAGAGAGGCTACTAAGGATAAACAACTAGATAGTCAGATCCCACACATACCAAGCATTTCAATAACATACACACAATATGCTCGATATGTGCAAATACAACATGGCATCACAACATGACTCTACAACTCAAGTATTTGATTCAATAGGCTCCGAGGAGCGAGATATTACAAACATGGGTCTCTCGACCCAGCATTCAGAGCATACAAGTCAAAGCACAAGCGGAAGCTTAACATGTCTGAGTACAGACATCTACAAATGAAAAAGGCTGAGAAGCCTGACTATCTACCAGATCCTGCCGAGGGCACAAGATCATAGCTGAGGTAACAAGCTAAACGTCGAAGTCCACGTGGAACTATTAGCGAGACTAAAGTCTCTCTGCAAAACATAAAATAGGCAAACGTGAGTACAAATGTACCTAGCCAGACTTACATCAGAACTATCTACATATGCATCATTATCAACAAGGGGGGTGGTGGAGTTTAACTGCAGCAAGCCAGCTTTGACTCGGTGGCTATCCTGAACTACGACTGCATGTAACTCTTTTGAGGTGGCGCACAGAGTCCACATATTCACCATATCAATACACCACTATGGATCCGCTCTCGTATCCCTACGAGAACGCCATCCATAGCACTCACGCTTATCTTGCGTATTTTAGAGTATCCACTTTCACTTGTCTATGAACTGTATAGGCAACCCAGAAGTCCTTTACCGCGGACACGACTATTTGAATAGATAATGTTAACCCTGCAGGGGTGTACTTCTTCACACATGCTCTCGCCACTTACCGCCATGTACACCTCGTGTATCTCGGCAACCTTCAAGCGGAAGCCTGGCGAGGGAGTCGGCCACGACCTGACTAACCACACAAGTCTCTCGTCCAGGTTTATCGCCTATTTGGGTTCCATCCGCAAAGAGATCTGGCCGGGGTGTCGCTCACGGCCCCAAACGATGTGAGCAGGGTTCCCAAGCCCACCATCCGGGTGCCACTTGGTACACCGTGCCACTGTGCCTAGTCTGTCCCAAGCCCACTTGTACCGGGTGCCACTTGGTAGACTACTAACACTACCTACAAACACCGGAAACTAGTTGCAACTCCTGGACAGAGATCGAGTTGATTAATAAGTCGAGAGAGCTTGGAGCGCCCAGAGCCCAATGTGTGGTAATAACTGTTCATGGATCACAAACATAGAACTCAGTTCCTGAGGACGGCTGCGATGAGACAACCCACCATGTACTCCTACATGGCCTCTCACCGCTACCTTTACCAAATCGTTTCACACACTTAGCTCTCAACAGTAGGACAAGTTCACACACCTCCAATTCATCCCCGATGAATCAGACCTGACACAACTCTAAGCAATAGCAGGCATGACAAACAAGCATGAATGAGTAGGCACATCAGGGCTCAAACAACTCCTACTCATGCTAGTGGGTTTCATCTATTTACTATGGCAATGACAGGTCATGCAGAGGATAAAGGAGTTCGACTACCGCAGCAAGTAACAGTTGTATCGTTGGTGTCCTAATGCAGTAAAATAGAGCAGGAGCGGGAGAGTGGGATTGTATCGGAATGAACAAGGGGGGTTTGCTTGCCTGGCACTTCTGAAGATAATATAGTTTCTTCATCGGTGTCATCGAACTCATCGTCGGAACACGTCTATCGAGAGGGAACAACCACCGACAAACAAAGAGGAAACACAATCAATGCAATGCACAATATGATGCATGATCATGACATGGCAATATGCTATGATTTGGGCTAATGCGGCTAAAAACAGAAAGGTTTGAGCTTATTTGAACCAAAGATTCAAATTCAAACTCAAACTATGAATTCATAAAGTGCATTATCATGTTTTGATAAGAACAGCAAGTTTAAGTTGCTTAAACATGCATGAAACCAGAAACATGGAGCTACGGTTGATTTTCTATGATTTTTACAAGTATATACTATTTTCTGGAATTTCCTGGTTATTTTAAATTAGACTAAAACCAGAAAATAGTTTATTGCGCCAGCATGACATCATGCTGACGTCAGCAGGTCAACGGGTGGGTCCAGGTCAAACCTGACCAATGGGTCCCGCGTGTCAGTGACTAACTAAACTAACCTAGTTTAATTAGCACTAACCTAGGTTAAGCTAATTTAGTTTAAACCTAAACTGGATTAGTTAGCCGGGCAGGGCCCGCATGTCATGGACCCAGGGGAGGTCAACCCCCCTGGTCAACTGAAGCTAACTCACCAGCGGCTCGACGCCGGCGACGATAGGTGCGGCGGAGGGGCTCGGGTTCACTCTCCCGGCGCCCAAATGAGCAGCGGAGAGCACCCACGGGGAGCCGAAGCTCGCTCGCATCCATCTGTGCAAGCGGCAGGGGCTGAGGTGGCCCGAGCTCGCCGGAGGCAAGCTCGCGGCAGTGGCCGGAGTTCAGGCCAGCACGGGCGCGGGGCTGCAGCTCGATTTAAAGCGAACGAAGAGCATGGGCAGAGGCTACGGGGCAGCGGGAACTCGACCAGGTGCTCATACGTGGCGTTGGCACACCGTAACGACGACGGCGACATTCGCGGCAGCGGCAAGTTTCGGCGGAGGTGGGGAACGGAGCTAGAGTATGAGCGCGAGTAGGGAAGGAGGGGGAATTGGTCTGTGAGCTCACAGCGGTTGCAGCACGCGTCTTAGTGGGCTCGGGGAAGATCGGACGACGTCGGGGCATTGCCGGCAATTTCGGAGACCGGATTTGAAGACGATGGTGGTGGCGGCGTTCCCGGGCACCCGGCGTTGCGTGACTTGGTGGAGAGGACGAGGGATTCTTCGCGGATCTCAGGGGCGTGTCTAGGGGCGTAGGGGAGGCCGGTGGCTATGCGAGCAGTGGACGGCGGCGACGGGGCCGCTCGGGAGCGAGAGGGAGAGAACCAGGGGAGGGGAGAGGGTGCAGCGAGTGAGGGAGAGGAGCGAGGGGACACGGGGCATCGTCGTGGCGTCGCTAGGAGGGGTTGGGGAAGCAGGAGGTGGCCGGGGCAGCGTCGGCGCTCGGCACGCACCTGTTTGTCCTCCTGGCAGAGGAGGAAGAAGACGGTGCTGCCCCTTTGGGCTGGGCTGCTACAGTGTTCTGCCAGGTGGGCTGCAGGTAAGTCCAGGTGAGTTTGCTCTCTCTCCCTTTTATTTCTGTTTTCTATTTATTCTGTAATCTTTAGGGCTTTTCTAAAAATACCTAGACCCTTTCAAAAATCACTAAACTGCACATGCCCACTGTATAGAATATATCCAACATGGAACATTTCAGTTTAGGAGTATTTGGACATTTAAAATATTTTATAGAATTTAAATGTCCAAATTCAAATACTTATGATTTAATTCAGTGACCTTAGGATGTCCTAGAAAATTGTGCACCATTTTTGTCAGAGGTTTAAGACCAAGGCAAAGATGATGAACATTTTAGAAGGGCATTTCAGGTTCATTGAAAATGATTTTATGTTGAACCTATTTGATTTGATCTGGTGCTCGAGTTTGATCAGTCCCCATTTGAAGTTCATTTGAAAAGTTAAACATGATGCACACATGAAGGGCTAGCCTACTGCATACCAAGACCAGGGATGTGACAGCTCACCCCTACTAAACAAGAATCTCGTCCCGAGATTCAAGCATAGGGTAAGATGAAGGGGGAACACAAACTAACATAATCTTCACGATCCAGGTGGCACTTCAAAGAACATTGACTCGATCACCATCTTGTCTTGTCGTCTTGCTTTGAGAACTCCAGCCAACATGACAAAGAGAGGATAGGGAAAAAATCTAAAAGGATCAATCTTATTGAAGGTCGAACAACTTAGGATCAACTCAGGAAATGATACATAGCAACATCTCTCAAGCCGAGACACGGAAAAAACAACTGGAGGGTGGAGTAAGACAGACGACGAAGGTTCACTAGGAAGGCAACAATTCCACACTTAAGAAGGTGGTGAACGGTTGTCAATGTAGCGAGGAGTTGAGTTGCCATGATGCCATAATGAGACATCTTAGAGAAGGTGACTCGTAGAATTATCCCTTAAGTGGCAAAAAGAATTACCTTTGATTCAACGATCATTGAAACTCTTTATACCAGCTTAAGGCAAATCACAATCGATCATTTAGAGAAGTTCGGTAGAATGACATGCTCGGACTAGTATGGATGATGTCGATTACCTTGTTGAAGACAACACAAGGGATGATTTTAGTAACTGGGGAGAAGCCCAACAGTAGAGAGTGATTCCGCTGTTTAAAAGGTTATAGCATAACCGAGGAAACTGAGAGCAATCCCAGTTAGTGCCGATGATAACACCTAGCGCGTGTGCGTGCTCTCAGGAACTTGAGCAATTCCATAATCATCATAGTTCTACCAACATCTATGAAAAGAATGTTAATACAACTACATACTACCATGATGAATAGTGATGGACGATGCAGATGCAAAGGAAGACAACACTTTCTCAGATTTGTCCTTAGCAATGCCAAGGAACAAAACCTGGATGATCGACCGAGAGACATTTAGCACTCCGCTTCTAATGTTCTCCTTGATGTACCAGCTTAACCCAATACCAGTCGGTATCTGGAACATCAAGTAAAGGTCTGACTTCGGGAGAACAAAGGATCCATAAGGAACAACTTCTAAAATAAGTCGCTCGACATCCTTATGGAGAGGATGGTCAACTTGCTCAGTTAAGATGCTACAATAATAGATCTTCGGCTAGGTGTGTCGGCCAACATCAACCTTGTCGGGACCTACATCATAGATCTTAGAATAGTTCCAACCATCATATCTGCCTGAGATTCAGATCTGGTCGGTAACAGGACATTTCAGACATCATGTCTGGAAAAGAAATTTTGCAACACAAACTGACGGGATGACGTTGCGAGATTCTCGGGAAATGAACTACGATAGCAAACTCCAAGGCATGAGCTGGTTCTGCTACACACATGTGACACGATGTCCCAGACAAGCATGACCATGTGGTAGTCTTACAATAAAACACTACCAAGTTCTGGTTGGGAATCATCATTGAGGATATGGAAGTCCTTGCATAAGGCATGCTCTTAAGAAGGAACTTCTTCTCCTTGAACAAGTCAATCAGTGGCTTGCTGTGCTAGAGAATACATATGGAATTGAGATAGCTAATCTCACAAACCAATGTATACTTCGCAGATGCATGACTGACTTGGGATGATTCCAGGGAAACAAAACATACTTTCTCAAATTCACGGCGGCAACTTACATCATATACACGTGAATTAGAGGAAGTCACTTCTCCCATCAAACATAAACTTCATGAGCTAACACGAAGAAAATGCTTTCAAAAGTTTCCAACACTAACCTAGATGTTCAACATGAATCATGGACAAGATGGAAATGTTGTCAATGGGCCCAACAACAAATCATCCAGGTTTCCATGAAGATGGAATTCCATAATTATGTGAACAGGTGATAGCACTGGTCAGATCCAAAAGATATAATGGTGTATGCTCGAGGGATCAACCACGAGTAAGACAACATTATGAACATCATTGATTCTGATTTGATTTGACGATAGCCCATACCCAAATCAAAGGTTGGATAAAATGATAGGTCCATTAACTGATTACGAGGGTCAGACGATGAAAATATCAACTTTCTTCAACACACATACAAGATATCCCTTAACATGAACTAAGTCGGACAAGCTTTTATCTTCCAACTCTCCAAGTTGATGTATAGCTTAACCAACTAGCTCAGGGGTATGCAACACGGATTCTTGGAGAAGAGGTGGTTTACAAGAAACCAACTTGATCACGAGCTCAACATAGCGGTCAGGTGACAACCTGGTAATACTTCCGAGAAGATATACAGAAAATCATGAACCACCAATATGTCACTAAGCTCGAGAACAATCTTGCTTTTCAGGGCAAGACGATATGGTGAAATAAGCAAGGGATTGGATAATCCTAACTCATTGATCAAGAGTGCACCAGAAATAAGGACTAGGTAGCGCGATCAATTTTAGAATGATGATTCAAAAACCAACATGCTAAGAATGAAATTATTGTCCGTTAACTACCAAGCAAGGGAGTTTCTAGGAGCATAGATTTCACACATCACGATTCACTTGTCGGTATTCCGGTTACAATAACACGGAACCGAGGAATGAATAATGATGTCGAGAAGTATCACTGTATCAAGGGTTCATAGGATGGTGTGCAATTCCCATGATATTCTTAATATAAAGATGGTAATACTCCAAGGTGGAACAGAACAAAAACTGGATTGGCATTTTGATCTGTGGAATACAACTACTTTGACCCAAACCTGGATATGGAAGAGGTACCGGAGTTTGTTTCTCCTAGTCATACCGTATAGAATGACTTGACGGACCACAAGAATGATAGGCACCGACGAACGAATGCACACATACTCTAGACTATCAATTGATAGACGAGGGTCAGAAGACAACTAAAGTGGGACAACTCAAAAGAACATATGATTTATGAGTTGTGGATGCATGGATTAGCATGTCAAACCAAGTTCAACAGGTTTCTTCCAGATAACCCATGCAGAGAAGGTAGGACTGGCAGAGTCGCGGCACAGCATCGAGAACTCGTCAAGAGCACTCTGGTTGTGATCCTTTGGTTCGAAGAACTTCTGCCATAAACGGTTCATAGTATTTGGAAGAAGGAAATACCACGAACCTCGAGGACTAACACAAAGGTTACTAATAACCTAAGGGAGCTAGCAATTACTATCAACATGCAGTAAGTAGGGTGAATCTCGGGTTCAAAACCCAGAAGTGGAATACCTACATACTAAGTGGCATCAAGGGATGCTTTCGAGAATGATGGCCAGAATCATCACTCTGGGACACAAATCATGGCTAAATTACTAGCTGATACTCTAGACACCTAGGTCATAATAATAGCTCCAACATAAATGCTGAGGCAAAGAAATACCTCAATACACTAGTTAGTGTGGTTGATCTGGCACAAAGGATCTTCAGAACGGTAAAAGGAATTTGCAAATGCATCAGACTATTTAGAAACCTGGGATGACTCGAACAACATAACGGCTATAAATGCTCAAAAATATTTAGACATGCTACAAAAATGGTGGCATACCCACTCAGAAGCACAATAACAAGGTTTCGAGATCAACAGTTAACATACGGAAGTAGTAGGAACTTAACTGAGGCTTGAAACCAACAATCCTATAGGTCTACGGATTAGTAACACGTGATCTTGATAGAAAGAAGAGAAGGCCTAGTTCTTAACCCCGTAGAGAAGAAGAGGGTGACTCATATCAGAAGGGCATAAGGTATAAGGAGTAAAATGAGCCTTACGTTCCATCCCACAATCAATTCCCTTATATAACTAAAGAATTTCTAGACTCAACTTCGACCAGTTTGGCTTGGTAATCCTACAGGCAGTCAAGCTCTGATACCAAAGCTGTCAGGACCCCGACTGAATGCCACATCGATCTAGCATGTAACACCTCATATCACTTTGCGGCCTCACGCACGGTATTCCCACGGGTGTCACCTTACCTTTTCCCGGGACCGTTTGCGCCTTTTGGCACACGTATATGATAGTGTCGCTAGCATCCATATGATACGGAGTCCGGGCTGACATGGCTAGTCGTAAACCCAAAGTGGCACAAACTTACAGGGACAAGCATCCATGACCCAGCATTGAACGTGTCGGTCATCAGCGAGTGAATCCAGGCTGTAGCACTGGGCTAGCAGGACTCCAGTGAACCGGGCTGTAGCGGGCTAACAGGACTCCGGTATCCATCGCGTGACATTTCCCCGAAGGGACAGACATAGGAATGAAGAAGGACACATGCCGGCCAGCCTAAGTGTTCCGGAGCAGTAGCAAGCTACCCTGGCTCAGTGGAAGCACTAGGAGACATTTCCCGGTAAGAGAGGCTACTAAGGATAAACAACTAGATAGTCAGATCCCACACATACCAAGCATGTCAATAACATACACACAATATGCTCGATATGTGCAAATACAACATGGCATCACAACATGACTCTACAACTCAAGTATTTGATTCAATAGGCTCCAAGGAGCGAGATATTACAAACATGGGTCTCTCGACCCAGCATTCAGAGCATACAAGTCAAAGCACAAGCGGAAGCTTAACATGTCTGAGTACAGACATCTACAAATGAAAAAGGCTGAGAAGCCTGACTATCTACCAGATACTGCCGAGGGCACAAGATCGTAGCTGAGGTAACAAGCTAAACGTCGAAGTCCACGTGGAACTATTAGCGAGACTGAAGTCTCTCTGCAAAACATAAAATAGGCAAACGTGAGTACAAATGTACCCAGCAAGACTTACATCAGAACTATCTACATATGCATCATTATCAACAAGGGGGGTGGTGGAGTTTAACTGCAGCAAGCCAGCTTTGACTCGGTGGCAATCCTGAACTACGACTGCATGTAACTCTTTTGAGGTGGCGCACACAAGTCCACATATTCACCATATGAATACACCACTATGGATCCGCTCCCGTCTCCCTACGAAAACGCCATCCATAGCACTCATGCTTATGTTGCGTATTTTAGAGTATCCACTTTCACTTGTCTATGAACTGTATAGGCAACCCAGAAGTCCTTTACCGCGGACACGGCTATTCGAATAGATAATGTTAACCCTGCAGGGGTGTACTTCACACATGCTCTCGCCACTTACCGCCATGTACACCTCGTGTATCTCGGCAACCTTCAAGCAGAAGCCTGGCGAGGGAGTCGGTCACGACCTGACTAACCAGACAAGTCTCTTGTCCAGGTTTATCGCCTATTCGGGTTCCATCCGCAAGGAGATCCGGTCGGGGTGTCGCTCACGGCCCCAAACGATGTGAGCAGGGTTCCCAAGCCCACCATCCGGGTGCCACTTGGTACACCGTGCCACTATGCCTATTCTGTCCCAAGCCTAGTTGTACCGGGTGCCACCTGGTAGACTACTAACACTACCTACAAACACTAGAAACTAGTTGCAACTCCTGGACAGAGATCGAGTTGATTAATAAGTCGAGAGAGCTTGGAGCGCTCGGAGCCCAATGTGTGGTAGTAACTATTCATGGATCACAAACACAGAACTCAGTTCCTGAGGACGGCTGCAATGAGAGAACCCACCATGTACTCCTACATGGCCTCTCACCGCTACCTTTACCAAATCGTGTTCACACACTTAGCTCTCAACAGTAGGACATGTTCACACACCTCCAATTCATCCCCGATGAATCAGACCTGACACAACTCTAAGCAATAGCAGGCATGACAAACAAGCATGAATGAGTAGGCACATCAGGGCTCAAACAACTCCTACTCATGCTAGTGGGTTTCATCTATTTACTGTGGCAATGACAGGTCATGCAGAGGATAAAGGGGTTCGACTACCGCAGCAAGTAACAGTTGTATCGTTGGTGTCCTAATGCAGTAAAATAGAGCAGGAGCGAGAGAGTGGGATTGTATCAGAATGAACAAGGGGGTTTTGCTTGCCTGGCACTTCTGAAGATAATATAGTTTCTTCATCGGTGTCATTGAACTCATCGTCGGAACATGTGTATCGAGAGGGAACAACCACCGACAAACAAAGAACAAACACAATCAATGCAATGCACAATATGATGCATGATCATGACATGGCAATATGCTGTGATTTGGGCTAATGCAGCTAAGAACAGAAAGGTTTGAGCTTATTTGAACCAAAGATTCAAATTCAAACTCAAACTATGAATTCATAAAGTGCATTATCATGTTTTGATAAGAACAGCAAGTTTAAGTTGCTTAAACATGCATGAAACCAGTGCAGATGGATATATTGGATTTTTCTTATCATTTTTCATATATAACTTGTTTGATTTGGAGCTACGGTTGATTTTCTATGATTTTTAGAAGTTTATACTATTTTCTGGAATTTCCTGGTTATTTTAAATTAGACTAAAACCAGAAAATAGTTTATTGCACCAGCATGACATCATGCTGACGTCAACAGGTCAACGGGCGGGTCCAGGTCAAACCTGACCAATGGGTCCCGCGTGTCAGTGACTAACTAAACTAACCTAGTTTAATTAGCACTAACCTAGGTTAAGCTAATTTAGTTTAAACCTAAACTGGATTAGTTAGCCGAGCGGGGCCCGCATGTCATGGACCCAGGGGAGGTCAACCCTCCTGGTCAACTGAAGCTAACTTGGCGGCGGCTCGACGCCGGCGACGACAGGTGCGGCGGAGGGGCTCGGGTTCGCTCTCCCGGCGCCCAAATGAGCGGCGGAGAGCACCCACGGGGAGCCGAAGCTCGCTCGCATCCATCTGTGCAAGCGGCAGGGGCTGACGTGGCCCAAGCTCGCCGGAGGCAAGCTCACGGCGGTGGCCGGAGTTCGGCCAGCACGGGCGCGGGGCTGCAGCTCGATTTAGAGCGAACGAAGAGCACGGGCAGAGGCTACGGGGCAGCGGGAACTCGACCAAGTGCTCATACGTGGCGTTGGCACACCGTAACGACGAAGGCGACATTCGCGGCGGCGGCAAGTTTCAGCGGAGGTGGGGAACAGAGCTAGAGTATGAGCGCGAGCAAGGAAGGAGGGGGAATTGGTCCGTGAGCTCACAGCGGTTGCAGCACGCGTCTCAGTGGGCTCGGGGAAGATCGGACGATGTCGGGGCATTGTCGGCAATCTCGGAGACCGGAGTTGACGACGACGATGGTGGCGGCGTTCCCGGGCACCCGGCATTGTGTGACTCAGTGGAGAGGACGAGGGAGTCTTCGCGGATCTCAGGGGCGTGTCTAGGGGCGTAGGGGAGGCCGGTGGCTATGCGAGCGGTGGACGGCGGCGACGGGGCCGCTCGGGAGCGAGAGGGAGAGAACCAGGGGAGGGGAGAGGGTGCAGCGACTGAGGGAGAGGAGCGAGGGGACACGGGGCGTCGTTGTAGCGTCACTAGGAGGGGTCGGGGAAGCAGGAGGTGGCCGGGGCAGCGTCGGCGCTCGCCACGCACCTGTTTGTCCTCCTAGCAGAGGAGGAAGAAGATGGTGCTGCCCCTTTGGGCTGGGCTGCTACAGTGCTGGGCCAGGTGGGCTGCAGGTAAGTCCAGGTGAGTTTGCTCTCTCTCCCTTTTATTTCTGTTTTCTATTTATTCTGTAATCTTTAGGGCTTTTCTAAAAATACCTAGACCCTTTCAAAAATCACTAAAATGCACATGCCCACTGTATAGAATATATCCAACATGGAACATTTCAGTTTAGGAGTATTTGGACATTTAAAATATTTTATAGAATTTAAATGTCCAAATTCAAATACTTATGATTTAATTCAGTGACCTTCGGATGTCCTAGAAAATTGTGCACCATTTTTGTTAGAGGTTTAAGACCAAGGCAAAGATGATGAACATTTTAGAAGGGCATTTCAGGTTCATTGAAAATGATTTTATGTTGAACCTATTTGATTTGACCTGGTGCTAGGGTTTGATCAGTCCCCATTTCAAGTTCATTTGAAATGTTAAACATGATGCACACATGAAGGGCTAGCCTACTGCATACCAGGACCAGGGATGTGACAGCTCACCCCTACTAAACAAGAATCTCGTCCCGAGATTCAAGCGTAGGGTAAGATGAAGGGGGAACGCAAACTAACATAATCTTCATGATCCAGGTGGCACTTCAAAGAACGTTGACTCGATCACCATCTTGTCTTGTCGTCTTGCTCTGAGAACTCCAGCCAACATGACAAAGAGAGGATAGGGAAAAAATCTAAAAGGATCAATCTTATTGAAGGTCGAACAACTTAGGATCAACTCAGGAAATGAGACATAGCAACATCTCTCAAGCCGAGACACGGAAACAAACAACTGGAGGGTGGAGTAAGACAGACGACGAAGGTTCACTAGGAAGGCAACAATTCCACACTTAAGAAGGTGGTGAATGGTTGTCAACGTAGCGAGGAGTTGAGTCGCCATGATGCCATAACGAGACATCTTAGAGAAGGTGACTCGTAGAATTATCCCTTAAGTGGCAAAAAGAATTACCTTTGATTCAATGATCATTGAAACTCTTTATACCAGCTTAAGGCAAATCACAATCGATCATTTAGAGAAGTTCGGTAGAATGACATGCTCGGACTAGTATGGACTAGTATGGAGGTATGGGACAAAAAAAGCACAGCTCGTGCGAGCTCGTCTCCAACGCGCGGCTGGAGGATGCATGAGCACCCGAGCTCTTCCTCGTTCATCGGTGGCAAAGGCACGGGTGGACAAAAGGGTCGCCAATATTTTGGCTACCCCGGGCAAGATCCAAACAGCACCTCCCAGCCCCACCCCTCCCAGCACATTCAAGTTCGTCATTCGCCGAAAATTTTTGCCATGTGTTGTTTTCATGGATATTTTGCTGTGTGAAAACAAATTTAAATATGACCGAATAATCGGTGTCTGCGGTCTTCTGCCGGGACACATTAGGATGGCCTCATAGTAGTAGTAGTGTAGAGTACTACTAGTACTACTACTAGATACTGAGTGTTTACTAATGTATCTACGTACTAATTGCAATGCATGCATGTGTTAGCAGTATAAAGACCACACACGGATTTGATGGTAAGATTTGTGTAAGTCGGATGTCATATTATTGCTCAACATGTGGTCAAAGTTAGCCTCCAAAACGCATTTTATACCCTATTTGGATTGAGGGAGTACATGCATTGCTGAGGTTTCTCTTAATCCTTGCGTGAACATTTTCATTGAAGCTTGAAATGTGAACATGTGAAAGGGAGGGACTACTACAACCCTTCCAAAAGAAATGTAGTACTAATGGTATCGTACTCCCTCCGTTCACCATCTCACATGCTTGGTACTTTTGAGAACTACGGAGGTAACAAACTTATTGCACCACCCAGCATCTATTATGTATGCATTGTGGATTTTAAATTGAGTCATATAGACCAGAAAGTAGGCACTTAGGGCATCCACAATGTATGCTTTTTGGTTCCTCTAAGCCCTCTCTGCTCTTAGAGGCGGGCCTCTATACATTGCATGAACTACCTCTACCAAAAAATTGGCTAGCATCGCATCTAACCTTAGTGGCTGCCTCTAACAATGTAACAATCCAGCTGGTCCCAATTGTCAGCCTTAGGAAGCATAAGAGAGTAGGAGTACAAGAGAAATAGTATTGATTGACAAATGTGTTGCTAATCAATACCTTTTTAATTTTTGCTAGGGCCCACCTTAGAGCCTGGTTAGAGTCTCTATACATTGTGGTTTTTTCATTTGATAAGAGGCAAACCATGTGGGTCATACCTTAGAGGCAAGGCTCTACACACTGGACATGCCCTGTACGCATTACTTTTGATGTGTCCCGTCAACTCGCAGAACGAGGAGAAGCTTGCTTAGTACACCGTCTCCCCCGCCCACGGGTGTGGTGGCTCGCAGAATTGCAAGACAAGGAGAAGCTTGCTTACTACGCCTACGTCCGCTCCCTCTCCCACGCGCGCGGGGGCTCGTAGGATGAGGAGAAAATTTTACTACTCCCTCAGTTACTCCTCGTCCCTACCTTGGTTAGAGAGATTGTCATATTGTTTGAAATATATGTCTTTTAGTAGTAGGAGTAGTAGTACTACAACAATTTCCTTGGAGTCTGTGGTGCAGCAAGCTACCCTAGGCTCAATTTAAAAATCTCTCCAACCAAGGTAGACGGTGAATGGTGGAATTAATTTCGTAGTTTGCACAAGTAATTAGTACCCTCGTTTTTGTCTAGAAGTTATATTACCGATGCATTATTTACAACAAATGCATGCATGAACACTAAATTTCCATGAACTTCTACATGAATTGGTGAGTTTTCTCTTGATACTGCTTGCATCGGGTAATTTAATGCACCTCGAAATCCAAACATGTGATGGTACTACTAGCAGTAGAATTGAGACTTATAAAACGGAAAAACTATTTTTTTAGATGAGCCCTATAAACGGGAAAGGAGGGGGTAGTAAGTAGTACTACCTCCATAGTGGCTACGTACTCCGTAAAATTAGTTTTTCCCAAAACAAAGTCGCTCAACCTTTATTTCCTTGTTTCCCTTCCTGCCTCGTTGCCTTGAATAGACTATGCCAAACTCCCCTGCCTGCCGCGAGATCGCTGATGCGTCTTGTATCTATGGATCATGCGAAGCAGCAAAAACCAAGATGTGTCTTGTATTCCCGCGTCGTACTAAAAGAGTGGAGACGCTCACTTTCATGAATTGTGTACTTCCTCTTGCTGACATGTGGGACATATAGAAACCGGGTCGACGTGTCATGCACCCAATAACAGTGCAGAACAACAGGGGGACGCACCCCAGTCGTAGCGCCCCAGTAGTAGTTATGAGCAATGAGACGTCAAATCACAATGCCGCACTTTCCCAGTCGGACGAAGCAACCATTATTTCACACTTCGCTGAATCTGCTTTGCCATCATCTCCTTCCTTTAGGAAAACCACGTGTTTCTTCTACCATTTTTCTGCCTCAAGAGGGACGCGCATTGCCTTGGTACATCATGACACGTGGGACCGCACGACAGGTCGTGCTCCCCCGCCCACCGCTCGGTAAAATCACCTCATTTTTACTACTTCCTCTGTCTCGGTTTACAGGGCATGCATGTCGTTCTAGGTTGAGAAGTCAACTAGCTATATAGTCCTAGGTGATGAACAATATATGTTTAGAAACTACATCCGCTTAAGAATCCAATGATATACTTTTTAGACATAGTAAATCATATTTAGTTAGTCAAATGGATGAACTAGAACTACATGCACGCCCTATAAACCGAGACGGAGGGAGTAGTATATTTTTAGATCAATATAGTCGGGATTCACCAAGGAGCAAAACCAAGTCATAGGTTGCTCCTGTCGTGTTGGCGTAGCAACTCAAGCAGGGTTAGTCTGCACATGAAATGGCGACACACTTAAAAGGACCCCTTTAGGCGACATGCGGCCCATCCACCGTCTTGTTCCACGTGCGATGCACCAAATTACTGTTCGGAGCAGCGGTTGGACTTGGAGGCACCTCGGTCATAGTGCCGCAGTAGTAGTAAATGAGCGATGAGGGGTCACATCACAAATGCCCACCTTTCCCGCATTAATCTGGATGGATGAAGCAACCATCATTTCACTCTAGGGCGCAAGAGCGTAAAGAAAAGAGAAAACCAATGATGTGTGCGGCAGCTACCTAGGGCACCCTAGGGTAAGAGCCTCCACTATAAATCTGCTTCTCCCTCGTCCTCTTGAAGAAAACCGATGATGTGTGCGGCGGGTAGGGTTTGTAGGAGTACTACGTCGTGCGGGGCCATGGTGTAGTAAACGGGAGAGGGATTGAGTTCGAGTCGGCGCCTTAACACGGGTTGGCCGCTTGGTTTTACGGGAATAAGGCAGCATTTGGGTTTGGGGACCAGTGGAGATATACGTGGTACAAAAAATTGTGGACGTAGGTTCGACCGAAAGGCAATGACGCATGGGCCCCGCATTTTGATATACCCGCAACCGCGTGAAATTTTCTACTCAAAATAATGCATAAAAGTTCCTCCAAAAACATCTATAACTAATGGGAAATGAATGTATGCTTAAAATGAAAATGTAATACAAAGAGAAAAAATTAATTGTAGTTAAAAGAATGACATTTCTAACAAAAATGTGAATGTGAACTACATATGTGTGCACGTGACCAACACATAAATTGTCAATACAAAATCTAATGCAAGAAATAACTTATGAGTAACATGCACGAATTGATGATGTGGTGCTTGCATGAATAGAGTACAAAAACAATGTGATTTATGACTTGCATGCATGTCCATGAAAAAAGCTACTAGTGGGTTGCACTAGCTATTTATGAATAGAGAAGATGTATACATGGAAGTTGCAGGGAAAGAGATAACTGTCTCTCAATTCCTATGAGTATGGATTTGAAAAGATATGTTATTTTGTTCACATCATAGGAACTTTTCTAATGAATCTAGAGATGACATGTATCTTAATTCTTATGAGGAGGGATTAGAAAAGAGATGTCATTTGGTTCACATCGTAAGAACTTTTCTATTGAATATACGCTAATGTTTATTTTCCTTTGAAATTGTGGGAGTATAGGAATCCATTCATATGAACCAGGTGGCTCTAAAAATATTAAAATGATATCACGTTTATTTTCCTTTGAAATGTGGAGTATATGAATCTACTCCTATGAACCAATTGGCTCTAAAGGAAAAAATCCAATAAAAATCATATCATATAGAGTTCTGATGATATTCATCCACACCAAAGGATGGTTGAAATTGCTGCAGGTCATACGACAGTCTTTCTTTGTACACTCCCCCCCCCCTCCATCTTTATAGTTGCCTCTCAAAGATGAATGAAATGATATATACTAGGTATTCTATATGTGCATTTTGGTATACGAAAACTCGGTAAAAGTTTGCGAGGTTCGAATTTTCAATAAAGCTATATGCACTATATTTTGGAACGGAGGGAGGAGCATATGGCAGTTGCTGACACTCACGTGGAAGATTTGTGTGTCGGAGGAGTGGTTTTTCTGTTAAATGACATGGCAAAATTGACACTGTCGGATGCCGATCTAACGGTTCTTACTGCGTTCATTAGGAAACGGCTTTTGGCGAACGTTTGTCAGATATGATTTACGGACACATGCATTGCATTGATACGTGCCCCCTCTCTCTCACGCGCACACACACCCTCATAAGTCACGACTCTGCCGAGTCCTCTCGCACCCATTGTCTATCTGTAGGTAGACATCACACACATATGTGTTATTCACACCCTACCCTCAGAACTTCTAAAAAATAAAATATGTCGTGCACCTTTTATTTTAACTCACACGCCACACACTTATACTATTACTCTTGTGGCGAATGTCCTTTGGGCATAGTATATTGTACTATCATGAAGAGAAGTGTTGTACGCACGCACTAGTTCTCTCACACCTACTCGCGGGTACACGTAGGAGCGCATTTTTTTGAAGCTAGGAGCGCATTTGTTTACAAAGAGGCATCCCAATTGACATTTTGACTAGTCTAGTTTTCAACTTGATGGAGGGTCGGGGACCGCACGTGAATGATACAGTATTGTGCGTCCTGGACGCGGTGGCACGTTGTTATCGAGTTTTATTTTTACTTGAACTTTAAATGAAAATGGTGGTTCGCGCGCATTCAATTTAATAACATCTGGTACAACAAAATCACTCCACTATATATATATATAGAAACACACACACATACAAGCAGGAGCCTCGGCGCTTGCTTTACTAGGGTTCCTCTCTTTCACTCTCTCATGCTCTCCAGATCTAAGCAAGACATAGGTGGCCACACTCTCTCTGCTCACGGCTGGTCAAAAATCCAGCCAGACAACCTCGACAGGGGCAGGGGTGCAGGTGCATCGTTTACACGGTCGTCGGTGGTGAGGGAGGAGACCAACAGCTCCCCGCACATCCCCAACAGCGGTCGTGTCATTCTCTCCGAGACAGCGCCGGATCGGAAGGGCCTCCGACCCCTTCTTCCTCCTTGCGGTATTATGGCCAAGATGCGGCCTCTGACGTCGTCTTTGCCACATGCCGATGAACCTTAGGTATATATTCATTCGAAAGCTGCCTTGCTCTACTACCCCAGCTCCTCACGAGGTTGCATCTGGATCTTTTTCTACTTCCGTTGGCTGTTCCAAAGCCACTAGACTTTTACTATTATTAGCGGTAAAGCTAGTTCATACAGTCGAATCTAAGAGTTGGTTCAAATAGGAAAGAAAGTGGGAAAGCTGTAGCATGAATCTAGGACTTGGTTCTAAGAGGAAACAGGGGAAAGTAATAGATACTGGCTACCCAACCGGTCTCTTGGCTGAAAAGGCGAAGAAAGCGTGGTGGATAGTGAAGGGTGGGGGAAGTGGACATGTCTCGTGGTCGAAAAGGAAAGAAAGTGAGGGGTGTTGCGGGACAACACAAATGAGAACGAGCAGGTCTAGATTTCCTGTGCTCACATAGGAAATGTCGCTGAGGAGATAAAAAATGGGACAAATGCAGACATGCTGACTGAGTGTTTGCCGCTCTCGGCAACCACATCTGCCTCACCACTTTATGCCCATGTTGTCCCTATGCCCATATTGCTACCGTTAATGTAAAATCACATGAAGCATTAAGCAATGACACCTAATATCACTATTAATTAATGGTCTAGTGTCGTCGATAAATTGAGGCAATGCCACCACCATTTTATGAAATGCTTCTGTCTTGTTTTATTTCCCATGAATTGTGTTTTTGCAGTTACACTTAAATCTCACACCGCTAACATTGCTTCATCCCAGTGGAACTGCACAAATTTGATTGCACATTTACTGACCATGTGCTACTCTCATGATAGTAATACTAATGCTATTGTTCTGCATGTTAATCTAGTGGCAGTGTTGATGTGATGTGATGCTACTTAAGGGCACTTTCATACTATCAATGTAGTGCCAATTATAACACAATAGATGCTGCTGTTAATCATATGCCAGTGAAAATAACTATCATTGTTTAAATTTCATATTTGCGCAAGCAGGGATGTCTGTCTCCATATCGTTTCTATCTGCGCAATCAAAAGTACACCCTCAATTTTAGTAGAACTGCACAAAATGAGATGGCTATTCCTTGCTGTTGTCGTCTAACCACCCGTCTTCCAGGTATTCCTACATTGGTAATAACTAGGTAGAATGACCAATGCAATCTAAAAGAAGCTGATTCGTACATTTTACTTCTTGACTGCAGTGTAGGGACGAGCGAAAACAACTGCATCCTAGTAGGGAATGCACTTTCTCCCAGTTCATCCATGGATGAGGACAAGCTGGCACGGCTGCACGAAGGTTTTTGGGATAGGTGCGCGGACAAGAGTCATTGTGGTCTTCTTATTTCTGCAAATAGCGGTGCTTAAATTTAGTGGAACTGCACAAGAAGTTCAGATGGTCAGTACACTACATGGTTCAGTTCAGCATTCCAAATAAGAACACAATTATAATTGGTTATTCTAGAATGAGAGAACCTAACCCTGGATGGTGGCAACAAGAAAAACAAGAGTGAACTCCAGGAAATTAAAGCCTGCCTAGGGAGGCCCTTTGCTCAGAGAATCGTTGCTTGATTTTTCTTGATTTGTGAACCTTCTCACAACTTTGTCTTTTGCTGTGAACTAGTATATGTTTGTTATGTTCTATGAATTGAGATGTATAAGATTGCTTAATTTATGATTTTCAAGTATTTTATGAAGCCGAGTTTAATGTGAATGTTCCACATGAATGCTGGACTAGCGTGTGAACATTTGGAATTTACACTGTGGCCACAGTTAACTGCATGAACCACTGTAACAAGATACGTAGTTGCTTATATGTCAGACAACAGATTATTGATTGTTAGTTGGTCGATAGCCGACTTTTCTAGTGTTGAAGCGAGCGGAGCTAATGTGCCATGTTTTGCACAATTGCTTACAAGTGGGGTAGCACCAACAGTGTTTACAAGTACTTAACCAGCCTTACGTACCCTATGTATATGTCGGCGCACAGTTGCCGAATGAGTACTCTCTTTCATCAAATACATGCTGCTCGTATGATAAACCGTGACAACTTACGTCTTACCATGCCATATTCATGAAAAAACTAGTGAGGACGCATCTGTTTCGGCAACAATTAGGATGGTTCTCACATGAGTCACGGGCAGACAAAAGTAGCGGCAGTTCCCATAGACAGATTCGAACAATACTAGCCCCAGAGGGCTCGATAATAGGCAAGGTTCGGATAATTAGACACAATCCAAACTACTATTAAACACTAGTTGGGGCAACTATTTCATGCCTCGATCTAATTTGGGATGGAGACAAGATGGACCTTGCCATGAACATCATCAAGGACGTCCGGTAGCAGCTCAATCCTGTGAACCTTCCTGAAGATTACCTTGTGGCCTTGCCACTCATAAACTTGTTTGTGGAGGCATGCCACGTCATCTTCCTGCGTAAGCTTGACAAGAACAGTATGCCTCACAAACGAAGGAGTAGCTTTGAACTTCTTATGCTTCAGTGCACCCTGGACAACACACCTGACAACAGTGAGGCTGGAATACATCTCGACATTTGTATAAGTGCAAATGGATTCCAGGATCCAACAGCCTAAGAACTCTGTTTTCCCAGTGCATATATTCAGGTCAACCGCCTCATAGCGAGTGGCATGTACAACCACACAATCCTTGTCTGCATCACGGCTCTAATTGAAATAGAAACAAATTCTGAATTACTTTCCAATATAAGAAACACAAGTTATTTAAACCACTATGTAGAGTCAAAAGTATGCATGACAGGGAAGGTAGCATGACATCGAAGCTAATAGCATTATGCATTATTTATCACCACATACTTAGATGAAAAACCACAATCGAGATCGACAAAGAAGAAAATCACCTTGGGCAGCTCAGCGTGTGTGTGGGGGGAACATCCTCGAATGGGGAAAACTGCTCCTACAGGGCCATGGAGGCTGTAACCTTAAACAGGGCATTGACCATCTCAGTTAGTGGTCGTGAGCGTATCTGTGGTCGGCTTAGTGGCTGCCTCCATCTTCTTGGAGCTCTCTGTCTCGTGGGGATCAGCCTCTCGCATCTAGTCCAACATTGGCAGATCTTTGCCTGGTTCTCCTTGGTCCATCATGAGACTGACAAATAATAGGAGACCACTGAAAGGAAAACACATTCGCAATGACAATGAAACAAAAAAGAGAGTGAGGATCGGTTACTGCTTTGCAAAAGTTCTTTTTTCTAAACAAAAATATACCAACATCATGGATCCGCATACCTTCCCTTCGTTGGGAGAGAAGAAGAGTGGCAGATGCGAGTGTTGGCTTTCTTGAAGACAGTGTGGGAGAAGGGGACTCTGCGAAGAGTGAAATGATGGTTGCTTCGTCCGTCAAACTTAGACTACGGGGAGGTGGGGTTTTGTGATACGACGGCTCGTTACTGCCGTGCTACGACCGAGGTGACTCTCCGCCTGTATACTGCCTTCTAGTTTATGGATGGCATTTGGGCCCACGCGCTGCATGGCCCGCATGTCGGTGAACAAAAGTAAAACAGCATTCAGTAGATGGAGACGTTTCGATGACCTGAGACGAGCCAGAAGCAGTAGTGTATCCAATTTTACTAGTAGTAATTGTTTTTCTGGGTAGCTATAGAGTTTCTCCACTGTACTAGTAGTGATTGTTTCTTTGGGCCCAACACAAAACAGCACATTCACCATAGTAAATAATAAAATCAATTCAAAAGCCCATATATTTACTTAATGAGAGGCGCTACCCAGCACACCGCCCCCCAAAAAAACCCGGGTGCTCTTCTTCCTCCTCACTCCCACCCACCTCACGTCAGCTCGCTCCACTCGTACCCCCAAATTCCTCACCTCACTCCTATAGAAAACCCCAGCTCCCCTTCTTCCTCACTACTACATAAAAACCCCAGCTCCCCTTCTTCTTCACTCGCACTACAACTAGGCTCGTCATTCGTTACTCTGCTCAAATCCGTGAGCTCGACGGGATGCCCTCAAGGAAAATGTAGTCGGCTGACCCCAGTGCCAAGAAGATGAGGCTCCCGCTAGCAGCGACGCCTATTGTAGATCTCGCACCCGGCAGCGCGGGGAGAAGCGGTGAGCCCACCCCCACTGGATCCCAGGAACCCATAGAATCTCGGGTGGACCGCATCAGCGATCTCTCAGACGCCATCCTTGGGGAGATCATCTCGCTTCTCCCCATCAAGGATTGCTATCGCATCCAAGTCCTCTCAATTCGGTGGTGCCCTCTATGGCGCGCCACGCCCCTTAATCTCGACTGTCATCAACTATTTGTCTTTAATGATTTTGAACTCCCCAGAGCCATCATCTCCTCCCACTAGGGCTCTGTTCAAAGCCTCTGCATCCCGTCATGCTACCTGATCAAGCATACCATGCCCTGCATGATAGACGCCTGGCTGAAATCCCCTGAATTCACAGAACTACAGCTGCTTGAGTTCTACTATTCCCCAGGAAATCACCTACCAGATACCAAACTCCATGTACTTGTGCCCTCAGCACCGATGTCCATATCGCGGTTTTCCTCCTCTCTTCACACCGCCACCTTTGCACTGTGCTACCTACCAGACAATCTGGTACTGAACCTTCAAATCCCGTTTCTCAAAAAACTTTCACTTGTGCGGGTTCGTATATCGGAGGCCTCATTGCACAGCATCATCCTCTCCAGTTGCCCTGCCCAGGAGTGCTTGGTGCTTGTTTCCACAGTTAGAATCGGTTGTCTCCAAATAAAGTCGCCTAACCTTGTAAGAATTGGAATTTCTTTTGACGGAAGGCAACTCATCATCCTAGATGCCCCTTCACTTCAAAGGTTGATCCTTGATTCTAGTTATTCACAGTCGCAAACAACCGTCATCTCTACGCCTAAACTGGAGACCTTGGGTGTAATACATGATCTCTGTGCTCATTTCAAGATGGTGTTTGGCTCCACGGTTATTCAGGTACTATATATTATCATCTACACTTTTAACCATAAGCTGCATTTTAAATTTCCGGGCATAAGTTATATATCATCTTGGAGTACACATTTTGTACTAATCTTATGTTCTATGCTCAATGAAGAGTTTCTCCATTGATAGCCTATCAATGGTGCTTGATTCTGTCAAGATCTTATATATCCAAATGAATAGTTTTGATCTGAACAAGATTATTGGCTTGCTACAATGCTTTCCATGTCTGGAGAAGTTGTATATAAAGGTGATAATTTCACGCACATTGGAAGCCCGCATAAAGTGTACTAGAATTAACCGTTCAGTTGTTGCCCTTTCGACACTCTTCTTTTAGACCTTAATTGTTGTCAATCTTCATCTCTATTTAGGCAACAGGACGGGGTAAGAAAGTTATAACCAATCGGTGGATTCATAAGCACCGGGATTTTCTCACTTCTCATGACATTCGATTGAAGAAAATAACGCTAGAACGATATGTAGCCAACCATGTGAACACTAGATTTGTCACATTCTTCCTGTTGAATGCGAGGTTACTATTGTCCATCGGGCTTAAGTTTATCAGCAGCATGGTTTTGACGGATGGGCATGTCAAAGAGCAAGAAAAGGAGTTTCAGGTGGACAAAAGAGCTTCTAAACGTGCCAGGCTTCTATTTACAATATCCTGTGGTCATAATCCAGTAAATTTTACGACCCATGATGTTCGTTCTATGGACCTAACCGATCCATTTGACTGTGGCTGCCGAAAATAGTGCTGGAGTTAGATGTTGTTGCCCTTTTCATTCTGGGTTTTGTCTAAACCTAATGAACAATTAACCCTCGTGCTTTTGTACGGTTTGTAAGCTGGAGTTAGATGTTGTTGCCCTTTTCAACTCGGTTGTGACTGTCAAATTTTCTATGAAACAAGGCAAATGGCTTGCCATTCGTTTAATTAAGATTTAAATATTGTAACAAATACCAACCAAGGGAAATAACATCACTCTCGCCGGCTTCTTGAGCTCCATGTGCATTACAGAACCCAAGTGATTAGCCCCCATCAGCACCCACAAACTTATTTTGAACCAGCACACCAAATGGGCTATAAATTTTCATAAGAAAGGCTGCATGACCGTGATAGATATGGATTCTGACATTTGGGACCCACGAGGAAAAAGCCTATCCAAGGTGGTGTCGACTTACTAGCTAGTCAACAAACGATTCTGCCTACCAGCCGTTGGATTGACATCCAACATCTCTCATGTATCTTCTATCTCTTGTCTTCTTCCTCCAGTCGCCCAAACCAAACCACCCCATTGGTTCCGCCTGCTCCAGCCTTCCGCGGCTGGCTGCGCCTCCGCCGCCCTACCATACCCTCCAACGTCGGCCAGTCCCTCCCTCTATTCCCCCACACGTCATGTTATTCTCCAGCGACGTCAGCCCCAACACGCACTTGCACCCGAACCAGTCAACCCTCGTACTCCCCTCCGCCTGCGACTGGACCGGCGCATCTTCCACAGCTCCCGTTCATTCCGTCCGAGACCTCGCCATTGTCCTCCACCTTGGTTCGCTCGCCGTGCGCGGTTCGCCACCCTATTGCGTTGTCAATGTCGTCAACAACCGAGAGGAACAAGGAGATGATTGTATGTCGAGAGGATGACAGTAAGAACCCCACCAGGGTCATGGCAGTACGCAAGAAAGTGCCTCGTTATTACAAGCCCAAAATAATAGTTCCTCCTAATGGTTGGACATCTGGGGACCACGCCATTGTCAACGTAGTCAATAAACGAGAGAATTGCACAACTAGCGGCTGACACTAGGGACCCAGCAGGTTGCACAGTTGTTATTTACTTTTTTTGAGGAACAAGTAGTTGTTATTTATACTAGTTTCAGAGATGGATCAGGGTAATAACGGGGTTGTGCGGGTCTATGGCCCATCTAGCCAGGGTTTTATTTATGTTTACCACATCATGAGCCCAGTTGTGTTTTTTTTCTTGCTAAAAATGGCTAGCCCAGTTCTACTTTTTTAAAGAAATACCCAACCGAGGCCTACTTGCTTTGTCAGCCCTGCTGGGCTGCAAATCTTTCAACACGAGGAGAGTTTCATTCGGCTTGCCCAGAAAATGGCCTATCAGTAATGAGAAATGGGTTGTACATTTTTAAAACACATCAAACTGGGATTTAGTTTCATTTTTTTATTTCAAGATTTTAAATTCCATTGATTTTTATGCATGGACAATTATTTGGATTTTATATGTATATAAATTTATTTTTTAAAATTAGTTTGAATATGACTCAAAATTTCAGGATTAAAACAGTTGACCGCACCAAAATATGCAAAATTTCATATAATTTTTAACCGTGGCCACAATATGGGTTGTAATGCTACCAAAAAGAAGATGGGCTCCAAAAAAATCCTTAAGAATTAGCAAATGGGCAATTATTAAAAATAATGGCAGATGGGTTGTATGCTGTTTTCCACACATTTGAGGCTGACTTGTGCGCCTACTATAGGTTGACGTGTACGCTTTCCTAAAAAAAGGTTGACACACACGCAATGTCGTGTCAACTTAGTCAACACACGAGAGCAGAGACTGTTGGATGTCCATCCAACGGCCGCCGTGCTTCTTCAATCTCTGTTCATCCTGCTCCAACCGCTCAAACAAGTGTCGGTGGGACTGCCTGCTTCCTCCTCCTGCGGCCGGCTGTGCTGCCGCGCAGGCCTCACCGCCCCACCGAACTCCCATCGTTGGCCTAGCCATCCCTCTACTCACCCACACCTATTCTTATTCTCCGGCAACGGCAGACGAACCAGTAAACCCTCGTACTCCCCTCCATGTGGGAAACAACTATCGAGTCTTCCCTGGCTCCGTGTCATTCCCTTCCTAGATCTCGCCGTCATCCACCGCCCTGGTGCTCTCATCGCGGCGTGGTCAACGTGCTCAATTAACGACATCCATCGGAAGTGGACTGTACATGGAGAGGTTGATAGCTGGGTCCATGGTCGCACGCAAGGAAATGCCTCCTCATTACGTGCAAAATAATGATTCCTCCACCTGACAGCTGGGACCCACCAAAAGGGCCTCTGTATTTCGTGAAAAAAATGCCCCCCCCCCCCCCCCCGCTAACAGCTCAGACCCACCAGTTGTATCTTTGCACGCAAGGAAGTGCCTCCTTATTACGCACAAAAAAATGAATACTCCCCCTGCTAGCTGGGACCCACCATAGTGGGAGGCTGACTTGTGGGCCTACTAAGTTGATGCGGATGGAGGGTGAGGGAGTCCTGGACTAGGGGGTGTCCGGATAGCCGGACTATCATCATCAGTCGGACTCCAAGACTATGAAGATACAAGATTGAAGACTTCGTCCCGTGTCCGGATGGGACTTTCCTTGGCGTGGAAGGCAAGCTTCGCGATACGGATATGTAGATCTCCTACCATTTTAACCGACTCTATGTAACCCTAGCCCTCTCCGTTGTCTATATAAACCGGAGGGTTTTAGTCCATAGGACGAACAACCATTACAACAATCATACCATAGGCTAGCTTCTAGGGTTTAGCCTCCTTGATCTCGTGGTAGATCCACTCTTGTACTACCCATATCATCAATATTAATCAAGTAGGAGTAGGGTTTTACCTCCATCGAGAGGGCCCGAACCTGGGTAAAAACATCGTGTCCCTTGTCTCCTGTTACCATCCGCCTAGACGCACAGTTCGGGACCCCCTACCCGAGATCCGCCGGTTTTGACACCGACATTGGTGCTTTCATTGAGAGTTCTCTGTGTCGTCACTGATAGGCTTGATGGCTCCTTCGATCATCAACAATGACGCATTCCAGGGTGAGACTTTTTTCCCCGAACAGATCTTCGTACGCGGCGGCTTTGCACTGCGGGCCAATTCGCTTGGCCATCTGGAGCAGATCGAAAGCTACGCCCCTGGCCGTCAGTTCAGATTTGGAAGTCCAAACTTCACGGCTGACATCCGCGGAGACTTGATCTTCGACGGATTCGAGCCACAGCCGAGTGCGCCGCACTGTCACGATGGGCATGATTTAGCTCTGCTACCGGACAGTTCCCTGGAGGCCGCACATGAGTCCGCTCCGACCCTTAGTTCGGAGCCGACCGCGCAGATCGAGGATGGGTGGCTAGACACCGCCTCAGGGGCTGCAACCCCTACAACGATGGAGCCGAATACTGACCTTGTCCTTTGTGAAGCTCGTGACTCCAAGGTGCCGGACTCCTCGCCGGACTCCGAACCTCCGGCGCCCCTACCAATCGAATCCGACTGGGCACCGATCATGGAGTTCACCGCCGCGGACATCTTTCAGCACTCGCCTTTCGGTGATATTCTGAATTCGCTAAAGTATCTCTCGTTGTCAGGAGAACCCTGGACGAACTACGGTTAGGACGGTTGGGATGCGGACGATGAAGAAATTCAAAGCCCACCCACCACTCACTTTATAGCAACTGTCGACGATCTAACCGACATGCTAGACTTCGACTCTGAAGACATCGACGGTATGAACAACGATGCTGGAGACGGCCAAGAACCAGCGCCTACTGGGCACTGGAAAGCCACCTCAACTCATGACATATACATGGTGGACACACCAAAAGGAAGCGATAACGAGGAACAACGGGACGCGGCGAAGGATAATCCCCCCGAAAAACAACCAAAATGGCGACGCAAGCGCCGCCCGAAGTCCCACCTCGATAACGACAGCACCCATAATGACCCAGCCGTAGAGCAGGGCAAACCAGTGGACGACGAACATGCAACCAAGCAACCATCCAAACAGGATGAATCGGACAATAAACCCATCCTCGGCGAAAACAACAGTCCAGACGACCTCACGCCGGACACATCACCGAAGCATAAGAACCTTCACAAAAGGCTCGTCGCCACTGCAAGAAGCTTGAAGAAGCAGAAACGGAAGCTCAAAAAAGCGGAATATGTACTCAGAATGAGGTGGAGCAAAGTACTCAAAACCGCAGACAAATACGGCAATAGTCACCAAGCAAAGAGCTACCCGAAGCGCAAGTTACTGCCCGAATTTGACGAGGAGGCCGTAGAGCCACCACAATCAAAAAGCAAAGAGGCCGCCTGGCCGGATAGACGACCAGATGACAGGCCAAGAGCGGCAAGCGGCGCCACACACAAGCCAGCACATGACACACATAAAGATCCTCGCAAAAAGGATGGCCCGGCCAGGTCCATTTATGGTCCAAAAAAGAGGGCCCGAGGAAGCAACACAACACGCCGAGTGTTCAAAGATAATGGCACACCTAAATACAGGGGCGCCGCACACCCACTATGTTTCATCGATGAGGTGCTGGATCATGAATTTCCAGCGGGATTCAAGCCCGTAAACATAGAGGCATACGACGGAACAACAGACCCCGGAGTCTGGATTGAGGATTACATCCTACACATACATATGGCTAGAGGAGACGATCTCCATGCCATAAAATACCTACCCCTCAAGCTCAAAGGGCCAGCTCGGCATTGGCTCAAAAGCCTCCCAGAAAACACCATTGGAAGTTGGGAAGAGCTCGAGGACGCGTTTAGAGCAAATTTTCAGGGGACTTATGTCCGCCCTCCGGATGCAGACGATTCAAGTCACATAACTCAACAGCCCGGAGAGTCAGCGCGCAAATTCTGGAACAGGTTCCTCACTAAAAAGAACCAAATAGTCGACCGTCCGGACGCTGAAGCCTTAGCAGCTTTTAAACATAACGTCCGAGACGAATGGCTCGCCAGACACCTCGGCCAGGAAAAGCCAAGAACAATGGCCGCGCTAACAAGCCTCATGACCCGCTTTTGCGCGGGGGAAGATAGCTGGCTGGCAAGATGCAGCACCAGCGACCCAAGTACATCCGAGATCGGAGATGGAAATGGAAAATCACGACGCAGAAAAGATCAGCGCCGAAATAAGGAAGATGGCCCAAAGAACACAGCGGTCAACGCCGGATTCAAAAGCTCTCGGCCGAACAGCAAAACACTGCCTCTTAAGGACAACAGTGACGAGCTATCCAACCTAAACAAAATCTTGGATAGGATATGCCAAATTCACAGTACCCCCGGGAAGCCTGCAAACCACACCCACAGAGATTGTTGGGTCTTCAAGCAGTCCGGCCGACTTAACGCCGAACATAAGGGGCTCGACCCATCGAGCGAGGACGATGACGAACCCCACAAGCAGAGCGCCGGACAACAAAAGAACTTCCCACAATAGGTCAAAACAGTGAATTCACTTCAAGTGATAACAAGGAAAAATAGGGCGGCACCTACCAAAGCGCATGCCGCACGGTCCACCCCAGCGGAATCCCGAGATTGGATGTCAAAACCAATTACTTTCGTCCGTCTGGATTACTCTAGAAGTATTCGAAACGCAGGATGGACTGCTCTGATATTGGATCCTATAATCGATGGACTACAATTTACACAAGTCCTAATGGATGGCGGCAGCGATTTAAACCTGCTATGTCCGGACAAAATCCGCAAGTTGGGGATAGACCCTGCTAAAATTCGCCATAGCCGCACTTCCTTCAAAGGAGTGACGCCAGGCCCTCACGCCAAGTCCACAGGCTCCTTACTACTATAAGTTGTGTTCGGATCACCCGACAACTTCCGTCGCGAAAAGCTAATCTTCCATGTCGCCCCATTTAAAAGTAGCCATCAAGTACTATTGGGACGTGAAGCTTTCGCCCGCTTTAACGCAATACCGCACTACGCGTCTCTTACACTTAAAATGCCCGGTCCACGCAGCATCATCTCCTTACAAGGTCGCTCAAGACCCCGGACACGGCTAGGCGAGTCCGGCAAAAATAAACTAGGGGCTTCCTAGCCGCATACCCCTTCACAAGGGGCTGTGCGTATGAACAATAAGAGCCAATAAAAGCTCAACTTTATTCATTTATTCATACTCTGTTTTAAATACATTTTTCGCATGATTTCTTTTCAAACTAAGTTCCTCTCTTTTACAGATGAACAGCGTGCTACACCCATCCAGGATACAGCAGAACGGAGACACAGGCGCAGACGTGCAGCAGGGACCCGTTGCAAGGATTCTTTTCAGATTAAGACCCTGCGTAAACCTTTCTTACTATCTCTTGTTGATACACATCCCCCGGTTTTTTTATATAACCGAGGAGGAGGCTGGCGTTTTGGCATCGGTTGCGTCAGAAATTCTCGCCCGTACCTGGACACTAGGGGCTTAGGGCATTGTTCTGCCCGTTATCATAAAGACCGAATACCTTAGGGAGTGTTTGGCGTCTCGAGTTAGGCCTTATATGCATCAGCTCCGAATCATGTCTTTGGTCAAATGTTGGGTTTGCCCGGCTCCTATGTTTTGCTGCCTTACGTTCCGTATCATCGGCTAACGCGGCACCAGGAGAACTACTGCGATTGTGCCCCGGTTCGGCTGGGCGAGCACCTCAGTAGAGAAAACCGAAAACTGACTGTCATGATATAGCGAGAGACTGGTCAACCACTCGATCGACTACCGGAATGTCTAGAATTCCTCCGCTTTGACGAAGGACCGTTTCCTGGTCAGGCACATACACGCGCCGAATTCGGAAAGAGCGGTGCCCCTAGGGGCTATGTCGTAGCCCCACCTTCGAACTCCTATGGCTAAGTGAAAGTGATAAAGCTTTATAGTCCGGTTGCCTCGTTTGCTACGCTACCACCTCCTTCACAGGACCAAGACGTTGGATTAAGTGTGAAAATGTGCTATTTTTCAAACACCCCCGCACCATGTGCGTGGGGGCTGAAGCCGAAGACTGCCATCTTTCAGGTTATACACAAGTATACATTAACGGCCGCACAGGAGATATTTCAATACTTGAACGCACAAGTATAAAAAGCACTCATATTATGAATATCGTCTTACAAACCATAAAGATCATTTGAACATGACATTTTTTGAGCACCGCGACTCTATTACACGAGCACCCTGCAGGACTTCCCCAAAATAGTGCTCGGTGGGTAACCGGCTCTCGTCCGAACCCCGGGTTGCAACATCGGTGGCATCCATCTCCGTCCAGTATGTCTTCACACGGGCGAGGGCCATCCGTGCACCCTCTATGCATGCCGACCGCATCATCGCCTTGATATGCAGCACCGCCCCAAGGAATTGCTGCAATAAGCCAAAATAACTCTTCGGCTTGGGCCTATCCGGCCACAGATGAGTCACTACATCCGTCATGGCAAATCCGGACAATCTATTCAGCTCAGTCCACTCAGCCAACCGATCGGTCAACGGAAGTGAACGCTTCGGACTGTGGAATTGAGACCAAAAAAGCTCTTCCGTCTCGTGATCCTTTTGACTTCGGAAGTGCACAACTGCATCTGCCGCACTCGCCGCCAAATCCAGATAAGGATCCTCTGGACCCCACAGCTGGCCAAGCCGAGCATACTTCTGATCTGTGAACTTCCTACGCAGCAGAAAGGGCTTGCCAGCCGCAATGTCTCCGGCCTGACGCAGCTCCTCCTTTATAGCCCTCATTGCAGAACGGGCATCCTTGGCTTCAGCGGTGGCCTTCTTCAGGTCTTCTTGCTCCACTCGGCGTTCTTTTTCAAGAACCTCATAGCGGTCGGTAACATCCTTCAGCTTCACGGCCATTCCGGCCATCTCCTCCCTGCTTCGGAAGTGAGCAGCCCTTTCGGCTTCTAGCTCTTCGGCTGCCTTTGAGGCAGCCGCATCACTCCTTCTGGCCTGCTCCTTGGCTCGAGCAAGCTCTACCCGAAGGTCCTCCACAGCAGCGGCACCATCTGCATTAAGCATACATGTTGTAAGGAATGGGCATCATCCCCCTTACTAGGTGACCACGGAGAAACAACCTACCTTGTGACTCGTCAAGTCGTTTATTGACCAGCGCAATGTCCGCATCTGCAACGTCGAGTTGCCGCTTTAGTTCGGCAACTCCATCAGTCCGGCTGGCCACCGGACTACCCGCCACCTGTGTAGGAAAGGCGAGAATTAATACCTGAGATTATGATGCTCGGCACGCTGTCGCTTTCGACAACATACCGAGTCTCAGGGGATACTATCTATACAGGGCGTACTTTATGTGCAAAACTGTCAAAAGGTATGTCATTTTTACGTACCTCAAACCCCGCCAGCAAACTTTTGACGGCATCACGCAACCCGCCCTCAGCGGATGAAATTCTTTCAATCACCATACTCATCAATGTACGATGACCTTCTGAGATAGACGCCCTCTCAAGCAGATCCTTCAGCTCCCCTGGCCATAGACCAGTTGGTGCCGAACTCTCCGGCCCTGCCGGACTCGGGGATACCCTCCACGACGACACCTCAGGGTCGTCCACCCCGCCTGACGGTGCGGCAGATGGAGGCGTCTCGCTCTCCATCATCTCCGGACGAAGGTCCCCCGAAGACGAGCTCAGCTGAGAAGGACAGAGATCCAAACTACAAGGTAAAAACTTCGGTTATCCTCAGAAGCAAAATAGGGATGTCCCTTATTACAAAACTCCCCTTTTTCTACTTACGGCTCGCTGGAGGGCTGATTCCTTAGGGGAGATAGTGCGGCCGGGGCTTCCCCAGGCGCAGGACCCTCTGGTGAAGATCTCTTCCCCCGCTTTGAGGCCTTGGCCTCCGGGTCTTCGGAAGCGGTCCTCTTCTCCCCCTGGAAGGAGGGATTCTCGATCCCCCCTTTCTCGAAAGCCTCCTTGGTAGAGGCGGTAGTTTCTCTATTTTCCCCTTCGCCTTCCTCTGAAGGCGCAACCTCCAGCATCTTGACCAACACGGGATCCGGCGCGGTCTCCGAGAGGGGGGCCGGACACCGTATCAGTTTCTCTTGTGCTATCCACTCCTGTTCAAAGGACGATTGGTTAAAAGGCAAATCCAAGATATGCAAACAAATGGTCTGTCCGGACACGGAGCTACTTACTTGAGTATCCGGGCGATTGCAGCTTAGGCCGGCGTCCTCGGTTAATTCCGGACACACCTCTTGTGATCCGAAGAATAATTTGTACATCTCCTCGGGTGTCGTACCCATGAAGTGTTGGAGAGCTCGTGGTCCCTCCGGATTGAACTCCCACAGGCGGAGAGGGCGACGTTTGCAGGGCAGAAGACGCCTAATCAGCATAACCTGCGTCACCACGACCAGATTGATCTCCCTCCCTTGGAGGTCTTGAATCCGGCCCTGCAATAGGGGTACGTCCTTGGACGGCCCCCAGTCAAGCCCTTTGCTGACCCATGACGTAAGCCGCTGTGGAGGACCCGGGTGAAAGACGGGCGGCGGCCTCTGCCTGCTGCCCCGGGGAGCGGTAATATAGAACCACTCCTGCTGCCATAAGCCGAGCTCCTCCTGAAAAGAGCCCTCGGACCATGGAGCATCGGCCCTCTTGTTTATGACCGCCCAGCCGCACTCTACTTGACGCCCCTCAATCATCTTCGGCTCCACGTTGAAGGTTTTGAGCCACAAACCGAAGTGAGGGGTAGTGCGGAGGAAGGCCTCGCAGACGACAATAAACGATGAGATATGGAGGATGGACTCCGGGGCCAAGTCATGGAATTCCAGCCCATAGTAAAACATGAGCCCTCTCACAAAAGGATCCATCGGGAAGCCTAAACCCCGACGGAGGTGGGACACGAATACGACGCTCTCGCCGGGCTCGGGAGTAGGAATGACTTGCCCTTTGGTAGGCAACCTATGCGAAATCTCGTAGGTCAGGTACCTGGCTTCTCTCAGCTTTAGCACGTCCTCTTCCGTGACGGAGGAGGGCATCCACCGGCCCTGTAGGTCGGAGCCGGACATTGTTCAAGGTCCGAGGCGCTCAAATCTGGAGCTCTGGGTGTTGGAACTCGGGGCGAGGGGCACATTCGATTGAGGATTGAAGAAAAGAAACATGCCTTGGTCTCATTATCAAGAGGGAGAATACCAAGAGCCGTCCCCGGAACCGCTTGGAACTCACCTTCGATGGAGGAGGCGTGGCAACGGGCACGGTTGGGTTACCCACGCCCGTATTGATGGGAATCCCGGAATAAAGGGGAACACGATCTCTGCTTCGACAAGACGTGCCAAGGAAACCGCTTCGCTAAACGCGCTGAGGTGGTATAATAAAAACGATTCAAGTAAAGGCTTGGTAGTGGTGTGACGTCACGCCACAAAATACGTCAGCAGATTGAACATGTGTACATAATATTCTCTCTACGGTGGTATGCGGAATTTATTTTACAGAGCCGGACACTATCCTGGTGTTCACAATCTTCTATAAATTATTCGGAGGAGGAACCCGCCTTGCAATGCCGAAGACAACATGCGCGCCGGACTCATCGTCATTGAAGCCTGGTTCAGGGGCTACTGAGGGAGTCCTGGACTAGGGGGTGTCCGGATAGCCGGACTATCATCATCGGCCGGACTCCAAGACTATGAAGATACAAGATTGAAGACTTCGTCCCATGTCCGGATGGGACTTTCCTTGGCATGGAAGGCAAGCTTGGAGATACGGATATGTAGATCTCCTACCATTGTAACCGACTCTGTGTAACCCTAGCCCTCTCCGGTGTCTATATAAACCGGAGGGTTTTAGTCCATAGGACGAACAACCATTACAACAATCATACCATAAGCTAGCTTCTAGGGTTTAGCCTCCTTGATCTCGTGGTAGATCCACTCTTGTACTACCCATATCATCAATATTAATCAAGTAGGAGTAGGGTTTTACCTCCATCGAGAGGGCCCGAACCTGGGTAAAAACATCGTGTCCCTTGTCTCCTGTTACCATCCGCCTAGACGCACAGTTCGGGACCCCCTACCCGAGATCCGCCAGTTTTGACACCGACAGAGGGCTTTGTCAACTTAGTCAATATGAACGATTCTAGCTCTAGTGACCGTATGATGTCCATCCAACGGCCGTAGTGCTTCTTCAACCTCTGGTCTTCTTGCTCCAGCCGCCCAAACCAGCGCCGGTCGTGCTGCCTGCTCCTGCCTCCGGTGGCCGGCTTTGCTGTCGCGCAGGCCTGACTGCCCCACCCTACTCCAACCTTTGGCCAGACCATCCCTCTACTCAACCACAACCCCTGTTATTCTGTGGCGACACAACCTCACACCGCAGCCGAACCAGTCAACCCTTGTACTCCTCTTCGCGTGGGCATCCACTATCGCATCTTCCCCGGCTCCGTGTCGTCCCCTTCCTAGGCCTCGCCGTCGTCCACCGCCTTGGTGCTCTCAGCGCGGCGTGGCCAATGTGGTCAAGGAATGACTTCCATCGGAAGAGTACTGTACGTAGAGAGGCTGACAGCTGGGTCCACGGCTACAGCAAGGAAGTGCAACCTTATTACGCGTAAAATAATTATTCCTCCACCTGACAGCAGGGACCCACCAGACGGGCCACTGTATTTTGTGAAAAAATGTTTCCCTCCTGACTGCTGGTACCCACCAGCTACATCTTCGCACGCAAGGAAGTGCGTCCATATTACGGACAAAAAAATGATTCCACCCTGATAGCTGGGACCCACCAGCAATAACTTCGCACGCAAGGAAGTGCCTTCTTATCCTCCCTGACAGTCGGCACCCACCTGGTTGAAGCATACGTAGTGTTGTCATTCTGTTCGCGAATGTGTACATACATACTGGTCGATCGGTCTGTCTACAGGCTGCAGGATGAACCATGGCCGAGTAAGAAAGGGCATGTGTCATAGTAGAGGCGCGGACGTAGGATGTCACACAGTCCCGTCAATATCGTGTACACGTATGTACAGCCATGGTGCACGAAAGTAAATACGACCACATACGTACATACGGGCGGGGTCTGGAACGCCTACTCGCGCATACATACGGCCAGGGCTCGTGTACATGGAGAGGCAGCGGAGAGCACCAACGGCATCCTGTTCATCGGCAGCAAACCGGCTAGGTCGGAACGGAGAAACTGCATCATCGTGTTCATCGGGAGGCAACGGAATGCGTCATGTTCATCGGCAGCTAACCGGCTTGGACAGAACAGCCGAAATGAGGCTTGGCATACTGCAGAACAGAGGAAACGGCCTTCTGTTCGACCGCCTTCGGTCCAAATGGGATCATGTTCACCGGGAGGGGTTTGACGTACCGCAAAACGGAGGAAACGGGCTTCTCTTTGACCTCCTATAGTCGAAACGGGGTCCTGTTGATCAGGAGCGGTGTGGCGTACCACAAAACGGAGGAAACAAACTTCTCTTCGACCTTCTACGGTCGAAATGGGGGTCCTGTTCATCGGGAGGGGTGTGGCATACCGCAAATGGGACTCCATAGGCTACTGTTCATCCACCATCTACTGCCTCACTCCAGCCTCCACGGGCTACTATTCATCCATCGTCGACCTCCTCCAGCCTCCACCTGCGACTGTTCATCCACGATGTCTCCCTCCTTCCTCCACCAGCTACTGTTCATCCATGGGCTCCTGTTCATCCAGCCTCCACCGACTACTGTTCAACCACCCCTCCATGGGCTACTGTTCATCCAACCCTCCACTAGCTACTGTTCAACCAGCCCTCCACAGGGTCCTGTTCATCCACCCCCACCCGGCTCGATCGGGGTCCTATTCATCCAGTGGCAACGGCCTCTACTACCATGGGGTCCTGTTCATCCAAGCCCCACCAGGAACTGTTCATCCAACCCCCACCAGGAACTGTTCATCCAACCCCCAACAACTCTCACTGTTCATCAAGATGCAGCAGGTTCGATCGGCTTCACTTAGCAGCAGTAGCGAAGGAATTGCTCGATCGGGTTCACTAATGCGTAGCCAGTGCAATCGCTCGGGTTCAGTAGGCGAACGCCTCGCTCGGGTTCAATTAGAGCCTAATGCCTCGCACCCACGCGCGTACATGTATGAGAGAAACGTGCAATGCCTCCGTGCATCGCTCGGCCCCGACCACCCACCATAACCGGGAACTCCCCGATATTTTCCTCGCCCTCGCTTCTACCACGGTTTTTTCTGTCATGCACGGCCCAAAGAATGTCATGCAGTTGCGTCACCGGCCCGCCCAGGACGAAAAGCCCATTTTCTGTCATGATTTTTGTCATACAAGTAGGAGCCTACTACATCTATGATGGTACCGGGTTTTGTCACAATTATCGTCATAGAAGTGTCATAAGCATGACAGGAAAAGAAATCGTTCGGCCCAAAATGTCACGGATGTGTCTTTTTTTGGTAGTGTACCTTGGTTCTTAACTGAGGAAAATACTTATCTCTACTTTGCTACATCACCCTTTCCTCTTCAATGGAAAAGTCAACACAAGCTCAAGAAGTAGCATTTAGTCCACTTATATACCCCTTCTTTGATACCGATGCATACTTAGCATAGTTCTAATGTAAGTCTGGCGAGTACTTCGGATGAGTACTCACCGTTGCTTTGCACCACTTTTCTTCAACCCGGTTGCTGCTATTAGATAGTACTTCCCCGGATGCAGGTTCTGTCGGCGTTCTGGATATGGGGGTACCCAGACTTGCCTGCCTGTGGCCCACGGCGTGGCTCCATCGACGGCCTGGTACGGCCCAGCTTCAGCATCAACAACTCAAGACCCTCGCGAGGCAGAGGGCGCCGAGACCTCCAAGGGGATCGACCTCCTCATGCTGGCTCCCGAGGAGCGGAGATTTCCATGCAAAGTGCACCTCGCGAGGTTCAGCTGGCATGAGCCATGATGACCAAGGCCAGGCAGACGCCAGGCGGGTGCCAGCGGGCGTAGAGTAGCAGTTTCCCCTTCGGTGCAAGGAGGCAAGCAGCAGGTACGGAGTCCCAAGGAATCAACCAAAGGTTTCCATTCTGGTGCAACGAGACCAAGACCGCCAGGATGGCAGGACAGAGGTCACTGCTGAGCCCACCGCGGCGTCACGACCAGCGGCTTTTGTAGGCGAAGACCACTTTAGTCAGGATAAGATGTACTTGTTGTCTCCCTTCAAATTTGGCTGTTGTGGGATCCCTTCCCGCCTACATTTGGGAAGAGGACCAAGGCCACTATAAATAGGACCTAGCCAGCACCATAGGGAGGAGAGATCCATTCCACCCTCACCACCTCACCAGCTCACTTGAGCTCAAGAACACTGATGAACCACAAGTGTAGGGGATCTATCGTAGTCCTTTCGATAAGTAAGAGTGTCGAACCAATGAGGAGCAGAAGGAAATGACAAGCGGTTTTCAGTAAGGTTTTCTCTGCAAGCACTGAAATTGTAGGTAACAGATAGTTTTGTGATAAGATAAATTGTAACGGGTAACAAGCAATGAAAGTAAATAAAGTGCAGCAAGGCGACCCAATCCTTTTTGTAGCAAAGGACAAGCCTATACAATTTCTTATAATGAGAAAGGAGCTCCCGAGGACACATGGGAATTATCGTCAAGCTAGTTTTCATCACGCTCATATGATTCGCGTTTGGTACTTTGATAATTTGATATGTGGATGGACCGGTGCTTGGGTACTGCCCTTACTTGGACAAGCATCCCACTTATGATTAACCCCTATTGCAAGCATCCGCAACTACAAAAGAAGTATTGAGGTAAACCTAACCACAACATTAGACATATGGATCCAAATCAGCCCCTTACGAAGCAATGCATAAACTAGGGTTTAAGCTTCTGTCACTCTAGCAACCCATCATCTACTTTTTACTTCCCAATATCTTCCTCTAGGCCCAAATAATGGTGAAGTGTCATGTAGTCGACGTTCACATAACACCACTAGAGGAAAGACAACATACATCTCATCAAAATATCGAACGAATACCAAATTCACATGACTACTAATAGCAAGACTTCACCCATGTCCTCAGGAACAAACGTAACTACTCACAAAGCATATTCATGTTCATAATCAGAGGAGTAATAATATGCATTAAGGATCTGAACATATGATCTTCCACCAAGTAAACCAATTAGCATCAACTACAAGGAGTAATCAACACTACTAGCAACCCATAGGTACCAATTTGTGGTTTTGATACAAGATTGGATACAACAGATGAACTAGGGTTTTGAGAGGAGATGGTGCTGGTGAAGATGTTGATGGGGATTAACCCCCTCCGGATGAGAGGATCATTGGTGATGACGATGGTGATGATTTCCCCCTCCCGGAGGAAAGTTTCCCCGGCAGAATAGCTCTGCCGGAGCTCTAGATTGGTTCCGCCAAGGTTCCGCCTTGTGGCAGCGGAGTTTCATCCCGTAAGCTTGCCCCTGATTTTTTCTAGGGTAAAAGCCTTCATATAGCAGAAGATGGGCACCGGAGGGCCACCAGGGGGCCCAGGAGACAGGGGCGCGCCCGGTAGGGGTGGGCGCGGCCCCACCCTCCTGGCTATGGTGTGGGCCCCCTCTGGTGTTTCTTTCGCTCAGTATTCTTATTAATTCCAAAAATAACTTCCATGGAGTTTCAGGATTTTTGGAGCTGTGCAGAATAGGTTTCCAATGTTTGCTCCTTTTCCAGCCAGAATTCCAGCTGCCGGCATTCCCCCTCTTCATGGTAAACCTTGTAAAATAAGAGAGAATAGCCATAAGTATTGAGATATAATGTGTAATAACAGCCCATAATGCAATAAATATTAATATAAAAGCATGATGCAAAATGGACGTATCAAACACGCCTCCTGAGGTTGTTCTCTACTATACTAGTTCTTCCTCAGCCCCTCGAGGCAAACCCCCACAAAGTAGGAGTAGGGTTTTACACCGCAAGGTGGCCCGAACCTGGGTAAACTGCTGTGTCTTCCTTTCCCTTCGAGCTCGACGCGCTAGGCAGTGAGGTTTGCGAGTTGGCAAGCTAGGCAGGTTGAGACTCCGCACGCACCCCAGAGTTCGAACCTCTCAAGGGTTTGCGGAACCCGATATCCGACAGGTTCCTTCGGCGACGATTGCTACGTGGAGTTCAACGTCAAGGAGTAGTTCGAAGGTCCCATGTAGGAGGCCTACACCTTTTTTATCTAGAGTCATTGCTTGTTTTCGCCTCCTTAAGGCACCCTTATAATTATCTGTACTCATACCTAACCCTTGTCTTAATTTTAAGTCTTACAACCCTGGTTTGTAATATTTAGTTTCTTTGTTTAAATTTTAGTCGTAGAGTTGTGCTATGATATTATACCGTTTGTCACTGATATGATCGTGCATGCTTTTTGGATGTTTATTGCACGATTAATTCCGGAGGCGTCACACTTATAAAGCTGGTGTACCAAATATGCCAACGCCACCACTATTTAGAAAATAGTGTTGGTGCTTGATTGGAAATGGCATGTGAGGGAGTCCTGGACTAGGGGGTGTCCGGACAGCCGGACTATCATCGTCCGTCGGACTCCAAGACTACGAAGATACAAGATTGAAGACTCCGTCCCGTGTCCGGATGGGACTTTCCTTGGCGTGGAAGGCAAGCTTGGCGATACGGATATGTTGATCTCCTACCATTGTAACCGACTCTGTGTAACCCTAGCCTCCTCCGGTTTCTACATAAACCGGAGGGCTTTAGTCCGTAGGACACAACATACATTACAACAATCATACCATAGGCTAGCTTCTAGGGTTTAGCCTCCTTGATCTTGTGGTAGATCCACTCTTGTACTACCCATATCATCAATATTAATCAAGCAGGACGTAGGGTTTTACCTCCATCGAGAGGGCCCGAACCTGGGTAAAACATCGTGTTCCTCGTCTCCTATTACCATCCGCCTAGACGCACAGTTCGGGACCCCCTACCCGAGATCCGCCGGTTTTGACACCGACATTGGTGCTTTCATTGAGAGTTCCTCTGTGTCGTCACCGATAGGCCCGATGGCATCTTCAATCAACGACGCTGTCCAGGGTGAGACTTTTCTCCCCGGACAGACCTTCATTTTCGGCGTCTGCGCACTGTGGGCTAATTCGCTTGGCCATCTGGAGCAGATCGAAAGCTACGCCCCTGGCCATCAGGTCAGATTCGGAAGCCTAAACTTCATGGCTGATGTCCACAGAGACTTGATCTTCGACGGACCCGAGCCACAACCAAGCGCGCCGCACTGTTGCGATGGGCATGATCTAGCTTGCCGCCGAACAGTGCCTTGGTGGCCGCACACGAATCCGCTCCGGCCATTATTCCGGAGCCGATTGCCCGGATAGAGGATCAGTGGATAGACACCGCCTCGGGGGCTTCAACTTCCACGGCGATGGAGCCGAACACTAATCCCGTCCCTCGCAAAACTCGTGATTCCGAGGTGTCAGACTCCTTGCCGGACTCCGAACCTCCCACTCCCCTACCAATCGAATCGAATTGGGCGCCGGTTATGGAATTCACCGCCGCGGACATCTTCCAATACTCGCCTTTTGGCGATATCCTGAATTCACTAAAGCATCTCTCGTTATCAGGAGAGCCCTGGCCGGACTATGGCCAGGATGGTTGGGATGCAGACGACAAAGAAATTTAGAGCCCACCCACCACCCACTTTGTAGCCACTGTCGACGATCTAACCGACATGCTAGACTACGACTCCGACGACATCGACGCTATGGACGACAATGCTGGAGACGAACAGGAACTAGCGCCTACAGGGCACTAGAAGACCACCTCGTCATACGACATATATATGGTGGACACCCCAAAAGACGGGGACGGCGAAGAAGCAGCGGAGGCGGACTCTTTAAAGAAGCAGCCCAAACGCCGGCGTCAGCGGCGCCGCTCTAAATCCCGCCATAGCAAGAATGGAGATTCCGGCACAGGAGATAATAATACCCCAGAGAGTGCCGAAGAGAATCCCCCCCAGCAAGACTCAGCGCAGGAGGATGCAGAAGCAAGCCCTCACGAGAGGGCGGCAGACGAAGAGGTTGAGGATCATAACTATATGCCTCCCTCCGAAGACGAAGCAAGCCTCAACAATGACGAATTCGTCGTACCTGAGGATCCCGTCGAACAAGAGCGTTTCAAGCGCAGGCTTATCGCCACAGCAAACAGCCTAAAGAAAAAGCAGCAACAGCTTCAAGCTGATCAGGACCTGCTGGCCGATCGATGGACCGAGGTCCTCGTGGCCGAAGAGTATAAACTCGAACGCCCCTCCAAAAGCTACCCAAGACGCAAGATGCTCCCCCGATTAGAGGAGGAAGCATACATACCTCCATCACCAGCGCACGATATGGCTGACCGACCACCCCGTGGTCGTGACAGAGAGGCAGCCAGGCCCCCAGCCAAGACCGTACCCCGGCATAGCTCCAAAAGTACGAAGCCAAGAGGGAACGCGCCAGACTTGCGAGACATATTGGAGGACAAAGCAAGACAATCCAGATCCATCTACGGATCACGTGGGCGCCCCACGACCCACGACGAATATTGTCGCGCCGGATACAATAACCCCGGCCGGGCCGAGCACAGCAGACAGCGCTCTCTCGAGCTGCGTCGCGATATTGCTCAATACAGAGGTGCCGCACACCCGCTATGCTTCACTGACGAAGTAATGGATCATCAAATCCCCGAAGGGTTTAAACCTGTAAACATCGAATCCTACGATGGCACAACAGACCCCGTGCTTTGGATCGAAGATTATCTTCTCCACATCCACATGGCCCGCGGCGACGATCTCCATGCCATCAAGTATCTACCACTCAAGCTTAAAGGACCAGCTCGGCATTGGCTAAATAGCTTGCCCGCAGAGTCAATTGGGTGCTCGGAAGACCTGGAAGCCGCATTCCTCGACAACTTCCAGGGCACGTATGTGCGACCACCAGACGCCGATGACCTAAGCCACATTATTCAGCAGCCAGACAAATCGGCCAGACAATTCTGGACACGGTTCTTGACAAAGAAAAACCAAATCGTCGACTGTCCGGACGCAGAGGCCCTTGCAGCCTTCAAACATAACATCTGGGACGAATGGCTAGCCCGGCACCTGGGGCAGGAAAAGCCGAAATCCATGGCAGCCCTCACATCGTTAATGACCCGCTTTTGCGCGGGAGAGGACAGCTGGCTAGCTCGCAGCAACAATCTCCGTAAAAATTCTGGAGGTCCGGATACTAAGGACAACAACAGCAGGTCACGTCGAAACAAAAACAAACGCCGCATTAACGGCGACGATAAGGAGGATACGGCAGTCAGCGCCGGATTCCGAGGCTCTAAACCCGGTCAGCGGAAGAAGCCATTCAAAAGAACCACTCCGGGTCCGTCCAATCTGGACCGAATACTCGACCGCTTATGCCAGATACATGGCACCTCTGAAAAGCCAGCTAACCACACTAATAGAGATTGCTGGGTGTTCAAGCAGGACGGCAAGTTAATTGCCGAAAACAATGACAAGGGGCTAAACAGCGACGACGAGGAAGAGACCCGACCGCCGAACAATAGAGGACAGAAGGGTTTTCCCCCACAAGTGCGGACGGTGAATATGATATACGCGACCCATATACCCAAGAGGGAGAGGAAACGTGCACTAAGGGACGTCTATGCGATGGAGCCAGTCGCCCCGAAGTTCAATCCATGGTCCTCTTGTCCGATCACTTTCGATCGAAGAGACCATCCGACCAGCATACGCCATGCGGATTCGCCGCATTGGTTTTAGACCCAATCGTCGATGGATTTCACCTCATGAGAGTCCTGATGGATGGCGGCAGTAGCCTGAACCTGCTTTATCAGGATACAGTGCGCAAAATGGGCATAGACCCCTCAAGGATTAAACCTACAAAGACAACCTTTAAAGGTGTCATACCAGGAGTGGAAGCCAACTGTACAGGCTCAGTCACACTGGAAGTGGTCTTCGGATCCCCGGATAATTTCTGGAGCGAAGAGTTAATCTTCGACATAGTCCCGTTTCGCAGCGGCTATCACGCTCTGCTCGGACGAACCGCGTTTGCAAAATTCAATGCGGTGCCGCATTATGCATACCTAAAGCTCAAGATGCCAGGCCCTCGTGGAGTCATCACGGTCAATGGTAATACGGAACGCTCCCTCCGAACGGAGGAACATACAGCGGCTCTCGCAGCAGAAGTACAGAGTAGCCTCTTAAGGCAATTCTCCAGTCCGGCCGTTAAACAGCCGGATACAGCAAAACACGCCCGAAGCAATACCAACCAAGACCACCTGGCGCGATCAGAGCATGCGTAGCAATGCGGCCCCAACCCTCGCCCGCGCATGATCGCAATAATAACACTCCGCGTACATCATTACGCTTTGGAGATACCATGGGCACCGGGGAGGGGGCACGATCGCAACGGACCCAGAGTGCGGTTCGACCACACCAGGGGCTCGCAAGTGTGCCCCCCTTTTTTTATTTTTTTTCCTTCTTTTATGTACACAGGACTCCGTTAACCAGAAGCCCTGTCCGGCGGTGAACCTACCGAACTCATGATGCAACAGTGAGGGACTAAAGAAGGCTGCGACGAACACTCAGGTGGTATCAATTACGAGCATTAAATTCGATTATATACACCAAGTCCGCAGCTCACCCCTAGAGGGGGACATGTTTACTTAGTCCAAATCCCTTGCTTACCACACTATTTGTATCAGTCCGCTCTCCTAGCAGACTTTCTTTCATAAATGCAGCACCTTTTTGATTGCAATTTCATTACCTTTTATATATATATGCTCATTATATGACATCTTGCGCCCGTATATTTTGGTACGGCCTAATACGCCAGGGGCTTATGTTCCCCACTCTATGGTGTGATAAGTCCGAACACTTTCATAAGTGCGGCACCCCGAACTTATAGCATTATATGAATCGGCTCCGAATCATGTCTTGGGTCAATAGTTGGGTTTGCCCGGCTCCCATGTTTTGGTGCCTTACGTTCCGTTCTGTCGGCTAAGGTGGCACTGGGAGAACCACTATGATTGCGCCCCGGTTAAGCCGGGCGAGCGCCTCAGTGGAGAAAGCTAAAACTGACCGGCATGATAAGGCGAGAGACTGGTCGCTGTTCGAGAGGTTTTTTCGGGTCCTTAAAGACTCACGCCGCTTCGAGCGAAGTTCCGGACAATGTCCGACGAAGGCGTGGATAGCGCCCCGGATTCGGTCTTCCGAATACCAGGGGCTTCGCCGAAATTTAAAATTATAGAATTCTATGGCTAAGTGAGAGTGTTCAAGCATTATAAGTCCGGTTGCCTTGTTCGTTGTGTTGAGCTCCTCCCTCGATGGACCCAACAATGGGAACAAGAGTGCTCAAGTTTATCCCGAACACCCCAGCACTCGTGGCTTGGGGGCTGAAGCCAACGACTTGCCATCTCTCAGATTTTATAAACGGCCGCACAGAAGGTAATATTTTAAATTAAAAAAGCGTTGCTCAAAGCGCACATGAACAAAGTTTCAGCGCACAGGATAATACATAGCAAATTCACTCAAAGATTACATTTCTGGGGCACTCATCCGCAATATCGCGGGCTCCCTTCAGGACAGTTTTATAATACATTTCGGGCGTGCGATACTCCTTGCCTGGTGGCGGTGGGTCCGTGAGAAGCTTCTCCGCATCCAACCTGCCCCAATGCACCTTTGTGCAGGCGAGGGCCCGGCGAGCACCTTCAATACAGGCGGAGCGCTTGATGACATCCACCCAAGGGCATGCATCCACCAGCCGCCGCATGAGGCCAAAGTAGCTCCCAGGCATGACCTGTTCAGGCCACAACCGGAGTATAAGGCCCTTCATGGCCTCCTCAGCTACCTTGTGGAGTTCGACCAGCTGCTTCAGCTGGTCGCTTGGGGGCACCGGATGGCCGGCCTCAGCATACGAGACTAGAAGACCTTCTCCGTCGAGCTCCCCTCCTCGCCACGATAGAATGCGGCGGCATCAGACGCACTACGCGTAGATCTGCAAATGCCCCTGGAGAGCTCCGAATGCGGGTAAGTGTCAGGTAGTTTACATTAACATGCCTTCTTTGCATGAAAAATGCCTTACCCGCCGCTATCTTCTTTATATCTTCAACCTCCTGAAGGGCCCTATGGGCCTCGGCCTTGGCGGACTTGGCACTTTCGAGAGCCGAGGCAAGCTCGGACTCTCGAGTCTTGGAGTCACGCTCCAAACTCTCATGCTTTTCCATGAGATCCTGGAGCTCTTGCCAAACTTCCGCCACCCGTGTCTCCTGCTTTTCTCGCTCTGCCCGTTCCGCGGCCGCACTGCGTTCGGCCGCGGACATAGCCTCCTTCAGGGCTGCCACCTCGTTAGTGGCCCCTGCAATACACATATTATCCTTGTTAACTTTATTGCAACCAAAATCCTTTTTTATAAGGTAACTATTCAAAGTGGTGTTACTCACCTTCTTTGTCCTCGAGCTGCTTCTCCGCATGGCTGAGCTCTCGCTCGGACCGCTCGAGATCCTGCTTTAGCACATCGACCTCCGCCGTTAGTGCGGCAGAGGTCAGCAGCGCAGCCTGCAAACCCATATTGACATATTTTAAGCAACCCTGCGTATATCTTGTTAGATCCTCAGTCCGGCTTTTTCTTTCCGAACACCGAACTGAGCATCAGGGGCTACTGTCTATGCAGTATTACATTACATAATTTTAACTTCTTACCTCAAAGCCTGTTAGAAGGCTGCTGTAGGCTTTGGTCAGCCCGCTTTTGGCGAGCTGAACCCTTTGAATCACCGCACTCATGATAGTGCGGTGTTCTTCCTCGATGGAAGCGCCTTTAAGCGCCTCCAACAAGTTATCCGGCGCCTCCGGTTGGACGGAGGCCGCCGGTGTCACGGTCTTGCCCTTCTTTCGAAGGGGCCGCTTGCCGGACTCTGGAACCACTGCGGGTTCCGATGTAGAGTCCGGCGCAAAGTCCAGGAGGCTGCCTGACGGCGCCTCCGGAGCCTCCTCCTGATGGGTCCCTCTCTGGGATCCCACCTCGGCGTCCTCGCCGGCGCAGGGGGTAGTGGCCGTCGGAAGTGAATCCACATCCGACGGGGCCAAGGACCCGCTTGATGAAGCGGGGAGATCATCATCAGCCGGACTACGGACAGAATGCGGTGTTAGAAGGACACTACGCGACATAAAAGATATTGCATATCAAGGATCCGGATACTTACGATCTCGCTGGACGCTTGGCCCTTGGAGGCCACTCATCCTCGCCAACGGTGGTATTGGCGAAACTGTCCGGGGGGATAGTTCTCCCCCTCTTGGACCCTTCGGCCTTCCTCTTCTTCTCTCCCTCCTCCGGGAGAGAGTACTCCTCCTCCTCCTTGTCTTCGAGGGAGGAGTACGCCTCGTTGTCAAACGCCTGATTGCGGGAACTCTTTTGAGTCCCCGCGGCCACCTTCTTGGCCTTCTTCTCCGGCACCACGTGCGGTGCCGGAACCAGCAGCCCTGCTAAACGGGCGTCCACTGGGTCTTCTGGCGTGGGAGCCAGGCTGATAAGCTGCTTGGCCTTCTCCATCCATTCCTGTCAAAGGAAAGGAAAGAATGAAACCCCCTTATAATCAATTCGATTGCTACAAAGTGTCCCGTACTAGGGTTGAATCACTTACCTCGTCAGTTGGATGCTGCGAGCTGAATCCGCGATCTTCCGTCGCGGATGCGGGGGCTTCGGCGCCCTTAAACAGCACCCTCCAGGCGCCTTTGTATGTCGTATCGAAGAGCCCGCTCAGCGCCTGGTGCTGTTCTGGATTGAACTCCCATAGATTGAATGCCCGTTCTTGGCATGGGAGAATCCGGCGGATGAGCGTGACTTGGACCACGTCGACGAGCCTGAGCTTGCTCACCAGCTTCTGGATGCAGGCTCGGAGTCCCGTCACCTCCTTCGGATCTCCCCACAACAAGCCCTTCTCTTTCCAGGAGGTGAGCTGCGTGGGGACGCCAGATCTAAACTCGGGGGCCGCCGCCCATGTGGGCTTGCGCGGCTCGGTGATGTAGAACCACCCAGATTGCCACCCCTTGACGGAGTCCACGAAGGCCCCTTCGAGCCAAAGGACGTTGGGTAATTTACCCAACATGGCGCCTCCGCATTCCGCTTGTGTGCCCTTCACAACCTTCGGCTTGACGTTGAAGGTCTTGAGCCACAGGCCGAAGTGGGGTCGGATGCAGAGGAAGGTCTCGCACACGACGATGAACGCCGAGATGTTGAGGATGAAGTTCGGCGCCATATCGTGGAAATCCAGGCCGTAATAGAACATGAGCCCCCGGACGAATGGATGGAGCGGAAAGCCCAGTCCGCGGAGGAAGTGGGGAAGAAAGATGACCCTCTCGTGAGGCCCAGGGGTAGGGATGAGCTGCCCCTCGTCGGGCAGCCGATGCGCGATATCGCCGGAAAGATATCCGGCGCTGCGCAGTTTGGTGATGTGCTCCTCCTTAACGGTGGAGGCCAACCATTTGCCTCCCGCTCCGGACATATTCGGAGAAGGTCGAGGCGAGATGCGCGAGCTTGGGCATTGGAGCTTGAGTGCGCGGAGATGGATAAGCAAAGAGAGGAAGAAGGCGTAGGTGAGAAGGTAAATCCTTATCCCTTATATATAGGCGGACAAAGCTGTGCGTCCCCCACCGGCCTGGTAAAACTCACTTATCTCCCAAGCGCCACCATCAATGGCGCGGTTGGGTTACCCACGTCCGTATTGATGAGAATCCCGGAATAAGGGGAACACGATCTCTGCTTCGACAAGACGTGCCGAGGAAACCGCTTCGCTAAACGTGTTGAGGTGGTATAGTAAAAAACGATTCAAACAAAGGCTTGGTAGCGGTTTGATGTCACGCCGCATAATACGTCAGCAGATTGGACTGGTGTACATTTTATTCTCTCTACGGTGGAATGTGGAATTTATTTTGCAGAGCCGGACACTATCTTGGTGTTCATGATCTTCTCTGGATTATTCAAGGGAGGAACCCGCCTTGCAATGCCGAACATTATGCGCGCCGGACTTATCGTCATTGAAGCCTGGTTCAGGGGCTACTGAGGGAGTCCTGGACTAGGGGGTGTCCGGACAGCCGGACTATCATCGTCCGCCGGACTCCAAGACTACGAAGATAAAAGATTGAAGACTCCGTCCCGTGTCCGGATGGGACTTTCCTTGGCGTGGAAGGCAAGCTTGGCGATATGGATATGTAGATCTCCTACCATTGTAACCGACTCTGTGTAACCCTAGCCTCCTTCGGTGTCTATATAAACCGGAGGGCTTTAGTCCGTAGGACACAACATACATTACAACAATCATACCATAGGCTAGCTTCTAGGGTTTAGCCTCCTTGATCTCGTGGTAGATCCACTCTTGTACTACCCATATCATCAATATTAATCAAGCAGGACGTAGGGTTTTACCTCCATCGAGAGGGCCCGAACCTGGGTAAAACATCGTGTCCCTCGTCTCCTGTTACCATCCGCCTAGACGCACAGTTCGGGACCCCCTACCCGAGATCCGCCGGTTTTGACACCGACAGCATGCCACCAACTAAAGTTGTGGCTAGCCATTTATCTGCTAGCGAACCAATCTCCTTCTATGCATATTCTATCACATTCCCTGATACACCTTATATAAAATGATATGTCAATTTTGGCATAAACCTAATCCAACATTATTGATCCTTGTTTTTTGACCTTCCAACATATTTTAATCTTCTTTTCACATGTCTTGAACTCTTCATGTTATCCTTTCAACTGTTCAGTTTGACCATTGCTATTTAATTTTCACAGTTCATGAGGATAACCAGTATGGGTTACTAATGACTGCTTGAACTATGTCGGTATTTCCCCAAAGAGGAAGGGATGATGCAGCACAGCGGCGATAGCTACTTCCCTCAGTGATGAGACCAAGGTTATCGAACCAGTAGGAGAACCAAGCAACACAACATAAATAGCCCCTGCACACAAATAACAAATACTCGCAACCCGACGTGTTAAAGGGGTTGTCAATCCCTTTCGGGTAATGATGCCTCGAATTTGCGAGAAGACGTGATAAAGTTGTGATAGATAGGATAAATAGATCGCAAAATAAATAAAGTGCAGCAAGGTATTTTGTATTTTTGGTTTAATAGATCTGAAAATAAAAGCAAAGGAAAATAGATCGCAAAGGCAAATATGATGAAAAGAGACTCGGGGGCCGTAGGTTTCACTAGTGGCTTCTCTCGAGAAAAATAGCAAACGGTGGAAAAACAACTACAGTTGGGAAATTGATAGAACTTCAAATAATCATGACAATATCCAGGCAATGATCATTATATAGGCATCATGTCCAAGATTAGTAGACCGACTCCTGCCTTCATCTACTACTATTACTCCACACATCAACCGTTATCCAGCATGCATCTAGTTATTAAGTTCATGGAAAAATGGAGTAATGCAATAAGAATGATGACATGATGTAGACAAGATCTATTTATGTAGAAAAAGACCCCGTCTTGTTATCCTTAATAGCAACGATACATACGCGTTGTTTCCCCTTCTGTCACTGGGATCAAGCACCGTTAGATCGAATCCATCACAAAGCACCTCTTCCCATTGCAAGATAATTAGATCAAGTTGGCCAAACAAAACCCAAATATCGGAGAATAAATACAAGGCTATAATCAATCATGCATATAAGAGATCAAATAAGACCTAAATAACTTTCATGGATAAAAACATAGATCTGATCATAAACTCAAAGTTCATCGAATCCCAACAAACACACCGCAAAAAGACTTACATCATATGGATCTCCAAGAGACCATCGTATTGATAATCAAGAGAGAGACAGGAAGCCATCTTGCTACTAACTACGGACCCGTAGGTCTACAAAGAACTACTCACGCATCATTTGAGAGGCACCAATGGACATGATGAACCCCTTCGAGATGGTGTCTAGATTGGATGTGGTGTTTCTGGAACTTGCGGCGGCTGGAATTGATTTCCGTCGTCTCCCCTGGGGTTTCTGGAATATTGGGGTATTTATAGAGCAAAGAGGCGGTGCGGGAGGCCACCGAGGTGGGCACAACCCATCAGGGCACGCCTGGGCCTCTAGGCGTGCCCTGGTGGGTTGTGCTCCCCTTGGAGCTCCCCTCAGGTACTTTCTTAGCCCACTGAATATCTTGTGGTCCAAAAAATCCACAAAAAGTTTCCCTGTGTTTGGACTCCATTTGGTATTGATTTCATGTGATGTAAAAAACAAGCAAAAAGCAACAACTGACACTGGGCACTATGTCAATAGGCTAGTACCAAAAACTGATGTAAAATGACTATAAAATGATTGTAAAACATCCAAGAATGATAATATAATAGCATTGAACAATAAAAAATTATAGATACGTTGGAGATGTATCAGCATCCCCAAGCTTAATTCCTGCTCGTCCTCGAGTAGGTAAATAATAAAATCAGAATTTTTGATGTGGAATGCTGCCTAACATGTTCATCACATTTTCTTTTCTTTATAGCATGGACATTTGGACTTTTATATGGTTCAAAGCAATAGTCTAGTTTTGACATGAAGACTTTAATACTCAAGCATACCAACAAGCAACCATGTCTTTCAAAATATCAACACTAAAGCAAGTTATCCCTAGCCCATTATGCTCAATCATTGATCCATTCATGAAACATACCCGAATATTAGCTACACCCAATGCTCAAATAAGATCATAGTTCCCCTTAGTTGGTGCTTTATAAGAGAAGATGGAGACTCAATTTCCAAATAAAAATTGCATAAATTAAAAGAAAGGCCCTTCGCAGAGGGAAGTAGGGATTTGTAGAGGTGCCAGAGCTCAGAGAGAAAATTGAGAGATAAAAACATTTTGGGAGGCATACTTTTCCCACCAACGAAAATGACTTAGAGCTCCCAACACTTTCCATTCTAGATACATCATAGGCGGTTCCCAAACAAAGTTTATTCCGTTTTCCACCATTACTTTCACTTTCCATGGCTAACTGTATCCACGGGTGCCCTCCATACCAACACTTTCCAAGGAATTTATTATTTGACAACATAAAGTAAATTCATTTTTCATTTTGGTACTGGGCATCCCTAATACCTTTGCCGTACTCTCGTGCAATGATAAGTGAATAAACACTCATCATGAGAATAACACATCTAGCATGGAAAATATTGGCCACCCCTCACAGCCTCGCGAGAGATACGAGCACACAAAAGAGAACTTTATTATGGAAATTACAGATGGCACATGTAAATTTGCTTAGAACGGCACGGAAATACCGCATATAGGTAGGTATAGTGGACTCATATGGCAAAACTGGTTTAAAGGGTTTTGGATGCACAAGTAGTGATCATACTTAGTGCAAAATGAAGGCTAGCAAAAGATTGAGAAGCGACCAACCAAGAAATGAAAAATCTCGTACCCAAGCATTAAGCATAAGTAACAACGAATAATGCACTACAAGTTGGATATACATTTCATTGCATAACTATTGACTTTCATGCTTGCATAGGGAATCACAAACCTTAACATCAATATTCTTACTAAAGCACAATTACTCATCAACATGACTCACATATCATATCGTCATATCTCAAAACCATTACTAAGAATCAAGTTTATTTTGTCCAATGATCTTCATGGAAGTTTTTATTATATCCTCCTTGGATATCTATTACTTTGGGACTAATTTCATATGTTGCTTTTGGTAAGCTCAAACAAATTTAAGTGAAGAACATGAGCATAATTTTTCTTTCTCTCAAAATAATCTAAGTGAAGTAGAGAGAATTTCTAAAAAAATTACTAACTTCCAAATAAATCTAAGTGAAGCATGAGAGCATTTCTTTAAAAATAACAAAGCATACCGTGCTCAAAAAGAAGTGAAGCACTAGAGCAATTCCATGGCTCTAAAAATTTAAGTGAAGCATAGGAGCAAGTATAGCATAATTTTTGGCTCTCTCAAAAAGGTGTGTCCAGCAAGGATTCAAGACTTAAAACACAAAGCAAAACAAGCAAAGACTCATATCATACAAGACAATCCAAGCAAAACTCATAATATGTGACGAATAAAAATATAGTTCCAAGTAAAATACCGATGGTTGTTAGAAGAAAGAGGGGATGCCACTCGGGGGCATCCCCAAGCTTAGTTGCTTGCTACATCTTGAATATTATCTTGGGGTGCCTCGGGAATCCCCAAGCTTAGCCTTTTGCTAATTCTTATTCCTTCATCCATCGTAAGATCACCCAAAACTTGAAAACTTCACTCACACAAAACTCAACAAAACCTTTGTGATATCCGTTAGTATAAAAAAGCAAACCACTACTATAAGTACTGTTGAAAACCCATTCATATTTTATTTTTTCATTATATCTACTGTATTCCAACTTTTCTATGGCAAACACTCTTCAAAGAAAACCATAGAATCATCAAAACAAGCACACAACGCAAAGAAAACAGAATCTGTCAAAAACAGAACAGTCTATAGCAATCTGACTACTTCGAATACTTCTGTAACTCCAAAATTCTGAAACATTAGGACGACGTAAATAATTTGTTTCTTAATATTTTGCAAAAAGAATCAACTAAAAAGAACTCTTCTATTAAAAATGAAAAATAATTTCGTCAGCGCAAAAGTTTCTGTTTTTCAGCAAGATCAAATCAACTTCCACCCAAATCATCCCAAAGGCCTTGCTTAGCACAAACACTAATTTAAACCACAGAAACACATCTAAACAGAGGAATAATTGGGTAAACACACAAGAACAGAAAATAATAAGCAAAAAAATATTTTATTCCTTGGGTTGCCTCCCAACAAGCTCTTTCTTTATAGCCATTAAGATAGGCTTGAGATTTCAATGATGCTCACATGAAAGTAAAGAATTGAAGCACAAAGGGAGCATCATAAAAAATGTGACAAACACATTTAAGTTTAACATACTTCCTATGTATAGGAATTTTGTAGGTAACCAAATTACCAAGACAAGAAACATCTAGCATATGCAAGGAATAAGACATAAACAATGGCAATCTCAACATGACGAGAGCTAATTTAGTAACATGAAAATTTCTACAACCACATTTTCCTCTCTCATAATAATTGCATGTAGGATCATACTCAAATTCAATAATATAGCTATCACATAACCTATTCTCTATATGATCCACATGCATGCAAAGTTGACACTCTTCCAAATTAGTGGGATTATAATCAAATAAAGTCATGACCTCTCCAAACCCACTTTTATCAAAAAATTCATAAGATTGATCATTCTCCAAAGTAGTGGGGTTATTATTACCTAGAGTTGACACTCTTCCAAACCCACTTTCAATATTATAGCAAACATATTCATCACGAGGCTTAAATAAATTTTCAAGATCATAAGAAGAATCACCCCAATCATGATTATTGCAATAAGTAGAGGACATATCAAAATTAGCATCCCCAAGCTTGGGGTTTTGCATATTACTAGCATAATTGACATTAATAGAATTTATTATAACACCATTGCAATCATGCTTTTCATTCAAGTACTATCATGAATCACTTCATAAATTTCTTGTTTTATCACTTCATCACAATTTTCAGATTCATGAATCTCAAGCAAAACTTCATAAAGATAATCTAGTGCACTCAACTTACTAGCAATTGGTTCAACATAGATCTTTTAAAAAGATTAGCAAGTGGATGAGGATCCATAAACATTTTTCGTTTGATTTCCAATAAAACACATAATTATGCCAAACAACCAAGCAAAGTAACCAAGTAATACATAAGGGCAAACGAAAAAGGCAAAAAGGAAGAAGGCAAATAAAATGGCAAACTTTTGTGAAGTGGGGGAGATGAAAACGAGAGGCAAATGGCAAATAATGTAAATTGCGAGCAGATGAGATTTGTGATTAGGAACCTAGTTGATGTTGATGATGTCTCCCCGGCAATAGCTCCTGAAATTGGCGAGTTGACGAGAGACTATCTTGACGTGATCCTCCCTGGCAACGGCGCCAGAAATTCCTTTTGATGCCTGCTTGAACTATGTCGGTATTTCCCTAAAGAGGAAGGGATGATGCAGCACAGTGATGGTAGGTATTTCCCTCAGTGATGAGACCAAGGTTATCGAACCAGTAGGAGAAACAAGCAACACAACGTAAACAACCCCTGCACACAAATAACAAATACTCGCAGCCCGAGGTGTTAAATGGGTTGTCAATCCCTTTCGGGTAATGATGCCTCGAATTTGCGAGAAGACGTGATAAAGTTGTGACAAATAGGATAAATAGATCACAAAATAAATAAAGTGCAGCAAGGTATTTTTGTATTTTTGGTTTAGTAGATCTGAAAATAAAAGCAAAGGAAAATATATCGCAAAGGCAAATATGATGAAAAGAGACCCGGGGGCCGTAGGTTTCACTAGTGGCTTCTCTCGAGAAAAATAGCAAACGGTGGGAAAACAATTACTGTTGGGAAATTGATAGAACTTCAGATAATCATGATGATATCCATGCAATGATCATTATATAGGCACCACGTCCAAGATTAGTAGACCGACTCCTGCCTGCATCTACTACTATTACTCCACATGTTGACCACTATCCAGCATGCATCTAGTTATTAAGTTCATGGAAAAATGGAGTAATGCAATAAGAACGATCACATGATGTAGACAAGATCTATTTATGTAGAAATAGGCCCCATCTTGTTATCCTTAATAGCAACGATACATACATGTCGTTTCCCCTTCTGTCACTGGGATCAAGCACCGTAAGATCGAACCCATCACAAAGCACCTCTTCCCATTGCAAGATAAATAGATCAAGTTGGCCAAATAAAACCCAAATATAGGAGAAGAAGTACGAGGCTATAATCAATCATGCATATAAGAGATCAAAGAAGACTCAAATAACTTTCATGGATAAAAACATAAATCTTATTTTAACTCAAAGTTCATCGGATCCCAATAAACACACCGCAAAAAGACTTGTATCATATGGATCTCCAAGAGAACATTGTATTGATAATCAAGAGAGAGAGAGGAAGCCATCTAGCTACTAACTACGGATCCGTAGGTCTACAAAGAACTACTCACGCATCATCGGAGAGGCACCAATGGACATGATGAACCCCTCCAAGATGGTGTCTAGATTGGGTGTGGTGTTTCTGGAACTTGCGGCGGCTGGAATTGATATTCGTCGTCTCCCCTAGGGTTTCTGGAATATTGGGGTATTTATAGAGCAAAGAGGCGGTGCAGGAGGCCACCGAGGTGGGCACAACCCATCGGGGCGCGCCTGGGCCTCCAGGCGCGCCCTTGTGGGTTGTGCTCCCCTCGGAGATCCCCTCAAGTACTTTCTTGGTCCACTGGATGTCTTCTGGTCCGAAAATATCCACAAAAAGTTTTGCTGCGTTTGGACTCCGTTTGGTATTGATTTCCTGTAATGTAAAAAACAAGCAAAAAACAGTAGTTGGCACTGGGCACTATGTCAATAGGTTAGTACCAAAAAATGATATAAAATGACTATAAAATGATTGTAAAACATCCAAGAATGATAATATAACAGCATGGAACAATCAAATTAAGAGTTCACCAAGCCATTTTGATTCAATTTAGTTGTATCCAATGTTGTGAGTTATGCTTCCATTGTTTACCTCGTTAAGATGATCTGCTTGCAAGGCTTGCATGAAGCAACAACACCAGAGTGAATATCCACTTGTCACCTTTATCATCAACATCAAAAATCCAATTTAAGTCACCCTTCGAGTACTATTGGAGATCTGTATAGTCAATTTCATAGCTCACGGTCCCCTTTAGATAGCACATTACTCTCTCAAGAGCATGCCAATGACTATCTCCTGAACTGGAAATAAAACTATTCAGTTTTCTCACAACAAATGTGATGTCAGGCCTAGTAGCGCTAGTTAAATACATGAGCGAGCCAATTATTTGAGATATCTCAACTGAGCTCTAGTAGCTTGTTGATTCTTTCGAAGAAACACACTGTGATCATAAGGAGTTAGAGAAGGTTTGCAATCATAATATCCAGATATCCCCAAGACCTTTAAAGAGAAGTTGTAACTGTTTTCGTTTTAACATAAGAGGTTGAAGAAATTTGCATTGTACAAAGAAGATAAAATGGAAAAGTTGTAGCAGTTTCCACTATAAAAAATAATTGGAACCAATTAGCATATTACAGAGAAGTTATAACAGTTTACATTTTAACAGAGAAGTTGAAGCAGTTAAAGAAGCAGTAGCACCACTAACAGCACTGGCCTTGCAGGCCATGCCGCCCAATCCCCACACAACCGGCCGACTATAAATGGAGTCATCATTGTCCCTTACCCTAACACTAGCCGCCAGAGCACCTAAAAACTCGGATCTAGATCCGCTGCCAATACTGCCCTCAAATCGACAATCCGTCCTCACCACCGCCGGTGCCAGAGCCATGGTTTGTCGTCATTCGATTACTACGCGCAGCTCACCCCCGCCCATCAAGCCCAAGTTGCGGCGGAGGTAGCTGTAGAGGTTGCCACTCGTGAGGCTGTTGCGCCACCAACTCGAGCTCCTCTTAAGAGTCAAAATCAAAGAAGGTGGATGGGGGAGGGGAAGGAGATGTAGGTGGAGGGCAGCGACAGCTTTTAGATGGCGGCGACACTGGATGACCTCGTCACTGCCGATCTCAAGGATGCTCACCGCCATCCCGCGGACCTCGAGGTGGCAGCGGAAGACCGCGTCGTCTCTAAATTGATAACCGAAGAGCACGAGGTTGCCACCAACCGCGTCCTTCTAGATAACGCAAGGAACGAGTCGAAGGAGATGTTCCATGACCTCGATGACATCAACGACCACCACCATCATCACCACCCAATGGGGGGTGCCTGTCGGCACCAACGACGACGAGGCCTCTGGCTCTGACATCATCTACATTTCCTCCTTCGGCAAGTAGTAAATTATTCTATCTAGCTAATCTTGTACAAATTCTAGTAGTTGTAGTACCAATGAAGCAGTATATGCAATACTAAGGAATGCCATCTACAATTTGAATAATTAAGCACTGCAACCTATCTAGGTTGAAATTTCGGTGTGGGTGATTTGGGGGGAATTTGGAGGAGATGTATGGGGGTTCCGAGCAGTAACCTTACTCGTTTAGATTAGCTCGGTGGTGGCCACGACCATGGGAAGATGCAGAACAACGATCATAGCCACATACCATGGGAATAGGTGGCATGACAAGCGCTAAAGGCTTGGCGATGCCAGTGATCTGAGATGTGGGGGTGACCAAGAGTGGGAGGGACGAGGGAAAGCAGTAAATACAATTGAGGTGATTGACCGTGCATGTGGTTCTAACCATAAAGCCACCTATAATACTTAGGAACTGAAGGCGGTTACAAAATTGAAACTGCCTTCGTGATTATTATAGGCGGTTCCAAAATCTCAACCGCCTCCACGACAAAAATAACCACCTCCACTATATTATTAGAGACGGCTTTGCCACATGGGGAGGTAACCACCTCCGTGTACCGCCGCTAATGCTTGTTTTCTACTAGTCGCGGTTGTAGCCTCTCTCTCTTCTCTGCACTTCCTCTACCTCCTCTACATAGAGGGGGAGTGTGGTAGAGTGAAGTGATGCAACTGACATGTGGTGGAAAAACTCTCTAGAAGTACAAAATGTGTCCACAACGAGTTCGTGTATTGACACGGTGCATCACCATGCAAAAAAAGTTCTTCCAGCAAGTTAGTCTGAACTTGTTGTGTTGCATTGTGTGGCCTGAAGTGAGTGAAACACGTTATTGCGTTGTGTGGCATGAAGTGAGTGAGTAGAACAACCCACTTTTCATATTGAAAATTATTTTACTCCACTAGCAAACTTACATATTTTTCATGCAAGCCAAATGGGCCTTTAAGATTTCAGAACTTCAGTTGGGCCGAGATACAAGATTTAGTGCGCCAAGGCCTATAAAATCTAACATACATGTCGTCTTGTTTCTAAACTAGTAACAAAAACTACCACTCAAAAAATTACTAGTAACAAAAACCTCTACAACACATGGAACAATTAGTGTACTTGCGAATTTTGGCAGATACGAATTCTTGAGTTGTTTGTTGTATAAAGATGCAAATACTTGAGTTGTGAATTCAATTTGTACAAAATAAATAACTGGGCAAAAAGGCTACAATATGAATTTCATAACTATTTGTGTACTAATTCACCATGTGTTCTGTACGGTCCACAGATGGTCTATCTTGTGACCAAAATTGGCATGGACGATATGTCGATGTCCCTATCATTCTTATACATAGACCTGCGCGGTACTTTTTCACAACTTTGTAGAACTTGTAAGATGTGGCCTCAGTCAAGATCCAAACAAACCAACAAAGTGTACTACATGTGAACCACATGTCCTGATCAGCACTTACGTGAAACATCCCACTTCTTGTTTGGTGTAATGATTCCACAGGTTCGATGTAACATGTACTCCTTCCGTTAAGAAATAAAAGACCTTTCTAGCTCTTCTCTTGGGGCTCCCAGGGGGGCCAGCCCACCTGGGACGCCGGTGACTCCTGCTGGCCGAAGGGCCGGGGTGGGTGGGGAGCTCTGGCAGGCGGCCCAGGTTCCACCTTCCCCCGGCATGGAGGATGACCGCCTCCGTGCTCGGGGTGGGTGAGGGAGTCCTGGATTAGGGGGTATCCAGACAGCCGGACTGTGTACAACGTCCGGACTATTGAAGCGTGAAGATACAAGACTCAAGACTTCGGCCCGTGTCCGGATGGGACTTTCCTTGGCATGGAAGGCAAGCTTGGCGATCCGGATATTATATTTCCTTCCTTGTAACCGACTCCATGTAAACCCTAGCCCTCTCCGCTGTCTATATAAACCGGAGAGGTTGGTCCTTAGAAGGCCGATCACAATTACATTCATACCATCATAGGCTAGCTCCTAGGGTTTAGCCTCTACGATCTCGTGGTAGATCTACTCTTGTACTACCCATATCATCAATATTAATCAAGCGGGAAGTAGGGTTTTACCTCCATCGAGAGGGCCCGAACCTGGGTAAACGTCTGTGTCCCTTACTTCTTGTTACCATCAGCCTTGACGCACAGATCGGGACCCCCTACCCAAGATCCGCCGGTTTTGACACCGACATTGGTGCTTTCATTGAGAGTTCCTCTGTGACGTCGCCATAAGGCTTGATGGCTCGACTCGTCTTCAAGGACGACATTACTTCGGAGGGAGCTCTGGCTGTAGGCCAGACGCTTCGGCTCGGCGGCTTTATCATGGCCGCCCCGTCGGCGACAGAGCCGATGATGGCCTCTCAGGTCATCAATCATAACCTTCGGGTCAGTTCGGAACTTGCCGAACAGATGGATCCAATGGAGCTCTCCTCCTTTAATGAGCTCTTGGATCGCATCGCCGCTCTGGGAGTCGCTACGAACTACGACCGGATTGGGCTTAAACCCGACCGAAGGGACATCAGATCCCCGCCGGCCACCCATGAGATAGCGATTATGGAAGAACCACACGCGGATTGTCCCCTAGCTTTGAGGACGAATTATGTTCGGATCGCCGAACTCCTTGAGCCAAAAATCTGCTCAGAGGACAACCTGCCCTAGGTCCCGGACTTAGGATCGGGCATTGGGCCGAAGGAATCGGGTAGCATCCCGGATTCCGAGCTGTTGGGCTCGGAACCGCCCGCGCCCCTGGGCGTTAGATCGGATCATAATCCGGATTCTGCTAACAGTACTTATTTGGACTTAAACTGTCTCTCCCGCATCAGGCAAGAGCCCCAGGAGACGGTACATCATTACTGGGCCAGATTCCTCCTTGCGCTTAACAAGGTTAAGGACTGCCGCGAGGAGAACATGGTCTCACTCTTCTGCAAAAACTGCACGGATGAAGGACTCCTCAATGCCATAAGCCGCCGCAAAATAATACGTTTCGCGGACTTGGCAATCATAGTATGTAAGTACTGTGCAATGGAGAGCGCTTGGAAGACCCAAATAGAATTTTGGGATAGTACCGCCGTCACCAAGACCTTTGTCCGAACCAAACGGACGAACTCTCGTAGGACGTCCGATCCAATCCCCAAGAAACTAAAGCCCACCCCAGGGCGGGGATCCGTATTGGAAGAATGGCTCGATGGGCCATGTAAGCTCCACGGTTCGCCGGATAAAATGCCAACTCATAGCCTTAGGGCATGCTGGATACACCGGCAGGTGGCGAAAACTGGCGAGGATCTTCTTGCAGGCCGTAAAGCGGAACAATATCCTGCCCGCGGACACAATACGGTACTAACAGTCTTCGAGACTTTTGCCTCGAACAACAGGCGCAAGTGGGCTCACCGGAGCTCTGCGGAAATTTGCCATGTGGCAAAGATAAACCCCTAGAATGACACGGCTATAACTTTCAATGCCAGTGACGAACCTCGGTTCCAGACTATCCGGGCACCGGTCGCTCTGGTCCTTAGCCCAATCATGGACGGCTTCCGGCTGACCAAAGTACTCATGGACGGCAGAAGCGGGTTAAACCTGATCTATGAAGAAACGCTCAACAAAATGGAGATTGATAAAGGCCGCATTGAGCAAAGCGGCACAACCTTCAGGGGAATCATCCCTACTCGGGAAGCACGGTGCGCGGGAAAAATCACACTCGATGTGGTATTTGGCACCCCAAAGAATTATATGTCTGAAGAAATCACATTCCAAGTGGCTCCTTTTAGCAGCGGATACCACGCCCTTCTAGGGCGGGACGCGTTTACAAGCTTTCAAGTTATACCACATTACGAGTACATGAAGCTTAAAATGCCCGGGCCCAACGGAAACATCACTCTAGCCAGTGATCTGGACATCGCACTCCGCGCCGAAAACAAAACCGCATTACTAGCCCTGGAAGCATTATCTGAAGCCCTAGCAGCCGAAGAGTTAACAACAGTGTGGGCCACCATGGACAGGGATGACGTGATACTGGACAAACGACCCAAGTCCACCTCATTTAAACCTGCAGATGAGATAGTCAAATTCCAGGTCCACCCAACAGACCCCATGAAGACAGCATCCATCGGAACACAATTGAGCCCCGTGATGGACGCCGCACTGCGAGATTTCTTACGCGAGAATTGGGACATTTTTGCCTGGCACCCTTCGGACATGCCAGGCATCCCACGCCGGCTGGCCGAACACAGCCTCAATATACTAAAGGGATACAAAGCGGTCAAACAGACCCTAAGGCGGTTTTCAGAACCCAAACGGCAAGCCATGGGGGAAGAGCTAGCCAAGCTGCTCGAGGCCGGATTCATTAGAGATATTAAACATCCGATTGGCTGGCGAATTTGGTAATGGTGCCAAAAAAGGACAAATCCTGGCGCCTATGCGTCAACTTCAAAGACCTCAACAAGGCTTGCCCCAAGGATCCCTTTCCCCTCCCTCGCATCGATCAAATCATCGATGCCACTGCTGGACACGACTCGCTGGTTTTCTCGATGCATACTCTGGATACCATCAAATAAAGATGGCAGAGTCTGACCAAGCTGCAACAGCTTTTATAACGCCATATGGCCCTTTTTGCTTCAACACTATGCCCTTCGGGCTCAAGAATGCCGGTGCAACCTATCAACGCATGATCCAAACATGCCTGGAGAAACAAATCGGCAAAACAGTGGAAGCATGTGTGGACGACATTGTCATAAAACTAGACATGTCGAAACCCTAATAGATGACTTGAGGCTCACATTCGATAACCTTCGGACATACGACATCAAGTTGAATCTGGAAAAATGTGTTTTCGGTGTCCCTTCGGGGAAGCTCCTGGGCTTCATTGTTTCCAATAGAGGAATAGAAGCGAATCCAGCAAAAATCCGAGCCCTGTCACAGTTGGCCATACCAACAGACCTCAAGCAAATCCACAAGCTAGCGGGATGCGTGGCCGCTTTGAGCTGCTTTATATCCAGGCTAGGAGAAAAGGCGTTGCCTCTTTACCGCCTCCTTTGGCGCACCAAACACTTTGCATGGACGGATGCAGCCGCGGCCAGACTCGATGAGATAAAGACCTTATTGGCCAGTAATCCGGTCCTAACAGCGCCAAACATCGGTGAACCTATGCTACCATACATACCTGCAACACATCAAGTGGTAAGTGCAGTGCTCGTCATCGAACAAGAGGTGGACGGATACAAATTCCCGCTTCAAAAGCCGGTTTACTACATGTCAACGGTCCTCACCCCATGTAAATCCCGATACCAGCACTATCAAAAAATAGCATACGCAGTCTTCATGGCATCTCAGAAGCTAAGACACTACTTTCAAGAGTGTTCGATTACCGTCGCCTCCGAAGTACTACTCAACGACATAATTAATAACCGCGATGCTACGGGCCGGATTGCTAAATGGGCTATCGAGCTCCTGCCATTCGACATAACATACAAACCGCGGCGGGCCATTAAGTCGCAAGTATTGGCTGACTTTGTCACCAATGGACAGAAGCCGAACTCCCTAAAGAGTACGGCGCATACTCCAACTGGATCATGCACTTTGACGGCTCCAAAATGCTGGCCGGACTGGGAGTAGGGGTAGTCCTGACGTCTCCCACCGGGGACACGGTCCAATACGTCCTATAAATATTATACACAGACTCCAACAATGCGGCCGAATATGAGGCCCTGTTACATGGTCTTCGGATGGCAGTCTCTATGGGCATCCAATGCCTGGAAGTGCACGGGGATTCAAACCTTGCAATATCAAAAATAAACGAAGACTTTGATGCCAAGGATCCGAAAATGGTGGCCTATCGTAATGCCGTCCTCAAAATGTCAGCTCAGTTCGAGGGGCTCGAATTCCACCATGTGGCTCAAGAAAACAATCAAGCGGCGGATGTCCTTGCCCGCATCGGCGCCAAACACGACCCTGTCCCACCTAATATATTCCTGGAAAGGCTATTCAATCCATTTGTAGTATGGGAAGGGGAGTCCGGCAATACCAGCACGGATCTGAATACACCCCCAGATTCTGAACCATCCGACACAATCGGAGGCTCTGCCACCGAAATAACACCGTCGGCCCACGAAATAATGGCCGTAATCGCCCCATGGACCGAGCCGTTCTTGGCCTACCTAAATAGGCAGGAGCTCCCCGAGGACCAAAATGAAGCACGCTGCATAGTCCGGCGTTCTAAAGCTTTCAAGGTCCATGAAGGGGAACTCTACAAGAAAAGCGCGACCGGAGTGCTCCAAAGGTGCATCTGCGAAGAGGAAGGGCGGCAACTCCTGGCTGAAATTCATGCCGGATTGGGCGGACACCACGCCGCAGCTCGAGCGCTAGTCAGCAAAGCCTTCCGTACAGGCTTCTATTAGCCGACGGCCCGAGCAGACGCACAGGACCTTGTCCAACATTGCATCGGCTGCCAGCTCTTTGCCAATCAGAGTCATATGCCCCCTACCGCTCTCCAAACAATCCCCATAACTTGGCCCTTCGCGGTCTGGGGGCTGGATATAGTCGGACCCCTTAAAGTGGGAAGCCATAAGAAAAAATACTTATTGGTCATGGTGGACAAATTCACCAAATGGATCGAAGCCAAACCAATTAAAACGGCCGAATCCGGACTAGTAATAGACTTCATATCCGGGGTTGTACACCGGTACGGTGTCCCCCATAGCATCATCACTGATAATGGCTCAAATTTCATAGCTGATGAAGTGAAAACTTGGTGTAGCAAAATGGGCATTAAGCTCGACTACGCTTCCGTCTACCACCCGCAAACAAACGGCCAGGTCGAACGGGCAAATGTCTTATCATGAGCGGCATAAAACCCAGATTAGTGCGATCTTTAACAGAATCAGATACGCACTGGGTAGAGGAGCTCGACTCCGTACTCTGGGGGCTGCGGACCACACCAAATTGAACCACCGGATACACACCATTTTTTATGGTGTACGATGCGGAAGCAGTACTACCCTGCGATATAATACATGATTCACCACACGTACGCATGTACGAAGAGAAGGAAGCCGAGTTAGATCGGCAGGATAACTTGGACGCCCTGGAGGAGGAGCGCGATGTCGCAAAAGCCCATTCTGCATTCTATCAGCAGCAGGCTCGGCGATATCAAAGCAGAGAAGTGCGGGCCAAAACTTACAATATTGGCGAGCTTGTTCTACGCCTACCGGAGAAGAAGAAGGACAAACTCAAACCCAGATGGTAAGGTCCCTTCGTCATCGACAAAGTTCTCACCGGAGGAGCGTACCGCCTACGTAATGCATCTGACAACAGACTCGAGCCGAACCCATGGAACGCGGCTAGACTCCGGAGATTCTATGCCTAACGCCGAACGCAGTGTTCGTCTCCTCACCCTTCCTTTTTAAATTATGCTCCACCACTGTTTCTCTCCTTTCTCGACCATCTTTCCATTCACACAAAGTATTTAATACAGTACGGATTCCCGGATTATCCCGGCCGTACCATGTGTGCAAGCTGTATCTGGGGGCTTCCTATTCGGAAGCTAGACATAATTACTTTAATGGCTTTTTGCCCATCACATATGCGTTCTTTCTCCATATGTGCCTTTTCTTCACAATTATATGCATCGATATGACTTAAGATGTGGCCAAGCTGGGTTGTCTGGCTCTTGTGTTTATGCCCTACGTTCCCGTTAATTCGGCTAGGGCATAAGGGGAGCATCTCTGCGATTGTTACTGTCGGTTGAGCCGGATGTGTACCTCAGACTAGGTGAAGCCGAAAGCTAGTTTCCTTAAGAGAATATTCGATCGGTGAACAAAGGATGTATTCGTTGGTTACAACAAAGAACCCCAAAAGCTTTGTATCCTGCGCCATCGCGCGTAGTCCGGACATGTGCATCGACACATGGATACCTAGGGAAAGGAACCCCTAACGGAACTATTCTCCCTAGAAGATGTTTCTTGCTATCCATGCAATATAACATAACTAGTTGGGTACTTGTCTGTTCAAGCACCTATGACCCCTACGCCTGGTCTCCAAGCATGCCCCGGTTTTCGCATAACCGAGCGGGTATTCGGACACACCCCGGACTATAGGGTCCGGGGGCTGAAGCGAAAAGGTCCGCCATGACAAATGATTTCAATCCGGCTAGAGGCTACTTATGCCAATCAATTTACATAGTCACTGAGAATGACTATATTCCTCCTATATACCATCTAACAGGTTATCTAGCCTAAAATCCTACTGAGAATACTTAGCGGCTAATGCTACCTGGTCATACACAGGCTCACAGGAATTTCTTGCCCATCGGGCCCCGCCGGTCCCACTTCGGCCATATGGTTAGGGTCCAGCTTGGTGTAGCGCGTCTTCACCATTGCCCAGGCTTCTCTTGCTCCTTGTCGGCAGGCTGATATCTTCCACAGACGGAAGCGCCGCCGGGCTCCTTGGAGCAGGTCCGCAAGCTCTCCCATGCCATTCGGTAGTAGGTTTGATGGGCACAAAGCCTGAGCAACGCCGTGCATCACCTGTCGGGCACGCTCGTGCATCTGCGACAGTTCTTGCAGCAAATCACCTGCAGATGAGGGCATCTCCTCTTTGGGGCGACCCGTTAACATTCCTGCAAGGAAAAATCTTTTTAATAAACTTCCTCGCTGAACTATCAAACAGTTCGCTTGCGTTCTTACCATAAATGCCGCGACGAAGTTTTTTGTTCTCCTTCACGGAGTCTGCCAGTTGTGCACGGACGTCCTTTAATTCCACGTCTAGACGAATATTGGCATCATGAAGCTTGTTCTTCTCTTGCGTCACCTGCGTAAGGATGCGCTCACCGGCCTTTAGTTGCTGTTGGAGATGCGAGTCGTCACCCACTGTGCCATCCAGATTCACTCCAAGATTGTCTGCAGAACTTACTGTTAGACTAACCGCACCAGCCATCTATTAACTAGCACATTTGTGTATAATGGAAACAAACATTACCGACAGGGGCCTTTCGGGATCCCTCTAACTTGGCTACCGCATCCGATAATTGGGCCTTGCAGGCCTCCAGCTCCTGCGCCAATTGTTCATTCTTGTCCACAAGGACCTGTGGATATATTGATCCTTCAAACAGTTGTCCCAACTATTCTAAGTCTCAGGGGATACTGCTAGGCATACTTATCAAAATCTCTTACCCGTATGTCTTTGGTATACTGGCTTGTCGCTTGGGCAAGCCCGCCTCGAGCGGCTCAGACATATGCATCCGAATTGAAGGCTTTAAAAGCCTCTTCGGAAAAAATATTGTGCCGGAGCACGGCACTCCGGCGCCGGTGGTTCATGGCGCTCTCCACTTTGGAGTTCGTGGCTGAGCACATATCCGCACCCTCCGTCGAGGAGCTATGCGGTGCTGGCCCCGCATCCACCTCCGCCCCCGAAGCCGGTTCTGGAACCCGGTTGGTGGAGGTGGGGTTGGTGGGGTTTCCGGATATAGCCCGGTTATTCCTCTTCCTGCCAGACACAAAGGGCGCTGTCATATTTCAAATTTTATGACAGCAGGACAGGCTATGACTTTACCTCTGTAGCGGTGTGTCAGCCCTCGCCGCCTTCCTCTTGAGCCTGCCCAATCCGGACGCCCGTGGTTGACAAGTCCCTAGGGGCTCGGCCCCTCGCTTCGGCCGTCGTTTCTGCAAATAGAGCGATGCCTCAAAGGTAAAATTACAATACCTAGGGAAAGTCCTCTTCGGAGGATAGGGTTTTTTAGCTCAGCTTACACACGACATGGGAAGCAGTCCAGGGGAGTCGGCCGTAATGGCCACTAGGGCGCCGTCCCAGCTCGCCTGATAAAATACTCCGTTGACAAGCGCCACGGTAGTATCCGGATCTACTTTGAGTCCCGGATCTAGGGCCCTTCCAGGTTCCTCTGGTTGTGGGGAGGGGCTGAAGATTCCTTCCACGGCCCTCCTCAGTTCCTGCTCAGAGGCATTGATGCAAGTAATCTTAGCAGAAGTACGATAGAGTAAATGAAACTGGGAAAAGAATGACAACTTACCCACTCTGGGGGGTTGTACATGGAGAATCTGTCCCGCGTTTTTATACGAAGGAACTCCTCCTCTTCCCCTTTGTACAAATCAGATAATATCCTTGCCAAAGCGGCAGCGGAGTCCGGACCCTTACGACCACAGCGGGTGGCGTCATCTTCCCCATTGTAATGCCACATGGGCTTCCCCCGATATTGGAGCCGTTGCACTCCTCGCTTTATGCATATTGCCATGACCTCAACAATCGTCAGTCCGGACTTGGCCAGCAGCTTTATCCTGTTCATCAGGAGGAATATCTCCCTTGTGTCCTCTTCTTGAGGGCCCTGGGGACGCCAGCTTAGGCGTGCCCTCGGTGGGGCGTTGCTGAACTTGGGGAGACCCCTCCGGACTGGATCCGGAAGGGGAACGTCATTTATATAGAACCACTCTGAAGGCCAGTTTTTTGGTGCATTCTCAGGAGTGCCGGACAGGTATCCGGTCTCGGCAATGCGCCACACTTCGGCCCCGCGCACTTGATACAGGGACTCCCCCTGGGTGCGGGGGACAAGGCAGAACAGCTTCCTCCACAATCCGAAGTGTGGTTCGCAGCCTAAAAACAGCTCGCAAAGGGCGACATACCCCGCTATGTGCAGAATGGAGGTTGGGGTAAGATTGTGTAGCTGGAGGCCATAGAACTCCAGGAGCCCGCGGAGAAACGGGTGGATAGGGAACCCGACGCCCCTCAGCAGATGCGAGATGAGGCATACTCGCTCCTCCGGAGACGGGTTAGGAAATCCCTTCGCTTGTTCCCCTCCGTCGTAAGTAGTTGTTCGAGCTCGGACGGAGACCATGAATGCCGGTGGAAGAAACCCTTGAGTTTGTAACTTCACCAAACGGCTGTGGGGAACTGAGCACTCTCCCCAATCCCCCGACTTAGAGCGAGGAGGGCAAGCAGAAGAGCTGCAACGGCCGGCCATGCTGGAATGGCTTTTCGCGAAGTGCTCTAGGATGCTAGCTTAAGGGAGGAGAGTGAGGTTTGGATCTGAGAACCCCTGTCCCTTCAGATAGACGGTTGGCTCGGAGGATCGAGGGTGGCAAATGCAAAAATACCTTGACTCCTCGCATTCGCTCGACACATGGAGATGGTCATTACCAAGGCGCTGAAGCCGAGGAGCACAACATCGATTGGAGACCGGACACTATTTGTCATAACAGGTACTTTGGAGTATTCGGAGGAAGAACCCGCCTTGCAATGCCGAAGACAATATTGCACGCTGGACTCATCATCATTGAAGCCTGGTTCAGGGGCTACTGAGGGAATCCTGGATTAGGGGGTATCCGGACAGCCGGACTGTGTACAACGCCGGACTATTGAAGCGTGAAGATACAAGACTCAAGACTTCGGCCTGTGTCCGGATGGGACTTTCCTTGGCGTGGAAGGCAATCTTGGCGATCCGGATATTATATTTCCTTCCTTGTAACCGACTCCATGTAAACCCTAGCCCTCTCCGGTGTCTATATAAAACGGAGAGGTTGGTCCTTAGAAGGCCGATCACAATTACATTCATACCATCATAGGCTAGCTCCTAGGGTTTAGCCTCTACGATCTCGTGGTAGATCTACTCTTGTACTACCCATATCATCAATATTAATCAAGCAGGAAGTAGGGTTTTACCTCCATCGAGAGGGCCCGAACCTGGGTAAACGTCTGTGTCCCTTACTTCTTGTTACCATCAGCCTTGACGCACAGATCAGGACCCCCTACCCGAGATCTACCGGTTTTTACACCGACACTGGGGCAGGAGGCCCCACAACGAGTAGGGCCATTCGGGAGGAGGTGATTGCGTTCGGTGGTATTCCGGATACGGTCTCTGAGGGGCGACGGTTGAGCAGCCGTCTCTAGGATCAGCCGGAGGTGGACGACATACAACAGCGGTGCGCCATGAGGGCGGCCAAGCTTCATGACGTGGAGGTCACTACTGGTATGTCGGTTAATACCTCTAATTCTATTTTACATTTTTCCAATGATGAGATCATTAATAATGCAAACCAGCTAGTAATTTCACTAGGTAGTAATGATAGTGAAATTTCAACTTTTGTTAATGATATGCTGGATCTAGAGGCAGAGCGGCCTTTAGAGATGATTCGTAACTTAGCTGCGGTTAAACCCATGAATGATTCAGATATTGATGCTCTGGGGGTCAGGGTGCTCGATAATTTTTGTGCGGATCTTGCTCCTCCTCCTCCCGAGCCTTAGGAGGAGGATGAGAGTGTGGAGAATGTTGAAGTTCGAACTTCTGAGACTGTTTGTGAGGACCGGCTGGAGAGTAAGAACATCCCTAAACGCAAATGGAAGCGGAAGATCTACCCGGATTCCGCAGTGCGTAGTAGTTGTCGGATCCGAACGACTAAAAAATTCCATGACGAGATATGAAAGGAATCTTTTGGAATAGCAGAGGTCTAAAAGACTTGGCTAAAAGAAGGTTTCTTGCATAGGCATCTATTGAGCATAGGTTGGACTTTATCGCATTGTCAGAAACTGATAGAGATAACTTTTCGCCACAATTTCTCAATACTTTATTGGGCAGTATTGATTTTGACTGGCATTGTCTACCACCGTGAGGAAGATCGGGTGGGATCTTACTCGGAGTTAGATGTGATTCGCTAGAAGTCCGAAGTGTGGTCATGGGAGATTTTGCTGTTAAGTTTAGGGTGCGATCGAAGGCCGATGGGTTTAACTGGGCATTGGTGGCGGTATATGGTGCCGCACAGCTCGAACTAAAACCGGATTTCTTGGTTGATCTGGTTAGGATTTGCGGCTCAGAGCAACTTCCTATCCTGGTAGGGGTGATTTCAGCATTTTCCGAAGGCGTGATGAGAAGAATAATGATAATTTTGACGGCAGATGGTCGTTCATGTTTAATACTATCATTGAAAGCTTGGATATGAGAGAGATAGAGCTTTCGGGCAGAAAGTTTACTTGGGCTAACACGATGCCAAATCCGACGTTTGAAAAGTTGGATCGAGTCTTGGCTAGTGTCGAATAGGAGCAGAAATTCCCCTTTGTAACAGTTCAGGCACTTTCGTGTGGTATTTCTGACCACATGCCTTTATTTCTTGACTCTGGTGAGGCCACCCACTTGGGAAATAAAAATGCTTTTTCCTTTGAGCTTGCTTGGTTTGAGAGAGAAGGCTTCTTTGATCTCGTAGCCAGAGAATGGGCTAAGGATGCAGGAGGTAGGTCTGCGCTTGAGCGTTGGCAGAATAAAATTAGACACTTGAGAAGTTTCCTACGTGGGTGGGCTAAGCATCTGAGCGGGATTTATAAGGTAGAAAAGGAACAACTCCTTACACTTATTCAGTCCCTACTTGTAAAAGCAGGAACCACAGTTCTGCCAGCCTCGGAGCTTCATGCCAAGCTTGACGCGGAATGAGGCTAAAAGAGCTTCTTCGCGAGGAAGAATTAAAGTGGGCGCTCCGGGCCAAGATCCGAAGAGTAGTCCAGGGGGACGCGAACACTCAATTCTTCCACATGATTACTAATGGAAAGCATAGAAAGAAGAGGATCTTTCGGCTTGAACAAGATGAGGGAACGATTATTGGTCAGGAAAACCTAAAGCTATACATTACTGAGTATTACAAGCAGTTGTTTGGGCCTCCAGAGGATAGTTGTGTATCGCTGGATGAGTCTAGGATTGAGGATGTGCCTCAACTTACTGCTGTTGAGAATGATATTTTAGTTGCTCCTTTTTCTGAGAAAGAGGTGTTTGAGGCCATTTCGCAGATGAATAATAATAAGGCGCCTGGCCCGGATGGTTTCCCGGCTGAGTTTTATAAGAAATGTTGGCATATTATTAAAGGAGATCTATTGCCGATGTTCCATGATTTATTCTCTGGCCGGCTTCACCTTTTTCAGCTGAATTTTGGAACGATTACCCTGCTTCCAAAGAAGACAGAGGCAGTGAGAATCGAGCAATTCAGGCCTATCTGTGTGCTTAATGTTAGTTTCAAAAACTTTACCAAGGTCGGGACAAATAGGCTCACACAGATTGCGCATACTGTGGTGCAGCCTACTCAAACTGCTTTCATGCCGGACAAGAACATCCTCGAAGGGGTTGTGGTCCTTCATGAAACGCTCCATGTGATTCACACGAAAAAACTTGATGGAGTTGTTTTTAAGATGGATTTCAAGAAAGCATACGATAAAGTCAAATGGCCTTTCCTTCAACAGGCATTGCGCATGAAGGGTTTTGATGAAGCTTGGCGACGCCAAGTAGAATCTTTCACGCAAAAAGGGAGTGTTGGCATTAAAGTGAATGACGACATAGGTCATTATTTCCAGACACACAAGGGCCTGAGGCAAGGTGATCCAATGTCTCCTATTCTGTTCAACATCGTCATTGACATGTTGGCAATCTTGATAGGCAGGGGAAAGGAAGCCAGGTAGGTGGGTGGCTTGGTGCCTCATCTAGTTGATGGTGGTGTGTCCATCCTGCAGTACGCTGATGATACTATCATATTTATGGAGCATGACTTGGCAAAAGCGAGAAATATGAAGCTGGTGCTTTGCTTATTTGAACAATTGACTGGTTTGAAGATTAACTTTCATAAAAGCGAGTTATTCTGTTTTGGTAGAGCCAATGAGGAACAAGAGGCTTATAAGCAATTGTTTGGATGCGAATTGGGAGCTCTACCTTTTACGTACCTAGGCATTCCCATTCACCATCGTAAGCTGACAAACAGAGAATGGAAATGCATCGAGGATCAGTTTGAGAAGAAACTGAGTTGTTGGAAGGGCAAACTCATGTCATATGGAGACCGATTGATTCTTATTAATTCGGTGCTCATGAGTATGCTTATGTTTCTCTTATCTTTCTTTGAAGTCCCAGTTGGGGTTAGGAAAAGGCTGGACTTCTATCGATCCCGTTTCTTCTGGTAGAGTGATGAACTTAAGAGAAAATACCGACTCGCCAAATGGGATATCATCTGCCGACCAAAAGACCAGGGGGGGTCTTGGTTGAGAATCTTGAAGTCAAGAACAGATGCCTTCTTAGTAAGTGGTTGTATAAGTTATCAGTTGAGACTGAGGCAACTTGGGCACATATTCTCCATAGCAAGTATCTGCAATCTAAGACTTTGTCGCATGCGACAGTGAGACCGACTGACTCGCCGTTTTGGAAGGGGCTTATGAGAGTCAAACCTGTTTTCTTTAATAGAACAAAGTATATTGTCGGTAATGGCAACAACACTCGCTTTTGGGAGGATACTTGGCTTGGTGAAACGCCGTTGGCGCTTCAGTATCCGTCCCTGTATCGTATTTGTGCAGCGACGTGATGCTCTGGTTGCAACGATTTTGCAGTCCATTCCCCTTAATATTCAGTTTAGGAGGGTGCTTATTGGCGACCGGTGGGAAGCATGGCTTCATCTCGTGAGTAGACTGATGGAGGTTCAGCTCGCTCAGCAGCCCGATCAGTTGTGTTGGAAGCTTACTAGGTCTGGAGAATTCACTGTCAAGTCGATGTATATTGATGTCATCAACTCTAGTGTTATTCTTAGCTCCAAACATGTTTGGAAAGTCAAGGTTCCTTTGAAAATCAAAGTGTTTATGTGGTTTGTACATAAACAAGTCATCTTAACAAAAGATAATTTGGTTAAACGCAACTGGACAGGATCTACTAGGTGTAGTTTCTGTGATCGGGACGAAACTATCAAGCACCTCTTCTTTGATTGCCCGTTGGCGAGAGTGTTGTGGCGCACGGTGCAAATTGCCTTTAACATTACTCCGCCGAATTCGGTCAGTTCGTTATTTGGAACGTGGCTTGTTGGGATAGAGTCTGAAACATCTAGACAAATTCGCGTAGGAGCATGTGCGTTGTTATGGGCAATTTGCAACTGCAGAAATGATTTGGCTTTTAACAGAACAACAACTATTCTTTTTTGCAGGTTTTATTCCGAGCTACTGCTTTGATCCGTATGTGGTCCTTACTCACTCCGACGGAGGCCAGGGAGCGTTTGGTTACTGGATCTGTCCGGTGTGAGATGGTAGCGCGGGATATCTTCAACCGGTTTGGATGGCGGTCATGTAATAGGATAGGCGATTAGTTTACCTATCTTTCTTATGCCATCCGGTTGTGGCTTTTGGGCCTTTTGTTTTTGGCATTGTGGCTCTTTGTGAGCTAGCCATTTATTTGTTTTCAGACTATAAAACCTTGTTGAACTACTTTATTTATTTATAAATGTGGCCGTATGCATCGTTCTGATGCAGAGGCCGGGGAGTCCCCCTTTTCAAAAAAAAAGGAAGTAATATCTGTTTGTATTCACTGTCATCTGGTTCAAACTCCCCATGTCGAACCCTAACAAAATGCAGGAAGAAGCATCCACGAAAGAGCTGCCATCATCATAGGGTTTCTTTCTAACACACCAAAAAACCTCCATTATGCTCCCAGAAAAGCTTGAATCATTCGGACGCGTTCCCTAACCCTAATCCCTAAACCGGTTGTTAGATAGATGAGGCAAGAGCACTAGAGACCCACAAACTTGCAATGGATGTGATGGTTTAGTCCACAAACTTGCAAAAGGTGATCAAACCATCCTTAAACTTACATTGCTCGGGATGATTTAGTCCAGAGCCAATCACAAGTGGACAAATGGCGCCTCGCTGGCCGTGTCGTGGCAAAGCCGCTCGCCCCAGCATTTTTATGGAAAACCCCTTTACCTTTCTGGAAATCAGACGCACATATAATCTAGCTTATATTTAGAAGCGCATACAATCTAGCTTATGTTTAGGCGGGGGCAGTACAATCACGCGCGTGGGGTAAAACCCCCTTCGTCCTCCTTTTTTTTATACCCCCCTTTGTCCTCCTATTCTCCTCCTCTTACTTTCTCTTTTTTCTAACACTTGTTGTTTGGGCTGCATTACGGTAGCTACGTGAGGCCAGCCACAAGCCTAATCAATTTGGTCGACCAACAAACGTGAATAGTTCGCAAAAAAAACATATGTGCATTGTTTTGCACTTGCGTGTCTTTTAAAAAGATGCCTTTTTATTTCAGTTTATGATTTTTTTTTCATATTTTATTCATTGGCAACTGGGAAAAGTAGAAAATTATAAATTCAAGCCGCAAAAAAAAGAGTATAAAATACAAAAAGAAACCCTCTAGTTACACATATTGTCGCGTTAGCAGTTGCGCGTTGTGTGCGCATGTGTAGCTAGTTGCATATCTAGTGATGGACATGTAATGGCAGCTACATATGTACCCCTTGCTACATGTCCACATTGTTGTGCACGGCACGGTCATGGATGCGTATGCCATCCTTGCGCGGGTCTGATCTTGTCACCTCCAGAGTCGACGCAAGGCCAGTGCCAAATGTTGTGCCGGCCACATCGCTATGCTCCGCGCGGTCGTCGATGTGTATGTCGTCCTTGCGATGTTGTGCACGGCGAAGGAGAGCTACGGAGCTCAAGTACGTGTGTGCATGGCATGCCATAATTAGTACTCCTGGAAAAAGAGATCCAATGTGCCAATTCATACCGGCCGATTTCAAGTTAGACATGTCATGTCATGCCGATGGGCAATTCATACTCTACACGGCCGAGAACGGCCTCTCGCGCCTTGTTGCTCTCCGTCTTTGAGATCACCAACATGCGCGCTGTTTCACGCCCGGCTGCGTGATCGTGACTTCAAGGCGCAAGACAAGGTCACAGAGAGCATCCGACCATCCCTTCCATGACCCGCCGGCACGTACACAAGCTCGGCCTCCGTCAGATGCTCTTTGTCCTCGTCGTTGACCATTGCGCACGCTCATACGTCCGCTTCAACCGTGCTTCCCGCACTACTGCTCCTGCACCGGAGAACATCATTTACGTGCAACAGGGGCCAGGCGACGACCGACGTTAATTGGCCGTGATCGATCCCATTCAGATGAGCGCTACATACAAATATAGGTATGGGCCTACGGAGAAATGAAAGAAATATATAGTTGTTTAGATTTATTTTGGGGACGCGGGAGACAAAAAATGGTGCAGACGTAGGATGTTATTATGCCAATGGTTGCAGCACACAGATGGGTGTCAGCAAAAGACAAAGCAAGAGGAGAAGATTAGGAGGACAAAGGGGTTTTATCGCGCGCGCCAAACATAAGCTGGATCGTACACCGCACATGATTTCTACAAAGGTCAAGGGTGTTTTGCAAAAATGCCAGGGCAAGCGGTTGTGCCACGACGCGGCCAGCATGGCGCCATTTGTCCGTTTATGATTGGGTGTGGACTAAATCTTCACATACATTACAAGTTTAGGGATGGCTTGATTATCTTTTGCAAGTTTGTAGACTAAACCATCACATTTGTTGCAAGTTTCTGGGTCTCTAGTGCTCCTGCCTCTAGATAGATCCCCACATAGACAGATGATGATGAAGTTGGATGCTGCTGCCGCCGCAGTGCAAATCTACTCTTTTCATGCGGAGGTCCCTCCCCTTCCCCCAATTTCCTTGGCCGGCAAAAAGGGCTACAGCGAGCCAGCCCCAGCAGCCAGCAGGCCTGCGTGTGCCTGTGCCTGTGTGCTCGCTCGGGTACGCTGCACCTCCGTATCATCTCATCTCTCACGTCTCATGATGCTTATCGCTTATTCCTTTTTCAATCTTCTCTTTTCCTTGTCACATGAATCTCACCCGAAACGGCTTATTCTCCGTTGGATCGGAGGAAAAACATCTCGCGTCCGTCTGCCTTTTCGGCAGAAGCATTTGAATTCACACGGAATTCCTTTTTTTCCAGCTCACACTTTCACAAAATAGTGACAGGGAGAAGAAAGAAAGCAGAGGGAGGAGAGGGTGTGCATGATGCGAGGATAGGGGAGGTGGGCCCGGCTGTCCAGATCCGATTGACCAAATCATTTGGCAGCCCAAATGAGCGGAGCGCCCCCGGTGACGTCACCCCTGCCCCGCCCGTCTGCTTTTCTCCCGCTTTGGCCCCCTGACGCGGTGGGCCGGCTCCCTTTTCCAGGCCTGCCTTCCCGAAAACATCATCGACGCGTCCGGCTTTTCCTCTTTTCTTATCCTCTTTCTTTTTCCTCCTCTCGCTCGTACTACTAGATGGTGATGAATGATGCGTGGCCCTCGGCCTGGGGGGAGGAGGGGAGACGTACAGCAGTAGACTGATGATGCATGTGCGCGCACATGTAGCTTGGTCTTTGCTGCTGCCGTGTCGCCCGTTGCATCGTCTTCCAACCGGCCACCTTGCCAATGGAGGTAATAGCACCTCAGGTACCCTAACTTGCACAGGATGTGATGATTTAGTCTCAAACTTGCAGAACGTGACTTCATCATACCCCAACTTGCACCTCATGTGATGATTTAGTCCCAGACCAATCACAACTCGACAATTGACAGCCAGGTGGCTGGACCGGTCAGCGCACGCACTTTTGCAAAAATCCCCCTGCCGTTTTCGCTATACCCCAACTTGCAACAGCTGTAAATGGCAACAATGGTTAGCAACTGACAGAATGGAATCACGATGCAAGACTGGGAATATACCATTTCACAGAATAGCATTTACATGGTTAGTGCTCATGAGATACAAGTGAAACACTGAGAGGCCACCAACAAACCAAACCGCGATAAATGTGTAGACAACCGAGCGTGTAAAACACGATGTGTTGGGAGCTTTGCTCGACACCCTAAACGGGGTGTGGCTCTTTCATTATATAGAGGTACCAAGAGGTACAATACAATGTTACAATGTTAATATACAGACTATGTATAAATACAGTCTAACACCCTCCCTCAATCTTAACTATGGCCTGAGGTATAAAGCAAGTTAAGATTGCGCCTACAGCCTACAAACTGTGGTTGTGGAAGAGGCTTCGTAAAGATGTCAGCAAGTTGATCCTTTGATGGAATGAACTTGATACAAAGTAGCTTCTGTGCAACACGTTCCCGAACAAAATGATAGTCAACCTCAATGTGCTTCGTCCTTGCGTGAAACACTGGATTAGATGAAAGATATGTAGCTCCAATGTTATCACACCACAGAACCGGAGGATGTGCTGAGACAACTCTCAATTATCTCAACAGAGACTGTACTCATATGATCTCAGCAGTGGCATCAGCAACTGCTTTGTACTCAGCTTCAGTACTACTACGAGACACTGTGGACTGCTTTCGAGCATTCCAGGCGATCAGGTTAGAACCCAGAAATACCGCATATCCCCCCGTGTATCGCCTATCATCAGGACTGCCAGCCCAATCTGCATCTGAGAAAGCGGAGAGCTCACACGACGGTGCAGGCTGAAGAAGCAAGCAATAGGAGATAGTAAGGCAGATGTAACGCAGAATACGCTTCACAGCTGACCAATGAGATGTCCTAGGTGCATGAAGAAACTGACAGACACGGTTGACTGCATAGGAGATATCAGGCCTGATAATAGTAAGGTATTGCAGACCACCAAGGAGACTGCGATACTCGGTAGCATCCTCAGGTGAAAGAGCATCTCCATCAAGGGCAGATAACCGATCAGTGGCAGACATAGGAGTAATAGCATGTTTGCATTTCAGCATACCTGCACGACGCAACAGGTCAAGAGAGTACTTCTTCTGCGTAAGAGTCAGACCAGTGGAAGAACGAGAAACCTCCAGACCAAGGAAAAAATGCAAGGCACCCAAATCCTTGACAGCAAAGGCACCACTCAGTGCAACCACAAGACGATCAGCAGCAGCATGGGATGAACTGATGAGGATGATATCATCCACATAAACCAGAAGATACATCGTAACCTCAGGACGCTGCAGAAGGAACAGCGATGTGTCTGCCGTGGAAGGAGTGAACCCAAGTGCCCGAAGAACTGAGCCAAGCCGAGCATGCCACGCACGAGGAGCCTGTTTCAGTCCATAGAGTGCCTTAGTCAGACGACAGAGATGACGAGGGCGTGCAGGATCTACAAATCCAGGTGGCTGCCGCATGTAAACTTCCTCCTCCAGAATTCCATGGAGAAAGGCGTTCTGCACATCAAGCTGACAAAGAGACCATCCACGAGTGACAGCAAGTGACAATAGCAATCGAATTGTAGTAGGCTTGATGACAGGACTGAATGTGTCTTCATAATCAAGACCATACCTTTGTTTGAAGCCCTTGGTAACAAGGCGAGCCTTGTAGCGTTCGATCGACCCATCAGCATGTCTCTTGACTTTGAAAACCCACTTGGAGTCAATAATATTAACACCAGAAATTGGAGGAACAAGCTGCCAAGTGTCATTTTTCTGGAGAGCCTGAATCTCCTGTTGCATAGCAGCGTGCCAGTGAGGGATACTTAGTGCAGCCTGGAAGTGTCGAGGCTCAGCAGTGGGATCAGCAGCAATGTGAGCCATGCACGCAGCTAGCCATGCCACAGTTCCGTCCTTGCGTTCCTTCGGACAAAAAATGCCCGACTGACTCCGTGTATGAGGGCGAAGAGGAACCACAGGGCGTGCCAGCGAGACCGACTCAACCGGTGAAGGAGGCGATGCTGCATCATCGGGAGAGCTCGTACTAGGGCTCCCTGAAGACGACAGGCCTGGCGAGGCCAATCCATGAGCCGAAGCGGGACTGGCCAGATCCTGCTCCTGGCCGGTCGAGGCACCCACCGACCGAGGCGAAGATGCCTCCAGGTCAGGTGAGGCGATCCGCAGGCCGGGTGAGGCGCCAGCCGAGGGGCCGGGCAAAACCGCCCGGGAGGCAGGCAGGCCAGGCGAGGCCAGTGGCGGGCCCGGCAAAGCCGCCCGGGAGGCAGGCGGGCCAGGCGAGGCCAGCTGCGGGGCCGGCGCCCGCGCGACCACCTCCAGTGGCGATGTAGGGGCTGGTTCGCGTGCCCGCGCGACAGCCTCCAGTGGCGATGCAGGGTCGGGTACATGGGTTGGACCCGGTATGCATGGGACATGCACGTCCCGAGCTGAAGCTGCCACGTCGGTGTCCTGTTCGTCAAGAAGCTCAAGGCGAGCTCCACGGCCAATACCTGCAGCATGATTAGGCAACAATGCAGGAGCATACGCAACATCCACAAACTGATCAGGCGAAGGTGTAGACATGTGCACCGGTTGTGAAGAGATGGTAGAGTTTGTCGGAAGGGCGCGAAAAGGAAACACGTTTTCATCAAACACCACATCGCGAGAGATGTAAACGCGATTTGTAGGAACATGGAGACATTTGTACCCTTTGTGAAGAGAACTATACCCCAAGAAGACGCACTTCTTAGAACGAAACTCTAACTTACGCTTGTTATATGGGCGAAGATGAGGCCAACAAGCACAACCGAACACCTTAAAAAAGGTGTAGTCTGGAGTCTCGTTGAGCAAGAGTTCAAGTGGAGTTTGCATTTTCAGAAGTCATGAGGGAAGCCTATTTATGAGAAAACAGGCTGTGGAGAAAGCATCACTCCAAAACCGAAACGGAACGGAGGCATGAGCTAGCAAGGTTAGACCAGTTTCAACAAGATGGTGATGCTTACGTTCGGCAGTTCCGTTCTGCTGATGAGTATGAGGACAAGACACACGATGCGAAATCCCAAGTTTGTTAAAAAAGGAGTTCAGGTTGTGGTATTCACCCCCCCCCCCCCCAATCAGACTGAACATGGATGATTTTCTGCTTAAGGAGACGCTCAACGTGTGCTTGAAACTGGATAAAAACATCGAACACATCAGACTTGCGCTTAATAAGATACAACCAAGTAAACCAACTATAAGCATCAATAAAACTGACATAATAGTTGTGACCACTAACGGACGTCTGGGCATGACCCCATACGTCAGAAAATACAAGCTCAAGAGGATGTTTCACAACACGACTAGACTCTGAAAATGGAAGTTGGTGACTCTTGCCCTGCTGACAAGCATCACAGATGGTGGCAGCAGAATTATTAGACACAACTGGTAGCTCATGTCGATGCAACACATGACGAACTATGGGGGTCGTCGGATGACCAAGGCGCGCATGCCAATGTGTAGGCGACACACGAACACCACTGAACGCCTGGGGAGAAGATTGCATGGATGGTGTGTGTGGTGCATCAAGCGCGTACAAGCCATGACGAAGACGACTGCTAAGCAGAACGGTCCTCGTGTCCCGATCCTTGATAAAGAAACGAAAAGGGTGAAACTCAGCAAGGACATTATTATCACGTGTAAGTTGAGAAATAGACAACAAACTACGAGTAGCAGAGGGAACACGAAGGACATTAGAAAGATGTAGTGTGCGAAAATTGTGTGCAAGGAGAGAAGCCTGACCAACATGGGAGATGCGCATACCTGCACCGCTGGCGGTGTGCACCTGATCATGACCACGGTATGGCTCCTGAGTGGAGAGCTTGCCCATCTCGCCGGTAAGGTGGTTGGTAGCTCCGGTGTCCATATACCACGATGGATCAATGGAGTAGGACGGAGTGCGACCATGATCATGAGTAGTCACGGCGGCGGCGGCCTGCTTGTCGTTTCCTTTGCCATTGTTGCCAAGACCCAGAAAATCTTGCTTGTAGCGACAGTGACAGCGAGATGCAATGTGGCGCTCCAGACCACACAACTGACAGGCCTGCGGGGCACCGCAGGAGGAGCAGCAAGCAACCGGCCGGTTGCCCCCCGTGATGGATGGCGCATTGCCACGCGGGGCCGGCTGCGAAGAGGAGGCCTGCTTGCCCCCTGAAGATGAAGTCCGCTGAGGTTTGCCGCGGGTGGCAGCGTTGGCGGAGACGAAGCCCGGGGAGACACGGCGGGCCTTGATGCGCTGTTCACGACCAAGAAGACGGGCATACAGCTCACGAGGTGGAAGCGGGTCATCGCGACCATGAACGTTCTCAACGAGATTATCATAATCATCGTCAAGCCCGTTAAGAACAAAGGTGGTGAACTCCTCATCCTGCAGAGGCTGACCAACCGAGGCCAACGTGTCGGCCAGACCCCGCATCTTGTTGAAGTAGTCCGTGATGCTGAGGTCACCAAGCTTAGTGTCACCAAGCTCAGTGCGTATAGAGTGAGCACGCGCCTGAGACTGCGAGGCGAAGCTGCTGTGAAGCGCCGCCCACGCCTCCCGAGATGTAGCCGCGAAGATGACCATCGACGAGACGCTCGGAGCAAGCGAAGACTGGATGGCAGAGAGGATGGCCTGATCCTGGGCCACCCATGTATGATACGCCGGGTGATGCGCGGGTGGACACGGAATGGATCCGTCAACATAGCCTTCCAGATAGCGACTGCGCAGAAGAGGCAGCACCTGGGCACGCCAAGACAAGTAGTTGTCCGGCGTGAGCTTCACCGGTAGCAGATGCGAGAAGTAAAACGGTGCTGGCGCCATGACCTGGGCAGCATGAGCATGCATCGGGGGCGCACCATATGGACCCGTCGGCGGGGCGGTCTCGAGATGAGACACACCCGCCGGGTAGACGCCAGGGGCGCCGGGAGCCGGGGCGGCTCCGTAGTGCACCGCGGCCCCGTAGGGAGTCTGCGTTGGTGCAGCCATGAAACCGGACGGCGCGGAGTAGGGTTGGTGCGGCGACGGCGCGTAGGACGGCGGCGGCTGCGCCATGAAGGTCTGCTGCGGGGGAGGCACGGAGTAGATCGGCGCCGGCGGCGACTGGTGGTGATGCGACGGATGCGCCGCATATTGTTGGTGAAGATGCGGCGCCTCGTAGGACGCGACGGGCCAGGAGGCTTGCGGCGTCGGAAGAGAGCCCTGGGCCGCCGGGGGCGCACCATACGCCGGGTTGCCACCACCGGGCAGCAGCGTGACGGTGCCGTAGGGCGGCGGCACCGTGATGCCAGGAGGCGGTGGCGCAGCGGCTTCCGCAGAGAAGTCACCCGATGGATTGGATCCGATCGGGGCTTCGGTCGGCGGCGCGGCCCCGTAGGCCGACACAAGAGGACGAGACGCGAAGAAAGGCGACATAGGGGCGAGAACCGGCGCGGCGGCGGCGGCGGTAGGAGCAGCGGAAGACATCGAAACCCTAGTCTGATACCATGTAAAACACGATGTGTTGGGAACTTTGCTCGACACCCTAAACGGGGTGTGGCTCTTTCATTATATAGAGGTACCAAGAGGTACAATACAATGTTACAATATTAATATACAGACTATGTATAAATACAGTCTAACAGAGCGATAGAAGCAGGGGTCTTTGCCATTGCCTTCCATATTGTTATATGCTCTGTAGGGCTCCTGGAGGCTTGCGCTCCCGCGCGACGGAGTTGAGCCCGTCGCCACAGCTGTGTCCGGGAAGTGGAGTCTGGTGCACTCACGCAACGGCGTCAAGGATGCCATCCACTACAATGGCAGGTTCTACTCGATCACATACTTCGGCGAAGTGGAGGCATGGGAGGAGTGCGGCGCCGATGACCCAGGTGTGTTCGCAAGTGTGGTGATCGCGCCGAGGCTGCTGCTGCCAGCCGAACCGAGCACCACAAGTACCTAATGGTCGTGCTCAAGGAGGGCCGCTGATGGTCGTGCTCAAGGAGGGCCGGCGGACGTCTCCATCCTTCAAGGTGCAGGTCCTCGGTGCCGGCGGCAAGGAGTGGAAGGTGACGGACGACATCGGCGAAACAGCGCTGTTCGTTGGGGGGAACGGTTCCTTCTGCGTGTCCACGAGGGAGCACCCGGAGCTCAGGGCCGGCTGCGTCTACTACACCGAGGACGATCCGGGGCCATACAAGGATGCTCGCGACCGCTACTACAATGGCATTAATTGGGGTATTCAGCCTCAAGGATGGCAGCCGGGAGAAGGTTGAGGGCCTTGCGCTGGTCGCCACCAGTGTGGTTCATGCCTTCCGTCCCATTGTGATGGATACTGTGACTGATTTCGTAGCTGTTGGGGTGGGTTAAGTGCTACTATATTATGTGCATTACTACAGTATAGATGCAGCAACAGGCTTATGAATCTGAATTAAGCAAACAGTTCGGCTTGATTTCCAGTAAAAAGGCTTCAGTAGAAACTTAGGAAACAGTTTGATTTTCTGCTTCTTCTTTTCGTCTTCCAGATTGTGGCATAGTAAACAAAGGTGGCCCTTTTAGGTTGCTTTTTAAGTATTCTGATGGAACAGTTTATCAGTATGCATGACTCAGACTTAATTTTATGCTATGATGATTGCAGCTCATATTAGTAAGTAATTATTGCCCGAAGCTTCAATTTAGAACGTTGGGGTTCGGGCCACCTTTCATGACTTTTTTTATGCATGGCTCAGACCCTTATTGAAGTAATTATTGCAGCTCTTATTAGTAAGTAATTATTTGTTGGGGTGAGGTTTCTGGATTAACAGGTTTAATTCAGAACTAAACAGAGGAGAACAGTACTTATAGCTAGAGAAGACTGTTTGGTTTGCTGGGTTCATAATAGCATTTTGTGTTTGTGTTTTGCCTTTTGATTGTTTTAAACTGCAACCAACTCTGGAATATGATCACGGCACTGCATCTGCCTGCCTTTTGATTATCATGCAGATTTGAGGTGTGGGGTGTTGAGAGGGTACATTACATTTCCATCCACATCGGTGGCATTCAGTTTTGCCTTCTTGTTGATTATTGAGAGGAATCAAATTGTCTTTTTCGCCAATTTCTGTGGTCATTGGAGTAGCATCCTCTGCTTTCTCTTACCAGCAGAGCATGACTGTTACTGCATGTTTCTCAAGATATACATGCTGAAGTTTCAGTAACAACTAAGGAGAACATTTGGAAACCAAATATGATTTAAGATACACACCAAGTAGCAGGTAACATCATAAATTAGGATTTTTGTACTAGCTAGTATGCTGAAGCAGGTTGCAGGGGCCAGATTTCTACTGCCCCCTAATAATGGGTGGCACGAAGCTGCACTTTGAGATGCAGGGTTGTCCATTTTTTAGAGTAAATTAGGATTAGTTTGGACAATGACCAGAGCTTAGCTAAGGAAATGTTCTTTATTATTTAAGTATATGTGGTGCTGCTCATACAAGTTGGTGCTGGTGCCATGGGTGATTTGAGAACCTGAATGCCGGCTTACTGCAATATCTTTTTGAAGACTGTTTGGGGTTCAGGAGTACCGAAAACGATTTGTGTTTGTTTCAAACTGCAACCACAGTTTGTTTTTAATTTTCGAATGGTCAACGTCGGTTTGTTTGGCTGCCTATTTGTATTGCTATAGGCAAGAGTACATCCTTCCTCTGCTTTCCACCAGCAGAGCATCACCCTTACTGAACATCTCTCAAGATGTATTTACATACCTGGTTATCATCATCAGTAACTAAAGAGAACAGTTGGATCTTCTTGGAGTTCCATTGTTGAATCTCAACACACTAATCATTTTTCTTTTCTTTTGTTAAGAATGATCGATCCAAGTTTTGGTCGCTGCTTATGCAGTGGGCAATTAATGGTTCAGTTCATGGCATGCTTCAGAATTACTTCCATGGCTGCAATATCAGGCTTGATCTGTACATCCTTGGTATGTATATCAAGGAGGAATACATACAGGTCAGGAGCTAAGAATCGTTTTGTGGGCCGTTCCTTGCTTTTTGTGCTCTTGATTGATTAGTTTATTAGGGCATCTCCAGCCGTTCGGCCCCCCAGGGCGTCTAAATTCGGCATCCTGGGGGCGTGCCGGCGCTAGCTCGGCCCCTGGGGGTGAGCTAGCTCCCAGTCACGCACCCACGCGCCGGCCTCAGGACGCGGTAAATTCAAACTTGGCCGTTCCCGCTCTCAAGACGCCGCAAGTCCGGCGATCGGGCATAGTCTGTCGTTACAAAAAACCAGAGCGCCGCCGCCTCGGCGGGGTCATTCACTCGGCGAGGTTGGTCCCAGGTGTTGGCGGAGTCGGCGTGCGCGAGCTCGGCGGTGTCGGAGCTGCTTCGGTGTTGGGCTGCGTCGGCGCGGCTTCGACACTGCTGGGCGGCGACGTAGAGGCTTCGCTCGGGCTTGGCGTCCGTGCGGCCGTGGGCGTCGTCGGCGTCGTGGGCGTTGCCGTCGGCAGCTCATTCAGGATGAGGCCGCGAGAAGGGCAGCGGCCCACGGTAGAGATGGGGTGTCGGTGTGGTCGCGGTAGGCGGGGGGCGGCGAGTAGTTGTATGGTGGGTACTACACGCCGGCGAAGGCGGGCGATGGCGTGCGCGTAGCGGGGTGACCATGGGGGAAGGTCACGTTTGGGTTGAACCCGCCGTGCGCGTCGCCGTCGGCGTAGCCGGGCGACGATGAACCCCATGGAGATCCGGCGCCTTGCTGTCCCCAGGGCGCGTACTGGTGGGCGTGGCTGACGACGGGAGCCTCGACGGACGAGGAGGACGCCGCCGCGCGCGCCGCGTTGTCCCGGGCCTTCTTTGCTATCCCCCTGTTCCGCCTGTCGGCGGTGACTGCTTCTCGCCGCTGAACTTCCACCCTCCACTCGGCGTTCGACAGGCCCGGCGGCTTCGTTGGAGGCGCCCTCGGCTTCCTCTGTTTCGGTTGGGTCACGGCGCCTGTCGCAGTCGCCGCCGCGCGCGGCATGGAGTACTTCTTCGGCGGCATGGCGACGGGATGCGAGCGGGGTTGGCAGGAGAAAGGGGGGAGAATGGCGGGAGCAAGGCGAGCGAGCGGGAGAGAAGCGAGAAAAGCGGCAACAAAACGGCGGGAAAAGGCCCTCGGGTCGCCTCCAGTGCGGGCCCACGCGCCTTTTTCGCTTGCGCCGGCTCCCCAAGCGCCCCCCAGGGCGCCGGGTTTGGCCTGGGTCCGCCGGCACCAATTTTGGCCCGAGCTGGCGAAAAACGGGCTTCTGGGGGCGCGACTGGGGCCTTTTTTCGGCGCCGGCGCGGCGAAATCGCCTGGAGAGGGCCTGTTGGGGGCGCGGCTGGAGATGCCCTTAGGCTCTGGTCTGAGTGCCGGTATCCCTTTCTCACTCTTTTATTTTTGTTGGTTTTTATTATAATACAGGAAGATCTGCTGCGCGTATAACAAAACGGCAGGGAGGGTTCTGCAAAAGTGTGTGCGCTGACCGGTCCAGCCACCTGGCTGCCAATTGTCGAGCTATGATTGGCCTGGGACTAAATCATCACATGAGGTGCAAGTTGGGGTATGGTGAAGTCAAGTTTTGCAAGTTTGGAACTGAATCATCACATTCTGTGCAAGTTAGGGTACTTGAGGTGCTATTACCTCTTGCCAATGTGATTGATAAAACAAAGAGAATGTTCACCTCTCCATCTAGTATATTTGTTTCATCCGGAGGAAAAATGAAGGTCGATCCTAAAATGAGTTGGCCGGTGTGAAATTACAGGGTTTGAGTAAAAAAGAACAGAGTTGTTCGCGACGGGATTCACAACTCAAATCATGCTGCGGGAGGTTTGTTTGCATGGTCGTACCAGAAAACTTACCCAAGCAAATGTTATTCAATGGCTTTTCGCGGCTGCAAGGAACAGACAACCGTGCTACACACAATCATAACGTGCATATGCGTGCACGCAAGCACACTTACCACATGTTAAAATTGACGATGAGTGCATGAATCTCTTGAGATTTGACGAGTGGTTGGATGGTACCAAGGGTGATTATGCCCTTGACTCGCTAGAGGTAAGGCCTTAGATTTTGACATCCTGTGTCTTTAAGGTCCAAATATCTCATAGTAAGAGCATGTCTACACAGGGCGTCGCGGCGCGGCAGCTCGCCAGCGTGGGGTGCCTGCGTGTGTGATACGGCAGCGTGGACTTTGTGGCGGTGGCGACTCGGGGCGTCGGCCCTGAAAGGTGGTGGCAGGTGAAGTCTAGGCCTCCGCCGACGGCATGGCATGGCGATGTCCCTGTTCATGGCGGATCTGCCGCGACGATTTTGTGACTTTGGCTCCGGATTGGGTCGGATCAGCGACGGTGATGAGCGCAAGGGATTCCTCTCGGCGGCTCTCGCGGTTTGGCAAGGTGCGGTGGCGGCCCTCCTCCCAAGCTCGAGTGGTGGCACCCGCAGGGAGTGAACGTTGTGTCAGGGCTCCCATGCTGGCAGTGCTGTTGTGGATGGTTGCTGGATCTGGCCAGATCTAGGGCTTTGAAGGTGGTCTGAACAGTGCACATGTTGTCGGGTGGATATTCATCGGACAGATCCAGGTGAAAACCTGGTCTCCTACTGGTGGCCGGAGCCGGTGATGGTGTCGCCCTTGGCGTCGTTTCCTTCTTGAAGGCATCATCAAGGTGAAGCTCCCAACTCCTTCCGCTACCGCCGGGGGAAACCCAAGATCAGTCGATCCGATGACGGCGGCGCACTTGTGTCCTTCCCTCCTTGAGGAGATCATTCTTGGAGGTGTGCATTAGCTTGAGAGACCAGTGGACGGTTCCAGCGGTGGAGCGGCTTTCCATGTGACGCATCAACGACGTCGGGTCTCGGCGGCGTGGCGCGGCACAGCCTCGGCGACGGATGTGTGATGATGGATGCGCGCAGGGAGGAGGCGTTGCCTGGCGCCGTGGGGGCGTCGACGGCATGCCTTGCATGGTTGATGCGTTAGTACCTGCTCTGGAGATGGATGAGTGAAAGACGGCGGCGACGACCCCAAACCCAGTATGTGGCTTGGTTGGGGCCTCCGGCTTTAGATGTAGGCATTTGTGCGATGTCTGTTCGGTATTAGGCTCGGACTATCGGCACCCCCTCATCAAGTGGATAGGAGTAGCAATAGATGTTGCTAAGATGGTGGCTTCAGACTACCTGATGTACTACTTTGTAAGGTCTTTGTGAATAATTAATAAAATGGTTGCATGCATCTCCCAGAAGCAGACCGGGGGTCATCCTCCTTTTCGAAAAAAAAAAATCAATTTTACCATCATAGGTACCAAGTAGAGTAAATCCAAAACTTTCCGGTGATGTTCATATCGTGGGAGGAGACGTTTCCGTTGATTACGAGACATTTATGGTGACTTCATCAATCTCAAAATGTTGTACTGGCTCAGTATCTCGTAGGTGCTCTTAAAGGTAAGATGTGTGTGTCTACATTCATATGGGTCAGTGTACACGTGTGTTTATATGAGCATGTGCGATTGTACAATGGTAAAAAAAAGCACCATATAGAGTATCCATCTCACAAAGAGGTGGTTCTCTTGTTCCCATCCAACGTTCGGCCAATGAATGACATGAAAATGTACAGGACATTAACGCCGCATTTGGCAATGATCCTGACAATGGCCAAATCCTTGGAGCTATTCAAAAACTCACAGGTTAGGCGGGACACAAGCCAAAAAAAACTTATTGTGCATGATGTCACATGTAGATGATATGGTTTACATTTTGTTTTTAAAATTTAGGTCCAAGAGCATCCACATCACTAGCTTAGCTTTTTAATCTGAGTGTAACTTCTCATATTCCTTACCACCCATGCTATCCAATCTTTCTCACTTCTAGCTTCTAGGAATATGAATGCTCTTACATCGACAGGTAGGGACATTTTTCAGGTAACAGGACAACGACGGCATCGTACACACATAGACTGATAGACACGTCCAGTCACGTTCTTTCTTTCTGACAGTACGAACCATCGTGGCCATCCAGAGTGCAGAGAAGAAGTTCCCGGTTGCCCCTTACGTGTCGACCCAACGATTGGGTTGCACGAAACAGTTGGAAGATGGACGAACATAGTTTGACAAAACCCTATGGATTTGATGTGAGAACCAACGACACGATCCACTGTTCAGATGAATCAGTAGAAGCATACTAGCATGAACAATAGGCAGCACAATATCTGGACCTGTACCTCCTCACATTCACGTTGATGATACGGATGATGAAGAAATTCTCGTCAAAATAAAAAATCAGTGTCTCGACGTTCAGACTGAGCCTGGGCTGCCAAAATAGTGACCTCTAACCTCATTCATTGGTATTACAATAGTTACCCTAATGAGAAACCATGCAGAATTTACAACACTTAAAAACTAACACTAGAGAGTAAACTTGTGAAATCAACTGATTAGTAGGCAATCTCCAAGTAAATAAAAAACACAACAGATCTCCAAACAAGTATGACGGTCTGAACAACGACTGTGTTAGATTTAGCAGCCTGTGCCTGCCTGCTGCCGGAAAAAAACTGCTTCAGAAGTGAACTTGAACTTCACTGTATGTGATTATTTCATCTCAAGCTCCAATGAATAGTGTTGTCATCTCATGATCTCATCACTCCTCGTGTTACCTTCTGCGTTTCGACTTTGAGAGTATTGCTGATAGTCTTTCTTTTGCAGTGGTGAAACCTGTGGGCTGCTTCCGGGAGCCCCTCTTCCTTTTCCTTCTTCCCGTTCTGCCTGCAAGACGCTGGCGGCGTATCTCAGGATCTGCCCAACCCCTGCCCCACTCCGAGGAGGAAGAGAAGGACTTTGGGTTACTAATCGCCAGTAATGCAGCGGCATCAGGGTATGCATATAAGCCTTCCTCGTCTGGTTGTGAACTCAGAAAATTTAATCCGGCTCTTGTCAGCTCTGGATGCTGGATTAGAACACGAGGCTGCAAGAGGGTCCATTAATCAGCTGTGATAAACGCAAACTGATGTCTAGCAAATAAACTAATGAATTACTGTGCCACAACAGCTCAGGGTGACATAATAAAGTACCAACAAATAAGTATGCAGTGTTAAACCATAACAAATTCGACATAAATTATGGCACTAACATTTACTATATTCCTTGCATCACATAGGTTTGCCGTATTTTCAAGATTAGAATTAATGCAGCATAATTCTATCCTGAATTGAGTACTGAAGGGCTGAAGGAAAAATAATAATAGAACAAAGTGCGCAGACAAGCTTGTGAGATGACTGGAAAATGGTACCAGGAGTATTTTCTTAGCCTTTTAGTTCACCTTCAATAGTGTTTTTCATACCAGGTAGCATCACTGATATGCTGTAGCCTGTCACCTGGCATCAAGCGTTACACGGTATGATGGTACTCCCTCCGTCCCAAAATAAGTGTCTCAACTTTGTGCTAACTTTAGTACAAAGTTGTACTAAGGTTGAGACACTTATTTTGGGACGGAGGGAGTATTGATATATGACATTGAATCTAGAAGTTAAGTTATGTACTCGCTAATGTACTAGTGTGAATCTGTTGTCAGTAAGAGTTCTGCTATCGCTATATCAGTATAGAGACTTGATCTCAGATACCAGCAAAATGTTTCCTTGTTATGGTTGTGAAATGAATAATTGAAATTAATGGAATCACTACATCTGTAAGCAAAAAGATCTGAAGTACACAAAAGGGAAACCAAATTAGAGGCTTCGAGCTGTAGCCTTTCGGATAAAAATGGTAAACCAAGACGGTGACACCTGATCTAATTATGGTGAACAAGGACGTACAAAATGAATATTAGTAATCTCTGAGCATCCGCATACTGTGCCACGAAAGGTTAAAAATACCCTTTCTTGTTACCAGAAGGATAAACATAGATATGGTACTGTGGGTATGGCATATCAGATACCCACCCCAACTTTAACATCCAAAGAATGGAAGACTACCAGGTGGTCTTGTAAAGAATGCAGAAAAGAAGTGCAAATCAAGATTCTGTTTATGCACAATCAGAATATGTCATGCATTCTCCATTACCTTAAGATTCATGAAATAGGTAACGACAGGTTACTGCATCATAGATTTACTGCGCTTACTATGAAATATTACTTTATTTTTTCGCGAGTAACTATGAAATATTATTGGTGGTATTGCATTCAGCTGGTAAATGAACCCAAGTGAACTGAGGTTACTTGACATATCATAAAAGTGATATGCTAGCTTAAGATTCTACTGTGGACTGTGGTTGGTTGGCAATGAAATCCGCCAGCAGCCTATAATTGGTCTCCATTGGTGATTAAATAAAAAGGGCAGCCCGGTGCATGTAACTCCCACTTGCGCAGAGTCCGGGTAAGGGTCCGACTATTGGTGATTAAATAAATAAATAAATTGGCATGTTCTTGTTTCCGAAATTTAACATATTTTGGGTTTAAAATTAGTAACTGGTCATTTGGTAACATGCTAATTTAGGTGATAATCAATGAAAATTGACAGGCTACTTTTTAGGATTTTAATATCTGAGCTCATTAGATCTAAAGTGATTGAATGCAATGTGCAGATGGTAGTTCCCTAGAGATGAAGGATAATTTTTTTCAGTAATATTACTAGCTTAGTTAACATTTAAATATGTCAATGGTGTGTAGCACTGTAGCATCCTTGAAATATGTCTGACTTTCACTTGAACAATCAAGAAACTGATTTAACATGACCAGGTAAATCACTTGCCCGCTAGCAAACATGTGTCCAACATCATGTCAAAAAGAACTTTTCGCTATTACTATTTCAATCTTAGTTTGCCCATCACGCGAATGCAACAAATCTAAAAGTGAGGCACAATGGAGTAACATCAATTTGTTTTTTAGGGAAGGAGTAGGGAGACAACCTCATCATGTAAGCATTGCAACATTCACACCAGTAATAAATTACTACTGCATCAAACTACTGAAATAAATTGCTTACAATTTCAGCTGCTTCCTGTATGTATCCCATGTCCTCTAAAATACGAGCAAGCCCTTGCCACCATATCTTGTCTGTCATGGCAAACCTAGGAATCTAAAACTAAATATTAGTCATGAGAACAGATTTGAGGACTGGAATTTTTAAACTTGTACGAATGGAAGTGAAAAGTGAAAGATAATTTAAGTACTTGTGTTGCGCATGCATGGTGAAGCTTAAGACAAGAAGTCTTTGTTTAGCGCTCCCAGTTTGAAAAAAAAATAGATGAAGAAATGCATTAGAACACAAACCTTCTCTCTTAAATAACTGACTGCCATTCTGAAATCAGGCACCGCCCCAATATTTCGCCTTCCAGATGTATAACAGTCTGTACTGTTGTAGTCCATGCCTTCAGTTGCCTGTCCCTGGATGCATGTTAAAGATTACTCAAAGTACCAACAGTATCAAATGTTCAAAGGTACTAGCAAAATATAAGTCAAAATTACATTGCAAAGACCAAAAAATCATCCCAAATCCTTGTCTTATGCATTTTCCTATACAGGGACATCCCATGGGAAGGGTACTGTGGATAAACTATGTAAAGAAAAACAGGGGAAAATATGGACATTCTTGCATCTTACATTTGTAACATGTTGTCACGACCTAGGTTATGGAGGGGATGATCGTGGGTGTTAGGAGGGCAAGGGCGAGAAAGTTTAGGCTTGGGCGCCATGATCCTTTGGGTGATAGATCTGTTCTGGGGGTAAACCCTCCCCTTTTCTCTGTTTATTTCGTTGACAGCTGATTACACCCTAATTGCCTAGCTTTATAGCACAGGCTTTGTCGTTGTTGCTATAGCACGGCTTGGCGGTAGTTTAGGAAAGATATGAACCAGCTCAAACTAGGAAAGATCTACACAGATTCTGAATTAACCCAACTAGACTTGGAAACCAATAAAGACCTATAGGCTGGGTCCAGGATTCCATGGAGTCACACATATGTCTATATATCCACTGCTTAGCCAGGCTAGCTATAGACTAATGTAAATAAATCCCTCCATGAAAGTTCCCTGCCCAACAGAAATAAAAAATGACACCACCGCTGATATGCAAACCAGTTCTAATAATAAAAATAACTCTAGTATCCCTTTAACACTAAGTTTGTAAGTCAAAAGCATCAGAAAAGTAGCCCTGACACTACCACAATGGAATGGGATTATAAGATCAGATCTGTGGTAAATCATGCATAATTTGTTCCCATTTGTGCTTTTCTTTATTGAAAATTTATCACTAGAGCAATCAACTTAATACACTTCCTCAACTACTGAATTAGTATGTCATATTCCTTAAGACAGGAGGGTGGTGAGACCACACCTTTCTGTTGAAACAGAATCTCTTGTTTGAACTATCAAGGGAGAATGATCACAAACCTCTAAAGATGGTAAAACAGAAAACAGAAACCTTTATATGCTACTGAGATATTAGAGTGGATACAATTGTAATAGACATCGCATTTATCAGCTGTTCAGCACTAGAGTAGGATATGGACATATGGTCAACCAAACTTAAAATTAGGTACTCACAGCTTGAGCTTGGAGCACATTCATGAACACAACTGCTTCTTCCTTGAAATCATGCATTTCAGGAGGGCCATTAATACAGACGTCACACCTGAGGTGAAAACCAAGTCAGAAAGACACTCACATAACCACTGGTTGAAATAAAGTTAAAATGAGGAATTTAATTCGTGCCACAGACGAAAATGCAAGTTTTAAAGAGATCCTTGTTGAATCACTGACATCTAGGCCTGAGCCCACATGTCCCTGTCAAGGAAAGTGGTAGTTCGTTGGACTTTATTTTTATTAGAAGAATGCCTGATACAAGTAATCTAGGCTGCAGACGGCTTTAACTTATGTTTAAAGTCAAACTTTCTTAAGTTTGAACAAGTTTACAGAAAAATAACATCTACTATACCAAATAAATACCATGTTAATACATATATTCTTAATAGATTGATTTGGTATTGTAGATGTTGATGTTTCTTTTCTATAAACATGGTCAAATTTAATAAGGTTGACTTCATGCAAAAGTTCAATGACTTGTCTTTTAGGAACAAGGGAGTAGTATCTTTTATTTCTAAATTATACCATATAGTACTACTAAATACCCACGAAACTGGAAGAAGCATGTGCTTATTTCATTTAAATAAGGGGAAGATGCATGGAGAAAGTAGAAAAGTACATTTCGCATCCGTCAGGACCAAATTCCTCACCAAAGTACTTTACTAGTATTTTGGCTCTGCATGTTGAAGTGTTCAAAGCATAGCTGCAATATAGAAAATTTACATAGCGATTAAGTCACGAGAATTAATGAATATACGTTTTAGGCCATCGCCAGGGTTTGAATTTATGGTTCTGAGACATACTGAAAGCAATCCCGTAGCATTCTATATGCTGCCCTTGTCTGTTCGTCGCTTCTTTTGTTAGGAAGCAGTGTCGGTGTTCTCATGGAATTACAATATAAAGCTGCCAATAAATAAACAATGTAAAGAAACAAGTGAAATTGTGCAGAGAGGAATAAAGCAAGCTTCATAACTAAGGATAAAAATAGTGCTTGATACCAAAAGCTTTGGGGTCCAATATGTACTTTATATTAGACAAATACACAACAATAAACTTTTCGCGTGAAGGCCCACTAAAATCTACTGACAGTAATATTGCTTTATAATAATTTAACATCCTTTGCTTTGACAAAAAAAAGATCCAAGCCAATAAAAAATCAGGATTGCCAGTCGACAGTCGGACCGGCTGAACCACTAGTTGAACAACCAAACTGGTGAATCAATTCATGTCCAGTTCACTCACCATCCCGGATTTTAGAACTGGTTGCAAGTAAGGATATACAATACATATAAATACTCTCTAGATAGCATATGATTCATCATTTTCTTCATTGCGTCCAGAAACAAGCTAAACAACATTACAGCAAGTATGAGTATAAGAACTCACTGCAATCTGACAACTTTCCATCTCTACCAGCACGACCAGCTTCTTGATAATACGCTTCCAAACTCTGCATTAACAAGGGCCAAGAGAACTTCAGACACAAAGAATAAACACAACCAAAAGTTAACACTTCTGATAAAAAAAAAGTTAACCCAACTTGGATGTATTTGAACTAGAGAAAGAGAGTAATTAAATTAGTCTTTCTGCATGATATTAGATTGTTAGGTCAGTAATCCAACCTGGGACTGATTTTTCACAGTGTTGTGGTTCACTAACCAATCAGCGGTTGTAAATTTCAAGCTTGGCATGCCGACATGCGACATATATGTTAATACGTATAAGCTCTAAATGACTTGTTCTGCCTAAAATCCACACTATCAGAGCTTGTCGCCAAAAAAAAGCACTATCAGAGCAGGTCTTTGGATGCATATGACATATGAGCCTTCTAGGTATTTGTTAGTGAAAACATTTTTCTGTGTATATCAGAAGTCCAGAACAATAAAGTCATGCATTTTTCACAGAGACATACACGCATGTCGACAGCAAAATAGTGTTCAGAAGGTACTACACCACTGGAGGCCAAACTAACCTGCGGTAAACCGTAGTGAATAATTCTTCTGACATTTGATTTGTCGATTCCCATGCCAAATGCTATAGTAGCCACAACAACCTGTATAAAGAGGATTAGGTCATTAGAAATAGGCCACAGAGGACTGAAGGGTTCAGCAAAGTTTGAGAGACTGAAGGAAATTATTTGGTGTGCAGGGAACCAGCATTCACTTTTGGCATAAGTGCATGATAGAGTTTAAATAGGAAATTTGATGATGTATTGCACACAGAGTTATGAAAACTTGGAAACTTGGGAGACCAGATTCATCCCTGATATGGGTAGTGCAGGAAATGATAAAATATTGATAACATGAGAAGGTTTCAGTTAATAATTAAGTAATCCCTCCGTCACTACATATAAGACCTTTTAGGGATTCCATTATGAACTACATACAGATGTATATAGACATGTTTTAGAGTGTAGATTCACTCATTTTGCTCCGTATGTAGTCAATAGTGGATTCTCTAAAAGGTCTTATATTTAGGAACGGAGGAAGTATAATACAGAAAAAAAAATGAGGCCAACAGTTATTAACAAGAAACAACTGAGGCACACACCAAGCAGAGCCCAAGGCTTGAACGGGGGTGGAGGACTGGAGGGCTGGGCGTGAGCCGGCCGCACCCCACTAGTTAACTGCTCGATGCCCAGTTCCAAGTATAGTAAAGCATGAGACATGTAATATCAAGATTCAGGAGATTTATCACTTTAGTTAAGCCATTTCCTCAAGGGCTTGGCATAACATTAAAGAATGTTAATAACATGGGATATATCTAATATATAGTTTTGTTGGGATTTATAAAGTGGCCATTTGTGCTGAACAAGAATTGTAGAGAAAGAAGTACCATCAAGTATCAATACATTAGAAATTTTGCATCTTATATCAGTTATAAGTCCCAATATCTGAATGGGAACCAAGTCAGACTTATGGAAGTATGAACCGTTATCACTTTGAGATGTACAAAATGGGAAATCCTAAGCCCCTTATCAACGATGCTATCTCAAAATAAATATGCACAACAGCAGTTGGGCACAGAGTAACTGCATCTATAAATGGAAGAGAGCAACCTTCCATAGCATATTCCAGTCATGTATGAAATTAAAAATATGAACATATTTATGGTTACCTCTAAGGCATTGCTATGGAACTGCTCGTGCACCTGCCTCAAATGTGATCTAGGCATCTGGAAAGAATTGTCAGATAGCTTCAAAAAAAGGCACAGGTCTGCATATATTAAGAGAACAGATAATATGTCTGCAGTCTGCAAACATTTAAGCTGTTCTCTTATACAAAAGTAGCATGTTCCAGTAGGTGGTGCCAACCTTTGCATTATAAGCTGCAGCTTTGAGGCCTGATTTGCACAGATAGTTAGCCAGTTCCACAGTTCCTTTCCTCGTGGGTACATAAACAATTGTAGGACCTTGATCCAAACTTTCTGATGAGCTAGTTTCAACGGATTGAACAGGAAATGCAAAGCTCTCAGGTCGCGAGCTTTCAAGGAACTCTCCACATGAAACTGTAAGAGAAACTCAACTGTCAGTCAGAAGCATACATTAGACTACACAAAGATGAATAAATATCTTCAAAAACACTATTAGCATGTATCCTATGAAGCATCAATAATCATACCGAGGTTAGAAACTGGGTTTCAAAGAAGATATTACGTTCTTAAAAACTCCTTATACAGCTCCTTCAAAAAATGTGAACTAAGTTCAAAAGTAAGGTCAGCAGTTTGTTTTCTTTAAGTAAATGAAGCAATACAACATCCTCTTAAAAACAAGTAGTCCTATAACTGTTAACAGATGACTCGTTAATTACCATCAAAATCATCTACTCCTGGATACTGATCCAGCTCATGTTCAGCATTTTCTTTTACGAAAGACTTGGCAAGTTCAGTTTTATCAGAAATTGTATCTTCGTCATCTGATGCACTATCGTCTAGTGACTCGTATGAGCTGCTTTCAGACTCAGGCTCAACTTCATGAATAATTTTCTGGCTTTTCCCCCTGAAATTCCTTGAAGCGTTGTAAGTCCCTATTAGTTCTTGAAAGTCCTTCCCATATGATGAGGCGGAGGTTTTACTGTGCTTTACCTACAACCAGAAACAGGGGGGGGGGGGGGGGGGGGGGTTGCATGAGACAATCGGCAGGAAGCTTTAAAAGACTGCAATTCACCTGTGTAGCTCCAACTATCCACCACTCCAAAGGAAAGAATAGTTAAACTACAGGAAATGAAGGTATTTGGATCCTAGTAAGACATTTAAGCTAATGCACATTCAGGTGTCCATCTATGGCTATGCACACCAAACCATTTGTTATTAGATATACCAACACAATTTTACATCCCAACCATTCAACTCCTCTTGCATGTATTTTAGTGGTTAATAAGATCAAGGGGATTCCAAGTCTACAGCTTGACACACCATACCACAATGTAATCCTCTGGACAGAACATGAAAAAATAAAAAGATTTACTCACATTAAATCGAAGGTTTGGTCGGAAAAAGGACGTCAAGACAACCACTGTATGTCCTGACATTTTCAAGGACTTAAGAATGTCTTCTCGTACCGGGAGAGTTGCAGTAGCAGTCAATGCCATCAAAGGAATATCATGTTCCAAGAACTTCAATTTGCTGGAACAGAAATTTTGTCGAAGCACAGATAGTTTCCTGTAGGCGGGAGATAATTGTTTACTTAAGTACTAGAGCTGTAAAACACTGCAAGAACATAGAAGAGTATGGTTGGTTCTTAAGTACCAAACCAAATATTATTTCACTGAAGTGCAAGTCACAAACTAACAAGTAATCATGAAAAACAGTGCTAGATACTGATTTGCACCTTCAATATAGGGTACTGAATACAAGAGCAGACCTATAGTCGGGTCGGAAATCGTGACCCCATTTAGAAACACAATGAACCTCGTCAATGGCAAAAAGTGCAATCCCTGGTTTTTCTGCAAGTTTCTTCAATGGTTCCATCAGTCTGCATGTAAAGAACTTGCCGAGTAAGCATGGCAACCGATGAATCAATTTTAGCAATCAAAAGGAGAATAATTACCTTAAAACTGTCTCGGGGCAAACATAAATAATCTTATACATGCCAGCCATCGCTTTGCCCTCGACACGATTATCTGGTTGCCCTGATCCAAGGAAGCATGCCGATATCCCATGTTTTGCAAGTTTTAGGCACTGGTCGTGCATCAGACTAATCAAGGGTGAGATCACCACCACAACCTTCGTAGTCAAAAGAGCTGGAATCTGAAAGCAAAGGGACTTCCCTGCCAACATGGTCATTTTCACATCATTCATTTTATTACAGGTGCCTCAAACCTTGCATAACAATATAGAGAATGCATAATAATAAACTACCTGATCCAGTTGCTGCTAGAACAAGACAATCCTTGTGAGCAAACCAAGCATCCAAGGCTTCCTTTTGGAAACCCTTCACACAGGAGAATCCGAAATGCTTTCGCAAAACAGCACTAATTTTGTCGGTTCGGTCAAACTCGCCTCTTGAATCATCAAGCAAAGTCTGATGTTCAGGCTTTGGTTGAAAACAGACAGCAGCAGTCGATGCAGGGTTCATGTTGGCCGCTAAACAAGAATATGAGGTGCTTGGCTCCTCGCCACAAGACTCGGTTTTACTGCCAGTGGTTGACGCGATATGATCAGTAATGCTAGACTGCTTAAATTTCCCCCTGGGATTACCCAGTCTAGCACTCCTGTCAGAAGAGCGCCTTTGCGATCCCCCGCCTGGCTTTCTTTGTCCACTGCCAGAACCATTCAGCACAAACTCCACCACGTCAGCACGGCACGGACCGAAAACACCAATGGCTTCGCTGATCTTGTCGAACTCAAACCCCATCTCGAGCAACTCAGCAATGACATGATCAGCAGATACATCAGTGCCAACAGAACTGGCATCCATGATCAGAACCAGTGAGCTGCGCTTGCAAGCCAAGCTCGGTGCTCACTAGCTGAAGAACAACAGATCCTTGTGGTCGGGGCTCGGCGTTAAGCTGCACGACGGTGGATACCTAGCCCCGAAATCTGCACCTGTTCGCCTGGGGTTGACCTGTCAATAAAACAGAACGCGGCGACGATTAATTTCCATGCAATTTCTTGGCGCTGCCCCTAATTCCGGTTTACTTGGGCGAGGAGAGCAGTCGCCGTACGCGGGGTTCTCGGTTCGAACTAAAACCGAATTGGGTGGAGCGGGTGAGGTCGGATCGAACAGGGCGGGACCGGAGAGGAGAAATGGCGAGGATTTACCTGTGGAATCGGGCTCCTCGCTGCAGGATCCCCAATTCGCTCCGCGCCCTCCGCCTCACGCCGCCGCCGCCGCCCTCTGCTCGCAGCTCCGGAGAGAGAGGGGAATGGGATGGCGAGGGTTTTGGTTTCGAATCGCGGGAGAGAATGCGGCAGAAGCCTGGAGTTTCATCCGAGGGACGTGGCTGGCATGTGGGGACTGGGACCAACGGGACGGCGCGCGGGCGAGGGAGACACACGATTCCGATTAGAAGCACTTTTCAGGCTCACCCTCAGACCCTCTAGCGACCCAACAACAGGGCAACACCAACCGCAAGAGTTGGGTATTGTCTGGGCCGGGCTGGGTTTCGGCCGAGCTTGCATAAACATAACCGACACGTCTGGGCCTCTCACGGCCGAGGCCCAGAAAAGTGTGAAATCACTTGCTATAGCGTGCCCTTATAAATGTCACTCTTATCTTCTTTTGTGGTGACTAGATAATTTGCCGGTGCGTTGCAATGAGAGTATAAACATTCATTCTAGCCAGGGCCGGCCCTGTGGGGTGGGGGGGGGGGGGGGGGGGGGGGGAGGGGCAGGGGGACGGCCGCCCCGGGCCCCAGGGGGCCCTCCCCCAGATATGTTACGTAGGCCCAAACATTTCTGGTGATCTGAGAAAAATTGTAAGGGCTGGCCTTCTCGGCCTCACCCAGCACGAGCAGGTCATACACGCACGCAGTAGGTCGCAATCAATGAGGCACCGGACGCCGCGATCGATCCCTTCCTTTGTTTATGTCCAGAAAAAAAAGAGTGATTCACGTCAAAAGGAATGATTGATCCCCTTCCTAGTCACGCATTCACGGAGCGATTCCCAGCGGCCGCCGACGCTCCCTCTGTTCGGGATAGCCTGCTCAGCACTCATTTCCCTTGTCTCCCAAATCCTAGTTTCCTTCCTAGTACTTCAGATCGTCAGTTCGCCGCGATTTCAATCCATGGGGCATCGACGCCCCGTCGCCGCCAAACCTGCTTTGCTCGCCGTTCATCACCGATTCGACCATCCAAGGTATATCTTATATTCATATTGTGGTTCTTGCAGTTCCCTGGATGCATAGACGGCACGGCGGCACTGTTGAACAACTGATGCAATTTTTTTGTTTATTTTCATCGGTGTTTTTTATCATGTTGTTCGAAAGAAAGCATGCATCTAAAAGGAAAAGGAAGAAAACTATGGATGAGTGGGTACAACCACAACGATAACAATCTTGAAGAACAAAAAATTGCAGACTTTCTCTCTTAATGCTTCATGTAATGTTGAGGTATATGGTCTTTATCTCTATGAGATTCACTTTACCAGATAGCGTAGTGTCTGCTATGGAGATTTTTCAAGCATGTCAGAGAAGCTCATTGGTATCCTAATATCTCTATTGCTTATTACATCTTTTTTATTGTGCATGTGTCCGTCAATCGGCTGAAAGAAGTTTTTCAAAATTGAAATTACGAAGATCTATATTAGGTCAACAATAACTCAAGAGAGGTTAAATGGTCTTGCAACATTATATTTTGCATGAAGAAAAATTTATCGATGAGATTGACATCGCCCCCACCGTAAGTGACTTCGCATCAAGGAATGTTGGAAGAAAGGTAATATGTATAAATTATTTGATATGCATACAGTTTTTGGACGCATTCAAGTGTTATTGATAATATTTCATATTCATACATGTATTCATTGTTATTCTTATGTCTATATTAAGGGCCCCGAGTTTTAGCCTCACCCCGGGCCCCCAAAATCTCAGGACCGGCCCTGATTCTAGCAGGCTAGCCATGATTGAACATTTTTACTCCCTTCATATCAAAATATAAAATCAGCTTTTCTAAAAAAAAAGACGATATAAGACGTTTTTGTAGTTTGTTCAGCCTAAAAAGTCTTATATTTTGATACAGAGATAGTATTACATTCGTCCGCTAAAATCTTGTAAGTTTTTTGTAGGCAATTGCCATGATTTAGCATCCTATTATTAAACACTTACTCCCTCCGTTCCATAATATAGTGTGTATAATTTTTTTTAAAGTTAAATTTTTATAAATTTTAACCAAGTTTGTTGAGAAAAGAATTTATAACTACAACACCAAAAATATAAAATCTGAAACTACATCTTATGAAAAATCTAATAATATATATTTGACATTCTAGATGTAAATATGTTTCTCCACAAACTTGGTCAAAGTTTGTGAGCTTTGACTTTTTAAAAAGTCTAAATGCACTACATCATGGAACAGAGGGAGTATTTGATAAGAATTTATTGACTTATCAAAAAAATCCCTTTGTAAAAAAACCATATGATGTTGTAGAGACTTATTTGTGGTTGTATTATTTAGGAGGATTATCAAAGAGGGGAGGACAAATGACATCTTATTGTTAAGCACTTATTTGGTAAGAATTTATTAACTTACCAAAGAATAATATTATTTAGGAGAAAAATCAAAGATGAGAGGAAAAAATCAAACATGAGAAGGGAAGGGGAGGCCATATAGGGGGTGCGTTCGGTGTTCCTCCGCTCCGCTCCCGGAGCGGACGATGTCGTGGTACTAAGTTTGACAGTAAGTATAGGGGGTACGAATGAGGAGGCAAGGTCCTAGCTACGGTGAGATTGTACGCAAGTGTTTACGAGTTCAGACCCCTCTCGGAGGAGGTAAAAGCCCTACGTCTCGTTGCCCTAAGGCGGACGACTGGAATATGGGACTGTGTGTTACAGGGGGTGTGAACCCTTGTCCCAGAGGAGGGGGGTGGCTTATATAGAGTGCGCCAGGACCCAGCCCACCTCCGTTACAGGGGTTCAATGTACGTAAAGGTAGGGCATTACTGATAACGCCACCTATAAAGTGATATTAATGATCTTAAAGACTACGGAGTGAACGCCTGACCGTTGTTGTCCTGAGTGACTCCTGGTCTAGGTCGAGTGGTTTCTTGTATGGTCGAGTGATATCAAGAGGGAGGGGTACCCAAGTGATATGATTGGTCGAGCGGATTGCACTCGACGCCTTCAATTGGTACTCCATGTTGTCTCTTGGGTGTCTTTCCTTCTAGGGTAGTGACCTTGGGTAGGACGTATAGGTCAGGCCTATGACCCTACCCTAGGTCTATATCATCATCATTAGCCTCCGAATGGATTGAGGTCTGAGTGAAAAGAAGGCTGAAGTTAGTCTTGCCTCGACTCTTATGCTTCACAAGTACCCATGTTGAATTGGAAGCCCATGTTAGAACTTCGGCTTCGTTTCAGTCGCCTTGATCGATTTAGAAGTTGTCAAGTGGATTTATACCGGCACTCGTCGAGTGTTACTTTGGCGCGAAATCTTTGGCGCAATTGGTTACAGCATATCCCAGATCTCGCGAGATTCGAAATTTTGGGGAAGCGCGTGAGGCGGAGCGTGCCGTAGTAAGCGGGATGGATAGACAAGGGCGCCTCGATTTCTGCGCCACCTTTTTTGCCACGTACCTAGCGCGCGACTGTTGCAGGATTTGACAGGATTGCCCGGGCCCACACGTCAGCCACTCAGAAGTGGGTCCTTAAAAGGCGACGGGGCCAAGGCGTCTGCACTATGCACGTCCATTCTTCCTCTTCCTTCTCTGCTTCTCCATTGCATCTTTCTCCTCTGCCCTCGACGCCGCCGCCCCGCCGCCATGGTGAAGGACAAGACGGTGGTGCTGGAGCATGCAAAGAAGGCGACGGGGGCGGCGAAAGGCAAGAAGACGTATCGGGGGTCGTCGTCAAGGTTCGCGCTGTCGCCAGGTTGGATCCAGGGCGATTTGATCCGATCTTTGCTCCGGCCAGAGGATTTGGAGGAGCTGGCCGACTCCGGTCTGATCGTCGCCGGAGCTGCAAGGCTGTCGAAGGGGGAGAAGGAGCCTCATCCACGGCCGGGTGAGTGCGTCCTGCTCGCCACCCACGTCGATCGTGGTTTCTCCCTTCCTCCGCATCCTTTTTTGGGGCTTCTTGTACTTTTTCGGAGCTCAGCTCCATCACTTCTCTCCCAACACCATTACGTACCTCACGGCGTTTGTGTCCATGTGTGAAAACTTCCTTGGTTGTCGACCGCACTGGGGTCTTTTCAAGCACATCTTCACAATCCGCTCCCAGTCGGTGAAGAAAGCGAATTCGAGTGACGAGAGGACGCACGTGATCCAAATGTGCGGGGGCTTGGGGATCCAGAAGAGGCAGAGGAGCACTTTCCCTTCCATGACACTTCCCGAGTCGGTTAGGGGCTGACAGTCGACCTGGTTCTACTGCCAGGACATCGTGACTCCCGGTCAGTCGACCTGTCTTCCCCCTTTCTCTTTAGATTGCGCCCAGCAACCTTCTTCGTTGAAACTGACCGCTGCGGAGAGGGTGGAAACGAAGATTTTGGTCGAGAGGATGGTCTAGTTGATCCATCAGGGTGTGACTGGCATGGACTTGTTGGAGGTGTTTCTCTGTCGACGCATCCAGCTGCTCCAAGCTCCACTCTATGTGGATGTATTCGGGAGCCAACGACACCGCTCAGGTTCATCCAGAGGAGGTTACGGAGGATACGGTGGCCCTGTGGCTGAAGGGCATTACAGGAAACAAGGATAACCCCAGGGGAGCCAGGCGAGTCGACCCATTCAACACTAACAACCAGCCGGACAAGGTCTGAACCTTGATACCGAATGTATTTCAATCTGTCTTGCAACTGTCTCCGATTTCGACTGATATTTGTTTGACTTCTTTGTCTTGTAGGTTTATACTGAGATGTACTCGATGAACAATGGTGAACAAGCCCTGGAGCAAGACCAGGAGGGAGAGGACAATGCAGAAGAGAGCGGTGACTGGCAATCTCCAGAAGATGACAACGAGGAAGATGGTGATGAGTCGGACGACGAAGAGGTAGTCGACTCACCACCTCGCTCAGAGCATCGATCCAAGCAACTCCAAGATCTGGAGGGCATGCACGGCAAGACCGTGGCCCCGAGTACTCAAGCATAGTAGCGCACCCGGACTTCGACTCCAGAGCCGACGGAGAAGGTTGCCAAGAAACCCAAGGTCGCCCCTTCTAAGGCTCGAAAGACCTTGCCCAAGATCAAGATGGACGTTCCTGTTACCTCTAGGTGAGTGCTCTATATTTCTACGTTTTCTTTTACCGACTCATACTTCTGCTCTGACCGAGTGAGTTATGAACTTTTTCAGCGCTGCAACTTCTGCGACTAATATGGACGTTGACAAGGCTCCAGATGATGAGGAGGCCGATGACGCGGCCACTTCCAAAGCTGGTACGCTCTTTCCAACTTGAATTTATTCTGCCGACTGGATTGTTGGTCGATTGAACTCTTAAGACTGCTTTTTGTTGCAGCTCCACGGGACATTATTGAGCTTCCGGATGATGAAGAATAAGCACCTCTGAGGGGGGGGGGAGAAGGAGGGGTAGGGCGTCAAGTGGGAAAGCAGTCGAGGGTCAGGTGCCTCAGTCGACGTCGGTGCTTGAGACAGTGGTCCAGGGATCCGGAGATTCGGCTCGGACCAATGTTACCTTTGCCAATCCGTTGTCGACTGACCGTCCATCGGGTTTGACTGCTCAGACCTCTGCTGCTCCAGTACAACTTCATGCGTCCAACCCTGTGACTACTCCGACTGCACTACCATCATTGCTCTTCACTGCATACCAGACTCCAGACGACCCACCGAGTGCCACCAGGGAGGCCCTTCTCCAGGTAAATCTCGTGATGGAGCAGATGAAGGTGGTGCTTGAGGCTAGTCAGGTTGCTTACAATGCCAGCACCGCTCCGCAAGCCAACATCAAGGTTAGTTGGTTTTCGACTGGTCTCTTGAGTAGTGATAGTTGCCACAGTTGCTTCACTATTCATATGGTGTTCTTGGATGAGCGTTTTTAGAACCTATTATGTGCATCTACCATGGGTTTGAATTTTTCATCCAATCACCTACCGGGGCGAGTACGGGGGTCGCAACTAAGCCCCCGAGTGGGAGGATTGCTTTCCACTCGGAATGTTTTTAACTTAGGCGAGTACGGGGTCACAGCTAAGCCCCCGAGCGGGAGGATTGCTCTCCACTCGGAATGTTTTTAACTTAGGCGAGTACGGGGTCGCAGCTAAGCCCCCAAGCGGGAGGATTGCTCTCCACTCGGAATGTTTTTAACTTAGGCGAGTACGGGGTCGCAGCTAATCCCCCGAGTGGGAGGATTGCTTTCCACTCGGAATGTTTTTCACTTAGGCGAGTACGGGGTCGCACCTAAGCCCCCGAGCGGGAGGATTGCTCTCCACTCGGAATGTTTTTAACTTAGGCGAGTACAGGGTCGCAGCTAAGCCCCCGAGTGGGAGGATTGCTTTCCACTCGGAATGTTTTTAACTTAGGCGAGTACGGGGTCGCAGCTAAGCCCCCGAGCGGGAGGATTGCTCTCCACTCGGAATGTTTTTAACTTAGGCGAGTACGGGGTCACAGCTAAGCCCCCGAGTGGGAGGATTGCTCTTCACTCGGAATGTTTTTAACTTAGGCGACTACAGGGTCGCATCTAAGCCCCCGAGTGGGAGGATTGCTCTCCACTCAGAATGTTTTTAACTTAGGCGAGTACGGGGTCACAGCTAAGCCTCCAAGTGGGAGGATTGCTCTCCACTCGGAATGTTTTTACTTAGGCGAATCAGGTTTGCAACTAAGCCACCCACTGGGGGATTTGGACACAAATGATTATGGGGAACCAATCATTAAGATACTGTAAAAATCTTGCCTTTGGAAAGCAAACTGAAGTACTCTTATTACAACTCGCCGGGTCGAGTGATTTTAGGTATAGAAAGGACGAAGCAGCTCTGCGTTCCACGCACGTGGCTCGTCCATGTTCTTGGCTACATTGTAGATGTGGTACGCTCCATTGTGAAGCACCTTGGTGATGATGAAGGGACCTTCCCAGGCCGGAGCAAGCTTGTGAGGCCGTTTCTGATCCACTCGGAGCACAAGGTCTCCTTCCTGAAATGCTCGACCTCTGACATTGCGGGCATGGAATCGACGCAGATCTTGCTAATAGATGGTCGACCGGATGAAAGCCAAGTCGTGTTCTTCCTCCAGGAGATCAACTGCGTCTTCGTGTGCTTGCTCAGCTTCAGCTTCTGAGAAGAGTTCCACTCTGGGGGCATTGTGTAGCAAGTCACTCGGAAGCACAACCTCGGCGCCGTACACCAGGAAGAAAGGGGTTCGGTCAGTTGACTGGTTGGGCGTCGTTCTCAGCCCCCATAGGATAGATGGTAATTCAGTCACCCAAGCTCCAGTAGTATGTTTCAGGTCACGCATCAGCAGGGGTTTTAACCCTTGAAGGATCAAACCATTTGCCCTTTCTGCTTGTCCATTCGACTGCGGGTGTGCAACGGATGCATAGTTGACCCGAGTGCCTTGGGACACACAGAACGCCTTCAACTCATCAGAATCAAAGTTGGAGCCATTATCTGTGATAATGTTGTGAGGAACTCCATATCTGAATATCAACTCCTTGATGAAAACTGACGGCAGTGCCTGCGCCGAGGTTTTTGATGGGCTTGGCTTCGATCCACTTGGTGAACTTGTCGACTGCTACAAGCAAATGGGTGAAACCACTTGTGCCGGTCTTGAAGGGTCCAACCATATCCAATCCCCGGACTGCAAACGGCCAGACGAGTGGAATAGTCTTCAAGGCAGACCCAGGCTTGTGTGACATGTTGGAATAGAATTGGCAACCTGCGCACTTGTCGACTATATCCTTTGCCATCTCATTTTCTCGAGGCCAATAGAATCCCGCTCAGTATGCTTGGCCACGATGGTCCGAGAGGATGCATGGTGACCACAGGTCCCCGAGTGGATATCATTTAGGATCATTCGACCTTCTTCCGGGGTGATGCAACGCTGAGCCACTCCTGTGACACTTTCTTTGTAAAGCTGTCCTTTCATCACTGTGAAGGCTTTGGATCGACGGACTATCTGGTGAGATTCATCTTCATCCTCTGGGAGCTCCTTCCTGAGAATGTACACGATGTACGGTACTGTCCAATTGGGTGTGACCACCAAGACTTCCATGATCAAGTCGACCACGGCTGGAACCTCAATCTCAGTCGGGTCGGTTGAACTTATTGGTTGCGAGGGCTCTTCCTTGAAGGGATCTTCTTGTATTGACGGGGTATGGAGATGCTCTAAGAACACGTTACTGGGAATAGGCTTCCGAGTGGAACCTATCTTCGCCAGATCATCGGCAACTTGATTCTTGATTCGTGGTATGTGGTGGAGCTCTAACCCTTCAAACTTCTTCTCTAGCTTTCTCACTGCATTGCAATAACCTATCATTGCGGGACTCCTGACGTTGATTCCTTCATTACTTGATTAACCACTAAGTCTGAGTCTCCATACACCATCAAGCACCGAACGCCAAGTGAAATGGCCATACGCAACCCATACACTAGTGCCTCATGCTCGGCTTCATTGTTCGAAGAATCAAAGTGAATCTGGAGGACATAACTGAGCTTGCCTCCACATGGGGACACTAAGACCACTCCTACACCAGAGCCATTCAACATCTTGGATCCATCAAAGAACATGGTCCAATGTTCCGACTGAATTTGAGTCGGTTGTTGTTGTTCTGTCCACTTTGCGAGGAAATCTGCAATTGCTTGAGACTTGATGGCCTTCTTTGCCTCAAACTTGATATCTAAAGGAAGAAGTTCAATTGCCCACTTTGCCACTCAACCAGTTGCATCTCTGTTATTCCAAATTTCTGACAATGGAGCGTCGCTGACGACTGAAACTGAGTGATCAGAGAAATAGTGTGCAACCTTCTTCGTGGTCAGGTAAATCCCATAAACAAGCTTCTCATAGTGAGGGTATCTCTGCTTGGACGGGGTTAAGACTTCTGAAATGTAATAGACAGGGCGCTGAACTTTGAAGGCCTTGCCTTCTTCTTCCCGCTCGACTGTGAGCACTGTGCTAACAACTTGTCCTGTGGCTGCGATGTAAAGCAATAAAGGCTCCTTGCTAACCGGAGCAGCAAGCACCGGCTGGGTGGAAAGCAGGGTTTTGAGCTCTTCAAACGCCGCTTCAGCTTCGTCATTCCACTCGAACTTGTCAGACTTCTTCATCAGTCGGTAAAGAGGCAGTGCCTTTTCACAGAGGTGTGAGATGAATCGGCTCAATGCAGCCAAACAACCAGTAAGCTTCTGAACATCATGCACACGCACTGGATGTTTCATTCGGAGGATTGTGCCAATCTTCTCTGGATTCGCGTCGATTCCTCATTCGGAAATGAGAAAACCGAGCAACTTCCCACCGGGGACTCCGAATGTGCATTTTGATGGATTGAGCTTGATATCATACCTTCTTAAGTTGGCAAAGGTTTCAGCAAGGTCAGTCAGCAGGTCAGAACCTTTGCGTGACTTAACCACTATGTCATCCATGTATGCTTCCACATTCCGACTGATTTGAGTGAGCAGGCACTTCTAAATGATGCGCATGAATGTGGCACCAGCATTCTTGAGGCCAAAGAGAATAGTAACATAGCAAAAACACCCGAACGGGGTGATGAAAGCCGTCTTTATCTCATCGGGTCCATACAGTCGGTTCTGATGGTATCCGTAATAAGCATCCAGGAAGGACAATCGCTCACATCCCGCAGTTGAGTCGACTATCTGGTCGATGCGGGGCAGAGGAAAATGATCTTTCGGGCAGGCCCGATTGATGTGCTTGAAGTCAATACACATTCGGAGCGATTTATATTTCTTGGGAACCATAACAACATTGGCGAGCCACTCAGAGTGGTATATCTTGCGGATGAACTCAGCAGCCAGGAGCCGAGCCACCTCCTCGCCAATAGCCTTTCTCTTCTCCATGGCGGACCGACGGAGATGCTCCTTAACGGGGTTTGCCTTTGGGTCGCTCGCAAACGGTGCTCAGCCAGTCCCCTGGGTACACCTAGCATGTCAGATGGCTTCCATGCAAAGATGTCCCAGTTCTCACGGAGGAACTGGATGAGTGATAACCCACAAGTATAGGGGATAATTGTAGCCTCTTTTGATAAGTAAGAGTGTCGAATCCAACGAGGAGCTAAAGGTAGAACAAATATTCCCTCAAGTTCTATCAACCACCGATACAACTCTACGCACGCTTGACGTTCGCTTTACCTAGAACAAGTATAAAACTAGAAGGACTTTGTAGGTGTTGTTGGATAGGTTTGCAAGAATATAAAGAGTACGTAAATAAAAACTAGGGGCTTTTTAGTTAAAGATGCAATAAAGTAAATATAGCAAGTGTGGAAAAGTGGTGGTACGTAGGAGTTGCGGAATTGTCCCTAAGCAATTGACTACTTTACTAGACTGATAGGAGTTTTATGTGGGAGAGGCATAAGCTAACATACTTTCTCTTCTTGGATCATATGAACTTATGATTGGAACTCTAGCAAGCATCTGCAACTACTAAAGATCATTAAGGTAAAACCCAATGAGGGAGTCCTGGACTAGGGGGTGTCCGGATAGCCGAACTATCACCATTGGCCGGACTCCAAGACTATGAAGATACAAGATTGAAGACTTCGTCCCATGTCCGGATGGGACTTTCCTTGGCGTGGAAGGCAAGCTTGGCGATACGGATATGTAGATCTCCTACCATTGTAACCGACTCTGTGTAACCCTAGCCCTCTCCGGTGTCTATATAAACTGGAGGGTTTTAGTCCGTAGGACGAACAACAATCATACCATAGGCTAGCTTCTAGGGTTTAGCCTCCTTAATCTCGTGGTAGATCTACTCTTGTACTACCCATATCATCAATATTAATCAAGCAGGAGTAGGGTTTTACCTCCACCGAGAGGGCCCGAACCTGGGTAAAAACATCGTGTCCCTTGTCTCCTGTTACCATCCGCCTAGACGCACAGTTCGGGACCCCCTACCCGAGATCCGCTGGTTTTGACACCGACATTGGTGCTTTCATTGAGAGTTCCTCTGTGTCGTCACCTATAGGTCCGATGGCTCCTTCGATCATCAACAACAACGCGATCCAGGGTGAGACTTTTCTCCCCGGACAGATCTTCGTATTCGGCGGCTTCGCACTGCGGGCCAATTCACTTGGCCATCTGGAGCAGATCGAAAGCTATGCCCTTGGCCATCAGGTCAGATTTGGAAGTTTGAACTACACGGCCGACATCCGCGGAGACTTGATCTTCGATGGATTCGAGCCACAGCCGAGCGCGCCGCACTGTCACGATGGGCATGATTTAGCTCTGCTGCCAGACAGTGCCCTGGAGGCCGCACAAGAGTCCGCTCCAACCTTAGCTCGGAGCCGACTGCGCCGATCAAGGATGGGTGGCTGGACACCGCCTCGGGGGCTGCTACCTCTACGGCGATGGAGCCGAATACCGACCCTGTCCCTTGTGAAGCTCGTGACTCCAAGGTGCTAGACTCCTCCCCGCGCTCCTGCCAATCGAACCCGATTGGGCGCCGATCATGGAGTTCACCGCTGCGGACATCTTTTAGCACTCGCCTTTCGGCGACATCCTGAATTCGCTAAAGTGTCTCTCTTTATCAGGAGAGCCTTGGCCGGATTATGGCCAGGACGGTTGGGATGCGCACAACAAAGAAATTCAAAGCCCACCCACCACCCACTTTGTAGCCACTGTCGATGACTTAACCAACATGCTAGATTTCGACTCCGAAGACATCGACGGTATGGACGACGATGCCGGAGACGACCAAGAACCAGCGCCTACAGGGCACTGGAAAGCCACCTCGTCATACGACATATACATGGTGGACATCCCAAAGGATGGGAATGGCGATGGAACAGCGGAGGATGACCCCTTCAAAAAACAGCCTAAGCGCCGGCGTCAGTGACGCCGCTCTAAATCCCGCCACAACAAGAATGGAGACTCCGGCACCGGAGATAATAACACCCCGGACAGCGCCGAAGACAACCCCCTCCAGCAAGATTTAGCACAGGAGGATGGAGAAGCCAGCCCTCGTGAGAGAGCGGCAGACAAAGAGGTAGAGGACGATAATTACATGCTTCCCTCTGGAGACGAGGCAAGCCTCGACGACGACGAATTTGTCGTGCCTGAGGATCCCGTCGAACAGGAGCGTTTTAAACGCAGGCTTATGGCCACGGCAAGCAGCCTCAAGAAAAAGCAGCAACAGCTTAGAGCTGACCAAGATTTGCTAGCCAACAGATGGACCGAGGTCCTTGCGGCCGAAGAGTATGAACTCGAATGCCCCTCCAAAAGCTACCCCAAACGCAAGGTGCTGCCCCGATTAGAGGAGGAAGCACATAAACCTACATCACCAGCGCACAATACGGCCGACCGTCCACCTCGTGGCCGTGACAGAGAGGCCTCTAGGCCCTCCATTAAAGCCATACCCCGGTGTCGCTCAAAAAGTACAAAGTCACGGGGGAACGCGCCGGACTTGCGAGACATATTGGAGGACAAGGCAAGACAAACAAGATCGATCTACGGATCACGTGGGCGCCCCACGATACGCGACGACAACCGTCACGCCGCAGCAATTCCGGCTGGGCCAAACACAGTAGACAAAGCTCGCTTGAGCTGCGTCGTGATATAGCACAATACAGAGGCACCGCACACCCACTATGCTTCACAGACGAAGTAATGGATCATCAAATCCCCAAAGGTTTCAAACCCGTAAACATTGAATCCTATGACGGCACAACAGATCCCGCGGTTTGGATCGAGGACTATCTCCTTCATATCCACATGGCCCGCGGTGATGATCTCCACGCCATCAAATACCTCCCACTCAAGCTTAAAGGACCAGCTCGGCATTGGCTCAACAGCCTGCCAGCAGAATCAATTGGGTGTTGGGAGGACTTGGAAGCGGCATTCCTTGATAACTTCCAGGGCACATATGTGCGACCACCAGACGCTGATGACCTAAGCCACATAATTCAGCAGCCAGACAAATTGGCCAGACAATTCTGGACACGGTTCTTAACCAAGAAAAATCAAATCATCGACTGTCCGGATGCAGAGGCCCTCGCAGCCTTCAAACATAACATCCACGACGAATGGCTTGCCCGGCACCTAGGACAGGAAAAGCCGAAATCAATGGCAGCCCTCACATCACTCATGACCCGCTTCTGTGCGGGAGAAGACAGCTGGCTAGCCCGCAGTAACAACCTAACCAAAAACTCTGGTAGTTCAGATACCAAAGACAGCAATGGCAGGTCGCGTCGCAATAAGCACAAGCGCCGCATTAATGGCGATAATACTGAAGATACGACAGTCAACGCCAGATTCAGAGGCTCTAAACCCGGTCAGCGGAAAAAGTCGTTCAAAAGAACTACTCCGGGCCTGTCCAATTTGGACCGGATACTCGATCGCTCGTGCCAGATACACGGCACCCCCAAAAAGCCAGCTAATCACACCAACAGAGATTGTTGGGTGTTCAAATAGGCAGGCAAGCTAATCGCTGAAGGCAACGACAAGGGGCCGCATAGCAATGATGAGGAGGAGACACGGCCGCCGAACAATAGAGGACAGAAGGGTTCCCCCCCCACAAGTACGGACGGTGAACATGATATACGCAACCCACATACCCAAAAGGGAGCGGAAGCGTGCCCTCAGGGACGTATACGCGATGGAGCCAGTCGCCCCAAAGTTCAATCCGTGGTCCTCCTGCCCGATCACCTTTGATCGAAGGGACCACTGTCGGTGTCTAAACCAGCGGATCTCGGGTAGGGGTCCCGAACTGTGTGTCTAGGCGGATGGTAACAGGAGACAAGGGACACGATGTTTTTACCCAGGTTTGGGCCCTCTCGATGGAGGTAAAACCCTACTCCTGCTTGATTGATATTGATGATATGGGTAGTACAAGAGTGGATCTACCACGAGATCAAGGAGGCTAAACCCTAGAAGCTAGCCTATGGTATGATTGTTGTAATGTTTGTTCCTCCTACGGACTAAAACCCTCCAGTTTATATAGACACCGGAGAGGGCTAGGGTTACACAGTGTCGGTTACAATGGTAGGAGATCTACATATCCGTATCGCCAAGATTGCCTTCCACGCCAAGGAAAGTCCCATCCGGACACGGGACGAAGTCTTCAATCTTGTATCTTCATAGTCTTGGAGTCCGGCCGATGATGATAGTCCGGCTATCCGGACACCCCCTAGTCCAGGACTCCCTCAGTAGCCCCCGAACCAGGCTTCAATGACGATGAGTCCAGCGCGTACATTGTCTTCGACGTTGCAAGGCGGGTTCTCCTCCAAATTCTATGTGCTTGCCGAATAGTGTCCGGCTTCCTTACAAATGTTGCGCTCCTTGGCTTCCACGCCCAATAATGGCCCTCTTCCACGTGTCGCATGAATGCGAAAGGCCGGGGTATTTTTATATTTTACCCCCTAGCTGTGCAAATAATCTGCCTATAAGAGAGGCAAGAATCCAGATCCAAATCACACCATCTTCCTTCCGCGAGTACTCATCGGAGCGCTTCTGACCAAAAATCCATTCCATCATGGACCATCGACGCGGCTCCTCCTCTCGCGCTCCTAGCCCTCAGCCAGGAGATTGGAGGAGATGTTCAGTCCCGCACAACAAGCTGGTGACGCTCCAAGCGGAGGGATACCTTCCTCCGGCCTTTATGGTCCCGGTTCGAGCCGGGCTGGCCACCTACAAAGGTGGAAAGCAAGCGGAGGACACCCCTAGTCCCTCCAAAGGAGAGTGGGTGTGCTTCTTCCCTTATCTAATAAGGGGGCTCGGATTTCCCATACATCCGTTTCTCCGGGGGCTTCTGGAGTTCTACGGACTCCAGCTTCATCACCTCACGCCCGCCTCTATTCTGCACATCGCGGGTTTTGTAGCTCTTTGCGAGCTGTTCCTGGGCATCGAGCCCCATTTTGCGCTATGGAAGAGACTATTCTACCTCGTACCCCGTTCTCATGAGGGGTCAATATATCAAGTGGGCGGAGCCGAAATATGGCGCATCGCCGGGACCGGATATCTATCCGGAACCCCAAAGAAGGCGTCCGAAGACTGGCCCTCGGAATGGTTTTATGTGGAAGATGCTCCACTGCCGGACCCAGTTCGGATCGGCCTCCCAGAGTTCAGCAAGGCTCCTCTGAAGAAACGCCTAAGTTGGCGCCCATAGAGCCCTCAACAGGAGGAAGACAGGAGCGTCCATTATTTGATGGGTCGGATAAGGTTGCTGGCCCATTCTGGATTGACCATGATTGGAGTCATGGCCACATGCATTATGCGAGGGGTGCAGCCGCTCCAATATAGGGGCCACTCCATGTGGGATTTCAACGGGGAGAATGACGCCACCCGTCATGGCCGCAAGGGGCCGGGATCAGCCGCGGATCTGGTGAAGATCCTGTCCGGCCTATACAAGGGGGAAAAGGAGGACTTCCTCCAGACGAGCCCATTGAATGGGTTCTCCATGAATAACCCTCGGAGCTGGGTGAGCGGACGTTTATTCATCCGACCCGTGCTTTCAAAGTTAAGTGCCTTACTTTATGATTTTGACGCAGGGACTGCGCCGGGATGTGGAGGGCATACACAGTCCGGCTCCACAACCCGAGGATCCGGGAAGATCCCTTGACCCGGCCTCCGAAGAGGATCCAGACATAAAGGTGGAGCTAATTGATGGGGTGTTCCACCAACTCAGCATGGATAATGCTCTAGTCGCCATTATGGCTGACTACCCTGGCTTATCTCCGGCTTCCCAGGTAATTATGACCAGAGTCCTGACACCTTTATCCCGTCCTTGCGTATGTCTGACCACCGCATACAACAGTGTCTTGCAGGAGGTGCCTTCAAGGCGGGAAGCCGAACCCGCGGCGGCTGACCAACAAGGGTCAGTCCGGCCCAGCAGGCGGAAGAGGGGCACGGTGCGAATCGAAACGTCACCGCAACGGTATAACTCGCGACTGTTGTTTAGGAAAAAGATTCCTAGGAGGTGTATTAATGCTCATGACTTTTCCAGGAGAAAGAGCGCTCGCCGGACAGTGCCCGGAGAGGTTGCCAACCAAGCCTCCGCCAGCCAGGCTCCAACACCTGGTCCGGAGGGGGAGGCGAGCCCGAGGCGCGAGCCGGATACTCCTCCAACGGAGGATGCCGACCGGCTGTCCGCCACCAGGTCTGAGGTGGAGAGCGCCATGAATCATAGGCGCCGCCGGACAGTTCTTCGTGATGAGTGTTTCTCTCCGGAGGCGTTGAATGCCTTTAACGCGGGAGACGCGCACCTCAGTGCCGCTCAAGATGGTTTAACCAGAGCCATGGAGCAGTATGTAAAAGACATACGGGTAAAGGATTTTAATAGTTGTATATGCCAGTAGCCCCCGAGACTTAAAGTAGTTAAAAATAACTGATTTAAGGATCATTTGATATGCAGGATCTCGCGGAGAAAAATGCCCAATTGTCTTAGGAGCTACAAGGGTGCAAGGCCCAACTTGAGGCCGCACTAGCCGCCGCGGGAGGAGATACAAAGACCGCTTCCGGTAACACATTATTTCAAAAAGATAAGCGGTGTGCAGCGTGCGTATAAGTCTGACAATGATATTACAGATGTTGCCGGACTGGATCCGGACAAGCAACAGCTACTGCGCTAGCTGAAGGTCGGCGAGAGGGTGCTTATGAAGGTGCAGTAGGAGAGGAAAAAACTCCAAGACGCCCACACCCAGCTCGGAGAGGAGCTAAAGGGTGTTCGGGCCCAGCTGTCTGGCTGCGTGAAGGAGAATCAGCAGCTTCATCGCGGCATCTACAGTAAGTGCTTGAGCAAACTCTTTTGAAAAGAAAAGTTCGGCGAGGAAGTCGAATTGACAAAAATGTGTCTGTAGATGTGCTCACAGGTCGCCCTGCAGAGGAAATCCCGATTCAACGGGTGATCAACTTCCCGAGCTGGTGCAACTGCTCGAACATGTTCGGTAGGCGATGAGTGGCGTCGTCCAGGCCTTATGGTCGTCCGTCTCCCTACCCGAGGGCCTTGGAGAGCTTGCGGAGAAGCTTCAAGGGGCACGACAACGCTTCCTTTTGTGGAAGATATAGGCCTGCCGTCAAGGTGCCAGGGAGGCCTGGGCCATGGTGAAGACGCGGTACAAGAAGGCGGATCCAAACCACATGGCCGAGGTCGGACCTATGCGGCCCGATGGGAAGGAGATCCCTGTGAGCTTAGTGTACGGCCAAGTAGAGTTGGCCGCTAAGTATTCCCAACGGGACTGTAAATTAGACATCCTGTTAGACGGGATTGAGGAGGAGTACAGTCAGTCGATTTGACGATTGTATTTAAAATGACATGTAAAATGCCTTCTAGCCGGATTGTAGATCGTTTGTCTTTGCCGACCTTTTCGCTTCAACCTCGGGACCCTAGAGTCCGGAGTGTGTCCGAATACCTTCTCGGTTATGAAAAAAACCGGGGCATGCATGGAGACCAGGCGTAGGGGTCATTAGTGCTTTATCAGACAAGTGCCCAACTAGTTATGTTATATTACATGGTTAGTAAGAAACATCTTCCAGTGAGAATAGTTCCGTTAAGGGTTCCTTTCCCTGGGAGGCATGCCCTAAAGTGCATGTCCGGACTGCGAAAAGAGTAGGAAAACATCTGGGGGCAGATAAATAAATAGGTAAAAGATCATCTTTCAAGTCACCGACCGAATATTCCCTTAAGAACGCTAGCTTTCGGCTTCACCCAGTCTGAGGTACACATCCGACTGACCCGGCAGTAACAATCGCAGAGGTGCTCCCTTTACCTCCTAGCCGAACAATCGGAACGTAGGGGTAAGCACAGGAGCCAGGCAACCCAGCTTGGCCAAAAATTAAGTCATATCGATGCATATAATGGTGAATAAAAGGTACGTGCGGAAGTTTGACACATGTGTTGGGCGTAAAAGCCCGTATAAGTAAGCTTCTGTTAAAGAAGCCCCCATGTATAATGAGTGCGGGTAGCACATCAAGTGTGTGCAAACAATGCGCAAATCGGCCCTCAAGGTCTTTATGAGAAGGTGGGAGAAAAGAGAGAAACAAAAGACAGCTGAAGTGTAAAAATGTGGACGGAGTAAGGAGACGAACTCTGAGTCCGGCGCTAGGCGTAGAATCTTCGGAGGCGGGCTGCGTTCCATGGGTTCGGCTCGAGTCAGTTGTCCGATGCGTTTCGCAGACGGTATGCTCCGCCGGTCAGAACTTGGTCGATGATGAAGGGACCTTCCCATTTGGGCTTGAGTTTGTCCTTTTTCTTGTCCGGCAGGCGTAGAACTAGTTCGCCAACATTGTAAGTCTTGGCTCGTACCTCTCTGCTCTGATATCTTCGAGCCTGCTGCTGATAGAATGCGAAACGAGCCTTGGCCACGTCGCGCTCCTCCTCCAATGCGTCCAAGCTGTCCTGCCGATCCAACTCAGCTTCTCTTTCTTCGTACATGCGCACTCGAGGTGAGTCATGAATTATGTCGCGGGGCAAAACTGCCTCTGCGCCGTATACCATAAAGAATGGTGTGAACCCCGTAGTACGGTTTGGCGTGGTCCGCAGCCCCCAGAGTACGGAGTCGAGCTCCTCTACCCAGTGCGTGTTAGATTTCGTAAGGGACCGCACTAACCTGGGTTTAATGCCGCTCATGATTAGACCATTCGCTCGTTCAACTTGACCGTTGGTTTGAGGGTGATAGACTGAGGCGTAGTCGAGCTTAATGCCCATATTTTTGCACCAGAGTTTAACCTCGTCGGCCGTGAAGTTCGTGCCATTATCGGTAATGATGCTGTGGGGGACACCGTAACGGTGTACTACCCCAGATATGAAGTCTATCACAGGTCCGGATTCGACCGTTTTAACTGTCTTGGCTTCTATCCATTTGGCGAATTTGTCCACCATGACCAATAGGTATTTTTGCTTGTGGGTTCCCCCTTTAATGGGTCCAACCATGTCAAGCCCCCAGACCACAAACGGCTAGGTGATGGGTATAGTTTTGAGGGCGGTGGGTGGCATATGGCTCTGATTAGCAAAGAGCTGACAACCGACGCATCGTTGGACTAAGTCCTGAGCGTCTGCCCGGGCCGTCAGCCAATAAAATCCTGTACGGAAGACCTTACTTACAAGGGCCCGGGCTACAACGTGGTGTCCGCCTAGTCCGGCATGAATTTTAGCCAGAAGATTTCGCCCTTCCTCTTCGGAGATACACCTTTGAAGGACTCCGGTTGCGCTTTTCTTATAAAGTTCCCCCTCATGGACCTTGTAGGCTTTAGATCGCCGAACTATGCAGCGGGCCTCATTTTGGTCTTCGGGAAGTTCCTGCCTAATTAAGTAGGCTAGGAATGGTTCCGTCCACGGGGCAATGACTGCCATTATTTCGTGGGTGGAAGGTGTTATGTCATTGGCTGAGCCACCGGTTGTGTCAGAATGTTCGGTGTTGGGTGGTGTGGTTGGTTCCGGATTGTTGTTTCTGGACTCCTCTTCCCATGCTACGGATGGCTTAAAGAGTCGCTCCAGGAAGATGTTTGGAGGAATGGCATCGCATTTTGCGCCGATGCGCGCCAACACGTCGGCTGCCTGGTTATTATCCCGGGCTACATGGTGGAATTCGAGTCCTTCAAACCAAGCTGACATTTTTAAGATGGTGTTACGGTAGGCTGCCATTTTTGGATCTTTGGCATCGAAGTCTCCGTTTACTTGTGATATTGCGAGGTTTGAATCCCTACGTACCTCGAGGCGTTGAATGCCCATGGAGATTGCCATCCGGAGACCGTGCAGAAGGGCCACGTATTCGGCTGCGTTGTTGGAGTCTGTGTACATTATTTGAAGTACGTATTGGACTGTGTCTCCGGTTGGGGACGTCAAAACGACGCCAGCCCCCAAGCCGGCCAACATTTTAGAGCCGTCGAATGCATGATCCAGTTGGAGTATGCGCCGTACTCTTTAGGGAGTTCGGCTTCAGTCCATTCAGCAACGAAGTCAGCCAAGACTTGCGACTTTATAGCTCGTCGTGGTTTGTAGGTTATATCAAATGGTAAGAGCTCAATGGCCCATTTTGCAATCCTGCCCGTCGTGTCGCGGTTGTTGATGATGTCGTTGAGGGGTACTTCAGAGGCCACTGTTATCGAACACTCTTGAAAGTAGTGTCGTAGCTTCCGGGATGCCATGAACACCGCGTATGCTATCTTTTGATAATGCGGGTACCGGGACTTGCAAGGAGTTAAGACAGTGGATACGTAGTACACTGGTTTTTGAAGAGGGAATTTATGCCCTTCTGTTTCTCGTTCGACGACGAGCACCGCGCTTACAACTTGATGTGTTGCCGCGATATATAACAACATTGGTTCGCCCAGGTTAGGCGCGGCAAGGACCGGATTTGTTGCCAATATGGCCTTTATTTCCTCGAGTCCGGCAGTGGCAGCATCCGTCCACTCGAAGTGTTCGCTGCGCCTGAGGAGGCGATAGAGGGGCAATGCCTTTTCTTCCAAACGGGAGATGAAGCGGCTTAGAGCCGCCATGCATCCAGTCAATTTTTGTATTTGTTTGAGGTCTTTTGGAATATCTAGCTGTGACAGAGCTCAGATCTTGGCTGGGTTTGCTTCAATTTCTCTACCGGATACAATGAAGCCCAGGAGCTTTCCGGCTGGTACGCCGAAAACGCATTTTTCCGGGTTCAGCTTAATGTCATATGCTCGGAGGTTGTCGAATGTGAGCCTCAAATCGTCTACTAGCGTTTTGATGTGTTTGGTTTTGACGACCACGTCGTCTACGTATGCCTCTACTGTTTTGCCGATCTGGGTAGCCAGACATATCTGAATCATGCGCTGATATGTTGCACCGGCGTTTTTGAGTCTGAAGGGCATCGTGTAGAAGCAGAATGGTCCGTATGGAGTAATGAATGCCGTTGCGGCTTGGTCCGCCTCCGCCATCTTGATTTGATGGTAGCCGGAGTATGCGCCGAGGAAGCACAATGAGTCGTGCCCTGCAGTAGCATCGATTATTTGATCGATGCGGGGAAGGGGGAAAGGATCCTTTGGGCAAGCCTTGTTGAGGTTTTTAAAATCGACACATAGGCGCCAGGATTTGTCCTTCTTTGGTACCATTACCAGGTTTGCTAGCCAGTCCGGATGTTTGATGTCTCTGATGAATCCGGCTTCCAATAGTTTGGCTAGCTCCTCTCCCATTGCCTGTCTTTTGGGTTCGGAAAATCGCCGAAGAGCCTGTTTGACTGGCTTGAATCCTTTTAAGATGTTTAGGCTGTGTTCTGCCAATCTGCGTGGGATTCCTGGCATATCTGAAGGGTGCCAGGCAAAGATGTCCCAATTCTCCCGAAGGAATTCTCGTAGTGCGGCGTCTACATCAGGGTTTAACTGTGCCCCAATGGAGGCTATCTTTGTTGGGTCCGTTGGATGGACCTGGAATTTGACTATTTCGTCCGCTGGTTTAAAAGAGGTGGACTTGGATCTCTTATCGAGTATCACATCATCCCTGTTCACCGTGGAGCGCAGCGCAGTGAGTTCCTCCGCCGCTAGGGCTTCGGCTAGTGCCTCTAGGGCTAATGCGGTTGTCTTGTTTTCGGCACGGAGTGCTATGTCCGGATCACTGGCAAGGGTGATGGTTCCATTGGGTCCGGGCATTTTTAGCTTCATGTACCCGTAATGGGGTATGGCTTGGAAAATTGTGAATGCCTCTCGTCCTAATAAAGCGTGATATCCGCTGCTGAACGGGGCCACTTGGAACGTGACCTCCTCGGACCTGTAATTGTCCGGCGAGCCGAACACCACATCAAGTGTGATTTTTCCTGTGCAGCGTGCTTCCCGGCTAGGGATTATTCCTCTAAAGGTTGTGCTGCTTCGCTCAATGCGGCTCTAGTCTATTTCCATTTTTTGAAGGGTTTCCTCGTAGATGAGGTTTAATCCGCTACTGCCATCCATGAGTACCTTGGTAAGACGAAAGCCGTCCACTATTGGACTAAGGACCAATGCGGCTGGTGCTCGGGCTGTTCGGAATTTAGGTTCATCGCTGGCGTTGAAGGTGATGGCCGTGTCGCTCCATGGATTTGTTGTTGCTACTTGGTAGACTTCGGCGAGGCTGCGGATTGTTCTTTTCCGCATATTATTTGATGCGAAAGTCTCGAAGACTGTTAATACTGTACTGGTACTGTTGGGGTGGGTCTCCGGGGCTAGAAGCTCTTCGCCACTTTTGGCCACCTGCCGCAGTATCCAACATGCTCAAAGGCTATGAGTTGGAGTGGCGCCCTCTGTACTATGAATTTACAGGGTCCGTTGAGCCATCCCTCCAGTACGGTTCCGTGCCCTTTATGGGGTTTTTGCTTTTTGGTTCTTGTCCCGGGTGCCTGAGCATGGTGCACCCTTTTGTTTCGGACTAGGGTTGTGTTCGGAGCCGGATTGTCCCAAAACTTAGTTTCGGTTTTCCGGACACTCTCCATCGCATAGTATTTTCGTACTATGGATGCCAGGTCAGCGAGGTGTGTAATTTCGCGACAACTTACGGCGTTCAAGATTCCCTTGTCCGTGCAATTGTTGCAGAAAATTGAAATTGCGTTTTCCTCATGGCAGTCCTTTATCTTGTCCATAACCAGGAGGAATCTGGCCCAGTAATGATGTACTGTTTCAGCGGGCTCTTGCCGGATTTGAGATAGATCGCTTATGTTTGGGTGGGCGGGTGTCATTAATTCCGGAACCCTGCCCAACTTGAGGCTCAAGGGCCGAAAAGTTTCCGAATTTGGAAGCTTGGATTGCTGGATGTCATCCAACGAATCTGGTCTGCTGCCTGTGTTTAGGTTCAGTACTTGATTGACGTCCGTCCCTCCGCGGGAATCCAGCATGGAGGGGTCAGGAGTCCGGACATAGACAGTTTTTAATACAGGGGGAGAATCGCCGCGTTGTTCTTCTACCACGGCAACGTGATGGGTAACCTGGGGAGAGTCAATCTCTCTTAGATCGGTTTTAAGCTCAATCTGATTGTAGTCTATAGCGACTCCCAGGGCGGCGAAGTGATCCAAGAGCTCGTTTACGGAAGAGAGCTCCATTGGATCTAGCTGCTCGGTAAATTCCGGGTTGACATGAAGATCGCTTTTGATGACCCGAGAGGTCATTGTCGGAGTGGCAGCCGAACAGGTGGTCATAAGAAAACCACCCAGCCGGATAGTTTCGCCGGTGGCCAAAGCTCCTTTGGCAATGGTACCGTCTTTAAAGACGGGAATAGGCATCCTTCCTGATCGTGACGGCACAGAGGAACTCTCAATGAAAGCACCAATGTCGGTGTCAAAACCGGCGGATCTCGAGTAGGGGGTCCCTAACTGTGCATCTAGGCGGATGGGAACAGGAGACAAGGGACACGATGTTTTTATCCAGGTTCGGGCCCTCTCGATGGAGGTAAAACCCTACTCCTGCTTGATTGATATTGATGATATGGGTAGTACAAGAGTGGATCTACCACGAGATCAAGGAGGCTAAACCCTAGAAGCTAGCCTATGGTATGATTGTTGTAATGGTTGTTCCTCCTACGGACTAAAACCCTTCGATTTATATAGACACCGGAGAGGGCTAGGGTTACACAGAGTCAGTTACAATGGTAGGAGATCTACATATCCGTATTGCCAAGCTTGCCTTCCATGCCAAGGAAAGTCCCATCCGGACACGGGACGAAGTCTTCAATCTTGTATCTTCATAATCTTGGAGTCCAGCCGATGATGATAGTCCGGCTATCCGGACACCCCCTAGTCCAGGACTCCCTCAACCACCCCACCAGCATCCACCACGGCGGATTCACCGCATTGGTGTTAGACCCTATCGTCGACGGATTTCACCTCACTAGAGTCCTGATGGACAGCGGCAGCAGCCTGAACCTGCTTTACCAAGATACAGTGCGCAAGATGGGCATAGACCCCTCAAGGATTAAACCCACAAAGACGACCTTCAAAGGCGTCATACCAGGTGTAGAGGCCAATTGTACAGGCTCAGTTACACTTGAAGTGGTCTTCGGATCCTCGGATAACTTCCGAAGCGAGGAGTTAATCTTCGACATAGTCCCGTTCCGCAGCGTCTATCATGCATTGCTCGGACGAACCGCATTTGCAAAGTTCAATGCGGTGCCGCACTACGCATACCTCAAGCTCAAGATGCCAGGCCCTCGAGGAGTCATCACGGTCAACGGAAACAACAAACGCTCTCTCCGAACGGAGGAGCATACAGCGGCTCTCGCGGCGGAAGTGCAGATTAGCCTCTTAAGGCAATTCTCAAGTCCGGCTGTTAAGAGACCGGACACCACCAAGCGCGCCCGAAGTAACCTACAACAAGACCACTTGGCACGCTCCGAGCACACGTAGCAATGCGGCCCCAACCCCAGCCCTCGCAAAATCGCGCAACCAGTACCACGCGTACATCATTACGCTCTGGAGATACCATGGGCATAGGGGGGGGGGCACGACCACGGCACGCCCAAAGTGCGGATCAACCACACCAGGGGCTCCGAAATTTGTCATCCTTTTTTTCTTATTCGCAGGACTCCGTTTTCCAGAAGCCCTGTCCGGCAGTAGATCTGCCGCACTCACGATGCAACAGCCAGGGAAGCAGAAAAGCTACGAGGAATATCCAGGTGGCCTCCATTACGAGCATTATACCTGTTTTGCACACCATTCCGCAGCCTACCCCTGGAGGGGGACATGTTAAATAGTCACATCCCTTGCTTATCGCACCATTTGTATCATTCTGCCTTCATCGCAGTATTTTTTCGAATAAACAATGCATCACTTTTTGCCTATCATTGCATTCCTTTTATATATGTTCACTTATGACATGTTGCACCCGTACGCTTTGGTACGGCCAAATACACCAGGGGCTTAAGTTCCCCAAATTATGGTGTGATCAGTCCGAACACTTTCACAAGTGCGGCACCCCGAACTTATAACATTATATGTATCGGCACCGAATCATGTCTTGGGTCAATAGTTGGGTTTGCCCGGCTCCCATGTTTTGGTACCTTACGTTCCGTTATATCGGCTAAGGTAGCACTGGGAGAACCACTGCGATTGTGCCCCAGTTGAGCTAGGTCGAGCACCTCAGTGGAGAAAGCTAAAACTGGCCGTCATGATAAGGCGAGAGCTGGTCGCTGTTCGAGAGGTCTTTTCGAGTCCCTAAAGACTTATGCCGCTTAGAGCGAGGAGTCGGCTTTGTCCGGCCCTAGGCGTGGATAGCGCCCCGAATTCGGCCTTCCGAACACTAGGCGCTTCGCCAAAATTTAAAATTATAGAATTCTATGGCTAAGTGAGAGTGTTCAAGCATTATAAGTCCGGTTGCCTCGTCCGTTGTGTTGAGCGCCTCCCTAGAAGGACCCAAAAATGGGAACAAGAGCGCTCAAGTTTATCCCGAATACCCCAGCACTCGTGGCATGGGGGCTGAAGCCAACGACTTGCCATCTCTCAGATTTAATAAACGGCCGCACAGAAGGTAATATTTTAAATTAACAAGCGTTGCTTAGCGCATATGAACAAAGTTTTTAGCGCACAGGATAACAAAATGCGAGTCTACTAAAAAATTACATCTTTGGAGCATTCACCCGCAATAAGGCGGGCACCCTTCAGGACACCCTTATAATACATCTCAGGCGTGTGATACTCCTTGCCCGGCGGTGGCGCGTCCGTCACAAGCTTCTCGGCGTCCATCTTGCCCCAGTGCACTTTAGCATGGGCAAGGGCCCGACGGGCACCTTCAATGCAGGCGGAGTGCTTGATGACTTCAACCCATGGACAGGCGTCCACCAGCCGCCGCACCAGACCGAAGAAGCTCCCAGGCATGGCTTCTTTGGGCCACAGCCGAACTATGAGGCCCTTCATGGCCTGTTCGGCCATCTTGTGGAGCTCGACCAGCTGCTTCAGCTGGTCGCTCAGGGGCACCGGATGTCCGGCCTCAGCATACTGAGACCAGAACACCTTTTTCGTCGAGCTCCCCTCCTCGGCTTTGTAGAACGCGGCAGCATTGGACACGCTATGGGGTAGATCTGCGAACGCTCCTGGAGAGCTCCGAATCTGGGTAAGTGACAAGTAATTCACTTTTACATGCTTGCTTTGCATGAAGAATGCCTTACCCGCCGCTATCTTCTTTACTGCCTCGATTTCCTAGAGGGCCTTTTGGGCTTCGGCCTTAGCGGCTTTGGCACTCTCAAGAGCCGACACGAGCTCGGACTCTCGAGTCTTCGAGTCACGCTCCAAACTCTCGTGTTTTTCCACGAGAGCCTGGAGCTCTCGCCGCACCTCCGCCACCCGCGCCTCCTGCTTCTCTCGCTCGGTGCGTTCCGCGGCCGCATTGCGTTTGGCCGCGGACACCGCCTCCTTCAGGGTCGCCACCTCGTTCGTAGCCCCTGGAATACCCACGTTATTCCTGTCATTTTTTGCAACCAAACCTTTTCTATAAGGTAAAACTTTAATAAGGTGTTACTTACCTTCCTTGTCCTCGAGCTGCTTCTTGGCATGGCCGAGCTTGCTCTCGGACCGCTCGAGGCTCTGCTTCAAGGCATTGACCTCTGCAGTCAGTGCGGCAGAGGTCAGCAGCACAGCCTGCATTCCCATATTGACATATTTGTGTTAGACTCCTGCGTATATCTTTTTAGATCCTTAGTTTGGCTTTTCTTTCCGAACACCGAACCGAGCATCAGGGGCTACTGTCTATGTGGTACTATTTTTACATATCTTAAACACATACCTCAAAGCCTATTAGAAGACTGGTGCAGGCTTCGGTCAGCCCGCTCTTGGCGAGCTGAACCTTCTGAATCACCGCACTCATGACAGTGCGGTGCTCCTCGTCGATGGAAGCACCGTTGAGCGCCTCCAGCAAGTTATCCGGCGCCTCCGGTTGGACGGAGGAAGCCGGCGTCGCTGTCTCGCCCTTCTCACGAAGGGGCCGCCCGCCGTACTCCGGAACCACCAAAGGTTCCAGTGCGGAGTCCGGACCAAAGTCCGGGAGGTTTCCCTGCGGCACCTCCGGGGCCTCCTCCTCCTGGCTGGTCCCCTTCTGGGACCCCACCTCTGTGTTGTCTGCGTCATGGGGGGAGGAGGCGGTCGGAAGTGAAGCGCTATTCACATCCGACGAACCCAGGGACCCGCTCGACGAAGCGGGGAGATCGTCCTTGGGCGGACTACATGGTTATATTCGGCGTTAGAAGACACCATACGATGAAAGAAAAATCATGAGTTATTCTGGAATCCGGACACTTACGATCTCGCCAGGGGCTTGGCCCTCGAGGGCCACTCCTCTTCGCCGTCGTCGGCGTTGGTGGAACAGTCCGGAGGAAGGGTCCTTCCCTTCTTGGACCCTTCGGCCTCCCCCGTTGGGGAAGCCTTCCTCTTCTTCTCTGCCCCCGCTGGGGGAGAGGCCTCTTTCTTCTCCTCCTCGTCTTCGTGGGAGGAGTCCGCCTCGGAGTCATCGGACGATGAGTCCGATAACACCTGGCGCCAGGAACTCCTCCGGGTTCCCGTGGCCTTCTTCTTGGCCTTCTTCTCCAGCACCAAGTAAGGCGCCGGGACCAGCAGCCCTATCAGACGGGCATCCGCTGGGTCTTCTGGAAGGGGAGCCGGACAGTTAACCTGTTCGGACGTCTTCTGCCAGGCCTGTTAAAGGTAATGGGAATTTAGATCCCACATAGAGTCAAACTATGGAAAGCAAGTGTCTCGTAAAGGATAATATAGCTTACCTCGCCAGCCTGACGCTGCGAGCTGAATCCGTGATCTTCGGTAGCGGATGTGGGAGCCTCGGCGCCCTTGAACAGCACCCTCCAGGTCTCTTCGTACGTAGTGTCGAAGAGCCTGCTCAAGGTCTGGTGCTGTGCCGGATCGAACTCCCACAAGTTGAAATCCCGCTGTTGGCACGGGAGAATCCGGCGGATGAGCATGACCTGCACTACGTTGACAAGTTTGAGCTTCTTGTTCACCAGGGTTTGGAGACAGGATTGGAGTCCGGTCAGCTCCTCCGAATCGCCCCACGACAGGCCCTTCTCTTTCCAGGAGGTGAGCCATGTGGGGATGCCAGATCTGAATTCGGGGGCCGCTGCCCATTTAGGGTCACGCGGCTCGGTGACATAGAACCACCCCGATTGCCACCCTTTGATGGTTTCCACGAAGGTGCCCTCGAGCCAGGTGACGTTGGGCATCTTGCCCACCATGGCGCCTTCGCACTCCGCTTGGCGGCCGCCCACTACCTTCGGCTTGACATTAAAAGTCTTTAGCCAGAAGCCGAAGTGGGGCTGGATGCAGAGGAAGGCCTTGCACATGACGATAAACGCTGAGATGTTGAGGATAAAATTTGGGGCCAGATCATGGAAATCCAGGCCATAGTAGAACATGATCCCCCGGACAAATGGGTGGAGTGGGAAGCCCAGTCCGCGGAGGAAATGGGGAAGGAACACCACCCTCTCATGGGGCCTAGGGGTGGGGATGAGCTGCCCCTCGTCAGGGAGCCGGTGCGCGATATCGCTGGACAAATATCCGGCCTTGCGCAGCTTTTTGATGTGCCCCTCCGTGACGGAGGAGGCCATCCACTCGCCTCCCGCTCCGGACATGGTTGGAGAAGGTTGAGGTGAGATGTGCGGACTTGGGCGCTAGAGCTCGAGTGCACGGAGATGGATAAGCAAAGGAGGAAGAAGGCGTAGGTGAAAAGGTGGATCCTTGTCCCCTTATATATGGGCGGACAAAACTATGCGTCCCCACCAGCCCGGTAAAACTCGCTTAACTCCCAAACACCGCGATTAATGGCGCGGTTGGGTTACCCACGTCCGTATTGATGAGAATCCTGGAATAAGGGGACATGATCTCTGCTTTGACAGGACGTGCCAAGGAAACCACTTCGCTAAACGCGCTGAGGTGGAACAATAAAAACAATTCGAACAAAGGCTTGGCCGTGGTGTGACGTCATGCCATGAGATGCGTCAGCAGATTGAACTTGTGTAAATATTATTCTCTCTATGGTGGTATGTGGAATTTATTTTGCAGAGTCGGACACTATCCTGGCATTCAAAATCTTCTATGAATTATTTGGAGGAGGAACCCGCCTTGCAATGCCGAAGACAATATGCGCGCCGGACTCGTCTCATTGAAGCCTGGTTCAGGGGCTACTGAGGGAGTCCTGGACTAGGGGGTGTCCGGATAGCTGAACTATCACCATCGGCCGGACTCCAAGACTATGAAGATACAAGATTGAAGACTTTGTCCCGTGTCCGGATGGGACTTTCCTTGGCGTGGAAGGCAAGCTTGGCGATACGGATATGTAGATCTCCTACCATTGTAACCGACTCTGTGTAACCCTAGCCCTCTCCGGTGTCTATATAAACCGGAGGGTTTTAGTCCGTAGGACGAACAACAATCATACCGTAGGCTAGATTCTAGGGTTTAGCCTCCTTGATCTCGTGGTAGATCTACTCTTGTACTACCCATATCATCAATATTAATCAAGCAGGAGTAGGGTTTTACCTCCACCGAGAGGGCCCGAACCTGGGTAAAAACATCGTGTCCCTTGTCTCCTGTTACCATCCGCCTAGACGCACAGTTAGGGACCCCCTACCCGAGATCCGCCGGTTTTGACACCGACACCCAACAATAGCATTAAAGCATCAAGTCCCCTTTATCCCATACGCCACAACCCCTTACTCGGGTTTATGCTTATGTCACTCAAGCAACCCACTATAAGCGAATCATGAACGTATTGCAACACCCTACAGCGGGAATCCCTCACGCTTGCGCGACACGGAGGGCACAATATGACAGCAACATAACCACAAGCAAATTAAACCAATCATAGCAATTCATCAATCGCCGGTAGGACAACGAAAATCTACTCAGACATCATTGGATAATAATATGAAGCATAAAGCACCATGTTCAAGTAGAGGGTACAGCGGGTTGCGGGAGAGTCGACTGCTGAATATAGATGGGGGAAGGTGATGGAGATGTTGGTGAAGATGGCGGAGGTGTTGGTGTAGATCGCGATGATGATGATGGGGATGGCCCCCGGCGGCGTTCTGGCGCCATCGAAAGCAAGGGGGAGAGATCCCCCTTCTTCTTCTTCCTTGACCTCCTCCCTAGATGGGAGAAGGGTTTCCCCTCTGGTCCTTGGCTCCCATGGCATGGGAGGGGCGAGAGCCCCTCCAAGATTGGATCTATCTCTCTGTCTCTCTCCGTTTCTGCGTTCTCAGATTCTGTCCTGGCACCGTTTCTTTTATATTCGGAGATCCGTAACTCCGATTGGATTGAAACCTTCCCCCAGATATTTTTCCAAAAATTAGCTTTCTTGCGGCCAAAGAAGAGTAGCAACCGCCTTACGAGGGGCCCACGAGGGTCAGGGGCGCGCCCAGGGTAGGCAGGCGTGCCCCCTGCCTCGTGGCCACCTCAGGCACCATCTCGTGTTGATTTTACTTCCAAAAATCATAAATATTCCAAAATAATTCTCCATCCGTTTTTATCCTGTTTGGACTCCGTTTGATATGGGGTTTCTGCGAAACATAAAACATGCAACAAACAGGAACTCATAAGGAAGACAATCAATAAATAAATAAATCATGCTCCGACTTCATCACATAACGGTTCACCATACATGCATGTTACAGGAATCACAAACCTCAACACAATTATTTCTACTAATCCACAATCACCCACTAGCATGACTCTAATATCACCACGTTTATATCGCAAAACTATTGCAAGGAATCAAACATATCATATTCAGCGATCTACAAGTTTATGTAGGATTTTATGACTAACCATGTGAATGACCAATTCCTGTCATCTCTTTAAATAGATATAAGTGAAGCAAGAGAGTTTAACTCTTTCTATAAAATATATGCCCACGCTCTAACAAATATAAGTGAAGCAAAAGAGCATTCTACAAATGGCGGTTTTCTATGTGAAGAGAAACAGGCAATCCAAACTTCAAATGATATAAGTGAAGCATGTGAAGCATTCTATAAAGCCATACTCAAAAGATATAAGTGAAGTGCAACGAGCATTCTATAAATCAACCAAGTACTATCTCATACCAGCATGGTGCATAAAATAAAAATGAAAACTAAATGCAAAAGACGCTCCAAGACTTGCACATATCGCATGAACGAAACGAATACGAAAACATACCGATACTTGTTGAAGAAAGAGGGGATGCCTTCCGGGGTATCCCCAAGCTTAGACGCTTGAGTCTCCTTGAATATTTACTTGGGGTGCCTTGGGCATCCCCAAGCTTGAGCTCTTGCCTCTCTTCCTTTTCCTCATATCGAGACCTCCTCGATCAAACACTTCATCCACACAAAACTTCAACAGAAAACTCGGTAAGATCCGTTAGTATAATAAAGCAAATCACTACTCTAGGTACCGTTGCAAACCAATTCATATTTTGTTTTTGCATTGTGTCTACTGTAATATAGCCTTTCCATGGCTTAATCCACTGATAGAAATTGATAGTTTCATCAAAACAAGCAAACTATGCATCAAAAACAGAATCTGTCAAAAACAGAACGGTCTGTAGCAATCTGAACATTCACCATACTTATGTTACCCCAACAATTCTACAAAAATTAGGAAAAATAGACAATTCGTATAGCAAGACAGTGCAAAAGGAATCAGAACCATTTGACGTTCCAGTAAAAAACGTAAAATCGCGCACTACAGCCAAAGTTTCTGTCCTGCACCATACAAACCAACAAGCATTGTAAACATTCTAAAGGCAAACCTTAGTACATTATTTTTATAATACAATGGAATTGTACAAGGGGATAATTATTTTTGATGAAAAGTTTCTGTAATCAAGATTCACAAAGTTTCCATGAGCATGAACAAAGTTCAAAGCTAGCTCCCACTTTAACAATGCTTGTCTTTCTCATTTTCGCTTTCCTTTTTGAAAAGTTTTGGGATCCCCTCTTTATTTTATTTGTTTTTAGACTATATAAAAGCACTCAACAGAAATAAATGACTCTCTAAAACTTCCGGGTTGTCTCCTTGGCAGCACTTTCTTTAAAGCATTAAGCTAGGCATAAAGTGCTCAAGTAATGGATCCACCCGGATCCCAAGGTATATCAAAGCCAATTTTAATTAACAATGATTTGTGATTTAGTAGTGAGCACAAGGTAACATATATCATGCAACAACGAAGTCTAACTCTCTTCCTATGCATCAGCATGTCATAAAAGAATAATTCATGCACACATAATAAAGGCCAGTGCATAGTATAAGCAGTTTCTTGCAATTCTATCGTGTGGGAAACATAGAGAGGTGGAGATATAGTTCCTCTCTCATAATAATTGCAAGTAGGAGCAGCAAGCACATGCATATTATATCTATCAAAATCATCATGTGCAATGATAAAAGGCAACCCACCAATATAATCCTTAATAAGCACAAACTTCTCCGATATAGTGTAGTTTGAAGAATTCAAAAAGATAATAGGACTATCATGCGTGGATGCAATAGCAACAATTTCATGTTTAACATAAGGAACTATAGCAAGTTCATCTCCATAAGCATAATTCATATTGGCATCTTGGCCACAAGCATAGCAAGCATCATCAAAAAGGGATATTTCAAGAGAATCAACGGGATCATAACAATCATCATAGCAATCATCCTTCGGTAAGCACGAAGGGGAATTAAACAATGTATGAGTTGAAGAGTTACTCTCATTAGAAGGTGGGCACGGGTAGCTAATCCGCTCTTCCTCCTTTTGTTCTTCGCTCCCCTCATCATCTTTTTCATCCAATGAGCTCACAGTTTCATCAATTTCTTCGTCCATAGCTTCCAGCAAAATATTAGTCTCTTCTTGGACAGCGGAGCCTTTCTCAATAAATGCATCAATATCAGAATTGTATTCATAATTTTCATAGCAATATCTAAGTATAGCAAAATTTTCAGGTCTGTAAACTGAATCATCAAAATCTTCAAACTCTTTAAACATAGATTCAATCTCATAAGCACCCATAAAAGCAACGAATTCTTCTATTTGTTCCACATCATAGTAATCATAGATACCATTAGCATAAGAAGCCAAGGTTTTATCATCATTGAATTTGCATGAAAAGGGAAGGTGTGGAGCCTTCATCCTAGAGCAACAAGTGTAATCATGTCTCAAGCATAGATCCCGAGCATACCAACGCAACATATAAATTTGATCCCATAATAGTTTCCCTTTTTGTGTCAAGCGATAATCCCTAAAGTATTCACGTTGATCCAACGTGTCTCCCATAACATAATTGAATGGGGTTTTCTCAGGATTATCAAAGTAGTACATAATTTCTTTCACATAATGAGCATCGAGGGTTTTAGGAGGTTCCCCATCTCCATGAGTAGCAAGTACACCTAATTTTTTTGGTATTTCGTGTTCCATATCCATAACTAAAGATAGAGAACAACTTAGAACAGCAAATAAAAATTACTTTGTGATAAAGCAAACAAGCACACACGAGAATATGCACCCCACGCTCCCCGGCAACGGCGCTAGAAAAAGGTCTTGATAACCCACAAGTGTAGGGGATAATTGTAGCCTCTTTCGATAAGTAAGAGTGTCGAACCCAACGAGGAGCTAAAGGCAGAACAAATATTCCCTCAAGTTCTATCGACCACTGATACAACTCTACGCATGCTTGACGTTCGCTTTACCTAGAACAAGTATAAAACTAGAAGGACTTTGTAGGTGTTGTTGGATAGGTTTGCAAGAATATAAAGAGTACGTAAATAAAAACTAGGGGCTGTTTAGATAAAGATGCAATAAAGTAAATATAGCGAGTGTGGAAAAGTGGTGGTAGGAGTTGCGGAATTGTCCCTAAGCAATTGACTACTTTACTAGACCGATAGCAAGTTTTATGTGGGAGAGGCATAAGCTAACATACTTTCTCTTCTTGGATCATATGCACTTATGATTGGAACTCTAGCAAGCATCCGCAACTACTAAAGATCATTAAGATAAAACCCAACCACAGCATTAAAGCATCAAGTCCCCTTTATCCCATACGCCACAACCCCCTTACTCGGGTTTATGCTTCTGTCACTCAAGTAACCCACTATAAGCGAATCATGAACGTATTGCAACACCCTACAACGGGAATCCCTCATGCTTGCGCGACATGGAGGGCAAAATATGATAGTAACATAACCACAATCAAATTAAACCAATCATAGCAATTCATCAATCACCGGTAGGACAACGAAAATCTACTCAGACATCATAGGATGGCAACACATCATTGGATAATAATATGAAGCATAAAGCACCATGTTCAAGTAGAGGGTACAACGGGTTGCGGGAGAGTGGACCACTGAATATAGATGGGGGAAGGTGATGGAGATGTTGGTGAAGATGGCGGAGGTGTTGGTGTAGATCGCGGTGATGATGATGGCCCCCGGCGGCGTTCCGGTGCCACCGGAAGCAAGGGGGAGAGAGCCCCCCTTCCTCTTCTTCTTCCTTGACCTCCTCCCTAGATGGGAGAAGGATTTCCCCTCTGGTCCTTGGCTCCCATGGCGTGGGAGGGGCGAGAGCCCCTCCAAGATTGGAGCTATCTCTCTGTCTCTCTCTGTTTCTGCGTTCTCAAATTCTGCCCTGGCACCGTTTATTTTATATCCGGAGATCCGTAACTCCGATTGGATTGAAACCTTCGCCCAGATATTTTTCCAAAATTTAGTTTTCTTGCGGCCAAAGAAGAGCAGCAACCGCCTTACGAGGGGCCCATGAGGGTCAGGGGCGCGCCCAGGGTAGGAAGGCGCGCCCCCTGCCTCGTGGCCACCTCGGGCACCGTCTCGCGTTGATTTTACTTCCCAAAAATCATAAATATTCCAAAATAATTCTCCGTCCGTTTTTATCCCGTTTGGACTCCGTTTGATATGGGAACTCTGCGAAACATAAAACATGCAACAAATAGGAACTGGTACTGGGCACTGGATCAATATATTAGTCCCAAAAATAATATAAAAAGTTGCCAAAAGTATATGAAAGTTGTAGAATATTGGCATGGAAATAACAAAATTTATAGATACGACGGAGACTTATCAATGAGCGCTTCTTCCTATTTGCTGTCGTGTGTCATTGAGATATGGGTCGGAGCAGCATTGGGGTCGGTCGGGTGAACATGGACTGGCTTGGTCTCGCTGGCCGACTAAAATGCGGACTCCGAGGAAGGCCTCTTAGCACGTAGCAAATCACTTGGATCTGCAGTTTTCTGGTACTCTTGAAACTCTACTGCTGCCATCTGCTCATCTGCTATCTTTGCACCATCCTGAAGACAGTCTTCTGCTCTTTGACGATTATCGAAAACCATTATCACGCCTCTGGGGCCAGGCATCTTCATCTTGAGGAATACATAACATGATCGAGCCATAAAGCTAGCATAGGCAGGTCTGCCCAGAATGGCATGATAAGCACTCTGGAAATCCACAACTTCAAACGTCAACTTTTCCTTGCGGAAACTCTTCTCATCGCCGAAAACCACGTCAAAAGTGATCTGACCGAGTGAGTCGACTTTCTTTTCTGGGATGACTCCATGGAATCGCATGTTGCTCTCGCCGAGTTTGGACATCGGAGTGCCCATTCCTTTGAGGGCCTCAGCATACAGGATATTCAGACCACTGCCACCATCCATCGAAAGCTTGGTCAGTCGGGTGCCTCCCACAACTGGGTCAACCACCAGCGCTTGCTGGCCAGGGGTAGCTACACGTGGCAGGTAGTCGGACTGGTCGAATGTAATGGTTTTTTTGACCACTTCAAATACTTTGGTGCTGCCGAAGCAACCATGTTCACCTTCTATTAATGACCTTCAGTCGACTTTTGCTCTCGAGATCAGCAAAAATCACCAAGGTGGCATTGACATTGGGGTAACCACCATCATCATCCTTATCTTCTTCTTCCTTATCGGACTCTTTGTCCATTTCACTGGGTTTACTTTCTTGGAAGCTCTGGATTAGGAGTCGACATTGTCGAGTCGTATGCTTCGGGAGAATTAGGTTCCCCTCCTCATCCTTCTTGGTGTGAATATGACACAGCAAATCCATCACATCATTTCCTTCTTGGTCCTTCACTTTCTTAGTGATCCAAAGCCCTTTGGGATTCCCTTTGAACTTTCCTTGATTCAACACAGCTGCCTCGGTAGGACCTGCTGCCTCAGCCTTTCGCTTCTGCTTCCGACTGGAATTTCCTCCTCCGGTGTCCTGGGCGACTATTTTGTGCTTACCACTCCGGAGTCGGTCCTCCTCTTCGCCGTTAGCGTACTTGGTGGCAATCTCCATCATCCGAGTCAGGGACATATCTCCGGTCCGACCGAACTTCAGAATGAGCTCTCTGTAGAGAACACCTTCCTTAAAGGCACAAACTGCTTGGTGATCTGACACATTCTCCACTGTGTGGTGCAGAGTGATCCATCTCTGGATATAGTCTCAAGGTTTCATTCGGTTTCTGCATGCAGTGCTGCAACTCCAGTAGACCAGCAGGTCTCTTGCAAGTGCCCTCAAATGTTCTGGTAAACACTCGGGCTAACTCATCCCAACTCAGAATGCTCCCAGGGGCCAACTGATTCAGCCAAGCCCTGGCAGAACCTTCAAGCATAAGAGGGAGGTGCTTCATGGCCACCTCATCGCTACCTCCAGCAATGTGCACAACCACTCGGTAGTCTTCAAGCCAAGTGTCGGGCTTTAATTCCCCTGTGAACTTACTGACGCCAGTCACCAATCTAAAGTTATGAGGGATCTCAGCGGCTCTGATGGCTCTTTCGAAACACTCTGGACCGGAAACATGGACCCTACTTCCACTGGGCCTATCTCTGTCCAACCCTTCTCTGTATGCCCTGTTCCTGTCGACCAGACCCTGCACAAGGACTGACCTTGCATCGAAGCCAGGCTCTCTTGGGTCGACTGGAACTATGCATTCATTTCCATACGGACGCCTGTCGTCATACCGCTGGGGCGCGTATGACCCGTCCCTCAGAAGGGGCGAAGGCACTCGACAGTGGTTGTCACGGGCGTACTCACGATCATACTCTCCATGAGCTCTGCCCAGGTGCCGATCTTGGCAGTGACCATGATCTTCACGCTGCAAAGGGGACCTGAGATTGTGTGCCGACTAAACGGCATCAACCCTTACTAATCTGCTGTGAATTCTGTTCCGCGACTGGGACACGGCGGAGTTCTGGTCTCCTGCGGCTTGATAACCCACAAGTATAGGGGATCACAACAGTTTTCGAGGGTAGAGTATTCAGCCCAAATTTATTGATTCGACACAAGGGGAGCCAAAGAATATTCTCAAGTATTAGCAGTTGAGTTGTCAATTCAAACACACATGGATAACTTAGTATCTGCAGCAAAGTATTTAGTAGCAAAGTAGTATGGAAGTAACGGTAACAGTAGCAAAAGTAACGATAGCAGTTTTGTAGCAATTGTAACAGTAGCAACGGTAAAGTAAAGAAGCAAAGCACAATATGTGAAAAGCTCGTAGGCATTGGATCAGTGATGGATAATTATGTCGGATGCGATTCCTCATGTAATAGTTATAACATAGGGTGACACAGAACTAGCTCCAGTTCATCAATGTATGTAGGCATGTATTCTGAATATAGTCATACGTGCTTATGGAAAAGAACTTGCATGACATCTTTTGTCCTACCCTCCCGTAGCAGCGGGGTCCTAACGGAAACTAAGGGATATTAAGGCCTCCTTTTAATAGAGTACCGGACCAAAGCATTAGCACTTAGTGAATACATGAACTCCTCAAACTACGGTCATCACCGAGAAGTATCCCGATTATTGTCACTTCGGGGTTGTCGGATCATAACACATAATAGGTGGCTATAGACTTGCAAGATAGGATCAAGATTTACATATATTCATGAAAACATAATAGGTTCAGATCTGAAATCATGGCACTTGGGCCCTAGTGACAAGCATTAAGGATAACAAAGTCATAGCAACATCAATCTCAGAACATAGTGGATACTAGGGATCAAACCCTAACAAAACTAACTTGATTACATGGTAAATCTCATCCAACCCATCATCGTCCAGCAAGCCTACGATGGAATTACTCACGCACGACGGTGAGCATCATGAAATTGGTGATGGAATCCCCCTCTCAGGAGCCCCGAACAGACTCCAGATCAGCCCTCCCGAGAGAGATTAGGGCTTGGCGGCAACTCCGTATCGTAAAACGCGATGAAACTTTCTCTCTAATTTTTTTCTCCGCGAAAGAGAATATATGGAGTTGAAGTTGAGGTCGGTGGACATCCAGGGGGCCCACGAGGAAGGGGCGCGCCCAGGGGGAGGGGGCGCGCCTAAACCTCGTGGACAGGGTGTGGGCCCCCTGGCCTTGATTCTTTTGCCAGTATTGTTTATATTTTCCAAAAATAATCTCTGTGGATTTCCAGTTCATTCCGAGAACTTTTGTTTCTGCACAAAAATAACACCATGCCAGTTCTGCTGAAAACAGCATCATTCCGGGTTGGTTTCATTCAAATCATGAAAGTTAGAGTCCAAAACAAGGGCAAAAGTGTTTGGAAAAGTAGATACGTTGGAGACGTATAAACTCCCCCAAGCTTAAACCTTTGCTTGTTCTCAAGCAATTCAGTTGATAAACTGAAAGTGATAAAGAAAAACTTTTACAAACTCTGTTTGCTCTTGTTGTTGTAAATATGTAAAGCCAGCATTCAAGTTTTCAGCAAAGATTATGAACTAACCATATTCACAATAACAGTTAGGTCTCATGTTTACTCATATCAATGGCATAATCAAGTAGCGAGCAATAATAATAAATCTCGGATGACAACACTTTCTCAAAACAATCATAATATGATATAACAAGATGGTATCTCGCTAGCCCTTTCTGAGACCGCAAAACATAAATGCAAAGCACCTTTAAAGATCAAGGACTGACTAAACATTGTAATTCATGGTAAAAGAGATCCAGTCAAGTCATACCCAATATAAACTAATAGTAATGCATGCAAATGATAGCGGTGCTCTCCAGCGGGTGCTTTTTAATAAGAGGGTGATGACTCAACATAGAAGTAAATAGATAGGCCCTTAATATTTTGAGCGGTATACTTTCAATGTCAACATAACAACTATGAGATCTCGATATCTTCCATGCTACACATTATAGGCGGTTCCCAAATAGAATGGTAAAGTTTATACTCTCCCACCACCAGCAAGCATCAATCCATGGCTTGCCCGAAACAACGGGTGCCTCCAACTAGCAACAATCCTGGGGGAGTTTTGTTTAATTATTTTGATTTGCTTTGATCTTTTTGATCATGGGACTGGGCATCCCAGTTACCAGCCATTTTCTCGTGAATGAGGAGCGGAGTCCACTCCTCTTGAGAATAACCCACCTAGCATGGAAGATACAAACAACCCTAGTTGATACATGAGCTGCGCGAGCATACAAAACAGAATTTCATTTGAAGGTTTGGAGTTTGGCACATACAAATTTACTTGGAACGACAGGTAAATACCGCATATAGGAAGGTATGGTGGACTCATATGGAATAACTTTGGGGTTTATGGTGTTTGGATGCACAAGCAGTATTCCCGCTTAGTACAGGTGAAGGCTAGCAAAAGACTGGGAAGCGACCAACTGAGAGAGCGACAACAGTCATGAACATGCATTAAAATTAATCAATACTGAGTGCAAGCATGAGTAGGATATAATCCACCATGAACATAAATATCGTGAAGGCTATGTTGATTTTGTTTCAACTACATGCGTGAACATGTGCCAAGTCAAGTCACTCGAATCATTCGAAGGAGGATACCACCCTATCATACCACATCACAACCATTTTAATAGCATGTTGGCACGCAAGGTAAACCATTATAAGCTCCTAGCTAATTAAGCATGGCATAAGCAACTATAATCTCTAATTGTCATTGCAAACATGTTTATTCATAATAGGCTGAATCAGGAACGATGAACTCATCATATTTACAAAAACAAGAGAGGTCGAGTTCATACCAGCTTTTCTCATCTCAGCCAGTCCATCATATATCTTTATTATTGCCTTTCACTTGCACGACCGAACGGTGTGTATAATAATAATAGTGCACGTGCTTTGGACTTAGATGGAATCTGCAAGCATTAAATTCAAGGGAGAAGACAAGGTAATATGGGCTCTTGGTTAAATCAACTATCATGCATATGAGAGCCACTAAACATTTTCATTATGGTCTTCTCCTCTCGACCCCCAAAGGAAAGAAAAGAAATAAAACTATTACACGGGAAGCTCCCAACAAGCAAAAGAAGAACTAGAAATCTCTTTGGGTTTTCTTTTGGTTACTACTACAACATGGAAATTAAACTAACTATTTTTTTTGTTTTTTCTTAAGGTTTATCAAACACACAAGAAGAAAGCTAGAAAGAGAATTAAACTAGCATGGATAGTACAATGAAAAAGTATGAGCATCGACAACTAGAATGAGTGTGTGAACATGAATGTAATGTCGGTGAGAAATACGTACTCCCCCAAGCTTAGGCTTTTGGCCTAAGTTGGTCTATGCCCATGGATCGCGGCTACTCTCCCCGGTGTACTGAGGATTGTCATTGTACTACCACTGACTGGCGATCTCCTCCATATCCCACTGATAAGATGATTGACGATAAGGGTCAAGTGGTGGTTCCGGTTCAGGCTCTGGAGTTGATGTCTAGCCTCGATGTGCGTACATGGCCGACGGCAAGACGAGGTAATGGCCTGCAGTTAAATCAAACAAAGAAGGCGCAGGCAAGGTAATAATCTCATTGTGTTTCTTATTAAATCTCAGGTTATACAGAAGCATATTATCATCATTGTTAACAATAAACTCATGTGCTACCATGCTCTTATAATCTAGAAAAGTAGGAGGCAACAGTTTTTCCTCTTTCTCATAATGCCTAATAGGTATCTCGAAATGTCTAGCAAGGCGTGCTGCATAGATGCCTCCAAAGATGGGGCCCTTTGTACGGTTCAGGCTTAATCGTTTAGCAATAACGGCACCCATACTAAAAGAGTTATCGCGAAATAAGGCATGGAACAAAATAATAATATCAGGAGCACTGAGGTTTCCACAGTTTCCGCGACCAATTAAACATCAACTAGCAAATATGGCAAAGTAGCGTAAAACAGGAAAATGTATGCTAGTGATTCTTGCATCGAAAACCTTCCTCGATTCCCCTACAGTAATAGTATCAATAAATCCTTCCACATCTTTACCATGTGGTTCATCAAAATGCCCTCGAAGGGTATTCTGCAAACCGCGCAAAAATTATGTAATGACATCTCCTTAGCCTCATCATATAAATGAAAAGCTACTGAAGGAGGTGAATTCTTAGGATAATAGTAGAAGTTTTGCATGAAAGTATTGGTGAGTAAGAGATACTGTTCGATCCAATCATGGAGGAAGTCGGTGAGGCCCGCATTATCAGCCAAAGAATAAAAGTCTTCATAAATCCCGGCTGCTCTCAAGAAATCATCACAAGGCCATTCACACGGCCTTACTTCCGCTACGCGAGGAAGATTATACTTGGCCTTTTCTTTCTCCTTAGCTTGTTTATCCTTGGAGCCTTGGCTAGAAGAGCCCCTCAAAAATCTCTTCATCATTTTCTGAAAATTTCCGAAATTTTTAGTAACTCAAAATGAAAGTGAATCAAACTAAACAAGATTGATAGCAACTACTCCCACATGTGGCTAGAGCCTATATCATGCATTAGAATTACTTGGGACCTCATAAATTTGACATGCAAGCTCAAGAACAGGGTCACCTAGGCAGCAAAAATTTGCAATGAATAAAGCACTAGAATAAAAACTAATTGGACCATTGGAGGAGTCACATACCAAGGAACAATCTCCCAAAACAGTTTTGTGAATGGAGCTTTGAGCAAGGAGATCCAAAATCGCAGCAAAATGAGCTAGAACTCGTGCTTGAGCTGGATGGGGATTTTTTTGGGAGGAAGATGAAGTGTGTGGGTGCAGGAATAAGTGGAGGAGGGCCACCATGGGCCCACGAGGCAGGGGCGCGCCCTAGACCCTCGTGGCCAGGTGCTTGCCCTCCCTGCTGTGTTCTCAGTGCCTAAAATCCTCAAATACTCCAGAAAAATTCATACTAAATTGGGAGGGCATTTGGAGAACTTTTATTTTTGGATTTTTTTATTGCAAGGATAATTCAGAAAACAGACAGAAACTACTATTTTTGCTTTATTTGTTCTAAATAACAAAAAGTAAAGAATGGGTACAGAAGGTTGTGCCTTCTAGTTTCATCCATCTTATGATCATCAAAAGGAATCCACTAACAAGGTTGATCAAGTCTTGTTAACAAACTCATTCCGAATAACATGAACCGGAGAAATTTCGAATAGCACTAGGTTACCTCAACGGGGATATGAACATCCCCTATAATAAGAATATCATATTTCTTCTTGACAGTAGGAAGAGGAAATTCAAAACCTCCAATAATAATAGTTGGAATTTTTCCAATAGAATTGATGCTATGAACTTGAGGTTGTTTCCTCGGAAAGTGTATCGTATGCTCATTACCATTGACATGAAAAGTGACATTGCCTTTGTTGCAATCAATAACAGCCCCTGCAGTATTCAAAAAGGGTCTACCAAGGATAATCGACATAGTATCGTCCTTGGGAATATCAAGAATAACAAAGTCTGTTAAGATAGTGACATTTGCAACCACAACAGGCACATCCTCACAAATACCGACAGGTATAGTAGTTGATTTATCAGCCATTTGTAAAGATATTTCAGTAGGTGTCAAATTATTCAATTCAAGTCTATGATATAAAGAGAGAGGCATAACACTAACACCGGCTCCAAGATCACGTATAGTAGTTTTAACATAGTTTCTTTTAATGGAGCATGGTATAGTTGGTACCCCTAGATCTCCTAGTTTCTTTGGTATTCACCTTTAAAAGTGTAATTAGCAAGCATGGTGGCAATTTCAGCTTCCGGTATCTTTCTTTTATTTGTAAGACATTCTTCATATATTTAGCATAAGGGTTCACTTTAAGCATATCAGTTAAGCGCATACGTAACAAGATAGGTCTAATCATTTCAGCAAAGTGCTCAAAATCCTCATCATCCTTTTTCTTGGATGGCTTAGGAGGAAAAGGCATGGGTTTCTGAACCCATGGTTCTCTTTCTTTACCGTGCTTCCTAGCAACAAAGTCTCTTTTATCATAACATTGATTCTTTGGTTGTGGGTTATCAAGATCAACAACAGGTTCAATCTCTACATCATTATTGCTAGGTTAAGCATCAACATGAACATTATCATTAACATTATCTCTAGGTTCATGTTCATCACCAGATTGTGTTTCAGCATCAAAAATAGAAGTATCATTAGGATCCTCAGGTGTGTCTACAACAGGTTCACTAGAAGCATGCAAAGTCCTATCATTTTCCTTTTTCTTCTTTTTAGAAGGACTAGGTGCATCTAAATTATTCCTCTGAGAATCTTGCTCAATTCTCTTAGGGTGGCCTTCAGGATACAAAGGTTCCTGAGTCATTTTGCCAGTTCTAGTAGCCACTCTAATAGCAAAATCATGTTTATTATTTAACTCATCGAGCAAATCACTTTGAGCTTTAAGTACTTGTTCTGCTTGAGTGGTAACCATAGAAGCATATTTACTAATGAGTTGAAGTTCACCTTTAACTCTAGCCATATAATCACTCAAGCGTCCAATCATGAAAGCATTACTCTTTAATTCTCTACCAACATAAGCATTGAAATTTTCTTGTCTAGCCATAAAGTCATCAAATTCATCTAAACATTGGCTAGGAAACTTAGTAGACGGGATTTCAACGTTATCATATCTATAGAGAGAATTTACCTTTACTACCTATGTCGGGTTATCAAGACCATGTTTCTTCAGTAGGTGGTATATTAAGGCCATGTATTTCTTCAACAGGAGGTAAATTATTAACATCTTCAGCTTTAATACATTTTTCTTTCATTGATTTCTTTGCCTCTTGCATATCTTCAGGACAGAGAAATAGAACACCCCTCTTCTTCGGAGTTGGTTTAGGAATAGGCTCAGGAGTTGGCTTAATTGGCTCAGGAATTGGTTCCGGAATTGGCTTGGGAAGAGTCCAATTATTTTCATTAGTCAACATATTATTCAATAGTAATTCAGCTTGGTCGACTGTTCTTTCCCTGAAAACACAACCAGCACAACTATCCAAGTGGTCCTTGGAAGCATCAGTTAGTTCATTATAAAAGATATCAAGTATTTCATTTTTCTTAAGAGGATGATCAGGTAAAGCATTAAGTAACCGGAGAAGCCTCCCCCAAGCTTGTGGGAGACTCTCTTCTTCGATTTGCACAAAATTATATATTTCCTTCAAGGCAGCTTGTTTCGTATGAGCAGGGAAATATTTAGCAGAGAAGTAATAAATCATATCCTGGGGACTACGCACACAACCAGGATCAAGATAATTAAACCAAGTTTTAGCATCACCCTTTAATGAGAATGGAAATATCTTAAGGATATAATAGTAGCGAGATTTCTCATCATTAGTGAATAGGGTGGCTATATCATTTAACTTAGTAAGATGTGCCACAACAGTTTCAGATTCATAGCCATTAAAAGGATCAGATTCAACCAAAGTAATTATCTCAGGATCGATAGAGAATTCATAATCCTTATTAGTAACAAAGATAGGTGAAGTAGCAAAAGCAGGGTCATATTTCATTCTAGCATTTAGAGTTTTCTTTTTAAGTTTAGCTAGTAACTTCTTAAGATCAGATCTATCATTGCAAGCAAGAAGATCTCTAGCAGTTTCTTCATCCATAACATAACCCTCAGGAACAACAGGCAATACATACTTAGGGGAAGAACCTTCATCACTATCTTCAATAGTATCATCTTCAATAATTTCATTCTCTCTAACCCTAGCAAGTTGTTCATCAAGATATTCACCTAATGGCACAGTACTATCAAGCATAGAAGTAGTTTCATCATAAGTATCATGCATAGCAGTAGTGGCATCATCAATAACATGTGACATATCAGAATTCATAGCAGTAATAGGTTTAGGTGTCGCAAGCTTACTCAAAAAAGAAGGAGAATCTAGTGCAGAGCTAGATGGCAGTTCCTTACCTCCCCTCATAGTTGAGGGAAAAATCTCAGTTCTTTCGTCTTTCAAGTTCCTCATAGTGACCAGCAGATATAACTCCCAAGTGACTCAAAGAATAGAGCTATGCTCCCCGGCAACGACGCTAGAAAATAGTCTTGATAACCCACAAGTATAGGGGATCGCAACAGTTTTCGAGGGTAGAGTATTCAACCCAAATTTATTGATTCGACACAAGGGGAGCCAAAGAATATTCTCAAGTATTAGTAGTTGAGTTGTCAATTCAACCACACCTGGATAACTTAGTATCTGCAGCAAAGTATTTAGTAGCAAAGTAGTATGGAATTAACGGTAACAGTAGCAAAAGTAACGATAGCAGTTTTGTAGCAATTGTAACAGTAGCGACGGTAAAGTAAAGAAGCAAAGCACAATATGTGAAAAGCTCGTAGGCATTGGATCAGTGATGGATAATTATGTCGGATGCGATTCCTCATGTAATAGTTATAACATAGGGTGACACAGAACCAGCTCCAGTTCATCAATGTAATGTAGGCATGCATTCTGAATATAGTCATACGTGCTTATGGAAAAGAACTTGCATGACATCTTTTGTCCTACCCTCCCGTGGCAGCGGGGTCCTAATGGAAACTAAGGGATATTAAGGCCTCCTTTTAATAGAGTACCGGACCAAAGCATTAGCACTTAGTGAATACATGAACTCCTCAAACTACGGTCATCACCGAGAAGTATCCCGATTATTGTCACTTCGGGGTTGTCGGATCATAACACATAATAGGTGACTATAGACTTGCAAGATAGGATCAAGATTTACATATATTCATGAAAACATAATAGGTTCAGATCTGAAATCATGGCACTCGGGCCCTAGTAAAAATCATTAAGCATAGCAAAGTCAAAACAACATCAATCTCAGAACATAGTGGATACTAGGGATCAAACCCTAACAAAACTAACTTGATTACATGGTAAATCTCATCCAACCCATTATCGTCCAGCAAGCCTACGATGAAATTACTCATGCACGGCGGTGAGCATCATGAAAGTGGTGATGGATGATGGTTAATGATGACGACGATGATGAATCCCCCTCTCCGAAGCCCCGAGCAGACTCCAGATCAGCCCTCCCGAGAGAGATTAGGGCTTGGCGGCGGCTCCATATCGTAAAACGCGATGAAACTTTTTCTCTGATTTTTTTCTCCGTGAAAGAGAATATATGGAGTCGATGTTGAGGTCGGTGGACATCCAGGAGGCCCACGAGCAGGGGGCGCGCCTAGGGGGAGGGGGCGCGCCCCCACCCTCGTGGACAGGGTGTGGCCCCCTGGCCTTGATTCTTTCGCCAGTAATTTTTATATTTCCAAAAATAATCTCAGTGGATCTCCAGGTCATTCTGAGAAGTTTTGTTTCTGCACAAAAATAACACCATGGCAGTTCTGCTGAAAACAACATCAGCCCGGGTTAGTTTCATTCAAATCATGCAAGTTAGAGCCCAAAACAAGGGCAAAAGTGTTTGGCAAAGTAGATACATTGGAGACATATCACTGCTCGGAGCAGCGCCTTGATCTGTTCCAAACCTCTTCCAGCCTCTGAATGGGACGGCTGAATGGACTCTGCGATATGTGCAACAGCTACAAGATTCTAAATCAGAGTGCGAAATGCCTGAGTTTCCGGTGGAAACAATTGCCGTGGATGTCGACTAGATTCGGGGATAAGTCGATGGGCACGCTCGTCGAGAGAATGTTGGAGATTCTCCAGACGAGTGCGCTCGGCCAGCGTGGCCAGGCGCACTGCCTCCAAGGCCCGGGCCTCGGCGGTTTCCCCTATGATGGCGGTCTGGAGAGCCTCCACGTTGCGGCGATGTAGCTCCTCCCTCTGCTGCGAGCTAAGAGGCTGGGGATGATATTCCTCATGGCCGAATGATGGGCCATTGCTGCCACCGCTGCCGCCACTACGATGAAAACCAGGTGGGCCACGATGGGAGTCGACCATGAGGACTTCCGCCATGGGGTCACAACTCCTGCTCTCGGAAAGGTGTCCATGAAATCAGTCGACATTTCGACTGATCCGCAGGGAAATACGTCGGGCTCGATCGCCGTGACTTGGGGGTTGAACGCCTGATGAGCCATCGCGTGTCTCACCCACTGCTAGAGCCGCGAACGACCAAACCACTTGCGGCGGCGTCCAGCAGAGTGAGACGATGACACGAGAACCGACTGGTACGGGGTTGACGGCTACCAAGGAGGACGCTGCAGGAACTCGCGCGGAAGTGCGACAAGCCACGAATCGGGAGAGCCTCGACGTCGAGGGGGGGCTCCTGGAGCGAGGCAGAGTCGTCAGCAACGAAAGTGAGTGCGCCGAGTCGGAACTCGCGGCCCATGACCAAACCACCGCTGAAAACCATGCTGATGAAGATCGAAGAAAATGCAACCTCGCCAGAAGTCGCTAAGACGCTTTGCCCCATGGTGGGCGCCAACTGTCATGGTACTAAGTCTGACAGTAAGTATAGGAGGTACGAATGAGGAGGCAAGGTCCTAGCTACGGTGAGATTGTACGCAAGTGTTTACGAGTTCAGGCCCCTCTCGGAGGAGGTAAAAGCCCTACGTCTCGGTGCCCTGAGGCGGTCGACTGGAATATGCGACTGTGTGTTATAGGGGGTGCAAACCCTTGTCCCAGAGGAGGGGGTGGCTTATATAGAGTGCACCAGGACCCAGCCCACCTCTGTTACAGGTGAGGGAGTCCTGGACTAGGGGGTGTCCGGACAGCCGGACTATCATCGTCCGCCGGACTCCAAGACTACGAAGATACAAGATTGAAGACTCCGTCCCGTGTCCGGATGGGACTTTCCTTGGCGTGGAAGGCAAGCTTGGCAATACGGATATGTAGATCTCCTACCATTTTAACCGACTCTGTGTAACCCTAGCCTCCTCCGGTGTCTATATAAACCGGAGGGCTTTAGTCCGTAGGACACAACATACATTACAACAATCATACCATAGGCTAGCTTTAGGGTTGAGCCTCCTTGATCTCGTGGTAGATCCACTCTTGTACTACCCATATCATCAATATTAATTAAGCAGGACGTAGGGTTTTACCTCCATCGAGAGGGCCCGAACCTGGGTAAAACATCGTGTCCCTCGTCTCCTGTTACCATCCGCCTAGACGCACAGTTCGGGACCCCCTACCCGAGGTCCGCCGGTTTTGACACCGACATTGGTGCTTTCATTGAGAGTTCCTCTGTGTCGTCGCCGATAGGCCCGATGGCATCTTCAACCAACAACGCTTTCCAGGATGAGACTTTTCTCCCCGGACAGATCTTCGAGTTCGGCGGCTTCACACAGCGGGCTAATTCGCTTGGCCATCTGGAGCAGATCGAAAGCTACGCCCCTGGCCATCAGGTCAGATTCGGAAGTCTAAACTTCACGGCCGATGTCCGCGGAGACTTGATCTTCGACGGACTCGAGCCATAGCCAAGCGCGCCACACTGCGACGATGGGCATGATCTAGCTCTGCCGCCGAATAGTGCCTTGTTGGCCGCACATGAATCCGCTTCGGCCTTTAGTCCGGAGCCGATCACCCAGATCGAGGATCGGTGGATGGACGCCACCTCGGGGGCTTCAACTTCCACGGCGATGGAGCCGAACGCTAATCTTGTCCCTCGCGAAACTCGTGATTCCGAGGTGCCGGACTGCTTGCCGGACTCCGAACCTCCCACGCCCCTACCAATCAATTCGGATTGGGCGCCGGTTATGGAATTCACCGCCGCGGACATCTTCCAACACTCGCCCTTTGGCGACATCCTAAATTCGCTAAAGCATCTCTCGTTATCGGGAGAGTCTTGGCCGGACTATGGCCAGGATGGTTGGGGTATGGACGACGAAGAAATTCAAAGCCCACCCACCACCCACTTTGTAGCCACTGTCGACGATCTAACCGACATGCTAGACTACGACTCCGATGACATCGACGCTATGGACGACGATGCCGGAGATGAATAGGAACCAGCGCCTACAGGGCACTGGAAGACCACCTCGTCATACGACATATACATGGTGGACACCCCAAAAGACGGGGACAGCGAAGAAGCAGCGGAGGCAGATTCTTTAAAGAAGCAGCCCAAACGCCGGCGTCAGTGGCGCCGCTCTAAATCCCGCCACAGCAAGAATGGAGATTCCGGCACAGGAGATAATAATACCCCAGAGAGTGCCGAAGACAATCCCCTCCAGCAAGACTCAGCGCAGGAGGATGCAGAAGCAAGCCCTCACGAGAGGGCGGCAGACGAAGAGGTTGAGGATCATAACTATATGCCTTCCTCTGAAGACGAAGCAAGCCTCAACGATGACGAATTCGTCGTACCTGAGGATCCCGTCGAACAAGAGCGTTTCAAGCGCAGGCTTATCGCCACAGCAAACAGCCTAAAGAAAAAGCAGCAACAGCTTCAAGCTGATCAGGACCTGCTGGCAGATCGATGGACCGAGGTCCTCGCGGCCGAAGAGTATAAACTTGAACGCCCCTCCAAAAGCTACCCAAGACGCAAGCTGCTCCCCCGATTAGAGGAGGAAGGATACACACCTCCATCACCAGCGCACGATACGGCTGACCGACCACCCCGTGGTCGTGACAGAGAGGCATCCAGGCCCCCAGCCAAGACCGTACCCCGGCATCGCTCCAAAAGTACGAAGCCAAGAGGGAGCGCGCCGGACTTGCGAGATATATTGGAGGACAAAGCAAGGCAATCCAGATCCATCTATGGATCACGTGGGCGCCCCACGACCCACGACGAATACCGTCGCGCCGGATACAATAACTCCAGCCGGGCCGAACACAGCAGACAACGCTCTCTTGAGCTGCGTCATGATATTGCTCAATACAGAGGCGCCGCACACCCGCTATGCTTCACTGACGAAGTAATGGATCATCAAATCCCTGAAGGGTTTAAACCCGTAAACATCGAATCCTACGATGGCACAACAGACCCCGCGGTTTGGATCGAAGATTATCTTCTCCACATCCATATGGCCCGCGGCGACGATCTCCACGCCATCAAGTATCTCCCACTCAAGCTTAAAGGACCAGCCCGGCATTGGCTCAACAGCTTGCCCGCAGAGTCAATTGGGTGTTGGGAAGACCTGGAAGCCGCATTCCTCGATAACTTCTAGGGCACGTAGGTGCGACCACCAGACGCCGATGACCTATGCCACATTATTCAGGAGCCAGACAAATCGGCCAGACAATTCTGGACACGGTTCTTGACAAAGAAAAATCAAATCATCGACTGTCCGGATGCAGAGGCCCTTGCAGCCTTCAAGCATAACATCCGCGACGAATGGCTAGCCCGGCACCTGGGACAGGAAAAGCCGAAATCTATGGCAGCCCTCACATCATTATTGACCCGCTTCTGCGCGGGAGAGGATAGCTGGCTAGCTCGCAGCAACAATCTCCGTAAAAATTCCGGCAGTCCGGATACTAAGGACAACAACGGCAGGTCACGTCGAAACAAAAACAAACGCCGCATTAACGGCGACGATAAGGAGGATACGGCAGTCAACGCCGGATTCCGAGGCTCTAAACCCGGTCAACGGAAGAAGCCATTCAAAAGAACCACTCCGGGTCCGTCCAATTTGGATCGAATACTCGACCGCTTATGCCAGATACATGGCACCCCTGAAAAGCCAGCTAATCACACTAATAGAGATTGCTGGGTGTTCAAACAGGCAGGTAAGTTAATTGCCGAAAACAATGACAAGGGACTAAACAACGACGACAAGGAGGAGACCCGACCGCTGAACAATAGAGGACAGAAGGGTTTTCCCCCACAAGTGCGGACGGTGAACATGATTTACGCGACCCATATACCCAAGAGGGAGAGGAAGCGCGCACTAAGGGACGTCTACGCGATGGAGCCAGTCGCCCCGAAGTTCAATCCATGGTCCTCTTGTCCGATCACTTTCGATCGAAGAGACCATCCGACCAGCATACACCATGGCGGATTCGCCGCATTGGTTTTAGACCCAATCGTCGATGGATTTCACCTCACGAGAGTCCTGATGGACGGCGGTAGTAGCCTGAACCTGCTTTATCAGGATACAGTGCGCAAGATGGGCATAGACCCCTCAAGGATTAAACCTACAAAGACAACCTTTAAAGGTGTCATACCAGGTGTGGAAGCCAACTGCACAGGCTCAGTCACACTGGAAGTGGTCTTCGGATCACCGGATAATTTCCGGAGGGAGGAGTTAATCTTCGACATAGTCCCGTGTCGCAGTGGCTATCACGCTCTGCTCGGACGAACCGCGTTTGCAAAATTCAACGCGGTGCCGCATTATGCATACCTCAAGCTCAAGATGCCAGGCCCTCGTGGAGTCATCACGGTCAATGGGAATACAGAACGCTCCCTCCGAACGGAGGAACATACAGCGGCTCTCGCGGCAGAAGTACAGAGCAGCCTTTTAAGGCAATTCTCGAGTCCGGCCGTTAAACGGCCGGATACAGCTAAACGCGCCCGAAGCAATACCAACCAAGACCACCTGGCGCGATCAGAGCACGCATAGCAATGTGGCCCCAACCCCCGCCCGCGCTTGATTGCAAGAACAACCCTTCGCATACATCATTACGCTTTGGAGATACCATGGGCGCAGGGGAAGGGGCACGATCGCAACAGACCCAGAGTGCGGCTCGACCACACCAGGGGCTCGCAAGTGTGCTCCCCTTTTATTATTATTATTATTTCCCTTCTTTGAGTACACAAGACTCCGTTAACCAGAGGCCCTGTCCAGCGGCGAACCTGCCGAACTCATGATGCAACAGTCAGGGACGAAAGAAGGCTGCGACGAACACTCAGGTGGTCTCAATTACGAGCATTAAATTCGATTATATACACCAAGTCCGCAGCTCACCCCTGGAGGGGGACATGTTTAATTAGTCCAAATCCCTTGCTTACCGCACTATTTGTATCAGTCCGCACTCATAGCAGACTTTCTTTCATAAATAATGCAGCACCTTTTTGACTGCAATTACATTACCTTTTATATATATGCTCATTACATGACATCTTGCACCCGTATATTCTGGTACGGCCTAATACACCAGGGGCTTATGTTCCCCACACTATGGTGTGATAAGTCCGAACACTTTCATAAGTGCGGCACCCCGAACTTATAGCATTATATGAATCGGCTCCGAATCATGTCTTGGGTCAATAGTTGGGTTTGCCCGGCTCCCACGTTTTGGTGCCTTACGTTCCGTTCTGTCGGCTAAGGTGGCACTGGGAGAACCACTGCGATTGCGCCCCGGTTGAGCCGGGCGAGCGCCTCAGTGGAGAAAGCTAAAACTGACTGGCATGATAAGGCGAGAGACTGGTCGCTGTTCGAGAGGTTTTTTCGGGTCCTTAAAGACTCACACCGCTTCGAGCGAAGTTCCGGACAATGTCCGACGAAGGCGTGGATAGCGCCCCGGATTCGGCCTTCTGAATACCAGGGGCTTCGCCGAAATTTAAAATTATAGAATTCTATGGCTAAGTGAGAGTGTTCAAGCATTATAAGTCCGGTTGCCTTGTTCGTTGTGTTGAGCGCCTCCCTAGATGGACCCAAAAATGGGAACAAGAGTGCTCAAGTTTATCCCGAACACGCCAGCACTCGTGGCTTGGGGGCTGAAGCCAACGACTTGCCATCTCTCAGATTTTATAAACGGCCGCACAGAAGGTAATATTTTAAATTAAACAAGCATTGCTTAATGCGCACATGAACAAAGTTTCAGCGCATAGGATAATACATAGCGAGTTTACTCAAAGATTACATTTCTGGGGCACTCATCCGCAATATCGCGGGCTCCCTTCAGGACAGTTTTATAATACATTTCGGGCGTACGATACTCCTTGCCCGGCGGCGGTGGGTCCGTGAGAAGCTTCTCCGCATCCAACCTACCCCAATGCACCTTTGTGCGGGCGAGGGCCCGGCGAGCACCTTCAATACAGGCGGAGCGCTTGATGATCTCCACCCAGGGGCACGCATCCACCAGCCGCCGCACGAGGCCAAAGTAGCTCCCAGGCATGGCCTGTTCAGGCCACAGCCGGACTATAAGGCCCTTCATGGCCTCCTCAGCTACCTTGTGGAGTTCGACCAGCTGCTTCCGCTGGTCGCTTGGGGGCACCGGATGGCCGGCCTCAGTGTACTGAGACCAGAAGACCTTCTCCATCGAGCTCCCCTCCTCACCACGATAGAATGCGGCGGCATCGGACGCACTACGCGACAGATCTGCAAACACCCCTGGAGAGCTCCGAATGCGGGTAAGTGTCAGGTAGTTTACATTAACATGCCTACTTTGCATGAAAAATGCCTTACCCGCCGCTATCTTCTTTACATCTTCAACCTCCTGAAGGGCCTTATGGGCCTCGGCCTTGGCGGACTTGGCACTTTCGAGAGCCAAGGCAAGCTCGGACTCTCGAGTCTTGAAGTCACGCTCCAAACTCTCATGCTTCTCCATGAGAGCCTGGAGCTCTCGCTGTACTTCCGCCACCCGCGCCTCCTGCTTTTCTCGCTCTGCCCGCTCCGCGGCCGCACTGCGTTCGGCCGCGGACACAGCCTCCTTCAGGGCTGCCACCTCGTTCGTGGCCCCTGCAATACCCATATTATCCTTGTTAATTGTATTGCAACCAAAATCCTTTTCTGTAAGGTAACTATCCAAAGTGGTGTTACTCACCTTCTTTGTCCTCGAGCTGCTTCTTGGCATGGCCGAGCTCTTGCTCGGACCGCTCGAGATCCTGCTTCAGCACACTGACCTCCGCAGTCAGTGCGGCAGAGGTCAGCAGCGCAGCCTGCAAACCCATATTGACATATTTTAAGCAACCCTGCATATATCTTGTTAGATCCTCAGTCCGGCTTTTCTTTCCGAACACCGAACTGAGCATCAGGGGCTACTGTCTATGCGGTATTACATTACATAATTTTAACTTCTTACCTCAAAGCCGGTTAGAAGGCTGCTGTAGGCTTCGGTCAGCCCGCTGTTGGCGAGCTGAACCTTCTGAATCACCGCACTCATGATAGTGCGATGTTCTTCCTCGATGGAAGCGCCTTTAAGCGCCTCCAACAAGTTATCCGGCGCCCCCGGTTGGACGGAGGCCGCCGGTGTCACGGTCTTGCCCTTCTTTCGAAGGGGCCGCTTGCCGGACTCTGGAACCACTGCGGGTTCCGATGTAAGTCCGGCGCAAAGTCCGGGAGGCTGCCTGACGGCGCCTCCGGAGCCTCCTCCTGATGGGTCCCTCTCTGGGATCCCACCTCGGCGTCCTCGTCGGCGCGTGGGGTAGAGGCAGTCGGAAGTGAATCCACATCCGACGGGGCCAACGACCCGCTCGATGAAGTGGGGAGATCATCATCGGCCGGACTACGGACAGAATGCGTCATTAGAAGGACACTACGCGACACGAAAGAAATTGCATATTAAGGATCCGGATACTTACGATCTTGCCAGACGCCTGGCCCTTGAAGGCCACTCCTCCTCGCCAACGATGGTGTTGGCGAAACTGTCCGGGGGAATAGTTCTCCCCCTCTTGGACCCTTCGGCCTCCCCTATTGGGAAAGCCTTCCTCTTCTTCTCTCCCTCCTCCGGGAGAGAGTCCTCTTCCTCCTCCTCGTCTTCAGGGGAGGAGTCCGCCTCGTCGTCGGACGCCTGATTACGGGAACTCTTTCGAGTCCCCGCGGCCACCTTCTTGGCCTTCTTCTCATGCACCACATGCGGTGCCGGAACCAGCAGCCCTGCTAAACGGGCGTTCACTGGGTCTTCTGGCATGAGAGCCGGGCTGATGAGTTGCTTGGCCTTCTCCATCCATTCCTGTCAAAGGAAAAGAAAGAATGAAACCCTTCTAGAATCAATTTGATTACCAAAAGTGTCCCGTAACGGGGTTGAATCACTTACCTCGTCAGCCGGATGCTGCGAGCGAAACCCGCGATCTTCCGTCGCGGATGCGGGGGCTTCGGCACCCTTAAACAGCACCCTCCTGGCGCCTTCGTACGTCGTATTGAAGAGCCCGCTTAGCGCCTGGTGCTGTTCTGGATTGAACTCCCACAGATTGAATGCCCGTTCTTGGCATGGGAGAATCCGGCGGATGAGCATGACTTGGACCACGTCGACGAGCCTGAGCTTATTGCTCACCAGCTTCTGGATACAGGCTCGGAGTCCCGTCAGCTCCTTCGGATTTCCCCACTGCAAGCCCTTCTCTTTCCAGGAGGTGAGCTGCGTGGGGACGCCAGATCTAAACTCGGGAGCCGCCGCCCATGTGGGCTTGCGCGGCTCAGTGATGTAGAACCACCCCGATTGCCACCCCTTGACGGAGTCCACGAAGGCCCCTTCGAGCCAAAGGACGTTGGGCAACTTACCCAACATGGCGCCTCCGCATTCCGCTTGCGTGCCCTTCACAACCTTCGGCTTGACGTTGAAAGTCTTGAGCCACAGGCCGAAGTGGGGCCGGATGCAGAGGAAGGCCTCGCACACGACGATGAATGCCGAGATGTTGAGGATGAAGTTCGGCGCCAGATCGTGGAAATCCAGGCCGTAGTAAAACATGAGCCCCCGGACGAATGGATGGAGTGGAAAGCCCAGTCCGCGGAGGAAGTGGGGAAGGAAGACGACCCTCTCATGGGGCCCAGGGGTAGGGATGAGCTGCCCCTCGTCGGGCAGCCGATGCGCGATATCGCCGGAAAGGTATCCGGCGCTGCGCAGCTTGGTGATGTGCTCCTCCTTAACGGTGGAGGCCAACCATTTGCCTCCCGCTCCGGACATATTCAGAGAAGGTCGAGGCGAGATGCGCAAGCTTGGGCGTTGGAGCTTGAGCGCGCGGAGATGGATAAGCAAAGGAGGAAGAAGGCGTAGGTGAGAAGGTAAATCCTTCTCCCTTATATATAGGCGAACGAAAAACTGTGCGTCCCCCACCGGCCTGGTAAAACTCGCTTATCTCCCAAGCGCCACCATCAGTGGCGCGGTTGGGTTACCCACGTCCGTATTGATGAGAATCCCGGAATAAGGGGAACACGATCTCTGCTTCGACAAGACATGCCAAGGAAACCGCTTCGCTAAACGTGCTGAGGTGGTATAGTAAAAAAAACGATTCAAACAAAGGCTTGGTAGCGGTGTGATGTCACGCCGCATAATACGTCAGCAGATTGGACTGGTGTACACTTTATTCTCTCTACGGTGGAATGTGGAATTTATTTTGCAGAGCCGGACACTATCCTGGTGTTCATGATCTTCTCTGGATTATTCAAGGGAGGAACCCGCCTTGCAATGCCGAACATTATGCGCGCCGGACTTATCGTCATTAAAGCCTGGTTCAGGGGCTACTGAGGGAGTCCTAGACTAGGGGGTGTCCGGACAGCCGGACTATCATCGTCCGCCGAACTCCAAGACTACGAAGATACAAGATTGAAGACTCCGTCCCGTGTCCAGATGGGACTTTCCTTGGCGTGGAAGGCAAGCTTGGCAATACGGATATGTAGATCTCCTACCATTGTAACCGACTCTGTGTAACCCTAGCCTCCTCCGGTGTCTATATAAACCGGAGGGCTTTAGTCCGTAGGACACAACATACATTACAACAATCATACCATAGGCTAGCTTTAGGGTTTAGCCTCCTTGATCTCGTGGTAGATCCACTCTTGTACTACCCATATCATCAATATTAGTCAAGCAGGACGTAGGGTTTTACCTCCATCGAGAGGGCCCGAACCTGGGTAAAACATCGTGTCCCTCGTCTCCTGTTACCATCCGCCTAGACGCACAGTTTGGGACCCCCTACCCGAGATCCGCCGGTTTTGACACCGACAACAGGGGTTCAATGTACATAAAGGTAGGGCGTTACTGATAACGCCAGCTATAAAGTGCTATTAATGATCTTAAAGACTACGGAGTGAACGCCTGACCGTTGCTGTCCTGAGTGACTCCTGGTCTTTAGTAGGCCGAGTGGTTTCTTGTATGGTCGAGTGATATCAGGAGGGAGGGGTACCCGAGTGATATGACTGGTCGAGTGGATTGCACTCGACGCCTTCAATTGGTACTCCCTATTGTCTCTTGGGTGTCTTTGCTTCGAGGGTAGTGACCTTGGGTAGGACGTATAGGTCAGGCCTATCACCCTACCCTAGGTCTATATCATCATCAGACGGAGCTGGAGTTATAATCCCTGGAGCGAGCTAACAGCCGCTCTGTAGATTCTAGGATTTGAAGGAGCAGTGGACTGCCGAACACGGCCAGGGAGAGAGGTTGGACGAAGGAGAGAGTGAAACGGGAACCTTATGTTTTTTAAGTAGTATATATTGGAGATAGAGATTAAGAAGTATGGATAAGTGGCTCACTGGATGCATGAGACTTGTCACAATATGAGAGTTTTGTGTTTTCTCATTCATTCAATTCTTTTAAACATTTTATCTCTTGAACCATGTGTCCTTATCACGAACTATTTTCACTGTTTATGTTTCTCGCGTCGAGTTTTTCGAACCTAATCACATGTTAGTATGTTTAAACAAACTTTTCCTCCAAAACACCTCAAACGACAAAAAAATGAAAATGATAAAATAAACTAAACCGGAAAGAAAATGGAACCTAGAAAATAATCAAAAGCACAACTGTGATTTTTCTTTTCTTTTTTGGAAGCACTGCCATGCTTTCTTGCGGAAGCACAAGCACATTTGTGCTTTTTCGTGAAGCAAAACTTGTGCTTCACGGTGAAGCACAACCCAAGCAAACTAACACTTTTTTCGGTTCAGGTAAATTGGTGCTCAAGTGCACATTCGCTTGTTTTTTGTCGTTAGATGTTTTTGGGCCATCCGATATTATACTCTCTGCGGTGGCATGTGACTGTATTCACCATCCTATGCTTCACTACAAAAAAATACACTTCCGTGATGATACGTGTTTGTCACAGTAGGTCGCGTTTTTTGTCATGCATGTACATCCATGACAAATATATGACAGAATCAAGATAGTCATACCTGTGCTATCGTAGAAGTGTTCCATGACATTACCAAAATTATCATCACGAAAGTGTCCACTTCCATGATGATAAATCATGCGTCACAGAAGTGCTTTCGTCAAGGGTGACCGACACGTGGCATCCACCGTAACGGAACGTCGTTAAGCTATCGGGTCAGATTTTGGATCCGATAACCCGTTAATAGCCCCGGCCAATGGGAAATTTCCACGTGTAAAATCATCACTGGCTGGAGGAAACACGTGTCGGCTCATCGTTGGGACAGATGTCATCCACTCATTGGACGGAAGGCGCCTATGATACGTCGAAACGTGGCACGGCCCATCAAGTTTAAATGGGACGGCCCATTTAAAGGCCCACAAGATTTTGCAGACCATAATGGGCCGGCCCAGTTAAAGGCCCACGAGATTTTGCGGACTATAATGGGATGGCCCAGCTAAAGGCCCACAAGATTTCGCGGGCCATATTAGGCCTGTTGGGGAATGTTGCAGAAAATTAAAAATTTTCCTACGGTTTCACCAAGATCCATCTATGAGTTCATCTAAGCAACGAGTGAAAGAGAGATGCATCTACATACCACTTTGTAGATCGCGAGCGGAAGCGTTCAAAAGAACGGGGTTGAGGTAGTCGTTCTCGTCGTGATCCTATCACCGGAGATCCTAGCACCGAACGGACGGCACCTCCACGTTCAACACACGTACGGTCAGCGTGACGTCTCCTCCGTCTTGATCTAGCAAGGGGGAAGGAGAGGTTGATGATGATCCAGCAGCACGACGGCGTGGTGGTGGATGCAGCAGAACTCCGGCAGGGCTTCGCCAAGCTGCCGCGAGAGGAGGACGAGGTGTAGCAGGGGGGGGGGGGGGAAGGCGCCAAGACATAGGGTGCGGCTGCCCTCCCCCCTGCCCTCCTTTATATAGGCCCCCAGGGGGGGCGCCGACCCTGGGAGATGCAATCTCTCAAGGGGGCGGCGGCCAGGGGGGGGTTGGAGTACCCCCCAAGGCGAGTGGTGCGCCTCCCCCCTTTCAACCCTAGGCGCAGGGGAGGACCAAAGGGGGGGGGGCACACCAGCCCACCAGGGGCTGGTTCCCCTCCCATCTCAGCCCACGGGGCCCTCCGGGATAGGTGGCCCCACCCGGTGGACCCCCGGGACCCTTCCAGTGGTCCCGGTACAATACCGGGTGACCCCGAAACTTTCCCGATGGCCGAAACAACACTTCCTATATATAATTCTTTACCTCTGGACCAATCCGAAACTCCTCGTGACATCCGGGATCTCATCCGGGACTCCGAATAACATTCGGTTTGCTGCATACTCATATTCATACAACCCTAGCGTCACCGAACCTTAAGTGTGTAGACCCTACGGGTTCGGGAGACACGTAGACATGACCGAGACGGCTCTCGGGCAATAACCAACAGCGGGATCTGGATACCCATGTTGGCTCCCACATGCTCCTCGATGATTTCATCGGATGAACCACGATGTCAAGGATTCAAACAACCCCGTATTCAATTCCCTTTGTCAATCGGTACGTTACTTGCCCGAGACTCGATCGTCGGTATCCCAATACCTCGTTCAGTCTCGTTACCGGCAAGTCACTTTACTCATACCGCAATGCATGATCCCGTGACCAAACACTTGGTCACTTTGAGCTCATTATGATGATGCATTACCGAGTGGGCCCATAGATACCTCTCCGTCATACGGAGTGACAAATCCCAGTCTCGATCCGTGTCAACCCAACAGACACTTTCGGAGATACCTGTAGTGCACCTTTATGGTCACCCAGTTACGTTGTGACGTTTGGTACACCCAAAGCACTCCTACGGTATCCGGGAGTTACATGATCTCATGGTCTAAGGAAAAGATAATTGACATTGGAAAAGCTCTAGCAAACGAACTACACGATCTTATGCTATGCTTAGGATTGGGTCTTGTCCATCACATCATTCTCCTAATGATGTGATCCCGTTATCAACGACATCCAGTGTCCATAGCCAGGAAACCATGACTATTTGTTGATCAACAAGCTAGTCAACTAGAGGCTTACTAGGGACATATTATGGTCTATGTATTCACACATGTATTACGATTTCCGGATAATACAGTTATAGCATGAATAAAGACAATTATCATGAACAAGGAAATATAATAATAATCCTTTTATTATTACCACTAGGGCATATTTCCAACAGTCTCCCACTTGCACTAGAGTCAATAATCTAGTTACATTGTGATGAATCGAACACCCATAGAGTTCTGGTGTTGATCATGTTTTGCTCACGAGAGAGGTTTAGTCAACGGATCTGCGACATTCAGATCCGTATGTACTTTGCAAATATCTATGTCTCCATCTTGAACATTTTCACGGATGGAGTTGAAGCGAAGCTTGATGTGCCTGGTCTTCTTGTGAAACCTGGGCTTCTTGGCAAGGGCAATAGCTCCAGTGTTGTCACAAAAAAGTTTGATCTGCCCCGACGCATTGGGTATGACTCCTAGGTCGGTGATGAACTCCTTCACCCAAATTGCTTCATGCGCTGCCTCCGAGGCTGCCATGTACTTTGCTTCACATGTAGATCCCGCGACGACGCTCTGCTTGCAGCTGCACCAGCTTACTGCTCCACTATTTAACATATACACGTATCCGGTTTGTGACTTAGAGTCATCCAGATCTGTGTCAAAGCTAGCATCGACGTAACCCTTTACGACGAGCTCTTCGTCACCTCCATAAACGAGAAACATGTCCTTTGTCCTTTTCAGGTACTTCAGGATATTCTTGACCGCTGTCCAGTGTTCCTTGCCGGGATTACTTTGGTACCTTCCTACCAAACTTATGGCAAGGTTTACATCAGGTCTGGTACACAGCATGGCATACATAATAGATCCTATGGCTGAAGCATAGGGGATGACACTCATCTCTTCTTTATATTTTGCCATGGTCGGGCATTGAGCCGAGCTCAATCTCACACCTTGCAATACAGGCAAGAACCCATTCTTGGACTGATCCATTTTGAACTTCTTCAAAATCTTATCAAGGTATGTGCTTTGTGAAAGACCTATGAGGCATCTTGATCTATCCCTACAGATCTTGATGCCTAATATGTAAGCAGCTTCTCCAAGGTCCTTCATTGAAAAACACTTATTCAAGTAGGCCTTAATGCTGTCCAAAAGTTCTATATCATTTCCCATCAAGAGTATGTCATCTACATATAATATGAGAAATGCTACAGAGCTCCCACTCACTTTCTTGTTGACGCAGGCTTCTCCATAAGTCTGCATAAACCCAAACGCTTTGATCATCTCATCAAAGCGAATGTTCCAACTCCGAGATGCTTGCACCAGCCCATAAATGGATCGCTGGAGCTTGCATACTTTGTTAGCATTCTTAGGGTCGACAAAACCTTCCGGCTGCATCATATACAGCTCTTCCTTAAGATGTCCGTTAAGGAATGCCGTTTTGACGTCCTTCTGCCATATCTCATAATCATAGTATGCGGCAATTGCTAACATGATTCAAACGGACTTCAGCTTCGCTACGGGAGAGAATGTCTCATCGTAGTCAATCCCTTGAACTTGTCGATAACCCTTAGCGTGTAATAGACTGGCTTATTAGGGATGATAGACTACTCATATCAATAAGGAATTCCTTCTTTTCCGGGATCCCATTCGGACAGAACTCCAAAGTTAAGCGTGCTCAGCTTGGAGTAGTTTCAGGATGGGTGACCGACCGGGAAGTTGCTCCCGGGTGCGCACGAGTGAGGACAAAGTGCGCAGAAAAGACTAGTATTGATCTGTGGGGCCAGTCTAGATCCCGCCAGGAGTAACAACCACCGGCGGGTTCGGGGCGTTACAAGTTGGTATCAGAGCCGACCCTCGCGGTTACACGGATGGTTGCGGATAGGTGCGCGGTCATGTTGTTCATGACGTTTGTGACCCGTCGTGGCACACGGCATGGCACATGTACCGGACTGGATGCACAGACGGTTGTGCCAAGAGGGAACGTTCCTGTGGCCCGACGAGGACGTCGGTTCCTCTGAGTGGGGGTGTATGTAATAGCCTGACTTATTAGGGATGATAGACTACTCATATCAATAAGGAATTCCTTCTTTTCCGGGATCCCATTCGGACAGAACTCCAAAGTTAAGCGTGCTCAGCTTGGAGTAGTTTCAAGATGGGTGACCGACCGGGAAGTTGCTCCCGGGTGCGCACGAGTGAGGAAAAAGTGCGCAGAAAAGACTAGTATTGATCTGTGGGGCCAATCTAGATCCCGCTAGGAGTAACGACCACCGGCGGGTGTGTTCGGGGCGTTACATAGCGACAAGTCGAGCTTTATAGATGGTAACATTACCATCCGCGTCCGTCTTCTTCATAAAGATCCATTTGTTTTCTATCACTCGCCGATCATCGGGCAAGTCTGTCAAAGTCCATACTTTGTTTTCATACATGGATTCTATCTCGGATTTCATGGCTTCAAGCCATTTGTTGGAATCTGGGCCCGCCATCGCTTCTTCATAGTTTGAAGGTTCACCGTTGTCTAACAACATGATTTCCAGGACAGGGTTGCCGTACCACTCTGGTGCGGAACGTGTCCTTGTGGACCTACGAAGTTCAGTAGCAACTTGATCCGAAGTACCTTGATCATCATCATTATTTTCCTCTCCAGTCGGTGTAGGCATCACAGGAACATTTTCCTGAGCTGCACTACTTTCCTATTCAAGAGGTAGTACTTCATCGAGTTCTACTTTCCTCCCACTTACTTCTTTCGAGAGAAACTCCTTTTCCAGAAAGGATCCATTCTTGGCAACAAAGATCTTGCCCTCGGATCGTAAGTAGAAGGTATACCCAATGGTTTCTTCAGGGTATCCTATGAAGACGCATTTTTCCGACTTGGGTTCGAGCTTTTCAGGTTGAAGTTTCTTGACATAAGCATCGCATCCCCAAACTTTTAGAAACGACAGCTTAGGTTTCTTCCCAAACCATAATTCATACGGTGTCGTCTCAACGGATTTAGACGGTGCCCTATTTAAAGTGAATGTAGCTGTGTCTAGAGCGTATCCCCAAAATGATAGCGGTAAATCGGTAAGAGACATCATAGACCACACCATATCCAATAGAGTGCGATTACGACGTTCGGACACACCGTTACGCTGAGGTGTTCCAGGCGGCGTGAGTTGTGAAACGATTCCACATTTCCTTAAGTGTGTACCAGATTCGAGACTTAAATATTCTCCTCCACGATCTGATCGTATGAACTTTATCTTTTGGTCACGTTGATTCTCTACCTCATTCTGAAATTCCTTGAACTTTTCAAAGGTCTCAGACTTGTGTTTCATTAAGTAGACATATCCATATCTACTCAAGTCATCAGTGAGAGTGAGAACATAACGATATCGTCCGCGAGCCTCAACGCTCATTGGACCGCACACATCAATATGTATGATTTCCAAAAGTTGGTTGCTCGCTCCATTGTTCCGGAGAACGGAGTCTTGGTCATTTTGCCCATGAGGCATGGTTCACATGTGTCAAATGATTCATAATTGAGAGACTCTAAAAGTCCATCAGCATGGAGCTTCTTCATGCGCTTGACACCAATGTGACCAAGGCGGCAGTGCCACAAGTATGTGGGACTATCGTTATCAACTTTACATCTTTTGGTATTCACACTATGAATATGTGTAACATTACGCTCGAGATTCATTAAGAATAAACCATTGACCATCGGGGCATGACCATAAAACATATCTCTCTTATAAATAGAACAACCATTATTCTCGGATTTAAATGAGTAGCTATCTCGTATCAAACGAGAAACTTGGCACTAAATAACAATTATTAAGGTTTAAAACTAATCCCGTAGGTAAATGTAGAGGTAGTGTGCCGACGGCGATCACATCGACCTTGGAACCATTCCCGACGCGCATCGTCACCTCGTCCTTCGCCAGTCTCCGCTTATTCCGCAGCTCCTGCTGTGAGTTACAAATATGAGCAATGGCACCGGTATCAAATACCCAGGAGTTACTACGAGTACTGGTAAGGTACACATCAATTACATGTATATCAAATATACCTTTGGTGTTGCCGACCTTCTTGTCCGCTAAGTATTTGGGGCAGTTCCGCTTCTAGTGACCGTTCCCTTTGCAATAAAAGCACTCAGTCTCAGGCTTGGGTCCATTGCTTGACTTCTTCCTGGCAACTGGCTTACCAGGCGCGGCAACATCCTTGCCGTCTTTCTTGAAGTTCTTCTTGCCCTTGCCCTTCTTGAACTTAGTGGTTTTATTGACCATCAACACTTGATGTTCCTTCTTGATTTCTACCTCTGCTGACTTCAGCATTGAAAATACTTCAGGAATGGTCTTCACCATCCCCTGCATATTGTAGTTCATCACAAAGCTCTTGTAGCTTGGTGGGAGCGACTGAAGGATTCTGTCAATGACCGCCTCATCCGGGAGGTTAATGTCCAGCTGGGACAGGCGGTTGTGCAACCCAGACATTTTGAGTATGTGCTCACTGACAGAACTATTTTCCTCCATCTTACAACTATAGAACTTGTCGGAGACTTCATATCTCTCGACCCGGGCATGGGCTTGGAAAACTAGTTTTAGCTCCTCGAACATCTCATATGCTCCGTGTTGCTCAAAACGCTTTTGGAGCCCCGGTTCTAAGCTGTAAAGCATGCCGCACTGAACGAGGGAGTAATCATCAGCACGAGACTGCCAAGCGTTCATAACGTCTTGGTTCTCTGGAACGGGTGCATCACCTAGCGGTCCTTCTAGGACATATTGTTTCCTGGCAGCTATGAGGATGATCCTCATGTTCCGGACCCAGTCCGTATAGTTGCTGCCATCATCTTTCAGCTTGGTTTTCTCTAGGAACGCGTTGAAGTTCATGTTGACATGAGCGTTGGCCATTTGATCTACAAGACATATTTGCAAAGGTTTTAGACTAAGTTCATGATAATTAAGTTCATCTAATCAAATTATTACAATGAACTCCCACTCAGATTAGACATCCCTCTAGTCATCTAAGTGTTACACGATCCGAGTCGACTAGGCCATGTCCGATCATCACGTGAGACAGACTAGTCATCGTCGGTGAACATCTCCATGTTGATCGTATCTTCCATACGACTCGTGTTCGACCTTTTGGTCTCTGTGTTCCGAGGCCATGTCTGTATATGCTAGGCTCGTCAAGTTAACCCTAAGTGTTTTGCATGTGTAAAACTGTCTTACACCCGTGTATGTGAACGTAAGAATCTATCACACCCGATCATCACGTGGTGCTTCGAAACGACGAACTTTAGCAACGGTGCACAGTTAGGGGAGAGCACTTCTTGAAATTGTTGTAAGGGATCATCTTATTTACTACCGTCGTTCTAAGTAAACAAGATGCATAAACATAATAAACATCACATGTAGTTATATAGTAGTGACGTGATATGGCCAATATCATATAGCTCCTTTGATCTCCATCTTTGGGGCTCCATGATGATCTTCGTCACCGGCACGACACCATGATCTCCATCATCATGATCTCCATCATCGTGTCTTCATGAAGTTGTCATGCCAATGACTACTTCTACTTCTATGGCTAACGCGTTTAGCAATAAAGTAAAGTAATTTACATGACGTTCTTTAATGACACGCATGTCATACAAAAATAAAGACAACTCCTATGGCTCCTGCCGGTTGTCATACTCATCGACATGCAAGTCGTGATTCCTATTACAAGAACATGATCTCATACATCACAATATATCATTCATCATTCATCACAACTTTTGGCCATATCACATCACAAGACACTTGCTGCAAAAACAAGTTAGACGTCCTCTAATTATTATTGCAAGTTTTACATGGCTTCTATAGGTGATCTAGCAAGAACGTTTTCTTACCTACGTTAAAGCCACAACGTGATTTGTCAACTTCTATTTACCCTTCATAAGGACCCTTTTCATCGAATCCGCTCCAACTAAAGTAGGAGAGACAGACACCCGCCAGCCACCTTATGCAACTAGTGCATGTCAGTCAGTGGAACCGGTCTCATGTAAGCGTATGTGTAAGGTTGGTCCGGGCCGCTTCATCCCACAATACTGCTGAAGCAAGATAAGACTAGTAGCGGCAAACAAGTTGACAAGATCTACGCCCACAACAAAATTGTGTTCTACTCGTGCAATAGAGAACTACGCATAGACCTAGCTCTGATACCACTGTTGGGGAACGTTGCAGAAAATTAAAATTTTTCCTACGGTTTCACCAAGATCCATCTATGAGTTCATCTAAGAAACGAGTGAAAGAGAGATGCATCTACATACCACTTTGTAGATCGCGAGCGGAAGCGTTCAAAAGAACGGGGTTGAGGTAGTCGTTCTCGTTGTGATCCTATCACCGGAGATCCTAGCGCCGAACGGACGGCACCTCCGCGTTCATCACACGTATGGTCAGCGTGATGTCTCCTCCGCCTTGATCCAGCAAGGGGGAAGGAGAGGTTGATGATGATCCAGCAGCACGACGGCGTGGTAGTGGATGCAGCAGAACTCCGGCAGGGCTTCGCCAAGCTGCTGCGGGAGGAGGACGTGGTGTAGCAGGGGGGAAGGCGCCAAGACACAAGGTGCGGCTGCCCTCCCCCCTGCCCTCCTTTATATTGGCCCCCAGGGGGGGCGCCGGCCCTAGGAGATGCAATCTCCCAAGGGGGCGGCGTCCAGGGGGGTTGGAGTACCCCCCAAGGCAAGTGGTGCGCCTCCCCCCTAGGGTTTTCAACCCTAGGCGCAGGGGAGGCCCAAAGGGGGGGGGGGCGCACCAGCCCACTAGGGGCTGGTTCCCCTCCCATCTCAGCCCACGGGGCCCTCCGGGATAGGTGGCCCCACCCGGTGGACCCCCGGGACCCTTCCGGTGGTCCCGGTACAATACCGGGTGACCCCGAAACTTTCCCGATGGCCGAAACAGCACTTCCTATATATAATTCTTTACCTCCGGACCATTCCGAAACACCTCGTGACATCCGGGATCTCATCCGGGACTCCAAACAACATTCGGTTTGCTGCATACTCATATTCATACAACCCTAGCGTCACCGAACCTTAAGTGTGTAGATCCTACGGGTTCGGGAGACACGTAGACATGACCGAGATGGCTCTCGGGCAATAACCAACACTGGGATCTGGATACCCATGTTGGCTCCCACATGCTCCCCGATGATCTCATCGGATGAACCACGATGTCAAGGATTCAAACAACCCTGTATTCAATTCCCTTTGTCAATCGGTACGTTACTTGCCAGAGACTCGATCGTCGGTATCCCAATACCTCGTTCAGTCTCGTTACCGGCAAGTCACTTTACTCGTACCGCAATGCATGATCCCGTGACCAAACACTTGGTCACTTTGAGCTCATTATGATGATGCATTACTGAGTGGGCCCAGAGATACATCTCCGTCATACGGAGTGACAAATCCCAGTCTCGATCCGTGTCAACCCAACAGACACTTTCGGAGATACCTGTAGTGCATCTTTATGGTCACCCAGTTACGTTGTGACGTTTGGTACACCCAAAGCACTCCTACGGTATTCGGGAGTTACACGATCTCATGGTCTAAGGAAAAGATACTTGACATTGGAAAAGCTCTAGCAAACGAACAACACGATTTTGTGCTATGCTTAGGATTGGGTCTTGTCCATCACATCATTCTCCTAATGATGTGATCCCGTTATCAACGACATCCAATGTCCATAGCCAGGAAACCATGACTATCTGTTGATCAACAAGCTAGTCAACTAGAGGCTTACTAGGGACATATTATGGTTTATGTATTCACACGTGTATTACGATTTCCGGATAATATAGTTATAGCATGAATAAAGACAATTATCATGAACAAGGAAATATAATAATAATCCTTTTATTATTGCCTCTAGGGCATATTTCCAACAAATCCTAGTAAAGACCGCTAGGTGAAGCAAGCGGAGGCTACCCCAAATCCCAACAAAGGGGAGCGGGTATGCTTCGTCCCCTATCTGATTAGGGGGCTCGGATTTCCTATACATCCATTCCTCTGCGGGCTCCTGGAGTTCTATGGACTCCAGCTCCATCACCTCACGCCCGCCTCTATCCTGCATATCACGGGTTACGTAGCTCTTTGCGAGCTGTTTCTGGGCGTCGAGCCCCATTTTGCGCTGTGGAAGAGGTTGTTCTGCCTTGTACCCCGCTCTCACGAGGGGTCCATATATCAAGTGGGCGGTGCCGAAATATGGCGCATCGCCGGGACCGGATATCCATCCGGAACCCCTAAGAAGGCGTCCGAAGACTGGCCTTCGGAATGGTTTTACATAGGAGATGCTCCGCTGCTAGACCCTGTTCGGATCGGCCTCCCGAAGTTCAGTAGTGCTCCCCTGAAGAAACGCCTTAGTTGGCGCCCACGGAGCCCCCAACTGGAGGAAGACAAGAGCGTCCATTATTTGATGGGCCGGATAAGGTTACTGGCCCATTCCAGGTTAACCATGATTGGAGTCATGGCAACATGCATTATGCGGGGGGTGCAGCCGCTGCAATACAGGGGCCACCCTATGTGGGATTTCAACAGGGAGGACGATGCCACCCGTCATGGCCGCAAAGGGCCGGGTTCGGCCGAGGACCTGGTGAAGATCCTGTCCGGCCTGTACAAGGGGGAGAAGGAGGACTTCCTCCAGACGAACCCGTTGAATGGGTTCTCCATGAATAATCCCCGGCGTTGGGTAAGCAAACACTCTGTGTGCCCGTCCCACGCTTTTGAAGTTTAAGCTTCTTATATTATGTTTTCGATGCAGGAGCTGCGTCGGGTTGTGGAGGGCATGCTTAGTCCAGCTCCGCAACCCGAGGATCCAGAGAGATCCCAGGATCCGGCCTTCGAAGAGGATCCGGACATAAAGGTGGAGCTAATCGACGGGGTGTTCCACCAGCTCAGCATGGATAATGCTTTAGTCGCCATTATGGCTGACTACCCCAGACTATATCCGGCTTCCCAGGTGATTGTGACCGAAGTCCCGACACCATTATTCCTTTCCTTGCTTATTTCTGACCACCGTATACGATGGCGCTTTGCAGGAGGCGCCTCCAAGGCGGGAAGCCGAGCCCGCGGCAGCTGACCAACAGGGGTCAGTCCGGCCCAGTAGGCAGAAGAGGAGCACGGCGCGGATTGAAACGTCGCCGCAAAGGTATAGCTCACAATTTGTTATTTAGAGCAACGTTCCTAGGAAACGTTTGAATGCTCATGACCTTTGTAGGAGGAAAAGCGCCCGCCGGACTGCGGGCGTAGAGGTTGCCAACCCGGCCTCTACCAGCCAAGCTCCAGCACCTGGTCTGGAGGGGGAGGCGAGCGCAAGGCGCGAGCCGGATACTCCTCCAACGGAGGATGCCGACAGACTGTCCGCCACCAAGTCTGAGGTGGAGAGCGCCATGAACCACAGGCGCCGCCGGACAGTTTTTCGTGACGCGTGCTTCTCCCCTGAGGCGTTGAATGCCTTTAACACGGGGGACGCGCACCTCCGTGCTGCTCAAGATGGTTTGACCAGAGCCACGGAGCAATATGTAAAAGACATACGGGTAAGAGAATTTAATAGTTATATATGCCAGTAGCCCCCGAGACTTAAAGTAGTTATATTAACTGATTTAAGGATCATTTGAAACGCAGGATCTTATGGAGAAGAATACCCAACTGTCTCAGGAGCTGCAAGAGTGTAAGGCTCAACTCGAGGCCGCACTTGCTGCCGCAGGAGGAAACACAGACACCCCTCCTGGTAACACATTATTTTAAAAAGATAAGTGGTGTGCAGCGTGCGGGCAAGTCTAATAATGACATTGCAGGTGCTGCCGGACAAGATCCGGACAGGCAAGAACTACTGCGCCAGCTAAAGGCCGGCGAGAGAGTGCTGACGAGGGTGCAGCAGGAAAGGAACAAGCTCCAGGATGCCCACGCCCATCTTGGAGAAGAGCTGAAAGGTGTTCGGGCCGAGCTGTCTGGCTCCGTTAAGGAGAATCAGCGGCTTCGTCGCGGCATCTATAGTAAGTGCTTGAGCGAACTCCTTTGAAAAGAAGAGTTCAGCGAGGAAGTCAATTGACAAAATATGTCCGTAGGTATACTCACAGGTCGCCCTGCAGAGGAGATGCCCGTATCAACGGGTGATCAACTTCCCGAGCTGTTGCAACTGCTCGAACGAGTTCGGCAGGCAATGAGCGGCGTCGTCCAGGCTTTATGGCCGGCCCTCTCCCTGCCCGAAGGCCTTGGGGAGCTTGCGGAGAAGCTTGAGGGAATGCGGCAGCGCTTCCGTTTGTGGAAGATTTCGACCTACCGCCAAGGTGCCAGGGAGGCCTGGGCCATGGTGAAGAGGCGGTACAAGAAGGCGGATCCCAACCACATGGCCGAGGTCGGACCTGTGGGGCCCGATGGGAAGGAGATCCCTGTGAGTTTAGTATACGGCCAAGTAGAGTTGGCCGCTAAATTTTCCCAACGGGACTGTAAATTAGACAGCCTGTTAGACGGGATTGAGGAGGAATATAGTCAGTCTATTTGACAATGTATTTTAAAATGACATGTAAGATACCTTCTAGCCGGATTGTAGATCATTTGTCTTTGCTGATCTTTTCGCTTCAACCTCGGGACCCTAGAGTCCGGAGTGTGTCCAAATACCTTCTCGGTTAAGAAACAACCGGGGCATGCATGGAGACCAGGCGTAGGGGTCATTAGTGCTTTATCAGACAATTGCCCAACTAGTTATGTTATATTACATGGTTAGTAAGAAACATCTTCCAGGGAGAATAGTTCCGTTAAGGGTTCCTTTCCCTGGGAGGCATGCCCTAAAGTGCATGTCCGGTCTGCGAAAAGAGCAGAAAAACATCTGGGGGCAGATAAATAAGTAGGTAAAAAATCATGTTTCAAGTCACCGACCGAATATTCCCTTAAGAACGCTAGCTTTCGGCTTCACCCAGTCTGAGGTACACATCCGGCTGACCCGGCAGTAACAATCGCAGAGGTGCTCCCTTTACCTCCTAGCCGAACAATCGGGAACGTAGGGGTAAGCACAGGAGCCAGGCAACCCAGCTTGGCCAAAACTTAGGTCATATCGATGCATATAATGGTGAATAAAAGGTACATGTGGAAGCTTGACACATGTGCTGGGCATGAAGCCCTTATAATTAAGCTTCTGGTAAAGAAGCCCCCAGGTATAATGAGTGTGGATGGCACATCAAGTGTGTGCGAACAATGCACAAGTAGGCCTTTAAGGGCTTTTTAGGAAAAGGGTTGAGAGAAGAAAGAGAAACAAAAGACTGCTGAAGTTTAAAAATTTGGACGGGGGAAGGGGACAAACTCTTAGTCCGGCGCTAGGCATAGAATCTTCGGAGGCGGGCTGCGTTCCATGGGTTCGGCTCGAGTCCGTTGTCCGACGCATTTCGTAGACGGTACGCTCCGCCAGTTAGGACTTGATCGATAATGAAGGGGCCCTCCCATTTGGGCTTGAGCTTGTCCTTTTTCTTGTCCGGCAGGCGTAGAACTAGTTCGCCAACATTGTAAGTCTTGGCCCGTACTTCTTTGCTTTGATATCTTCGGGCCTGCTGCTGATAGAATGCGGAACGAGCCTTGGCGACGTCGCGTTCTTCCTCCAATGCGTCCAAGCTTTCCTGCCGATCCAGCTAGGCTTCTCTTTCTTCGTACATGCGCACTCGAGGTGAGTCATGAATGATGTCGCAGGGCAAAACTGCCTCTGCACCGTATACCATAAAAAATGGTGTGAATCCGGTAGTACGGTTGGGCGTTGTCCGCAGCCCCCAGAGTACGGAGTCGAGCTCCTCTATCCAGTGCATGTCAGATTTCGTAAGCGACCGCACTAGTCTGGGTTTGATGCCGCTCATTATTAGACCATTTGCTCGTTCCACTTGACCGTTGGTTTGAGGGTGATAGACTGAAGCGTAGTCGAGCTTAATGCCCATATTTTTGCACCATGATTTAACCTCGTCGGCCATGAAGTTCGTGCCGTTATCGGTGATGATGCTGTGGGGGACACCATAACGGTGTACTACCCCGGATATGAAGTCTATCACTGGTCCGGACTCTGCCGTTTTAACTGGCTTGGCCTCTATCCATTTGGTGAATTTATCCACCATGACCAATAGGTACCTTTGCTTGTGGGTTCCCCCTTTAAGGGGTCCAACCATGTCAAGCCCCCAGACCGCGAACGGCCAGGTAATGGGTATAGTTTTGAGGGCGGTGGGTGGCATATAGCTCTGATTAGCAAAGAGCTGACAACCGACGCATTTTTGGACTAAGTCCTGAGCATCTTCCCGGGTCGTCGGCCAATAAAATCCTGTACGAAATGCCTTTCCTACAAGGGCCCGAGCTGCGGCGTGGTGTCCGCCTAGTCCGGCATGAATTTCAGCCAGAAGGTTTCGCCCTTCTTCTTCGGAGATATGCCTTTGAAGGACTCTGGTTGTGCTTTTCTTATAAAGTTCTCCCTCATGGACCTTGTAGGCTTTAGATCGCCGAACTATGCAGCGGGCCTCATTTTGGTCTTCGGGGAGTTCATGCCTAAGCAAGTAGGCTAGGAATGGCTCTGTCCACGGGGCGATTACTTCCATTATTTCGTGGGCTGAAGGTGTTATTTCATTGGCTGAATCGCCGGTTATGTCAGATTGTCTTGTCTCGGTTGGTGTGGCTGCTTCTGGTTTGTTATTTCCGGACTCCTCTTCCCATAGTACGGATGGCTTAAAGAGCCGTTCCAGGAAGATATTTGGAGGGACAGCGTCACGTTTTGCGCCGATGCGTGCCAATATGTCGGCTGCTTGGTTATTATCCCGGGCTACGTGGTGGAATTCAAGTCCTTCAAACCGAGCTGACATTTTTAGGACAGTGTTACGATAGGCTGCCATTTTCGGATCCTTGGCATCAAAGTCTCCATTTACTTGGGATATTGCAAGGTTTGAATCCCCGCGCACCTCTAGGCGTTGAATGCCCATGGAGACTGCCATCCGGTGGCCATGTAAAAGGGCCTCGTATTCGGCTGCGTTGTTGGAGTCCGTGTACATTATTTGAAGTACGTATTGGACTGTGTCCCCGGTTGGGGACGTCAATACGATGCCAGCCCCCAATCCGGCCAACATTTCAGAGCCATCGAAGTGCATAATCCAATTGGAGTATGCGCCGTACTCTTTAGGGAGTTCGTCTTCGGTCCATTCAGCGACAAAGTCAGCCAAAACTTGCGACTTTATAGCTCGCCGAGGTTTGTAAGTTATATCGAATGGTAAGAGCTCAATGGCCCATTTTGCAATCCTGCCCGTCGCGTTGCGGTTGTTTATAATGTCGTTGAGGGGTACTTCGGAGGCCGCTGTTATCGAACACTCTTGAAAGTAGTGTCGGAGCTTCCGGGATGCCATGAACACCGCATACGCTATCTTTTGATAGTGCGGGTAACGGGACTTGCAGGGGGTTAACACAGTGGATACGTAATACACAGGTTTTTGAAGAGGGAATTTATGCCCTTCTGTCTCTCGTTCAACGACGAGTACTGCGCTTACAACTTGATGTGTTGCCGCGATGTATAACAACATTGGTTTGCGTAGGTTGGGCGCAGCCAGGACCTGATTTGTTGCCAATACGGCTTTTATTTCTTCGAGTCCGGCGGTGGCAGCATCCGTACACTCGAAGTGTTCGGTGCGCCTAAGGACGCGATAGAGGGGCAATGCCTTTTCTCCTAGCCGGGAGATAAAGCGGCTTAGAGCCGCCACGCATCCAGTCAATTTTTGTATTTGTTTGAGGTCTTTTGGAATATCTAGCTGTGACAGAGCTCGGATCTTGGCTGGATTTGCTTCAATTCTTCTACCGGATACAATGAAGCCCAGGAGTTTTCCGGCTGGTACGCCGAAAGGCATTTTTCCGGATTCAGCTTGATGTCATATGCTCGGAGGTTGTCGAATGTGAGCCTCAAATCGTCTACTAGGGTTTCGACGTGTTTGGTTTTGACGACTACGTTGTCTATGTATGCCTCTACTGTTTTGCCGATTTGGGTGGCAGACATGTCTGAATCATGCGTTGATATGTTGCGCCGGCGTTTTTAAGTCCGAAGGGCATCGTGTTGAAGCAGAATGGTCCATATGGAGTGATGAATGCCATTGCGGCTTGGTCTTCTTCCGCCATCTTGATTTGATGGTAGCCGGAGTATGCGTCAAGGAAGCACAATGAGTCGTGTCCTGCGGTAGCGTCGATTATCTGGTCGATGCGAGGGAGGGGGAAGGGATCCTTTGGGCAGGCCTTGTTGAGGTCCTTAAAATCGACACATAGGCGCTAGGATTTGTCCTTCTTTGGTACCATTACCAGGTTTGCTAGCCAATCCGGATGTTTGATGTCTCTGATGAATCCGACTTTCGATAGTTTGGCTAGCTCTTCTCCCATTGCCTGTCTTTTGGGTTCGGAAAATCGTCGAAGAGCCTGTTTGACTAGCTTGAATCCTTTTAGGATGTTTAGGCTGTGTTCTGCCAATCTGCGTGGAATTCCGGGCATATCCGAAGGGTGCCAGGCGAAAATGTCCCAATTTTCCCGAAGGAATTCTCGTAGTGCGGCGTCTACATCGGGGTTCAACTGTGCCCCGATGGAAGCTGTCTTTGTCGGGTCCGTTGGATGGACCTGGAATTTTACTATTTCGTCTGCTGGTTTAAAGGAGGTGGACTTGGATCTCTTATCGAGTATCACATCGTCCCTATTTACAGTAGAGCGCAGCTCGGTGAGTTCTTCTGCCGCTAGGGCTTCGGATAGTGCCTCCAGGGCTAATGCGGCTGTCTTGTTTTCGGCGCGGAGTGGTATGTCCGGATCACTAACGAGAGTGATTATTCCGCCGGGCCCAGGCATTTTGAGCTTCATGTACCCGTAATGGGGTACGGCTTGAAAAATTGTGAATGCCTCTCGTCCTAATATAGCATGATATCTGCTGTTGAACGGGGCCACTTGGAACGTGACTTCTTCGGATCTGTAATTGTCCGGCGAGCCGAACACCACATCGAGTGTGATTTTTCCGGTGCAGCGCGCTTCCCGGCTAGGGATTATTCCTCTGAAGGTTGTGCTGCTTCGCTCAATGCGGCTCCAGTCTATTTCCATTTTTTGAAGAGTTTCCTCATAGATGAGTTTTAATCCGCTGCCGCCATCCATGAGGACCTTGGTAAGTCGAAAGCCGTCCACTATTGGACTGAGTACCAGTGCGGCTGGTGCTCGAGCTGTTCGGAATTTATGTTCGTCACTGGCGTTGAAGGTGATGGCTGTGTCGCTCCATGGATTTGTTGTTGCTACTTGGTAGACTTCGGCGAGGCTGCGGATTGTTCGTTTCTGCATATTATTTGATGCAAAAGTCTCAAAGACTGTTGATACCATACCAGTATTGTTGGAGTGGTTTTCCGGGGCTAGAAGCTCCTCGCCACTTTTGGCCACCTGCCGTAATATCCAACACGCTCGAAGGCTATGTGTTGGGACGACGCCCTCTATACTGTGAATTTTACAGGGTCCGCTAAGCCATCCCTCCAGTACGGTTCCGTGCCCTTTGTGGGGTTTTTGCTTTTTGGTTTTGGTACCTGGTGCCCGAGTGTAATGCACCCTTTTGTTGCGGACTAGGGTTGTATTCGGGGTCGGATTGTCCCAAAACTTATTTTCGGTTATCCGGAAACTCTCCATCGCACAGTACTTTCATACTATGGACGCCAGATCGGTGAAGCGTGTAATTTCACGACGGCTGACGGCGTTCAAGATTCCCTCGTCCGTGCAATTATTGCAAAAAATTGAGATTGCGTTTTCCTCTCGGCGGTCCTTTATCCTGTTCATAACCAGGAGGAATCTGGCCCAGTAGTGATGTACTGTTTCAGCGGGCTCTTGCCGGATTAGAGATAGATCGCAAATGTTTGGGTGGGTGGGTGGAATTAAGTCCGGAACCCTACCCATCTCGAGGCTCAAGGGCCGAGAAGTTTCCAAATTTGGAAGCTTGGATTGCTGGACGTTGTCCAACGAGTCCGGTCCGATGCCTGACTTTAGGTTCAGTGCTTGATCGAAGTCCGTCCCTCTGCGGGAATCCGGCATGGAGGGTTCGGGAACCCGGACATGACTAGTTTTCAATACAGGAGAAGAGTCACCGCGTTGTTCCTCTACCACTGCAACGTGGTGGGTGACCTGGGGAGAGTTGATCTCTCTCAAATCGGTTTTAGGCCCAATCTGATTGTAGTCTGTAGCGACTCCCAGGGCGGCGATGCGATCCAAGAGCTCGTTTACGGACGAGAGCTCTATTGGATCCAGCCGCTCGGCGAATTTCGAGCTGACGTGAAGATTGCTTTTGACGACCTGAGAGGTCATTGTCGAACCGGTGGCCGGACAGGCGGTCATAAGAAAACCACCTAGCCGGATAGTTTGGCCGGCGGCCAAGGCTCCTTTGGCGAAAATACCGTCCTTGAAGACGGGAGGAGGCATCCTTCCTATCGGTGACGGCACAGAGGAACTCTCAATGAAAGCACCAATGTCGGTGTCAAAACCGGCGGATCTCGGGTAGGGGGTCCCGGACTGTGCGTCTAGGCGGATGGTAACAGGAGACAAGGGACACAATGTTTTTACCCAGGTTCGGGCCCTCTCGATGGAGGTAAAACCCTACTCCTGCTTGATTGATATTGATGATATGGGTAGTACAAGAGTAGATCTACCACGAGATCAAGGAGGCTAAACCCTAGAAGCTAGCCTATGGTATGATTGTTGTAATGGTTGTTCGTCCTATGGACTAAAACCCTCCGGTTTATATAGACACCAGAGAGGGCTAGGGTTACACAGAGTCAGTTACAATGGTAGGAGATCTACATATCCGTATTGCCAAGCTTGCCTTCCACGCCAAGGAAAGTCCCATCCGAACACGGGACGAAGTTTTCATTCTTGTATCTTCATAGTCTTGGAGTCCGGCCGACGATGATAGTCCGGCTATCCGGACACCCCCTAGTCCAGGACTCCCTCACCGGCCCATTAACTGGCTGCCATGTTTTGGGCCAAATGTCGGCCCATATTTGATCCGATCCATTAATGGCCTGCCATGTTCCGGGCCTAATAATGGCCCATATAAGATCCGGCCCATTAAAAGCCTCCCACTTTCTGGGCCAAATCACGACCCAGATCAGGTCCGACCCTTTAAGAGGCTTTGGGCTCAATTATGGCCCATATCAGATTCGGCCCATTGACTAGACGCTATGCTTTTGGGCCCACTTGCTAAAGGCCCATTTAGTAATTCGGCCTGGTATTAGTTTCGGCCTGTTAAGGGCCCATTTAACATTTCGGCCCTATATTAATTTCGGCCTGTTAAAAGCCCGTCATATAGTTGGGCCTAACTACGGCCCGGTTTGCATCCGGCCTGCTCGCAGCCGATATCTGATTGGGCCAAACAAGGACCGAGACAACTTTGGCCTGTTAAAAGCCCATGAATTGATTCGCACAATCATGGGCTGGGGTCCATTTCGGGCTGCTGCCGGCCCGTGAGCTATTCGGCACGTTTTAGGTCCAGCCTACTTCTCAGCCTCCTAAAAGCCCATTGAGTTTTCTTGCGAAAAGAGGGCCGGGGGTTACTCGGCCTATTAAAGGCCCGAATCTACTAGTGGGCCAGTTTGACGGGGCCCATGATGCGGATCATACATCGTGATTGCATGACGGCCCGATTATGTACCGTAATTTTACGGTTTGGCCGGTTTACTGCGAAGACAGGATATATATACAATAAAATAACTGCAGCATCGTGAATAAGAAAAAACCTAGACTACACAATAAATAAATTATGGCATATTACATCCACTGGGTATCAAAGTTCGCCACTATGATAATAAAGCACAAGCAGACAGCAGATTACATACACTGGGCATCAAAGATCGCCACCGGTGCAAATAAACACGCCGACAAAATAATATACAAAACCGACACACTTCAATAGAGTTCAAGAAAGGTTAGCCCTGCTGGGGAGCTGCAGCGCAAGCAGCTGAGCAAGATGATGAGACTGCGCTTGTTCAACACTTATATCTTCCTCACTCTGAAAGATAAACAAGCAGACAGATGACAGGTTTTGCACATAAAAGTGTTGGGGAACGTTGCAGAAAATTAAAATTTTTCCTACGGTTTCACCAAGATCCATCTATGATTTCATCTAAGCAATGAGTCAAGGGAGTGAGTTTGCATCTACATACCACTTGTAGATCGCGTGCGGAAGCGTTCAAGGGGATGGTGATGATGGAGTCGTACTCGCCGTGGTTCAGATCACCGATGACCAAGTGCTGAACGGACAGCACCTCCGCGTTCAACACACGTACGGGATGGGAGACGTCTCCTCCTTCTTGATCCAGCAAGAGGGAAGGAGAGGTTGATGATGATCCAGCAGCACGACAGCGTGGTGGTGGATGCAGCAGAACTCCGGCAGGGCTTCGCCAAGTTGCCACGGGAGGAGGACGAGGTGTAGCAAGGGGAGGGAGGCGCCAATGCACAGGGTGCGGCTGCCCTCCCCCTTGCCCTCCTTTATATAGGCCCCCAGGGGGGCGCCGGCCCTGGGAGATCCAATCTCCCAAGGGGGCGGCGGCCAGGGGGGGTGGAGTGCCCCCCAAGGCATGTGGTGCGCCCCCACCCTAGGGTTTCAACCCTAGGCGCAGGGGGTGGGCCTAGGGGGGCGCACCAGCCCACTATGGGCTTGTTACCCTCCCACTTCAGCCCATGGGGCCCTCCGGGATGGGTGGCCCCACCCGGTGGACCCCCGGGACCCTTCCGGTGGTCCCGGTACATTATCGGGTGACCCCGAAACTTTCCCGATGACCGAAATACCACTTCCTATATATAATTCTTTACCTCCGGACCATTCCGAAACTCCTCGTGATGTCCGGGATCTCATCCGGGACTCCGAACAACATTCGGTATGCTGCATACTCATATTCATACAACCCTAGCGTCACCGAACCTTAAGTGTGTAGACCCTACGGGTTCGGGAGACATGCAGACATGACCAAGACGACTCTCCGGTCAATAACCAACAGCGGGATCTGGATACCCATGTTGGCTCTCACATGTTCCACGATGATTTCATCGGTTGAACCACGATGTTGAGGATTCGATCAAACCCCGTATACAATTCCCTTTGTCAATCGCTACGTTACTTGCCCGAGACTCGATCGTCGGTATCCCAATACCTTGTTCAGTCTCGTTACCGGCAAGTCACTTTACTCGTACCGTAATGCATGATCCCGTGACCAACCACTTGGTCACTTTGAGCTCAATATGATGATGCATTACCGAGTGGGCCCAGAGATACCTCTCCGTCATATGGAGTGACAAATCCCAGTCTCGATCCGTGTCAACCCAACAGACACTTTCGGAGATACCTGCAGTGCACCTTTATAGTCACCCAGTTACGTTGTGACGTTTGATACACCCAAAGCACTCCTACGGTATCCGGGAGTTACACGATCTCATGGTCTAAGGAAGAGATACTTGACATTGGAAAAGCTCTAGCAAACAAACTATACGATCTTGTGCTATGCTTAGGATTGGGTCTTGTCCATCACATCATTCTCCTAATGATGTGATCCCGTCATCAACGACATCCAATGTCCATAGCCAGGAAACCATGACTAGCTGTTGATCAACGAGCTAGTCAACTAGAGGCTCACTAGGGACATATTGTGGTCTATGTATTCACACGTGTATTACGATTTTCGGATAATACAATTATAGCATGAATAAAAGACAATTATCATGAACAAGGAAATAAAATAATACTTTTATTATTGCCTCTAGGGCATATTTCCAACAGTCTTCCACTTGCACTAGAGTCAATAATCTAGTTACATTGTGATGAATCGAACACCCATAGAGTTGTGGTGTTGATCATGTTTTGCTCGCGAGAGAGGTTTAGTCAATGGATCTGCGACATTCAGATCCGTATGTACTTTGCAAATTTCTATGTCTCCATCTTGAACATTTTCACGGATGGAGTTGAAGCGACGCTTGATGTGCCTTGTCTTCTTGTGAAACCTGGGCTCCTTGGCAAGGGCAATAGCTCCAGTGTTGTCACAAAAGAATTTGATCGGCTCCGATGCATTGGGTATGACTCCTAGGTCGGTGATGAACTCCTTCACCCAAATTTCTTCATGCGCTGCCTCCGAGGCTACCATGTACTCCGCTTCACATGTAGATCCCGCCACGACGCTCTGCTTGCAGCTGCACCAGCTTACTGCTCCACCATTCAACATATACACGTATCCGGTTTGTGACTTAGAGTCATCCAGATCTGTGTCGAAGCTAGCGTCGACGCAACCCTTTACGACGAGCTCTTCGTCACCTCCATAAACGAGAAACATGTCCTTTGTCCTTTTCAGGTACTTCAGGATATTCTTGACCGCTGTCCAGTGTTCCTTGCTGGGATTACTTTGGTACCTTCCTACCAAACTTACGACAAGGTTTACATCAGGTCTGGTACACAGCATGGCGTACATAATAGATCCTATGGCTGAAGCATAGGGGATGACACTCATCTCTTCTTTATCTTTTGCCGTGGTCGGGGACTGAGCCGAGCTCAATCTCACACCTTGCAACACAGGCAAGAACCCCTTCTTGGACTGATCCATTTTGAACTTCTTCAAAATCTTATCAAGGTATGTGCTTTGTGAAAGACCTATGAGGCGTCTCGATCTATCTCTATAGATCTTGATTCCTAATATATAAGCAGCTTCTCCAAGGTCCTTCATTGAAAAACACTTATTCAAGTAGGCCTTAATGTTGTCTAGAAGTTCTATATCATTTCCCATCAAGAGTATGTCATCTACATATAATATGAGAAATGCTACAGACCTCCCACTCACTTTCTTGTAAACGCAGGCCTCTCCATAAGTCTGCATACCCAAACACTTTGATCATCTCATCAAAGCGAATGTTCCAACTCTGAGACGCTTGCACCGGTCCATAAATGGATCGCTGGAGCTTGCATACTTTGTTAGCGTTCTTAGGATCGACAAAACCTTCCGGCTGCATCATATACAGCTCTTCCTTAAGATGTCCGTTAAGGAATGCCGTTTTGACGTCCATCTGCCATATCTCATAATCATAGTATGCGGCAATTGCTAACATGATTCGGATGGACTTCAGCTTCGCTACGGGAGAGAATGTCTCTTCGTAGTCAATCCCTTGAACTTGTCGATAACCCTTAGCGACAAGTCGAGCTTTATAGATGGTAACATTTCCATCCGCGTCCGTCTTCTTCTTAAAAATCCATTTGTTTTCTATCGCTCGCCGATCATCGGGCAAGTCTGTCAAAGTCCATACTTTGTTTTCATACATGGATTCTATCTCGGATTTCATGGCTTCAAGCCATTTGTTGGAATCTGGGCCCGCCATCGCTTCTTCATATTTCGAAGGTTCACCGTTGTCTAACAACAAGATTTCCAGGACAGGGTTGCCGTACCACTCTGGTGCGGAACGTGTCCTTGTGGACCTACGAAGTTCAGTAGCAACTTGATCCGAAGTACCTTGATCATCATCATTATTTTTCTCTTCAGTTGGTGTAGGCATCATAGGAACATTTTCCTGAGCTGCACCTCTTTCCCGTTCGAGAGGTAGTACTTCATCGAGTTCTACTTTCCTCCCACTTACTTCTTTCGAGAGAAACTCTTTTTCAAGAAAGCATCCGTTCTTGGCAACAAAGATCTTGCCCTTGGATCTTAAGTAGAAGGTATACTGTCGGTGTCAAAACCGGCGGATCTCGGGTAGGGGGTCCCGAACTGTGCGTCTAGGCGGATGGTAACAGGAGACGAGGGGCATGATGTTTTTACCCAGGTTCGGGCCCTCTCGATGGAGGTAAAACCCTACGTCCTGCTTGATTAATATTGATGATATGGGTAGTACAAGAGTGGATCTACCACGAGATCAAGGAGGCTAAACCCTAGAAGCTAGCCTATGGTATGATTGTTGTAATGTATGTTGTCCTACGGACTAAAGCCCTCCGGTTTATATAGACACCGGAGGAGGCTAGGGTTACACAGAGTCAGTTACAATGGTAGGAGATCTACATATCCGTATCGCCAAGCTTGCCTTCCACGCCAAGGAAAGTCCCATCCGGACACGGTACGGAGTCTTCAATCTTGTATCTTCGTAGTCTTGGAGTCCGGCGGATAATGATAGTCCGGCTGTCCGGATACCCCCTAGTCCAGGACTCCCTTAGTAGCCCCTGAACTAGGCTTCAATGACGATTAGTTCGGCGTGCATAATGTTCGGCATTGCAAGGCGGGTTCCTCCCTTGAATAATCCAGAGAAGATCATGAACACTAGGATAGTGTCCGGCTCTGCAAAATAAATTCCATTCCACCGTAGAGAGAATAAAATGTACACCAGTTCAATCTGCTGACGTATTATGCGGCGTGACATCACACCACTACTAGGCTTTTACTTGAATCGTTGTTTACTATACCACCTCAGCACGTTTAGCGAAGCGGTTTCCTTGGCACGTCTTGTCGAAGCAGAGATCGTGTTCCCCTTATTCCGGGATTCTCATCAATACGGACGTGGGTAACCCAACTGCGCCATTGATGGTGGCGCTTGGGAGATAAGCGAGTTTTACCAGGCCGGTGGGGGACGCATAGTTTTCGTCCGCCTATATATAAGGGATAAGGATTCACCTTCTCACCTATGCCTTCTTCCTCCTTTGCTTATCCATCTCCGCACACCCAAGCTCCAACGCCCAAGCTCGCGCTTCTCGCCTCGACCTTCTCCGAATATGTCCAGAGCGGGAGGCAAATGGTTGGCTTCCACCGCTAAGGAGGAGCACATCACCAAGCTGTGCAGCGCCGGATACCTTTCCGGTGATATCGCGCATCGGCTGCCCGACGAGGGGCAGCTCGTCCCTACCCCTGGGCCTCACGAGAGGGTCGTCTTCCTTCCCCACTTCCTCCGCGGACTGGGCTTTCCGCTCCATCCATTCGTCCGGGGGCTCATGTTCTATTACGGCCTGGATTTCCACGATCTGGCGCCGAACTTCATCCTCAACATCTCGGCGTTCATCGTCGTGTGTGAGGCCTTCCTCTGCATCCGGCCCCACTTCGGCCTGTGGCTCAAGACCTTCAACGTCAAGCCGAAGGTTGTGAAGGGCACGCAAGTGGAATGCGGAGGTGCCATGTTGGGTAAATTACCCAACGTCCTTTGGCTCGAAAGGGCCTTTGTGGACTCCGTCAAGGGGTGGCAATCGGGGTGGTTCTACATCACCGAGCCGCGCAAGCCCACATGGGCGGCGGCCCCTGAGTTTAGATCTGGCGTCCTCACACAGCTCACCTCCTAGAAAGAGAAGGGCTTACTGTGGGGCGATCCGAAGGAGGTGACGGGACTCCGAGCCTGCATCCAGAAGCTGGTGAGCAATAAGCTCAGGCTCGTCGACGTGGTCCAAGTCATGCTCATCCGCCGGATTCTCCCATGCCAAGAATGGGCATTCAATCTGTGGGAGTTCAATCCGGAACAGCACCAGGCGCTGAGCGGGCTCTTCGATACGACATACGAAGGCGCCTGGAGGGTGCTGTTCAAGGGCGCCGAAGCCCCCGCATCCACGACGGAAGATCGCGGATTCAGCTCGCAGCATCCAACTGACGAGGTAAGTGATTCAACCCCATTACGGGACACTTTGTAGTAATCGAATTGATTATAAGAGGGTTTCATTCTTTCCTTTCCTTTGACAGGAATGGATGGAGAAGGCCAAGCAGCTTATCAGCCCGGCTCCGATGCCAGAAGACCCAGTGGACGCCCGCTTAGCAGGGCTGCTGGTTCCGGCACCGCATGTTGTGCCGGAGAAGAAGGCCAAGAAGGTGGCCGCGGGGACTCGAAAGAGTTCCCGCAATCAGGCGTCTGACGACGACGCGGACTCCTCCACCGAAGACGAGGAGGAGGAGTACTCTCTCCCGGAGGGGGGAGAGAAGAAGAGGAAGGCTTCCCCAATAGGGGAGGCCGAAGGGTCCAAGAGGAGGAGAACTATCCCCCCGTACAGTTTCGCCAACACCATCGTTGGCGAGGATGAATGGTCTCCAAGGGCCAGGCGTCCGGCAAGATCGTAAGTATCCGGATCCTTGATATGTAATTTCTTTCGTGTCGCGTAGTGTCCTTCTAATGCCGCGTTCTGTCCGTAGCCCGGCCGATGATGATCTCCCCGCTTCATCAAGCAGGTCCTTGGCCCCGTCGGATGTGGATTCACTTCCGACGGCCACTACCCCCCGCGCCGGCGAGGACGCTGAGGTGGGATCCCGGAGAGGGACCCATCAGGAGGAGGCTCCGGAGGCGCCGTCAGGCAGCCCCCGGACTTTGCGCCGGACTCTACATCGGAACCCGTAGTGGTTCCAGAGTCCGGCAAGCGGCCCCTTCGAAAGAAGGGCAAGACCGTGACACCGGCGGCCTCCGTCCAACCGGAGGCGCTGGATAACTTGTTGGAGGCGCTTAAAGGCGCTTCCATCGAGGAAGAACACCGCACTATCATGAGTGCGGTGATTCAAAAGGTTCAGCTCGCCAAAAGCGGGCTGACAGAAGCCTGCAGCAGCCTTCTAACAGGCTTTGAGGTAAGAAGTTAAAATTATGTAATGTAATACCGCATAGACAGTAGCCCCTGATGCTCAGTTCGGTGTTCGGAAAGAAAAAGCCGGACTGAGGATCTAACAAGATATACGCAGGGTTGCTTAAAATATGTCAATATGGGTTTGTAGGCTGCGCTGCTGACCTCTGCCGCATTAACGGCGGAGGTCGATGTGCTAAAGCAGGATCTCGAGCGGTCCGAGCGAGAGCTCCGCCATGCGAGGAAGCAGCTCGAGGACAAAGAAGGTGAGTAACACCACTTTGAATAGTTACCTTACAGAAAAGGATTTTGGTTGCAATAAAATTAACAAGGATAATATGGGTATTGCAGGGGCCACGAACGAGGTGGTAGCCATGAAGGAGGCTGTGTCCGCGGCCGAACGCAGTGCGGCCGCGGAGCGGGAAGAGCGAGTGAAGCAGGAGGCCCGGGTGGCGGAAGTACGGCAAGAGCTCCAGGCTCTCATGGAGAAACATGAGAGTTTGGAGCGTGACTCCAAGACTCGAGAGTCCGAGCTTGCCTCGGCTCTCGAAAGTGCCAAGTCCGCCAAGGCCGAGGCCCATAAGGCCCTTCAGGAGGTTGAGGATATAAAGAAGATAGCGGCGGGTAAGGCATTTTTCATGCAAAGCAGGCATGTTAATGTAAAATACCTGACACTTACCCGCATTCGGAGCTCTCCAGGGGCATTTGCAGATCTACCGCGTAGTGCGTCCAATGTCGCCGCATTCTATCGTGGCGAGGAGGGGAGCTCGACGGAAAAAGTCTTCTAGTCTCAGTATGCTGAGGCCGGACACCCGGTGCCCCCAAGCGACCAGCTGAAGCAGCTGGTCGAACTCCACAAGGTAGCTGAAGAGGCCATGAAGGGCCTTATAGTCCGGCTGTGGCCTGGACAGGCCATGCCTGGGAGCTACTTTGGCCTCGTGCGGCGGCTGGTGGATGCATGCCCCTGGGTGGATGTCATCAAGTGCTCCGCCTGTATTGAAGGCGCTCGCCGGGCCCTCGCTCACACAAAGGTGCATTGGGGCAGGTTGGATGCGGAGAAGCTTCTCACGGACCCACTGCCACCGGGCAAGGAGTATCGCACGCCCGAAATGTATTATAAAACTGTCCTGAAGGGAGCCCGCGATATTGCGGATGAGTGCCCCCGAAATATAATCTTTGAGTAAACTCGTTATGTATTATCCTGCGCGCCGAAACTTTGTTCATGTGCGCGTTAAGCAACGCTTGTTTAATTTAAAATATTACCTTTTGTGCGGCCGTTTATAAAATCTGAGAGATGGCAAGTCGTTGGCTTCAGCCCCCAAGCCACGAGTGCTGGGGTGTTCGGGATAAACTTGAGTACTCTTGTTCCCATTTTTGGGTCCATCTAGGGAGGCGCTCAACACAACGAACAAGGCAACCGGACTTATAATGCTTGAACACTCTCACTTAGCCATAGAATTCTATAATTTTAAATTTCGGCGAAGCCCCTGGTATTCGGAAGACCGAATCCGGGGTGCTATCCACGCCTTCGTCGGACATTGTCCGGAACTTCGCTCGAAGCGGCGTGAGTCTTTAAGGACCCGAAAAAACCTCTCGAACAGCGACCAGTCTCTCGCCTTATCATGCCAGTCAGTTTTAGCTTTCTCCACTGAGGCGCTCGCCCGGCTCAACCGGGGCGCAATCGCAGTGGTTCTCCCAGTGCCACCTTAGCCGACAGAACGGAATGTAAGGCACCAAAACGTGGGAGCCGGGCAAACCCAACTATTGACCCAAGACATGATTCGGAGCCGATTCATATAATGCTATAAGTTCGGGGTGCCGCACTTATGAAAGTGTTCGGACTTTATCACACCATAATTTGGGGAACAGAAGCCCCTGGCGTATTCGGCCGTACCAAAATATACGGGTGCAAGATGTCATGTAATGAACATATATATAAAAAGGTGATGTAATTGCAGTCGAAAAGTGCTGCATTATTTATTAAAGGAAATCTGCTATGAGTGCAGACTGATACAAATAGTGCGGTAAGCAAGGGATTTGGACTAAGTAAACATGTCCCCCTTCAGGGTCTTTCGTACCTGACTGTTGCATCATGAGTTCGGCAGGTTCATCGCCGGACAGGGTCTCTGGTTAACGGAGTCCTGTGTACACAAAAGAAGGAAAATAAAAAATAAAAAAGGGGGGCACACTTGCGAGCCCCCGGTGTGGTCGAACCGCACTCTGGGTCCGTTGCAATCGTGCCCCCTCCCCTGTGCCCATGGTATCTCCAAAGCGTAATGATGTACGCGGAGTGTTATTCTTGCGATCATGCGCGGGCGAGGGTTGGGGACGCATTGCTATGCGTGCTCTGATCGCGCCAGGTGGTCTTGGTTGGCATTGCTCCGGGCGCATTTTGCTGTATCCGGCCTTTTAACGGCCGGACTCGAAAATTGCCTTAAAAGGCTGCTCTGTACTTCTGCCGCGAGAGCCGCTGTATGTTCCTCCGTGCGGAGGGAGTGTTCCGTATTCCCATTGACCGTGATGACTCCGCGAGGGCCTGGCATCTTGAGCTTTAGATATGCATAATGCGGCACCGCGTTGAATTTTGCAAACGCGGTTCGTCCGAGCAGAGCGTGATAGCCGCTGCGAAACGGGACTATGTCGAAGATTAACTCTTCGCTCCGGAAATTATCCGGGGATCCGAAGACCACTTCCAGTGTGACTGAGCCTGTACAGTTGGCTTCCACTCCTGGTATGACACCTTTAAAGGTTGTCTTTGTAGGTTTAATCCTTGAGGGGTCTATGCCCATTTTGCGCACTGTATCCTGATAAAGCAGGTTCAGGCTACTACCGCCGTCCATCAGGACTCTCGTGAGGTGAAATCCATCGAGGATTGGGTCTAAAACCAATGCGGCGAATCCGCCATGGCGTATGCTGGTCGGATGGTCTCTTCGATCGAAAGTGATCGGACAAGAGGACCATGGATTGAACTTTGGGGCGACTGGCTCCATCGCATAGACGTCCCTTAGTGCGCGTTTCCTCTCCCTCTTGGGTATATGGGTCGCGTAAATCATGTTCACCATCCGCACTTGTGGGGGAAAACCCTTTTGTCCTCTATTGTTCGGCGGTCGGGTCTCTTCCTCGTCGTCGTTGTTCAGCCCCTTGTCGTTGTTTTCGGCAATTAACTTGCCTGCCTGCTTGAACACCCAGCAATCTCTATTAGTGTGATTAGCTGGTTTTTCAGGGGTGCCATGTATCTGGCATAAGCGGTCGAGTATTCGGTCCAAATTGGACGGACCCGGAGTGGTTCTTTTGAACGGCTTCTTCCGCTGACCGGGTTTAGAGCCTCGGAATCCGGCGTTCACTACCGTATCCTCCTTATCGTCGCCGTTAATGCGGCGTTTGTTTTTTTTTTCGACGTGACCTGCCGTTGTTGTCCTTAGTATCCGGACTGCCAGAATTTCTACGAAGATTGTTGCTGCGAGCTAGCCAGCTGTCCTCTCCCGCGCAAAAGCGGGTCATTAACGATGTGAGGCTGCCATGGATTTCGGCTTTTCCTGCCCCAGGTGCCGGGCTAGCCATTCGTCCCAGATGTTATGTTTGAAGGCTGCAAGGGCCTCTGCATCCGGACAGTCGACGATTTGGTTTTTCTTTGTCAAGAACCGTGTCCAGAATTGTCTGGCCGATTCGTCTGGCTGCTGAATAATGTGGCTTAGGTCATCGGCGTCTGGTGGTCGCACATACGCGCCCTGGAAGTTGTCGAGGAATGCGGCTTCCAGGTCTTCCCAACACCCAATTGACTCTGCGGGCAAGCTGTTTAGCCAATGCCGAGCTGGTCCTTTAAGCTTGAGTGGGAGATACTTGATGGCATGGAGATCGTCGCCGCGGGCCATATGGATGTGGAGAAGATAGTCTTCGATCCAAACCGCGGGGTCTGTTGTGCCATCGTAAGATTCGATGTTTACGGGTTTAAACCCTTCGGGGATTTGATGATCCATTACTTCGTCAGTGAAGCATAGCGGGTGTGCGGCGCCTCTGTATTGAGCAATATCGCGACGCAGCTCAAGAGAGCGCTGTCTGCTGTGTTCGGCCCGACCGGGGTTATTGTATCCGGCGCGACGGTATTCGTCATGGGTCGTGGGGCGCCCACGTGATCCGTAGATGGATCTGGATTGCCTTGCTTTGTCCTCCAATATGTCTCGCAAGTTCGGCGCGTTCCCTCTTTTCTTCGTACTTTTGGAGCGATGCCGGGGTACGGTCTTGGCTGGGGGCCTGGATGCCTCTCTGTCACGACCACGGGGTGGTGGGTCAGCCATATCGTTCGCTGGTGATGGAGGTATGTATGCTTCCTCCTCTAATCGGGGGAGCAGCTTGCGTCTTGGGTAACTTTTGGAGGGGCGTTCGAGTTTATACTCTTCGGCCGCGAGGACCTCGGTCCATCGATCGGCCAGCAGGTCCTGATCAGCTTGAAGCTGTTGCTGCTTTTTCTTTAGGCTGTTTGCTGTGGTGATAAGCCTGCGCTTGAAGCGCTCTTGTTCGACGGGATCCTCAGGTACGACGAATTCATCATCGTTGAGGCTTGCTTCGTCTTCGGAGGGAGGCATATAGTTATGATCCTCAACCTCTTCGTCTGCCGCTCTCTCGTGAGGGCTTGCTTCTGCATCCTCCTGCGCTGAGTCTTGCTGGAGGGGATTGTCTTCGGCACTCTCTGGAGTATTATTATCTCCTGTGCCGGAATCTCCATTCTTGCTGTGGCGGGATTTAGAGCGGCGCCGCTGACGCCGGCGTTTGGGCTGCTTCTTTAAAGAGTCTGCCTCCGCTGCTTCTTCGCCGTCCCTGTCTTTTGGGGTGTCCACCATATATATGTCGTATGATGAGGTGGTCTTCCAGTGCCCTGTAGGCGCTGGTTCCTGTTCGTCTCCAGCATCGTCGTCCATAGCGTCGATGTCGTCGGAGTCGTAGTCTAGCATGTCGTTTAGATCGTCGACAGTGGCTACAAAGTGGGTGGTGGGTGGGCTCTGAATTTCTTCGTCGTCCATACCCCAACCATCCTGGCCATAGTCCGGCCAGGGCTCTCCCGATAGCGAGAGATGCTTTAGCGAGTTTAGGATGTCGCCAAAGGGCGAGTGTTGGAAGATGTCCGTACCAGTGAATTCCATAACCGGCGCCCAATCCGAATCGATTGGTAGGGGCGCGGGAGGTTCAGAGTCCGGCAAGGAGTCCGGCGCCTCGGAATCACGAGTTTCGCAGGGGACCAGATTAGTGTTCGGCTCCATCGCCGTGGATGTTGAAGCCCCCAGGGCGGCATCTATCCACCGGTCCTCGATCTGGGCGATCGGCTCCGGACTAATGGCCGAAGCGGATTCGTGTGCGGCCACCAAGGCACTGTTCGGTGGCAGAGCTAGATCATGCCTGTCGTCACAGTGCGGCGCGCTTGGCTGTGGCTCGAGTCCGTCAAAGATCAAGTCTCCGCGGACATCGGCCATGAAGTTTAGGCTTCCGAATCTGACCTGACAGCCAGGGGCGTAGCTTTCGATCTGCTCCAGATGGCCAAGTGAATTAGCCCGCAGTGCGAAGCCGCCGAATATGAAGATCTGTCCGGGGAGAAAAGTCTCACCCTGGATAGCGTTGTTGGTTGAAGATGCCATCGGGCCTATCGGTGACGGCACAGAGGAACTCTCAATGAAAGCACCAATGTCGGTGTCAAAACCGGCGGATCTCGGGTAGGGGGTCCCGAACTGTGCGTCTAGGCGGATGGTAACAGGAGATGAGGGACACGATTTTTTACCCAGGTTCGGGCCCTCTCGATGGAGGTAAAACCCTACGTCCTGCTTGATTAATATTGATGATATGGGTAGTACAAGAGTGGATCTACCACGAGATCAAGGAGGCTAAACCCTAGAAGCTAGCCTATGGTATGATTATTGTAATGTATGTTGTCCTACGGACTAAAGCCCTCCGGTTTATATAGACACCGGAGGAGGCTAGGGTTACACAGAGTCGGTTACAATGGTAGGAGATCTACATATCCGTATCGCCAAGCTTGCCTTCCACGCCAAGGAAAGTCCCATACGGACACGGGACGGAGTCTTCAATCTTGTATCTTCGTAGTCTTGGAGTCCGGCGGATAATGATAGTCCGGCTGTCCGGATACCCCCTAGTCCAGGACTCCCTCATATACCCAACGGTTTCCTTAGGGTATCCTATGAAGACGCATTTTTCCGACTTGGGTTCGAGCTTTTCAGGTTGAAGTTTCTTGACATAAGCATCGCATCCCCAAACTTTTAGAAACGACAGCTTAGGTTTCTTCCCAAACCATAATTCATACGGTGTCGTCTCAACGGATTTAGACGGTGCCCTATTTAAAGTGAATGTAGCTGTCTCTAGAGCGTATCCCCAAAATGATAGCGGTAGATCGGTAAGAGACATCATAGACCGCACCATATCCAATAGAGTGCGATTACGACGTTCAGACACACCCTTACGCTGAGGTGTTCCAGGCAGCGTGAGTTGTGAAACGATTCCACATTTCCTGAAGTGTGTACCAAATTCGTGACTTAAATATTCTCCTCCACGATCTGATCGTAGGAACTTTATCTTTCGGTCACGTTGATTCTCTACCTCATTCTGAAATTCCTTGAACTTTTCAAAGGTCTCAGACTTGTGTTTCATTAAGTAGACATATCCATATCTACTCAAGTCATCAGTGAGAGTGAGAACATAACGATATCCTCCGTGAGCCTCAACGCTCATTGGACCGCACACATCGGTATGTATGATTTCCAACAAGTTGGTTGCTCGCTCCATTGTTCCGGAGAACGGAGTCTTGGTCATTTTGCCCATGAGGCATGGTTCGCATGTGTCAAATGATTCATAATCGAGAGACTCTAAAAGTCCATCAGCATGGAGCTTCTTCATGCGCTTGACACCAATGTGACCAAGGCGGTAGTGCCACAAGTATGTGGGACTATCGTTATCAAATTTACATCTTTTGGTATTCACACTATGAATATGTGTAATATTACGCTCGAGATTCATTAAGAATAAACCATTGACCATCGGAGCATAACCATAAAACATATCTCTCATATAAATAGAACAACCATTATTCTCGTATTTAAATGAGTAGCCATCTCGTATTAAACGAGATCCTGATACAATGTTCATGCTCAAACTTGGCACTAAATAACAATTATTAAGGTTTAAAACTAATCCCGTAGGTAAATGTAGAGGCAGCGTGCCGATGGCGATCATATCGACTCTGGAACCATTTCCGACACGCATCGTCACCTTGTCCTTCGCCAGTCTCCGTTTATTCCGCAGCTCCTGTTGTGAGTTACAAATATGAGCAACGGCACCGGTATCAAATACCCAGGAGTTACTATGAGTACTGGTAAGGTACACATCAATTACATGTATATCAAATATACCTTTGGTGTTGCCGGCCTTCTTATCCGCTAAGTATTTGGGGCAGTTCCGCTTCCAGTGACCCTTCCCCTTGCAATAAAAGCACTCAATCTCTGGCTTGGGTCCATTCTTTGACTTCTTCCCGGTAACTGACTTACAGGGCGCGGCAACATCCTTGCCGTCTTTCTTGAAGTTCTTCTTGCCCTTGCCCTTCTTGAACTTAGTGGTCTTCTTGACCATCAACACTTGATGTTCTTTCTTGATTTCAACCTCTGCTATTTTCAGCATTGAAAATACCTCAGGAATGGTCTTCACCATCCCCTGCATATTGTAGTTCATCACAAAGCTCTTGTAGCTTGGTGGGAGCGACTGAAGGATTCTGTCAATGACCGCCTCATCAGGTAGGTTAATGTTCAGCTGAGTCAGGCGGTTGTGCAACCCAGACATTTTGAGTATGTGCTCACTGACAGAACTGTTTTCCTCCATCTTACAACTATAGAACTTGTCGGAGACATCATATCTCTCGACCTGGGCATGAGCTTGGAAAACTAGTTTCAGCTCTTCGAACATCTCATATGCTCCGTGATGCTCAAAACGCTTTTGGAGCCCCGATTCTAAGCTGTAAAGCATGCCGCACTGAACGAGGGAGTAATCATCAGCACGAGACTGCCAAGCGTTCATAACGTCTTGGTTCTCTGGGACGGGAGCATCACCTAGCGGTCCTTCTAGGACATATTGTTTCCTGGCAGCTATGAGGATGATCCTCAGGTTCCGGACCCAGTCCGTATAGTTGCTGCCATCATCTTTCAGCTTGGTTTTCTCTAGGAACGCGTTGAAGTTCATGTTGACATGAGCGTTGGCCATTTGATCTACAAGACATATTTGCAAAGGTTTTAGACTAAGTTCATGGTAATTAAGTTCATCTAATCAAATTATTACAATGAACTCCCACTCAGATTAGACATCCCTATAGTTGTCTAAGTGTTACACGATCCGAGTCGACTAGGCCATCTCCGATCATCACGTGAGACGGACTAGTCATCATCGGTGAACATCTTCATGTTGATCGTATCTTCCATACGACTCGTGTTCGACCTTTCGGTCTCTGTGTTCCGAGGCCATGTCTGTACATGCTAGGCTCGTCAAGTTAACCCTAAGTGTTTTGCATGTGTAAAACTGTCTTACACCCGTTGTATGTGACCGTAAGGATCTATCACACCCGATCATCACGTGGTGCTTCGAAACGACGAACTTTAGCAACGGTGCACAGTTAGGGGAGAACACTTCTTGAAATTGTTGTAAGGGATCATCTTATTTACTACCGTCGTTCTAAGTAAGCAAGATGCACAAACATAATAAACATCACATGCAATTATATAGTAGTGACATGATATGGCCAATATCATATAGCTCCATTGATCTCCATCTTCGGGGCTCCATGATCATCTTGTCACCGGCATGACACCATGAGCTCCATCATCATGATCTCCATCATCGTGTCTTCATGAAGTTGTCACGCCAACGACTACTTCTAGTTCTATGGCTAACGCGTTTAGCAATAAAGTAAAGTAATTTACATGGTGTTCTTCAATGACACGCAGGTCATACAAAAATAAAGACAACTCCTATGGCTCCTGCCAGTTGTCATACTCATCGACATGCAAGTCGTGATTCCTATTACAAGAACATGATCTCATACATCACAATATATCATTCATCATTCATCACAACTTCTGGCCATATCACATCACATGACAATTGCTGCAAAAACAAGTTAGACGTCCTCTAATTGTTGTTGCATCTTTTACGTGGCTGCAATTGGGTTCTAGCAAGAACGTTTTCTTACCTACGAATAACCACAACGTGATTTTGTCAACTTCTATTTACCCTTCATAAGGACCCTTTTCATCGAATCCTATCACGCCCAATATGCGACCCTATCCAAAAGGAACTCAAAGGTCCCACCAAGGATAGACCCGCATATTGGAACGCTTTTGCAAGGTGGATATCTGTCGTGGTGGCTGGGATCACGAGCACCTATGGGGCAGGAGGGCCCCTTTTTCGTTTGGCAAGGGAGCGGAGGGTGCATGCAGAGCAGATCGAGGCGAGAGAGCGCACGGGGGATTTTTACCCAGCTTCGGAGCTCTCCGGAGAGATAAGATTCCTACTACTGCTTTGTGCGTTTGTATTCTGTTCTTGCTCGGGAGAGCGGGTGTGGCGTAGCTGCCGAAAAACTCCGAACCGAACCCTCTCTACGTGCGCATGGGCCTCCTTTTTATAGGCTAAAGGGGTCACCGACAGGTGGCAGCGTAGAAAGAGGGGTAGAAAGGTAAAAATGCGGGTTGGTACAACTGCTACCAACAGTGTCCCCTACCTAACTCTGATGGCAGGGGACAGGGGCATTTAATGCCCGTCCGGTCGCCCCAACAGTGCAAGGAAACGACCGCTAGAGGCGCCACCAATCGCCACGATGGCCTCCCTGTCAGCTCCTCTTGCCACCTCGCACCGCATGGCTGCACAACGCCTTGCCACGTGCTCCTGGGATAGTCCTGGGGTGACACGTCGTTGGATGCGCTGGAGCTCGGGTGCATGGTGGCAGCCTTGCCGCGGCAAGCGCCTTGCCGCGGCCCTTATCTTGTTGCATCAGCAAGCTTGCCGCTCGCCGGGCCTTGCCGGGACGCGCGGGGCATCGCGGCAAGTTCACTTGGAATGCCTTGAGTGGCCTTCCCGGCAAGATCCTTTTGCCGTGGTCTCTTCTTCTTCCTGGCAAGCTCCTCTTGCCGGGGCCTTGGTTGGCCTTCCCGGCAGGCTCCTCTTGCCGGGGCTTTGGTTGGCCTTCCCGGCAGGCTCCTCTTGCCGGGGCTTTAGCTTGAGTACTCTGTTCTTGAATGGCGTCTACGTAGCCGCTGAGGATCTTGGCGGGCGCCCGGCAAGCCCTGCCGCGGGTCGCTGCGACTGCCCGTGCACAAGTTCGGGGTACTAAGGTACCCCCTACTTTAGTACACCAACAATATCATTACATCAACATTACATAATAGAGGGGATACATACAATACATACAATGTCACATTAATACAACAATACCACATACAAGAACAACATCCGACTACGGATGAATCATAAACAGAAACTCAAACAATATCCACCCTGCTAGCCCAGGCTGCCGACCTGGAACCTATCCCCTGATCAAATAAGAAGAAGAAGAAGAACTCCAAAACAAGCAAACATCGCTCTCGCGTCAGGATCATCGCATAACCTGTACCTGCAACTGTTGTTGTAGTAATCTATGAGCCACGAGGACTCAGCAATCCCATTACCATGGGTATCAAGACTAGAAAAGCTTAATAGGAAAGGAAGGGGTAAAGTGTTGAGGTGCAGCAGCGACTAAGCATGATATGGTGGCTAACATACGCAAATGAGAGCGAGAAGAGAAACAAAGGAACGGTCGTGAACTAGCAATGATCAAGAGGTGATCCTGAACTCCTACTTACGTCAAACATAACCCAGAAACCGTGTTCACTTCCCGGACTCCGCCGAGAAGAGACCATCACGGCTACACACACGGTTGATGCATTTTATTTCGGATCTGGTGTCAAGTTATCTACAACCGGACATTAACAAATTCCCATCTGCCACATAACCACGGGCACGGCTCTCGAAAGTTTATACCCTGCAGGGGTGTCCCAACTTAGCCCATGACAAGCTCTCGCGATCAACGAAGGAATAGACCTTCTCCCAGGAAGACCTGATCAGTCTCGGAATCCCGGTTTACAAGACATTTCGACAATGGTAAAACAAGACCAGCAAAGCCGCCCGATGCGCTGACAATCCCGATAGGAGCTGCGCATATCTCATTCTCAGGGCACACCGGATGAGCAAGACGTCGGGTTGGCATAGACCCTGGTTGCCCAGGGGGCGCCGAACATCGCTCGGTTTGGACCAACACTTAGACAAGCATTGGCCCGGGGGGGCTAAAATAAAGATGACCCTCGAGAGAGCGACTCCCAAGGAAAAAAAATAGGTGGTGGTGAGGCAAATGGTAAAACCAAGGTTGGGCCTTGCTGGACAAGTTTTATTCAAAGCGAACTGTCAGGGGGGTCCCATAAATCACCCGACCGTGTTAGGAACGCAAAATCCGGGAACATAACACCGGTATGACGGAAACTAGGGCGGCAAGAGTGGAACAAAACACCAGGCATAAAGCCGAGCCTTTCACCCTTAACCAAATATATAGATGCATTAATAATATAAGAGATATTGTGTTATCCCAACCAAAATCCTGTCCACCATGGAGCAATCTTCAACTTCACCTACAACTAGCAACGCTATAAGAGGGGCTAAGCAAAGCGGTAACATAGCCAAACAATGGTTTGCTAGGAATGGTGTCAAAGGTTAGAGGTTCATGGCAATTTGGGAGGCTTGAAGAGCAAATGATAGGTAACGCAGCATAGCGATAGAACGAAGCAACTAGCATAGCAATGATAGTAGTGAGATCCAGGGTAGCGGTCATCTTGCCTGAAATCCCGCAAGGAAGAAGAACGAGTCCATGAAGAAGATGAAGCCACGAAGACGAACCACACGTAGACGAACGAATCCTCACGACCGCAACGAAACGGGAACTATCGAGAAGAAGCACACAACATGGTAAACACACCACACATAGACAAGACATGATGCACAACAAGCATGATGCATGACAAAGCTAGATGAGGCTACTCATGGCAAGAGATGATGCATACAGGAGCAACACATCAAGGCAAGTTTAAATGAGGCAGGGAACAACATATAACAATTCCGGTAAGTCCTCATATGCAAATTTCGAAATTGGTCCAGAACTGAATAAACATTATGTTCAAGTTGTTAAACAGAAAGTTAAGATGCAACAAGATGATCTACACGAAATTCTAGTCAAGTTACATATAAAGTTCATTAGATTTGGAGCTACGGCCTAGAAGATATGAGCAAAACAAGTTAAGCATGTCATTGATGCAAAATGCGCCCAAACATCAAGCAAACACACCAAAACAAGGATGCAACATGATAATATGAAACTACATGTAAAATCAAGCAAGTTTCATATAGAGCACACTCAAAACGGAGCAACGGTTCATCACATACACTCTATACAAGGCATAACAACAATCTGTCCATAACAACAACTAGGCATCTTACAAGCATCAAAACAATAAGCTACAGCACCCCAACATAATAACAAAATGCATGAGCATGAAGTACAGGTAAAGCACAACAAAACATGAACACTGAGCTATCTCCAGAAACAACTAGAACATGCTCAAAAAGACATGGGAAGATTGCAAATAATAATAGTTTCAGACTTTGCAGAAATAACATTAGGTTGCAATGTTTAGAGCTATCAAACAACATGTTACAGGAATTTAACATGGCAAACAAAGGCATGGCATGATACTACTAAATGCATAGAACAAAAGTCCCTTACTGACCATGAGCCAAAAAGGCACAAAAAATATGATGACACCCATGTAAACATGGCAAGTTATATTACAGATTCAAACATGGCAGGAACAACAATAAGTAGGCATGTTCGTGAGCTTGAACCACTCACCACAGAGCAATACATAGCATGGCAAGGCAACCAACAGTAAGAAGGCATGTTTATGAAGCTAAGCATGTCAAGAGCAAGGTCATAGGGTGCATGGAACACTAGCAAAACACATGGGAACAAGTGAACTTAATGTTAACAGGCTGACAGCAACATTATGAAGCAACTTTGAAGCAAGATAAGAACATGTTCGAGCAGGCTATAATTGCAACCAAGGGCATGAATGGATAGAGGAAGACATGTAGATCAAAACATGTTTATATAACATCTCCAGATTATGCACACAATGACTTGTAGGAGCAGGTTTACATAGCAACAAAATATAACAGAATCTGTCAGGAAATCAGCAACAGCAAGTACCCTACTTAACAAGCTCAAAGCACTCACTACACAAGTCACAAAGATACATGGATTGCACCTCTGGAAAGATGGCATAGCATAGATCAAAACACATGTAGACATCAACCTTATAGGATGCACACATCAATCATGGCAAAAATGACAAATGAGCAAGTTATAACAGTTTCAGCAGATTAATAGCAACATGCACTCTTCCAACAGCATTTCGGGCATCAAGATGAGCTCAAATGAAAAAGATGCGATGAGATGAAATGAATTACTCATCGAGACGAACAATTTGACATATTACACGCACGAAACGGAGCTACGTGTGGGAAGATGTGATGCGATGAAGATGCAACAAAATTAATGCAAAAAATGACTTAGTGGAATAACGGGGGGGGGGGGGGGGGAAGAAGTCAACCGCTGGGCTCGATCTGGATCTGGCCGGATCGCGGATGCCGAGGTTCGTCGCCGAAGTCGGGGAAGCCGGAGCGGCCGGAGTAGGAGGGGACGAGGCCGGGGCGGCGAGACCCGACCGGATCCTCGCCGGAGGACGGTGGCGGCGCGGCGGAGGGAGCTCGGGCGCCTCGGGCGCGCTGCGGGCTGGCGGCGACGAGCGCGCGGGACCGGGCGGCGACCGACTGTCGTGGGAAACGAACACCTATGGGGCAGGGCCCCTTTTCGGTACGGCAAGGGAGCGGAGGGCGCACGCAGAGCGGATCGAGGCGAAGCACGCGAGGGATTTTACCCAGCTTCGGAGCTCTCTGGAGAGATAAAACTCCTACTGCTGCTTTGTGTTTCTATTCTGTTCTTGCTCAAGAGCGTAGGTGTGTTGTAGTTTCGAATGAGTCGAACCCCTTCTACGTGCGCATGGGCCTCCTTTTTATAGTCTAAAGGGGTCACCGACAGGTGGCAGCGTAGAAAGAGGGGTAAAAAAGTAAAAACGGGGGTTGGTACAACCGCTATCAACAGTGTCCCCTACCTAACTCTGACGGCAGGGGACAAGGGCATTTAATGCCCGTCCGGTCGCCCCAACAGTGCAGGAAAGCGACCGTTAGGGGCGCCACCGATCGCCATGATGGCCTCCTTGACAGCTCCATCCGCCACCTCGCACCGCTTGGCTGCACAGCCGCCCGACACGTGCGCCAGGAACGATCTTGGGGTGACACGTCGTTGGATGCGCTGGAGCGTGGATGCAGTGTGATGGTTTCGCCACGGCAAGCGCCTTGGCGTGGTCGCCGTCTTGTCGCACCCGCAAGCTTGTCGCTCGCCGGGTCATGCCGGGACACGCGGCACGTCGCGGTAAGTCTCTTGAAGTGCCTTGGTTGGCCTTCCCGGCAAGCTCCTCTTGCCGGGGTCTTGTCTTTCCCGGCAAGCTCCTCTTGCCGGGGCCTTGTCTTCTCAGCTATCACTTTGTTCTTGAATGGCAGTAATAGGAATAACGAAGGATCTTGGCGGACGCCCGGCAAGCCCTGCCGCGGGGCGCTGCGACTGCCCGTGCACAAGTTCGGAATACTAAGGTACCCCTACTTTAGTACACCGACAGGAGCCCCCGGGCCTGGGCCATACACGGTGCCGAGCGCTGTTGGGCCAGGCCCAAAACAGGGCACGGGCACACGCGGCCTGGGTCCACATTAAATCTGACTCCGTATCCACCGCGCCCTCCATTAACGGCACGCGTCAATCGCGGCGTCGTGGGAGAGATGGTGGGCAATTCTTAATTCAGGATATGCATAATGTTCGCCTCCCCTGTTTATAAACAGAGGGAACAGGGCCGTTCCCCCACCTTCGCCACTTGCAGTTCCTTCCTCCGAAAGCTCTGCCGCTCCCCTCCGCTTCCCAAGCCGAAAGAGAGCAGCGCTCCGCCGCCCGTCGCCGCCGTCGCCCTCAACACCTTCGCGCTCCCCCGCCGCTTCCGCCATGGCTCCGAAGACCAGCAAGAGCTCAAAGTCGAGCACCAAGTCAGCCGAGGCGTTGCGGCTTGAGGCGCTGCGCAAGGAGCGAGTGCTTTTCCCCCCTGAGCTCACCCCGAAGGCGCTGCGGGAGGAATTTTACCTCTTCTGGTCGACGCAGACGCGGGCGCATCCGCGCACGCCGGTGCTTTCCGCTAAGGCTTCCAAATCGAAGCGGTGCCCAAAAGGGTACCATTTCTTTCTTGTGTTCTTCTATTGCGGGCTCTGCCCACCTTTTTTCGATTTCCTCTGCGACATCATGAATACCTACGGGTTTCATCTTCTTGATTTCACCCCCAACGCCGTTCTGACAATGGCGGTTTTCGCACACCTCTGCGAGAACTTCGTTGGCATCCTCCCGAATGTCGCTCTTTTTCGTCATTATTTCACCCCCTGGGCCGAGAAAGGGGAGCCACTGGCTGGTGGAATCGCCTGGACCTCACGGATCGGCATGAAGGAGGTGTACTTGATGGGCGAGCTCCGCAGCAAGTGGGATGAGTGGAGGGCGGAGTGGTGCTGGATCGTTGACGCCAACCCGCAGCCATTCACCAACCTGCGCCAGACCCGGGTAGTGCACGGCGGTGACTGGAGCGCTCTGTCGCCGGACGACGGCAAGCTGAAGATTGCCACCACCCGAATCCTCCGGCTCAGGCTTGCCGGGCTCACAGCAGGGGCAGTTGGCGCGGATTTCCTTCGCCGTCGCATCGGCCCTCTGCAGAAGAGGGGGAGGCCCGCCTGGATGTTTGGCGGCCCGGCGGATATCATGAAGCTGCGTCCAGGCCTCAACTTCAACTTCACGGTTCTGGAGCTTGACGGGATGCTGAGGGAGCTGTTCAAGCATGACGCCAACCATCCAGAGTGGTTCAGGCTGCCGCAGGGCGTCATCCCGTTGTGCAACAACTCCCAGGGCGATCGCATCTGCGCAATGATGCCAGAGTGCGACTTGCACGGAATAAGCGCAACTTGGATAGAGCCCGCCGACGACGTCGTGCGGCAATTCTTCAATGGCTTGACGGAGGTAGCAGTCAACTCCGACGAGCAGAGGCTCCGACGAGATGCGGTACATCCCCACCAGGGCCGAAGAGGCGGCGGCAGCCGCCGCCGCGGGCGAGTTTGGCTTCACGTTGGAGGAGGCAGAGGCGGCCGAGGCGGCAAGCCTTGCCGACCGGGAGGACCTTGCCGGATAGGTCGTTGGCGAGGGGGAGCCCGAGGCCGAAGCGAGCGAGCCCCCCGGGGGCGCGAGCGGCCAGCCGTCCTCGAGCAGCTTTCCGCAGGCGGAGCCCCCAGCACAGCCCCAATTCCAACCAAGAAGGCGCCTCCGTCGAGTTGGAGATCCAGTAGGGCGGCAAGCAGGCCAACAGCCGCAGCATCGTGGGACGCGCTCCACCGCGGCAAGTGCAGTTGCTGCAGGAGCATCTCAGGCCGTGCCGGCAACTGAGGCGGGGTCTTCCCGGGCTGCCACACCCGATCCTGCCGCAGCTCCCGGCAAACGTCCAAGGGAGCCCACTCCTCCGCCTCGCCGCGCAGAAAGGGTACCAGACTTCGACCTCTCTGCGCTGAGCTCCGACGAGGAGGAAGAAGAGGAGGAGGAGTAAGGCTTTCCTCTCACTGTACTTGTACTTCTTCAATCTTTGTTGTTGCTTGTTTTGCATCTGATTTGCTTCTCTCTGAATCCCCATTCTATTTCAGGACTCTGGCCGAGAGAGCGGCGAAGAGGGCCAAGGTCCCCGTGGTTGTCATCGAGGACGATCCTGTGGTGACGGCAGAAGACACGTCCGAGACCACCTTGACGGACCCGGTTCCTTCTCCTCGCAGCAGCCCCCAGCACAGCCCCCAGCGTAAGTGTTTGGTTCACTTCCTGTTATGGGGCGCGCATGGGTGCTTCTTCTTTTGCTGATACCTTGATTGCTGATTCATTCGTGTAGGAGCAGAGCAGGCCCATCAGGGGCAATCAGAAACCACCCCGGAGGTGCTGTCTGCTTCGACTACGCCGCCAAGGGGCGATTCCCCGACAAGGGAGCGCTCCCCGGCAAGGGAGAGGTCCCCGGCAAGGGACGGAACCAGTGAGCCCTTGGTGGAGGAGCCCATGGTCACAGAGCGCAGCACAGGTAACCTTCCTTGTCGGAAATCTTCCCTTGGGTTCTTCTTCTGATCTTCTTTCTTCTTTTTTGGATATTTGCTTGACTTTTCCTTCCTCTTCCTATCCTCAGATCCCCCTCTCACAGACCCGATGGAGACCGAGCCCACCGGTGAGGAAGGCGCATGCGGCAACACTGAAGATGCCGCCGCTGCCGAGGAAGAGGCCGGTGCTGATGAACCCGCCGACGAAGAAGCCGCCAAGGCTGCTGGCGCAGGATCCGGAGGGCGCAGGAGCGCAAGGCGCTGCACCGTCCGCCGACCCCTCCGCCGCTGATGCAGCGCTGGGCTCCGAGGAGCCCCAGCCAGGCGCATACTTGAAGGCCGGTGAGGGCGTATACATCAAGCTTCCCTGGGCATTGAGCTCCAGGGCGCCGGTTGAAGGAGAGGAGTTTGATGGAGAAGTACTCGCCTCTACTGGGCTGGCAGTAGTTGACGCGCACAGCAGCAGCAGTGGCGAGTCCGAGGAGGAGCAGCTGCTCCGGAAGTTGGTGTCACTCTACCGTGCCCGGCAAGCGAAGCTTGAGTCCCGGGAAGCGCTTGTCACGCAGGCGGGAGTTGACATAGAAAAACACGCGCAGGAGCTCCGGAACCGCAACCAGGAGGCCCTCCGGTCCATTGCTGAGGAGAGGGCACAGCTCGACGAGGCCAAGAAGGCGTTCATCCTGGAGAAGGCTGAAGCCGAGGAGCAGCAGAGGCTCGCCGCCGAGGAGCAGTCCAAGCGGGAAGGTGAGCTGATACAGAAGAAGGTGGACTTGGACAGCCACGAGGAGGAGCTCGCCGTTCGGGAGCAATCACTTGGCGGGGCACTCAAGGAGGCGAAGGATGCCGCCGCGGCTGCTGAGGCCGCCAAGAAAGAGTTAGAGGTGAAGGTGATGCAGCTGGAGGCGGACATGAAAGGGAAGAATGAAGAGCTTGCCACACTCCAGCGCGAACGCGAGAAGGATGCCCGCGCCCATGGCGATCTGCAAGTTCAGCTCGCCGACAAGATCAAGGAACTGAACGCCGCCAAGGACTCGAGCACTGATCTGGAGATGAAGCTGGCCACCTTGACGGAGACGCTGGACGCCGCCAAGAAGCGAGAAGATGACTTGAAGAAAGAGGTCAAGGGCAACGAAGAGCTGCTGACGAGGGCCACCAAGACTCAGAACACTTTCAAGGCCACGGTGGAGCTCTGGACGGAGGGCCTCGTCAACATTGCTGCAGCCATCGACGAGGAGTTGGCGGAGCTGGACTTGGCGGGCTTCGGGTACTCCACCGACGAGAACCTCCAGCCCAGCGCCAAGCTTACTCTTTTCTTCAAGGGCGTGGTGACGGCCCTCCAGCAACTCCGGGAAAGGATCCCGAAGAAGTTGGCGGACGAGTCACGCGCAATCTGCGCCAAGGTCTTGGAGAAGGTGCTGGTGAAGATCCTCTTCCGCAATCCAGGCCTCGACCTCTCCCGCGTCCTCAAGAAGCTGCCGGCGGGTGCTGATCTTGAGGAGCTCAAAGCCATCGTCGCACCCATCATGGACAAGGTGAACGAAGTCAGGAGGATCGTTGGCGAGCGCGCGGATTAGGACACTCTTCTTCCCCTTTTCTTCTTCTTGCCACTTCTAGATATGTCATGGAAACAATCTATTAGAGTGCGGCAAGTTGTTTATTGTAATATAACTTTATTCTGGGTACTATCTGCTATGTTAGGGACTTGTGAATTGTGTGCCATTGTCGGTGATGATCCTGTTAGGGACTCCGAAACGGCAAACAATTGACCTGAAGAACTTGAGCGCTGACTGTGCTGTCACCTTCCTCACTGCTTCCACTTCACGCCACTTTGTGAACTTGTCGATTGCAACGTACAAGTACTCAAAGCCCCCGACAGCTCGGGGAAAGGGGCCGAGGATGTCGAGTCCCTAGACCGAAAATGGCCAAGATAAAGGGATTGTTTGGAGAGCTTGAGCTGGTTGATGTATCTGCTTGGAGTGGAACTGGCACGTTTCACACTTGGTTACTTGTGCAGTTGCATCCTGGAGGGCTGTCGGCCAGAAGAAACCTTGCCGGAAGGCCTTGCCAGCAAGTGCTCTTGCGCCAATGTGGTGACCACATATGCCTCCATGTATCTCCGCCAACAGCTCCTGTCCATCTTCCCGGGAAATGCACTTCAATTTCACTCCGTTGAATCTTCTTCTGTACAGTATGTCATCGACAAACTGGTACATACTTGATTGCCGGGCTACTTTCTCTGCTTCTTCTTGCTCTTCGGGAAGTTCTCCTGTCTGAAGGAAATGGACGATCTGTTGTGCCCATGCCGGAGCCTGTGGCTCAACGACAAGGACTAAAGGCGCAAATGCTGCTGCGGGAACATCTGCTTCCACGGCAAGAATCTGTGATTCAGCCGGAGCATGATGCTCCCCGGCAAGCGTGTCGGGACACAGCTCGTCGGGAGCGTCTGCTTCAACGAAACAAACCCTGGGGCTTGTCAGAGCAGACTGCCCCTTAGCACTCTTTGTGTTGATCTTGGGGACTTTCTTGACGGCGGCTTCGGGGAGCTCTGCCGGAAAGTAGTCGCCAGTAACTAACTTCCTCTTCTTGCTCTGTCCAGTTGATGGTGTTACAGATGGTTGAGTCAGCTTGAGCACAAAAATCCCTGGTTCCATAGGTAACTTGAGTGCGGCGCAAGCCTTCATACTCTGTAGTATTGTTTGTTGCTTGCTCCTAGGGAAAGTGCATTTGGACCACGTACTTGAGGTGCTCTCCGGTGGGTGCAACGAGTAGTACGCCCGCACCGGCGCCTTGCAGCGAGAAGGCACCATCAAAGTACATGATCCATTCTTTGCTCGCTTCCTTGACGGGGATGCTCCTCTCTGGAGTTTCTTCATCAGGTGTTGGCGTCCATTCTGCTATGAATTCTGCCAATGCTCGGCTCTGGATAGTTGAGGTACTCTCAAACTTGAGGCCAAAGCTTGACAATTACAGTGCCCACTCGACAATCCTGCCTGTTGCTTCTGGATTCTGCAGTATCCTCTTTAACGGAAAGCGAGTGACAACTGTGATCTCATGTGCTTGAAAGTAATGGCGCAGCTTCCTCGAGGCCATGAGAAGGCCGAAAAGCAATTTTTGCACACCAGAGTACCTTGATCTAGCCCCCTGCAGAAGGGAACTGACAAAGTAAACTGGGCGCTGCACCATCTTCTTCTGTTTCTCCTCTTGTGGCTGCGCAGATCCATCCTTGCCGGAACCAGAACTTGTCGGGGAAGCCCCCTGCTTGTCGCTGGACTCGCTTGCCGCGGTTGCTGGCTCATCATCCGCCTCCCTCTCCGCTACTAACGCAGCACTAACCACTTGATTGGTTGCCGCTAGATATAGCAGCAACTTCTCTTGTGGCTTAGGTGCGACAAGTATTGGAGTGGAGGATAGGTATCTCTTCAAGTCCTGCAGCGCAGCCTCCGCTTCCGGAGTCCATTTCATTGGACCTGCCTTTTTCAAAATTTTGAAAAATGGCAGGGCGCACTCAGCAGACTTAGAGATGAACCTACTGAGAGCAGCAACACAGCCGGCAAGTCTTCGCACATCCTTGACGCGCTTCGGTGCTTCGATTTGCTCAATGGCCTTGATCTTGTCGGGATTGGCTTCAATCCCCCTCTGGGATACAAAGAGCCCGAGAAGCTTGCCGGAAGGGACTCCAAATACGCACTTCTCGGGGTTCAACTTGAGATTGATCTTGCGCAGATTTGCAAAAGTTTCGTCCAAATCTTGGATCAGAGTTTCTTTGTCCTTGCTCTTGACCACTATGTCATCCATGTAAGCCTCTACATTTCTGTGCAACTGTGGCTCAAAAGCATGACTGACTACTCTTGCAAATGTTGAACCAGCATTCTTTAGTCCGAAAGGCATCCGTACAAAGCAGTACGTGCCACATGGAGTAATGAATGCGGTTTTCTCTTCATCCTCTTCTGCCATGAAGATCTGATGATATCCTGAGTATGCATCAAGGAATGAAAGCAGATCACATCCTGCCGTGGAGTCAACAATCTGGTCAATGCGCGGCAAGGGAAATGGATCCTTGGGACAAGCTTTATTAACATCAGTGAAGTCAATACAAAGCCTCCACTTCCCGTTTGCCTTGCGCATGACTACTGGATTGGCTAACCACGTTGGATGGAGTACTCCTCGGACCAGGCCTATTGCTTCCAATTTCTTGATCTCTTCAGCAATGAACTCTCCCAGCGCCAGACAAGATCGATGACTGGAGGGCCGCCATTCAGAGCCTCATCGGCTTCGCCAACGGCGACAAGCCCCGGCAACCGAGCACATCGAAGCCCCGGCAAGACGCCCAGGCGCAAGCCGACGCTGACAAGACCGCTGGGGGTGCTACCACCGTGCACTCCCCGCCCCGAAGGCCAAGGTCGCCAACTCGCCAGGCCAACCTCGACACCGACTCCACCGTGCCAAAGATGTCGTGGGAAACGAACACCTATGGGGCAGGGCCCCTTTTCGGTACGGCAAGGGAGCGGAGGGCGCACGCAGAGCGGATCGAGGCGAAGCACGCGAGGGATTTTACCCAGCTTCGGAGCTCTCCGAAGAGATAAAACTCCTACTGCTGCTTTGTGTTTCTATTCTGTTCTTGCTCAAGAGCATAGGTGTGTTGTAGTTTCGAATGAGTCGAACCCCTTCTACGTGCGCATGGGCCTCCTTTTTATAGTCTAAAGGGGTCACCGACAGGTGGCAGCGTAGAAAGAGGGGTAAAAAAGTAAAAACGGGGGTTGGTACAACCGCTATCAACAGTGTCCCCTACCTAACTCTGACGGCAGGGGACAAGGGAATTTAATGCCCGTCCGGTCGCCCCAACAGTGTAGGAAAGCGACCGTTAGGGGCGCCACCGATCGCCACGATGGCCTCCTTGACAGCTCCATCCGCCACCTCGCACCGCTTGGCTGCACAGCCGCCCGACACGTGCGCCAGGAATGATCTTGGGGCGACACGTCGTTGGATGCGCTGGAGCATGGATGCAGTGTGATGGTTTCTCCACGGCAAGCGCCTTGGCGTGGTCGCCGTCTTGTCGCACCCGCAAGCTTGTCGCTCGCCGGGTCGTGCCGGGACACGCGGCGCGTCGCGGTAAGTCTCTTGAAGTGCCTTGGTTGGCCTTCCCGGCAAGCTCCTCTTGCCGGGGTCTTGTATTTCCCGGCAAGCTCCTCTTGCCGGGGCCTTGTCTTCTCGGCTAACACTTTGTTCTTGAATGGCAGTAATAGGAATAACGGAGGATCTTGGCGGACGCCCGGCAAGCCCTGCCGCAGGGCGCTGCGACAGCCCGTGCACAAGTTCGGGATACTAAGGTACCCCTACTTTAGTACACCGACACCGGCGACGGCGACGGAGGACGTGGGAGGCGACAGCGGCCGAGGCGGCCGGCGGCGGGCTGCGGCCGGAGGCGGCGCTGGACCGCGGCGGCGGGGCGCGGGGCGCGGCCCGGGAACGTGCGCGGGAGGGCCTGCGGCGGGCCTCGCGGGCCGGCGGCGGGGGCTCGCGCGGCGGCGACACGTGGCAGTCCCTGATTCGCAGGAGCGCGGCGGCGGACGCGTCCGGCTCCGTCCGGACGTGTCCGGCGGCGCGGAGAGGGATTCGTCTAGGGTTTGCCCGTGAATTTCGGAGGGGGAGGCATATTTATAGGTAGAGGGAGCTAGGAGAGTCCAAATGAGGAGTGGTTTTCGGACACGCGATCGTGATCGAACAACCGAGAGCATGGAGGAGAGTTTGCTGGGCTTTGGGCCACTTTGGAAGGGGTGTTGGGCTGCAAAGAGAAGGGGCCTTTACGGTTACCCGGTTAACCGTTGGAGTATCAAACGGACTCCAAATGACACGAAACTTGACAGGCGGTCTTCCGGTGCTATACCAAGGCCGCTTGGCAAACCTCGGTCCATTCCGAGAACGTTTAACACCCGCTCACGAAGAGAGGCGAGAAGGGGACGCCGGATGACATAGGAGTGCCGGATTGCAAAACGGACAACGGGGAAAATGCTCGGATGCAAGAAACGAACACGTATGCAAAATGAAATGCACATGATGACATGATAAAATGCAACACGCAAGCAAATGACATGGCAATGACAGCGAATAACTGGCAAACACCTGGCGCAATGAATCCGGGGCGTTACAAATCCGCTCCAACTAAAGTGGGAGAGACAGAGACCCACCAGCCACCTTATGCAACTAGTGCATGTCTGTCGGTGGAACCGGTCTCACGTAAGCGTACGTGTAAGGTTGGTCCGGGCCGCTTCATCCCACAATACCGCTGAAGCAAGAAAATACTAGTAGTGGCAAGCAAGTTGACAAGATCCACGCCCACAACAAAATTGTGTTCTACTCGTGCAATAGAGAACTACGCATAGACCTAGCTCATGATGCCACTGTTGGGGAATGTTGCAGAAAATTAAAATTTTTCCTACGGTTTCACCAAGATCCATCTATGAGTTCATCTAAGCAACGAGTCAAGGGAGTGAGTTTGCATCTACATACCACTTGTAGATCGCGTGCGGAAGCGTTCAAGGGGATGGTGATGATGGAGTCGTACTCGCCGTGATTCAGATCACCGATGACCAAGTGCTGAATGGACAGCACCTCCGCGTTCAACACACGTACGGGACGGGAGACATCTCCTCCTTCTTGATCCAGCAAGGGGTAAGGAGAGGTTGATGATGATCCAGCAGCACGACGGCGTGGTGGTGGATGCAGCAGAACTCCGGCAGGGCTTCGCCAACCTGCTGCGGGAGGAGGACGAGGTGTAGCAGGGGGAGGGAGGTGCCAATGCACAGGGTGCAGCTGCCCTCCCCCTTGCCCTCCTTTATATAGGCCCCCAGGGGGGGGGCGCCGGCCCTGGGAGATCCAATCTCCCAAGGGGGCGGCGGCCAGGGGGGGTGGAGTGCCCCCCGAGGCATGTGGTGCGCTCCCCCCACCCTAGGGTTTCAACCCTAGGCACAGGGGGTGGGCCTAGGGGGGGTGCACCAGCCCACTATGGTCTGGTTCCCCTCCCACTTCAGCCCATGGGGCCCTCCGGGATGGGTGGCCCCACCCGGTGGACCCCCGGGACCCTTCCGGTGGTCCCGGTACATTACCGGGTGACCCCGAAACTTTCCCGATGGCCGAAATACCACTTCCTATATATAATTCTTTACCTCCGGACCTTTCCGAAACTCCTCGTGACATCCGGGATCTCCTCCGGGACTCCAAACAACATTCGGTATGCTGCATACTCATATTCATACAACCCTAGCATCACCGAACCTTAAGTGTGTAGACCCTACGGGTTTGGGAGACATGCAGACATGACCGAGACGACTCTCTGGTCAATAACCAACAGCGGGATCTGGATACCCATGTTGGCTCCCACATGTTCCACGATGATTTCATCGGTTGAACCACGATGTCGAGGATTCGATCAAACCCCGTATACAATTCCCTTTGTCAATCGGTACGTTACTTGCCCGGGACTCGATCGTCGGTATCCCAATACCTTGTTCAGTCTCGTTACCGGCAAGTCACTTTACTCGTACCGTAATGCATGATCTCGTGACCAACCACTTGGTCACTTTGAGCTCAATATGATGATGCATTATCGAGTGGGCCCAGAGATACCTCTCCGTCATACGGAGTGACAAATCCCAGTCTCGATCCGTGTCAACCCAACAGACACTTTTGGAGATACCTGTAGTGCACCTTTATAGTCACCCAGTTACGTTTTGACGTTTGATACACCCAAAGCACTCCTATGGTATCCGGGAGTTACACGATCTCATGGTCTAAGGAAGAGATACTTGACACTGGAAAAGCTCTAGCAAACGAACTATACGATCTTGTGCTATGCTTAGGATTGGGTCTTGTCCATCACATCATTCTCCTAATGATGTAATCCCGTCATCAACGACATCCAATGTCCATAGCCAGGAAACCATGACTATCTGTTGATCAACGAGCTAGTCAACTAGAGGCTCACTAGGGACATATTGTGGTCTATGTATTCACACGTGTATTACGATTTCCGGGTAATACAGTTATAGCATGAATAAAAGACAATTATCATGAACAAGGAAATATAATAATACTTTTATTATTGCCTCTAGGGCATATTTCCAACAAAAAGTATCAGTGCTGACAATTCATCACATTTCTTACTGACGAATAAAGTGACACAGTTTAAAATTGCATTAACACAATATGGTATTGTTCAGGTCAAGACATGGTAGGAAATGACATTGTGAAGGAGTTGGCAGCTTCACGACACCACTGGATTACAGATCAAGAACTCATAAGTATCAATGGTTAGTGTGCCGTCAATTTATCCCATTTCAGATTGGCAAATAAAGAGACGGTTTAAATAATACTCCCTCCGTCGGGACTTACTTGTCATCAAAATGGATGTGTCTAGAACTAAAATACATCTAGATACATCCATTTCAATGACAAGTATTTTCGGACGGAGGGTGTAGTAGATTTTTTTTGCGGGTGATATGACATTGTTCATAGTTAAGACATTGCAGAATATGACATTGTGCTATAGTGGGTAGGTTCACCACACCACTGGATTACGGATGAAGAACAGAAGCATACATGCAGTGCAAAAGAAGATCACTTGCTCTATATAGTTTAATTTACATGGTATGAAGAAGGAACTTGGTTGTACAACTGAAAACTTAAATTGAGAAGGACAAACTTTTGTTTGTGAACTACATAATAAACTTTAAACATGCAATTTGATGCAAACACCAAAAATAAACAGCTGTTGCAGTCATGCCTAACCAAATATACACGACAAAGTTTGAAGGCTTGAGAAGGACAAACTTACATTACTGGTGAAGACAGACTCTATAAAGCCCTTGTCCATGTTGATGGGGGGGGGGGCAATTCAAGAAGTTTAGCACAGAATGTTCTTCATAAGCATTGTCTTTATTCTACATTTTGTTAAGAGTAAATATAGATGTGATAATATACGAAAAAATGGAGAATATTTAAGATAAGATGATGAGTGATGCTACATAACCAGGTAGCTATAAATGTATGTGCAGCGATACAGGCAAAAGGCACAGCCAAGAGCAATGCACAGCTAAACTTCTTCAGTACCAACCTTATGGTAAGAGTAAATATAGATCTGATGTGTAGAAAATGGAGGGCAAAGGAAAATAAGCTGCAGAGTGATGGTACATGAACAACTACCTGTCAATATAAGTACACTGATAAAGGACAGCATGTACTTACAAGAACAATGCAGAGCTAAAAAAATTCATTGGCATTGGATATATTCTACACTAATGTAACCATTCATAGAGATCAGATAATTTGGAGCGAACAATTGATAAGCAAGCTATCATGCATACTGCTGTCACATAATGAACCAGGTATGTATGCAAGTAATGTGATACAGGACAACAGGTACTAACAAGAGCAAAGCAGCGGGCAGCATATTTGCGATATCCTGTCGTTCTTTTCAAACCGGAATTCTTCTTCGAGCAGATTTCCTATAAAAAAGATCCATAAGGCACATGCGGAAAAGTAGAAGTTCAAATTGTCATGTGATTTCATAGACAGTATCTCATCCTGGGAAGGAGACCAGTGCATAACAAGGTTTTTCCATTCAATGTCTTCTAAATTTAGCACAGGAGACTTCACCGGAAATTCGTTTATAGACTTGCCATCAAAGTGTGATTTCCTCAGGTAACACCGATACTGCTGCAATGCTTTCTTGAAAAGCACAAGCAAGCTTTGCTCGTCATGACTATCCAGATTGACCCTCACCTAGTTACAACAATGTAATGTAAATCATTGATGTGTTCGATCAGTAGAAAATAGGAAAATAATAACCATGAATAATAGCACTTACACGTAAGTTGGACAGGAAGATGTGAAAATGGTGTTTGTCTTCACTATAATCTTCCCATGATGGGAATATATGCACGTAGTCCTAACAACATTGAAAGCATTGTCTTTTAAACTGGGAATAAATGGAATGGGGTTCCAATCTGCAGGAATTGGCCGTCTCTGCAGTTGGGATAGGTCTTCGGCCGGTGGACTTGCTATACTTTTTGCTGGAGTGGGATTTTTCTGTGGTACGGCTGGTGCTATGGCAAATGAAATTGGTATACCTTTTGCTGGAGTGCAGGTCCTGTGTGGTGGGGCTAGTGGTGTGGCCAGTGAAGTATAGGTACAGTCTGCTGGAGTCGGTCCTATGTTTTGTGTCACTGGTTGTACATTCAATATAAGTGGGGCGCTGTCTGATTTCTCCGGCACCACCACATTTTTCAAGGACTTTGCTGGTGCTCCTTCAGGTTCGGCAATCACCCTCTTCCTTTTTGATGTCTGATGCACAAGAAGAGCATTTGAGTGGAAAAACATGGTATGACGACAGATGGAATATGTATTGATAATGGATGGGCATGGCATCTCGAGTTATATGATGAGTAAACTAAGCAGATGGTGGTGCAACAAAGTAGAAGAAATGCAAGACAACATATGCAAGATAGGCACAATCAATAAAACCTTGCCAAATTAGAACAGCACCTTGATGGGTGAACAGGACAGGCCATCTGTCTTTGACTCCTCGAGGTTAGAATAGTCATTAGGATGATATTCTGAACAAGAATCAACAGGTGGGGAGCATAAGAGTTTCATTGCTTCCAGAATGGCACTCAATGCCTTGGTGCCAATTTTGTAAGTCATTGCAGTGTTCCACAATATTCTTTTGATGCGCGGATTCTGATATTCACTGTAATTGCGTATAATATCTGAGAACCATGAAAACATAAATAGTTGTGAGATTATCTTTGTAATGCAGAAGATATTCTAATATAGGGGCGCCCCTGTAAACACTTATGTGCTATCACTGGATTCTGATGAGAGAGCTCATGTGTGCTGTAATATCGTGCGTGCATTTATATAATCTGGCACAAGTACACAAAAAAATAGGCTCCAGAAGTAAGGATAGCTGGCAGATGATAGGTTCATAATATACTGTATACAGAGTTTATTGCCAAACCATGATAACAATAGCACACAACAACTAGGCAGATCATAGTGTACATAACAGGGGTACACCATAACCACCATATATAAATCGGGAAAGTGGAACCGGCTTGAAAATATGGTGTTGTATTGCCGCTAGTAATTGAAAGCCTATCGATCACGTACAGGCCAGCACTATCGAACATGGTAAAGAAGAGTAAGCAGATTTTGGATAATAAAATGTTGGTTGCGCAGTGCCCACACAAGATGAACCAGAGCGCATTAAGAATGCAACTCCCAGCTGTCTCTCGACCATTTCAGGCGGTTGGATGAAGATCCTACGTCTCCTACCCTTCTTCTTCCTCGTCTCTTAATTCTTCCCATACAGAACACCGCACGGGCCGCCGGCCGGACCACCGGCCCCCATCGCCTGTGTTCCTCCGCCACCCCCACCCCCACCCGCGTCGAGTTTTCTTCGTTCGGCGAGGCCCCACAACCACCCGAGCCCCTTGGATTGCACCGGCGAACTCCGACGAGCTCTGAAAAATCGAGTGACCCAATTTTGCAATTTAGTCTACTGTGATTTAACTAGTGTGGAATATAAAGTTGAAAACCATAAGCATTGGGAGTATAGTGTTGAGCATGCCATGGCGGATCTGAAGGTGCAGATCGGACAAAGGCAACTTCACAACCAAGACAAGAAATCGGAGTAAAGCAGTGGCGATCTATTTTCTTGCTATGATAAATAAGTTGAGCAGATACGAAAGAGTACCGCCTCTGGTGCGGCGCCGTGTACGCATCTGCTGAGAATTTGACGGTGCTACAGTAGCGATGGCTGTCGGTGGCGTGGAAGCAGATCTAGGAGGGTAGACGGTGGCGGCGGGGTGCGGTGGACGAGGCGGTTGTAGGAGCGGCGCCGGCAAGGTGGACGACGGCGGGGATGAAGCGAGAGGACGGGATGCAAGGATCCCGGTCTAAAGGCGTGGATGAGAGAGGTCGATCTCTTGTAATGGACGGCGGCGTCGGGGTATCAGCTCCGGCATGGTGGAGGAGGACGGCGGTGGATGGGTTGGCTGTTGGGGAACGTTGCAGAAAATTAAAATTTTTCCTACGGTTTCACCAAGATCCATCTATGAGTTCATCTAAGCAACGCGTCAAGGGAGTGAGTTTGCATCTACATACCACTTGTAGATCGTGTACGGAAGTGTTCAAGGGGATGGTGATGATGGAGTCATACTAGACGTGATTCAGATCACCGATGACCAAGTGCTGAACGGACAGCACCTCCGCGTTCAACACACGTACGGGATGGGAGACGTCTCCTCCTTGTTGATCCAGCAAGGGGGGAGGAGAGGTTGATGATGATCCAGCAGCACGACGGCGTGGTGGTGGATGCAGCAGAACTCCAGCAGGGCTTCGCCAAGCGACTACGGGAGGAGGACGAGGTGTAGCAGGGGGAGGGAGGCGCCAATGCACAGGGTGCAGCTGCCCTCCCCCCTGCCCTCCTTTATATAGGCCCCCAAGGGGGGGCGCCGGCCCTGGGAGATCCAATCTCCCAAGGGGGCGGCGGCCAGGGGGGTGGAGTGCCCCCCAAGGCATGTGGTGCGCCCCCCACCCTAGGGTTTCAACCCTAGGCGCAGGGGGTGGGCCTAGGGGGGCGCAGCAGCCCACTATGGGCTGGCTCCCCTCCCACTTCAGCCCATGGGGCCCTCCGAGATGGGTCGCCCCACCCGGTGGACCCCCGGGACCCTTCCGGTGGTCCCGGTACATTACCGGGTGACCCCGAAACTTTCCCGATGGCCGAAATACCACTTCCTATATATAATTCTTTACCTGTGGACCATTCCGAAACTCCTCGTGACGTCCGGGATCTCATCCGGGACTCCGAACAACATTCGGTATACTGCATACTCATATTCATACAACCCTAGCGTCACCGAACCTTAAGTGTGTAGACCCTACGGGTTCGGGAGACACGCAGACATGACCGAGACGACTCTCGGGCAATAACCAACAATGGGATCTGGATACCCATGTTGGCTCCCACATGCTCCTCGATGATTTCATCGGTTGAACCACGATGTCGAGGATTCGATCAAACCCCGTATACAATTCCCTTTGTCAATCGGTACGTTACTTGCCCGAGACTCGATCGTCGGTATCCCAATACCTTGTTCAGTCTCGTTACCGGCAAGTCACTTTACTCGTATCGTAATGCATGATCCCGTGACCAACCACTTGATTACTTTGAGCTCATTATGATGATGCATTACCGAGTGGGCCCAGAGATACCTCTCCGTCATACGGAGTGACAAATCCCAGTCTCGATCCTATAGTGCACCTTTATAGTCACCTAGTTACATTGTGACGTTTGATACACCCAAAGCACTCCTACGGTATCCGGGAGTTACACGATCTCATGGTCTAAGGAAGAGATACTTGACATTGGAAAAGCTCTAGCAAACGAACTATACGATCTTGTGCTATGCTTAGGATTGGGTCTTGTCCATGACATCATTCTCCTAATGATGTGATCCCGTTATCAACGACATCCAATGTCCATAGCCAGGAAACCATGACTATCTGTTGATCACAACGAGCTAGTCAACTAGAGGCTCACTAGGGACATATTGTGGTCTATGTATTCACACGTGTATTACGATTTCCGGATAATACAATTATAGCATGAATAAAAGACAATTATCTTGAACAAGGAAATATAATAATACTTTTATTATTGCCTCTAGGGCATATTTCCAACAGTCTCCCACTTGCACTAGAGTCAATAACCTAGTTACATTATGATGAATCAAACACCCATAGAGTTTTGGTGTTGATCATGTTTTGCTCGCGAGAGAGGTTTAGTCAACGGATCTGCGACATTCAGATCCGTATGTACTTTGCAAATATCTATGTCTCCATCTTGAACATTTTCATGGATGGAGTTGAAATGACGCTTGATGTGCCTTGTCTTCTTGTGAAACCTGGGCTCCTTGGCAAGGGCAATAGCTCCAGTGTTGTCACAGAAGAGTTTGATCGGCCCCGATGCATTGGGTATGACTCATAGGTCGGTGATGAACTCCTTCACCCAAATTGCTTCATGTGCTGCCTCCGAGGCATGTACTCCGCTTCACATGTAGATCCTGCCACGACACTCTGCTTGCAGCTGCACCAGCTTACTGCTCCACCATTCAACATATACACGTATCCGGTTTGTGACTTAGAGTCATCCAGATCTGTGTCGAAGCTAGCGTCGACGTAACCCTTTACGACGAGCTCTTCGTCACCTCCATAAACGAGAAACATGTCCTTTGTCCTTTTCAGGTACTTCAGGATATTGTTGACCGCTGTCCAGTGTTCCTTGCCGGGATTACTTTGGTACCTTGCTACCAAACTTACGGCAAGGTTTACATCAGGTCTGGTACACAACATGGCATACATAATAGATCCTATGGCTGAAGCATAAGGGATGACACTCATCTCTTCTTTATCTTTTGCCGTGGTCGGGGACTGAGCCGAGCTCAATCTCACACCTTGTAACATTGGCAAGAACCCCTTCTTGGACTGATCCATTTTGAACTTCTTCAAAATCTTATCAAGGTATGTGCTTTTTGAAAGACCTATGAGGCGTCTCGATCTATCTCTATAGATCTTGATGCCTAATAAATAAGCAGCTTCTCCAAGGTCCTTCATTGAAAAACACTTACTCAAGTAGGCCTTAATGTTGTCCAGAAGTTCTATATCATTTCCCATCAAGAGTATGTCATCTACATATAATATGAGAAATGCCACAGAGCTCCCACTCACTTTCTTGTAAACGCAGGCTTCTCCATAAGTCTGCATAAACCCAAACGCTTTGATCATCTCATCAAAGCGAATGTTCCAACTCCGAGATGCTTGCACCAGTCCATAAATGGATCGCTGGAGCTTGCATACGTTGTTAGCGTTCTTAGGATCGACAAAACCTTCCGGCTGTATCATATACAGCTCTTCCTTAAGATGTCCGTTAAGGAATGCCGTTTTGATGTCCATCTGCCATATCTCATAATCATAGTATGCGGCAATTGCTAACATGATTCGGACGGACTTCAGCTTCACTACAGGAGAGAATGTCTCGTCATAGTCAATCCCTTGAACTTGTCGATAACCCTTAGCGACAAGTCGAGCTTTATAAATGGTAACATTACCATCCGCGTCCATCTTCTTCTTAAAAATCCATTTGTTTTCTATCACTCACCAATCATCGGGCAAGTCTGTCAAAGTCCATACTTTGTTTTCATACATGGATTCTATCTCGGATTTCATGGCCTCAAGCCATTTGTTGGAATCTGGGCCCGCCATCGCTTCTTCATAGTTCGAAGGTTCACCGTTGTTTAACAACATGATTTCCAGGACAGGGTTGCCGTACCACTCTGGTGCGGAACGTGTCCTTGTAGACCTATGAAGTTCAGTAGCAACTTGATCCGAAGTACCTTGATCATCATCATTATTTTCCTCTTCAGTTGGTGTGGGCATCACAGGAACATTTTCCTGAGCTGCACCACTTTCCCGTTCGAGAGGTAGTACTTCATCGAGTTCTACTTTCCTCCCACTTACTTCTTTCGAGAGAAACTCTTTTTCCAGAAAGCATCCATTCTTGGCAACAAAGATCTTGCCCTTGGATCTTAAGTAGAAGGTATACCCGACAGTTTCCTTAGGGTATCCTATGAAGACGCATTTTTCCGACTTGGGTTCGAGCTTTTCAGGTTGAAGTTTCTTGACATAAGCATCGCATCCCCAAACTTTTAGAAACAACAGCTTAGGTTTCTTCCCAAACCATAATTCATACGGTGTCGTCTCAACGGATTTAGACGGTGCCCTATTTAAAGTGAATGTAGCTGTCTCTAGAGCGTATCCCCAAAATGATAGCGGTAAATCGGTAAGAGACATCATAGACCGCACCATATCCAATAGAGTGCGATTACGACGTTCGGACACACCGTTACGCTGAGGTGTTCCAGGCGGCGTGAGTTGTGAAACGATTCCACATTTCCTTAAGTGTGTGCCAAATTCGTGACTTAAATATTCTCCTCCACAATCTGATCATAGGAACTTTATTTTTCGGTCACGTTGATTCTCTACTTCATTCTGAAATTCCTTGAACTTTTCAAAGGTCTCAGACTTGTGTTTCATTAAGTAGACATACCCATATCTACTCAAGTCATCAGTGAGAGTGAGAACATAACGATATCCTCCGCGAGCCTCAACGCTCATTGGACCGCACACATCGGTATGTATGATTTCCAACATGTTGGTTGCTCGCTCCATTGTTCCGGAGAACGGAGTCTTGGTCATTTTGCCCATGAGGCATGGTTCGCATGTGTCAAATGATTCATAATCGAGAGACTCTAAAAGTCCATCAGTATGGAGCTTCTTCATGCGCTTGACACCAATGTGACCAAGGCGGCAGTGCCACAAGTATGTGGGACTATCGTTATCAACTTTACATCTTTTGGCATCCACACTATGAATATGTGTAATATTACGTTCGAGATTCATTAAGAATAAACCATTAACCATCGGAGCATGACCATAAAACATATCTCTCATATAAATAGAACAACCATTATTCTCGGATTTAAATGAGTAGCCATCTCGTATTAAACGAGATCCTGATACAATTCATGCTCAAACTTGGCACTAAATAACAATTATTAAGGTTCAAAACTAATCCCGTAGGTAAATGTAGAGGCAGCGTGCCGACGGCGATCACATCGACTCTGGAACCATTCCCGACGCGCATCGTCACCTCGTCCTTCGCCAGTCTCCGTTTATTCCGCAGCTCCTGCTGTGAGTTACAAATATGAGCAACGGCACCGGTATCAAATACCCAGGAGTTACTACGAGTACTGGTAAGGTACACATCAATTACATGTATATCAAATATACCTTTGGTGTTGCCGACCTTCTTATCCGCTAAGTATTTGGGGCAGTTCCGCTTCCAGTGACCCTTCCCCTTGCAATAAAAGCACTCAGTCTCAGGCTTGGGTCCATTCTTTGACTTCTTCCCGGTAACTGGCTTACTGGGCGCGGCAACATCCTTGCTGTCCTTCTTGAAGTTCTTCTTGCCCTTGCCCTTCTTGAACTTAGTGGTCTATTGACCATCAACACTTGATGTTCTTTCTTGATTTCAGCCTCTGCTGACTTCAGCATTGAGAACACTTCAGGAATGGTCTTCACCATCCCCTGCATGTTGTAGTTCATCACAAAGCTCTTGTAGCTTGGTGGGAGCGACTGGAGGATTCTGTCAATGACCGCCTCATCAGGGAGGTTAATGTTCAGCTGAGTTAGGCGGTTGTGCAACCCAGACATTTTGAGTATGTGCTCACTGACAGAACTGTTTTCCTCCATCTTACAACTATAGAACTTGTCAGAGACATCATATCTCTCGACCCGGGCATGAGCTTGGAAAACTTGTTTCAGCTCTTCGAACATCTCATATGCTCCGTGATGCTCAAAACGCTTTTGGAGCCCCGGTTCTAAGCTGTAAAGCATGCCGCACTGAACAAGGGAGTAATCATCAGCATGAGATTGCCAAGCGTTCATAACGTATAGGTTCTCTGGGACGGGAGCGTCACCTAGCGGTCCTTCTAGGACATATTGTTTCCTGGCAGCTATGAGGATGATCCTCAGGTTCCGGGCCCAGTCCGTATAGTTGTTGCCATCATCTTTCAGCTTGGTTTTCTCTAGGAACGCGTTGAAGTTCATGTTGACATGAGCGTTGGCCATTTGATCTACAAGACATATTTGCAAAGGTTTTAGACTAAGTTCATGATAATTAAGTTCCTCTAATCAAATTAATGAACTCCCACTCAGATTAGACATCCCTCTAGTCATCTAAGTGTTACACGATCCGAGTCGACTAGGCCGTGTTCGATCATCACGTGAGACGGACTAGTCATCGTCGGTGAACATCTTCATGTTGATCGTATCTTCCATACGACTCGTGTTCAACCTTTTGGTCTCCGTGTTCCGAGGCCATGTCTGTACATGCTAGGCTCATCAAGTTAACCCTAAGTGTTTTGCATGTGTAAAACTGTCTTACACCCGTTGTATGTGAACGTAAGGATCTATCACACCCGATCATCACGTGGTGCTTCGAAACGACGAACTGTAGCAACGGTGCACAGTTAGGGGAGAACACTTCTTGAAATTGTTGTAAGGGATCATCTTATTTACTACCGTCATTCTAAGTAAACAAGATGCACAAACATAATAAACATCACATGCAATTATATAGTAGTGACATGATATGGCCAATATCATATAGCTCCATTGATCTCCATCTTCGGGGCTCCATGATCATCTTGTCACCGGCATGACAGCATGATCTCCATCATCATGATCTCCATCATCATGTCTTCATGAAGTTGTCACGCCAACGAATACTTCTACTTCTATGGCTAACGCGTTTAGCAATAAAGTAAAGTAATTTACATGGCATTCTTCAATGACACGCAGGTCATACAAAAAATAAAGACAACTCCTATGGCTCCTGCCGGTTGTCATACTCATCGACATGCAAGTCGTGAATCCTATTACAAGAACATGATCTCATACATCACAATATATCAATCATCATTCATCACAACTTCTGGCCATATCACATCACATGAACAATCGCTGCAAAAACAAGTTAGACATCCTCTAATTGTTGTTGCATCTTTTACGTGGCTGCAATTGGGTTCTAGCAAGAACATTTTCTTACCTACGAATAACCACAACATGATTTTGTCAACTTCTATTTACCCTTCATAAGGACCCTTTTCATCGAATCCGCTCCAACTAAAGTGGGAGAGACAGACACCCGCCAGCCACCTTATGCAACTAGTGCATGTCAGTCGGTGGAACCGGTCTCACGTTAGCGTACGTGTAAGGTTGGTCCGGGCCACTTCATCCCACAATACCGCTGAAGCAAGAAAAGACTAGTAGTGGCAAGCAAGTTGACAAGATCCACGCCCACAACAAAATTGTGTTCTACTCGTGCAATAGAGAACTACGCATAGACCTAGCTCTGATACCACTGTTGGGGAACGTTGCATAAAATTAAAATTTTTCCTACGGTTTCACCAAGATCCATCTATGAGTTCATCTAAGAAACGAGTCAAGGGAGTGAGTTTGCATCTACATACCACTTGTAGATCGTGTACGGAAGTGTTCAAGGGGATGGTGATGATGGAGTCGTACTCGACGTGATTCAGATCACTGATGACCAAGTGCTGAACGGACAGCACCTCCGCGTTCAAAACACGTACAGGACGGGAGACGTCTCCTCCTTCTTGATCCAGCAAGGGCGAAGGAGAGGTTGATGATGATCCAGCAGCACGACGACGTGGTGGTGGATGCAGCAGAACTCCAGCAGGGCTTCGCAAAGCGACTACGGGAGGAGGACGAGGTGTAGCAGGGGGAGGGAGGCGCCAATGCACAGGGTGCGGCTGCCCTCCCCCCTGCCCTCCTTTATATAGGCCCCCAAGGGGGGGCGCCGGCCCTGGGAGATCCAATCTCCCAAGGGGGCGGCGGCCAGGGGGGTGGAGTGCCCCCCAAGGCATGTGGTGCGCCCCCCCACCCTAGGGTTTCAACCCTAGGCGCAGGGGGTGGGCCTAGGGGGGCGCACCAGCCCACTATGGGCTGGCTCCCCTCCCACTTCAGCCCATGGGGCCCTCTGGGATGGGTGGCCCCACCCGGTGGACCCCCGGGACCCTTCCGGTGGTCCCGGTACATTACCGGGTGACCCCGAAACTTTCCCGATGGCCGAAATAGCACTTCATATATATAATTCTTTACCTGCGGACCATTCCGAAACTCCTCGTGATGTCCGGGATCTCATCTGGGACTCCAAACAACATTCAGTATACTGCATACTCATATTCATACAACCCTAGCGTCACCGAACCTTAAGTGTGTAGACCCTACGGGTTCGGGAGACACGCAGACATGACCGAGACGACTCTCGGGCAATAACCAACAGCGGGATCTGGATACCCATGATGGCTCCCACATGCTCCTCGATGATTTCATCGGTTGAACCACGATGTCGAGGATTCGATCAAACCCCGTATACAATTCCCTTTGTCAATCGGTACGTTACTTGCCCGAGACTCGATCGTCGGTATCCCAATACCTTGTTCAGTCTCGTTACCGGCAAGTCACTTTACTCGTACCGTAATGCATGATCCCGTGACCAACCACTTGATTACTTTGAGCTCATTATGATGATGCATTACCGAGTGGGCCCAGAGATACCTCTCCGTCATACGGAGTGACAATTCCCAGTCTCGATCCTGTAGTGCACCTTTATAGTCACCTAGTTACGTTGTGATGTTTGATACACCCAAAGCACTCCTACGGTATCCGGGAGTTACACGATCTCATGGTCTAAGGAAGAGATACTTGACATTGGAAAAGCTCTAGCAAACGAACTACACAATCTTTGTGCTATGCTTAGGATTGGGTCTTGTCCATCACATCATTCTCCTAATGATGTGATCCCGTTATCAACGACATCCAATGTCCATAGCCAGGAAACCATGACTATCTGTTGATCACAACGAGCTAGTCAACTAGAGGCTCACTAGGGACATATTGTGGTCTATGTATTCACATGTGTATTACGATTTCCGGATAATACAGTTATAGCATGAATAAAAGACAATTATCTTGAACAAGGAAATATAATAATACTTTTATTATTGCCTCTAGGGCATATTTCCAACAGTGGCAGACAGCGGCGGACGGAGGAGGGTGGGGCGGAGAGGGTGTTTTGGCGCCCACGGAGTACGAATGGGGAAAAGGGAGGTAGAGAGGAAGGGGGGAACCATGTATTCAGGGCGCGCTTGTCTCAAATGCGAGGAAATTTACAAACTTAGCCCCCGTTTCAAATTTCTACTACATCACAACAACGTTAGTCGGTTGGGGATAGGACGGTAATCTCGCATACACCGAATATTTGCCGACGAGAGTTTGTTTTTGGCGCCCACCGTGTATGAATATGAATCGGGGAGGGAGTCGATTTCGGCCGAGGGCACACTGTGTTTTGGCGCCCACCGTGTATGAATCCGGGTGAGAGGCAGTTACGTCATGTTTGGGTGAAATTACAAACTTACCCCTATCGAAACCTATAGAAATCCAGCAGATAGGCTTTGCGTGGCAGGGATAGGCAGTAGTGATTTCCATCTCGCAGATTTTGGTTTCGGGCGGGGTTACTGCGACTTTCCCCGGTTCGTTCAAATTTTGCACAGTGCACGTTTACCGTGCCAACTCAATTCGAATCCCGTTTGTATTCAACTACTTTTTTAGGGCGGGATCCATTTTCAATTGGAATTACATTCTATATACATCATTTTTTATATATACTTTCAAAAGCACAACACCATTTATACATAAATATGGTTTACAAATGGCATGATCTCAGATTCATAAGGTTGTATCCATCAATTTGGATTTTCAAATATTTGAAACCACTTTATGTTGAAGTCGAATGTATGCATTCCTCGCTAACTGTCTCCAATTAATGTGTGTTTCATGCTGTTTTTTTAACTTCTCAAACATGTATAATGTGTTTCACACACGCAACATATAGTGTAATCCCGTTTAGACATTAATTGCATATAAACCATGCATTGTTTGTAATTGAAGAATCTATGGATCACCAATATTGATAAACTATATATCATTACACTTGTGCCCAAATTCAAATGAATATGCATGTTTGATACACCAATTTGTGTTATGATATTATCGATGTCGTGATCTCCAGTTTAAATATTTGAATCCCCTTTAATCCAGATATTCGTCTCATATAGCTATCACTCATGCTTATATAGGACTATCTCTCTCGACCTATACGCGTTCATCATCTCTCAGGCATCTCTCGTGCTACCTGTATGTCGACAATGATCTTTTATCTTCTAACACACTGACGGTACTCTCTCCCTCGACCTTCATCACTCTATCTCTCTCTAAGTATATCTCGCTCCCTGCTATGTGTCTCTAGCTATGATTCTCCATGTGGAATCTCTTTCTCTCACACAAACACAAAACTTTGTTTCCTGGGGTCTCATTTCTTTCAACTATTCCCATGTGTGCCACTCGCACACCCCTCATACAGAGATGTCATTCGCTCCTTAGATATGAGAACCTACGACTCTTCCTCTTCAATATCTCTTTCTCACACACAAACACAAACTCTGTCTCCCAGGGTCTCATATTTTTCCATTGTTCTCTTGTATGTCGCTCAAACACACCCTCTCTCCCTAGAGATATCTTGTGTTCCGTCATATGTCTCTCTATCTATCACTCTCATTGTGAAATATCTTTCTCTCTCACAGACACAAAACTCCGTCTCTCTGGATCTCATTTCTCTCTGATATCTATTTGTATGTGACTCACATGCACCCTCTCTCTATCTCTCTCACACCCACACACATAACCTAGCCTTCTGATCCACTCGACTCCTATCTCTAACTCACACTAGCTAGCATCTTTATCTTTCTATTTATTTGTTTCTCCATCAACCTTCTTTCTCGCCCTCACTCTTGATTCCTATCACGCACACTACATATGTTTCTCGCTACATGCAGTCAAGTGCCCTCTCACACACATATATAACTTCACCCTTTGAACCACCTGACGGTCATCTCCAACACCCAAACTAACAGATGTCCCTCTAGCTAGAATCTCCGTCTTTGTATCTATCTGTAGTTTCTCTGTCAACATTTCTTTCTCGCACGGAGTCTTGCTTCCTATCACCCACACTATATATGTCTCTCCATACATATGCATTTATAGGTTGATCTCTTTTGCACAATCGTTGCGCCTCACCCCCTCTGCTCGCCATAGATGCATGCTCCAACCCACGCCACTATCTCTTAAAGACAAAAACACATGCTCAATTGTCGGGCCTTCTTCCCTGCATTCTCACATGCATGCATATTGTCATACCGACCCGTCTCTCCCATGTCGTTGATCTTATGACTTATGTCTTCTTTCTTTTATCTCGATCATGCGCACGCGCACACACACACACATCCCACGTATACATGTATATATACCTCTCACACATGCACGTTCAAGGTCTCTATGTCTCCATACGTAGTTAATTACCCTCAATCCTAATGCCACATTGAATCGTTCTCCTCTTTTGTGCACATACCTTCTGCCTGGATGGGCAAAACACACACTCACACTTAACAATCTCCTTCTAGCTACCCCCCCCCCCCCCCCGCGCGCGCCTCTCACTCTTCCCCTATATCCCCGAAACCAATAAGACCATCCCTTTGTTTAATTCCCGCCTACATGCACCATCGATATATAGTAGTCTTCCTCAGTGTCTCTCGAACAAACACGTTCTCTCGATGTCGACTCCTCTCACGCACACGCACCTTCTCTTCCCTCTCTACAGGCATTTTCTCTCTCGCACCCCATCGTTGGTGGCCTCTGCCATACACATCACCTCTCTATGATGAAGCCATGCACACTTAAATTACATCCGCCACAGAGGACCCCACGACACACACACACACACACGCGCACACACACACACGCACGCACGCACGCACCCCCCACACACACTAAGACTCCATATCTCTCTCTCTCTCTCTCTCACACACACACACAAACACACACACACACGCACGCACCCCCACACACACTTAGACTCCATCTCTCTCTCTCTCTCTCTCACACACACACACACACACAAACTAAGACTCCATCTCTCTGTCTCCTCTCTCTCTCTCTCTCTCACACACACACACACCCCACACACACACTAAGACTCCATCCCACACACACACATGCTCTAGGCGGAGCATTTGTTCCTACCACCCTTCATCCAACCTTACCCGTATGATAAACAATCACCTTTATTTACTTGCATAACATGGACAGATTCCACTTTACTTTAGTAGTCAGCAAACTTATCATCTGTACCCTTATAAAAAAACGAGCTGGCGATGATGGTGTGCCTACCATCTTGTAATACAGACCGTATGATCTATATCTGACGGATAGAAAGCAAACTATGATAATTTTACAAAAGATACCTGCACCTCTCTCCACATCATTATCTCCCGCAACCTCATTGCTTAGCAATTAAAAAAGGAATAAGTCTCTAGAACAATCTAGCATGCCTGGTGGCCACTGCCGCCTGCCGGGGCTGTCCATCCCCATGCCTCTGCCCAGTCCGACCACCAGTCACCACCATGCTCCACTCCTCCTCGCCTTATCTCTCATCTTTCATTTTTTCGATGACATTCTCGAGATACCAGTTTTCCGATAAAATTCTCGAGATATCATTAGTTTTTACACATGGGATTACTCCTGCATGGGTCAATCACAACATGTGTTTTGTAAAAGAATGCATATTGATGTTCCGTGCAATGCACGAGAATCTTGCTTGTAATTATATAACGCAAATCACGAGCAGGAAGTGACATTTTTTTGACACAACCACGTTAACATGGCCATGTAAATCATGAGCGGGAAGGAGAACGGAAGCGGGCTGTGGAATAACGTTTTTACCACAATTTCTTAGGAAACTGAGTGCAATAATTGAGTAGTTTTGCAAACTACCATTACTACTATACCTGAAACGGTTCAAAACCTATACTCCCTTGCCAGCGTGCGCTTCCCGCGTGAAACAGCCAGCGTCGCCCTGGAGCGTGGAGTGGAGGCGACCTCTCACTGGCGCTGGCTTGAAGTGGCACGACGGCCGAGAGAGCGCCGCTTCCCGGTGCACGCGACTGCTCCGCGTCGAGACTGGCCATAGGCCCTGTTTGGATCCATGGGTTAGAGTTAGTTTGAGCTAGTTGGGGCTCAAATAACCCTAAAGTATCCAAGCATGAGGGTTTAAATTGGAGCAAGTTGCACCGAACCCACCAAAAAAAAACTATCCCACCCAAGAGGTGCTAACTGGAGATAGTTCTCATTGGGACCACTGAAAAATCACTTTTCTCTCTCCATGAACTGCATTTATTGTCAATCTAACCCTGTCACCCAAACACCTATTTGGCTACAATTAGTTTAGGGTTAGTCATGAGTTAGTTTAACCTCTAGCTAAGTTAGAGTATCAAACAGGAGCAGTATAGGACATGCAAGTTGCTCAAAGCATATAGGCAAATTCGTACGTGAAAGGACTTTTTTCTTTTTGAAAACAGAATGTGAAAGGTATTTTTTTAGAATGCTCTTGGCATGTCGCTAACATGTGATAGTTAACCGACCTCAATAGACGGCAGAAATGCCAGCCCGCCGCACTTTGATAGAGACGAGGAGGGAGAAGCGATACAGGTTGCTGGATTACTAGAGATAGGTGTCGCACGGAAGCCAAGAAATATGGTGATAGCATGGGTTAGCCATGTACTAGTATGATGTAACTACACTGGGCTGCCGTGTTTCATACTCTTCCAGTCCACTGTGGAGATGATTGGTTAATTTTATATCGCTGAATAATATTAAATATTATGAGTGCAGACGCTCCACCACGAGGTTCCTTGCTCCTTCTTGGTCGTCCGGAATCTATGTTCTTCCACTCTATTTTTTTACGTGAGCTTTGTTCATCCTTTTGCCAACACGCGAGACATCTAGCATCAAGGTGCACGTGTTATGCAACGATCGTTCCATCTATATGAAGAACACGTGGGACTGGAACTACGAGACGGACATGTACCCAGGAGTGGACGTACGAACCTGAGTAATGTAGCGCAGTAAGTGAAGTAGAAAGGCACAAATGGTATGAACATGCGTGGCATACAGGGTGTGTTTGGTTGCGTTCTCGTCTCAGCATAGTTATTCCCTCTTCATGCATGCTCAACTCAACACCCATCTTCATGCATGCTCTCTTCATGCATGCTTCTAGTGTATTTGTGCTAAACTAGTGTGGACTCATGCACCCTCCATACACTCTACCTAACACACAAAAGTAGGTCGAGAAGGGAACTCTTGGGTGGCATTTGTCTCTTACTACGTACTACCACTAAATGTTGTATGTGCAATGCACGATGATGTTATGGAGTACGTGCCTAAGTACTCTATTACTACTATATTAGTTGGAGGCACATATTAACTTTTATATTTGTTTACGTATATGTCCCGAGACCTTCCAACTAGACGTGTCTTTCTCTCCAGGTCGCACTTTGTATCGTTCATACCACTAAGTACTACTACGTGTGGTCTCCGACCCAGAAGTGGAAGAAGTGGAGACGCTCTACCACGCTGTTTTTTTTACGCTGGGCTCTACCACACTGTTCATGTCCCACTCCTTTCGCTGACATGTGGGACATCCAACACGTGCCGTGTTTGGCACCCTTCGTCGTAAGAGTTGAAACGCTACATCAGAAATAAACAATAATTATAAATCGGCAGTGATACTATTTTTTTGCGAACCAATCAGCAGTGATACTATACCACGCGGTTTCCTTGCTCCTCGATATTATCGCCAACATGTGGGACATCGACCATCCTGGTCCACTTGCCATGCACGCAGAACTCCAAGGGAGAGTCACCCAGGTCGTCGCACCACATTAACAATGACTAATGAGCCATCAAATCACAAGCCCACTTCCCACTTTGAAGTTGCTCGGACGAAGGAACCATCATGACTTCGTTGAATTCCGCTTCTTGAAGAAAACTACTGTACCAGCAGTACTGCTAGCTACAGTATTTACTCCAACAGAGGCCTCCTTTCGTTCATAGGATAGGAATATGAAAATCATAGGAAGTGAGATGACATGCATCTCAATTCCTATAGAGAAAGAGATGCCATTTGATGCATAGGATAGGAATGTTTCCATTTAGTCTAGGATAATGTACTGGTAATTTGCTCTAAAAACTATAGTAGTAACTAGTAGTACTGGTACATGCTCGTACTCAGACACAGACACACACACTAACTACTAGTACTACTACTTCTCACATGCTGGCCAGACGCTGTCGTTCTCCTTCCCGGCTTTGTCGGCGACACCCCACCGTGCTTGGATCTCCGCCGACCTCTCCGCAGCAGTGCGTGCGTCCTTTTCTTTCTTGCGGCAGCGGGCCTCTCTTTTCTTGAGTGCTTTCTGACTTTTCCGCTCCCTCTGTGCGGCTTTGGCCGCCTCTTGCTCTACCGCCCATTCGGCCTTGGCATCTTCAAATTCCCCCCACATAGTTGTGAAGTCGCGAGCGGCAATGAACTCGGCATGGAAGGATTCCATCGCTTCCCTACCATTTTGTGTGCGTTCGTGGGTGGCGAGGAACTCGGCGCGGCGGGATGCCATCGCTGCCTTACCGGTTAGTGTGCGGCGCGGTGGCATGAACGAAGCTTGGTGAGAGCTCTGGGGTGGAGTGGCCGGACAACCGTATAGTGCATTGGTTTGTCAAGAGCTCAAGGACAGAAGACGAAGCAAATTAGGATTCCCCTTCAATCCTGGTCATTTATTACCAAGTAAAATGCATTGGCGGTCATCGAACTTGTCTTGATAGCTCACTTTGATCATTGTATATGAGATATGGTGATTATACGGTCACTGGCTCAGCGTATAGCTCCGTATTTGTATGGTTGACCAGTCAAATAGTCCGCATGCGCCTCATCAGCTCGTGTTCTTTATCTATCTATGCGGGCCTACCCGTGAATGGAGAAAGAAATACTGTAAAAACCAAAATTATGTGTATGTGGGGAATCAAACCACGGACTCGTCGCTGCAACGCACCCTCGTCAGCCAAATGAAAATGAAATACTTCGTGTCAGACACTCACGCTCACGCTGTCAAAGCATTCTAATGCATGCACGTCGCCCTCTAAATCAAAGTCCTGCTCATGGCGCAACGCAAACGGTGAGCCCATCACCTGCGCGCCCCGGCGGTGCCTGACATTACTGTTTAGACGTTTGATGGAGGCCTACGCGAACGCCGAGCATGTATTCACCTGGCTCAACACCAACGTTCATACTCGGACCGCCTTGCTCATGTATATTGTCCATCACAACAACAATCTATAAAACAGCCTAAGCTAGAGAGGGTACTATGGTAGTATGGTACGGAGTATGTACTATCATGAGCGACCGATCTTAGTGCCACTGCACACCGAAACCCCTTCCATCACTAGCGTGCACTTCCCGCCTGAAATGGTCACCGTCTCTCCAGAATGTCAATGCCGCATTCACCGGACTTAACTGCAGGTGCAATTGGTGTGTCACTGACATGCGGGCCAGACGCCCGTTCTGTCCACATGTCAGTAACCCAAACGCATCTGCAGTTAAGTCACTGAAGCAGCATCCCCATTCACACCCGACGAACCTACTCCGGCGCCAGTTGTCCATCCATCTGCCGCGGCTCATTGCCATTCGCCCACTATATTAACTTGAGCCCCAGCTCCCAGCCATAGCCAAAGACCCACACTTATTATCCTCCGATCCCTTCCTTCTGTCGGCACCACTTCAACCATGGCCTCCTGGCGCTCCGAAGCTCTCTTGGACGTACTGTCGCAGGAGCAGACGAGGGACATCGGCGGCTCCGCTCTGGGCACACTCCAAAGCTCTCTTCGACGTACTATCGCAGGAGCAAATCAAGGAGATTGCCGGCACCCCCCGGCACCCTCCGCCGCCACGACCACGAAACCGGCGCGCGTGCGCCGGCGCAGCTGGCAGCAAGGAAGAGTAGTACACGGTAGGTCGCCGCCGCTCTGGTACCGGGAAGGCCACCGCTACTCCACTCAGTCGACGCCAAGCTTGGTGGGGTAAACATTGGCGGCCGATTAGCCGCTTGTCGGCGACGTGGAGGCGGAACTCTTCAGAACCTTGTGCTCCGGCCAGAGGAGGAGGTTATCGATGCGGATGAGGAGGAGGCAAAGGCAATGACCGGCTTTCTCAGGTTCATGGCCGGACATGGTGGTCAGGCGCCTACGCTCGTTTAGATTAGGTTTACAGTAGTTTTAGTACGGTTTGTGCGAAATATGTAATGAATTTCGTCAAGTTTGTAGGAAAAGTTTTCGAAATGTAATGAATTTCATCCGGTTAATTTGAAATTTGCTTTGTTTGCACGAATTTCGTCCGGTTAGTTCATATAGTTGTTGAAAGGTATGCGGGCAGTATCGGATGGCATCCATCAGTGTCCTCGGACAGATGCCGGTGTAAATTTGTGGGCCAGCGCTGGAGATGCCCTAACTATCATGCTATAATCGCTAACAGTCCGCCATTATTTGGCAGGGAATAGTTATCCCTCGATCAAAATCAGATCCGCGGTGTTTCGCACTCCTCCCGCGTAAGAGTGTAAACTCTTGCTTACATAAAAATGGAGCAAGTGGACGGCACTGTAGCATGTCATATCACTCGAACTAGCCCGCCTAACAAGCGGGAAAGCACCGCCCTCGTCATTTTGTTCTGGATTTCTATCGATCGATCGCGCGAAAATGTTACGCTTCACAAATTCTAAAGGAAAAGGCGGCACACTTACGACTCGTACGCGTCGCAACCCCGACAGTCCAGCTTGCACGCCGCTCACCAGAGGGGACACGCGTTGTCTTGCAATTTCACTGACATGTGGGACCGTAATTGAAAAAACCGTCGATAGCCAAAATCTAATCGCTCGGTGGGCGTCGGCTGAGAAGAGAGAAACGGGGGAGGGAGAAGAGATCGCCCGCCCGCCACGCACGGACTCCAAGAAATATATGGTGATAATGTGAGGTGGGCCATGCTAGAGTCCGGACCGCTTCTGGAGCCCGCTCTCACTGCCCTGGCCCCTCAAGACGCCAGCTGCCCGCCGCATGCATAGCAAGTAGTCCCCGCTTATGTGGAGGAGAGAGAGGCATTGACAAAGTCAAGGAGTAACAGTGGAGACAATAGCTTTCATCAAAAATAAACAATCAAAACTCGTTGCTCGTTGTCGATGTCAAAACCGGCGGATCTCGGGTAGGGGGTCCCGAACTGTGCGTCTAGGCGGATGGTAACAGGAGACAAGGGACACGATGTTTTTACCCAGGTTCGGGCCCTCTCGATGGAGGTAAAACCCTACTCCTGCTTGATTGATATTGATGATATGGGTAGTACAAGAGTGGATCTACCACGAGATCAAGGAGGCTAAACCCTGGAAGCTAGCCTATGGTATGATTGTTGTTATGGTTGTCCGTCCTACGGACTAAAACCCTCCGGTTTATATAGACACCGGGGAGGGCTAGGGTTACACAGAGTCGGTTATAATGGTAGGAGATCTACATATCCATATTGCCAAGCTTGCCTTCCACGCCAAGGGAAGTCCCATCCGGACATGGGACAAAGTCTTCAATCTTGTATCTTCATAGTCTTGGAGTCCGGCTGCCGATGATAGTCCGGCTGTCCGGACACCCCCTAGTCCAGGACTCCCTCAGTAGCCCCCGAACCAGGCTTCAATGACGATAAGTCCAGCGCGTTTATAGTCTTCGGCGTTGCAAGGCGGGTTCTTCCTTAAGTTCCATGTACCTGCCGAACAGTGTCCGGCTTCCTTATCAATGTTGCGCTTCTTGGCTTCCACGCCCAATAATGGCCATCTTCCACGCGTCGCACGAATGCGAAAAGCCAGGGTATCTTTTATGTTTTACCCCCTAGCTGTGCAAATAATCTGCCTATAAGAGAGGCAAGAATCCAGATCCAAATCACACCATCTTCCTTCCGCGAGTACTCATCGGAGCGCTTCCGACCAAAAATCCATTCCATCATGGACCATCGACGCAGCTCCTCCTCTCGCGCTCCCAGCCCTCTACCAGGAGACTGACGGAGATGTTCTGTCCCGCACAGCGAGCTGGTGACGCTCAAAGCGAAGGGATATCTCCCTCCGGCCTTCATGGTCCCAGTTCGAGCCGGGCTGGCCACCTACCAAGGTGGGAAACAAGCGGAGGCTACCCCAAGTCCCAACAAAGGGGAGCGGGTATGCTTCGTCCCCTATCTAATAAGGGGGCTCGGATTTCCTATACATCCGTTCCTCCGCGGGCTCCTGGAGTTCTACGGACTCCAGCTCCATCACCTCACGCCCGCCTCTATCCTGCATATCGCGGGTTAAGTAGCTCTTTGCGAGCTGTTTCTGGGCGTCGAGCCCCATTTTGCACTGTGGAAGAGGTTGTTCTGCCTTGTACCCCGCTCTCACGAGGGGTCCATATATCAAGTGGCGGTGCTGAAATATGGCGCATCGCCGGGACCGGATATCCATCCGAAACCCCTAAGAAGGCGTCCGAAGACTGGCCTTCAGAATGGTTTTACATAGAAGACGCTCTGCTGCCGGACCCTGTTCGGATCGGCCTCCCAGAGTTCAGTAATGCTCCTTTGAAGAAACGCCTTAGCTGGCGCCCACGGAGCCCCCAACTGGAGGAAGACAAGAGCGTCCATTATTTAATGGACCGGATAAGGTTACTGGCCCATTCCGGGTTGACCATGATTGGAGTCATGGAAACATGCGTTATGCGGGGGGTGCAGCCACTGCAATACAGGGGCCACCCTATGTGGGATTTCAATGGGGAGGACGATGCCACCCGTCATGGCCGCAAAGGGCCGGGTTCGGCCGAGGACCTGGCGAAGATCCTGTCCGGCCTGTTCAAGGGGGAGAAGGAGGACTTCCTCCAGACGAACCCGTTGAATGGGTTCTCCATGAATAATCCCCGGTGTTGGGTAAGCGAACACTCTGTGTGCCCGTCCCACGCTTTCGAAGTTTAAGCTTCTTATATTATGTTTTCGACGCAGGAGCTGTGTCGGGTTGTGGAGGGCATGCTTAGTCCAGCTCCGCAACCCGAGGATCTAGAGAGATCCCAGGATCCGGCCTCCGAAGAGGATCCGGACATAAAGGTGGAGCTAATCGATGGGGGTGTTCCACCAGCTCAGCATGGATAATGCTTTAGTCGCCATTACGGCTGACTACCCCGGACTATATCCGGCTTCCCAGGTGATTGTGACCGAAGTCCTGACACCATTATTCCTTCCTTGCTTATTTCTGACCACCGTATACGATGGCGCTTTGCAGGAGGCGCCTCCAAGGCGGGAAGCCGAGCCCGCGGCGGCTGACCAACAGGGGTCAGTCCGGCCCAGTAGGCGGAAGAGGAGCGCGGCGCGGATTGAAACGTCGCCGCAAAGGTATGGCTCATAGTTTGTTATTTAGAGCAACGTTCCTAGGAAACGTTTGAATGCTCATGACCTTTGTAGGAGGAAAAGCGCCCGCCGGACTGCGGGGGTAGAGGTTGCCAACCCAGCCTCTACCAGCCAAGCTCCAGCACCTGGTCTGGAGGGGGAGGCGAGCGCAAGGCGCGAGCCGGATACTCCTCCAACGGAGGATGCCGACAGACTGTCCGCCACCAAGTCTGAGGTGGAGAGCACCATGAACCACAGGCGCTGCCGGACAGTTTTTTGTGACGCGTGCTTCTCCCCTGAGGCGTTGAATGCCTTTAATGCGGGGGACGCGCACCTCCGTGCTGCTCAAGATGGTTTAACCAGAGCCACGGAGCAGTATGTAAAAGACATACGGGTAAGAGATTTTAATAGTTGTATATGCCAGTAGCCCCTGAGACTTAAAGTAGTTATATTAACTGATTTAAGGATCATCTGAAACGTAGGATCTTATGGAGAAGAATACCCAACTGTCTCAGGAGCTGCAAGAGTGTAAAGCCCAACTCGAGGCCGCACTTGCTGCCGTAGGAGGAAACACAGAGACCCCTCGTGGTAACACATTATTTTTAAAAAGATAAGTGGTGTGCGGCATGCGCGCAAGTCTAATAATGACATTGCAGGTGCTGCCGGACAAGATCCGGACAGGCAAGAACTACTGCGCCAGCTGAAGGCCGGCGAGAGGGTGCTGAATAAGGTGCAGCAGGAAAGGAACAAGCTCCAGGATGCCCATGCCCAGCTTGGAGAAGAGCTGAAAGGCGTTCGGGCCGAGCTGTCTGGCTCGATCCAGGAGAATCAGCGGCTTCGTCGTGGCATCTATAGTAAGTGCTTGAGCAAACTCCTTTGAAAAGAAGAGTTCGACGAGGAAGTCAATTGACAAAATATGTCTGTAGGTATGCTCACAGGTCGCCCTGCGGAGGAGATGCTCGTATCGACGGGTGATCAACTTCCCGAACTATTGCAGCTGCTCGAACGAGTTCGGCAGGCAATGAGCGGTGTCGTCCAGGCTTTATGGCCAGCCCTCTCCCTGCCCGAAGGCCTTGGGGAGCTTGCGGAGAAGCTTCAGGGAATGCGGCAGCGCTTCCATTTGTGGAAGATTTCGGCCTGCCGCCAAGGTGCTAGGGAGGCCTGGGCCATGGTGAAGACGCGGTACAAGAAGGCGGATCCCAACCACATGGCCGAGGTCAGACCTGTGGGGCCCGATGGGAAGGAGATCCCTGTGAGTTTAGTATACGGCCAAGTAGAGTTGGCCGCTAAATTTTCCCAACGGGACTGTAAATTAGACAGCCTGTTAGACGGGATTGAGGAGGAATACAGTCAGTCTATTTGACCATGTATTTTAAAATGACATGTAAAATGCCTTCTAGCCGGATTGTAGATCGTTTGTCTTTGCCAACCTTTTCGCTTCAACCTCGGGACCCTAGAGTCCCGAGTGTGTCCGAATACCTTCTCGGTTAAGAAACAACCAGGGCATGCATGGAGACCAGGCGTAGGGGTCATTAGTGCTTTATCAGACAAGTGCCCAACTAGTTATGTCATATTACATGGTTAGTAAGAAACATCTTCCAGGGAGAATAGTTCCGTTAAGGGTTCCTTTCCCTGGGAGGCATGCCCTAAAGTGCATGTCCGGTCTGCCAAAAGAGCAGAAAAACATCTGGGGGCAGATAAATAAGTGGGTAAAAAATCATCTTTCAAGTCACCGACTGATAATTCCCTTAAGAACGCAAGCTTTCGGCTTCACCCAGTCTGAGGTACACATCCGGCTGACCCGGCAGTAACAATCGCAGAGGTGCTCCCTTTACCTCCTAGCCAAACAATCGGGAACGTAGGGGTAAGCACAGGAGCCAGGCAACCCAGCTTGGCCAAAACTCAAGTCATATCGATGCATACAATGGTGAATAAAAGGTACATGTGGAAGCTTGACACATGTGCTGGGCATGAAACCCTTATAATTAAGCTTCTGGTAAAGAAGCCCCCAGGTATAATGAGTGCGGATGGCACGTCAAGTGTGTGCGAGCAATGCGCAAGTAGGCCTTTAAGGGCTTTTTAGGAAAAGGGGTGAGAGGAGAAAGAGAAACAAAAGACAGCTGAAGTGTAAAAATTTGGACGGGGGAAGGGGACGAACTCTTAGTCCGGCACTAGGCGTAGAATCTTTGGAGGCGGGCTGCGTTCCATGGGTTCGGCTCGAGTCGGTTGTCCGACGCATTTCGTAGATGGTACGCTCCGCCGGTTAGGACTTGATCGATAATGAAGGGGCCCTCCCATTTGGGCTTGAGCTTGTCCTTTTTCTTGTCCGGCAGGCGTAGAACTAGTTCGCCAATGTTGTAAGTCTTGGCCCGTAATTCTCTGCTTTGATATCTTCGAGCCTGCTGCTGATAGAATGCGGAACGAGCCTCGGCGACGTCGCGTTCTTCCTCCAATGCGTCCAAGCTGTCCTACCGATCCAGCTCGGCTTCTCTTTCTTCGTACATGCGCACTCGAGGTGAGTCATGAATGATGTCGCAGGGCAAAACTGCCTCTGCGCCGTATACCATAAAAAATGGTGTGAATCCGGTAGTACGGTTGGGCGTTGTCCGCAGCCCCCAGAGTACGGAGTCGAGCTCCTCTACCCAGTGCATGTCAGATTTCGTAAGTGACTGCACTAGTCTGGGTTTGATGCCACTCATTATTAGACCGTTCGCTCGTTCCACTTGACTGTTGGTTTGAGGATGATAGACTGAAGCGTAATCGAGCTTAATGCCCATATTTTTGCACCATGATTTAACCTCGTCGGCCGTGAAGTTCGTGTCGTTATTGGTGATGATGCTGTGGGGGACACCATAACGGTGTACTACCCCGGATATGAAGTCTATCACTGGTCCGGACTCTGCCGTTTTAACTGGCTTGGCCTCTATCCATTTGGTGAATTTATCCACCATGACCAATAGGTACCTTTGCTTGTGGGTTCCCCCTTTAAGGGGTCCAACCATGTCAAGCCCCCAGACCGCGAACGGCCAGGTAATGGGTATAGTTTTGAGGGCGGTGGGTGGCATATGGCTCTGATTAGCAAAGAGCTGACAACCGACGCATCTTTGGACTAAGTCCTGAGCATCTGCCCGGGCCGTCGGCCAATAAAATCCTGTACGGAATGCCTTTCCTACAAGGGCCCGAGCTGCGGCGTGGTGTCCGCCTAGTCCGGCATGAATTTCAGCCAGAAGGTTTCTCCCTTCCTCTTCGGAGATACACCTTTGAAGGACTCCGATTGTGCTTTTCTTATAAAGTTCTCCCTCATGGACCTTGTAGGCTTTAGATCGCCGAACTATGCAGCGGGCCTCATTTTGGTCTTCGAGGAGTTCCTGCCTAAGCAAGTAGGCTAGGAATGGCTCTGTCCACGGGGCGATTACTGCCATTATTTCGTGGGCTGAAGATGTTATTTCATCGGCTGAGTCGCTGATTATGTCAGATTGTCTTGTCTCGGTTGTTGTGGCTGCTTCTGGTTTGTTATTTCCGGACTCCTCTTCCCATAGTACGGATGGCTTAAAGATCCATTCCAGGAAGATATTTGGAGGGACAGCGTCACGTTTTGCGCCGATGCGTGCCAATATGTCGGCTGCTTGGTTATTATCCCGGGCTACGTGGTGGAATTCAAGTCCTTCAAACCTAGCTGACATTTTTAGGACAGCGTTACGATAGGCTGCCATTTTCGGATCCTTGGCATCAAAGTCTCCATTTACTTGGGATATTGCAAGGTTTGAATCCCCGCACACCTCTAGGCGTTGAATGCCCATGGAGACTGCCATCCGGAGGCCATGTAAAAGGGCCTCGTATTCGGCTGCGTTGTTGGAGTCCGTGTACATTATTTGAAGTACGTATTGGACCGTGTCCCTGGTTGGGGACGTCAATACGACACCAGCCCCCAATCCGGCCAACATTTTAGAGCCGTCGAAGTGCATGATCCAATTGGAGTTTGCGTCGTACTCTTTGGGGAGTTTGGCTTCGGTCCATTCAGCGATGAAGTCAGCCAAAACTTGCGACTTTATAGCTCGCCGAGGTTTGTAAGTTATATCGAATGGTAAGAGCTCAATGGCCCATTTTGCAATCCTGCCCATCGCGCCGCGGTTGTTTATAATGTCGTTGAGGGGTACTTCGGAGGCCACTATTATTGAACACTCTTGAAAGTAGTGTCGGAGCTTCCGGGATGCCATGAACACCGCATACGCTATCTTTTGATAGTGCGGGTAACATGACTTGCAGGGGGTTAACACAGTGGATACGTAGTACACTGGTTTTTGAAGAGGGAATTTATGCCCTTCCGTCTCTCGTTCGACGACGGGTACTGCGCTTACAACTTGATGTGTTGCCGCGATGTATAACAACATTGGTTCGCCCAGGTTGGGCGCAGCCAGGACCGGATTTGTTGCCAATATGGCTTTTATTTCTTCGAGTCCGGCGGTGGCAGCATTCGTCCACTCGAAGTGTTCAGTGCGCCTAAGGAGGCGATAGAGGGGCAATGCCTTTTCTCCTAGACGGGAGATAAAGCGGCTTAGAGCCGCCACGCGTCCAGTCAATTTTTGTATTTGTTTGAGGTCTTTTGGAATATCTAGCTGTGACAGAGCTTGGATCTTGGCTGGATTTGCTTCAATTCCTCTACCGGACACAATGAAGCCCAGGAGTTTTCTGGCTGGTACACCAAAAACGCATTTTTCCGGATTCAGCCTGATGTCATATGCTCGGAGGTTGTCGAATGTGAGCCTCAAATCTTCTAGTAGGGTTTCGACGTGTTTGGTTTTGACGACTACATCGTCTACGTATGCCTCTACTGTTTTGCCGATCTGGGTGGGATTCCGGGCATATCCGAAGGGTGCCAGGCGAAAATATCCCAATTTTTTCGAAGGAATTCTCGCAGTGCGGCGTCTACATCAGGGTTCAACTGTGCCCCAATGGAGGCCGTCTTTGTCGGGTCCGTTGGATGGACCTGGAATTTTACTATTTCGTCCGCTGGTTAATGGAGGTGGACTTGGATCTCTTATCGAGTATCACATCGTCCCTATTTACAGTAGAGCGCAGCGTAGTGAGTTCTTCTGCCGCTAGGGCTTCAGATAGTGCCTCCAGGGCTAATGCGGCTGTCTTGTTTTCGGCACGGAGTGCTATGTCCGTATCACTAACGAGAGTGATTATTCCGCTGGGCCCAGGCATTTTGAGCTTCATGTACCCGTAATGGGGTACGGCTTGAAAAATTGTGAATGCCTCTCGTCCTAATATAGCGTGATATCCGCTGTTGAACGGGGCCACTTGGAACATGACTTCTTCGGATCTGTAATTGTCCGGCAAGCCGAACACCACATCGAGTGTGATTTTTCCAGTGCAGCGTGCTTCCTGGCTAGGGATTATTCCTCTGAAGGTTGTGCTGCTTCGCTCAATGCGGCTCCAGTCTATTTCCATTTTTTGAAGAGTTTCCTCGTAGATGAGGTTTAATCCGCTGCCGCCATCCATGAGGACCTTGGTAAGTCGAAAGTTGTCCACTATTGGACTAAGTACCAGTGCGGCTGGTGCTCGGGCTGTTCAGAATTTAGGTTCGTCGCTGGCATTGAAGGTGATGGCTGTGTCGCTCCATGGATTTGTTGTTGCTACTTGGTAGACTTCGGCGAGGCTGCGGATTGTTTGCTTCCGCATATTATTTGATGCGAAAGTCTCGAAGACTGTTGATACCGTACCGGTATTGTTGGAGTGGTTTTCCGGGGCTAGAAGCTCCTCGCCACTTTTGGCCACCTGCCCTAATATCCAACATACTCGAAGGCTATGTGTTGGGACGGCGTCCTCTGTACTGTGAATTTTACAGGGTCCGCTAAGCCATCCCTCCAGTACGGTTTCGTGCCTTTTGTGGGGTTTTTGCTTTTTGGTTTTTGTACTTGGTGCCTGAGTGTAATGCACCCTTTTGTTGTGAACTAGGGTTGTATTCGGGGCCGGATTGTCCCAAAACTTATTTTTGGTTATCCGGAAACTCTCCATCGCACAGTACTTTCGTACTATGGATGCCAGGTCGGCGAAGCGTGTAATTTCACGACGGCTGACGGCGTTCAAGATTCCCTCGTCCATGCAATTATTGCAAAAAATTGAGATTGCGTTTTCCTCTCGGTAGTCCTTTATCCTGTTCATAACCAGGAGGAATCTGGCCCAGTAGTGATGTACTATTTCAGCGGGCTCTTGCCGGATTAGATATAGATCGCATATGTCTGGGTGGGTGGGTGGAATTAAGTCCGGAACCCTACCCATCTCGAGGCTCAAGGGCCGAGAAGTTTCCAAATTTGGAAGCTTGGATTGCTGGACGTTGTCTAACGAGTCCGGTCCGATGCCTGACTTTAGGTTCAGTGCTTGATCGAAGTCCGTCCCTCCGCGGGAATCCGGCATGGAGGGTTCTGGAGCCCGGACATGACTAGTTTTCAATATAGGAGAAGAGTCGCCGCGTTGTTCCTCTACCACTACAATGTGGTGGGTGACCTGGGGAGAGTTGATCTCTCTCAGATCGGTTTTAAGCCCAATCTGATTGTAGTCTGTAGCGACTCCCAGGGCGGCGATGCGATCCAAGAGCTCGTTTACGGACGAGAGCTCTATTGGATCCAACCGCTCGGCGAATTCCGAGCTGACGTGAAGATTGCTTTTGACGACCTGAGAGGTCATTGTCGAAGCGGTGGCCAGACAGGTGGTCATAAGAAAACCACCTAGCCGGATAGTTTGGCCGGCGGCCAAGGCTCCTTTGGCGAAAATACCGTCGTTGAAGACGGGAGGAGGCATCCTTCCTATCGGTGACGGCACAGAGGAACTCTCAATGAAAGCACCAATGTCGGTGTCAAAACCGGCGGATCTCGGGTAGGGGGTCCCAAACTGTGCGTCTAGGCGGATGGTAAGAGGAGACAAGGGACACGATGTTTTTACCCAGGTTCGGGCCCTCCCGATGGAGGTAAAACCCTACTCCTGCTTGATTGATATTGATGATATGGGTAGTACAAGAGTGGATCTACCACGAGATCAAGGAGGCTAAACCCTAGAAGCTAGCCTATGGTATGATTGTTGTAATGGTTGTCCGTCCTACGGACTAAAACCCTCTGGTTTATATAGACACCGGGGAGGGCTAGGGTGACACAGAGTCGGTTACAATGGTAGGAGATCTACATATCCGTATTGCCAGGCTTCCCTTCCACGCCAAGGAAAGTCCCATCCGGACACGGGATGAAGTCTTCAATCTTGTATCTTCATAGTCTTGGAGTCCGGCTGCCGATGATAGTCCGGCTGTCCGGACACCCCCTAGTCCAGGACTCCCTCACTCATCCTCTATATCGGAAAGAATACTTTCATTCGCCGACACGTGGGACGTCGACCATCCTGGTCCACCTGCCATGCACAAAATTATCCTGGTCTACCCCGGTCGTATCGCGGGCCCAACCTTTCCCACTGTAAATTGTTCGGACGAAGGAACCATCATGACTTCGTTGAATTCCGCTTCTCCAAGAAAACTTACTGTACCCGCAATACTGCTACCACACGCGAAGACTGGACGGCACTGTACCACGCCATATCACTGAAACCCACTAGGCCAAACTAGCCCGCCTAGGTCATCTATTTTGGAATGGAGGGAGTACGTCTCTACACTGCTATGATTTTGTGTTGCACATTCTCTGTACTTTTGCTACGATTTTCCTACCCTATGAACCAAATGAGGCCTGAATGTATGTTGACTATTGTCCGATCGATCACTAAGCCTACAATTTTAGGAGCTAGGGCTATTGGTCGATCGACGAGGGATAAGTATAAGCGTACCACGAGCTCATCAGCCCCAACGTTTCTCTTCGGTGACTGTTTTGCAAGTACTATAGCTCGCATAGTAGCTAGCCTACTAACACAAAGAATCATCAAACAAGCCCTGCTGATATGATAAACAGTTCAAATTTACATCTAAGCATGCCATATATTACATCAAAAGCTGGTGAGGATACATCTGTTTCCATAACTCGGAGAGGGTTCGCATGATTCATCGCATGATTCACTATCAAACAAAAGTAGCAAGATCCGCCCACACAAGACAGTGCACTAGCCCTAAGATGGTTTGATAACACGCATCATTCTGGTAATTAAACACAGGGCAATGCAAACTACCCTGAAGGATTAGCGCGACCAACTATTTCTTGTCATCGATCTCTCGCACAATGACCACAACACGGACAACGGCATGGGAATCGATTTCTGGGGCGATGTCCACAGGACTGACCGCGACATCGGAATCGATCTCTGGGGCGATGTCCACAGGATGGACAGCGGCATCGGAATCGATCTCTGGGGCGATGCCAACAGGACGGGCCATGACATCGGAATCATCAAGGACAACCTGCACAACCCTAACATATTAGCAAGCACATTGCAAATAATCAAAAACCACAACTATGGTAATAAGCCATTATTTTTTACCTTGTGCAGCTCATCGGGGGATCTCATCCCTCCGGGGGCCATCTCCTCGTCCTCGATGGGGGCCATCACCTTACCAGGGGAATACTGCTTCTCAACGGCGACTATCTCCTCAAACTCGGTCTTGAGCCTCACATAGGTGGCAATCAGAGTTCCTGGGGTAGGCATGGTGGGGCCCCTACTGTTCTTCCAACTTTCTTTGAGGAGTTCGTCCGCCAACATCCTCAACTCTTTAGCCAGTGCTTGTTTCTTGGAGTTCTTCGTCTCCATGGGTTGGCCCGCCAACATGGTCAACTCGTTGGTTGGTGCTCGCTTCCTGGAGATCGCTGTCTCCAGTGGGTTGTCTGCCGGCAACTCTTTGCCTAGTGCTCCAAGATCCATCAATGAACTGACAAACAAAAAACAATCGAAAGGAAACCACAATCGCAATGAAAACGGGAAAAGAATAGGATGTGAGAATCAGTCGGTGCTTTGCAAAAAGAAGATCATTGGAACGAAAATATAGCAGCATAACTGATTCGCCCACCTTTCCTTCGTCGGTACAGAAGAAAAATGGCGGAAGTGAGTAGCCTGGAGTGAGGTTTTCTTCAAGAAGGGGAAGAAAGGGCTTGAACGAGCGTTCCAATGAAATGATGGTTGCTTCGTCCAGTCCAACTTGGAGGCCACCTTACCACTGCTGGTAAAGGTGTGGGTTTTGTGACATGACGGGTCATGACGGCAACACCGGGGTGACAGGTGAGTCTCGACTGTAGCACCTCACTGTGATTTGGTGGATGGCACGCGGGCCCGGATGCTTTGAAATGTCCCGCATGTAGATAGAGCGGCTAGTCATATAGGAGTGCTTAATATTGTGCACCGCGACCAAGGCAGAGAGGAAAACGAGAGAACTACGTAATTAATGCATGAGTTTAATTAGGGTAGTTTTGTAAAGTACGAGATACAGTACATTCCTCCAATCGCAAAATGCCTTAGTTCATGAGATTTGAGATTTGAGCCCTATAAACCGGAAGGGAGGGGGTACTGCACACGGTATAGTCTAGTCACTTGTTGAAATCTCTAGAAAGGCAAATAGTACTCCTTTCCGGTTTACAGCTACATAAGGGAATTGTGTACTACTCCCTCCATCTAGGTGTGTAAGTCATCTTACGAAAACCAAATAGTCCCAAAACACTTAGGCGCGGTGCATTAATTTCTACCTTGTTTCTTGTTTCTTGACATACGTATCAACCAATAAGAGATGAGACGTGTGCATGCTTTTAATGACTTGCAATGGCTAGTTCATTGCATGGAATGCTATTAATTAGCAAATAAACATTGGTGACCCTAGGAGGAAACGGTGCTAAGCGCGTGGACCTACGCAGAATGAGTATCAACCAATGGATAATGGAGTTTAATTGTTAAACAATAGCAATTTTGTCTCATGCAAGAGCCTGGCTAGTACTCCAAGGAACCGCACCACGCGAGTGTTCGCAACTGCCACATTCGGTTTGCGCTTGGCTCTTCGCCTCTTCGAGAAGACGAACAATGATGTTACTCCTACTTCTACAGTATCGAATCCACTGCTGCATGTCCGTCCACCTCGTGCGGGAGAGATAGCGTGTAGCAAAAGCTTCTACTTACTGCTCCTGCCTTTGCGTCTATGACAGGTGGGCCCAACAGGTGGTTGGCCCACCTGTCATGCAGCCAAAGGCAGGTGCAGTTAAGGCACCGTAGCTCGTCCACGAGGGAGAGGGCATCGTAGTAATCAAATTTCTCGGTCTTGTACGAGTTGACGCGACACATCAAAGCACTGCACTTGATAAATGTCTTTTTTACACATTTCAAATGGGCTACTTCGTATGTAGGAGTAGACATATTCTGCTTCGTATGTAGTCACTTGTTGCAATCTCTAAAAAGACTTATATTTGGAAACAGAGGGAGTACAACGCATGCATGCATGCCGTGACTTTCCTTTTGATACTTGCATGTGTTGATTTGATGCACCTTGCCAAATTTTGACTATAAATTTAACTAACCAATTTTTCATGCATGTCACAAAAAATTACGGGGCTGTTTGGATTGTGACTATGTTTGTCTTCTGTTGCCACATTATTTTTCCCACACTTGCCACACTTGCCTAACCTGAGTTGCTCAAATTGTTAGACACACTTTGGCTTGCCTAAGGGAATCTTGCCACAATTTTTGTGTCGATGACATGTGGGGTTCTCTGCTAATAAAAAATTCTTGTCTTAGGTGTGGCTAATAAAAAAGACTTATATTTAGGAACGGAGGGAGTAGAAAATATAAATAATAATGCATGTTGGGGCAACCCATGTTTTCGCTAATTTTAGCCGTGGGCTTGTTCACAATTTTTACGAGGGGGTGGTTGTTCAATTAATGGAGGGACTTGTAGTACCAGAAATGAATGATACAAAGTGCGACCTGGCACACCGTAACACCACTTGGAACAAGCGGGTAGCTATCTCAAAAAACAATCAACAACTAAAAAAACCGTGACCTAGCATGTAGTAGTACACAATTTAAACGATTGTTTTGATGGAGTGAAAAAGGAAAACTACCCCACTACTTATATATAGGCCAGAGCCTCCGCGCTTGCTTGCTAGGGCTGCTCTATTCACACACTCTCATCCTCTCCAGATCTAAACAAGATAGGGGTAGTAACACTGTCTTTCTCCCTTCAAAAAACACTGGCTTTCTATCCTCACCGCTGGTTACAGATCCGGACGTATCCCCCTCCGCCGGTGAAGGGGAGGAGGGGCAACGTTTAGGCCGTCATCGACAGCGAGGGAGGAGACCCACTGCCGGCCGCGCCGTTATCTCTGGCCGAGCGCCGGCGCGGGAGGTCCTCCGATCCCTTCGTCGTTGCCTGTGGGCGGATCCGGCCTCCCGCCGCCCACCTATCCACATCTCGACGACCTTCAGGTATATCTTCATTCGAAACCGCCTTAGCTCTACTTCCCCATCTCGCTACGTCGCTGCATGTGCATCATTTTCTACCTCTCAGCCCCTCTCGATCAGATGGTCCAACGTCACCTATTTTTCTTCTTCTATTGTTAGAGGTAAAGCTACTTCATGGAGTCGAATCTTGTACTCCCTTCGTCCGAAAATACTTGTCATTGAAATAAAGTGGGGGTGGGGGAATTTAGTATGTACATCGGACTTGGTACAAACAGGAAGGAAAGGGGATGAAAGTAGTACAGACTGGTCATCCAACCGGTCTCTTGGTCGAAAAGGGAAATATAGGGGTAACGTTGTACATAGTGGTATGACCAGGACTAGATTTGCTATCCACACATAGGAGTAGGTGGCTAGAGTGAACAAAAATGGGACCAACCCAGATATGTTTCTTGGATGTTTGTTTCTCGGGGCAACAAACTATGAATCACCACTTTATGCCCCTGTTTACGTACATGGTGCTACTGGTGCACCCACTGTCCCATGCCCTTATACCAAATATTTAGGCTTCGGTCGGAATAAAGGGGCAGAAAAGAGGACCGAAATAGGAAAGGAATGTAGGTATAAAACTATGGAACAACGAACCGGAGGAAACTCTCAAGAGAATGTGTTCGGATGGACTACGAAATGTACAAATTTGTTTTCTTAGAGTAGCATGCTTGGCAGTATAAGATGCTATTTGTTTATTCAGCTGCATAGTGACTACTCTTGTCCTCACCTCACGTACCACACATAGGTTGATTTTTTATTCGGGCAAACACAGCACAGCAACCCGTCTAACGCATGGCAGCGAGCGCCTGCCTCGGGCTTCCGCCCAAAAAATGAGCAGCGCATGGATGTTCCTAATCCGATGGAATCAGTACTACCAGACCAGATTTCCTATGAAACACTATTCACCTTTCCCGTGTTCTGAACGGTTGTAAGGGAAAGAATACCGTAGGAATTGTGTTCCTACGAAAATCCTGCACCAAACCTGTGAACCGAACGCAGCCTTAGCTGTTCTTAATATAATGTCCCTGGTAAAAATGAAGCCATGCCACTGTTTTTGCCTGTAATTGTTTGAGACTCTGACAAGTTTAGCCAAATGTTTTTGCCTGTAATTGTTCGAGACTCTGACTGTTTCCTCTGTGCCTTTTTGTGCAAACAGGGATATCCAATTCACCTGGTTGCTGTTGTGACCTTTTGGTGCACTGCACAAAACTCTTCTTAAAAGAAGTGACTTTTGTGTTGTTTAACTGGAATGTCAGAATGGAACAGTTGGTTCATTTTGGTGGAACTGCACAAAGGGAGATCTGTGTTCCAATCCTCATCATCCATATTGGCGCCATAACCTTCCTTTAGGTAAGAATGATATTTAATGCATGTCTTCATCTCTATTTTCCGACTGCCATGAGAAAATAATGTTGTTTTTTACTAGTACACTTGTACTCCCTCACTGACAAAACCAATTCTGAATTAGAAGGCCAATCATGTACTTGGTTTCACCAACTGGTGAGGAGAAAGAGAAACAGAGCATGAAGAAGTAGAAGAATAAACAGTGCCAAGGCAATCTTGCTGAAGCCAGAGGCCTCAGTCGAGGCTATTCAAGGGCTCCGGCAACGACTAACTTACATGTGAGACGATCCTCCAGGGAGTCCTTCCACTTCTACTGTCTCACTTAATTAATTAGGAGTACTTAAGTACCACTAATTTATTACTGCCTAATTTTCCTGTTGGAGTTAAACAAATCTTTAGTAGGACCCTATGCTGAATCATGTACGTGTGAATGTTTGTCTATGGAGGTGAATCATGTGGTGGAGCAGGGAGGGAATATTATTAGTGTCATGACATAATAGTGCTATTGTTTTGCATGTCAATTTATTGCCATTGGTTCAATGAGGCAATGTTTTGCGTGTTGTCCATCATGAATTTGATGCTACTGTTTGAGTAATATGCTAATGTCTTCCTATCCTTTCTCACTAAGCTAATGAAGGCTTTACCTTGTTCCTACTTGTGCAAACAGGGATCATGTTGTGCCAATCATACATTTTAGTGGAACTACACAGGACAATACAATGAACTGTATCCCAACCAGTGCTTTAACTCTGCTGGAAGTTCTTGATAATCTTTCGATATAATCTCAGCACTGGTAAACAAGAGTGATTTCAACCATACATTTGAAGTGCACAAAAATATATACTATTGTGTGATTCCAGTGAGTGCTTTATCATCTCTTATGGGACTACATGAATAAGCTTTTTTTCTCAGGTTGGTACGGGCCTAAGGCCTTCATCCATATTAGTTTGTTGTCATCTCTATTTGTATCGTGCTACTGTCATGAGAAACTCCTTTATCTTTGCACTTTTAAGTTTTGCAACCTATGATAAATGGCAATGCTTTGAGTGTTGAGTTGAGCTAATTGGCACTGATTAAATAAACTAATACCTCTCTTTAAGCAAGACTACTATGTTGCTAAATTTACCCATTAAGATAATGAGGGTGCTTCTATTTGTTAGTGTATGTTTCATCAACTAGTCCCACTATTACAGTAATCTCACTCAATATATGTGCCAACAGGGATGCTCGATTTTGGTGGAACTGCACAAAAACTTTGGGTGCTTCATTGCCTCGACAGCTTCCATCCTTTCCTGTCAGTCGCTAATCTTCGCTTGCTTTCTTCCTTTGCTGTCAGTCGCTTGGATTATCTCGGCTTCCAGTCAAAGGAAATAGTAATTGATATGCTACCTCACACATGTTGGTACTGGTCTTTATCCTGATTATTGTGCCTGTCATATGTATTGGTAATTTGGTATTGTGCTACTGTTTGCCGATTTTGTAAAGGAGTAATTTGGAGCCTGAACTCGCAGGCAAATCATTACATCGGGTGATTTCAGTAGAACTGTACAAAATGATCAGATGGACAGGCACTTATGCTGCTGCTATGTACTCCAAAGTTCACTCAGACAAGCATCGATGTTGACAAGAAGTGCCTATATTCATACGAGTATCAACCGGTGTCAACCAATTGTCAAACTCCAAGTATTAGGAGAGTGAACACCAAAAATATTGCTTGGTGCATAGCCCAGAAAAATGCAGTCCAGTCTTTGGTCCCAACTTGTGCCTTTTGGTTATTGGCACATATGGTAGCGAACTATATGGCATGGAGTCTAAAGATTTCAGACAAGTTGGTTGACGCGTATATTCATCTGGCACTTAATCAGTCTGCACGCCAAGGATGCTCCATTTCAGTTGAACTGCACAAAAAATTTGGGTGGTTCATTTTCTCAACCGCCTCCTTTCTCGTCTGCAATGTAGAATTTTGGCGAGATACAGGATGAAGATGAGCCAGTAAACTAGTTGGATGAAAGTAGTGGCCAAGTTGCTCAAACCTCCCTCGGCACGAGGCCACTATTTGAGGATAAACCTACAAGCAAAGTTCAGACTGTTTGTGCTGCCTCTTATGTACTCGAAAGTTTACTCGTATAAGAACTAATTTTAGCAAGAAGTACCTCCGATTGAACACCATTTACCAGTTTGTACCCTAGGTAATTAAAGTTCGTCCATGGATCATATTGGCTGTGATATCAATCATTTGGATGCATAAACATACTGAACATGTGTATATCTGAATCTTTTTGTGAATTATGTATGAATATTGTCGTGTGATACATCAATCATTTGGATGCATAGATATGCTGAGCTTGTGTATATATGAATCTTTTGAGTTGTTGATAGTGAATGTTGGCTATGAATATGAACGTGTCCTGTGAACCTAAGTTTGATATGAATATTTACCTTTTCTGTTGTATTTGTGTGTGAACTTTTTAGTATGCCTACTGCCGGGTATAAAACGCAGGTCTCTTATAAAAGTAATGCTGTGTCCAATTTATGTTTTCCCTTCTAACCACATTATATATATTTATATTATTACTATTATCGTATATTTTATAGAGACTTATATATACATTATAAAAACATCCCACGTGTTATTAACTTATAAAAGTAAATGTTTAATGGAAAATCCTGGTTGTTTTTGACTCACAGCAAGGAAAATCCTGGTGATTGCGTACAAAAGCTTGCGAAGATTTTAAGGACCAATTTAATAATAACGCACTCATTTTTATTTTGAGCAATAACTCGCTAATTTATTAATTATATATATATAATGTGCCTCTCGAGTTTATTCTTTGATATTAATTGCTCCTTCTAACATAACATTATATATAACGAGCCCACCTAATACGTGTATTTCAAGGAAGTGCAAATGGGCTGGGATTTCTTAGAAAATGTAAATGGGCCTGATTGACGCGAAATTATTTGTTCACCCAGCCCAGCAAATGGACTGTACATTCTAGAAAACATGGGTTAAATATATGCCACATTTTTGCAGGCTGACATGTGGGCCAACAAATGATTGTGTCATCCACAGCCATTGGATTTATATCCAACGGCCGGCATGCACCTTCAATCTCTCATCTTCTTCCTCCAGCATCGCCGGGACCGCCTGGTCCGGCCTCCGGCGGCTAGCAGCTCTGCTTAGCACGCATCACTGCGAAGCGCTACCCCACCGCCAGCCAGGCTATCCCTCCACCCCTCGACGCCTCCTGTTATTCTCCACAGACTACAGCCCCACGCCGCAACAGAAGCAGTTATAACCCTTCTCCTCCTCTCAATCTGCGACTCCACTGCCGCGTTTTCCCATCTCTGAGTCGTTCCCGTCCGAGGCCTCGCCATCGTCCAGCGCCTCGCTGTGTTCGGTGCGGCGTGGTCAACAAACGAGAGTCATCGGAAGAGGACTGTACGTGGAGAGCCTGACGGCTGGGACCCACGAGGTCCATGGTCGCACGCAAGGAAAGTTCCTCCTTATTAAGCTAAAAAAAATGTTTCCTCCACCTGACAGATGGGACTCACCGGCTGTATCTTTGCATGGAAGGAAGTGCCTCCTTATTTTGGGAAAGAAATTATTCATCCCGTTGACAGCTAGGACCCGTCAGATTTGGTGACTGACTTGTGGGCCTGCTAAGCGGACGTGTACGCACGGCTTTGTCAACTTAATCAACAAATGATTCTAGCAGCTGGACCGTTGGATGTTAATCCAATAGCCGTGCTCCTTCTTCAACCTTTGTTCTTGCTCCTGTCTCCCATGCACCACGGCTGTGCTGCCGCGCACCCAAACCAGTGAAGTTTCCCACTCCTCTCCATCTCCGACTCCACTGCCCCGTCTTCCCCATCTCCGGGTCGTTCCAGTCTGGGTGCGCTTGGCACGGTGTGGTCAACGTGGTTAACAACCGAGAGTCATCGGAAGATGACTATACGTGAGAGGCTGACAGTGGGGACGCACCACGCCCATGGACGCATGCATGCAACAGAACGCGACGAGGTCAACATGGTCAAGGAACGACTTCCATCAGAAGTATACTGTACGTGGAGAGTCTTAGCTGGGTCCACGGCCGCAGCAAGTAAGTGCATCCTTATTACGCAGAAAATAATGATTCCTCCAACTGACAGCAAGGACCCATTGGATAGGCCACCTTATTTTGCGAAAAAACGTTTGCCCCATGACTGTTGGGACCCACCTGACGGGCCACCGTATTTTGCGAAAAAAACATCCCCCCCGCTGTCAGCTCGGACCCACCGGAAATGCCTCCTTATTACACACAAAAAAATGAATACTCCCCCTGCTAGCTGGGACCCACCTTGCTGGTAGGCTGACTTGTGGGCCTACTAAGTTGACGGGGACGAAGGGCTTTGTCAACTTAGTCAATATGAACGATTCTAGCTCCAGTGACCGTACGATGTCCATCCAACGGCCGTAGTGCTTCTTCAACCTCTGGTATTCTTGCTCCAGCTGCCCAAACCAGCGCCGGTCGTGCCTCATGCTCCTGCCTCCCATGGCCGGTTGTGCTGCCGCGGAGGCCTCACCGCCCCCTACTATTCCCACCGCTGGCCAGGCCCTGCGACGACGACAGCCTCACACCGCAGCCGAACCAGTGAACCCTTGTACTCCTCTCCGCGCGGGCTTCCACTGCCGCGTCTTCCCCGGCTCCGCGTCTCCTTCCTAGGCCTCGCCATCGTCCACCGCCGTGGTGCTCTCCGCGTGGCGTGGTCAACGTGGTCAAGGAATGACTTCCATCGGAAGAGTACTGTACATGGAGAGGCTGACAGCTGGGTCCACGGCCACAACCCAGTTTTTTTGTGATTTGCCAAGTAAGTCGCTTTGTCAGGACTGTTGGGCGGCAAATCTTTCAAGACGAGGAGAGCTTTCATTCGACTGGCCGAGAAAATGGCCCATCAGTAATGAGAAATGGGCTGTACATTTTTAAAACACAACAAACCGGCAATTAGTTTCAAATTTTTTTTTTCATTTCGAGATTTTAAATTATATTAATTTTTATGCGTGGAGAATTTGTTGAATTTTATATTAATATACATCTATTTTTAAAATCAGTTTGAATGCGAGTCAAAATTTCGGGATTAAAAACAGTTCGGACCGCACCGAAATATGCAAAATTTTGTATAATTTTTTAACCGTGGCCACAGTATGGGCTGTAATGCTAACAAAAAGAATATGGGCTCAAAAAAAAACCTTAAGAATTAGCAAATGGGCTGTAAATTATTAGAAATAATGGCAGATGGGCTGTATGCTGTTTTCCAAAGATTTGAGGCTTTCCTAAAAAAAGGTTGACGCACAAGCAGTGACTGTTGGATGGCCATCCAACGGCCGTCGTGCTTCTTCAATCTCTGCTCTTCCTGCTCCAGCCGCTCAAACAAGCGCCGGCGGGACTGCCTGCTCCCTCCTCCCCGCGGCCGACTGTGCTGCCGCTCAGGCCTCACCGCCCCACCGTACTCCCACCGCTTGCCTAGCCATCCCTCTACTCACCCACACCTGTTGTTATTCTCCGGTGATGGCATACGAACCAGTAAACCCTCATTCAGTCGTACACCCCTCCGCGTGGGAAACAACTGCTGAGTCTTCCCTGCCTCCGTGTCATTCCCTTCCTAGGCCTCGCCGTCGTCCATCGCCCTGGTGCTCTCGGCGCGGCCTGGTCAACGTGGTCAACGACAGACATGCATCTGAAGTGGACTGTACGTGGAGAGGCCGACAACTGGGTCCACGGCCGCACGCAAGGAAATGCCTCCTTATTACGCGCAAAATAATGATTCCTCCACCTGACATCAGGGACCCACCTAAAGGGCCTCTGTATTTCGTGAAAAAAAGTTACCGCCGCTGACAGCTCAGACCCACCAGCTATATCTTCGCACGCAAGGAAGTGCCTTGTTATTACGCACAAAAAATGAATACTCCGCCTGTTGGTTGGGACCCAGTATAGTGGTAGGCTGACTTGTGGGCCTACTAAGTTGACGGGGATGGAGGGCTTTGTCAACTTAGTCAATATGCACGATTCTAGCTCCAGTGACCGTACGATGTCCATCCAACGGCCGTAGTGCTTCTTCAACCTCTGGTCTTCTTGCTCCAGCCGCCCAAACCAGCACCGGTCGTGCCTCGTGCTCCTGCCTCCCGTGGCCGGCTGCGATGCGGCGGAGGCCTCACCGCCCCCTACTACTCCCACCGCTGGCCAGGCCATCCCTCTACTCACCCACACCCCCTGTTATTCTGCGGCGACGGCAGCCTCACACCGCAGCGAACCAGTGAACCCTCGTACTCCTCTACGCGTGGGCATCCACTGCCGCGTCTTCCCTGGCTCCGCGTCGTCCCATTCCTAGGCCTCACATCGTCCACCGCCCTGGTGCTCTCGACGCGGCATGGTCAACATGGTCAAGGAACGGCTTCCATCGGACGTGGACTGTACGTGGAGAGGCTGACAGCTTGGTCCACGGCCGCAGCAAGGAAGTTCCTCCTTATTACATGCAAAATAATTATTCCTCCACCTGAAAGCGAGGACCCACCAGACGGGACACCATATTTCATGAAAAAAACGATTCGCCCCCTGACTGCTGGGACCCACCAGCTACATCTTCGCACGCAAGGAAGTGCATCCGGGCAAAAAAAAACGATTCAGCCCCCTGACTGGTGGGACCCACCAGCTACATCTTCGCACGCAAGGAAGTGCGTCCGGGCAAAAAAAACAATTCGCCCCCCTGACTGCCGGGACCCACCAGCTACATCTTCGCACGCAAGGAAGTGCCCGACAGTCGGGACCCACCTGGTCAAAGCGTATGTAGCGTTGTCATTCTGGTCGCAAACGTGTATGTACATACTGGTCGATGTAGAGGCGTGCACGTGTCATAGATGTAGAGGCGCGCACGTGTCGTAGTAGAGGCGCGCACGTAGCATGTACACGTATGTACAGCGGCGAGGGTGCAAGAAAGAAAATACGGCCACGTACGTACATACGGGCAGGGTCTCGAATGCCTACTCGCACATACGTACATGGCTGGGTCGGAACGGAGAAACAACGTCATCGTCGTGTTCATGGGGAGCCAACCGGCTGGGTCGGACCGGAATGCGTGGTCGTGTTCATCGGGAGGGCTTGGATGGAACAGGCGATGGAAACGAGGCCTGGTGTACCGCACAACGGAGGAAACGGCCTTGTGTTCGACTGGCCACGTTTGAGACGGGGTTCTGTTGATCGGGAGGGGTGTGGCATACCGCAAAACGGAGGAAACGGACCTCCTACGGTCGAAACGGGGGTCCTGTTGATCGGGAGGGGTGTGGCGTACCACAAAACGGATGAAACGGACCTCCTACGGTCGAAACGGGGGTACTGTTGATCGGGAGGGGTGTGGCGTACCACAAAACGGACAAAACGGACTTGTGTTGGAGTGCTACGGTCGAAACGGGGGGGGGGGGGGGGAGGGGTGTGGCGTACCGCAAAATGGGACTCCACGGGATATTGTTCATCTCCACCGTCGATCTCCTCCAGCCTCCACGGGCTACCGTCGACCTCCTCCAGCCTCCACGGGCTCCTGTTCATCCAACCTCCACCGCGCGCTACTCCACCGGCTACTATTCAACCACCCCTCCATGGGCACCCCTCCATCGTCTACTGTTCGTCCAGCCCTCCACACCACGGGGTCCTGTTCAACCACCCCCTCCATCGTCTACTGTTCAACCAGCCCTCCACACCACGGGGTCCCCTCGGGTTCAGTAACGCGTAGCCTGCAGTGCAATCGCTCGGGTTTAGTTAGAGCCCAATGCCTCGCTCGGGTTCAGTTAGAGCCAACGCCTCGCACACACACGCGTACCTGTACGAGAGAAACGCGCACCGCTCGGCCCCCGACCTCCCACCGTAACCGGCAACTCCCCGAAATTTTCCTCCCCCTCGCTTCTACCATGGTTTTTTCCGTCATGGATGACCCAAAGAATGTCATGCAACTGCGTCTCCGGCCCGCCCAGGACGAAAAACCCATTTTCTGTCATGATTTTTTGTCATAGAAGTAGGATCCCACCACATCTATGATGATACAGGGTTTTGTCACAATTATCATCATAGAAGTGTCATATGTATGACAGAAATTTTTTTCGTTCGGCCCAAAATGTCACGGATGTGTCTTTTTTTTGTAGTGCTTGCTCTTGCAAGAGTTGTTGGGATTCCCTCAAGTGTAAAGGTGAAATAGCCCATTAGCAAGTATTCTCCTCAGTTGGAGAACCAAGATTATCAATCTGATAGGATTCACCTAGCGAAACAAAATTGAGCAGCACCTGCACACATAACACACCTTTCCCCAACACAGCAAGAGGGTTGTGAAGCCTCTTGTCTTGCTATTCACAAGATTAAACGCAAGTGATGGAGATAATTGGTAGCAAAGTAAAATGGTAACAGTAGGAGTTGTGAAGAAAATTCAGTAATAGAGAATAGACCCAAGGGCATATGTCACTAGTGACATCTCTCACAAAATAAGCAAGTGGCACGGTGAACAAACTACAGTTGGACAATGATTAAATTACAATATTTATATTTATGACTATGATCATTCAGGTATAATCTTATATAAGCATTATGTCTGTGATAAATAGACCATTAATCCAACTACATCTACTACTAATACTCCACCCCAAAACCGCTATCCAGCATGCATCTCGAGGTATTAAGTTTACAAGAACCAGAACATCACAATAAACATGATGACATAATATAGACAACAGAACATCAGTCAATATGACAAGACACCGTCGTTTCATCCTTAGTGACAACAGTATCATACGTGTCTTCGTCCTTATTGTCACTGGGTTAGAGCACCACAAGATTGAACACATGATGCGGCTTGAACTACGTCAGTATTTCCCCAAAGAGGAAGGGATGATGCAGCACAGCTACGGTAGGTATTTCCCTTAGTGATGACACCAAGGTTATCAAACCAGTAGGAGAACCACGCAACACCATGTAAACAACTCCTGCACACAAAGAACAAATACTTGCAACCCAATGTAAGAGAGGGGTTGTCAATCCCTCATGGGTAAAAAGATAGATAAAATTGTAGTAGATTGAATAAATAGATCATGCGGGAACACGAGATAAAAATAAATAACAATAAATTGAAGCAAGGTATTTTTGTATTTTTGGATAAATAGATTTGAAAATAAAGCAAATAAAAATAGACCGTGAAGGCAAATATAATAAAAAAGAGACCCGGCGACCGTAGATTTCACTAGTGGCTTCTCTCGACAAAAATAGCAATGATGGGTGAACAAATTACCTGAAAGGATCGATATGGTTGACTAGAGGGGGGGGTGAATAGGCAACTAACAATTTTTAAGCTTTTCTTTACCAATTTAAACTTTGCAACAAAATAGGTTGTCTAGATATGTAACTAGGTGAGCAACCTATATGATGCAAATACAACTAGCACATAAGCAAGCAATGGAAACAACACAAGTAGGCTTGCAAGAGTAAAGGCACGAAGTAACCAAGAGTGGAGCCGGTGGAGACGAGGATGTGTTACCGAAGTTCCTTCCTTTTAAGGGGAAGTACGTCTCCGTTAGAGCGGTGTGGAGGCACAATGCTCCCCAAGAAGCCACTAGGGCCACCGTATTCTCCTCACGCCCTCACACAATGCGAGATTCCGTGATTCCACTATTGGTGCCCTTGAAGGCGGCGACCGAACCTTTACAAACAAGGTTGGGGCTATCTCCACAACAATTGGAGGCTCCCAACACCACCACGAAGCTTCACCACAATGGAGTATGGCTTCGAGGTGACCTCAACCGTCTAGGGTGCTCAAACACCCAAGAGTAACAAGATCCGCTAGGGATAAGAGAGGGAATCAAATTTCTCTTGGTGGAAGTGTAGATCAGGGCCTTCTCAACCAATCCCGAGCAAATCAACAAGTTTGATTGGCTAGGGAGAGAGATCGGGCGAAAATGGAGCTTGGAGCAACAATGGAGCTTTGGGGGAAAGAGGTAGGTCAACTTTGGGGAAGAAGACACCTTTATATAGTGGGGGAATCAATCCAACCGTTACCCCACTGTACATCCCCGCACAGAGCGGTACTACCGCTAGGGCAGGGCGGTACTATCGCTGAGAGGCGGTACTACCGTTCCCACCCAGCGGTACTACCGCACTAAAGAGGAAGACAGGGCCCTGGCCCCAGAGCGGTACTACCGCGGGAGTAAGAGCGGTACTACCGCTTGGAGCGGTACTACCACCACTACTACCACTCCTAGTACCGCAAAACCCGACACAAAAAACAACGGTCTCAAATCAAGGCGGTAGTAGCCCGGAACTACTGCGGTACTATGGCCGGAGCCCGCAAGCGGTACTACCGCTCTGGGAACGGTACTACCGCTTCGTGGAGCGGTACTACCGCTGGAGAGCTTTGGCGGTACTACCGCTGTTGACCGCGGTACTGCCGCTGGGACAGAACGGAGCAGGTACAGAAGAAAAAGGCAGCTCCAATGAAGCGGAAGGAAGACGACGGGTGTGATAAGGATGTGTACGTGTTGATTCCACCCTAGTCTTACCAAAGCGGATCCCCTCTTGATAGTACGGTGACTCCTACGAAACTAGTCCACCAACAACGAAACGAAGGAGCTACACCGTCTTGAATAAAACACCGAGGGGAGGTAATTGTCTCGTGCCAATGGATGAATCTCTGAAAGAACTTAACGGACATGATTAGTCCGCAAATGCATTGTCATCAATCACCAAAACAACTTGGGGATAAATATGCCCTTACAATCTCCCCCTTTTTGGTGGATTGATGACAATACAGGATTTGCACAAACAAGAGAGATATAGGACAAGCGCAAAAACCCACCGTCCTAAAATGTAGATGGGCTCCCCCTAGATGTGTGCTATCTCGATAAGTGCTTTGGACTGCATGGCACACATACTAGGATCAACACTCCCCCTACATTTTAGAGACCGACGAAACACCTAAGCATGGTATATGAGAGGAGCATAGATAAACTTAACAAGATAAGCATGCAACTCATAAGTTAGATGGTGACATAGATAATGATACTGGAAAGATAAGGTAGCATATGTCTCACACCATATGACGGGAACTTAGGTCTTACTGACACAAACCAACTTAGGTCTCACTGACACAAACCAACCAAAGCAAATAGCGAGGAAAACACAAACACAGAAGACGGAAGACACAAAGCACAAATCCCTAAACTCTCTCCCCCATTGGCATCGAGACACCAAAAAGGAGAGGGAGTGTTGCTACGGCTCCAGGTGATAGCAGTAGAAGGACACACACATCAGATCTCAGTGGGATCATCTGCGCCACCGTCGTTGGTCGGGAAGTGCTCGGCATCAGAATCGATCCACGGGCAGTGCTGCTGAATCCACTCCTCCTCCTCAGTAAGCTGGTCCTCAGATCACTGTTGACTGTAGCACCCAACTGACGCATGAGCTCCTTGTGGCGACCTCGAGCCTTCTTCTCAGCCACATGAGTCATGTACTGACCGTGAGCCTCCATGCAGAACAACTTCTTCATCTTAGACTTGAGCTTCTTTGCCCAAGAGGGCTCTGCCTCAGAAGGCAAGTAGTCATCATCATCATCCTCAGCCCCAGTCTCCTCCTCGGTCTCCATGGCAGAAGCAGATGAAGGAACTCCAGTCTTAGGGGGCTGAGTGACCCAGTTATCCTTCTTCCTCAGACGCTTGATGTCGTGAGAAACCAACTCTCCAGTCTCCAGCATCACCTTGGGATAGACACGAGCCCAGGCCTTCTCAATAAGCAGCATGATGAACGGACCGTAAATCGGGCACTTGCGCTCGGAGATAGCAGATAACAGCTCAGACCACATAACATGGGAAATATCCAGGGACTCTCCAGTGTTCTCTTCCTTTTGACGATGGCAGAAGAGAAGCATGTCCACGAGATAAGAGTGCACCTGATCCAGATTCCCGATACGAGGGAAAAGAGTCTCTCTGAAGACACGGTGAAGGATATCAAGATAGGCAGGCAGCTCATAAGTTTCCTTCTTCGTCTCAGGGTTGATCCTCAAAGAGCAATAGGGCCATAGAGCTTGCTTGTGAGTGGCGTTGGTGTTGCGGTGTGGGTGAAAGCCAATAGGAGACTCAAGTCCTAGATCTTGTACCCCAATCAACTCCATGAAAGCTTTCCACTTGACTGAAAGCAGCTTGCCATTGGTCATCCAAGTCAGTGTCCTGTCCTCATCAGTCCCGAGCTGAACCGTGGCATAGAATTGAGCCACAATATCAGCATCATAATCTTTGTTGAATAGCATGACCCCAAGAATGTTCAGTTGAGTGCACATCTCAAGAGCTTCACCAAAGTATTCAAGGTCCTTCTCCATATGGTCGGTGTCGATGGAGTGCACGTTGACAAAGAGGTTCTTCTTGGCTTTGAGAACATCAAAGAAGATGGCAAACTGGAACCTGTTCCAGAACGGACGGTTGACCAAAGTGGGATTTTGGTCAGCCTCATAGGGGTTGCGGCGACGCCTTGCCCAGAACTCCTTGGGTTGCATTTTTGTCACGGTTTTGCCAGAGTGCTTTGGCTTGACACCAGTCTTCTTTTGGAGTTGAGGTGGAGGTGGAGCACTTGAGGAACCTCCGGCAGACTCAGTGGTGCGGTAATGCTTGGACGTGGCACGACCGGGGTTGACACGATGAGCCGGATGCTCAGGAAGCTCATCACCTGGAACCACACACAAGAACACACAAACAACCAGAAAGAACGAGCATAAGCCACAAAACACGAGCAAAAAGATCACTGAGAGGCAAGAGCATGATGGAAACTGGTAGGGGGCGGTAGTACTGCGACCTGCGAGCGGTAGTACCGCCCCAAGCGGTAGTACCGCTCCAAGCGGTAGTACCGCTCTGGAGAGGGCGGTAGTATCGCTCGAGACGGGGAAACAGCAGTTTCCTACTACCGTGGTCAGATCCGGCACTACCATCCTACCAAATTCAAAAATACTCCAATCGAACATCAATCCAAACTGCCTAGAAGCATTCTCCATCCTACTCAAGCCTAGATTTGGCCAAAAATCTAGAGATGCAACTGCTACTGCCCCTAAGGTGCTAGATTGGAAATCTAGACAAAAAGAAAGAGGGAACGGGGGCAATACTGGCATCCATGGCAAGAGGACAAGGTGGGGATCGTCTCCACCGAAGGAAATGGAGAGGGACGCCCCGGAGAGGGAGATCCGTCGGAGCCCTCTCGCGGCGCCGGTTGCTGGAGAGAGAGGAACAGAGCGAGGGGGCGTGCGAATGGGTATGGGGGAGAAGAAAACTCCCCCTGCCCCGATATAACCCCCTGCCCGCACCTCACAGCAGTAGTACTGCGCTGGAGGGTGATAGTACCGCTTGGAGTGGTAGTACCGCTCGCCAGCAGCGGTAGTACCGCCAGCAACAAAAAATGCCCCTAGACAAACAGCTCAAGCACAACAAAACGAGAAAGCAAGGCCAAGAAAGAAAGACCAACAAGGCAACACACACACTAGCAACGGTCCAGAACCCACTCCTTCAAGACAACCACACGAAAGTAGAGCGAGCTCTGGCCTCTCTCAAGAGAGGGCGGTGGCCGGAGCCACCTATGTTTGAGTCAATTGGTATGGCACCGCGAAGAATTATCCTTGGGCCCATGACCAAAACTCGTCTTTGAAGCACAAGTACCATCAAAAATTGCTAATGTGAAAGAGTTGATCATTTTATGCATAATGGGGGGAGGGAGAGTTCATTGAGAGAACAACACCCCCCCTATGTCCATGCCTACACCTAAACTAGACAACAAGATGAGTGTGGTGGGGGTGCAAGGGTTCAAGTCACATTGCTCGAATCAATGATATTTAGCTCATGCCTTAACTCGAGAAATCTTGCTTCATCCAAGGGCTTCGTGAAAATATCTGCAAGGTTGTCATGAGTGTTGACATATTTGAGCTCGATCTCCCCTCGCCTAATGTGATCCCGAATGAAATGATACCGAATCTCAATATGCTTCGTCTTGAAGTGTTGCACCGGGTTGAGAGAAATCTTGATGGCACTTCCGTTGTCACACCAAAGAGGCACTTTGTCACAAATGACACCGTATTCCTTTAAAGTTTGCCTCATCCATAAGAGTTGTGCACAACAACTACCGGTCGCCACATACTTCGCTTCGGTGGACGAGAGAGACACACAACTTTGCTTCTTGGAAGACCAACTCACCAAAGAGCACCCAAGAAACTGGCACCCTCCGGAAAGTGGACTTCCTATCCACTTTGTCTCCCGCCCAATCAGAGTCCGTAAATCCTTCGAGCTTGAAGTTTGCCCCTCTTGGGTACCATAAGCCAAAGTTTGGGGTATGAGCCAAATATTGAAAGATTCGCTTGACCGCCACATAGTGACTTTCCTTTGGTGCGGCTTGAAACCGTGCACACATCCCCACACTCAACATGATATCTGGTCTAGATGCACGAAGGTAAAGCAAGGAGCCAATCATGGAGCAATATACCTTTTGATCCACCGCTTTACCATTGGGATCAATGTCAAGTTGGCACTTGGTGGGCATTGGAGTAGTAGCCGGCTTGACATCACTTAGCTTGAATCTTTTTAGCATGTCTTGAGTGTATTTGGCTTGGTTGATGAAGGTTCCTTCTCTTCTTTGTTTGATGTCAAAACCAAGGAAGAACTTCAACTCTCCCATTGAAGATATCTTGAACTTGGAGGTCATGAGAGCGGCAAATTCCTCATTGAAAGCTTTGTTAGGAGAACCAAAGATAATATCATCAACATATAGTTGGCATACAAACAACTCCCCTTTGACCTTCTAAGTAAAAAGAGTGGGGTTGATTAGCCCCACCTCAAATCCACGATCTTGTAACAACTCGGTAAGGTGGTCATACCACGCACGTGGGGCTTGTTTAAGGCCATAGAGTGCCTTATCGAGTTGATACACATGATCCGGAAAGTAGGGATCCTCGAACCCGGGGGGTTGCTTGACATAGACCAACTCATTAATAGGACCATTAAGAAAAGCACTTTTCACATCCATTTGTTGCAACTTAAAGTTGTGATGGGAAGCATAGGCAATCAACAAACGTATGGATTCAAGACGAGCAATGGGAGCAAAGGTTTCACCGTAGTCGATACCCTCGACTTGGGAGTAGCCTTGTGCTACCAATCTTGCCTTGTTGCGAATGATGTTCCCATGAGCATCTTGCTTGTTCTTGAAGATCCACTTGGTTCCAATGACGTTGTGGTCCCCCGATGGCCATGGCACCAATCTCCATACTTTGTTTTACTCAAAGTTGTTGAGTTCTTCATGCATGGCATTGAGCCAATCCGAGTCTTCGAGCGCCTCATAGACCTTTTGGGGTTCAACACAAGAGACAAACGCGTGATGTTCACAATAGTTTGCTAATTGTCTACGAGTGCTTACCCCCTTTCTTAGGCTTCCAACCACATTTTCCATGAGATGGCCTTGGGTTGTGAGCTTGGAAGCAATCTTCACGGCACGACGCTCTAATTCCTCCTCGGGTGTGGAAGGAGGAGGGTTGACTTGATCATCTTGAGCGCCGTCTTGAGCTTGTTCTTGATCTTGAGCTTGCTCCTGATCTTGAACTTGCTCGAGGGGGAGAACTTGACCTTGGGCATCATTTAGAGGATCACCACCATCTTGAGGTTGATCTTGCCCTTGGTCTTGTTCACGAGGTTGAGGGCCTTCACTTTGTTCTTCGGAAGCGTGTGGGTCTTGGTGAGGTGATGGCTCCACTTGAGTAGAGCATTGTCCTTCTCCTTCGGCCACAAGGGGTTCCTCAATGGGTAGAATTTGACCAATACCCATTCTTCTTATGGCTTGGGGAGGAATTTCATCACCTACATCACAAGTACCACTTTGCTCCACTTGGGAGCCGTTATTTTCATCAAACTCCATGTTACACGTCTCCTCAATGAGTCCGGTGGACTTGTTGAGAACACGGTAAGCATGAGATTTTGTAGCATAACCAACAAATACGCCCTCATGAGCTCTAGCCTCAAATTTAGACAAACGAACACCTTTCTTCAGAATGAAACACTTACAACCGAACACCCGGAAGTACTTGAGGTTGGGCTTGTTGCCGGTGAGTATCTCATAAGGGGTCTTGTTCAAGCCTTTGCGGAGATAGAGCCGATTGGATGCATGACATGCGGTGTTGATGGCTTCGGCCCAAAAGTTATATGGAGACTTGAACTACGCCATCATGGTCCTTGCCGCATCCATCAACGTCCGGTTCTTCCTCTCCGCTAAACCATTTTGTTGAGGGGTATAAGGTGCAGCATATTGATGCTTGATCCCCTCATCACTGAGAAACTCATCCAAGGTGTAGTTCTTGAACTCGGTGCCGTTATCACTCCTTATTGTCAAGATCTTTGCATTGTGTTGACTTGAGCTTCATTTGCAAAGTCGATGACGGTTTGTTGAGTCTCACTCTTCCTCTTGAAGAAGTATACCCAAGTGTATCTTGAATAGTCATCCACAATCACCAAGCAATACTTTCTACCTCCAAGACTATCAAAAGATGGAGGCCCAAAGAGATCCATGTGAAGGAGCTCCAAGGGTCTCTTCGAGTAGATGATGGTTGATGGAGGGTGAGCCTTTTCATGAAGCTTTCCTTCGATACAGGCATTGCAAGCACGATCTTTGGCAAAACTAACACAAGCACGATCTTTGGCAAAACTAACATTTGTTAGTCCACGAACATGGTACCCCTTGAGAAGACTTTGCAAAGACTCATATTGACGTGGGCCAAACGGCGATGCCAAAGCCATCCCACGTCAACTTTAGCCATTAGGCATGTCGTGGTCTTAGTGGGTCGCTCCGAAAACTTAATCACATAGAGACCGTTCTCGACATGCCCAACAAAGGCTACTTTAAGAGTCTTGCTCCACAAGAGGGCCACAGTATCAATATCAAAGAACGTAGCAAAACCCATGAGTGCAAGTTGACGAACTGAAAGCAAATTGTATGCAAGGGACTCAACAAGCATGACTTTCTCGATCGTTAGATCATGAGAAATGACAACCTTGCCGAGACCCAATACCTTAGAATGTGATGCATCACCCCACTCGACATTGGTGGGCATAGATGGAATCTTTTGCACGTCCACCACCAAGTCCTTGCTCCCGGTCATATGATTTGTTGCTCCACTATCGAGCAACCATGATCCCCCACCGGAAGCAAACACCTACAAGAGATCAATGCTTGGTTTTAGGTACCCATTTAGTAATGGGTCCTTTGATGTTAGTAACAAGGGTCTTGGGAAAACAAATAGACCATTCAATGTACTCATAAGGAGAACCAACAAATTTAGCATAAACATGTCCATCACTAGCACGGCACAACACATATGACGGGTTAAAGTCATCGGCTTTGTTTGAGGAAATGCTCTTGCCCTTTTGGACATCAACTCCCTTCACTTTTTCCTTCTTCTCCATAGGAGCACCCTATCCATCTTTCACAAACGTTTGCTTGACAGGAGGAGGACGTTCGGTCTTGTTGTTCTTCTTCTTCTTGCTCTTGGACTTGGGTGCAAACCCAATTCCTTCCTTGGCCACAACTTCCTTTTGATTGCTCAAAAGGTCGTTGAGGTTTTTCTCACCTTGAATGCATGTCACAAGGCCTTTCTCAAGTTGATCCTTCAACTTGGCATTCTCCTCCACAAGATGCACATGCTCACAACACGGGTTAGTAGCACATGCATTATCAATTAATACCATATGAGGAAAGGTGGCCTTTTCCTTGATTAGCTTAACTTGGAGTTGAGCATGAGACTCCTTGAGGTTAGCGTGAGTACCCTTCAAGACCTTGTGGGCCTTGTCAAGTATCTCAAACTCCTCTTTGAGTCTAGCATGATCGACCCCAAGTTTAGCCTTCTCGGAAGTTAGCACACGAGCCACGACAAGAGCATGATCAAGATCTTTCTTTAACTTAGCATGGTCATCATTTTGTGACTCCTCAAAAGTCAAATGATGCACACGCTCTTCCTCAAGAGCATTAGAGAGATCCGATATCTCATCAGCATAGTCACAACTATGACCTTCCATCTTAGAGATGGTTTCTTCGTGAGCCTCGATCATGTCATTGGCCTCACCAAGTTGTTCCAAGAGAGCAACAAAGTGCTTCTTAGACTTACGCTTGAGCTTACTCATAAAATACTCAAATTCATTCACTTCCTCATTAGACTCAACATGTTCATCAGTGCAATCCTCCAAGGAGGGATTAGTAATGATGGTGGTTGTGATGTTGGGGGTTACCTTGTTTGAAGCTTTAGCCATGAGGCACTTGGCGGTGATGTTTTCGTTGGGTGAATCAAAGAGAAACACCGTGGGAGTAGTAGCAATGGCAACGGATGCCATGGCCATTGCTTCTCCACTTTCATCATCATCGTCATCCTCTTGGTATTCTTCTTGAACCACCAACCCACGAGTTGGAGTCTTCTTGGCGAAGTTGTTCTTGTTGGGGAAGGACTTGGCTTTGTCTTAGCGGATGAATTTGCCACCATTGTCTTCCCGCTTCTCGTAAGGGCAATCCACAACGAAATGGCTCACATTGCCACAGTTGAAGCAAGTTCTAACTCGTTGCTTGCCCTTGACGCCACTTGAGTTGTTCTTGTTGAAGTTGGGTCTTGAATTCTTCTTGCTCCAAAATTGTCTTGAAGCAAGGGCCATGTGCTCATGATAATCATACTTGGTGTCTTCGGGATTACTCTCCTCATCTTCCACTTCTTCCTCTTCTTCCATGATAACCTTGGCCTTCAAAGCAAGGTTGGGCTTCTTTGCCCTTTGAGAACGGAGCACTGCATTGTCGGCGGTCTTGTCCAAGATGCTCATTGCAACGAACTCATCCAACACTTCACTTGAGGTCATGGAGTGGAAGTCCGGTCTCTGACGAATGACGGAGGACATGGCCTTGTTGTAGGGCATCATGGCCTTGAGGAACTTGCACTTGATCCAATTGTCATCCGTGTCCTTGCTTCCATGATCTCGGAGTGAGACCGTGAGTTTGGTCACTCTTCGAAAGAGCGCACAAGGTTCCTCATCTTCTTTCATTGCAAACTCATCGGCTTCATCTTGCACCACTTCATAGTTGGAGCGTTGAATGCTAGCACTCCCTCGATAGAGAGACTCAACACATTTCCATGCTTCTTTAGCTATGGCATGAGGTCGAAGATGAGGGAGATCTTTGGGAAGGATTGCATCTTGGATGATGAAGAGAGCACTCTCATTGAATTGATTGTCCACGGCTTCTCGAGGGGTGAAGTTGCTTGGGTCATGAGGATAGAAACCTTCTTCAATGATTCTCCAAAGGTTAGTGTTCACATGTTTTAAATGACGCTTGAAGCGATAAACCCAAGAATCAAAATCTTCATGTTTCTCATATTTAGGAGGAGGACCGGCATGATTCAAATGAGTGGAGGGGATCGGCCCTCCATAAATTGGGGGTTCCACATGGACAAAGATGCCGGTGCCATTTCTACCACTAGTAGAAGGGCTCTTTTCACTGTTAGCTTCCCCCTTGTCGGAGGTAGCATCCGTCACCTTGTTAGTGGGATCACCCATTTTCATCGGCGAGGTAGATTGTTTAAGCCCTTCTAAGAATTCCTTAAACATGTCCTTGACCTCGGTCGTCATGGAGGTTTTCAATGTGTCCAAAGCCACATTAAATTCCTCACATGAGATCGAGTTACCCCCATCTCCCGTAGATGATATCAGATTCGCACCAGAGTGCTCTCCCACATCATCTACGACATCAACCATACTCTTCGGACGGTAAAGTCCTTAAAAAGAGACAAGCAACTAACAATTTTAAGCTTTTCTTTACCAATTTAAACTTTGCGACAAAATGGGTTGTCTAGATATGCAACTAGGTGAGCAACCTATATGATGCAAATACAACTAGCACATAAGCAAGCAATGGAAACAACACAAGTAGGCTTGCAAGAGTAAAGGCACGAAGTAACCAAGAGTGGAGCCGGTGGAGACGAGGATGTGTTACCGAAGTTCCTTCCTTTTAAGGGGAAGTACGTCTCCGTTAGAGCGGTGTGGAGGCACAATGCTCCCCAAGAAGCCACTAGGGCCACCGTATTCTCCTCACGCCCTCACACAATGCGAGATGCCGTGATTCCACTATTGGTGCCCTTGAAGGCGGCGACCGAACCTTTACAAACAAGGTTGGGGCTATCTCCACAACAATTGGAGGCTCCCAACACCACCACGAAGCTTCACCACAATGGAGTATGGCTTCGAGGTGACCTCAACCGTCTAGGGTGCTCAAACACCCAAGAGTAACAAGATCCGCTAGGGATAAGAGAGGGAATCAAATTTCTCTTGGTGGAAGTGTAGATCGGGGCCTTCTCAACCAATCCCGAGCAAATCAACAAGTTTGATTGGCTAGGGAGAGAGATCGGGCGAAAATGGAGCTTGGAGCAACAATGGAGCTTTGGGGGAAAGAGGTAGGTCAACTTTGGGGAAGAAGACACCTTTATATAGTGGGGGAATCAATCCAACCGTTACCCCACTGTACATCCCCGCACAGAGCGGTACTACCGCTAGGGCAGGGCGGTACTACCGCTGAGAGGCGGTACTACCGCTCCCACCCAGCGGTACTACCGCACTAAAGAGGAAGACAGGGCCCTGGCCCCAGAGCGGTACTACCGCGGGAGTAAGAGCGGTACTACCGGTTGGAGCGGTACTACCGCCACTACTACCGCTCCTAGTACCGCAAAACCCGACACGAAAAACAACGGTCTCGAATCAAGGCGGTAGTAGCCCGGAACTACTGCGGTACTACGGCCGAAGCCCGCAAGCGGTACTACCGCTCTGGGAGCAGTACTACCGCTTCGTGGAGCGGTACTACCGCTGGAGAGCTTCAGCGGTACTACCGCTGTTGACCGCGGTACTGCCGCTGGGACAGAACGAAGCAGGTACAGAAGAAAAAGGCAGCTCCAATGAAGCGGAAGGAAGACGGCGGGTGTGATAAGGATGTGTACGTGTTGATTCCACCCTAGTCTTACCAAAGCGGATCCCCTCTTGATAGTACGGTGACTCCTACGAAACTCATCCACCAACAACGAAACGAAGGAGCTACACCGTCTTGAATAAAACACCGAGGGGAGGTAATCGTCCCGTGCCAATGGATGAATCTCTGAAAGAACTTAACGCACACGATTAGTCCGCAAAAGCATTGTCATCAATCACCAAATCAACTTGGGGATAAATATGCCCTTACATTACCGTTGGGCAATTGATAGAACTTCAAATACTCATGGCGATATCCATGCAATGATCATTATATAGGCATCACGTCCAAGATTAGTAGACCGACTCCTGCCTGCATCTACTACTATTACTCCACACATCAGCCGCTATCCAGCATGCATCTAGTGTATTAAGTTCATGGAGAAACAGAGTAATGCAATAAGAATGATGACATGATGTAGACAAGATCTATTTATGTAGAAATAGACCCCATCTTGTTATCCTTAATGGCAATGATACATACATGTCGTTTCCCCTTCTGTCACTTGGATCAAGCACCGTAAAATCGAACATATCACAAAGCACCTCTTCCCATGGCAAGAAAAATCGATCTAGTTGGCCTAACTAAACCAAAGATTCGAAGAAGAAATACAAGGATACAAGTAATCATGCATAAAAGAGATCAAAGAACTCAAATAACTTTCATGGATAAAAACATATCAACAATCAAAAACTATAGATACGTTGGAGACGTATCAGCATCCCCAAGCTTAATTCCTGCTCGTCCTCGAGTAGGTAAATGATAAAAACAGAATTTTTGATGTGGAATGCTGCCTAACATGTTCATCACATATTCTTTTCTTTGTAGCATGGACATTCAAACTTTTATATGGTTCAAAGCAATAGTCTAGTTTTTACATGAGGACTTTTATACTCAAGCATATCAACAAACAACCATGTCTTTCAAAATATCAATACTAAAGCAAGTTATCCCTAGCCCATTATGCTCAATCATTGATCCATTCATGAAACACACTCGCATATTAGCTACATCCAATGCTCAAGTATGATCATAGTGCCCCTTAGTTGGTGCTTTATAAGAGAAGATGGAGACTCAAGTAAAAATAAAAATTGCATAAAGTAAATGAAAGGCCATTCGCAGAGGGAAGTAGGGATTTGTAGAGGTGTGAGAGCTCAAAGCAAAAAAGATAGAGAAAAAACATTTTGGTCGGTATGCTTTTCCTGCCAACGAAAATAATCAAGTAGTTCCCAATACTTTCAATGCTAGATATATCATAGGCGGTTCCCAAACAGAAAATAAAGTTTATTCCTTTTCCACCATTCTTTCACATTCCACGGCTAGCCATGTCCACGGGTACCGTCCATACCAACACTTCCAAGGAATTTATTATTTTACAACATAAAGTAAATTCATTTTTCATTTCGGGACTGGGCATCCCTAATACCTTTGCCGTACTCTCATGCAATGATAAGTGAATAAACACTCATCTTGAGAACAACATAATTTAGCATGGAAATATATTAGCCACCCCTACCATTTCATGAACAGTACGAGCACACAAAAGGGAAATTTATTTTGAAAATTAGAGATGGCACAAACAAATTTGCTTAGAACGGCAAAAGAATACCGCATATAGGTAGGCATGGTGGACTCATGTGGCAAAAACTGGTTTAAAGGATTTGGATGCACAAGTAGTGATCATACTTAGTGCAAATGAAGGCTAGCAAAAGATTGAGAAGCATCCAACCAAGAAACGAAAAATCTCATAAGCGAGCATTAAGCATAACTGGCATCGAATAATGCACCACAAGTAGGATGTAATTTCATTGCATAACTATTGACTTTCGTGCTTGCATAGGGAATCACAAACCTTAACACCAATATTCTTGCTAAAGCATAATTATTCATCAACATGACTCACATATCACTATCATCATATCGCAAAACTATTACAAGGAATCAAGTTTATTTTTTCCAATGATCTTCATGAAAGTTTTTATTATATCCTCCTTGGATATCTATCACTTTGGGACTAATTTCATATGTTGCTTTTGATAAGCTCAAACAAATATAAGTGAAGAACATGAGCATCACAATTCTTTCTCTCAAAATAATCTAAGTGAAGCAAGAGAGAATTTCTTTAAAAAAATATTAACTATCAAATAAATCTAAATGAAGTATGAGATCATTTATTCAAAAATACTAAAGCACACTGTGCTCAAAAAGATATAAGTGAAGCACTAGAGCAATTCCATAGCTCATAAAGATTTAACTGAGGCATAGAGAGCAATCTTAACAAGTCATGGCATAATTTTGAATCTCCCAAATATGTGTCTCCAGCAAGGATTCAAGACTGAAAATAAAAAGAAAAACAAGCAAAGACTCATATCATACAAGATGCTCCAAGCAAAACTCATGATATGCGACGAATAAAAATATAGCTCTAAGTAAAATACTGATGGTTGTTAGAAGAAAGAGGGGATGCCACTCGGGGGCATCCCCAAGCTTAGTTGCTTGATACTTCTTGAATATTATCTTGCGGTGCCTCGGGCATCGCCAAGATTAGCCTTTTGCTAATCCCTATTCCTTCATCCATCACGATGTCACCCAAAACTTGAAAACTTCAATCACACAAAACTCAACAAAACCTTCGTGAGATAAGTAAGTATAAGAAAGCAAATCACTACTATAAGTACTGTTGCAAACCCATTCATATTTTATTTTTGCATCATATCTACTGTATTCCAACTTTTATATGGAAAAAACTCTTCAAAGGAAACCATAGAATCATCAAAACAAGCACACAACCCAAAGAAAACAGAATCTGTCAAAAACAGAACAGTCTGTAGCAATCTGAAAACTTCGAATACTTCTATAACTCCAAAAATTCTGAAAAATTAGGACGACGTGAGAAATTTGCGTATTAATTTTGCGTAAATAATTCAGAGCAAAAGAAAGTTTCTGTGATTTATGAAAATTATTTTTCTGAGCGCAAAAGTTTCTGTTTTTCAACAAGATCAAATCAACTATCACCCAAATCATCCCAAAGGCTTTGCTTGGCAGAAACACTAATTTTAATCACAAAAACACATCTAATCAGAGGCATAATTTGGTATTTTATTGAAAACAGCAAGAAAACCAAAAAGCAAAAAGATACAAGTTGGGTTGCCTCCCAACGAGCGCTATCGTTTTACGCCCCTAGCTAGGCATAACGCGAAGTATCTAAGTATTGTCATCTTTGTCCTTAATTTCCTTAGAGGTGTTTTTGTCAGGAGGTTTTGCAAAAACAACATAAAACACATTATACATGGAAACCTTAGCACTATCAAGTTGCTTGTCATCATAACCCCTTTGATTTCCGGCAACAATCCAAGAATAATGTTGATTAACATCATTGAAAACTTGTTGGATTATGTCTAAAACAGGGACTTCCTTTTTAAGAATGTCATTGAAGATTTGATTATCCCCAAGCAAATGTCTTAATGCATAATCACTATTATAAAGAATTTTTTCTATCACGGGGTTTTCACAATTCATACCATAAAAATCAAAGATTTCCCTAGCTTCCCGTGTTTTGTAGTAAAATTCATTCATAAGAACAAGAGTGGCCAACTTTTTGGCCTTGGGGTTCTTTGTAACGGGTAACTCAAGAAGCAATCTTTGCAAAGTAGGATGAGTATGGATAAATTTATTTTTAAGTTTTAGAACTTGTGCTGAAATAGCTTCCGCATAAGACTTAATCCTCTTAAGTAGAGGAACATCATCAAGACTTAAATTTCCAACGCAATTGAAAAATTCTTGGATACGTTCTTTTCCTATAACATTCCCTTACCGCCGAACAAAAGTTTTAGCATCCAGATTGCCAGATCGTCCAATTTTAGGAGTTAGGCCATCATCTATTTCTGCCATACCAAAGTCACTCATGGTGACGAATCTAGCAAACAAAAAACCAATGAGAAAGAGGGCGAATATGTTGGGGAACGCAGTAATTCAAAAATGTCCTACGATCACACAAGATCTATCTAGGAGATGCATAGCAACGTGAGGGGAGAGTGTGTCCATGTACCCTCGTAGACCGAAAGCGGAAGCGTGTAGTTAACGTGGTTGATGTAATTGAACGTCTTCACGATCCAACCGATCCAAGTACCGGACGTACGGCACCTCCGAGTCCAGTACACGTTCAACTCGATGACGTCCCTCGAACTCTTGATCCAGTAGAGGGTCGAGGGAGAGTTTCGTCAGCACGATGGCGTGGTGACGGTGTTGATGATGTGATCCACACAGGGCTTCGCCTAAGCACTATGATGATACTATCGGAGGAGTAAACGGTGGAGGGGGGCACCGCACACGGCTAAGACAATGTTGTGCCTTTGGAGTGCCCCCCCGCCCCCATATATAAAGGAGGGAGGAGGAGGCCGGCCACCATGGGCACGCCAAGGGAGGGGGGAGTCCTACTAGGACTCCACTCCTAGTAGGATTCCCCCCCCCCCCTTTTCCTTCTCACGGAGGTGGAAAGGGGGAAGGAAAGGGAGTAGGAGAAGGAAAGGGGGGTGGCGCCCCCTTTCCCTAGTCCAATTCGGCCTTCTCCATTGTGGGGGCGCACCATCCCCTTGTGGGCTGGTTAGCCTCCCTCCCATGGCCCATATGGCCCATATCTTCCATCGGGGGGTTCCGGTAACCCTTCCAGTACTCCGGTTTGTACCCGATACACTCCGGAACCATTCCGGTGTCTGAATACCACCTTCCAATATATCAATATTTACCTCTCAACAATTTTGAGACTCCTCGTCATGTCCGTGATCTCATCCGGGACTCCAAACAAACTTCGTTCATCAAAAACACATAACTCATAATACAAATCGTCATCGAACGTTAAGCGTGCGGACCCTACGGGTCCGAGAACTATGTAGACATGACCGAGACACATCTCCGGTCAATAACAAATAGTGCAACCTATATGCTCATATTGGATCCTACATATTCTACGAAGATCTTTATCGGTCAAACCGCACAACAACATATGTTGTTCCCTTTGTCATTGGTACGTTACTTGCCCGAGATTCGATCGTCGGTATCATCATACCTAGTTCAATCTCGTTACTGGCAAGTCTCTTTACTCGTTCCATAATGCTTCATCCCGCAACTAACTCATTAGTCACATTGCTTGCAAGGCTTATAGTGATGAGCATTACCGAGAGGGCCCAGAGATACCTCTCCGATACACAGAGTGACAAATCCTATTCTCGATCTATGCCAACCCAAAAAACACCTTTGGAGACACCTATAGAGCAACTTTATAATCACCCAGTTACGTTGTGACGTTTGATAGCACACAAGGTGTTCCTCCGGTATTCGGGAGTTGCATAATCTCATAGTCAGAGGAACATGTATAAGTCATGAAGAAAGCAATAGCAATAAAACTTATCAATCATTATGCTAAGCAAACGGATGGGTCTTGTCCATCACATCATTCTCTAATGATGTGATCCCGTTCATCAAATGACAACACATGTCTATGGTCAGGAAACATAACCATATTTGATTAACGAGCTAGTCAAGTAGAGGCATACTAGGGACACTTTGTTTCTATGTATTCACACATGTACTAAGTTTTCGGTTAATACAATTCTAGCATGAATAATAAACATTTACTATGATATAAGGAAATATAAATAACAACTTTATTATCGCCTCTAGGGCATATTTCCTTCAGTCTCCCGCTTGCATTAGAGTCAATAATCTAGTTCACATCGCCATGTGATTTAACACCAATAGTTCACATCTGCATGTGATTAACACCCATAGTTCACATCGCCATGTGAACAACACCCAAAGGGTTTACTAGAGTCAATAATCTAGTTCACATCGCTATGTGATTAACACCCAAAGAGTACTAATGTGTGATCATGTTTTGCTCATGAGAGAAGTTTAGTCAACGGGTCTGCTAAATTCAGAGCCGTATGTATTTTGCAAATTTTCTATGTCTACAATGCTCTGCATGGAGCTACTCTAGCTAATTTCTCCCACTTTCAATATGTATCTAGATTGAGACTCAGAGTCATCTGGATTAGTGTAAAGCTTACATCAACGTAACTCTTTACGACGAACTCTTTATCACCTCCATAACCGAGAAATACTTCCTTAGTCCTCTTAGGTAACTAAGGATAACTTTGACCACTATACAATGATCCACTCCTGGATCACTATCGTACCCCCTTGCCAAACTCATAGCAAGGCACACAACTGGTCTGGTACATAGCATGACATACTTTATAGAAGCTATGATTGAGGCATAGGCAATGACTTTGATTCTCTTTCTATCTTCTGCCGTGGTCGGGCTTTGAGTCTTACTCAACTTTACACCTTGTAATACATGCAAGAACTCCATCTTTGACTGATCCATTTTTAACTCTTTAAAAATCTTGTCAAGGTATGTACTCATTGAAAAATCTTAACAAGCGTCTTGATCTATATCTATAGATCTTGATGCCCAATATGTAAGCAGCTTCACCGAGGTCTTTCTTTGAAAATATCCTTTTAAACTCTCCTTTATGCTCTCCAGGAAATTCTACATCATTTCCAATCAACAATATGTCATTCACATATATTTATCAGAAAGGTTGTGGTGCTCCCACTCACTTTCTTGTAAATACAGGATTCACCACAAATTTGTATAAAACTATATGCTTTGATCAACTCATCAAAGCGTATATTCCAACTCCGAGATGCTTGCACCAGTCCATAGATGGATCATTGGAGCTTGCACACCTTGTTAGTACCTTTAGGATCGACAAAACCTTCTAGCTGCATCATATACAACTCTTCTTTAAGAAATATCCATTTAAGGAATGCAGTTTTGACATCCATTTGCCAGATTTCATAAAATATGGCAATTGCTAACATGATTCGGACGGATTTAAGCATCGCCACAGTTGAGAAAATATCATTGTAGTCAACACCTTGAACTTGTCGAAAACCTTTTACGACAAGTCGAGCTTTGTAGATACTAACACTACTATCAGCGTCCGTCTTCCTCTTGAAGATCCATATATTTTCTATGGCTTGCCGATCATCGAGCAAGTCCACCAAAGTCCACACTTTGTTCTCATACATGGATCCATCTCAGATTTCATGGCCTCAAGACATTTCGCGGAATCTGGGCTCATCATCACTTCCTCATAGTTCATAGGTTCATCATGGTCTAGTAACATGACTTCCAGAATAGGATTACTGTACCACTCTGGTGTGGACCGTACTCTGGATGACCAATGAGGTTCGGTAGTAACTTGATCTGAAGTTTCATGATCATCATTATTAGCTTCCTCACTAATTGGTGTAGGAATCACTGGAACTGATTTCTGTGATGAACTAATTTCCAATTCGGGAGAAGGTACAATTACCTCATCAAGTTCTACTTTCCTCCCACTCACTTCTTTCGAGAGAAACTCCTTCTCTAGAAAGGATCCATTCTTAGCAACGAATATCTTGCCTTCGGATCTGTGATAGAAGTTGTACCCAACAGTTTCTTTTGGGTATCCTATGAAGACACATTTCTCCGGTTTGGGCTCAAGCTTATCAGGTTAAAGCTTTTTCACATAAGCATCGCAGACCCAAACTTTAAGGAACGGCAGCTTAGGTTTGTTGCCAAACCACAGTTCATATGGTGTCGTCTCAACGGATTTTGACGGTGCCCTGTTTAACGTGAATGCAGCTGTCTCTAATGCATAATCCCAAAATGATAGTGGTAAATCGGTAAGAGACATCATAGATCGCACCATATCTAATAAAGTGCAGTTACGACGTTTGGACACACCATTACGCTGTGGTGTTCTAGGTGGCGTGAGCTGTGACACTATTCCACATTGTTTTAAATGAAGGCCAAACTCGTAACTCAAATATTCACCTCCACGATCAGATCGTAAAAACTTTATTTTCTTGTTATAATGATTCTCCACTTCACTCTGAAATTCTTTGAACTTTTCAAATGTTTCAGACTTGTGTTTCATTAAGTAGATATACCCATATCTGCTCAAATCATCTGTGAAGGTCAAAAAATAATGATACCTGCCACGAGCCTCAACACTCATCGGACCGCATGCATCGGTATGTATTATTTCTAATAAGTCATTACCTCATTCCATTGTCCCGGAGAACGGAGTTTTAGTCATCTTGCCCATAAGGCACAGTCTGCAAGTACCAAATGATTCATAATCAAGTGATTCCATCAGCATGGAGTTTCTTCATGCGCTTTACACTAATATGACCTAAACGGCAGTGCCACAAGTATGTTGCACTATCATTATAAACTTTGCATCTTTTGGCATCAATATTATGAATAAGTGTATCAGTATGATCGAGATTCAATAAACCATCAACATTGGGTGTATGACCATAGAAGGTTTTATTCATGTAAATAGAATAACAATTATTCTCTGTCTTAAATGAATAACCATATTGCAATAAACATGATCTAATCATATTCATACTTTAACGCAAACACCAAATAACATTTATTTAGGTTCAACTCTAATCCCAAAAGTATAGGGGGTGTGCGGTGATGATCATATCAATCTTGGAACCACTTCCAACATACATCATCACTTCACCCTCAACTAGTCTCTATTTATTCTGCAACTCCTGTTTCGAGTTACTAATCTTAGAAACTGAACAAGTATCAAATACCCAGGGGTTACTACGAGGACTAGTAAGGTACACATCAATAACATGTATATCAAATATACCTTTGTTCACTTTGCCATCCTTCTTATCCACCAAATATTTGGGGTAACTCCGCTTCCAGTGGCCATTTCCTTTGCAGTAGAAACACTTAGTTTCAGGATTAGGTCTAGCTTTGGGCTTCTTCACCGGAGTGACAACTTGCTTGCCATTCTTCTTGAAGTTCCTTTCTTTCCCTTTGCCCTTTTTCTTGAAACTAGTGATCTTGTTTAATCATCAACACTTGATGCTTTTTCTTGATTTCTACCTTCATTGATTTCAGCATCACGAAGAGCTCGGGAATCATTTTTGTCATCCTTGCATACTATAGTTCATCATGAAGTTCCAGTAACTTGGTGATGGTGACTAGAGAACTCTGTCCATCAGTATCTTATCTGGAAGATTAACTCCCACTTGATTCAAGCGATTGTAGTACCCAGACATTCTGGGAACATGCTCACTAGCCGAGCTATTCTCCTCCATCCTTTTAGGCAAAGTACTTGTCAGAGGTCTTATACCTCTCGACACGGGCATGAGTCTGAAATACCAATATCAGCTCTTGGAACATCTCATATGCTCTGTGGCGTTTCAAAATGTTTTTTAAGTCCCGGTTCTAAGACGTAAAGTATGGTGCACTAAACTATCAAGTAGTCATCATATTGAGCTAGCCAAACGTTCATAACGTCTACATCTGCTCCTGCAATAGGTCTGTCATCTAGCGGTGCATCAAGGACATAATTCTTCTATGCAGCAATGAGGATAAACCTTAGATCATGGACCCAGTCCGCATCATTGCTCCGGTCGTCTTTCAACTTAGTTTTCTCTAGGAACATATAAAAACATAGGTAAGCTACAACGTGAGCTATTGATCTACAACATAATTTGCAAAATACTATCAGGACTAAGTTCATGATAAATTAAAGTTCAATTAATCATATTACTTAAGAACTCCCACTTAGATAGACATCCCTCTAGTCATCTAAATGATCATGTGATCCATATCAAAAACCATGTCTAATCATCACGTGAGATGGAGTAGTTTTCAATGGTGAACATCTCTATGTTGATCATATCTACTATATGATTCACGCTTGACATTTCATCTCCAGTGTTCCGAGGACATATCTGCATATGCTAGGCACGTCAAGTTTAACCCGAGTATTCTGCGTGTGCAAAACTAGCTTGCACCCGTTGTATGTGAACGTAGAGCTTATCACACCCGATCATCACGTGGTGTCTTGGCACGACGAACCGTAGCAATGGTGCATACTCAGGGAGAACACTTATACTTGAAATTCAGTGAGGGATCATCTTATAATGCTACCTCCGTACTAAGCAAAATAAGATGCACAAAAGATAAACATCAGATGCAATCAAAATATGTGACATGATATGGCCATCGTCATCTTGTGCCTTTGATCACCATCTCCAAAGCACTGTCATGATCTCTATCGTCACTGGCTTGACACCTTGATCTCCATCATAGAATCGTTGTCATGTCGCCAACTATTGCTTCTATGACTATCACTACCGCTTAGTGATAAAGTAAAGAAATTACATGGCGATTGCATTTCAAACAATAAAGTGACAACCATAAGGCTCATGTGAGTTGCCGATAACTCTGTTACAAAACATGATCATCTCATGCAACAATTTATATCACATCTATCTTGACCATATCACATCACAACAAGCCTTGCAAAAACAAATTAGACGTCCTCTACTTTGATTTTGCAAGTTTTACGTGGCTGCTATGGGCTTCTAGCAAGAACCGTTCTTACCTACGCATCAAAACCACAACGATTTTTCGTCGAGTGTGCTGTTTTAACCTTCAACAAGGACCAACCGTAGTCAAACTCGATTCAACTAAAGTTGGAGGAACAGACGCCCGCCAGCCACAAGCACGTCGGTAGAGCCAGTCTCATGAACGCGGTCATGTAATGTCGGTTTGGGCCGCTTCATCCAACAATACCGCCGAATCAAAGTAAGACATTGGTGGTAAGCAGTATGACTATTATCGCCCATAACTCTTTGTGTTCTACTCGTGCATATAACATCTATGCATAGACCTGGCTCAGATGCCACTGTTGGGGAATGCAGTAATTCAAAAGTTTCCTACGATCATGCAAGATCTATCTTGGAGATGCATAACAACGAGAGGGGAGAGTGTGTCCATGTACCCTCGTAGACCTAAAGCGGAAGCGTTTAGTTAACGCGGTTGATGTAGTCGAATGTCTTGACGATCCAACCGATCCAAGTACTGAACGTACGGCACCTCAGAGTGCAGCACATGTTCAGCTCAATGACATCCCTCGAACTCTTGATCCAGCAGAGGGTCGAGGGAGAGTTTCGTCAGCATGACGGTGTGGTGATGGTGTTGATGATGTGATCCGCGCAGGGATTCGCCTAAGCACTACGATGATACTATCGGAGGAGTAAACGGTGGAGGGGGGCACCGCACATGGCTAAGACAATGTTGTGCCTTTGGGGTGCCACCCTGCCCCCGTATATAAAGGAGGGAGGAGGAGGCCGACCCCCAGGGGCGCACCAAGGGAGGGGGGAGTCCTACTAGGACTCCACTCCTAGTAGGATTCGGCCCCCTCTTTTTTTCCTTCTTACGGATGTGGAAAGGGGGAAGGAGAGGGAGTAGGAGAAGGAAAGGGGAGTGGCGCCCCCTTTCCCTAGTACAATTCGGCCTCCTCCCTTGTGGGGGGTGCACCATCCCCTTGTGGGCTGGTTAGCCTCCCTCCCATGGCCCATATGGCCCCTATTTTCCACCGGGGGTTTCGGTAACCCTTCCGGTACTTCGGTTTGTACCCGATACACTCCGGAACCCTTCCGGTGTTCGAATACCACCTTCCAATATATTAATCTATACCTCTCGACCATTTTGAGACTCCTCATCATGTCCATGATCTCATTTGGGACTCCGAACAAACTCCGTTCATCAAAAACACATAACTCATAATACAAATCGTCATCGAACGTTAAGCGTGCGGACCCTACGGGTTCGAGAACTATGTAGACATGACCGAGACACATCTCCGGTCAATAACCAATAGCGGAACTTGGATGCTCATATTGGCTCCTACATATTCTACAAAGATCTTTATCGGTCAAACCGCACAACAACATATGTTGTTCCCTTTGTCATTGGTACGTTACTTGCCCGAGATTCGATCGTCGGTATCATCATACCTAGTTCAATCTCGTTACCAGCAAGTCTCTTTACTCATTTCGTAATGCTTCATCCTGCAACTAACTCATTAGTCACATTGCTTACAAGGCTTATAGTGATGAGCATTACCGAGAGGGCCCAGAGATACCTCTCCGATACACGGAGTGACAAATCCTATTCTCGATCTATGCCAACCCAAAAAACACCTTTGGAGACACCTGTAGAGCATCTTTATAATCACCCAGTTACGTTGTAATGTTTGATAGCACACAAGGTGTTCCTCCGGTATTCGGGAGTTGCATAATCTCATAGTCAGAGGAACATGTATAAGTCATGAAGAAAGCAATAACAATAAAACTTATTGATCATTATGCTAAGCTAACGGATGGGTCTTGTCCATCACATCATTCTCTAATGATGTGATGCCGTTCATCAAATGACAACACATGTCTATGGTCAGGAAACATAACCATCTTTGATTAACGATCTAGTAAAGTAGAGGCATACTAGGGACACTTTGTTTCGTCTATGTATTCACACATGTACTAAGTATCTGGTTAATACAATTCTAGCATGAATAATAAACATTTATCATGATATAAGGAAATATAAATAACAACTTTATTATTGCCTCTAGGGCATATTTCCTTCAAAATAAAATGGCAAATTTTTGTGAAGTGGGGGAGAGGAATATGAGAGGCAAATGGCAAATAATGTAAATTGCAAGGAGATGAGATTTGTGATTAGGAACCTGGTAGATGTTGATGATGTCTCCCCGGCTACGGCGCCAGAAATTAGCGAGTTGCCGGGAGACTAACTTGACTTGATCCTCCCCGACAATGGCGCCAGAAGTTCCTTTTGATGCGGCTTGAACTACATCGGTATTTCCCCAAAAAGGAAGGGATGATGCAGCACATCTACAGTAGGTATTTCCATCAGTGATGAGATCAAGGTTATCGAACCAGTAGGTGAACCACGCAACACCACGGAAACATCTCCTGCACACAAAGAACAAATACTTGCAACCCGACGTAAGAGAGAGGTTATCAATCCCTCACCAGTAAAAAGATAGGTAAAATTGTAGTAGATTGAATAAATAGATCTCGCGGGAACGCGAGATAAAAATAAATAACAATAAATTGCAGCAAGGTATTTTTGTATTTTTGGATTAATAGATCTGAAAATAAAAGCAAATAAATATAGATCGCGAACGCAAATATACTAAAGAAGAGACCCGGGGGCCGTAGATTTCACTAGTGGTTTCTCTCGAGAAAAATAGCAACGGTGGGTAAACAAATTACTCTTGGGCAAGTGATAGAACTTCAAATACTCATGACGATATCCAGGCAATGATCATTATATAGGCATCACGTCCAAGATTAGTAGACCGACTCCTGCCTGCATCTACTACTATTACTCCACACATCGACCACTATTCAGCATGCATCTAGTGTATTAAGTTCATGGAGAAACGGAGTAATGTAATAAGAATGATGACATGATATAGACAAGATCTATTTATGAAATAGACCCCATCTTGCTATCCTTAATGGCAACGATACGTACGTGCCATTTCCCCTTCTGTCACTGGGATTAAGCTCCGTAAGATCGAACCCATCACAAAGCACCTCTTCCCATGGCAAGAAAAATCTATCTAGTTGGCCTAACTAAACCAAAGATTCGAGGAAGAAATACGAGGCTATAAGTAATCATGCATAAAAGAGATCAAAGAACTCAAATAACTTTCATGGATAAAAACATAGATCTGATATAAACTCAAAGTTCATCGGATCCCAACAAACACACCGCAAAAAAGAGTTACATCAAATAGATCTCCAAGAGACCATTGTATTGAGAATCAAGAGAGATAGAGAGAGAGAGAGAGAGAGAGAGAGAGAGAGAGAGAGAGATTTGTCAACTCCCCTAGTGTTTCTGGAATATTGGGGTATTTATAGAGCAAAGAGGCGGTGCGGGAGGCCATCGAGGTGGGCACAGCCCACCTGGGCGCGCATGGGGGTCCAGGCACACCCTAGTGGGTTGTCCCCCCCTCGGGGCACCCCCTAGGTGCTCCGCCGGCCCATCAGGTGTCTTCTGGTCCAAAAAAATCCATAAAAAATTTCGTTGCATTTGGACTCCGTTTGGTATTGATTTTCTGCAATGTAAAAAACAAGCAGAAAACAACAACTGGCACTTGGCACTATGTCAATAGGTTAGTCTCGAAAATGATATAAAATGATTGTAAAACATCCAAGAATTATAATATAACATCATGAACAACCAAAAATTATAGATACGTTGGAGACATATCAACACACTACAAAGCACCACTCCCTGTGAATAAAACCCATCGAACTTGGCCAAAGAAGATAGATGGGTCAGAGAGAGTGCAAAGCTATTTAATTATACAGCAAGAATACCTCAAAATATTCAATTGTATTCGATGAACGATTTGATCATAAAGTGACAATTCATCATATCCCAACAAACACACCACCGATTACATTGAATTGATCCCAATCATGTGAGCCAGCTCATAGGATTATGGTATTGAAGATCCAAAAGAGAGAGTCGACTAGCTACTATCATGGACTTTAAGGTCTTAAGAGAACTACTCAAACATGGTCATGGAGGCAGCAAAGTTGATGAAGAAGCCTCCGATAATGGATTCCGCCTCTGGCAGAGCTCAGGAATAGGCCTCTAGATTGGATCTTCACAAAACAGGAACTCATGGCGGCGAAAAAATTATTCTAAAAATGTTGCAAATGGTTTCTATATTTATAGAAGTTTATGGTGGTGGAATAGATGAAACGCGATGAAGGGGGCCCCACACAACCTAGGGGTGCACCCTAGGGCAGGGGCGAGCTACCTGTCCAAATGGGCCCTCTGTAGCTCCTCTCGATCTCTCCCAAAGCTTCCTGGGTCCTTCATCACCCAAAAAAATCGTATTAAATAGGCAAGGTATTTTGACATTCGTAGATATTGATTTCCTATAAAATAAAAGGGTTTTTCACATATGTGCCCCTGGTTCCTTAGCTCTACTCATTTATCCCCACGCTCTTAACTTTTGCTAAGTTTTCCCCACTCCCTTGCTCGAAACCCTCAGAACAGGTCATAACGGACGTTGCCGTCGGGTCAGTGCTTTGACCGTTAACTCTGACGAGTGGGGTCGCGTTGGGCGGTGTCGCTGTTCGACCGCTGGGCCGTGCCTTGCATTAAACGCTTGCGAGCGCCGCCACGACAGAAGCCTGCTATGCATGCACCCAACAAGCCTGCCTGCATGCGTCGATGCGCGCCGCAACGATGCGCCGAGCCTGCATGCACTGACCGAGCCGCTTTCGTGCATGCCAGCCGCCACGGATGTAGCGACGGTCGCTGCCGCTGGTTCCTCTCTTCTCGGACGCTTGTCTCCTTGCTTTAGAGCATCGTTTTTATGATCAGTTGCAGCCTTTGCACCCGTTTTGCTATGACAAATAAATAGAACAGATATGTTTTATATTTTTGTGGCTGCATGCACTAGCTAGGTGGCTACATATTTGTGGCTTGTGTAAAAAAAGAAGGGTTCGTTGTGGCTGCAGGCACTAGGTGGTTACTAACAAAGTGAGCTCTCTAAGAAAACAATCAACAAATATGTAGATGGGGCCAACAAGCCCATAGCACAATCACATAGTTGAAACTAGGAAGAACTTCACAATAGAATAGATAGAAAACTTAATAATAGAACTTAATAAAAGGGCCAACAAGTCCATAGCATCTCCAACATAGTTCAATTACAACTCAACATAACATAGACTCAAAAAAAGAAAAATAGATAGAGCGTTTAGAACCCTAGACGCGGCCTTCTCCACCTCGCTCCTCCTCCGGGCGCCCTTCACTGCTCCTCTAGGGCGTTGTTGATGGGGTACGGAAGAGTGTGCATGCGCGACGCGATGGGGAAGATGTTGGTGTACTCCGTGAACATGTTGTGGGTGGTGAAAGCGATGAACTCGTAGCCACACCAAAACACCCGACCGAGGAGGTAGAAGGCGTCGAATGTGTTGGTGAAGTGGGCAAGGAGAGCAACCACCACCCTGTTTTGGAGCACCTCCTTGGCACGGAACATCCTTGGAGATCCCCGTGGGAGGTGGTGGTAGCCGGACAAGAGGAAGAACTCGGTGAAGTTCCTTGCGGTCCTCCACCTTGATATCGCCCAGACACGTAGTGTGCGCTCAACGTACACGCCAAGAGGGTAGAGCCTCTCCGGTATGGTGGGTGGGAAGTGGTAGGTTGGTCCGGTGGCTGAGGATGTGCTAGAAGAATGAGAAGTGATCGAAGAGCAAGAAGGGCAGATGGCAGAGAGGATGGGAGAGATGGATGAGGGATGGCAGAGGCAGAGGGTGGCTTAAATAGCCATAGTGCTATGTGTTATTTGGCCGTGGCAATAACGGGGTCAAATGTGAAGTAGCCCATTTTCAAACCCACTGCAACATCGGGAGTGTACACGCGTGGGAAATAGTGGTTTGAAAAGAAGAAGAAGAAGAAGAAGAAGCTAATTGCACGCGTGGGGATCCGTGGTCATATATATTATATGAACAAAAAGAGACAATTTTTGAATAGTTTGTGGCCATTTTGCATAATAAAAATAAATTTGTCCCTTAAAAATTTGGTCATTTTGCATTTGTATAGATAAAAAAGAACTAAATTTTGCTACACAATGTCAATTGATTTCAAACGATGCAAAAAAACCCAGAGCAAACGATGCAAAAAAATGACGCAATTCGACGGCCCAACCAGAGCTTGGTTTCCTTTTGGGCCTAATAACAACGTTTTTTTTCGTGGAGTCAGTGGTGGGCGAGCATCCGAGCACAACCAATAGGATCGCCTCTCGTGGATTGCCCCATGATCCAACGATGCGGAGCCGTCCTTGTAATCCAACAACGCGGAGCTTGCACGTAGCCAACCCACCTAATTCCTTCTAGAAGACCAGATCTGAGGGTTGTCGCTTGGCGCGAGGGTATGATCGGATGGCTGACGTTGGGAGCTAGGGTTAGGCGAAACCACGCGGGGTTTAGAGGGGGTTTGAGTTGGTCAACGGGGTTTCGAAGGCTTTGACTGAGCATAACTAATTTTTTTAAAAAATTGAAAAATATGAAACCTTCGCTGTCCGTCGTTTTATAAGAAAAACTAACGAGGAAAAATACTAAACTTGATCTATGGTCATTTTCATGAAAAAACCCTAGCTGGCACGATCGAGGTCAAATGAGCACCATTAATTTAAAAAAACCAAAAAAATATAAAACCTGCGCAAAAATATAAAACCAGGGTTGTAGCTGCCTGGTGGGTCCCTCTCTGGTATTTCTTTCGCCAATAATTTTAATATATTCTAAAATAATTCTTCGTTCATTTTTAGCTCATCTGGAGATGTTTAGAAAAATGCCTCCGATATGGCCCTTCCCGGTCCAGAATTCCAGCTATCGGCAATCTCCCTCTATGTGAAACTTGCAAAATAAGAGAGAAAATGCATAAGAATTGTATCATAAAATGAAATAACAGTCCATAATGCAATAAAGATCAACATAAAAACATGTTGCACAATGGATGTATCATTCTCTCATGGAACCGCTCCAGAAAAGCGACCGAGAGGCGACATCCTTCTAATCTCAACATCGATGTCATGTTGTGGGTCCTCGTCCTCTCCGTCTGCCGCTCCAATGGCGGGAGCGTGCGGGGACCCTGACAATTTCTCTCCGATAGTGAGATATAATCGGCGTAGTTTGCTTTAAGAGGTGCTGCATCAGAGACGGGGATAACATAATAATTTGCTTCTGCTCTTCCCTCATCTCGGTGGTGCTTTAGTGGGCGACGTCGGGGAGTAGGTGGCTCGGTCTTCCTACTGTCCTTCAGATCCGGTGAGACTTGTGTTTGACGGTTGGCACACAACACTCTCCCGGATGGCGTTAGGATCTAGCGGACATGGGGAACACCCCCCAGCTGACGTGCCAAAAAGTCTCGATCTCATCGCTTATGAGGTCTAGTTCATCGGCTCAAAAAGCATCCTTGTATGAGACAGTGCTTCTTCAGATCTAGATATGGCGGTGGTTTCCCTCTTGCTTCAGTGTTGCATCAGTGACGAAGGAGGACAATGTTTCAGTGTGGCACAAAGATTCCGCCAGTGTGAAATTCTAGTTTTACTTCTTGCGGAGTCTTTGATGGATATTGCAAGACATCTATATACGTGTGTTGTGGTGACAACATGTGTACCCATCGTAATCCATTTGTCTAATGAAATATATGTGATGGGAAAGGATTTGGAGCAGTTGGGTGCTCCACCCCCTATATGAGTATTACATTCGAAAAACAAACTGAGGATATTCAAAAAATCTACAATTTTGGGATATTAAACCTGGGTGCTCAATCTACTCCCATGTGAAGTTTCATGAAAAAAATACTAGGAAACGAATTCTCAATAAAAACAGACAAAAAATTCTTATGCACAGAAAAAAACTGTTTGGGTGGATCATAGCTCAGACTGTATTTTCTTCGCCATGGATACATGTCCTGGCATTTTTTTTTCACAAAACGTCACACGGGAGTAGATTTGGGCACCCAAGTTTGATATCCCCATATTCCAAGTTTTTTCAAATTTTCCTACTATTTTTTGAAATTATTAATATTCGTATAGGGGTGGAGCATCCAGGAGCTCTGGTGTACTTTTAATATATGTATGACTATTTAAAAAAAACTCATACAACAATCTTAGAAAAATCCGGACGGTTTATTGTAGCTGATTTTGTGTGCAGTTTCCCATAATCAGAACCTAGAGAATCAGTGAACCAACCTGTGGTTGGATGGTTAGAAGGACTGTGGTATCCCAGCCCACCAAGGTTCAAATCCTGATGCTCGCATTTATTCCTGGATTTATTTCAGGATTTTCGGTGTTGCGCATTCAGTGGGAGGAGACGTTTCCATCGATGACGAGGTGCCTACGGCAACTTTGTAAATTTCAAGATGATATCCGGCTCAGTCTTTCGGATGTGCTCATAGGGGTAGGATGTGCGTGTGTGCGTTCATAGGTGTGTGTTTATGCGCGTGTATATGAGCGTTCGTGTCTGTATTGTGTTCAAAAGAAAAAAAAAAATAACCTGGAAAATCATGGGCCTAAAGAAGTGGCCCTCAGCCCCTCACTCTTCTTCCTCCTGCCCTCTGCTCTGTCTTCCGCTTCTCTCTTCTTTTGTCCTCTGCACGAACATTCGCGTTGAAGTTTTTTCACAAGAAAACAATATACTTGCTGGAAAAAGAAAGGAAGTACAAAAAACATCAGCCACCCACCACCGTCCGTTACTGGTCCACCTGCATTTCCATGTGTGCGCACACGGAGAAGCACCTCGAACAAAAAAACCAAACGAAAATAAAGGATCGAAGCTGCTCTCAGACAAAATGGTTGAAGGACGAAGGAGCCTTTTTGGTGCGCAGATCTCCACGCCAGACCGCTGTATTCCAATTTTAGTTCTTTCCCCGTGAGGAGGGGAGGCTAGGCGGGGAGGCGGATAGGGCAGTCGCCGCTGCGTGGTGGACTGACTGGTGTGGTGGGTGGTGAGTTTTGCGGGCGGGGTTTAGTAGGTTCCGGGAAATGGAGATGGCTCTCTGGCCACGGAGTCCCCTGTGCCCTCGGAGCAGGCAGCCGCTCGTCGTCGTCCGGCCGGCCGGCCGCGGCGGCCTCACGCAGGTACGGATGATTAAGGTTCTTGATTCGGTCGGCTCACGGAATGTTTTTGATTTGGGAATTAAGTGGTGTGCTTGGTTATTTCACCCGTATGTTGATCATCCTGGTTAATTCTGTCCCCGGTCAGGTTTCTTGTGATTTTGATTTCTTTCATCTCGGGAACATTTTTATATCTGGGAGTAGGGCATTGGTCTTGATTTGCATGTGGAACATATTGATTATTTATTAATGTGGTGAGCTGGAATTCATACTGTCTTAAAACGACGTGATTTTAATTGCTGGAAGAGGCAAAGAACATGAATTCTGTTATATTTGTTAAAAGAAAAATTCCCTGTTCTAGTGTTTCAGTCTGCATGATCATGGAAATGTTAATGTTAATGCTGGTTAATTTGGAGTGAAAATTTCCAGTTCCAAACAAGGAAAAGGGGAGAAAATCCTCCCCCTCCTCTCGCGACCGGCCGCGCAGCGCCCTCCTCTTCCTCCAGCCCCCCCTCTCCCCCTCCTCCCCGCCGCCGTCGCTAGCGCCTGCGGCCGGCCTGGCCCCGGGGACGCTGGTGGCGGCGGCCCCATGTCTTTCCCCTCATGCTGGCTCTCCGGCGCGGGACGGAGCTGCACCAGGGGGTGCTCCTAGGCGGCGGCGATCTGGCTGGTGGCGGGGCTCCTCGTCGCGGCGTGGGCGGGCGGCTGGACGGCGGCGCCGTCGTTGGCGGCGGGGTGGCGCAGCGGCGCGGCCTGGCGGCTGCGCTCGGCCCAGATCTGGGCCCTTCGGGCCCCATCTGGGCCTGGGCGGGCCGCCAGCGGGACGGGTCTGTGGCGTGACTCCCGGGAGGCGGGAGAGCGGCGATGAACGGCGGGGTGCTAGCGGCGCCGACGCCAGCCTGCTGCAGCGTGGCCGGCGGGGCTTAGCAGGCCTGTTTCGGGCCTGGCCGGGCCAGGGGTGGCCTGGTATGCCCCGCTGCCGTGTCCGGACGGCTACCGCGACGGTGCCGGAGGCGCGGGCCTCCCGCACGACGGCGGTGGAGGTGGTTCCCTCCTGCTCGGCCTTGGTGCTGCTGCTCCCGTCGCTTGGATCTTCTCTCCGGTCTTCTTGGCCTCGTCGTGGTGTTCGCAGCGAGACGGCGTTGGTGGCGGCGCAACCGTGATGGCGCATGGTGTTGGGCGGTGGTTTGGCTGGTCGGCTCCGGTTGGCCGGTGGGGTTTGGCGTGCGGGAGAAATCCTTGCCGGTTCGTCCGGCTCCGATGCGGTGACACCGGCGGGTGCCACTATCCCTTCTTGGAGGGTGTCGGTAGTAGCTATTCCCCACCTCCCTCCGTGTACTGGGGAAACCCTAGGACTTGTCCGGGCAGCAGCGTCGTCGGCGTCGCATCCCTTCTTGGAGGTGCTGCTTAGTTCGCGGTAGATCGGAGCCTCGGGCTGTGGTGATTTGTTTCCGGAGGGCGCCGCGGTCGCGGGTCTTCAGCACTTTGTCGAGTTGTCGCTGTTGTCATTTATTTCTTCTTCTTTTTCTTTGGGTTTGATGTGCTGCTCGGCCCAGCATTGCGATGTGTACAATGGTGGTTTGCTTTGGAATACAAAGCAGGGGGGGGGGGGGGGGGGACCCTTTTTCGGTAACAAGAAAAAGAAATCCATTGCAAAAAAAAAAACGGTGGAGTGAATTCGGGGAGTATTTACATTGTCTGCACCTTCTATGTTTCTGATGAAGTTATTTCAATATATTTTTTGCGATAAAATTATTTCCGTATGTAATGCGAGCATTGCCATCTTTCTATAAGCTGGTCTTTGTCTGCCAGATAGTGAGTGTATCAGTAGTTCGAATTGCGCTAATGTTTTTTGTTGAAACAAAACTATGAAGACGATAGAAATTGGATTACATCCTTTCTGTTGAACAGAGAAATTTATCCTTGCTTAGAAGTGAGGTCAGAAAATGAGACACAGTGGGGGCCTTCCCTACTGCATTATGCTAAAAAAAAGAAGTGAGGTCAGAAGGCGATTTCAGTAGAATTTATATGAGAGGCATAAATAATTTGGTAGGACCAAATGACCTTGATAATTCTGTTCCGATTGTTCGCAAATACCTTCTGATTTTCTCAAGCATTATCTATAAGAAGATTTCCTTTTTATGCTCAAACATGTTGAGCTGCACAACTTATTCCGCCTTTTGTGTTTTCCACCTTTTTTGATGAATGGCAGATTTACTCGAAGCAGGACCCTTTGAGCAAATACCTTCTATGTTTGTGATGAAGTTATTTCCATATATTTTTTGCGATAAAGTTACTTCCGTATGTAATGCGAGCATTGCCATCTTTCTATAAGCTGGTCTTTGTCTGCCAGATAGCGAGTGTATCAGTAGTTCGAATTGCGCTAATGTTTTTTGTCCAAACGAAACTATGAAGACGATAGAAATTGGATTACATCCTTTCTGTTGAACAGATAAATTTATCCTTGCTTAGAAGTGAGGTCAGAAAATGAGACACAGTGGGGGCCTTCCCTACTGTATTATGCTAAAAAAAAGAAGTGAGGTCAGAAGGCGATTTCAGTAGAATTTATATGAGAGGCATAAATAATTTGGTAGGATTAAATGACCTTGATAATTCTGTTCCAATTGTTCGCAAATACCTTCTGATTTTCTCAAGCATTATCTATAAGAAGATTTCCTTTTTATGCTCAAACATGTTGAGCTGCACAACTTATTTTCCTTTTTGTGTTTTCCAGCCTTTTTTGATGAATGGCAGATTTACTCGAAGCAGGACCCTTCGATGCATGGTAGCAAGTTCAGGTTTGAGGAATAATCTGTCAAATGGTTTCCTATCATTCTTTCTGTTTGGAAGCAATGTCTTATTCAAACCTCAGTATTTTGATACTACGGTTTTCTATAGCAATGACAATGAATACTGTAGTTTATGAAACCAACAGTCTTTCTAAGTATTGCGGAAACAGTGGTATGTTTGGCAATCAAAAGTATACAGCGTTGCAATAGGCCACAGTAGACAAGGCCTTTGTTGCGTTTCTCAGTTTTTAAAAAAGAGGTCCCAACCACTTTTTTTAATACTGCAAAAATACTACAGTTTTATGGATACTGTAATTTATAATACTACAATTTTAATTACAGCCAAACACTTCAAAGTATGTAAAACCATAGTTTAAAAAAAACTGTAGTATTCTTGAAATACTTTGAGAATACTTTGCAAAGAAACACAGCCTAGATGTTCTGTTAACTTCATGTCTTTCCAAATTGCATCATTCAGATCCTCCTAATAGGAAATCAAGAAGGATAGTACCACCTCAGGTTAAAGTCATTTCTTCTAGAGGATATACGACAAGACTCATTGTTGAACCAAGCAACGAGAATACAGAACACAATAATCGGGATGAAGAAACTCTTGATACATACAATGCGCTATTAAGTACCGAGACAGCAGAATGGACAGATAATAGAGAAGCCGAGACTGCTAAAGCGGACTCGTCGCAAAATGCTTTAAGCAGTTCTATAATCGGGAAAGTGGATGTGGTGGATGAAGATATACTTGCGGCTGATCTGACAGTGAATTCATTGAGCAGTGTAATGAAGACGGAAGTGGATGCACCGGACAAAGCTAGAGTTAAAGAAGACGTGTTTGAGCTGGATTTGCCAGCAACTACATTGAGAAGTGTGATAGTGGATGTGATGGATCATAATGGGACTGTACAAGAGACATTGAGAAGTGTGATAGTAGATGTGATGGATGATGCGGCGGACAAAGCTAGAGTTGAAGAAGACGTATTTGAGCTGGATTTGTCAGGAAATATTTCAAGCAGTGCGACGACCGTGGAACTAGATGCGGTTGACGAAGTCGGGCCTGTTCAAGACACATTTGAGGCGACCTCATCAGGAAATGTTTCAGACAGTACAACGGTACGGGAAGTGGATGCAATTGATGAAGCTGGAAATGATCAAGACATATTTAGAGCAGATTTGTCAGGAAATGTTTTTTCAAGCATTACAACAGTGGAAGTGGGTGCAGTGGATGAAGCTGGGTCTATAAAAGACAGGTTTGAGACGGATTCGTCAGGAAATGTTTCAACAAGTGCGACGATGTGGGATGCAATTGATGAAACCGTGGCTGATCAAGAAACATTTGAGGCGGATTTGTCGGGAAATGCTTCAAGCTGCGCAACATACAGAGAAGTGGATGATGTGGTGGATGAAACTAGATCAGAAGAGGAAACATTTGCAATGGATTTGTTTGCAAGTGATTCAGGCCATGAGAAACATATGGCAGTGGATTATGTGGGTGAAGCTACCGATGAAGAAGAGATTTACCAACAGCAATATCCAGTACTGTCTTCATTCTCTATGTGGGACAAGGCTATTGCTAAAACAGGTGTAAGTTTGAATCCTGAGATGCGACTTGTCAGGGTTCAAGAACAAGACAAAGTAAATTTTAGTGATAAAAAAGACCTGTCAATTGATGATTTACCAGGCCAAAACCAATCGATCATTGGTTCCTATAAACAAGATAAATCACTTGCTGATGTTGCGGGACCGACCCAATCAATTTTTGGTTCTAGTAAACAACACCGATCAATTGTTGCTTTCCCCAAACAAAACCAGTCAATTGTTGGTGTCCCTAAGCAAAAGCAGTCCATAGTTGGATTCCGTAGTCAGGATCTTTCGACTGTTAGTCTCCCTAAACAAAACGTACCAATTGTTGGTACGTCGAGAGAGGGTCAAACAAAGCATGTTCCTGTTGTTGATAGACAGGATGCATTGTATGTGAATGGGCTGGAAGCTAAGGAGGGAGATCACACATCCGAGAAAACCGATGAGGATGCGCTTCATGTAAAGTTTAATGTTGACAATGTGTTGCGGAAGCATCAGGCAAATAGAACCCAAGCAATGGAAACGACAACTTGGAAGAAAGTTGATGAGGAACATCTTCACATAACTGAACATCAGATAGGTGGTGCCGAAGGACAGATGGTAGTTAACGAGGATGAGCTTTCTATAACTGAAATTGGAATGGGGAGAGGTGATAAAATTCAGCATGTGCTTTCTGAGGAAGAGCTTTCATGCTCTGAAGATGAAGTGCAGTTAATTGAGGATGATCGACAATATGAAGTTGATGAGACCTCTGTGTCCGTTAACGTTGAACAAGATATCCAGGGGTCACCACAGGATGTTGTGGATCCACAAGCACTACGGGTGATGCTGCAAGAACTTGCTGAGAAAAATTATTCGATGAGGAACAAGCTGTTTGTTTTTCCAGAGGTAGTGAAAGCTGATTCAGTTATTGATCTTTATTTAAATCGTGACCTAACAGCTTTGGCGAATGAACCCGATGTCGTCATCAAAGGAGCATTCAATGGTTGGAAATGGAGGCTTTTCACTGAAAGATTGCACAAGAGTGACCTTGGAGGGGTTTGGTGGTCTTGCAAACTGTACATACCCAAGGAGGCCTACAGATTAGACTTTGTGTTCTTCAACGGTCGCACTGTCTATGAGAACAATGGCAACAATGATTTCTGTATAGGAATAGAAGGCACTATGAATGAAGATCTGTTTGAGGATTTCTTGGTTAAAGAAAAGCAAAGGGAGCTTGAGAAACTTGCCATGGAAGAAGCTGAAAGGAGGACACAGACTGAAGAACAGCGGCGAAGGAAGGAAGCAAGGGCTGCAGATGAAGCTGTCAGGGCACAAGCGAAGGCCGAGATAGAGATCAAGAAGAAAAAATTGCAAAGTATGTTGAGTTTGGCCAGAACATGTGTTGATAATTTGTGGTACATAGAGGCTAGCACAGATACAAGAGGAGATACTATCAGGTTATATTATAACAGAAACTCGAGGCCACTTGCGCATAGTACTGAGATTTGGATGCATGGTGGTTACAACAATTGGACAGATGGACTCTCTATTGTTGAAAGCTTTGTCAAGTGCAATGACAAAGACGGCGATTGGTGGTATGCAGATGGTACGACACCTCAACCTTTGTACATAAGGCAACATTGTTTTGATTATTTTTTGTTGAGGCAACATTTGTTTTGATTCTGGCATAGTGCTCCTACAAATATGGCATGAATTTCCTTGTTTTATTAATGTCATGAGGAAGTATTTTATTAACTCAAAGGCCATGGAAGCTCAACATTTACCATAGACGGACGCTTAAAGATCATTTGTACTCCGTGGAGCATATATGTAATGTAATACCTGTCTTTTCTGTATATGTACAGTTATTCCACCTGAAAAGGCACTTGTGTTGGACTGCGTTTTTGCTGATGGGCCAGCTGGGAATGCAAGGAACTATGACAACAATGCTCGACAAGATTTCCATGCTATTCTTCCGAACAACAATGTAACCGAGGAAGGCTTCTGGGCGCAAGAGGAGCAAAACATCTATACAAGGCTTCTGCAAGAAAGGAGAGAAAAGGAAGAAACCATGAAAAGAAAGGTCAGTTGCAACAAAATCTTTGCATATAGATCTCTATAATTTTGGCAGTTAACCACTGAGTGATGGAAAATTTATTCCCTTTCGTCTATTTTCCAAATTACAAATGCATGGTTCCACGCAAGCTTATCCAAAATCACTTGGCAATATACCAATCACAACATAACTTTCTTTACCATTAAGAACATTCCTACTTAAAATTTGCAAGGTAACTCCCTTTCGAGGCTGGTTGGCTTGATGAGTAACTGGCAATTAACAAAGAAAAGAGTTTTCTTTCCTTTATGGTGGGTATAGCTGATGTTTGGAACAAAACATATGATCAGGATTATTTGGGTTTGACTCATGTTCCTTTTTACCTACACAGGCTGAGAGAAGTGCAAATATCAAAGCTGAGATGAAGGCAAAAACTATGCGAAGGTTTCTGCTTTCCCAGAAACACATTGTTTATACCGAACCGCTTGAAATACGTGCCGGAACCACAGTGGATGTGCTATACAATCCCTCTAACACAGTGCTAAATGGAAAGCCGGAGGTTTGGTTTAGATGCTCCTTTAACCTTTGGATGCATCCAAGTGGAGCATTGCCACCTCAGAAGATGGTGAAATCAGGGGATGGGCCGCTCTTAAAAGCAACAGGTTTGAGCTTGCGTTATTACATCACTGTTATTAACTATACATATAACCATTTTTATGCAATCAATACAGTCAAGTGCAACTAATGATGCACAGATAGTATCCAATATTTGCTGTTCTATTATTGGTAATAATTAGCTAGTTTAATGCCATAAGCTCATAACAGATATGCAACTACTCCCTCCAATCCATATTACTTGTCGCAACTTTGGTACAACTTTAGTACAAAGCTATACTAAAGCTGTGACAAGTAATATGGACCTGAGGGAGTACTATATAAGCTTGGAGCTGTTTTGAGACCGAGTGTCTGCTCGGGTGGCTAGCTGGAGCGGGCTGAAGTGCTTGCAGACACCACTTCTCTAAAAAAAAGTGCTTGCAGGCTCCCCCTCCATAGGGTGAGTGGTCACCTTTCTTCTTAAAAATTATGGCTCCAAGGGCTATTCTCGGCTGGTCGAGCTTGTAGCTGTTTTTTTCGGAGCGTGAATGGGAGCGTCTTTCTTATAGGCCTACTTTGATATATATTGTGAAGTCACTTAAGCCTTGTTAAAACGTAGAAATTTAGTTCCGCAACTTGGCCAAATCCCTGTTAAATTGGTTTACTGTGTACTAGATGCATCGATGGTGCAGAGTCCGGGGGGTAATAAAGCTTCCATTTTCTATAATGAAGTTACTTATCCTACTTGCCTTGTAATTACTGAGTACAATACAGAGCACCGAAAAGCTGTATCCTTCCTACTTCCTTATGTTTATCTGTGTTCCTTGTCCAGTTGATGTTCCACCGGATGCCTATATGATGGACTTTGTTTTCTCCGAGTGGGAAGAAGATGGGATCTATGACAACAGGAATGGGATGGACTATCATATTCCTGTTTCTGATTCAATTGAAACAGAGAATTACATGCGTATTATCCACATTGCCGTTGAGATGGCCCCCGTTGCAAAGGTAATATAATTCTAAGGCTAGTTTCTTTGATTCGAGGCGAGATCTCATCACCTTTTGCCTTTTTTCTTTCTATGCCATAATACTATGCTCTGTCATGATCAATGATCTCATAGGTTGGAGGTCTTGGGGATGTTGTTACAAGTCTTTCACGTGCCGTTCAAGATCTAGGACATACTGTCGAGGTTATTCTCCCGAAGTACGACTGTTTGAACCAAAGCAGTGTAAGTTGAAGTAATGTACTACATAATCCATTCACTTAGTCTTTAAAATTTCAACTCAAAATGCCACAAAGCTTCAACTGAAGCTAAAGAATTCTGAGCTGCGATGGAGAGCAGTAGGGTGGCACAGATCCCAATAAACCAATATATGACCCCAATAAGGGGATGCCAAGATCAGTAGGCACTAATGAATTTCCTTTGTTTTATATCCATTATACATTATTAATCAAGTTAGATCTATTTCAATGCAGGTCAAGGATTTACATTTATATCAAAGTTTTTCTTGGGGTGGTACAGAAATAAAAGTATGGGTTGGACGAGTCGAAGACCTGACCGTTTACTTCCTGGAACCTCAAAATGGGTATGAATTAGCTAATGTATAGTGTTTTTTTTGCGGGAAATGTATAGTTGAGTGATATAAAACATATTACTCCTTTTCAGAAAATTATTAGGCTAGAGCCTTGTACTGGTTAATAATGTGTACCTTTTTCCCATTCATATAACTACTTATCGTAGACTATAGAAGCCAATTAGTAACACAATACATTGGCCTTGTTCCAGGCTGAGAGCTAGTTATAACAATGATATGTGAGATTAGTGGCTCTATAACCACTTTTGAGCTAAAGGAATTGCTGCTAGATGAGCCAATAAATCCAACTAATTTTAAATTCCATGATCACCCTTGGACATGTAGCCTGCACAACCAAGAACACAGCTAAGATCACTGCGTGGGCACAAAAGGTTGTGCATTAAGGCTAGGCCCTGGTCAGTGGCTGTCAAGGACTCCATGGGGCTCCTTACAGTTTTTGTTCTGATATCTCTTGCGCCCATATGACGCTACCAAACGCTTGTAACCTGTAACAAACTATTGCCATCTGTCACTCAATGATAAGGTAGACAATCCTTTCTTTCCCTTTAAAATGTTCAATCTTATTTATGCTTGAGCATGCGTTTGATTGTCAAATTTCAGTTTCTCTAGATTGCAGACACACTTGCACGCGCTGTGTACACCTTCCATTATCTGGCATGGGATTTACATTTCAATTAAGAGAAATATGAAAGAAAGAAATGTTGTCACCTGAATGTTAGAGCTTAAAAGGCACAAGCAATCAGCACCATTTATCAACATTAAATGATTTACTTGTCTAGTTGTCTCTTTTTGGTTCTCTTCCTGTAAGTGGATGCCAATATCTCAAGAACTCTCCTGAGGATTTTTCTTCACAAATTATCATTTTGACATTTCCTTTTCTAGGATGTTTGGCGTTGGATGTGTATATGGAAGGAATGATGACCGCAGATTTGGGTTCTTCTGTCATTCTGCTCTAGAGTTTATCCTCCAGAATGAATTTTCTCCAGTAAGTATTATTTAGAATACTAGCTGCTATATTGACTTTTTCTTTGTGACACTACACTTTCTTGTTTACCATTCCAGTGCACCATGTTCAAAATCTTGTATTCAGTGTGCTACTTTCAGTTTCCTTACTACTCCCTCCGTTCCTAAATATAAGACCTTTTAGAGATTCCACTATGGACTATATACGGATGTATATAGACATACTTTAGAGTGTAGATTCACTCATTTGCTCTGTATGTAGTCTATAGTGAAATCTCTAAAAGGTCTTATATTTAGGAACGGAGGGAGTAGCTTATTTGCTGCATTAGTGTTTTCCTTTCCTGCTCTACTATCTGAATGCTACTTGTGTATTCGCAACAGTTGCTTGTTTCTCCCCTTCCATTTCTCAGTTAAAAGAACTTGTATCTGTATTCACGTGACAGCATATAATACATTGCCATGATTGGTCAAGTGCTCCGGTCGCCTGGCTATATAAGGAACACTATTCCCAATCCAGAATGGCAAGCACTCGGGTTGTATTTACCATCCACAATCTTGAATTTGGAGCACATTATATTGGTAAAGCAATGACATACTGTGATAAAGCCACAACTGTGAGTGCCTTACTGTCTTGTAATTTTTAATCTTTCTGTTTGGCGCACAAAAAATCTTCAACATTTTACAGAATCATGTTCTTGTGTTTTGTACGTATTCAACTATTTCCACCCAAACTTTTCAGGTTTCTCCTACATATTCAAGGGACGTGGCAGGCCATGGTGCCATTGCTCCTCATCGTGAGAAATTCTACGGCATTCTCAATGGAATTGATCCAGATATCTGGGATCCGTACACTGACAATTTTATCCCGGTACCAAATTTTTTCCCAGAGTGCAAGTAGATATATACCAAGGCCACAGATAGCTTTATGCTTAACTCTGTGTTTCATACTACTTCAGGTCCCTTATACTTGTGAGAATGTTGTCGAAGGCAAGAGAGCTGCAAAAAGGGCCTTGCAGCAGAAGTTTGGATTACAGCAAACTGATGTCCCTATTGTCGGAATCATCACCCGTCTGACAGCCCAGAAGGGAATCCACCTCATCAAGCACGCAATTCACCGAACTCTCGAAAGCAACGGACAGGTCCATCATCCCTTGTGAACGATAAACATCTAATGTTTCTTTAGAAAAGAATTGCTTTTTCGTAAAAATAGAAAAAAATTGCTTCCTTGTATAATTATTTTTGTTTGTTTACTTGAAAACAAAAGACTGAAAATGAAGTGTTTGCTTTTTAGGTGGTTTTGCTTGGTTCAGCTCCAGATCATCGAATACAAGGCGATTTTTGCAGATTGGCCGATGCTCTTCATGGTGTTTACCATGGTAGGGTGAAGCTTGTTCTAACCTATGATGAGCCTCTTTCTCACCTGGTGAGCTCCAACATCCTACACACCGTCTAGCCAGCCCTCCATTAAGGGAGCTGGAGACTACTTCTGTATAATTTAGGTTGATGATCGATCGTGCTACAGATATACGCTGGCTCCGACTTCATAATTGTTCCTTCAATCTTCGAACCCTGTGGCTTAACACAACTTGTTGCCATGCGTTATGGATCGATCCCTATAGTTCGGAAAACTGGAGGTGTGTTACTGTTTCTCACCGTTATGCTGCACTGCTTTGCATATGTTGAGCTGGGCATGAAATGGAGATTTATCCTTCGCATCGCAGGACTTCACGACACAGTGTTCGACGTAGACAATGATAAGGACCGGGCTCGGTCTCTTGGTCTTGAACCAAATGGGTTCAGTTTCGACGGAGCCGACAGCAACGGCGTGGATTATGCCCTCAACAGGCAAGTACCTTTCCTCAATTAGCCCTGAATTCAGCAGTTGTGCTAGGTTATTTACCGTGCACGTTCCGTACCTCATTTCAGAGCAATCGGCGCTTGGTTCGATGCCCGTGATTGGTTCCACTCCCTGTGTAAGAGGGTCATGGAGCAAGACTGGTCGTGGAACCGACCCGCACTGGACTACATTGAATTGTACCATGCCGCTCGAAAATTCTGACACCCAACTGAACCAATGACAAGAACAAGCACATTGTGGGATCGACTACAGTCATACAGGGCTGTGCAGATCGTCTTGCTTCAGTTAGTGCCCTCTTCAGTTAGTTCCAAGCGCACTACAGTCGTACATAGCTGAGGATCCTCTTGCCTCCTCCACCAGGGGGAACAAAGCAGAAATGCATGAGTGCATTGGGAAGACTTTTATGTATATTGTTAAAATTTTCCTTTTCTTTTCCTTCCCTGCACCTGGAAATGGTTAAGCGCATCGCCGAGATAAGAACCGCAGTGACATTCTGTGAGTAGCTTTGTATATTCTCTCATCTTGTGAAAACTAATGTGCATGTTAGGCTGTCTGATCATGTGGAAGCTTTGTTATATGTTACTTATGGTATACATCAATGATATTTACATTTGTGGATGAGCTACTGCACTTGGTTTTTGCTATCTGTTTTGTGAAATGGCAGGGCCATAATTATGCAGATTCACTGGTTCTGAAACAGACACGCTCCTCTAGGGTGTGACTGTGAGCTCTGAGCTCTGAAAACAGCATTGCTAACATCTACTCCCTCCCTTCCTAAATATTTTTCTTTCCCCTCTCATGTGGCCCCGCGTGCGACCGAGAGGGAACCCTAGCCGCCGCCGCGGGGTCTCCTCCCCCCTCTACTCTCCTCTCCCTCGCCGCCGCCCGAGGGCGCGGCCAGGCGAAGCCCAGTCGTCGCCGGCGGCGGCAGGGTTCCTCGTCTTCTCGCGTGGCGGCTTTGGCGCGGGATGCGGCGATCGATCGGGGACGTTGTGCTTGGCGGCGGGCGTGGTGGCTCATCGGCGTTGAGGTGCGGCGGCGGTGCGGGCTGGCGACTTGACAGGCGGCGCGGTGGAGGCGCGCTCATGCAGGCCGGGAATGGCGTGGCGTCTCTGGCGGCGGCGCTCAGATCCGGTCGCCATGAGGCGTGGGTCGGGGGCGCACTTGGCTGTAGGCGGCGGCCCTCTACCGTGGCTCTGCTGGTGGGGGTGGCGGCGCTGCAGGGCGGGTGCTGCAGGCCAGCGGGTGGTGACGGCGCGGCGGCGCGTCCGGATCCGCCCCTGTTGCTACGGGCTGCGGGCGGCCTGGGCCGCAGGCGGCCCTTTCGCCGTAGCGCGAAGGTGAGGGGGCGGCACTGCAGCGGTGGAGGTGGGCGGCCCTCTTCTAGTCGGGCCCTTGCGGCTGGACAGCGGCGCTCGGCGCAGGAGGGCCTCCCTGGTGAGCTTCCTTGGCTACGGCGGCAAGTTGATTTGGTTTCCCTCCTCGGCGGGCGCGCGATTGCGGATGGCCTCGCGGAGATATGTGCCAGCTATGATGGTGGGGCGACACGGGGGTGCCCGCGGAGGAGCTAGGTAGGAGGGGCGGGTGGCCTCGATGCGGTCGCGCCACCTGTCGCCGGCACAGTTTGCCAGTCCGGATGCGTCCGCTCCTCGTCCTCCTCTTCCTTCTTTCCTCGTGCTCGGCGGGGAACTCGGTTGGAGGGATGGGTGGCCTCGATGCGGTCGCGTCACCTATCGCCGACATGGGATGTGCCGGTCCGGATTCGTCCGCTCCCCTTTCTCCCCCGTTCCTCGGCCGTGGACGGGTTCGCGTAGGTCTTCCAGCGGAGCGTCCGCGGGTGGATCTGTCGGTCGAGGGCCATCGGTTGGTCCAAAGACGGGGCCTTTGGATAGGTCTCGCGGTTGTCTGGTTGCAGGGCGGTGGCTCTAGCAGCGGGAGGCGCGGCGTTTGCGGGCAGAGCATGCGTCTCAGGTGTGGGCGGGCAACCATGGCCTCACGGGTGGCGTGGTTGCGGGTGGTTGACGGAGTTAGGGTGCGACGGTGGGGTGTGGACGTCGGGGTACACCACTTGCCCAGTCCTCTAACTGGCCGACGGTGGCGGCGACAATTGACGCCGTACCCTTCGTGAAGGCTCCGTCGTGGCGTTCCCACTCTTGTCGCCTTACTCCGGGTGAAAACTTGATCTTCGCGTATCGGGCGGTGGCGACTATCCATGGTCGCACCCTTCTTGGAGGCATCGCTTTGGAGGCCTGGCTCCATTGTTGTCCGGTCCACCTCTCTATTGTGTTGTCGGTGAGGTGGTGTGTGATACGTCCATTTTGCATCATGTTTTCCTACTATTATTTATGTTGTTTTATTGTATAGTAATGCTTTTTGGAGTAATTCTAATGCCTTTTCTCTCATAATATGCAAGGTATGCACCAAGGGGGAGAATTCCGGCAGCTGGAAATCTGGACCTGAAAAAGCTACGTCAAGCTACCTATTCTGCACAACTCCAAATGAGCTGAAACTTCCCAAAGAATTTTTATGGAATATTTAATAAATATTGGAGCAAATAAGTACCAGAGGGGGCCACCAGGTGGGCACAACCCACCTGGGCGCGCTAGGAGGCCCAGGCGCGCCCTGGTGGGTGCTGCCCTCATCGGCCCACCTCCAGTGCCCATCTTCTGGTATATAAGTCATTTTGACCTAGAAAAAATCATAGGAGGACATTCCGGACGAAGCGCCGCCGCCTCGAGGCTGAACTTGGGCAAGAGCACTTTTGCTCTCCGGCGGAGCGATTCCGCAGGGGGAACTTCCCTCCCGGAGGGGGAAATCATTGTCATCATCATCACCAACAACTCTCCTATCTTGGGGAGGGCTATCTTCATCAACATCTTCACAGCACCAACTCCTCTCAAACCCTAGTTCATCTCTTGTGTTCAATCTTTGTATAAAAATTATAGATTAGTGCTTGTGGGTGACTAGTGGTGTTGATTACATCTTGTAGTTGATTACTATATGGTTTATTTGGTGGAAGATTATATGTTCAGATCCATTATGCTATTTAATACCCCTCTGATCTTGAGCATGTTTATCATTTGTGAGTAGTTACTTTCGTTCTTGAGGTCACGGGATAAATCATGTTGCAAGTAATCATGTGAACTTGATATGTGTTCGATATTTAGATGATATGTGTGTTGCCATTCTCTTAGTGGTGTCATGTGAACGTCGACTACATGACACTCACCATATTTAGGCCTAAGGGAATGCATTGTGTAGTAGTTAGATGGTGGGTTGCGAGAGTGACAGAAGCTTAAACCCCAGTTTATGCACTATTCTGTAAGGGACCGATTGGATCCAAAAGTTCAATGCTATGGTTAGAATTTATTCTTAATACTTTTATCGTAGTCGCGGATGCTCGCGAGAGAGTTAATCATAAGTAGAAGGTTTGTTCGAGTAAGAACAACATGTAAGCACCGGTCCACCCACATATCAAATTATCAAAGTATCGAACACAAATTAAGCCAACATGATGAAAGTGACTAGATGAAATTCCCGTGTACCCTCAAGAACACTTTGCTTATCATAAGAAACTGTTTTGGCCTGCCCTTTGCCTCAAAAGGATTGGGCTACCTTGCTGCACTTTTGTTACTACTTTCATTACTTGCTCGTTACAAATTATCTTGCTATCAAACTACTCCGCTACTTACAATTTTAGCACTTGCAGACAATACCTTGCTGAAAACCACTTGTCATTTCCTTCTGCTCCTCGTTGGGTTCAACACTCTTACTTATCGAAAAGGCTACAATTGACCCCATATACTTGTGGGTCATCAAGGCCATTTTCTGGCGCCGTTGCCGGGGAGTGAAGCGCTCTTGGTAAGTGGAAACTGGTAAGGAAACATTATTACTACGTGCTGAAATTTATTGTCACTTGCTACTATGGAAAATAATCCTTTGAGGGGTTTGTTCGGGGTATCTTCACCTCGACTGGAACCACAATTAGTTGCCCCTCAACCTACTGCACCTACTGAAAATATTGAATATGAAATTCCTTCGGGTATTTTAGAGCAACTGCTAGCTAATCCTTATGCAGGAGATGGGACCGAACATCCTGATATGCACGTGATATATGTGGATGAAATTTGCGGATTGTTTAAGCTTACAGGTTTGCTCGGAGATGAAGCTAAGAAGAAGGTTTTCCCTTTATCTTTGAAAGGAAAAGCATTGACATGGTATAGGCTATGCGATGATATTGGATCTTGGAACTGGAACCATTTGAAATTGGAATTTCATCAGAAATTTTATCCTATGCATCTAGTTCGTCGTGATCGGAATTATATATATAATTTTTGGCCTCGTGAAGGAGAAAGTATCATTCTAGCTTCGGGGAGGCTTAAGCCAATGTTATATTCATGCCCCAATCTTGAGCTCTCTCGAGAAATTATTATTCAGAATTTTTATGCTCGGCTTTCTCGTAATGATCAATCCATGCTCGATACTTCTTGTACTGGTTCTTTTATGAAGAAAACTATTGAATTTCGATGGGATCTTTTAGAAAGAATTAAACGCAACTCTGAAGATTGGGAAATCGATGAAGGCAAAGAGTCAGGTATTGAACCTAAGTTTGATTGTGTTAAATCTTTTATGAATACCGAAGCTTTTCAAAAGTTTAGCACTAAATATGGACTTGACTCTGAGATAGTAGCTTCCTTCTATGAATCTTTTGCTACTAATGTTGATCTCCCTAAGGAGAAGTGGTTTAAATATCACCCACCAATTAAAGAAGAAACTAAAGAACTGGTAAAAGCTAAAGAAGAAACCATTATTTACAATGTTGATCTAGTTGTTCCCACTGCTTATATTGCAAAAAAAACCTTTTCGTGTTAGGGTGAAGGAACATGCTAAAGCTTCTACTGTGGTTCACAAAAGTTACATGAGAACACCCAAACCACCTGAACAAATCAGAGTTGAACCTAGTGTTGCTATGGTTAAAGATCTCTTAGTTGATAATATTGATGGGCATGTTATTTACTTCTGTGGTGAAGCTTCTAGAATTGCTAAACCTGAAGGAAAAGATAAACATTGACCAGTTGTTGGCATGCTTGTTGTCTTAGTTAAGATAGGAGATCATTGTTATCATGGGTTATGTGACCTAGGTGCTAGTGTGAGTGCTATTCCTTTCTCCTTATATCAAGAAATTAAAGATGAAATAGCACCTGCTGAAATAGAAGGCATAGATGTCACTGTTAAACTTGCTAATAGAGATACTATATCACCAATTGGGATTCTTAGAGATGTTGATGTCTTGTGTGGGAAAATAAAATACCCTACTGATTTTCTTGTTCTTAGCTCCCCACAAGATGACTTTTGTCCCATTATTTTTGGTAGGCCTTTCTTGAACACCGTCAATGCCAAAATAGATTGTGAGAAACAAATTGTCGGTGTTAGCTTTGGTGATGAATCTCATGAATTTAATTTTTCCAAGTTTAGTAAACAACCTCATAAGAAAGATTTGCCTAATAAGGATGAGATTATTGGTCTTGCTTCTATTGCTGTACCTCCTACTGATCCTTTGGAACGATATTTGCTAGACCATGAAAATGATTTGCATATGCGTGAAAGAAATGAAATAGATAGAATCTTTTTCGAACAACAACCTCTTCTTAAACATAATTTGACTATTGAAACTCTAGGAGATCCTCCTCCACCTAAAGGTGATCCTGTGTTTGAATTGAAACAATTGCCAGACACTCTGAAATATGTTTATCTTGATGAAAAGAAGATATATCCTGTTATTATTAGTGCTAACCTTTCAGAATGTGAAGAAGAAAGATAATTGAAAGTTCTAAGGAAGCACATGGCTGCTATTGGATATACTCTTGATGATCTTAAGGGCATTAGTCCCACTCTATGTCAGCGCAAGATTAATATGGAACCTGATGCTAAATCTGTTGTTGATCACCAACGTTGGTTAAATCCGAAAATGAAAAAAGTGGTAAGAACAGAAATATTGGAACTTCTGGAAGTAGGTATAATTTATCCTATAGCTGATAGTAGATGGGTAAGTCCTGTTCATTGTGTCCCTAAGAAAGGAGGTATTACTATTGTTCCTAATGATAAGAATGAGCTTATTCCACAAAGAATTGTCACGGGCTATAGAATGGTAATTGATTATAGGAAATTAAATAAAGCTACTAGAAAATATCATTACCCTCTGCCTTTTATCGATCAAATGTTAGAAAGATTATCCAAGCACACACATTTTTGCTTCCTTGATGCATACTCTGGCTTTTCACAAATACCTGTTTTACAATCTGATCAAGAAAAGACCACTTTTACCTGTCCTTTTGGAATATTTTCTTATAGACGTATGCCTTTCGGCTTATGTAATGCACATGCTACCTTTCAAAGATGTATGACTGCTACATTCTCTGATTTTTGTGAAAAGATTGTTGAGGTTATCATGGATGAATTTTCTGTTTATGGTAAGTCTTTAGATGATTGTTTAAGCAATCTTGATCGAGTCTTGCAGAGATGTGAACAAACAAATCTCGTCTTGAATTGGGAGAAGTGCCACTTTATGGTTAAAGAAGGTATTGTCTTGGGCCATAAGATTTCTGAAATAGGCATTGAGGTGGACAAAGCCAAGGTTGATGCAATTGAGAAAATGCCATGTCCTAAAGATATCAAAGGTATTCGTAGTTTCCTTGGTCATGCTGGTTTCTATAGAAGGTTTATCAAAGACTTTTCTAAAATTTCTAGGCCTCTTACTAATCTTTTGCAAAAGGATATTCCCTTTGTGTTTGATGATGATTGTATGGAAGCCTTTGAAACACTAAAGAAAGCCTTAATTACTGCACCTGTTGTTCAACCACCTGATTGGAACTTACCTTTTGAGATTATGTGTGATGCTAGTGATTATGCTGTTGGTGCTGTTATAGGACAAAGAGTTGATAAGAAACTAAATGTTATTCATTATGCTAGTAAAACTCTAGACAGTGCTCAACGAAACTATGCTACTACTGAAAAAGAATTCTTAGAAGTGGTGTTTGCTTGTGATAAATTTAGATCTTACATTGTTGATTCTAAAGTAATTGTTCACAGTGATCATGCTGCTATAAAGTATCTTATGGAAAAGAAAGATGCTAAACCTAGACTCATTAGGTGGGTTCTCCTGCTACAAGAATTTGATTTGCATATCACTGATAGGAAAGGAGCAGAGAACCCCGTAGCCGATATCTTGTCTAGGCTTGAAAATATTCTTGATGACCCACAACCTATTAATGATAGCTTCCCTGATGAACAACTAGCTGCAATAAATGTTTCTCATAGTACACCTTGGTATGCTGACTATGATAATTATATTGTTGCTAAATACATACCACCTAGCTTCACATACTAACAAAAGAAAAAAAATTCTTCTATGACTTAAGACATTACTTTTGGGATGACCCACATCTTTATAAATAAGGAGTAGATGGTATTATTGGACGTTGTGTACCTGAGTATGAACAGGAACAAATCCTATGGAAATGTCACTCTGATGCTTATGGAGGACATCACGCGGGAGACAAAACCGCTCACAAGGTATTGCAATCTGGTTTTTATTGGCCTACTCTCTTCAAAGATGCCCGTAAGTTCGTCTCATCTTGTGATGAATGCCAGAGAATAGTTAATATCGGTAAGCGTCAAGAAATGCCTATGAATTATTCACTTGTTGTTCAACCATTTGATGTTTGGGGATTTGACTTCATGGGACCTTTTCCTTCCTCTAATGGGTATACACATATTTTGGTTGTTGTTGATTATGTTACTAAATGGGTAGAAGCTATTCCAACCGGCAGTGTTGATCACAACACCTCTAATTAAATGCTTAAGGAAGTTATTTTACCAAGGTTTGGAGTCCCTAGATATTTAATGACTGATGGTAGTTCACACTTTATTCATGGTGCTTTCCGTAAAATGCTTGCTAAGTATGATGTTAACCATAGAATTGCGTCACCTTATCATCCTCAGTCTAGTGGTCAAGTTGAACTTAGCAATAGAGAAATAAAACTAATCTTACAAAAGATGTTAATAGGTCCCGGAAGAATTGGTCTAAGAAATTAGATGATGCACTTTGGGCTTATAGAACGGCATATAAAAATCCTATGGGTATGTTTCCATATAAAATGGTTTATGGAAAAGCGTGTCATTTACCTCTTGAGTTAGAAGCAAAGCATTTTGGGCAATAAAATAACTCAATTATGATTTCAAACTTGCTGGGGAAAATAGGTTATTTTATATTAGCTCATTAGATGAATGGAGAACCCAAGCTTATGAAAATGCTAAGTTATTCAAAGAATAATTTAAAAGATGGCATGACAAAAGAATCCAGAAGCGTGAGTTCAAAGTCGGAGAATATATTCTTTTGTATAACTCTTGCTTCAGATTCTTTGCAGGAAAAATCGTCTCCAAATGGGAAGGACCCTATGTCATCGATGAGGTATATCAATCCAGAGCTATCAAAATAAATAATGCCGAAGGGACTAACACGAAGGTTGTCAATGGGCAACGAATAAAACACTATATCTCAGGTACACCCATTAATGTTGAAAGTAATGTTATCCAAACTTTGACACCGGAAGAACACATAAGGGAAACCTTCCGAAATACTCCAGAATAATGAAAAAAAGGAGGTACATGATACGGTAAGTAAACGGCCTCCGAAAAATCCGCAAAAATATTTTTTGTCAGTTTTGGAATATTTAGAAAATTAGGAAAATATGAAACTTCCAGGAAAGTGACCCTGGTGGGCACGATACACCAAGGCACACCAGGCATGCTTGGCGCACCCAGGTGGGTTGTGCCCACCTCGGGTACTTTCCGGACTCTTTTTTTCTTCCGTTCTGCTTGTTCCCCAAGATAAAAAAATCTATATATACCTCCTGAACCTGTTAACCTTCGTATCGCGGAGAAATCTCCTGTTTTCTTTTCTTGCTGTTTTCTGTCAGGTGTGTTGAGCTAGGCATCATGTCTTCTCCCTCCTCCAACACTGAAGAAGGCGAAGCTTGGTTGCTTCAGGTAGAATCCAGAGGAGAGAAATTTGAGGAGATCGTTATGGAGGAAGATGAGGGGGACTCGTTCGGAATTCACCCTCCGACTTCTGAGAGAGGGACCCTGGCTGGTATCTCCACTCATCCTAAGCCCCATCAAGCTATGAGGTTCCTAGACCATCAAGAGGGCCCAAGAGATCCGGAAGAATCCCCTACAAGGAGGCCTATACACAGGTTACATCGAAACAATTTTCACAATTTTATTCATAATTATGTGTTCGAAAACACTCCTCGTGTGCATATACCATCCAATTGGGACATATCTCGTCCAAGAGAAAGTGATGTGATACGTCTCCAAAGTATCTATAATTTTTGATTGTTCCATGCTATTATATTACTTGTTTTGGATGTTTATGGGCTTTACTATACACTTTTATGTCATTTTTGGGACTAACCTATTAACCGGAGGCCCAACCCAAACTGCTATTTTTTTTGCCTATTTCAGTGTTTCGCACAAAAGGAATATCAAACGGAGTCCAAACAAAATGAAACCTTCGGGAGAGTTATTTTTGGAACAAACACAATCCAGGAGACTTGGAGTGGACGTCAAGAAGCAAACGAGGAAGCCACGAGGCAGGGAGGGGCGCCCTAGGGGGGTTGGCGCGCCCCCACCCTCGTGGGCCCCTCGTGGCTCCCCTGTCCAACTTCCTTCACCTATATATACTTTTATACCTTGAAAACATCCAGGAGCACCACGAAACCCTATTTCCACTGCGGCAACCTTCTGTACCTGTGAGATCCCATCTTGGAGCCTTTTTCGGCGCTCCGCTGGTGGGGGAATCGATCATGGTGGGCTTCTACATCAACTCCAAAGCCTCTCCGATGAGTTGTGAGTAGTTTACCATAGACCTTCGGGTCCATAGTTATTAGCTAGATGGCTTCTTCTCTCTCTTTGAATCTCAATACAAAGTTCTCCTCGATCTTCTTGGAGATCTATTCGATGTAACTCTTTTTGCGGTGTGTTTGTCGAGATCCAATGAATTGTGGGTTTATGATCAAGTTTATCTATGAGAAATATTTGAATCTCCTCTGAATTCTTTTATGTTTGATTTGTTATCTTTGCAAGTCTCTTTGAATTATCAGTTTGGTTTGGCCTACTAGATTGATCTTTCTTGCAATGGGATAAGTGCTTTGCTTTGGGTTCAATCTTGCGGTGTCCTTTCCCAATGACAGCAGGGGCAGCAAGGCATGTATTGTATTGTTGCCATCGAGGATAAAAAGATGGGGTTTATATAATATTGCTTGAGTTTATCCCTCTACATCATGTCATGTTGCCTAATGCGTTACTCTGTTCTTATGAACTTAATACTCTAGATGCATGCTGGATAGCAGTCAATGTGTGGAGTAATAGTAGTAGATGCAGAATCGTTTCGATCTACTTGTCGCGGACGTGATGCCTATATACATGATCATGCCTAGATATTCTCATAACTATGCACTTTTCTATCAATTGCTTGACAGTAATTTGTTCACCCACCGTAATACTTATGCTATCTTGAGAGAAGCCACTAGTGAAACCTATGGCCCCTGGGTCTATTTTCCATCATATAAGTTTCTGATCTACTTTATTTTGCAATATTTACTTTTCAATCTATATCATAAAAATACCAAAAATATTTATCTTATTATTATCTCTATCAGATCTCACTCTTGCAAGTGGCCGTGAAGGGATTGACAACCCCTTTATCGCATTGGTTGCGAGGTTCTTATTTGTTTGTGTAGGTACGAGGGACTTGCGTGTAGCCTCCTACTGGATTGATACCTTGGTTCTCAAAAACTGAGGGAAATACTTACGCTACTTTGCTGCATCACCCTTTCCTCATCAAGGGAAAACCAACGCAGTGCTCAAGAGGTAGCAAGAAGGATTTCTGGCGCCGTTGCCGGGGAGGTCTTCGCACAAGTCAAGACATACCAAGTACCCATCACAAACTCTTCTCCCTCGCATTACATTATTTGCCATTTGCCTCTCGTTTTCCTCTTCCCCACTTCACCCTTGCCGTTTTATTCGCCCTCTCTTTCCCGTTCGCCTATTTTTTGCTTGCCTCTTGTGTGCTTGTGTGTTGGATTGCTTGTCACGATGGCTCAAGATAATACTAAATTGTGTGACTTTTCCAATACCGATGATAATGATTTTCTTAGCACTCCGAGTGCTCCTCTTACCTGTGCTGAATCTTGTGAAATCAATGCTGCTTTGTTGAATCTTGTCATGAAAGATCAATTTTCTGGCCTTCCTAGTGAAGATGCCGCCACTCATCTAAACAACTTTGTTGATTTGTGTGATATGCAAAAGAAGAAAGACATGGATAATGATATTGTTAAATTGAAGTTATTTCCGTTTTCGCTTAGAGATCGTGCTAAAACTTGGTTTTCGTCTTTGCCTAAAAATAGTTTGATTCATGGAATAAGTGCAAAGATGCTTTTATCTCTAAGTATTTTTCCTCCCGCTAAGATCATCTCTCCTAGAAACGATATTATGAATTTAAGCAACTTGATCATGAACATGTTGCACAATCTTGGGAGAGGATGAAATTAATGATTCGCAATTGCCCTACACATGGATTAAATTTATGGATGATCATACAAAAAATTTATGCCAGATTGAATTTTGCTTCTAGAAATCTTTTAGATTCGGCCGCGGGAGGCACTTTTATGGAAATCACTTTAGGAGAAGCTACTAAACTCCTAGATAATATTATGGTTAATTATTCTCAATGGCACACCGAAAGATCTACTAGTAAAAAGGTTCATGCAATAGAAGAGATTAATGTTTTGAGTGGAAAGATGGATGAACTTATGAAATTGTTTCCTAGTAAGAGTGCTCCTATTGATCCTAATGATATGCCTTTGTCTACTTTGATTGAGAATAATAATGAATCTATGGATGTGAATTTTGTTGGTAGGAACAATTTTGGTAACAACGCGTTTAGAGGAAATTTTAATCCTAGGTCGTTTCCTAGTAATTCCTCTAATAATTATGGTAATTCCTACAACAATTCTTATGGAAATTTTAATAATATTCCCTCTGATTTTGAGATTAGTGTTAAAGAATTTATGATCTCTCAAAAGAATTTCAATGCTTTGCTTGAAGAAAAGTTACCTAAGATTGATGAGTTGGCTAGGAACGTGGATAGAATTTCTCTTGATGTTGATTCTTTGAAACTTAGATCTATTCCACCTAAGCATGATATCAATGAGTCTCTCAAAGCCATGAGAATTTCCATTGATGAGTGTAAAGAAAGAACCGCTAGAATGTGTGCTAAGAAAGATTGCTTTGTAAAAGCGTGTTCTTCCAGTTTCCATGACAATAATGATGAAGATCTAAAAGTTATTGATGTGTCTCCTATTAAATCTTTGTTTTGCAATATGTATCTTGGTAATGATGGGATTGGAGAGGTAAAAAATTTACATAGCAATGAACCCACTATTTTGGATTTCAAGGAATTTAATTATGATAATTGTTCTTTAATAGATTGCATTTCCTTGTTGCAATCCGTGTTGAATTCTCCTCATGCTTATAGTCAAAATAAAGCTTTCACCAAACATATCGTTGATGCTTTGATGCAATCTTATGAAGAAAAACTTGAATTAGAAGTTTCTATCCCTAGAAAACTTTATGATGAGTGGGAACCTACTATTAAAATTAAGATTAAAGATCATGAATGCTATGCTTTGTGTGATTTGGGTGCTAGTGTTTCCACGATTCCAAAAACTTTGTGTGATGTGTTAGGTTTTCGTGATTTTGATGATTGATCTTAAAACTTGCACCTTGCGGATTCCACCATTAAGAAACCTATGGGAAGGATTAATGATGTTCTTATTGTTGCAAATAGGAATTATGTGCCCGTAGATTTTATTGTTCTTGATATAGATTTCAATCTTTCATGTCCTATTATTCTTGGTAGACCTTTCCTTAGAACGATTGGTGCAGTTATTGATATGAAGGAAGGAAATACTAGATTCCAATTTCCATTAAGGAAAGGCATGGAACACTTCCCTAGAAAGAGAATCAAATTACCTTATGAATCTATTATGAGAGCCACTTATGAATTGAATACTAAAGATGGCAATACTTAGATCTATTCTCGCTTTTATGCCTAGCTAGGGGAGTTAAACGATAGCGCTTGTTGGGAGGCAACCCAATTTTATTTTTGTTCTTTACTTTTTTCTCCTGATAAGTATTAAATAATTCATCTAGCCTCTGGTTAGATGTGTTTTTATGTTTTAATTAGTGTTTGTGCCAAGTAGAACCTATAGGATCATCTTGGGTGATAGTTAATTTGATCTTGCTGAAAAACAGAAACTTCTGCGCGCACAAGAATAATTTTAATAAATCACAGAAATGTTATTTTTAGTTGATTATTTTTGCAGTATATTAATAGACAAATTTCCTAGGACTTCCTATTTTGGTAGTATGTTTAGAGTTCTAGAAGTATTTGAAAGTTACAGATTACTACAGACTGTTCTGTTTTTGACAGATTCTGTTTTTCGTGTGTTGTTTGCTTATTTTGATGAATCTATGGCTAGTATCGGGGGGTATGAACCATAGAGAAGTTGGAATACAGTAGGTTTAACACCAATATAAATAAATAATGAGTTCATTACAGTACCTTAAAGTGCTGGTTTGCTTTCTTGCACTAACGGAGCTTATGAAATTTCCTGTTGAGTTTTGTGTTGTGAAGTTTTCAAGTTTTGGGTAAAGATTTGATGGACTAGGGAATAAGGAGTGGCAAGAGCCTAATATTGGGGATGCCCAGGGCACTCCAAGGTAATTCAAGGATAACCAAAAGCCTAAGCCTGGGGATGCCCCGGAAGGCATCCCCTCTTTCGTCTTCGTCTATCGGTAACTTTACTTGGAGCTATATTTTTATTCGCCACATGATATGCGTTTTGCTTGGAGCGTCTTGCATGATATGAGTTTTTGTTTTTTAGTTTACCACAATCATCCTTGCTGTACACACCTTTTGGGAGAGACACACATGATTCAGGATTTATTAGAATACTCTATGTGCTTCACTTATATCTTTTGAGCTAGACAATTTTGCTCTAGTGCTTCACTTATATATTTTTAGAGCACGACGGTGGTTTTATTTTGTAGAAATTATTGATCTCTCATGCTTCACTTATATTATTTTGAGTGTCTTTTATAACAGCATGGTATTTGCTTTGGTTATAAAATTGGTCCTAATATGATGGGCATCCAAGTTGGGTATAATAAAAACTATCATAGAAAGTGCATTGAACACTATGATCAATTTGATACGTGATAATTGTTTTGAGATATAGAGGTGGTAATGTTAGAGTCATGCTAGTTGGGTAATTATGAAATTAAGAAATACTTGTGTTAAAGTTGGCAAGTCCCGTAGCATGCACGTATGGTAAAAGTTGCGTGACAAATTTGTAGCATGGGGTGCTCTTTGATTGCCTTCCTTATGAGTGGAGGTCGGGATCGCGCGATGGTAAACTCCTACCAACCCTTCCCCTAGGAGCATGCGTAGAGTACTTTTCTTCGAGGGCTAATAAACTTTTGCAATAAGTATATGAGTTCTTTATGACTAATGTGAGTCCATGGATTATACACACTCTTACCCTTCCATCATTGCTAGCCTCTATGGTACCGTGCATTGCCCTTTCTCACCTTGAGAGTTGGTGCAAACTTCGCCGGTGCATCCAAACCCCGTGATACTATACACTCTATCACACATAAACCTCCTTATATCTTCCTCAAAAACAGCCACCATACCTACCTATTATGGCATTTCCATAGCCATTCTGAGATATATTGCCATGCAACTTTCCACCGTTCCATTTATTATGACACGCTCCATCATTGTCATATTGCTTTTGCATGATCATGTAGTTGGCATCGTATTTGTGGCAAAGCCACCTTTATTATTATTTCATACATGTTGCTCTTGATTCATTACATATCTTGGTACACCGTCGGAGGCATTCACATAGAGTCATATCTTGTTCTAAGTATTGAGTTGTAACTCTTGAGTTGTAAATAAATAAAAGTGTGATGATCTTCATTATTAGAGCATTGTCCCAAGTGAGGAAATGATGATGGAGACTATGATTCCCCCACAAGTCGGGATGAGACTCCGGACTTTATGAAAAATAAAATAAGCCAAAGAAGCCCAAATAAAAAAAGAGGCCAAAGAAGCCCACCAAAAAAATGAGAGAAAAAGAGAGAAGGGACAATGTTACTATCCTTTTTCCACACTTGTGCTTCAAATTAGCACCATGATCTTCATGATAGAGAGTCTCCTATGTTGTCACTTTCATATACTAGTGGGAATTTTTCATTATAGAACTTGGCTTGCATATTCCAATGATGGGCTTCCTCAAAATGCCCTAGGTCTTCGTGAGCAAGAAAGTTGGATGCACACCCACTTAGTTTCTTTTGTTGAGATTTCATACATTTATAGCCTTAGTGCATCCGTTGCATGGCAATCCCTACTCCTCATGTTGACATCGATTGATGGACATCTCCATAGCCCGTTGATTAGCCTCGTCAATGTGAGACTTTCTCCCTTTTTGTCTTCTCCACACAACCTCCATCATCATATTCTATTCCACCCATAGTGCTATATCCATGCTCACGCTCATGTATTGCGTGAGAGTTAAAAAAGCTGAAGCGCGTTAAAAAGTATGAACCAATTGCTTGGCTGAAACCGGGGTTGTGCATGATGGGAGTATTTTGTGTGATGAAAATGAAGCATGGCCTAACTATATGATTTTGTAGGGATAAGCTTTCTTTGGCTATGCTATTTTGATAAGACATGATTACTTTGTTAGTATGCTTGAAGTATTACTATTTTTATGTCAGTATGAACATTTATCTTGAGTCACTTGGATCTGAAAATTCATGCCATAATAAAGAAAGTTATATTGAGGAATATGCTAGGTAGCATTCCACATTAAAAATTCTATTTTTATCATTTACCTACTCGAGGACGAGTAGGAGTTAAGCTCGGGGATGCTTGATACGTCTCCAACGTATCTATAATTTTTGATTATTCCATGCTATTATATTACCTATTTTGGATGTTTATGGGCTTTACTATACACTTCTATATCATTTTTGGGACTAACCTATTAACCAGAGGCCCAGGTCAAATTGCTGTTTTTTTGTTCTATTTTAGTGTTTCGCAGAAAAGGAATATCAAACGGAGTCCGAATGGAATGAGACCTTCGGGAGAGTTATTTTTGGAAAAAACGCAATCCAGGAGACTTGGAGTGGACGTCAAGAAGCAAACGAGGAAGCCATGAGGCAGGGAGGCACGCCCTAGGGGGGTGGGCGTGCCCCCCACCCTCGTGGGGCCCTCGTGGCTCCCCTGACCGACTTCCTTCGCCTATATATACTTGCATACCCTGAAAACGTCCAGGAGCAGCATGAAACCCTATTTCCAGTGCCGCAACCTTCTGTAGCCGTGAGATCCCATCTTGGAGCCTTTTCCAGCGCTCCGCCGGAGGGGGAATCGATCACGAAGGGCTTCTACATCAACACCAAAGCCTCTCCGATGAGTTGTGAGTAGTTTACCACAGACCTCCGAGTCCATAGTTATTAGCTAGATGGCTTCTTCTCTCTCTTTGAATCTCAATACAAAGTTCTCCTCGATCTTCTTGGTGATCTATTCGATGTAACTCTTTTTGCGGTGTGTTTGTTGAGATCCGATGAATTGTAGGTTTATGATCAAGTTTATATATGAGAAATATTTGAATCTCCTCTGAATTCTTTTATGTATGATTGGTTATCTTTGCAAGTCTCTTCGAATTATCAGTTTGATTTGGCCTACTAGATTGATCTTTCTTACAGTGGGAGAAGTTCTTACACTACAAAAAAAAATACACTACCGTGATGATACGTGTTTGTCACAGTAGGTCGCTTTTTTGTCATGCATGTACATCCATGACGATTTTATGATAGAATCAAGATAGTCATAGCTGTGTTGTCGTAGAAGTGTTCCATGACATTAGCAAAATTATCATCAGGAAGTGTCCACTTCCATGACGATAAATCGCGCGTCACAGAAGTGCTTTCATTAAGGGTGACCGACACGTGGCATCCACCATAACGGAACACCATTAAGCTATCGGGTCGGGTTTTGGATCCGATAACCTGTTAACAGCCTGGACCAATGGGAAATTTCCACGTGTAAAATTCTAATTGGCCGAAGGGAACACCTGTCAGCTCGTCAGTGGGCCAGATGTCGCCTGTCCACTGGAGGAGACATGCCTATGATACGTCGACACATGGCTGGGCCCAACAGAGGCCCATATAGGTTAAAAAGGCCGGCCCAGTCAAAGGCCCGTAGTACTTAATCAGGTACTAGTGGGCCAGCCCAATAACAGCCTGCGTAATAAAGGCCGCCCGAAGCCAGATCTGGGCTATTAATTGTTCGCCCAATATTTTGGGCCCATTTGCGGCCCGAAGCTAGATCTGGCCTGTTAATTGTTCACTTAATATTTGGGCCCAACTACAGCCCAGTGACTTTCGACCTGTTAGAGGCCTGATGTAGACGTGGGCCCATTTCAGCCTGGTGTGACTTTTGGCCTAGGAATGGCCCGTGCTACCCATGGGCCATATATAGTCCGACGGGACATCGGGCCCACTAAAGGCCCGTGCTAAAGGTGGCAACAGTTAAGCCCTACGTGACTTTGGGCCTGTTAAAGGCATGCCGCATAATTTCGCCCGTTGATGCCTGTACTAAGCTTTCGGCCTCTTAAAGGCCCATGATATCAGTGGGCCAACTAAGGCCCGAGATATGTTTCGGCCTGGTAACGGCCCGTGAGCTAACTGGGCCCAAAAAGGCCCGGTCTACATTTCAGCGTGCTGAAGGCCCGTCGAAGACTAGTGAAAATTGAGGCCCAACATGCATTTTTGCCTGCTAAAGGCCCGTGGTTTCATCTCGGCCGTAACTGGCTAGTACAATATTCAGCCTGTTAATGGCCCAATGCTACGTGGGCCAAACTAAGCACTAGGTGGACAAAAGGCCCAACTAAAATATAGGCTGGTGTAAGTTGTGGGCCTGGCGCAATGTGTGAAGGCCCCAATCATTCGGGCCCAAGAAAGACGCAAGCCGGCCCAATTGTGGCCCGCTAAAAACCAGGCCCATTAGAGTCGAATGTTTCGGCCCGGTCGACTACATCTGATTTTTTCCAGATAGCGAATGATGGTAGTAACTAGTAGGAATTAAGAACAAACCTACTCTATACAATAAAGAAATTATGACATAGTAACTAAGAATAAACCTACACTATACAATAAAGGATTTAGGTATATTACATCCACTGGGCATCGAAGTTCGCCACCAGTGATCATAAAGCGCAACGAAGAAGAAGTTTACAAAAACTGGGCACCATTGCAGCGTAACAAAATAATACTGAACCGAGACCACTTCCAAGATAGTTCAAGAAAGGTTAGCCTTGCGGGGAAACTGCTGCGCAAGCTGCTGAGCAAGGCTGTGAGACCGGCCTAGCATGTCGGTTATAGCTTCCAGGTGTAGCTGTCTAGCGACGAGGTTCTCATTGGTGTTCTCCACAATCTTTCTTAGAGATAGGACTTCAAGTCGAAGTTGAGTTGCAGAATGCCTTTCTGCTAGAACTTGGGACTGAAGAAGTCAAACTGATTCAGACAACGAATTCTGTGAGCTTGTCTGACTGCTAGTCTCAAGTAACTTGAACACTGCATCAAGACAAGACTTTGGGGTTGTCTCGCTATCTTCAAGATGTTTTTCCTTCTTTGTTGCAATATATGTTCGGTTTGTCTCACAGCCTTCATCAGACTTGTGCATGCCATCAGGCATATCACCCTGAAACAAAGCAAAGAGATGACATGTTTTGCACGTGTATAAACAAAGATGATAACCGTGCTGTCAATTCTATCCAATTTCAAATTACAAAATAAAGAGTAAGTTCAAAATATCAATAGCATAATTTGGCATTGTTCATAATGCGGGGAGCTTCACCACAGTACTGGATTACCTTGTCAACATAACAAGCATAGATGAAGGGCAAAGAAAATCATTGTATATATTTTGGATAATGTGCATGGCATGTTGTTCATATCATCAGCCACATCAGTAAGATAAAACAGGAGATGACAAGGTGCAAACGTGGGCTGCTTCACCACACACTGGATTATAGATCCACAAAAACAAGCATACATATAGGGAGTATTAAGTAATGTGCATGGTATGAATAAGGAATTTAGTTTTACACGTAAAACTTAGAACTTATGGTTCTTGCGAACATGCATTTTGGTAGAAACAGCAAACTAAACAACAGTACACGATAGGGAGTATGAGAAAATTAAACAACAATTGAGGATAAAGGCTTTAGATGGACTGACTTACATTAACAGTTAACACCGGCTTTATAATGCCCTTCTGCATGTCAAGTGAAGGATAACTCAAGAATTTCAGCACAGAATCTTCTTCATAAGCATTGCCTGTACTCTACATTTTGTAGAGAGTAATTATAGATATGATAATACTGGAAAGGATAGAGGATAATGAAGATAAGATGCAGATTGATGCTACATAATCAACTACCAATCCCTGGAAGTACAAGCGTTACAGGACAAAATGTACTGACAAGAGCAATGGGCTACACTTCTGCACTGGCATTGTCTGTGTATTCTACTTGTTGGTAAGATTAAATATAGATCTGATCTTTTTTAGTAAATGGTGGGCAGGGAGATAAGATGCAGAATGCTACACAATTAACCAATCCCTCTTCCCATAATACAAGAGTGTTTTGAACATGGGTGTACTGTACAAAACGTTCTTATATTATGGGACGGAGGGAGTAGCTGTTAATGTAAGTACAGTGATAGACCACGTTCAGTCCTTACAAGAGGACTGCAGAGCTAAACCTCTTCAAAAGCATTGGGTTGATTCTAAATTTATGTAAGAGTCCATACGGATCTTATAGTGTCCACCAAATGGACGATTACGAGGCTAACATGTGCAGTGATGCTACATAATCAACCAACTATGAAAGTAAGTATGGTCATACAGGGCAAGAGGTACTCACAAGAGCAATGCAGTGTGTAGTATAGTTGCGAGATTCTGTGGTCCCTTGAGAACGAATGTTCTTCTACTAACAGTTTTCGTACAAGTGAGACATTAAGGCAAATGCAGAAATGTAGTTCAAATTGTGATGTGATATCATAGACAGTACCTTACGCTGCAGCCGAGACCAATGTGTAACAAGATTATTCCAGTCACCGTCGGATAAATGTAGCACTGGAGACTTTACAGAAATTTTGTTCAGAGGCTTGCCATCGAAGTGCGCTTGCCTCAGGTAGGAACGATACTTCATCAACGAGTTCTTGAAAAGCACAACCAACCCTTTCTCGTCTTCACAATCTAGTTTGCTCCTCTCCTATTTAAAAGAATGAAATCTTGTGTCTTCTGTCAGCAGAAACATATGAAGTAATGACCATGAATAACATTAGTACATTACTTACGCGTAAGTTGCAGAGGAAGACTGGAAATTGTTCTGTGTGTGCGGTATAATCTTTCCATGAAGGAAAGATGCGCACAAAGTTCCTGACAACAACATAAGCTTCATCTTCTAAACTGGGAAGAAATGGAACAGGGGTCCTATTTGCTGCAATTGGGGCTCTTTTTGGTTCGAAAAGGGATTTGGCAACTGGATTTGGTGTACTCTTTGCTGGAATGGGGGTTTCGCGTTGTAGAGCTGGTGCTATGTCAACTGGCATAATCATACTGTTGGCTGTAGTTGGGGTCTGCTGAGTTGGGGCATCAGAAATGACCAGTGTAGTAGGGCTAGAGTCTGCTAGAGTTGGGGTGTTTTGTGGGTCAGGTGATATTGCAACTACACCTAATGGGCTATTTGATTTATCAGGTGCCACTACCTTTTCCAAATACTTTGCTTGTGCTCCTCCACGATCAGCAATCGCCCTCTTCCTTTTGAACGTCTGATACACAAGAATAACATTTGAATGGATAAATATGGTATGATGATAGATGGAATATGTACTGAAAATGGATAGGCAGGGCGTATTCACATACACGATGTGTAAACTAAGCTAATGGTAGTTTAACAAAGTAGAAGCAATGCAAAGCATCGGTTGCAATATATGTGCGAGCAATGTAACCTTGGAAAGTTAGAGCAAGCACCTTGATGCGTGAATAGGGCATCTTCCTCTGGCTCCTCCACTAGGGAGCTACATTGACTTAGGTCTCCCTCTAGCTCAGAATCACTGTTAGGATCATATTCTGATCATGAATATGTAGGTGGAGAGCATTTGCATTGCATTGCATCCAGACTTGATTTCAGTCCCTTAATGCCAAGTTTGACAGCCATGGCATTGTTCTGCTTTATTCTTTTCATGCACGCAAGCTCATAATCATTATGATGCTATTCAAAATATGAGATTCATGAAAACATAAAAAGTAGTCAGATTATCTATGGAATGCATTGCAGATTCAACTCGAAGAGTGTCTCCCTGTAAACCCCTGCATATGCAAAGTTCACCCCCCAACCGTGCTGACCAGACCACACATAGAAATACAAACCCCTTATGTCTCTATAACAGGTAGGCACACATTTCAAAACTGAAGTAGGAACATTAGAATCATATGAAATTCGTATTTGAACAAATAAACTAAGAAATTATGAGTGTCATAATGTTTAGCTTCAAGGGTGGAGTGTTGGTAGTGCGACACAAAGCAAGTAGGCAGATTGTATTCCATGTAAAAGATCGAAACCTATGTAAAAGCTAGAAATTACACTTTCTTTCTATACAATGCAGTGTTCGTTGCCCACACATGATGAAAGAGATCACATAGAGAAATACTATTCACTCATGTCTATGGTTCCAGTATTTAGAAACAGGGTGGTCCACCGTAAAAGAATATTGACAACAAATATGACAAGGCAAGCATAGATGTAGTGAATCAATCATTTACTTGTGAGCTTACTAGGACAAGTATGCAGAATTGTAACTGCAGTAAGAGACCGTCCAAAATCTGAATGAAGAAGTTTGTCTAGCACTTATTGTTTGCAACTAATCGACGTGAATAATTGGATATTATATCAAATGAGTAAGAAAGACAAGTAAAATTGTCAACAAACCTGGCTTGCAGTAGTAATCTGGGTCAATTCACTACGACCAACAATCCAAAATGACTAGTGTCTGTTCCGAGGGTCGGAATTTTGAAAACCCTGTGAACTTTAGAGGTACTAAAGATTACCGAAATACATCTGAACCATTAAGTGTAGGTAGCACTGAGCACACAACAAACCCTAATGACAGTCCTACCTAATGAGTAATGAATCAATTAGAAAATGGGTGATGAGGAGTGGCTGCTCAGTGTTGAGGACGTATCTCAGGATAAATCGGGTTGGCTTGGTGGGTGTTGCATGCCTGAGCCCTGAACAGACCGGGAAGGTAGGCACGGCGACGCGCCCGGGCAGCGGTGACGCTGTTGGGCGAGAGGCTCCTGGCCTCCTGTTAGTCCGGCGTCTCCTCCTAGAGTCATGCCGTTCGGGGATGGCAAGTCGCCGGCGAGGCAGGCGGCTGGGGGCGAGTAGAGATCGGAAGCGCATAGCAGAACAGAGGGGAATCGGGGCCTAGGACGACCCAAAATCCCAGGGTGGGCCAGCCCACCGTGGGCACCCTGTAGAGATACACACCCGAGCGGCGAACATGCATTTTCAAAACTAATAGGAACATTTAGCTGACCAATTAAACAACTCTGTTTTAATAATATCATATTCGTATTTGAAGAACTAAGCTTGTTTAGCTTGATGGGTGGAGCAGTGTTATTATGACACGAAGCACGTATTCTGACCATATAGTGATCATAAAAGGGGTAAACTCTAAGCATATTCTTTTTAGCAAAAGAGGGTTTCCCCTCCGATTTCTATTAAAGAAACCACAACGGAACCAACATGATCAATTAAACCCTAAGCATGATCAATTAAACCGTATTATGACTATGCCATGTCAGATTTGAAGCTGCAAACCGGAGAAATGATATTTAGCATCCATTGTTTGCTTCGAACAAAGAACTAAATTCTAAGAGCTGAAAAGAAAGTAGAGTAACCAAGTTAATATCTATTTTCTGGTTGAGATCAAAAAGTTGAGGAGATATGAAGTACCACCTCTCTTGCGGCGCTGTGTAGGCATCGGGGGTGCGATGGCTGTCGGTGGCAGATCTGCGACGGTAGACAGGTGCATCGGGGGATAAGTCCCGTTGCGATGGAAGAGCCGGTCGTGTGAGCGGCCCCAGCAAAGAGGACGACGACGTCGATGAAGTGAGAGGACGCGATGCAAGGCTATTGCTCCGTCTCCGTGGATGAGAAATGTCCATCTCTAGCAGTGGACAACACGGTCTTGGTAGGCGCTCCAGCATGGTGGAGGATGGTGGCGATGGATGTGGTGGAGGACGACGGCGATGGATGGGGTGGCGGACGGAGGCTGGTGTGGGGATGGTGTTCTAGCGCGGACGATGTATGAATGGGAAAATGGAGGGAGAGGTAAGGGGAACCATGTTTTTGGGACGCGCTTGTCTGAAATATGGGAAATTTACAAACTTAGCCCCCATTTAAAATTTGGACGTCTTGTCGGTTGGGGATAGGACGGTAATCTCGCATCTCGCCAATATTTGCCCAGAGCGATTTAGGGTGAGGAGAGGGTGGTTGGCGCCCATGGTTGGCGCCCACGATGTATGAACAAGGCTGACAGGTAGGGCGGTTGTGTCACGTCTGAGTGAAGTTACAAACCTACCCCTATTGAAAATATTTGCCTACATCAATTTTGGCCGAGTCGAGTTTGTTTTGCTGCCCACCGTGTGTGAATGGGGAATGGAGGGAGAAACATAGGTGTTTCGGACGAGCTTGAATCAAATGTGTTTTGCCGCCCATGTTTGACGCCCACCGTGTCGGAATGGGATCAGAGGCGGTCGTGTCACGTCTAACTGAAGTTACTAACCTACCCCTATTTAGAGCAGTGGAAATCGGGCCGATGGATTGTCCGTGTAATGGGTAGACAGTAATTTCCATCTTTCAAACACCTGGCTTCGGGCAGCCGACATGGGAGTGGACATTTTGCCGCTTCTTTCGAATCTTGGGACAATAAGCATCCACGTTTACCCTGGCAACTGAATTCGAATCCATTTTGTATTCCTATATGAATCTTTATAAATCATTCTATGTGTTTTTATATATCTTCAAAAGGACGACAAAGATGTATTCCACTGTCATATATGAATATGGTTTACAAATGCCGATACTTAAATTCAGAAGCTAGAATCCAGTTTAAGGTGAATTCGAATATTTGGAACACTTCATGTCCAACTCAAATGTCACACGCAGCATAATGTGTACTCCCATTTAGATATGTACACAAGCGATGTATCAAGATTCAAATACCGAGTCAATCAACCAAGAATGTACAGAACTAACAGACATATAAACACTTATAGAGTATATGGATCAATAATATCAACTAACATACATAAGCCAGACTGCTGTACTCTTTTTTTGCTACAACAACATCCTTTTTTAGCCAGCATCTTGGCCCTTTCCGATGCGTGCCACTTATGGTCCATCTATACTACTATTATTGCTGAATGCACATTCAGCCCGATTGGCATATTTGTAGGTCTGGCACAGCAATCCAAATGAAATGTCTTCGAGTCTTATCAATTAATACAAAATTGTGCTCAAATAAAATTACAAACCAAAAAACAAAAAACAAAAAACAATTATTACATGATCTCTAAAACAAATGGTTTGATTGATTACATGAACAAACAACACAAAGGTTATTCAATGATGGAAAGAACAATTCACCTATTATTTACCAAGTGGGAATTTAATTTCCTTTTTTCCTTCAGGACCTTGGTCAGTCTCAGCTTGCTTTGTTTTGAAATCCACCAAATATTTAATGGTTGTCTTGAGTACTGCTTGTGATTGTGCTGTTTGCTTCCTCAACATGTCAACTTCATCTCTAAGTGCAGAAGCAGAATCTCTTTCTACCACTAGTTTAGCCTCTAGAGCATCAGCAGTTGGCAATTCATAATGCACGATTGGGCCGGTGCCACTGCTGTGGGATGATGCAACGTCCATGGGGACCTCGCTCTTTGATCTTGGGCTAACCTGTTTTGCCATTAAAATTCCGATTGGATTCAGAAAAGTTGAAGTTAGCAAAACATCTCAACTGGGAGTTATAATAGCAAACCAGTTAAACAAACAAGGAATTAAAAAGTTTTAATTGGATGCTGAAAAGTAGTTATTAACATCATTGTAACCCGCTGTTGCAGCAGTAAAGCAGTTAAACAAACAAGTAGCTATTTAAGTTAAGGCAAACAGGTAATTCTTAACAGTAAGTATCAAACACATAGATAGGCATAGTCTACAATAGGATTAACAGGTTGTGGCATTATGTAATCAGTAGCAAACTAAATTAAGCCAAGCAATGTAATTGAACAATTTTGCAATAAGTGGCTAACTAAAATTCCGAGAATCAGGTAACTGAACTTATGCTAGTTCTTTGTACAGGCACACTCCAACTTCTTTTTCGCTTACAAGGTTGTACGAATGAGTCCATGGCATTAATTGCTTGGATACGTAGTCCCAATACTTCTTTCTTCCCACACTGCATTGGTAAGTCGAATGGTTAATCTGGTAAGATGGTGCGTCCTTGATATGTTATATGAGGACGTGTAGTCAGACTAGTTGTAGCCACACACATCACACTGGCTTTTACTATATATTTCATGCGATTAATTTTGGCATATCGAGATCTAAGCAATCTACAATAGGATGAAAAGATTGGCATCCTTCACATTATTGGCGAACTCAGTTCATAGAAACAAGCAATTCAACCATTCTGTGGGTAAATCAAAAGCGCCATTGGAATATTTTTCACTACCCAATCATACATGCAAAAAGGGGCGATGCCACCATAGGGGCTGGTATGGGCGGCCGCCTCCAGTGGCTGTAAAGTGTGCACCTAGTTTGAGTCGTCCAGGTTGGCCCAGGCTAGTTTTGTTCGTCCCAACGCACGAGTAGGCAATGTAAAAAATGAAGAAAAATGTTTCAATTTGGATGGGCCAATAACATAAGTGCAAGGCAAGCCCTATAGCAGGCTCGCGGCCCAAACAAGCGCCTCCCATATCGATCGACAGCAGGAAAAATCCCAATTCATTCGCTCCAGCCTCCAGTCTGGTTTGCAACCTAGCCGCCGCTAGACAGACCGACACAACACTTTCTCACGCCCTCGTTGGAGGGTGGTCGCCAGGCTTCAAGCAAACGGAAGGACAAGAAGATGAAGATCCAACCCCGGGTGTAGCCTGCGTGGGAGGCAGCGGCAGCAGCACGGGCATGGCATCAAGCTTGCGCAAACGGACAATTGTAGCTTGCAAGAGTAGCATGCGCAATGAGTAGGTACATCACATCCCCGATTATATCTAATTCGACACTTCAATTTCTGGCCAATAGTTAAACCTGATGGTGTTGTAAAACTGCTTTTATGTAGGGAATCTATGAGAAAATGAAACCAATTTCTACTTATTTTATAACTCCCCCAATCAATACTGAACTGACTGAATCTGATGTATCTAATCAAGTTTCCGATGCAAACATACAAGCTCATGTTGTTCTTGAGCCTGAAGTGTCTAATGAACAGACTGCTAATGAAGGATTTGATGCAAACATTTTACATGCTCCTGGTGACGAACATATAGTGTCTAATGAGGGATCTAATGAAAGCATTTTGCAAGCTCATTGAAGGATTTAGTGTCTAATAATGATCTGCTATGTTGAGAGAGATAGAGATTTGCAGGCATTGATGACAAGCAAATTATAGTGCATTTTCATAGCTTGAGGAAACATCGAGGCCATCTACCAGAAAGTCCCCGTATCATGACAACATAGCATAAATACTTTTCTAATCTGTTGTTTGAAACTATTGGCACACTTGCGCAGGATAGATATATTGCTATGCAGTTTGCGCATTGGTTTTAGATGCAATTACACTTCGGTATTTTCAGCCAGAGAACAAATAATTCAAGCAGGTACAGACCATGTTTGTAGTCCTTATACACTGATAACCCACAATTATAGGGGATCGCAACAGCTTTCGAGGGTAGAGTATTCAACCCAAATTTATTGATTCGACACAAGGGCAGCCAAAGAATATTCTTGAGTATTAGCAGTTGAGTTGTCAATTCAACCACACCTGGATAAATTAATATCTGCAGCAAAGTGTTTAGTAGCAAAAGTGGTATGATAATAATAGTAGAGGTAGCAAAGTAAAGATAAATGTTTTTGGGTTTTTGTAGTAGTTGTAACAGTAGCAACGGAAAAGTAAATAAGCGAAGAACAATATGTGAAAAGCTCGTAGGCAATGGATCAGTGATGGGTAATTATGCCGGATGCGGTTCCTCATGCAATATTTATAACATAAGGTGATATAGAACTAGCTCCAATTCGTCAATGTAATGTAGGCATGTATTCCGTAAATAGTCATACATGCTTATGGAAAAGAACTTGCATGACATCTTTTGTCGTATCCTCCCGTGGCAGCGGGGTCCTAGCGGAAACTAAGGGATATTAAGGCCTCCTTTTAATAGAGAACCGGAACAAAGCATTAGCACATAGTGAATACATGAACTCCTCAAACTACGGTCATCACCGAGAAGTATCCCGATTATTATCACTTCGGGTTTGTCGGATCATAACACATAATAGGTGACTATAGACTTGCAAGATAGGATCAAGAACACACATATATTCATGAAAACATAATAGGTTCAGATTTGAAATCATGGCACTCGGGCCCTAGTGACAAGCATTAAGCATAGCAAAGTCATAGCAACATCAATCTCAGAACATAGTGGATACTAGGGATCAAACCCTAACAAAACTAACTTGATTACATGGTAAATCTCACCCAACCCATCACCGTCCAGCAAGCCTACGATGGAATTACTCACGCACGGTGGTGAGCATCATGAAATTGGTGATGGAGGATGGTTGATGATGACGACGGCGACAAATCCCCCTCTCTGGAGCCCCGAACGGACTCCAGATCAGCCCACCCGAGAGAGATTAGGGCTTGGCGGCGGCTCCATGTCGTAAAACGCGATGAAACTTTCTCTCTGATTTTTTTCTCCCCGAGACGGTATATATGGAGTTGGAGTTGAGGTCGGGAGGTGTCTAGGGGGGCCACGAGATAGGAGGGCGCGCCCTAGGGGGGGCGCCCCCTGTCTCGTGGACAGCCCGTGGGCCCCCTGGCCTTCATTCTTTCGCCAAAAATTCTTATTAATTCTGAAAAGTACCTCCGTGGATTTCCAGGACATTCCGAGAACTTTTCTTTTCTACAGATAAAACAACATCATGGCAGTTCTGCTGAAAACAACATCAGTCTGGGTTAGTTTCATTCAAATCATGCAAGTTAGAGTCCAAAAGAAGGGCAAAAATGTTTGGAAAAGTAGATACGTTGGAGACGTATCAACTCCCCCAAGCTTAAACCTTTGCTTGTCCTCAAGCAATTCAGTTGATAAACTGAAAGTGATAAAGAAAAACTTTTAAAAACTCTGTTTGCTCTTGTTGTTGTAACATGAAAAGCCAGCATTCAAGTTTCAGCAAATATTATGAACTAACCATACTAACAATAACACATAGGTCTCACAATTACTCATATCAATAACATAATCAGCTAACGAGCTATAATAATAAAACTCGGGTGACAACACTTTCTCAAAATAATCATAACATGATATAACAAAATGGTATCTCGCTAGCCCTTTCTGAGACCGCAAAACATAAATGCAGAGCACCTTTAAAGATTAAGGACTGACTAAACATTGTAATTCATGGTAAAAGAGATCCAGTCAAGTCATACCTAATATAAACCAATAATAATGAATGCAAATGACAGTGTGCTCTCCAGCGGGTGCTTTTTAATAAGAGGGGTGATGACTCAACATAAAAGTAAATAGACAGGCCCTTCGCAGAGGGAAGCAGGGATTTGTAGAGGTGCCATAGCTCGATTTTAAAATAGGGAGTGAATAACATTTTGAGCGATATACTTTCGCTGTCAATGCAACAACTATGAGATGGCTGTATCTTCCATACTACATGCATTGTAGGCGGTTCCCAAACAGAATGGTAAAGGTTTATACTCCCCCAACTACCAACAAGCATCAATCCATGGCTTGCTCGAAACAACGAGTGCCTCCAACATACAACAGCCCTGGGGGAGTTTTGTTTAATTATTTTGATTTGCTTTGATCTTTTTGGACCATGGGACTGGCATCCCCTTACCGGCCCTTTCTCATGAATGAGGAGCGGAGTCCACTCCTCTTGAGAATAACCCACCTAGCATGGAAGATATAGGCAGTCCCAGTTGAAACATGAGCTGCTCGAGCATACAAAACAGAATTTCATTTGAAGGTTTGGAGTTTGGCACATACAAATTTACTTGGAACGGCAGGTAAATACCGCATATAGGTAGGTATGGTGGACTCATATGGAACAACTTTGGGGTTTAAGGAGTTTGGATGCACAAGCAGTATTCGCTTAGTACAGGTGAAGGCTAGCAAAAGACTGGGAAGCGACCAACTGAGAGAGCGACAACAGTCGTAAACATGCATTAAAATTAATTCACACCGAGTACAAGCATGAGTAGGATATAATCTAGCATGAACATAAATATCATGAAGGCTATGTTGATTCGATTCAACTACATGCGTGAACATGTGCCAAGTCGAGTCACTCAATTCATTCAAAGGAGGATACCATCCCATCATACCACATCATAATCATTCTAATAGCATGTTGGCACGCAAGGTAAACCATTATAACTCATAGCTAATCAAGCATGGCACAAGAAACTATAATCTCTAAATGTCATTGCAAATATGTTTACTTCACAATAGCTGACTTAGGAATGATTGATCATCATATTTACAAAAACAAAAGAGGTCGAGTTCCTACCAGCTTTTCTCATCCCAATAAGTCCATCATATATCATCATTATTGCCTTTCACTTGCACGACCGAACGATGTGTATAATAATAAGAGTGCACGTGCATTGGACTAAGCTGGAATCTGCAAGCATTCAACTCAAGAGAGAAGACAAGTAATATGGGCTCTAAGTTAAATAAACAATCATGCATATAAGAGCCACTAAGCATTTTCAATATGGTCTTCTCGACCCCCAAAAGAAAGAAAAGAAAATAAAACTATTTACACGAGAAAGCTCCCAACAAGTAAAAAGAAGAACGAGAAATCTTTTTGGGTTTTCATTTTAATTTCTACTACAAGCAAGGAAATTAAACTAACTATTTTTTTTGGTTTTTCTTAAGGTTTATCAAACACACAAGAAGAAAACTAGAAAAAGAAATTTAAACTAACATGGATAATACAATGAAAGAGTATGAGCACCGATGACTAGTGTGTGAACATGAATGTAAAGTCGGTGAGAAATACATACTCCCCCAAGCTTAGGCTTTTGGCCTAAGTTGGTCTAATACCAAGGACCGCCGCTACTCTCCTCGGTGTAGTGGGAGGTGTAATCAGGATACCACTGGCTGGTCATCTCCGGATCCCACTGGACAGATGATGCACGATAAGGGTCCAGCTCAGCTTCCGGCTCAGGTTCAGGTTCCGGAGTAAAAGCTTGGGCTAGATGATTGTTCACGGCCTCCGGCATGACAAGACGACTTTCTGCAAGCAAATCAAACAACAGAGGCGCAGGCAAAATAATATACTCAAAGTGTTTCTTATTGAATCTAAGTCTATAAAAGATCATCTTCTCTTCGTTGTCAACAATAAACTTGTGTGCTACCATGCTCTTGTAATCTAAAATGTGAGGAGGTAATTTTGTCTGCTCCTCCTCAAGGTGCCTAATGGGTATCTGAAAATGTTCAGCAAGACGTGCAACATAGATACCTCCAAATATGGGGCCTTTTGTACGATTCAGGGCTAGCCATTTAGCAACGACGGCACCCGTACTAAAAGTATTGTCTCCCAGCAAAGCATGTTGAAGAATAATAATATCTGGGATGCTCAAGTTTCCACTATTCCCACGACCAATCAAGCATCTACTAGCAAAAATGGCAAAGTAGCGTAAAACAGGAAAATGTATGCTAGAGACTTTTGCCTCAGAGCCCTTCTTTGGCTCTTCTACGGCAATAGCTTTAATGAAACCATCCACATCTTCACGATGGGGTTCCTGTAATTCTCCCTCATATGGTATCCTACACACCGCGCAAAAATCATGTAAAGACATTTCTCTGAATTCGGCATATAAATGAAATGATACTGCAGGCGGTGACTTCTTAGGATAATAATAAAAGTTTTGCATGAAAGTATTGGTAAGTAAGAGATACTAATTGATTCGGCCGTTCATGAAACTGGTGAGGCCTGCAGTCCCGACTAAAGCATAAAAGTCTTCATGAATTCTGGCTTCTTTCAAGAAATCCTCACACGGCCATTCACATGACCATACTTCCGCTAAGCGAGGAAGATTATACTTGGGTTTTTCCTTCTCTTTGTCTTGTTTTTCCTTAGAGCTTTGGCTAGAAGAGCCTTTAAAGAGCCTCCTTAACATTTTCTGAAAATTTCTGAAATTTTAGTAACTTCAAAACAAAAGTGAATAAAACTAAACAAGATTGATAGCAACTACTCCTACAAGTGCCTAGAGCCTATATCATGCATTGGAATTGCTTGGGACCTCAAAAATTTAACATGCAAGCTCAAGAACATGGTCACCTAAGCAGGAAAAATTTGCAAAGAATAAAGCACTAGAAAAAAAACTATTTGGACCAATGGAGGAGTCACATACCAAGCAACAATCTCCCAAAGCAGTTTTGAGAATGGAGCTTTGAGCTAAGAGATCAAAAATCGCAGCAAAACGAGCTAGAACTCGGGTTTGAGCTGGATGGGGATTTTTTGGGTAGAAGATGAAGTGTGTGGGTGCTGGCATAAGTGGAGGGGACCCACTAGGGGCCCACGAGACAGGGGGGCGCGCCCTACAGGGGGAGCCCTCCTCTCTCGTGGCCTGGTGCTTGCCCCTTTTGCAGTGTTTTCAGTGCCTAAAATCCTCAAATATTCCAGAAAAAATCATACTAAATTTGCAGGGCATTTGGAGCACTTTTATTTTCAGACTATTTTTTAATGCACGGATAATTCAGAAAACAGACGGATAATACTATTTTTGCTTTATTAAATCTAAATAACAAAAAGTAAAAAGAGGGTACAAAAGGTTGTGCCTTCTATTTTCATCCATCTCGTGATCATCAATATGAACCCACTAACAAGGTTGATCAAGTCTTGTTAACAAACTCATTCCGAATAACACGTAACCAGAGAAATTTCGAATAACACTAAGTTACCTCAATGGGGATATGAAAATCCCCAACAATAAGAATATCATACTTTTTCTTGACGGTAGGGAGAGGAAATTCAAAACCTCCAAAAATGATAGTTGGAACTTTTTCAATAGAATTGATGCTATGAACTTGAGATTGTTTCCTCGGAAAGTGTACCGTATGCTCATTACCATTAACATGAAAAGTGACATTGCCTTTGTTGCAATCAATAACAGCCCCTGCAGTATTATGAAAAGGTCTACCAAGGATAATAGACATACTATCGTCCTCAGGAATATCAAGAATAACAAAGTCCGTTAAGATAGTGACATTTGCAACCACAACAGGCACATCCTCACAAATACCGACATGTATAGCAGTTGATTTATCAGCCATTTGCAAAGATATTTCAGTAGGTGTCAACTTATTCAATTCAAGTCTACGATATAAAGAGACAGGCATAACACTAACGCCGGCTCCAAGATCACATAAAGCAGTTCTAACATAATTTCTTTTAATAGAGCATGGTATAGTTGGTACACCCGGATCTCCAAGTTTCTTTGGTATTCCACCCTTAAAAGTGTAATTAGCAAGCATGGTGGAAATTTCAGCTTCCGGTATCTTTCTTTTATTTGTGATGATATCCTTCATATACTTAGCATAAGGATTTACTTTCAGCATATCAGTTAAGCGCATACGTAAGAAAATAGGTCTAATCATTTCAGCAAAGCGCTCAAAATCCTAATCATCCTTTGACTTGGATGGTTTAGGAGGAAAGGGCATGGGTTTCTGAACCCATGATTCTCTTTCTTTACCGTTCTTCCTAGCAACAAAATCTCTCTTATCATAACGTTGATTCTTTGATTGTGGGTTATCAAGATCAATAGCAGGTTCAATCTCTACATCATTGTCTTTACTAGGTTGAGCATCAACATGAACATTATCATTAACATTATCACTAGGTTCATGTTCATCACCTGATTGAGTTTCAGCATCAGAAATAGAAATATCATTGGGATTCTCAGGTGTGTCTACAGTAGGTTCACTAGAAGCACGCAAAGTTCTATCGTTTTTCTTTTTCTTCTTTTTAGAAGAACTAGGTGCCTCTAAATTATTTCTCTGAGAATCTTGCTCGATTCTCTTAGGGTGGCCTTCAGGATACAAAGGTTCCTGAGTCATTCTACCAGTTCTAGTAGCCACTCTAACAACAAAGTCATTTTTATTATTCAATTCATCAAGCAATTCATTTTGAGCTTTAAGTAGTTGCTCAGCTTGAGTAGCAACCATAGAAGTATATTTGCTAACGCGGTGAAGTTCATCTTTAACTCTAGCCAGATTATCACCTACGCGTCCTATCTCGAAAGCATTATTCTTTAACTCTCTACCAACATAAGCATTAAAACTTTCTTGTCTAGCCATAAAATCATCAAATTCATCTAAGCATGGGCTATGAAATTTAGTAGAGGGTATTTCAACTTTATCATATCTATAGAGATAATTTACCTTTACTACCTATGTCGGGTTATCAAGACACGGTTCTTCAGGCGGTAAATTAAGACCATGTATTTCTTCAATAGGAGGTAAATTCTTAACATCTTCAGCTTTAATACCTTTTTCTTTCATTGATTTCTTTGCCTCTTGCATATCTTCAGGACTGAGAAATAAATCACCTCTCTTCTTCGGAGTGGGTTTAGGAATAGGCTCAGAGTTGGCTCAATTGGTTCAGGAATTACTTCAGGAACTGGCTCAGGAAGAGTCCAATTATTTTCATTAGTCAACATATTATTCAATAGTATTTCAGCTTCGTCGACTGTTCTTTCCATGAAAACACAACCAGCACAACTATCAAAGTAGTCCTTGGAAGCATCGGTTAGTCCATTATAAAAGATATCAAGTATTTTGTTTTTCTTAAGAGGATGATCAGGCAAAGCATTAAGTAACCGGAGAAGCCTCCCTCAAGCTTGTGGGAGACTCTCTTCTTTAATTTGCACAAAATTATATATTTTCCGCAAGGCAGCTTGTTTCTTATGAGCAGGGAAATATTTAGCAGAGAAGTAATAAATCATATCCTGGGGACTACGCACACAACCAGGAGCAAGAGAATTATACCAAGTCTTAGCATCACCCTTTAATGAGAATGGAAATATCTTAAGGATATATAAATAGCGAGACTTCTCATCATGAGTAAATAGGGTGGCTATATCATTCAACTTGGTAAGATGTGCCACAACAGTTTCAGATTCAAGGCCAGAAAAAGGATCAGATTCAACTAAAGTAATAATATCAGGATCAACAGAGAATTCATAATACTTATCAGTAACACAGATAGGTGAAGTAGCAAAAGTAGGATCGGGTTTCATTCTAGCATTAAGAGACTGCTGCTTCCATTTAGCTAATAATTTCTTAAGATCATTTCTATCATTGCAAGCAAGAATTTCCATAGCAGCTATGTCATGCATAACATAACCCTTAGGAACAATAGGTAAAACATAATCATTGGGGGGACCTTCATCATCACTATCATCTATAATAGGTTCTTCAATATTTTCATTTCCCCTAAATCTAGCAAGTTGTTCATCAAGAAATTCACCTAATGGAAAATTAGTATCACGCACAGAAGTAGTTTCATCATGCATAGCAGAAGTGGCATCCTCAATAACATGCGACATATCAGAATTCATAGCAGTAGCAGGTTTAGGTGTCGCAAGCTTACTTATAACGGAAGGAGAATCTAGTGCAGAGCTAGATGGCAGTTCCTTACCTCCCCTTGTAGTTGAGGGCAAAATCTTGGTTTTAGCATCTTTCAAGTTCTTCATAGTGATCAACAGATATAAATCCCAAGTGACTCAGAGAATAGAGCTATGCTCCCTGGCAACGGCGCCAGAAATTAGTCTTGATAACCCACAAGTATAGGGGATCGCAACAGCTTTCGAGGGTAGAGTATTCAACCCAAATTTATTGATTCGACACAAGGGGAGCCAAAGAATATTCTTGAGTATTAGCAGTTGAGTTGTCAATTCAACCACACCTGGATAACTTAATATCTGCAGCAAAGTGTTTCGTAGCAAAAGTGGTATGATAATAATAGTAGCGGTAGCAAAGTAAAGATAAATGTTTTTGGGTCTTTGTAGTAGTTGTAACAGTAGCAACGGAAAAGTAATTAAGCGAAGAACAATATGTGAAAAGCTCGTAGGCAATCAATCAGTGATGGGTAATTATGCCGGATGCGATTCCTCATGCAATAGTTATAACATATGGTGATATAGAACTAGCTCCAATTTGTCAATGTAATGTAGGCATGTATTCCGTAAATAGTCATACATGCTTATGGAAAAGAACTTGCATGACATCTTTTGTCCTACCCTCCCATGGCAGCGGGGTCCTAGCGGAAACTAAGGGATATTAAGGCCTCCTTTTAATAGAGAACCGGAACAAAGCATTAGCACATAGTGAATACATGAACTCCTCAAACTACGGTCATCACCGAGAAGTATCCCGATTATTGTCACTTCGGGATTGTCGGATCATAACACATAATAGGTGACTATAGACTTGCAAGATAGGATCAAGAACACACATATATTCATGAAAACATAATAGGTTTGTCGGTGTACTAAAGTAGGGGTACCTTAGTATCCTGAACTTGTGCACGGGCAGTCGCAGCGTCCCGCGGCAAGGCTTGCCGGGTGTCCGCCAAAGGTCCTCCGTAGTTCCTATTGATGCCATTCAAGAACAAAGTGTTTTAACTAGGAAGACAAGACTCCGGCAAGAGGAGCTTTCTGGGAAGGACAAGGCCCCGGCAAGAGGAGCTTGCCGGGAGGGCCAACCAAGGCACTTCAGAGAACTTACCGCGACGCGCCGCACGTCCCGGCAAGACCCGACGAGCGACAAGCTTTCGGGTGCGACAAGACAACAACCGCGGCAAGGCGCTTGCCACGGCGAAGCCACCACTCTGTGCCCACGCTCCAGTGCACCCGTCGACGTGTCGCCCTGAGACCATTCCAGACGCACGTGACGGGAAGCTGCGCAGCCAAGCGGTGCGAGGTGGCAAGTGGAGATGACAAGAAGGCCATCATGGCAAGCGGTGGCGCCCCTAACGGTCGCTTTTCTGCACTGTTTAGGTGATGTGGACGGGCATTAAATGCTCTTGTCCCCTGCCGTCAGAGTTAGGTAGGGGACACTGTAGATAGCAGTTGTACCAACCACACTTTTTACACTTTTACCCCTGCATGCGTTGCCACCTGTCGGTGACCCCTTTAGCCTATAAAAGGAGGCCCATGCGCAACGTAGAGGGGGTTCGACTCATTCGAAACTATAGAACGCTCACGCTCTCGAGCAAGAACACAATACAACCACAAAGCAGCAGTAGGAGTATTATCTCTCCGGAGAGCTCCGAAGCTGGGTAAAAATCGCTCTTGTGCTCTGCCTCGATCTGCTCTTCGTGCGCCCTCCGCTCCCTTGCCGGACCGAAAGGGGCCCTGCCCCATAGGTGTTCGTTTCCCACGACATCTTTGGCGTGCCAGGTAGGGGGGTGTCGAGGTTGCGTGAACCTGATCCCGTGTTCACGCGAGCCAGATCTTCGTTTTCTTCATCATCATCTTCAGCATGCCACCGAAGAAGAAGGCTTCAGAGGTGGCCGCTCCGTCCACGTCGATCCCACCGCCACCGGAGCAGACAGGCGGTGGGGTAGACACCGGCGGGGGAACGGGCACCGACGAGGGAGCTCATGCTGCCGCCAGGTCCAAGGACAAGGCCGCGCAAACCTCAGCGTCCGTACATGCACCGCGCCCGTCTCAGGAGCTGCGGGGCCAACAGCGTCATGGTACTCGCGGTACCATACGCTCGTTGGATCAAAATCGAGCTGGCGGATCTTGAGATGCTCAAGATCAGCATGCGCGTCAACATGCTGGCACGAGCGCGGCACGGTCGCCTGGGCGAGATGCTGCTCCTTCTAACATTGTTAGAAGTGCGAGCATATCTCGCTCCTCGCGCCGTTCGCCGCCGCCGCCCAAGACTCCAGAAGAAGCGCTGGCCCGAGCCCAACTGCTTCTAGATGACCCTCCAGCGCCAGACAAGATCGACGATTGGAGGGCCACCATTCAGAGCCTCATCGGCTTCGCCAACGGCGACACTCCCCGGCAACCGAGCACATCGAAGCCGCGGCAAGACGTCCAGGCGCAAGCCGGTGGTGACAAGACCGGTGGGGGTGCAACCACCGTGCACTCCCCGCCCCGAAGGCCAAGATCGCCGACTCGCCGGGTCAACCTCGACACCGACTCCACGGCATCATCAGATCCACGAGCTCGTCGCGATCAACGCCAAGTTCTTCAAGAACGACAGCAAGAAGACGCTCGTACACGCATCGAGCGTCGAAGGGAAGCACGGCGTCAGTCGGACTAGCGCGCTGGGCCTGTTGTTGACATGCATGCGCCAGGGGAACCAGGCGACTTGCCGTACGCAGTAGGTTGCCCTGCGTTCACTCGTGAGCTGCGGCAAGTCCAATGGCCCAGCACCAAGAACTTCAAGCCAGATGTACCCGAGAAGTACGATGGCAGGTTACACCCGTCGGAGTTCCTCAGCATCTACACCATCGCGGTGCAGGCTGCCGGGGGGCGCGACGAGAAGATCCTTGCCAACTACTTCCCGCTGGTGCTCAAGCCCAACGTCAGATCCTGGCTCATGCACTTGCCGGACGACTCCATCTCCTCATGGGCGGACCTGTGTCATCAGTTTGTCGGCGCCTTCACAGGCGGCCACAAGCCCCATGGCCAAGAGAGCGATCTTCATCTGCTCGCCCAGAAGGAAGGAGAGTCCCTGCGTAAGTACATTCAGAGATTCAGCCAAGTGCAGCGCAACATCCCAGACGTCCACCCTGCCGCGGTTATCAACGCGTTCCATCAGAACGTGCGTAATCGCAGGATGAGGGAGGAAATGGCGATGTGCAAAATCAGAGATGTCAGTGAGCTATATGCCCTGGCCGACAGATGCGCACGTGCTGAAGAGGGGAGGAAACTCCCCGGAGAGAATGCAGGAGCAGAAGGGTCTGACAGTGAGGATGCCGCCCCGGCAAGGAAAAACCAGCGGCGGAACAACAGAAAGAGGAAAGCAAAAGATGTGCTAGTCGTCGAGCAGTCCGGCAACGGAGGTGGCGCCGAGAAGGCCAAAGCTAGTAACTCCGGCGAAGCCGTGGTGGCCGCCGACAAGCAGGATGGCTTCGGCAAGCAGTACTGCAAGATCCATCGCACCAAGGGCCATGATCTCCAGAACTGCAAGAAAGTTGAGCAGCTTGTTGAACTGCAGAAAGCTGAATACGAGCGACGCGACAAGGAGAAGGCCCAAGAAGGTGGTGGAGGATCCGGCAAGAAGCGTCCCGGCCGGGGAGGGCGCCACGGCAAGGCCAAGCAGCGGCAAGGAGACAGGCCTCCCCGCGGCCGCGACAAGGATGAAGTCGAAGACGAAGATGAAGAGATGGATGAGGATGAGGCCGACGAGCAGGAGTTTCAGAAAGCAACAGAGGTTTTGTGCATCGACGGCGGTGCTTCTCTGCATACTTCGCACCGCCAACTGAAACAGTGGGTGCGGGAAGTTAATGCAGCAGAACCATCAGTTGAGTCGCGCAAGCCTCTGAAGTGGTCCAGCACGCCTATCATCTTTGATGTTGAGGATCACCCTGATCGCATAACTGCGGCCGGGTGCTTGCCGATGTTGGTTTCACCAACTATCCGCAACCTCAAGGTCACAAAGATGCTAGTTGACGGCGGGGCCGGCTTGAACCTGATCTCCTCAGCGGTACTCAAGAAACTCCAGATCCCCGGCAGCGAGCTTGAAGAGACTGGTACCTTCCAAGGAATCAATCCGGGAAGGAGCAAGCCGAAGGGGAAGATAACGTTGCCGGTGACATTTGGCAGCGAGCTGAACTTCAGAACAGAGAAGGTCACTTTTGACGTTGCTGATTTCCCGTTGCCCTACAATGGGATACTCGGCTGTCCAGCGCTCGCCAAATTCATGGCAGCCTCTCACTATGCCTACAACGTGCTCAAGATGCTAGGTCCGATAAGTGTCATCTCTGTCCCTGGCGACAAGAAAGATGCCCTTATCTGCACCGACAAGATCTACCGGGAAGCAGCAGCCGCAGCAGATCACAAGACACTTGCCGCTGAAGCTCCCGGGGGGAAGAAGAAGACCAAGTCCGGCAAGAGCTCTGATGCCCACTCCGGCAAGCGCACCTCTTCGGAGTGCTGCGCTACCATCGAGGACGCACCATCGAGCTCCACCGGCAAGTGTAAGAAGGCGAAGGCAGCTCCGCCAGAGACCAAGAAAGTGGCCGCCAAGGAGGACGGCGCTGGTGGTACCTTCACCATCAGTGCCACGCTTGACCCTAAATAGGAAAACGCGCTCGTTGCTTTCCTGCGGGCGAATGTTGATGTGTTTGCATGGCAACCATCTGACATCCCCGGTGTTCCCAGGAAAGTAATACAGCACCACCTTGCTGTCTGTCCTCACGCGTGGCCCGTCAAGCAGAAAGTCAGAAAACAAGCAGTGGAGCGCCAAGAATTCATTGCAGAAGAGATCAAGAAGTTGGAAGCAGCAGGCCTTGTCAGAGGGGTGCTCCATCCTACGTGGTTGGCCAATCCTGTAGTCGTGCGCAAGGCGAACGGAAAGTGGAGGCTTTGTATTGACTTCACTGATGTTAATAAAGCTTGTCCCAAAGATCCATTCCCCTTGCCGCGCATTGACCAGATTGTCGACTCCACGGCAGGATGTGATTTGCTTTCATTTCTTGATGCATACTCAGTATATCATCAGATCTTCATGGCAGAAGAAGATGAAGAGAAGACTGCATTCATTACTCCATGTGGCACATACTGTTTTGTACGGATGCCTTTTGGATTGAAGAATGCTGGTTCAACATTTGCAAGGGTAGTTCACGAAGCTTTTGAGCCACAGTTGCACAGAAATGTAGAAGCTTACATGGATGACATAGTGGTCAAGAGCAAAGACAGAGCAACTCTGATCCAAGATTTGGACGAGACCTTTGCAAATCTGCGCAAGATCAACCTCAAGCTCAACCCCGAGAAGTGCGTATTTGGAGTCCCCTCCGGCAAGCTTCTCGGGTTCTTTGTGTCTCAACGGGGAATCAAAGCCAACCCCGACAAGATTAAGGCCATTGAGCAGATCGAAGCACCGAAGCGTGTCAAGGATGTATGAAGACTTGCCGGCTGCGTAGCTGCTCTCAGCAGGTTTATCTCTAAGTCTGCTGAGCGCGCCCTGCCATTTTTCAAAATTTGCAAAAAGGTAGGTCCAATGAAATGGACTCCATAAGCGGAGGCTGCGCTGCAAGACTTGAAGAGATATCTGTCCTCCACTCCAATACTTGTCGCACCTAAGCCACAAGAGAAGTTGCTGCTATATCTAGCGGCAACCAATCAAGTGGTTAGTGCTGCGTTAGTAGCGGAGAGGGAGGCAGATGATGAGCCAGTGGCCGCGGCAAGCACATCCAGCGAGAAGCAGGGGGCTTCCCCGACAAGCTCTGGTCCCGACAAGGATGAATATGTGCAACCACTAGAAGAGAAGCAGAAGAGAATGGTGCAGCGCCTAGTTTACTTTGTCAGTTCCCTTTTGCAGGGGGCTAGATCAAGGTACTCTGGTGTGCAGAAATTGCTTTTCGGCCTTCTCATGGCCTCGAGAAAGCTGCGCCATTACTTTCAAGGACATGAGATCACAGTTGTCACTCGCTTTCCGTTGAAGAGGATACTGCAGAATCCATAAGCAACAGGCAGGATTGTCGAGTGGGCACTGGAATTGTCAAGCTTTGGCCTCAAGTTTGAGAGTACCTCAACTATCCAGAGCCAAGCATTGGCAGAATTCATAGCAGAATGGACGCCAACACCTGATGAAGAAATTCCAGAGACGAGCATCCCCGTCAAGGAAGCAAGCAAAGAATGGATCATGTACTTTGATGGTGCCTTCTCGCTGCAAGGCGCCGGTGCGGGCGTACTGCTTGTCGCACCCACCGGAGAGCACCTCAAGTACGTGGTCCAAATGCACTTTCCCAAGGAGCAAGCGACAAACAATACTGCAGAGTATGAAGGCTTGCTTGCCGGACTTAGGATCGCGGCAGACCTTGGGATCAAGAAGCTTATTGTCAGGGGTGACTCGCAGCTTGTCGTCCGCCAAGTGAACAAAGATTATCAGAGTCCGTTGATGGAAGCTTACATTGATGAAGTGAGAAAGTTGGAAGAGCATTTTGACGGCTTACAGATGGAACATGTTCCGAGAGCCCAGAACGACATTGCAGATGGCCTGTCAAAATGCGCTGCACTCAAGTTACCTGTGGAACTAGGGATCTTTGTGCTCAGGCTAACTCAACCATCTGTGATACCATCAACTGGACAGAGCAAGAAGAGGAAGTTGATTTCCGGTGACTACTTTCCGGCTGAGCTCCCCGAAGCCGCCGCCAAGAAAGTCCCCAAGATCAACACCAAGAGTGCTGAGGAGCAGTCTGCTCCGACAAACCCTAAGGTTTGTTCTATTGAAGCAGACGCTCCCGGCAAGTTTTGCTCCGGCAAGCTTGCCGGGGGACATCAAGCTTCGGCTGAACCTCAGGTTCTTGCCGTAGAAGCAGATGTTCCCGCAGCAGCATTTGTGCCTTTAGTCCTTGTTGTTGAGCCGCAAGCTCCAGCATGGGCACAGCAGATTGTCCGTTTCCTTCAAATAGGAGAACTTCCCGAAGAGCAAGAAGAAGCGGAGAGAGTAGCCCGGCAATCAAGTATGTACCAGTTTGTCGACGACATACTATACAGAAGGAGATTCAACAGAGTGAAATTGAAATGCATTCCCCGGGAAGATGGACAGAAGCTGTTGGCGGAGATACATGGAGGCATATGTGGTCATCACATTGGCGCAAGAGCACTTGCCGGCAAAGCTTTCCGGCAAGGTTTCTTTTGGCCAACAACCCTCCAGGATGCAACGGCACAAGTAACCAAGTGTGAAGCGTGCCAGTTCCACTCCAAGCAGATACATCAACCAGCTCAAGCTCTCCAAACGATCCCTTTATCCTGGCCATTTTCGGTCTAGGGGCTCGACATCCTTGGCCCCTTTCCCTGAGCTATCGGGGGCTTTGAGTACTTGTACGTAGCAATTGACAAGTTCACGAAGTGGCCGGAAGTGGAAGCAGTGAGGAAGGTGACAGTACAGTCAGCAGTCAAGTTCTTCAGGTCAATTGTTTGCCGTTTCGGAATCCCTAACAGGATCATCACCGACAATGGCACACAATTCACGAGCCGCACCTTCATGCAGTACGTCCAAGACCTTGGCGCCAAGGTCTGCTTCGCTTCTGTTGCTCACCCGAGAAGCAACGGTCAAGCGGAGAGGGCAAACACTGAAGTGCTGCGCGGGCTCAAGACCAGAACTTTCGACAGGCTACACAAGTGCGGAAGGAATTGGATCGAGGAGCTGCCAGTGGTTCTTTGGTCGACAAGGACGACACCAAATCGAGCCACTGGCCAGACACCTTTTGCTCTAGTCTATGGAGCAGAGGCAGTTCTCCCCACAGAACTCGTATATGGATCGCCTCGAGTGCTCGCTTATGATGAGCTTGAGCAAGAGCAGCTACGACAAGATGACGCGCTGCTCCTTGAGGAAGATCGTCTTCAGGCTGCTGTACAAGCTGCTCGATATCAGCAAACTTTGCGCCGCTACCATAGCCGCAAAGTCAATGCCAGAAGTCTCGAGGAAGGTGACCTTGTTCTTCAGCGCATTTAATCTGCCAAGAATTCCAACAAGTTGACGCCAAAGTGGCAAGGCCCTTATCGGGTGAAACGAGTCACTAGGCCTGGCGCTGTCCGCCTTGAGACCGAAGATGGCTTTCCGGTGAGCAACTCTTGGAACATTGAGCATCTTCGTAAGTTTTACCCATAAGGCGCGGTTGCCGGAACCTGTTCCGGTAACCACCTTTTGTACAAGCCTTACCGCTGTTGCATGTAACCCTTTGTACAAAGCCGGGCGCAGATCCCGTGCATAAACAAAGATCATATGCTCTCCAAATCTTGTCAAATTTCATGCTTTTTTCTTTTTTGCGTGAATTATCTGACACTTTGTGCAGCACTTACCCCGGTAAGCAATAACGAGCTTTAAGGCTCCATATCATTATTTTCCCTTCTTTCTTTTTCTCAAAACGAAGGTTCCCTCGCCCACAAGTTCACCGGGGGGGAGAGGAGGAGATAATGGTGTGGACCAGGCGTCGTTCAAGAAAAGTATCGCCTTGCCGGGACGCAAGCGGCAGAAAAGCTAAGTTGCCAAAGTTTGAGCACAACTAGTTTTGAAATTTTTTAAGTTATCTTCCTTGAACGACCGTGCTTTGTATGGAAAACCTGTGCGCGGAGGAACCAACTCGTAGCTAGTTGCGCCCTTACTTTGTTTCGAGTCCGCTCAACAACTTAAGTGTGCTGCGACTAGTTCCGACAAGGTTTCTTGCCGGAAGCAACACCGCCAGCAGGCTGCTGATGTCCCGCACTCAGCGCTCGCGGCAAGGGTGCCTGCGCCGGCAAGTTCCCTAAAAGCGCAGGGTAAAAACATACAAAGGAAGGAATCAAGTAAAGGAAATAACATAGCAAATACTGCCTGGAATAAAGTTATATTACAATAATAACTTGCCGCGCTCTAATAGATTGTTCCCGTAACATGTTTAGCAGCGGCAAGGAAAAGGAGAAAAAAGGCGGCCTAGTCTACGCGATCACCGTCGACCCTCCTGACTTCATTTACCTTGTCCACAATGGGTGCGACAAGGGCCCTGAGCTCCTCAAGATCAGCACCCGCCGGCAGCTTCTTGAGGACGTTGGTGAGGTTGAGGCCCGGATTGCGGAAGAGCACCTTCACCAACACCTTCTCCAAGACCCTGGCACAGATTGCGCGCGACTCGTCAGCCAGCTGCCTTGGGATCCTTTCCCGGAGTTGCTGGAGAGCCGTCGCCACGCCCTTGAAGAACAGAGTGAGCTTGGCGCTGGGCTAGAGTTTCTCATCAGAAGAGTACCCGAAGCCCTCCAATTCCAGCCGCGCCAGCTCCTCGTCGATGACTGCAGCGATGTTGACGAGGCCCTCCGTCCACAACTCCACAGTAGCCCTGAAGGTGTTCTGGGTTTCGGCGGCCCTCGTCAGCAGCTCCTCATTGGCCTTGATCTCTTGCTTCAAGTCCTCCTCCCGCTTCTTGGCGCCATCCAGCGTCTCCGTCAGCGTGGCCAGCTTCAGCTCGAGATCGGCATTGGCATCCTTGGCGGCGTTCAGCTCCCTGCCCTTCTCAGAGAGACGAGCCTGTAGCTCACCATGGGCAAGGGCGTCCTTCTTGCGCTCGCGCTGGAGCACGGCAAGCTCTTCATTCTTTGCTTTGAGGGTGGCTTCTAGCTCTGTCACCCTCACCTCCAACTCCTTCTTGGCGGCCTCGGCAGCTGCTGCGGCATCTTTCGCTTCCTTGAGAGCCCCGCCAAGTGTCTCCTCATGCGCGACAAGCTCCTCCTCATAGCTGTCCAAGTTGACCTTCCGCTGTGTCAGCTCGCCTTCTCGCAGGGACATCTCCTCGCCGGCAAGCCGTTGCTGCTCTTCGGCTTCAGCCTTCTCGAGGAGAAAGGCCTTCCGCGCCTCGGCAAGCTGCGCCCTCTCCTCTGCAATGGATCGGAGGGCCTCTTGGTTGCGGCTCTGGAGCTCCTCCACGTGCTTCTCTATGTCTACTCCCGCCTGCGCGACAAGCGCTTCCCGAGAATCCAGTTTCGCTTGTCGGGCGCGGTAGAGCGACACCAACTTCCGGAGCACCTACTCCTCCTCAGACTCGCCGCTGCTGCTGCTTGGCGCGTCAACCACTGTCAGCCCAGCGGAGGCGAGCACTTCTCCGTCAAAAGCCTCTCCCTCGACCGGCGCCCTGGAGCTTGACGCCCAGGGGACCTTGATGAAGACACCGTCGCCGGCCTTCAAGTAGGCGCCGGGCTGGGGCTCTTCGGAGCTTGGCACTATGTCAACGGCGGAGGGATCGGCGGTCGGCGTAGCGCCCTGCGCTCCTGCGGCCCCAGGGTCGTCAGTACGATTGCCGGATCCCTCGCCAGCTCCAGCGCCAGCAGCCTTGGCGGCCTCTTCGTCGGCAGGATCATCAGCACTGGCCTCCTCTTCGGTGGCAGCGGTTCCGTCAGTATTGCCGCACTCGTCCTCCTCGCCGGTGGCCTCAGTTTCCATCGGCTCCGTGGAGGGAGGATCTGAAGACAGGAAGAGGGAGAAAAAGTCAAGCAAATATCCAAAAAAGAAGATCAGAAGAAGAAAAACCCAAGGGAAGTTTTCTGGCAAGAAGGATTACCCGTGCTGGGCTCTGTAATCATGGGCTCCACCACCGGGGGATCGCTGGTCCCGTCCCTTGCCGGAGAACTGCCCCTCGCCGGGGACCTCTCCCTTGCCGGAGAGCGCTCCCTTGTTGTAGAATCATCCCTTAGCGGCGTAGTGGAAGCAGATAGCACCTTGGGGGCAGCCTCTGGTTGTTCCTGGTGAGCCTGTTCTGCTCCTACACAAGCAAACCAATAATCAAGGTATCAGCAAGGAAAGAGCACCCATGCGCGCCCCACAATAGGAAGTGAACAAATACTTACGCTGGGGGCTGCGCTGGGGGCTGCTTCGGGGAGAGATTGCCGGGTCCGACAAGGTGGTCTCAGACGCGTCCTCTACTGTCACAGCAGGATCGTCCTCAATGACAACCACGGGGACCTTGGCCCTCTTCGCTGCTCTCTGGGCCAGAGTCCTGGAAAGGAACAAGGTTCAGAAGAAGCCAGATCAGATACAAGACAAGAAATAGCAAGAATTGAAGAACCATAAGTACAACAAAAAGAAAAGACTTACTCGTCCTCCTCTTCTTCGTCCTCGTCGGAGCTGAGCGCGGAGAGATCAAAGTCTGGTACCCTCTCAGTGCGACGAGGCGGAGGAGTAGGCTCCCTTGGACGCTTGGCGGGAGCTGCGGCAGGGCCGGAAGCGGCGGCCCGAGAAGACCCCGCCCCGGTTGTCGGGGCGGCGTGAGATGCTCCCGCGGCAACGGTGCTTGGCGCGGTGGAGCGTGTCCCGCGGCGCGGCGGCTGTTGGCCCGTCTGCCGCCCTGCTGTGTCTCCGGTCCTGCGGAGGCGCCTTCTTGGTTGAGCTGGGGGCTGCACTGAGGGCTCCGTCTACGGCAAGTTGCTTGAAGACGGCTGGCTACTTGCGCCCCCGGCGGGCTCGATCGCTTCGGCTTCGGGCTCTCCCTCGCCAACGACCTCCCCGATAAGCTCCTCTCGGTCGGCAAGGCTTGCCGCCTCGGCTGCCTCTGCCTCCTCCAATATAAAACCGAACTCACCCGCGGCGGCGGCTGCCGCCGCCTCCTCCGCCCTGGTGGTGATGCGCCGCATCTCATCATCAGTGGTGTCGCGGGTGAGAAGCCTCTGCTCGTCGGCACGGACCGTCACCTCCACCAAGTCGTCGAAGAATTGCTGCACGACGTCGTCGTCGGGCTCCTGCCACGTTGGGATAATCCCATGCGAGTCGCACTCCGGCATCATTGCGCGGATGCGGTCGAGCTGGGAGTTATTGCACAACGGGACGACGCCCTGCGGCAGCCTGAACCACTCGGGATGGTTGGGGTCGTGCTTGAATAGTTCCTTGAGCGTCCCGTCCAACTCCAAAATAGTGAAGTTAAAATTGAGGCCTGGGCGCAGCCTCATGATATCCGCCGGGCCCTCGAACAACCAGGTGGGTCTCCCCCTCTCCTGCAGAGGGGCGATGCGGCGGCAAAGAAAGTATGCGCCAACAGCCCCTACAGTGAGCCCGACAAGCCTGAGCCGCAAGATCCGGGTGGTGGCGATCTTCAATCTAGCATCGTCCGCCGCCAGGGCGCTCCAGTCGCCGCCGCGCACTACTCGGGCTTGGCGCAAGTTGGTGAATGGATGCGGGTTCTCGTCAACAATCCAACACCACTCCGCTCGCCACTCCTCCCATTTGCTGCGGAGCTCCCCCTCCAGATAGACCTCCTTGATGCCGAATCTCGAGATCTAGGCGATCCCGCCAGCTAAGGGCTCTCCCTTCTCGGCCCGGGGCATGAAGTAGTGGCGAAAAAGGGCAACATTTGGGTGGATTCCGACGAAGTTCTCGCAGAGATGTGCGAAAACCGCCATGGTCAGAACGGCGTTGGGGGTGAAGTCAAGGAGATGGAACCCGTAGGTATTCATGATATCGCAGAAGAAATCGGAAAAGGGCGGGCTGAGCCCGCAATAGAAGAACAAAGGAAAAAAGTAGTATCCTTTTGGACACCGCTTCGAAGTAGAAGCTTCGGCGGAGAGTACCTGCGTGCGCGGATGCGCCCGCGTCTCCGTCGACCAGAAGAGATAGAACCACTCCCGCAGCTCCTTCACGGAGAGCCCGGAGGGGAGAAGTGCTTGCTCCTTGCGCAGTGCCTCAAGCCGCAGCGCCTCGGCTGACTTCGCACCCTTCCCGGTCTTCGGAGCCATGGCGGAAGCGGTGGGGGAGGACGAGGGTGTTGGCGGCGACGGCGGCGACAGGGGCGGAGCACTGCTCTCTTTCGGCTTTGAGAAGCGGAGGGGAGCGGCGGAGATTTCTGAGGGAGCAACTGCAAGTGGCGAAGGTGGGGGAACGACCCCTGTTTCCCCTGCTTATAAAGAGGAGGAGGCGAACATTACGCCTTTTTCGATTAAAGAATCACCCACGATCTCTCCCACGACGCCGCGTTTGACGCGTGCCGTTACGGGAGGGCATGGTTGATACGGAGTTAGATTTGGTGTGGACCCGGGCCGCGTGTGCCCGTGCCCTGTTTTGGGCCTGGCCCAACAGCGCTCGGCACCGTGTGTGGCCCAGGCCCGGGGGCTCCTGTCGGTGTACTAAAGTAGGGGTACCTTAGTATCCCGAACTTGTGCACGGGCAGTCGCAGCGTCCCGCGGCAAGGCTTGCCGGGTGTCTGCCAAAGGTCCTCCGTAGTTCCTATTGATGCCATTCAAGAACAAAGTGTTTTAACTAGGAAGACAAGACTCCGACAAGAGGAGCTTGCCGGGAAGGACAAGGCCCCGGCAAGAGGAGCTTGCCGGGAGGGCCAACCAAGGCACTTCAGAGAACTTACCGCGATTTGCCGCACGTCCCGGCAAGACCCGACGAGCGACAAGCTTTCGGGTGCGACAAGACAACAACTGCGGCAAGGCGCTTGCCGCGACGAAGCCACCACTCTGTGCCCACGCTCTAGCGCACCCGTCGACGTGTCGCCCTGAGACCATTCCAGACGCACGTGGCGGGAAGCTGCGCAGCCAAGCGGTGCGAGGTGGCAAGTGGAGATGACGAGAAGGCCATCGTGGCAAGCGGTGGCGCCCCTAACGGTCGCTTTTCTGCACTGTTTAGGCGATGCGGACGGGCATTAAATGCTCTTGTCCCCTGCCGTCAGAGTTAGGTAGGGGGCACTGTAGATAGCAGTTGTACCAACCACACTTTTTACACTTTTACCCCTGCATGCGTTGCCACCTGTCGGTGACCCCTTTAGCCTATAAAAGGAGGCCCATGCACAACATAGAGGGGGTTCGACTCATTCGAAACTACAGAACGCTCACGCTCTCGAGCAAGAACACAATACAACCACAAAGCAGCAGTAGGAGTATTATCTCTCCGGAGAGCTCCGAAGCTGGGTAAAAATCGCTCGTGTGCTCCGCCTCGATCTGCTCTTCGTGCGCCCTCCGCTCCCTTGCCGGACCGAAAGGGGCCCTGCCCCATAGGTGTTCGTTTCCCACGACAAGGTTCAAATCTGAAATCATGGCACTCGGGCCCTAGTGACAAGCATTAAGCATAGCAAAGTCATAGCAACATCAATCTCAGAACATAGTGGATACTAGGGATCAAACCCTAACAAAACTAACTTGATTACATGGTAAATCTCATCCAACCCATCACCGTCCAGCAAGCCTACGATGGAATTACTCACGCACGGCGGTGAGCATCATGAAATTGGTGATGGAGGATGGTTGATGATGACGACGGTGACAAATCCCCCTCTCCGGAGCCCCGAACGGACTCCAGATCAGCCCTCCCGAGAGAGATTAGGGCTTGGCGGCGGCTCCGTGTCGTAAAACGCAATGAAACTTTCTCTCTGATTTTTTCTCCCCGAGACGGTATATATGGAGTTGGAGTTGAGGTCGGGAGGTGTGCAGGGGGCCCACGAGATAGGAGGGCGCGCCCTAGGAGGGGTGCCCCCTGTCTCGTGGAAAAGTACCTCTGTGGATTTCCAGGACATTCTGAGAACTTTTCTTTTCTACACATAAAACAACATCATGGCAGTTCTTCTGAAAACACCGTCAGTCCGGGTTAGTTTCATTCAAATCATGCAAGTTAGAGTCCAAAACAAGGGCAAAAGTGTTTGGAAAAGTAGATACATTGGAGACGTATCATACACCATGTTGCCTTTTGTGTTTTTTGGTGCTTGCATCATTTAGTGTTTATAATCTGAACTACTTTGGATCATTAGCTGGTTTTCAAAGTGCATGTAGCTTCACATTTCTCAAGTTATGTTGATTTCTGGAGTGCAAGTGCCTTTGTATTTTTTAAGTTAAATGTTCGCCCCTGGTAACTTGAATTCGTGGATCTGCCACTGCACACAAATCATACACGAATGCCAGTACGAATTAAATGAAATGCAGGGACTTACACTAGCTCGTTGTACAGGCTCACTTCAGCTCTACTTGCACTTGGGATGTTCCATGTACAAGTCCATGTTACCACTTGCTTGGATGTGCAGGCCTTGTGCTCCTTGCATCCCCCTCTGCATTTTTGACATGGAGAATGGTTGATCAAATAAGAGGAATCGACCTTGCTGTTGTACCAGAGGACAGATACTTACAAGGTTATACGGGTGTGCAGGATGTGTACCAGATCCCGTAGCACCGTCATGCTTCACTAAAAAATGGATTTTCTTGTTTCAGATGATATCTCCAGAAGAAATAAGAGTTAAAGTCAGAGTTGCATAGGCGTGTAAGCTAAGAGAGTAGTGAAAGGATATCCAAACATCGTCGGAACAGTGCACAAGGGAGTGATGTGTGGATACCTAGTTCGGGCGGCGTTTGGGCATGCTCGCCTAGCTAGAGTGCGGGTCACTTCAGAGCCATTGAGGGTGATGCGCTAGCGTTTGCTGGCTACGCACGGATGTAGATTTTGAGTGGCAGCGGGGCGGTACGATGCGGTGGACGAGACCGTTGGTGAAGCCCCAACGGCCTCGGGGGGTGGAGGTGCGACGATGTGCTCGGTGAAGTAGCCCTGGTGAGCTGGGAGACGGCGTTGGTGAAGCGCACCTGATGTGGTGGAAGTCGGTGTCTGTGAGGCACGTCGGTTGTGGCGGACGATGTTGTCGGTGGACCACCCGGTGCGGTGGACGAGGGCATAGATGAGGTAGCTCCGCTGCGGTGGTGAAGCGTGACCGTCGTCTTCGTCGTCGTCGTCCGGCACAAAGGTGGGGAAAGAGACAAGATGAGGGGCGATTTGAACTTTGCTTGGGTTGGCGGCGAATTAGGGATTTGAGCAATCTGGGCACGGAAGGGGACGGTGGAGAAGAGAGATTTTGCAGGGCTGGAATTGGGGCCACCAGATATTTCAATCCGAAACATGGAAGCGCGAACTTATTTTGTCGTCATCCTTTTTTTGGGGTGGGGGGGGGGGGGAGGGAGTGGGGGAGGGAGGGACGAGGGAGGCGGTGGGTGGCTGGGTGCTACACGTCCGTCCGACACAAGCGACCACCCCAACAGGACTATGCTTCGGTGCCTTAAGGCACCTGCCTTTGTGTCCATGACATGTGGGCCCAACAGGTGGCTGGCCCACATGTCAGTGACCCAAAGGCAGGTGCCTTTAATGCACCAAAGCAGCGTCCACCCCGACATGACCCTGGTCTGCCTGGTGTGCCTACATTTGAGAATGCAAATGAATCTTCTTTCATTTGCAAACGAATCTGTATGTATTACCATGCCCGTGTTTTCCTTGCAATAATTAGTCATTCGAAACGAGATACTCCCTCCATTCACTTTTGTAAGTCGTTTCAGACAACTTAAAATGAACTGTTTTGCACATTGTCTGAAATGTCTGCAAGGTCTTATAAAAGTGAACAGAGGGAGTACTATAAATTAATTAATGAGGAGTTATTTGAAAAAAATCGAAACGGTATCCATGCTAACGTGGATTAGAGTGTGTCACATAATTAGTTATTTGAATTAGAGTGTGTGTCACGTAGTGATCTCCAATTCTAACGTGGATTTCGCATTTCACTGTATCCACGCTACTTTTTAATACAAATTCATACGTATATGATGAACACCATGGCAGTGAGAAAACTTTTGGATGGATTCAAACATATGACCTACAAAAAAGCACAACAAATTGAGTCAATGTCAACATTTTGAAACTTAGTATGGCACAAATTCGAAATAATTACTCGTATACATGGTCCTCAGTTCAAATCTTACAATGAACACCGAATTGAAACATCAATATTAAGTCTCGTACTATGTACAGTCAAATTTTGTTTTTAGCCCCCCCCCCTGGCACACACGCTACATACTTCCTGTATCGGTCAATCTTCCTCTCCTAACCACCTTAGGAAGCTATCGGTTTCCAACACACGTTCATTCTTTCTCTCCATGTTTCAATCTCTAAGTCTCTCAACTACACAACCCCTTTTTCCACTCTGTTACCAAATGTATTTACCTCACACACCCGCCATTGCACCCCATGCCGAGCTTTCTCTCTCTCTCCCTCTCCGTCTCCCTCTCCCTCTCACCCTCTCGCGCTAAATACATGCATTGCCTATCTAGCCCCCAGCCTCTCGTGCGCACGCACGCATGTTGTATATCTAGGTCACTCCCTCGAGACTGTCTCACTCTTTCTTCCGCACGGCGAGCCACACTCGCTCAATCTCACTCTCTTTATCTGAGTCTCGTTTAACCTTGTTTTCTTTCACACACAAATGATATATCTCCCTGTTCGGGCCTCGATCGACACACTCTATACTCTCTCATGCAGATTGTCTATCTAGGTCAGTCCATCCAAGCCGCCGGCACTCTTTCGACCTCATGGCGGGCCACGCTCACTCTCTCTCTCTCTCTCTCTCTCTCTCTCTCTGTATGTCTCGATTGACCTTGCTCTTTCTCGGACAAAAACGATATATCACCATGTTTGAGCCCAATTCGACCTATTCACATTGTATACTCTCTCACGCACATTGTCTATCTAGGTCACTCTCTCCAACCCGTTTCACTCTTTCGATCGCACGGCGACCCTATGTGATCGATTGACCTTGCTTCCTCCCACGCCCAAAATATATCTACATGTCTGTGACTGGATCATCTCTCAAGCTCTATCTTACAGCCCTCACCCTTGCCAAAAGCTCAATCGGACAATATCTCTCCAGAGCATATATATATATATCAGTTCAATGAATGTCGGACCACACTCACTTTGTCTCTCTATCTATATGTCTCTCGATTGACCTCACTTTATCACATCGTATCTTCCACGCATTGAAGCTACCTCTCCATCCCTTGCAAAGCCGGAGCTATTCACATTGCGAGGGGCACTGCAACCTTGGATTAATTTCTGTAGGCATTTATTCCGATCGGTTTAGATTATATTTTCGTAGCATTCGGCCCACAACTACTCCCAACACCGTTGCAACCCCCGCAACTCGCCTAGTTGATTTCCCTATGGCTCGGTCATCGCTCTCTCGCACGTCCTTTCTTGCCTTCAACGTTGCACCATGGTATTATTGCAAAAAAACTCTGTTGTTCTCTTTAATTATTATAAATAAGCGACAAAACTACACACCGATAGTCCACTTGGAATGGAACAAATTTCGACCCACAAATTAAAGTGCTACAAACTACACACCGAGGGGCCCACATGTCATGAAACAAATTTGGACCCATATAAAAATTAAAAAATAAAGGATGAGGATCGAACATGCGACCAGGCCTTCAAGCCGCACGTCAATAGGCAACATACGTAGAACGGCAATGTTTGTTGTACCCCCCTTTGTTCACATAATGTTTTTATATTACCACAACCTATTTAATGGATAACATGTAATATTATTTTTAGTACTATTTGCATTCGCTTACTGGTGGGTTCCGTGTGTGCTCTCTCTCTCCTTCCCCTTCTGCGTTTAGACGCACGGGCAAACACGAAGAACTTGCGGGTGATGTTGCCGTTGACCATATCTGGACGCGTTCACAAGTCATGGCACCAGTTTCACGTACTAGCAGCACTAGTAAGTGTGTACGTGCAATGCATGTTAATTTGGAAGTGTATTAAGTGCATGCGGATATTAATTAGGATATTATTTGCGTGATATTATGTGATTAGCACTATTTTGGCATGAAATTAACTGCATGCTAAACGTGTTGAGCGCTTGACATTGAAGTAGTCTAGGTCGTTGGATGACAAGGAATACATGTGGCTTGATGACATTTTATATTTAATTTGATACGGCTCTAGCAGAACATTCAATCGATCAAACCATAGATTTCGTTCAGTCTGACTCTGACTTTAAATTATACGACGATCGATATAAAATAAACGGAAATGATAAACGTTCGGATTTTAAGAATGGCAATCCAAACGTTTTTCATGGCAAATTTAGATTACGCGGCGGCGGCGGGGGCGTCTTGCGGTGGGAAGCGGCTCCTCTGCCATGCTCTGTGTGTCGTCGGGCCACTAACCGACAGCGATGTCTTGCACCGTTGTTGGCGTACTCCTGGACGTTGGCCTAGCTTCAAGGAAGGCCAAAATGTTCTGGACTTCGGAGCGAATCAACTGGTGGGAGGAGACGACTGGCGTTGGTGCAAGGAAGCGGTTGACGGCGGCCATCCATGCCGCTGATGGGGGCACTGGCACCCGCGCGGGGATAGGCGCTGTCAACGGCGCGGCAGAGACATTCATGTGCACGAGCACGGCACGGGTGCGCACGTCAGTGCACGCGCAGGCGCATGGGTTGGAAGGTGCACGGGCACCGGCACAGGCATGCGCGTCAGTGCACGCGCAGGCGCATGCGCTGGCAGGTGCACGGGCGCGTGAAAGTCGGCGGGGACCTCGTGGAACCCCGTGGGATCAATCTCGACGACAATGTGTGGCTCCCAGCCCGTCAATGCCACGGGGATGGGCGCTGGCGCAGTCGGGGCGACGCGAGCCGGAACGGGAGCGGGGACAGGCGCGGCATCTTCCTGCAAGGCCAGTTAAAGCTCGTCCCAAAGCGCCTTATGTTCTTGAGACTCGGGCTGGGTGTCTTCCTCAGGAAACTGGAAGACTATGGGCAGGCCATCATGATGCGGCATGGCGTACGTTTAGGTCAGGCTAGTTGGAGGTAGACGACAGGAGAATCGGAGAGGAAGAGAGAAGATTGTAGCGATACCGGGTAGTGCGGGGTTGATTTAAACTGCAGTGCCAGCGACATTAAAAGTGGGAGCAATTGGGACGAAGGTGGGCGGCGGAGCCTGGTCAAAGGGCTCGCCTCCGGTGAGCCTACACAGTGGTCTGCTCGCACGCCTCCCTGTCAGCCGGCACAGCGGTCTACTCGCACGCCTCCCGTCGACTGACACGCTTGCTCGAACGGCACCTGCCGATGAGAAGCGGGGACTCGTGGCGGCACATAAACGCCCACGGTTTCAATTGTGAAAGCGTTCGCCTTAACGTGATAGGTCTTTGTTCCAAAATACCTTGGCTCTTCATTTGTGCAACTTGTCATAAGCAACTTGTCTCAAATTGAAGAAAAAACTTACGAAGTAATATTTGTTCCATATCATGTGACCATGCTCAGTTTCAAGAATTTATGCTCACTTTTGGATTTTCTGAAATTTAAGATCCAGGATTCGAAACAATATCATAACCTGCATCATGCAATAAATTTTCAAGCCGTACATCTGTCCTGTTGTATTTCTTAAGAAAGGATTTGGTCAAACATTTTGCTTAGTTAGACTTCAGACAAGTTATATATGCAGAGTAAAAGGATAATCCCTCCGTACCAGTGCATTGCCTAATATATTAACTCAAGTACTAGGCCCGAACAAACGGGCTCAATTATGTGCTCATCCTGGTGTAGTAGCAGTAGTACTAGGCAATGCAGTTGATGGGTGGCTTTGACGAGCAGCGACCGAGGGAATTGAACCGTGCTCGGCACGATAGGTAACATTGTCTAGTTACTAAAGCATCCCTCTGTTGTTCATCGGTAGTCATTATGGACCGATGACATGAGGGGAATTTCCTAGGGCTGGAATTCCGGCCGCCAAATATTTCGACTTGAAACGCTGAGGCTCGACTGGTTGGGGTTGCCTAATGTGCGTACCACGCACGCCACCGAAGGACACGAGCCCGATTTTTTATTTTTTTATTTTTTTAGGATCAACACGAGCCAAGGTCTGGCTGGTACGCCGTTGGGTCCTACCATTCGAGAATACGAAAGGAACCTTTAAATTGCCGAACGAATCTATGTGTATTACAATACCCGTATTTTCTTGCAAATACTAATCTCAATGTGGTAATTGATTTATGACGAGTTGTTGAATTAGAGTGAGTTTGTGATATAGTGATCTCAACGTGGATTTCACATTTCATGGTATCCCTAGTAAGTTTTCCAATGCAAATTCAAATTTAAAAGATGAACAATATGGAGGTGAGAAAACTTTGTATGTATCAAGCATATGACCACACACACACACACACAGAGACACACACACACGAACACAACAACAATCCAATAAGTATAGTGCATCTATTTTTCCAAACCATACATGTATGACACGAATTCAAAAATACTCCTTCTATTCCTAAATATTAGTCTTTTAGAGAGTTCAACAAGTGACTACATACGGAGAAAAATGAGTGAATCTAGACTCTAAAATATGTCTATATACATCCGTATGTGCCAGTACATTTGAAATCTCTAAAAAGACTAATATTTAGGAATGAAGGGAGTAAAATGTAAGACATGCATGGTCCTCAGTTCAATATTTAAAATGAACATGAAACTAAAACATGAATATTAAGTCTAGTACTACAGTACATGCAAATGTTGTGTTTAGGCGGAGCTATGATTGTCGGGGGTCAACCCCTCGACCTTAGATAAAGTTGTGGAGCTTTGTTTAGGGTTGTTTAGATTATATTTGTCCCCACCCTCCCAACCACCGATTGGTTGTGCACCCCCCACCCCTCCTCCCCAGGAGAATATCATGTGCGCCCATACCTTAGATGCTATATGCCGATACGAGTTGCTTGGAGCTTGTAGATCTGAGATATAGCAGCTTACATGATGTGTCTTAATATTTTTGCAAGAAACCTTGATGAGTTTGAGAATTGCACACAATTTGTACAAAAACTACTTAGATGCCCTTTGATCCCATATCCAACGACCTCGAAGCTCGTATCACCATAGCATCTAAGATGAAGGAGGACATCATATTCTCCTGTATGTAAGAATATCGTGTGCTACCACACCTTAGATGCTTTGGTGATACAAGCTCTTCAGAGGCGTTGGATTTGTGACCCAACACCTCCTCGGTGGTTCGAATGGTTTTTTGCAGAAAAGCCCCAAAAGAGTTCGGCCACTGCTTACAAGCACAAAGACTTCTCAGATGCCATTGGATCTCACATCAAACGACCTCCAAGCTCGTATCACCGTAGCATCCAAGCTGCGATAGCACCTTATGTTTTCTCGCACGGGAGAGTATGAGGTGCTCCCGCACCGTAGATTTTATGGTGATACGAGTTCACTGAGATCTAACGGCCCACAGTAGGAGGTTTGAATGTTTTCGCAATATACGGCTGATAGAGTTTGGGAAATGCGTAGAAAGTACAAGTACTACGTATGTGCCATCTGATCACTGATCATACAACCTAGATGCTCATATCACCGTAGCAGGTAATTAAGCTACGGGGAGAACCTAATATGAGCACCGGGGAGCTGTTGGATCGAAGATGCAGCGGCACACACGAGGCCTGAATGTTTTATTTGCAAAAAAAACCTTTGGAGAGTTTGGAAATTGCGCATAATTACAAAGACTACTCCCAAGCCATTGGATCTCACTTCCAACGGTGTAAAAACTTGTATCACCATAGTATCTAAGCTGCGGGGTGGATGTGATATTCTATGCCGCTGTCATTTTTGTTCGTAAACTTGCAAAATACGTGTAACTCGTGCCGTTACTTGTCTAACCGCGCAAAGTGTTTGTTCAAAAAAACCATCCTACACTGAAATATCGGAACAACACACGGGGGTCCCACTTGTCATTAATCAAATTTGGACCTAAAACTAACAAATCTGAAAGACGAGATTCGAACTGGCAACCTGGACTACAAAGCGTAAGTCGATAGCCTGAAACAACAACGGTTGTTGGCTTTGTCCCATAACTTGATTTTATACAGTATTACGTTGAGTAGAGTAGAGGGAGTGCCTCGTCAACACGTGCATGACCGTTGACTCACTTACTGGTGGGTCCCAGGTCTGCGATCTCAATCTCTCTTCTCTCCATCGTTTAACCTTTGCACGAGCACACACACGAAGAGTGGCGCTAGCTTGCCGTGGTGTTATTACAACTAAAAAAAGCTTGGAAAATAGAAGAATCGCCTAGAACAAGAGACGTTGTGGCTGGTCGAGATGGAGCTAACCACATCTATCCTCTGTGCCATGTTTGCATGATGAAGCTGTGTGGCTAGTGGGGTGTTTTCAACCGACTGGCTGGGTCCCCAGGTCGATCCATTGGTACAAGATTTACTGCCAACTTCTGATACATTATATTTTTACACGCACATTTTTCCTCCGTGCCGAGACGTGGCACACCCTACCGCGCGGTTTCGGGGTCCTCCCGGGTGGTGCACGCATATATTCTTCCTGACGTGGGACACCCTACTGCGTGTTTTTTGGGTCCTCCTCGGTCGTAGCGCCGAAGACAAGTAAATGAGTCGTCAAATCACGAAAGACCACCTTTCCCGCCGAGTACATCAGTGAAGCACAGTGGCTAGCTAGTTGGGCTAGTTTGACCGATTAGCTAGGCTGCCGCCACATTTGTTTTTCACCCCTTTTTTTATCTACTTGCCGGCAGGTAAATTTAAATATCCACCGTGGTGTTGCTCTGGTGTTTGGGTGCGGCAGGGTTTTTAAGTTTTTGATTGACGGGAGCAGGCGCGGCAGGATTTTTTATTTTTTGATTGATGGGAGCAGGCGCGGCAGCAATTAGTCATGATGACTCCGCCTGTAAAATCCACTGCTCCCTGTTGTGAGAAGTCGTCGACTGGTATTTTACCGTGGTGAAAACCAAAAGATTCCCCGCTCCTCGGCTGGCTCCCTCCGCCTTCCTGTAGATTGCATTGCCTTTCAGCCGTTTCGCCCCCTTTGCTTCCTCTCCCCATTGCTTCTACCTGGTGCCATGGCGGCGCAGCAGATCACAGAGTCCGAGGTGAGGCGCCTAACACAGGAGCTCCATGCCAAGGATGCGGAGCTCAGGGCCAAGGACGTGGAGCTCCGTGAGCTCAAGGAGGAGAGGAGTGCCATGCTCCTCCGTTATGTGCAGGAGTTCACAGAGCTTCAAAAGCAGCAGGCGTCCACCACAAAGATGCTCAAGGCGTCGGCGGTGTTGCTGTAGAAAGCGGGAGATACGATAGGCCGTCAGGGGAGCCGGCTGGAGCGCGAGCGGGCCAATTGTGACGAGGTCCAGGAGCGCCTCAGCCACTTGGTGAACCAAGTTGCCACACACGTGTTGCGGCTGCACGATGCCTACCGTCATGCCAGCGCGACGATGCCGATAGTCAGGCTAAACCCGTTTGACCACCCGATCGACTTCAACGAGCTGCGGCTTCCTGACCTAGTCTCCTTGTTCACCTATATCTCCGAGGAGCTGAGCCGTCTCCGCGCGATGGTGGGGGCTGAGCTGGACAAGGAGGGGTTGCGGGCTGCCGTCACCGTTGCCGGGCGAATCCTTTCAGGGTTCCGTCACCGGAATCCATTCGTGCCATTGGACGCCGTCTTTGACGAGCTGGCTCCCATCGACCGGGAGTGGGCTCTGTGGGCGGTTGCACCCTGCATCACCAACGTCGTGTGCCTCGAGAAGTAGAGGGACTTCGGTGGTGTTTATGTGCCCTCTGCATGGGCATGTCCATGTCTCAGCGCAACATGACCGTTGGGCCAAACTCAGACGGTGTAGACCAGTCACTGTAGCACAAAGCATGTGGGTGTGTTTGGTTGCATTCTCATCTCAATATAGTTGTTTCCTCTTCGTGTATTTTTGTTAACCTACTAGTGTGGACTCATGCACCCATCATGCACTCTGCCAAACACCCAAAACTGGGTCGAGAAGGGAACTTTTGCTCCCATCCCGTGCACCCTTCATACACCCTGCCTAACACTATTCGTGCTTCATATGGTTCATGTTTCGTGGAGTACTATAGCACCGTACTCTCCGTGCGCTGTAGACCTAGTTCTGTTAACATTAATCTCACCGTTCATTCTCGACTGGACAATCGAAAAAGCGGTACTATGTTACATATAGGAGCATGCGCACAACATCATTTGTTATCGTCATATCTTACTAAACTAGCAACAAGATTGTGTAGTACTGACGTATGAACCACTACACATGCCTAGCAGTAGGAGCACTGTGTATGTTCAAGGGGCTGCCGTGTTTCGCATTCCTCCATCGTAAGAGTGGAAACGCTTGCTGTAATCATTTTTCTTCTTCAGAAAAACAGTGGACACGCTCTACCATGCGGATCCTCCTCCAGCCATGCACTAAATTACTCACTTTCACCAACGTGTGGGACAGCCAGCACCTGGCTCCACCAGCCATCCACTAAATTACTCCGTAGTAGAGTGACGGTAGATTACCCCGATCGAAGCGCCGCAGTAATGCCCAATGAGCCGTCAAATCACAAAACCCCCTCCTTTCCAGCAGTAAGTTGGACGGACGAAGCAACCATCATTTCACTCTTCTCTCTTAGCTTCCTCTCTTGAAGAAAACCCCCACTCACTTCGCTTCTCCCTCATCTCGTTCCTCCTTTCACTCTTCTCTCCCAGCTTCCTCTCTTGGATGGACGCTCGAGCACCGGCCGACGTGATGTCTATGGCTCTGGCCAAAACCGTCGAGGCTCATGGTACGAAGAAGCGCAAGCACCCCGCCGAGACTACCGCAGACAAGCTCAAAGCCATGGCCCTATCTAAGCCCCCCTCTCTGGGATCCCTCATTAAGCAAGTCCAGGTAATGTGTCTTGTTGACGATCTTTTTCTCGATCTTGATCTTTTTTTTTTCATCTAACACGCAGTACTAGTACTGGTAGTACAACTTTCTGGGTGATCTTGCATGTGATTTTAGTGTGCCAAATGACGGTTCTAAATTCCTCTTTTGACCAAAACATGCGAGAGGTTGACACTGATTTCTTATAGATTACTTTCAACTACTCCCTCTGTCCCAAATTTCTTGTCCTAGATTTGTCTAGATACGGATGTAGTATTAGATACATCTGTATCTAGAAAAATCTAAGACAAGAATTTTGGGACGGAGGGAGTACTTTATGAACATCAATGCTACCTTTGAAGAGGGTATATTTGCCTCAGTAACTTGTGTTATGGATATTGCAAGTAATCCCTCTGCTCCCATGCCTTTGAAGACATGTTCTAGTGTCTTTGTTCACTCATTTCTGTGCGTATATGTAGTCATATATGGAGTATAATATTGAAAATCATCTTATATATTTCTGAACGGAGGTAGTAATAAACTATCACTACAAGAAATTTGTTAATACATGACGGTCCTTGTCCGTCACCGATAGGTCCAAAACTGTCATGTGTGGCCGTCCATGATGGATCCTAAATCCGTCATGTATATCGTGTCATAATTTGACACCGTACCTTCCATGACAGTTCTTGTCCGTCATGGATTTGCCCCAGGCCCGCCAAGCCCAAACAAGGCTATGACGGAACAAACTGTCACCGATTTACATGACGTGGAAGCAACCTGGCATCTACATGGATTTGACATGGAGGCCAACGTGGCCGATGTGGTAAGCAACCCAATTTGGATTACGATTTTGGCGAACCCATTAATTGTTTATTTTGGCCAACCTGTGCGCATTATCCAACCTGTTCTTTAGTCCAACCCATTAGCCCCTTTTTAGTTTATCACCTTTCCTCGATGCAACACTCTTTACAACATGACAACCAAACGATATTCACTCAAAAATATCACTCGTTCACTTGAGAATACAGAGTTCCAACAAGAGCTCTATAGGAAAAAATCACAAGTATATCTAGAAAGCTCTATAAGCCACATGACTTCCATGAAAAAAATGCCCTGCTCTATAAGCCACATGACTTCCATGAAAAAATGACCTACTAGCTGATTTTAATCTCCAACACTTAGCCACCTCTTTCGGGCAGTTATACGAACAAAAGTAGTTCCTGCTAAAAAACTTCAATCTCCAGTAACACACTAGCTGCCAAACCTGCATAGAAACCAAAACAGTACAAAATTATAATTATAATAAGTTATAACAGCCAGCTCCCAAATGAATCTAGAATAATTACATTAGTTGATTTTCCAAGTAATCATCTGATTAGACACCACTACTATATTAAGGTACCCTGAAAATGTGGGCAACACACTAAAAAAATCATACCATATACAAGTTAAAAAAATGTTCTATAAATGTGGCATTTTATCATACAAACATAGAAAGGTCAACATCGAGTTAACACAAAGGATGGACAGATCATTTCATATTCACCAATTACAACAAAAATCAAGTTTACATGCACACTGACACGCCTTGGTTCCATATGGTTTCTGTTTGAATTAGAACCAGGTCTGCGCTGGAGATGAAGTTCTCAAAGTCATGCCATGAACTGGAAGACCTGATGATGAGTTCTACTGCTAAACTATCCAGCTGCTGTGTCCTTGTCGCTACGTGTCCTGAACTAGTGTTTTCATGTAGCATTGTTGTCAGGTGTGTTCTCGAGGCTGTACTTGACCACAACAATTTCCTGGCTGTGCCTTCGATTACAAAGGGTGTGGTTCTTGTAAAGCTTACCAACAAATCTGATGCGACCTGTCTTCATCATCATGTTTATGAGTGGAAAGACCACTCTGTTAGGTTCTCCAAGGTTGACGAGATGGTGATGGTGCATGTAGACATCTCTCACGAAGTCCATGGCCTAGTCAGTTATGCGGGGTTCATCCCGTAGGTCGGTGGCAAGAAATAGTCTGCAGAGTTTAATTAGTGCAACTTTGCTTGTCTGTAGTAAGTACTATTGTTCAGTACTTGATTTGTGTTTGTGAACCCTATATTGTTTATTAGTACTGATGCTTTTGGTGTGTGGTCAGTCCTGAGAACGGTCTATGTTAATGTCTGTCCACTCAATTCAGTCTGTATATTTTGAAGTATCCAGATCATCTTTTTTGTGACGACGGTTTATCAATTATGGGTACACTCCAATATCTGTATGCATTGCAGGGTTTATCGCACTCACCAAGATTTCCAGTCCCATGGATGTTCGGTCCATACGATTTGTCACGACCTTTGGACTGTCCTGCTTGTGGGAGTAGGCGGGGCCCCTGCATGCCACCCATAGTTGGACGATCAATCTTCTGTTTAGTACTTCAACATAGTGATTTCCTGGTAAGGATTCACTGTGTCACATCAAGTAAATCTTATTGATTTACTTTCTAAATCTTATTGAATTAATGTCATGTTTTCTTTCTTTTTTCCTACAATTTTATGATGCAGGTTTTGCCATGTGACATTCATCACAGAATAAACCGTTTGGTTTGCTCTACGATGGATATTTTTGCAGGTTTCACTTCTTATGTCGTGTCAGCAATGAAGGCACTGTCCATCACTTATATTACTTGAAAACAATTGGATCAGTCTATTGTCTGAGTACAAGCTGAATCCCTATGATGAACTGCAGTTTGGTTTAACAAAAACTCCACAATTGGACCTTCTCGCGTTTAAAAGAAATGAAGAAAAAAACTGGATCACGGACACGATCCAGTTAGAAAGCTGATCATAGCAGACCAGACACGATCGCCGCTGTCTCGCACATCGGTACCACCTTCAGCAACGGATCGAGCACCGGCAGTTGCTCTAGCACTAACAGCGGCAGCAACTCAGTCTGATCCAGCTGAGGATTGGTCACCGACCACGTCAATGGATCAGTCTGATCTACCGGAGGATCGGGCATCGACACCGGCACCTGCTCCGACACCGGCACCAGCTCTACAAGGAGCACCATCTTCGGCAGCAGCGGCGGCTTCGGCACCTGCACCAACACTTGCACTTGCATCTGCTCCGGCCCGTGCAGCGGCAACCGAACAAGCAGTTGCACCAGCAACAGACTGGGCTGCAGTTCACACTTCATATACCAAAGTCCTTACAAAAACCGACATGTCCACTTTCTTGGTAAGCATTGGCTGCCCAAGTGCTTCGTTCTTTTTTCTTTCCATGTTGTTTCACATGATTCACTGTGGTGATTTAACTGTTTGGGTATGTCTTCTTGTTTGCAAACAGAGAATTCCTAGAGCAATGAGGGAGTCGTTCAACAATCGGGGCGACCGCAGCCAAGTTTCCCTTACCATGCGCAGCCTTGCTGTGAATGAACCTGCTCAATATACCGTAAGTACAAAGGATGGTCGCATGATGATTGATGTTAAAGGATGGTCAAGGTTCAAATCTAAATCATATCTTGCGGCAGGGGATGATGTCAAAATCGAACTTTCTCGGCAAGGAGAGTTGGTCCAAATCAACTTTTAAATTCTTCAGTAGTAGCACGCAACTACCGTACTGATCTATCCTCCGAGAGATTTTGATGTAACAATTTGGCATGGTGAAACAAGTGTCCTGTGTGTATAAGTAGTACGATAGTATTATTTATCACATGGTATATCGTTGATAGAATTGCAACTCTGATTGCTGGTTAGGAACTGTCGTTCGATTTCATTCCAAAAGCTGCTGTGCTTTATTCAATTTTGTGTATTCGCCTTGCGACAACATCTAAAACCAGAGCCGTACCGATCGCTTGCAATATGAAAAGCACTAAGGTAGAACACATGGGCCCCCAAACATGCAGGGTGGGCCTGCGGCCCAAAGTCCAGAATCGTGAGCCTGTCTGAGTATTATATTCTCAGCTGAACCCCCATAAAAAAGCTGAACCCCCATAATACCCGTGCATTGCACGTAACATCAAGATGCATTTGTACGAGTATTTTATCTTGTGAGAGAAAAGGATGAACGAGGGAAGGCCTTATTTGCAAATGTGGAGAGGTGTGTGGGTACCTTTTTGCAAAATTGCCATAGTTTCCTTCCTATCCGTCAGATATAAATCGGATGGCCTATATTGCAAGATGGCAGGCACACCATCATCACCAACTCGTCTATACTGTGTTAAAAACAACTCTGTTTTTTATAATTATATATGTTATATATATTCCCCTTGATTTTTCTTATGTATAAAGTTGTGATATAAAAGATTTGTATATTTGTTTACAGAGGGAGTATCTCTCTGTCAAAAATATATTTATGTGTAACTAGTTACTCCTGTCTTTCTACTTCCTTTCGCTGATATATGGGGCAACCGGCAACGGGGTCCACGTGCCATATGCACAAATTAGATTGCACAACTGCACGGTAGACACACCCCGGTTGTAGTGCCGCAGCAATGCCCAATGAGCCGTCAAATCACAAACCCCCCTTTCCAGCTTGAGCAGTAAGCTGGACGGACGAAGCGGCAATATTTCACTGGGCCTGAATCCCCTTCTCCCTCGTCTGCTTGTTCAGAGAAAACCCCCGCTTGGCGATTGCATAGGGTTTTCTCATGGAGAACTAGGTACGAATTCTTCATCCATCCCCGATAAATCCAAGTCCATTGGTCACAGGTGATCCTAGGATGGCAGCCGCTGCCGTTGATGCATTTTTCTTCCTACTGAATCTAGTGTGTTTCATTTGCAGTGCCCAAAGTGCGAGGACCCTACAGGTTTGTGCGCGCTCGGCGAGAAGCCACACTTGTTCCTTCTCATCCTAACACAAGATTTTAAAACACGCGCAGTATGTTCCTAGAATCTTCTTTTCTATCCGGGAGGGTGGGTTTTTTTTGAACATGCTGTCGACTAATTTGGAAATTTGGATTGCTATATTTGGATAAAAGGTACTACTAGTACGATGGTCAACACTAACGTGAAGGAGGAAGTTATTTCTATATTTGGATAGGGAATACATTGTGTTCTCATATTATTTTTCCTGCAGTGCATTATTTGCTCTGCCAAAACACATGTACTCAAGATGCTCGACCTTGCCATAACTGAATACACTAGTTAAATGGTCACAGTGAAGACAAGCCATGGATATAAGTTCCGAGTTGGGTTCATGAACCAAGAGATCACTGCTTTTTTTATGGCCGGACTTGGATAAACTTTCTCAAGTGTTACAGACTGAAAGTTGGCGCATGAATGTTGATGGAAATAGTAGAACCTGGTCTCATCTTCACTGCGATCTTCCACCCCGACGTCGTTCCAATTGTTCATCCATGTTAGTTTTGTATCTGGTTCTTGCTTGTTGCCTCGATTACTTCTTAGTCCACCTATTCTGTCTAACTAATCACAATTTAACTTTAGAAGTAGCAACGAATCTCTCACAAAGATGCTACTTCTAACTAATATTCTCTTATAATTGGTGGCACGCGTAGGTTTTTTCAGAGTTAAGCAGGCTGCTCGTTTGTTATTCTGTAATAACTCGGTTGTTACTGATGGCACTGAAGTTGACTGGGACGACATCCACAAGTTCCTACATTTTATTGATCGCCTTGAGGTCCTTGTGGGACATTTCAATGGTGGAAGGCCACGTGGGATATGTGTGCCACTGCTGCACTCGTTGAACAGGTCCAACTGTGTCGAGAAACTAATGGTATGAGCTGTTTTCTGTTATATATGTTGTTCATAAACTATTGCTTATACACAGTTTTACAGCTGTGATCTTCTTGAAACAGAAACTGCCCAGTTCTATTGTTCCTATACAGATGCCTGAGCATGGTCGGGTCAGACTTGCGCTTGGTCACAACATGATGTTTATGTGGACCTACTCCATTCCCCTTGGAGGTGAAAAGATACTTATTCATGGGTGGTCTCAAATAATGAAGGCCCGTCCATCTTGGAGAATAGGACAGAAGATTATGTTCATGCTTTTCCATGGCTCTAAAGCGAATATCCTGTTTATTGACCACATTGCGAGATGAAGCCGCTTTCAGAAGGTTGTGGATGCGCGGGGTGGCGCCTGGGCCTTGTCCTGGGACTTGGAAGCCTCGCACTTGGTTAACTGTAGGCAAAGTAGCACTGTTCGAGGCGTGCTTTGTAAGGTTGAACCTGTATAAGTACTCATACTCCTTTCAGCTTTAGTTGTTAAGTGCCCCTGCTGGTTTCAGTTAAGGATGTTACGTACTCCTGCTGCTTTTACAGTCTGTCGTGTTTCTTCAGTCCTGTCTTCCTCCAGCCGCCAAAACCAAACCAACGCCGGCGGGGCCGCCTGCTTCGGCCTCCCACGGCTGGCTGCGCCTCAGCGCACGCATCGCCGCCCCACCGTCTCCTAAACCGTTTACACCAACGTCCTCCGCGCGCTTTGGTGCGCTCGCCGCGGTGCTGCCCTCTCACGTTGTCAACATGGTCAACAAACAACAGGAATCGACAAAAGTACGTGGAGAGGATGACAGTAGGGGCCCACCATGTCAGCGTATGGAAAAATAAAATGCTTCCTCCTAGTGTTTTCCTGACATCTCGGACCCACGACATTGTGAGCGTATATAGTCAATAGACAAGAGAACATCACAAGATTGGCTGACACCTAGGACATAGCTGCTCGAGCAGTATTTTGTTTGTTATTGTTGAGACAGAGCAGGGTTTGAACTGGGTTGTGGCCTGTCTAGCCCTGGCTTATATTTTATGTTCACCATGTGAATAGCACAGCTATTTTTTCTTTGAGAAAATGGGCCCAGTTTATTTTTTCTAAAGAATACCCAATCCAGGCCTACTTATTTTTCTATGCCCTGATGGGCTGCAACTCTTTCAAGACGCCTGCAAATCTTGAAAGTAATATGAAATGGGTTGTAAATATAAAAATAGATGACAAATTGGCAATTACTTTATAATTTCTAATTTTTTTTCACATTTTCAGATTCCTATTTCACTAGGCATTAACCTAATTTAAATATATCTTCAAAGTACTTTAAATCTGGCTCCACATTTCGGTATTAAAAATAGTTTGGAACCCACAGAAATATGCGAAATTGGCCCTGGCCAACCAAAAAAAAAACTACTGCAATAAATTGCATAAGTTGCCATGAACTATATATAAATTATTTGAAAAAGAGGACTTGTGGGCCTGTTTAGTTGACGCATATGCAAGATTTTTTAGTTGTTATATACGTCAACAAACGATTCTAGAAGACATAACCGTTGGATGTCAACCCAACGGCCGTCGTGTTTCTTCAATCTCTGATCTTCTTGCTCCAGCCGCCAATGCAGCGCCGGCGAGACCGCCTGCTCCCGCCTCCCGTGGCCGGTTGTGCTGCCGCGCAGGCCTCAGCGCCCCCTACTACTCCCACCGCTGGCCAGGGCATCCCTCTACTCACCCACACCCCCTGTTATTCTGCGGCGACGACAGCCTCATACCGCAGCCGAACTGGTGAACCCTCGTACACCTATCCGCGCGGGCTTCCCCTACCGCGTCTTCCCCGGCTCCGCGTCGTCCCCTTCCTAGGCCTCGCCGTTGTCCACCGCCGTGGTGCTCTCAGCGCGGCGTGGTCAATGTAGTCAATGGCCGACTTCGATCGGAAGAGTACTGTACGTGGAGAGGCTGACAGCTGGGTCCACGACAGCTGCAAGGAAGTGCCTCCTTATTACGCGGAAAATAATTATTCCTCCACCTGTCAGCAAGGACCCACCGGACGGGCCACCATTATTTCACGAAAAAAAACGTTTCCCCCTGACCGCTGGGACCCACCGGACGGGCCACCGTATTTCACAAAAAAAAAACGTTCCCCCCGCTGTCAGCTCGGACCCACCGGAAGTGCCTCCTTATTACACACACAAAAAATTGAATACCCCCTGCTAGCTGGGACCCACCTTGGTGGGAGGCTGACTTGAGGGCCTACTAAGTTAACTGGGACAGAGGCCTTTGTCAACTTTAGTCAATATATGAATGATTCTAGCTCTAGTGACCATACGATGTCCATCCAACGGTCGTAATGCTTCTTCAACCTCTGGTCTTCTTGCTCCAGCCGCCCAAAGCAGCACTGGTCGTGCCGCATGCTCTACTACTCCCACCGCTGGCCAGGCCATCCCTCTACTCACCCACACCCCCTGTTATTCTGCGGCGACAGCAGCCTCACATCGCAGCCGAACACGTGAACCCTCATACTCCTCTACGCGTGGGCATCCACTGCCGCGTCTTCCCCGGCTTCGCGTCGTCCCCTTCCTAGGCCTCGCCGTCGTCCACCGCCCTGGTGCTCTCGGCGCGGCGTGGTCAACATGGTCAAGGAATGACTTCCATCGGACGCAGACTGTACATGGAGAGGTTGACAACTGGGTCCACGGCCGCAGCAAGGAAGTGCCTCCTTATTACGCGGAAAATAATGATTCCTCCACCTGACAGGAGGGACCCACCGGACGGGCCACCGTATTTCGTGAAAAAAACGTTTCCCCGTGACTTCTGGGACCCACCAGCTACATCTTCGCACGCAAGGAAGTTTGTCCAGAAAAAACGATTCGCCCCCTGGCTGCTGGGACCCACCAGCTACATCTCCGCACGCAAGGAAGTGCGTACGGGCATAAAATAAAAAAAATGATTCGCCCTCTTGACTTACGGGACCCACCATCTACATCTTCGCACGCAAGGAAGTGCCTGACAGTCAGGACCCACCTGGTCGAAGCGTATGTAGCGTTGTCATTCTGGTTGCGAACGTGTACGCACATACTGGTGGATGTAGAGGCGCGTGATACGTCCATTTTGCATCCTGCTTTTATATCAATATTTATTGCATTATGGGCTGTTATTACACATTATATCTCAATACTTATGACTATTCTCTCTTATTTTACAAGGTTTACCATGAAGAGGGGGAAAGCCGGCAGCTGGAATTCTGGCTGGAAAAGGAGGAAATATAGGAAACCTATTCTGCACAGCTCCAAAAATCCTGAAACTTCACGGAAGTCATTTTTGGAATTAATAAGAACTACTGAGCGAAGAAAACACTAGAGGGGGCCCACACCCTGGCCAGGAGGGTGGGGGTGCGCCCACCCCTACTGGGCCCCCTGGTGGCCCTCCGATGCCCATCTTCTGCTATATGAAGGCTTTTACCCTGAAAAAAATCATAAGCAAGCTTACGGGACGAAACTCCGCCGCCACAAGGCGGAACCTTGGCGAAACCAATCTAGGGCTCTGGCGGAGCTGTTCTGCCGGGGAAACTTTCCTCCGGGAGGGGGAAATCATCACCATTGTCATCACCAACGATCCTCTCATCGGGAGGGGGTCAATCTCCATCAACATCTTCACCAGCACCATCTCCTCTCAAAACCCTAGTTCATCTCTTGTATCCAATCTTGTATCAAAACCACAAATTGGTACCTGTGGGTTGCTAGTAGTGTTGATTACTCCTTATAGTTGATGCTAATTGGTTTACTTGGTGGAAGATCATATGTTCAGATCCTTAATGCATATTAATACCCCTCTGATTATGAACATCAATATGCTTTGTGAGTAGTTACTTTTGTTCCTGAGGACATGGGTGAAGTCTTGCTATTAGTAGTCATGTGAATTTGGTATTCGTTCGATATTTTGATGAGATGTATGTTGTCTCTCCTCTAGTGGTGTTATGTGAACATCAACTACATGACACTTCACCATTATTTGGGCCTAGAGGAAAGCATTGGGAAGTAATAAGTAGATGATGGGTTGCTAGAGTGACAGAAGCTTAAACGCTAGTTTATGCATTGCTTCGTAAGGGGCTGATTTGGATCCATATGTCTAATGATGTGGTTAGGTTTACCTTAATACTTCTTTTGTAGTTGCGGATGCTTGCAATAGGGGTTAATCATAAGTGGGATGCTTGTCCAAGTAAGGGCAGTACCCAAGCACCGGTCCACCCACATATCAAATTATCAAAGTACCGAATACGAATCATATGAGCGTGATGAAAACTAGCTTGACGATAATTCCCATGTGTCCTCGGGAGCTCTTTTCTCATTATAAGAAATTGTCCAGGCTTGTCCTTTGCTACAAAAGGATTGGTCGACCTTGCTACACTTTATTTACTTTCATTGCTTGTTACCCGTTACAAATTATCTTATCACAAAACTATTTGTCACCTACAATTTCAGTGCTTGCAGAGAAAACCTTAATGAAAACCACTTGTCATTTCCTTCTGCTCCTCGTTGGGTTCGACACTCTTACTTATCAAAATGACTACGATAGATGCCCTATACTTGTGGGTCATCAAGTGTCACAGCCCTAGAGTTTGCTTGTAACTAGTGGCATTGCATCCATACATCATGTTTATATTTCATGAAACTTGAAATGGGGATTGTTGAAACCCTAGCATCAAAGGAATTCACTAGGTTCAACTAAAATATTTTCAGTGAATCCAAATGGCTTTCAAAAATGTCCATCATTTCTGGAAAATGCTAGAAACATTAACCAGAGGTGTTGCACCTTTTTCCATGTCATATTTGGGCTCTGGATTAAATCATACTCTATTTGAATTTGGACAATTAAATGCTATATAATATTTTAAATGTCCAAATAATTCTGAACTTAAGTGAGGGCTGTTGGAAATATTCCAATCAGAGCCCACAATTATTTTCAGGATTTTTGGGAATGTTCTGGTATTTTTAATAAAGCCCAGAAGTTACAGAGAAATAGAAAACAGAAAACAATTTAGAGAGAGAGAGAGAGAACACCTACCTGGACCACTCACCTGGCTTACCTGGCAGCCCACCTGGCCCAGCTCCAGCTGGCGGCCCAGCCCACTGGCCTGAAGCGGTCATCCTCAACCTCTGCTAGTAGGCAGAGGCGTGTCGCCCGCACGCGCGCTCGCCCCTGGCCACCTCCTGCCTGCCTGCCGCTTCCCCGACGCGTCTGGACGACGCCACGCGCCACCACGGTCCCTCTCTCCCATGCCCTCGCTCCTCTCCCTCACCCTCTGCTCCCTCTCCCGAGCACACCCGAGCGGAGCTCGTCGCACCGCTCGCCGTTCCCGTAGCCTCCGTGCTCCCCTCGCCTCCCCGACGTGCCCACGAGCATCGCCGCATCTCCCTCGTCCACTCCGTCCAGCCACGCCTCGCCGGAGGCCCTGCATCGCCGCCATCCTCATCAACTTCGTCGCCGGCCGCCGGAGATCCCTCTCGCCGCCCCACTCGCCCCGGTGCTTCCCCGAGCATGCCGAGGCCACCATCGCACTCCCCGTGAGCCCCTGATCATCCTCCCCCTCTCCGTTTTCTCTCTAGCATGCCGTAGCCATCGCGCCACTCTCACCCGACAGTGCCGCCGCCAAGGTTCGCCGGCGATGACGCTCCGGTGACCAATCGGTCCCGGGCATGCGTCCAATGTCCTCGCCGCACCGCGTAGACTCCGTAGGAGTTAGCCCCGCATTGCCAAGGCCGCTGTGGCCTCGACCCTGAGCTCGCCCGAGCTCCGGCCATCGCCGCGAGCTCGACTCCGGCGAGTACAGCGCACCCCGTCCACTCCTTCCTGCTCTGTTGAATGCGGAAGAGCACGGGCTCCCTCCTGGTAGTCTTCCCGCACCTAAATGCAGCCCTTAGCGCCGCCCAGTAGCAGCTCCGCCGCACGGAATGGTAGCCGCCGGCCAAACTCCGGCGACTGATGACCTGGCTCATCATTAGCCACTAATGACGCCACTAACTAACCCCATAGCTCACTGACGGATGGGCCCCACGCCCATAATTAATCTTAGTTTATTTCCTGTTATGTTTAACTAACCATAGAGGCCCCACGCGTCAGCTTTGAGCACGCTGATTGGGCTGTTGACTGGCCCCACATGTCATGTTGACTTTGCTGACGTGGGCGTTGACCAGACCCACCTGACAGTGTCACTAACCAGCCCCAGTCACTGACCAGTGGACCCCACTGGTCAGGTTTAACCTGGAGGCACCCAGTTGACCTGCTGACATCAGGGTGATGTCATGCTGACGCAATATGTATTTTCTGGATTTATTTCAATTCAGGAAATTCCAGAAAATAGTGCTAACTTCTAAAAATCATAGAAATTCAACCGTAACTCCAAATGAAATATATTATATATGAAAAATGATCAGAAAAATCCAACCTATCCATCTGTACTGGTTTCATGCATGTTAGAGCAACCTAACCTTGCTGTTTAGATGAAACATGATAATGCACTTATATGAGTTCATAGCTTAGGCTTATATTTGAATCTTTGATTCAAATAAGATCAAACCACTCTGGTTTTAGTTGCATTAGCTCAATCAATAGCATATTGCCATGACATTATCATGCATCATATTTGTTGCATTGCATTGATTGTGTCCCTCTTTGTTTGCCGGTAATTGTGCCCTCTCGATAGACATGGTTTTGAAGATGAGATCGATGACACCGATGAAGAGCTATAATATCTTCAGAAGTGCCAGGCAAGCAAAACCCCCTTGTTCATTCCGATACAATCCTACTCTCTCGCTCTTGCTCTATTTTACTGCATTAGGACAACAACGATTCATCTGTTACTTGCTGCGGTAGCTGAACCCCTTATCCTCTTCATGACCTATCATTGCCACAGTAAATAGATGAAACCCACTAGTATGAGTAGGAGTTGTTTGAGCCCTGTTGTGCCTACTCATTCATGCTTGTTTGTCATGCCTGCTACTGCTTAGAGTTGAGTCAGGTCTGATTCATCGGGGATGAATCAGAGGTGTGTGAACATGTCCTACTGTGTGTGAGCTAAGTGTGTGAACACGATTTGGTTAAGGTAGCGGTGAGAGGCCATGTAGGAGTACATGGTGGGTTGTCTCATTGCAGCCGTCCTCAGGAACTGAGTTCTGTGTTTGTGTGTCATGCCCAATATGCGACCCTATCCAAAAGGAACTCGAAGGTCCCACGAAGGATAGACCCGCATATTGAGACGCTTTTGCAAGGTGGATATCATTACATCAACATTACATAATAGATGGGGATACATACAAAAGGCATACAATGCCACATGAATACAACAATACAACATACAAGAACAACATCTGACTACAGATGATTCATAAACAGAAACTCAAACAATATCCACCCTGCTAGCCCAGGCTGCCGACCTGGAACCTATCCCCTCATCGAAGAAGAAGCAGAAGAAGAACTCAACGCAAGGAAGCATCGCTCTCGCGTCATGATCATCACATAACCTGTACCTGCAACTGTTGTTGTAGTAATCTGTGAGCCACGAGGACTCAGCAATCCCATTACCATGGGTATCAAGACTAGCAAAGCTTAATGGGAAAGGAAGGGGTAAAGTGGTGAGGTTGCAGTAGCGACTAAGCATATATGGTGGCTAACATACGCAAAAGAGAGCGAGAAGAGAAACAAAGGAACGGTCGTCAACTAGCAATGATCAAGAGGTGATCCTGAACACCTACTTACGTCAAACATAACACAGAAACCGTGTTCACTTCCCGGACTCTGCCGAGAAGAGACCATCATGGCTACACACGCGGTTGATGCGTTTTAATTCGGATCTGGTGTCAAGTTATCTACAACCGGACATTAACAAATTCCCATCTACCACATAACCTTGGGCACGACTCTTGAAAGTTTAAACCCTGCAGGGGTGTCCCAACTTAGCCCATGACAAGCTCTCGCGATCAACGAAGGAATAGACCTTCTCCCAGGAAGACCCGATCAGTCTCGGAATCCCGGTTTACAAGACATTTCGACAATGGTAAAACAAGACCATCAAAGCCGCCCGATGCACCGAGAATCCCGATAGGAGCTGCACATATCTCGTTCTCAGGGCAACACCGGATGAGCACTCCGTACAACTAAAACCAGACCTCAAGTTTCCTTGAGGGGGCGCTGCAAAGGACTCTAGTTTGGACCAACACTTAGACAAGCATTGGCCCGGGGGGCTAAAATAAAGATGACCCTTGGGTTAATTACTCCCAAGGGAAAAGTAGGTGGTGGTGAGGAAAATGGTAAAACCAAGGTTGGGCCTTGCTGGACAAGTTTTATTCAAAGCGAACTGTCAGGGGGGGTCCCATAAATCACCCGACCGCGTTAGGAACGCAAAATCCGGGAACATAACACAGGTATGACGGAAAACTAGGGCGGAAAGAGTGGAACAAAACACCAGGCATAAGGCCGAGCCTTCCACCGTTTACCAAATATATAGATGCATTAATAATATAAGAGATATTGTCATATCCCAACATAAACCCTATCCACCATGGAGAAATCTTCAACTTCACCTGCACCTAGCAGCGCTATAAGAGGGCTGAGCAAAGCGGTAACATAGCCAAGCAACGGTTTGCTAGGAATGGTGTCAAAGGTTAGAGGTTCATGGCAATTTGGGAGGCTTGATGAGCAAAAGATAGGTAACGCAGCATAGCGATAGAACGAAGCAACTAGCATAGCAATGATAGTAGTGAGATCCAGGGTAGCGGTCATCTTGCCTGAAATCCCGCTAGGAAGAAGAACGAGTCCATGAAGAAGATGAAGCCACGAAGATGAACCACACGTAAACGAACGCATCCTCACGAACGCACCGAAACGGGAACTATCGAGAAGAAGCACACAACATGGTAAACACACCACACATGAACAAGACATGATGCACAACAAGCATGATGCATGACAAAGCTACATGAAGCTACTCATGGCAAGATATGATGCAAACAAGAACAACACATCAAGGCAAGTTTAAATGAGGCCGGAAACAACATATAACAATTCCGGTAAGTCCTCATATGCATATTTAGAAATTGGTCCAGACCTGAATAAGCATTATGTTCAAGTTGTTAAACAGCAAGTTAAGATGCACCAAGATGATCTACACGAAATTATAGTCAAGTTACATATAAAGTTCATTAGATTCGGAGCTACGACCTAGAAGATATGAGCAAAACAAGTTAAACATGGCATTGATGCAAAATGCATACAAACATCAAGCAAACACCTCAAAACAAGGATGCAACATGATAATATGAAGCTACATGCAAAAACAAACAAGTTTCATATAGAGCACACTCAAAACGGAGCAACGGTGCAACACATACGCACTATACAAGTCATAACAACAATCTGTCCATAACATCAACTAGGCATTTTGCAAGCATCAAAACAACATGCTACAGCACCCCAACATAATAACAAAAGGCATGATCATGAATTACAGGTAAAGCACAACAAAACATGAACACTGAGCTATCTCCAGAAATCACTAGAACATGCTCCAAAACACATGGTAAGATTGCAAATAAGAACAGTTTCAGACATTAGCAGAAATAACATCAGGTTGCAATGTTTAGAGCTATCAAACAACATGTTACAGAAACTTAACATGGAAAACAAAGGCATTGAATGAATCTACTAATGGCATAGATCAAAAGTCCCTTATTGACCATGAGCCAAAAAGGCATAGAAAATACGATGGCACCCATGTAAACATGGCAAGTTATATTACAGATTCATACATGGAAGGAACAACAATAAGTAGGCATGTTGGTGAGCTTGAACCACTCACCACAGAGCAATACATGGCATGGCAAGGCAACCAACAGTAAGAAGGCATGTTTGTGAAGCTAAGCATGGCAAGAACAAGTTTATAGGGTGCATGGATCACTAGGAAACAATCATGGAAACATTAAACTTCATGTTAACAGGTTGACAGCAACATTTTCAAGCAACTTTGGAGCAAGATTACAACATGTTCCAGCAGGCTATAAATGCAACCAAGGGCATGAATGCATAGAGCATAACATGTAGATCAAAACATGTTTATAGAATATCTCCAGATTATGCATAGAATGATTAGTTGACGCATGTTAACATAGCAACAAAATATAACAGAATCTTTCAGGAAAACAGCAACAGCAACTACCCTACTTAGCAAGCTTGATGCACTCAGCACACAACTCACAAAAATACATGGTTAACACCCCTGGAAAGATGGCATGGCATAGATCAACATACATGTAGACATCAACCTCATAGGATGCACACATTAATCATGGCAAAAATGATAAATGAGCAAGTTATAACAGTTTCAGCAGATTAACATCAACATGCACTCTTCTAACAGCATTTCGGGCATCAAGATGAGCTCAAATGAAAATGATGCAATTGAATGAAATTAAGTACTCGTCGAGACGAACAATTTGACATATTATACGCATGAAACGGAGCTACGGATGCAGAGATGCAACAGGTCAAACATGGCATGATTATGTAAATACTTCGGGGACTTGGTGGAATTTTACCCTCCGGATCTGGGGTTGACTTTGGCACGGAAGTCGAGGCAGGGCCGGATCTCGTCGGAGAGCTCGCCGGAGAAGAGGAAGGAGGCGGAGGAGCTCGGGGCCGGTGGATCCGGGGCCGGGGAAGGTCGCCGGCGCCGGGGACGAAGGTCGGCGCGGGGGCCAGAGGCGGCGCGGGGGCTAGGGCGGCGGCCCGGAGCACCCCGGCGGCCAGGCGCGGGGGCGGAGGCGAGCGGGCGGCGGAGCCCCGCGGTGGCCGGGCGGCGCCGCGGACGACGCGGCGGCGGGGGTGGGGGGGGGCGCGGCGCGCGTCGGCGGGCAGTTCGCCGGCGGCGGGCGGCAGGAGACGACGGGCGGGCCAGGAGGCGTTCGCCGGCGGCGAGCGGCGAGTCTGGCCGGGACGAGGAGGCCGGCGGGCGGCGGAGCAGGGGAGGCCCGGCGAGGCGCGGGCCGGCGGCGGCGGCGCACGGGCCCGTGCGGGCTCCAGATGGGCCCCGCGGGCCGGCGCGGTGGTGGGAGGCGGCAGCGACAGGTGGCGCGAGGCCGTTGGCTGCGGGTGGCGGCGGAGGTGACGTGGCACACCCTGATTGGGCGAAACGACGTGTCCGGCGGACATGTCCGGCGCGGATGGACTTGTCCGGCGGCACGGTGGAGAAGGGGCTAGGGTTTCGACCCGGGATTTCGGGGGAGGGGCTAGTTTTATAGGTGGAGGGAGCTAGGAGAGTCCAAATGAGGTGCGGTTTTCGGCCACGCGATCGTGATCGAACGACCGAGAGCATGGAGGGGAGTTAGGTGGGTTTTGGGCCACTTTGGAAGGGGTGTTGGGCTGCAACAAAAGAGGGCTCTGCGGTTACCCGGTTAACCGTTGGAGTATCAAACGACCTCCAAATGGCACGAAACTTGGCAGGCGGTCTACCGGTGCTATACCAAGGCCGCTTGGCAAACCTTGGGCCATTCCGAGAAAGTTTAACACCCGCACAAGAGAAGAGGCAAAAAGGGGACGCCGGATGACATAGGAGTGCCGGATTGCAAAACGGACAACGGGGAAAAGGCTCGGATGCATGAGACGAACACGTATGCAAAATGAAATGCACATGATGACATGATATGAAATGCAGATGATGACATGGCAAAGTGCAACACGCAAGCAGATGGCATGGCAAAGACGGCGAATAACTGGCGGAGACCTGGCGCAACGAAACCGGGGCGTTACAACACTCCTCCACTAACAAGAGATCTCGTCCCGAGATCTTAGGACCGAGACGGAAGGGAAAAGGTATGAGGTGAAACAAGAATTCAAGAGAAGAAGCGAAGAATCGAGAGCACTCGAGAAGAAGAGAGGAACGACGAGAATGACGAGAATCGAAAGCTCACGGAATCAGATAGACTAAGAAAGCACTCGGTTAGAACGAGATAAGAAACGAATAAGACTGAAAGAATTTAGGCAGCACTCTGGCTGAAACATGGAGGAATAGAACACGAGCTTTAGAGGAAGGAATGAAACTTGATGAACTCTTGAAGAATGAATTAAATCATGAAGAACGCCATGAAAAACTCCGGTAAACAAAAAGGATGATGAGATAGAATGAAGGAAGAAAGAATAAGATGAGCCTTGCGGTGATTTAGATGAAGGTTCCAATGAGATGGTCGAGGAAATTTGAACTCCGGAAAAGAAAAGATGAAACACTTGGAACTAGAATTTATTCACCAAGAACAAACTCCGAAGGATGGGATTAATCCCCTTGAGGAAATAAGAATAAGATTTATTGTATGCTTATCCTTCATCAAATTAAATTGATGACAAGCAACGGATTTTGCATACTACTTATTCTTGTTGAAAAGGATTAAGGGGAATATGGCGCAAAACTTGAGAAAGTCTTCATGAACCACCGGTAGGATTTGAAAGAACGAATGAATTAATATGATAATCGAAGAAGAAGAATCTTGAACGAACCACCGGAAGAATTAGAGAACGATAACTGGAATGATGGCCTCCAGTGAAAAGAAACAGAAATCAACTCCTGAAATACTCCGGATGGATGAAAAAGAATTGCACGACTGGAAACAATTTGAGCGGATAGCATCAAGATAGCGACATGAATCTTCGGGAGAACGGACAAGATTTAAGAGAAATCTCTTCTTCGGTCTTCAAATGACGACGAGAAAAACCACCAAAATTACTGAGGTACTCTGGGAGAATGGAAAGCAAAGGGGTTTGAGCCAACAATGAAAATGATTTGAAAGCGATCTTGGAAAAGGCATGTGACTGATGAAATTCATTCTTACGTCAGACTTGAAAAGAATTGAGAATAACTCCGGGGGAATTAGAAGAGTCAGGTAAGGTCCTGGGAAAAGACCTGTGGGTTAGGGCCCACTAAAGAGAAAAAAACACCGTTGGAAAGGATTGTTGAAAAGATAGATGATGCACCGGAACAATTGAAATATTTGAATGAGGTGACAACCTCGAATTAATTGGAACACAGACGAATCTCTTGAAATATCTTGAACACTCTGGAAGGATAAACTGGCAAGAGGCGAACGAGCAGGGAAAACACTTGAGCCGAGGAAAAGAATATGATCAACCCAAAAAAGTTCAATTGAGTACACCGGAAAAAGAAAGGGATGAAGAATGACAAACAAGACGAGAATTCACCGGTAGAAATAATTGACGAAAGACTAAAGGGGTTCCGCACGAATGAAATAGATGGTCGAGAGAGAGTCAGACTCCGGGAAGAAAAAGGGTGGGAGGGCGGGAAAAACAAAGACAACTTGGAAGGGGAAACCAACGAATATCTTGAAGAGAAAACACTGGTTGAAATAATAGAGGAAAGAAAGCAAAGACTTCGCACGAGTAGGATGGATACTCGATTACGGACTCCAGTTCCGAGAGGAAGAAGGGTGGGCGGGTGGGAAAAGAAAACAACTGAGGATTGAACTTGGCAACGATGAAGAGGCTCGAGTCAACTTGACGAGAAATGCACCGGATAAAAAGAGCTGAGGAACAACTACCAGAAAACCAACTGCGTGAACCTAAAGAAAAGTTTGAAGGGGATGAGGAGTAAATCAAAACACCTACGTCAAGAATCCTCACCAGAGCGACGAAGGGGCAGAGGAGTAAAAAGAATTCCTAGTCTCCGATATAACTAGACTCAGAAAACAGTTTTCTTCTAGACTCAACAACGGCCAAACTACACAATCAATCAAGGGGGCTCCTAGGGTCGGTCGAGGCTCTGATACCAACTTGTCACGCCCAATATGCGACCCTATCCAAAAGGAACTCGAAGGTCCCACCAAGGATAGACCTGCATATTGAGACGCTTTTGCAAGGTGGATATCATTACATCAACATTACATAATAGATGGGGATACATACAAAAGGCATACAATGCCACACGAATACAACAATACAACATACAAGAACAACATCCGACTACGGATGATTCATAAACAGAAACTCAAACAATATCCACCCTGCTAGACCAGGCTGCTGACCTGGAACCTATCCCCTGATTGAAGAAGAAGCAGAAGAAGAACTCAATGCAAGCAAGCATCGCTCTTGCGTCATGATCATCGCATAACCTGTACCTGCAACTGTTGTTGTAGTAATCTGTGAGCCACGAGGACTCAGCAATCCCAATACCATGGGTATCAAGACTAGCAAAGCTTAATGGGAAAGGAAGGGGTAAAGTGGTGAGGTTGCAGCAGCGACTAAGCATATATGGTGGCTACCATACGCAAAAGAGAGCGAGAAGAGAAACAAAGGAACGGTCATCAACTAGCAATGATCAAGAGGTGATCCTGAACACCTACTTACGTCAAACATAACATAGAAACCATGTTCACTTCCTGGACTCCGCCGAGAAGAGACCATCACGGCTACACACGCGATTGATGCGTTTTAATTCGGATCTGGTGTCAAGTTATCTACAACCGAACATTAACAAATTCCCATCTGCCACATAACCGCGGGCACGGCTCTCGAAAGTTTAAACCCTGCAGGGGTGTCCCAACTTAGCCCATGACAAGCTCTCGCGATCAACGAAGGAATAGACCTTCTCCCAGGAAGACCCGATCAGTCTCGGAATCCCGATTTACAAGACATTTCGACAATGGTAAAACAAGACCATCAAAGCCGCCCGATGCGCCGACAATCCCGATAGGAGCTGCACATATCTTGTTCTTAGGGCAACACCGGATGAGCACTCCGTACAACTAAAACCAGACCTCAAGTTTCCTTGAGGGGGCGCTGCAAAGGACTCTAGTTTGGACCAACACTTAGACAAGCATTGGCACGGGGGGGCTAAAATAAAGATGACCCTTGGGTTAATTACTCCCAAGGGAAAAGTAGGTGGTGGTGAGGCAAATGGTAAAACCAAGGTTGGGCCTTGCTGGACAAGTTTTATTCAAAGCGAACTGTCAGGGGGGTCCCATAAATCACCCGACCGCGTTAGGAACGCAAAATCCGGGAACATAACACCGGTATGACGGAAAACTAGGGCGGCAAGAGTTGAACTAAACACCAGGCATAAGGCCGAGCCTTCCACCCTTTACCAAATATATAGATGCATTAATAATATAAGAGATATTGTCATATCCCAACATAAACCCTATCCACCATGGAGAAATCTTCAACTTTACCTGCAACTAGCTGCGCTATAAGAGGGCTGAGCAAAGCGGTAACATAGCCAAGCAACGGTTTGCTAGGAATGGTGTCAAAGGTTAGAGGTTCATGGCAATTTGGGAGGCTTGATGAGCAAAAGATAGGTAACGCAGCATAGTGATAGAACGAAGCAACTAGCATAGCAATGATAGTAGTGAGATCCAGGGTAGCGATCATCTTGCCTGAAATCCCGCTAGGAAGAAGAACGAGTCCATGAAGAAGATGAAGCCACGAAGATGAACCACACGTAGACGAACGCATCCTCACGAACGCAACGAAACGGGAACTATCGAGAAGAAGCATACAACATGGTAAACACACCACACATGAACAAGACATGATGCACAACAAGCATGATGCATGACAAAGCTACATGAAGCTACTCATGGCAAGATATGATGCAAACAAGAACAACACATCAAGGCAAGTTTAAATGAGGCCGGAAACAACATATAACAATTCCGGTAAGTCCTCATATGCATATTTCGAAATTGGTCCAGACCTGAATAAGCATTATGTTCAAGTTGTTAAACAGCAAGTTAAGATGCACCAAGATGATCTACACGAAATTCTAGTCAAGTTACATATAAAGTTCATTAGATTCGGAGCTACGGCCTAGAAGATATGAGCAAAACAAGTTAAACATGGCATTGATGCAAAATGCATACAAACATCAAGCAAACACCTCAAAACAAGGATGCAACATGATAATATGAATCTACATGCAAAAACAAACAAGTTTCATATAGAGCACACTCAAAACGGAGCAACGGTGCAACACATACGCACTATACAAGTCATAACAACAATCTGTCCATAACAGCAACTAGGCATCTTGCAAGCATCAAAACAACATGCTACAGAACCACAACATAATAACAAAAGGCATGATCATGAAGTAAAGGTAAAGCACAACAAAACATGAACACTGAGCTATCTCCAGAAATCACTAGAACATGCTCCAAAACACATGGTAAGATTGCAAATAAGAACAGTTTCAGACTTTAGTAGAAATAACATCAGGTTGCAATGTTTAGAGCTATCAAACAACATGTTACAGAAACTTAACATGGCAAACAAAGGCATGGCATGAATCTACTAATGGCATAGATCAAAAGTCCCTTACTGACCATGAGCCAAAAAGGCATAGAAAATATGATGGCACCCATGTAAACATGGCAAGTTATATTACAGATTCATACATGGCAGGTACAACAATAAGTAGGCATGTTGGTGAGATTGAACCACTCACCACAGAGCAATACATGGCATGGCAAGGCAACCAACAGTAATAAGGCATGTTTGTGAAGCTAAGCATGGCAAGAACAAGTTCATAGGGTGCATGGATCACTAGGAAACAATCATGGAAACATTGAACTTCATGTTAACAGGTTGAGAGCAACATTTTCAAGCAACTTTGGAGCAAGATTACAACATGTTCCAGCAGGCTATAAATGCAACCAAGGGCATGAATTGATAGATCATAACATTTAGATCAAAACATGTTTATAGAACATCTCCAGATTATGCATAGAATGATTAGTAGAAGCATGTTAACATAGCAACAAAATATAACAGAATCTGTCAGGAAAACAGCAACAGCAACTACCCTACTTAGCAAGCTTGATGCACTCAGCACACAACTCACAAAAATACATGGTTAACACCCCTGGAAAGATGGCATGGCATAGATCAACATACATGTAGACATCAACCTCATAGGATGCACACATTAATCATGGCAAAAATGATAAATGAGCAAGTTATAACAGTTTCAGCAGATTAACATCAAGATGCACTCTTCTAACAGCATTTCGGGCATCCAGATGAGCTCAAATGAAAATTATGCAATGGAATGAAATGAAGTACTCGTCGAGACGAACAATTTGACATATTACACGCACGAGACGGAGCTAAGGATGCAGAGATGCAACAGGTCAAACATGGCATGATTATGTAAATACTTCGGGGACTTGGTGGAATTTTACCCTCCGGATCTGGGGTTGACTTTGGCACGGAAGTCGAGGCAGGGCCGGATCTCGTCGGAGAGCTCGCCGGAGAAGAGGAAGGAGGCGGAGGAGCTCGGGGCCGGTGGATCCGGGGCCGGGGAAGGTCGCCAGCGCCAGGGACGAAGGTCGGCGCGGGGGCCGGAGGCGGCGCGGGGGCTAGGGCGGCGGCCCGGAGCATCCCTGCGGCCAGGCGCGGGGGTGGAGGCGAGCGGGCGGCGGAGCCCCGCGGTGGCCGGGCGGCGCCGCGGGCGACGCGGCGGCGGGGGGGGGGGGGGGGGGGGGGGCGCGGCGCGCGCGGGCGGGCAGTTCGCCGGCTGCGGGCGGCAGGAGACGACGGGCGGGCCGGGAGGCGTTCGCCGGCGGCGAGCAGCAAGTCCGGCCGGGGCGAGGAGGCTGGTGGGCGACGGAGCAGGGGTGGCCCGGCGAGGCGCGGGCCGTCGGCGGCGGCGCACGGGCCCGTGCGGGCTCCAGATGGGCCCCGCGGGCCGGCGCGGTGGTGGGAGGCGGCGGCGACAGGTGGCGCGAGGCCGTTGGCTGCGGGCGGCGGCGGAGGTGATGTGGCACACCCTGATTGGGCGAAACGACGTGTCCGGCGGACATGTCCGACGCGGATGGACATGCCCGGCGGCACGGTGGAGAAGGGGCTAGGGTTTCGACCCGGGATTTCGGGGGAGGGGTTAGTTTTATAGGTGGAGGGAGCTAGGAGAGTCCAAATGAGGTGCGGTTTTCGGCCACACGATCGTGATCGAACGACCGAGAGCATGGAGGGGAGTTAGGTGGGTTTTGGGCCACTTTGGAAGGGGTGTTGGGATGCAACAAAAGAGGGCTCTGTGGTTACCCGGTTAACCGTTGGAGTATCAAACAACCTCCAAATGGCACGAAACTTGACAGGCGGTCTACCGGTGCTATACCAAGGCCGCTTGGCAAACCTCGGGCCATTCCGAGAAAGTTTAACACCCGCACAAGAGAAGAGGCAAAAAGGGGACGCCGGATGACATAGGAGTGCCGGATTGCAAAACGGACAACGGGGAAAAGGCTCGGATGCATGAGACGAACACGTATGCAAAATGAAATGCACATGATAACATGATATGAAATGCAGATGACGACATGGCAAAGTGCAACACACAAGCAGATGACATGGCAAAGACGGCGAATAACTGGCGGACACCTGGCGCAACGAAACCGGGGCGTTACATTGTGATCCATGAAATAGATACTACCACGCATTGGGCCCGAAACCAATGGACCCTCTTGGCTTCTTAATCACCCTTGTCCTCTATCCACGAGTTGCAAGTAGTTTCTGGTGTTTGTAGTATGCTGGAGGCCGTGCGCAACGCTGAACGAAGGGGTGTGCTGTGACGCGGTAGGCACGTGGCACGGTGTGCCAGGCGCCCGTTTGGTGTCTCGGGAACCCTGCACACATCGTTTGGGGCTGTGAGCGAAACTCCGGCCGGATCTCCTCATGGATGGAACCCGAATAGGCGATAAACCTGGACTAGAGACTTGAGTGTTTAGGTAGGCCGTGGCCGACACCCACGTTGGGCTTCCGCTTGAAGGTTGCCGAGTACATGTCATGTAAACGGCGGTAAGTGGTGAGAGCGTGTGTGAAGGAGTACACCCCTGCAGGGTTAACATCATCTATTCGAATAGCTGTGTCCGCGGTAAAGGACTTCTGGGTAGCCTATAACAGTTCATAGACAAGTGAAAGTGGATACTCTAAAATGCGCAAGATAAGCGTGAGTGCTATGGATGGCGTTCTCGTAGGGAGACGGGAGCGGATCCATAGTGGAGTATTGATATGGTGAATATGTGGACTCGTGTGCGCCACCTCAAAAGAGTTACTTGCAGTCGTAGTTCAGGATAGCCACTGAGTCAAAGCTGGCTTGCTGCAGTTAAACCCCACCATCCCCTTTGTTGATAATGATGCATATGTAGATAGTTCTGATGTAAGTCTTGCTGGGTACATTTGTACTCACGTTTGCCTATTTTATGTTTTTGCAGAGAGACTTCCGTCTCACTAGTAGTTCCGCGTGGACTGCGAGGTTTATCTTGTTACCTCAGCTACGATCATGTGCCCTCGGCAGGATCTAGTAGATAGTCAGGCTTCTAAGCCTTTTTCATTTGTAGATGTCTGTACTCAGACATGATAAGCTTCCGCTTGTGCTTGACTTGTATGCTCTGAATGTTGGGTCGTGAGACCCATGTTTGTAATATCTCGCTCCTCGGAGCCTAATGAATAAAATACTTGAGTTGTAGAGTCATGTTGTGATGCCATGTTGTATTTGCACATATCGAGCATATTGTGTGTATGTTATTGAAATGCTTGGTATGTGTGGGATCTGACTATCTAGTTGTTTATCCTTAGTAGCCTCTCTTACCGGGAAATGTCTCCTAGTGCTTCCACTGAGCCATGGTAGCTTGCTACTGCTTCGGAACACTTAGGCTGGCCGACATGTGTCCTTCTTCGTTCCTGTGTCTGTCCCTTCGGGGAAATGTCACGCGATGAATACCGGAGTCCTGTTAGCCCGCTACATCCCGGTTCACCGGAGTCCTGCTAGCCCAGTGCTACAGCCTGGATTCACTCGCTGATGACCGACACGTTCGATGCTGGGTCATGGATGCCTGTCCCTGTAGGTTTGTGCCACTTTGGTTTTACGACTAGCCATGTCAGCCCGGGCTCCTTATCATATGGATGCTAGCGACACTATCATATACGTGTGCCAAAAGGCGCAAACGGTCCTGGGCAAAGGTAAGGCGACACCCGTGGGAATACCGTGCGTGAGGCCGCAAAGTGATATGAGGTGTTACATGCTAGATCGATGTGGCATTGAGTCGGGGTCCTAACAGCTTTGGTATCAGAGCTTGACTGCCTGTAGGATTACCAAGCCAAACTGGTCGAAGTTGAGTCTAGAAATGCTTTAGTTATATAAGGGAATTGATTGTGGGATGGAACGTAAGGCTCTTTTTACTCCTTTACATTCATGCCTTCTGATCCGAGTCATCTTATCTTTTCTACGGGGTTAAGGAACTAGGCTCTCTCCTTTTTCTATCAGGATCACGTGTTACTAATCTGTAGACTTATAGGATTGTTGGATCCAAGCCGCAGTTCAGTTTCTACTATCTCCGTGTATTCATAGTTGATCTCAGAACCTTGATATTATGATGATCGAGTGGTTATGCCACCATTTGCAGGATGTCTTAAATATTTTTCGAGCATTTACAACCATTATGTTGTCCGAGTCATCCCAGGTTTCTAAACAATCTGATGCATTTGCAATATCCTTCCCTCTGGTTTCGATGTTCCTTTAGGCCAGGTTAATCACACTATTTGCTGAGTTGAGGTATTCTATTGCCTCGACGTATATGTTGGAGCTATTATTATGACCTTAGATGTCTTAGGGGATTATCTAGTAATCTAGCCATGATTTGTGTTCCCAGTTTGATGATTCTTGCCATCATTCTCAAAAGCATCCTGTGATGCCATTTAGTTAGTAGGCATTCTACTCCTGGGTTTCTGAACCCGAGATTCACCCTACTTACCTCATGTTGATAGCATTTGCTAGTTCCTTTAGGATACTAGTAACCTTTGCGATAGTCCTCGAGGTCCGTGGTATATCGTTCTTCCAAATACCATGAACCATTCTTGGCAGGAGTTCTTTTGAACCAAAAGATCACAGCGAGAGTGCTCTTGATGAGTTCTCCATTCTATATTGTGAATCTGCCAGTCCTTCCTCTTCAGCATGGGTTATCCGGAAGAAATATGTTGAACTCATTCGACATGCTAGTCCATGCATCCACAACTCAGAAAATCATATGTTCTCTTGGGTTGTCACTCTTAAATTGTATTCCGACCCTCGTCTATCAATTGATAGTAAAGAGTATGTGTGCATTCGTTCATCGATGCCTATTACTCTTGTGGTCCGTCAAGTCATTCTATTCTGGAATGACTAGGAGAAACAAACTCCAGTACCTCATCCATATCTAGGGTTGGGTCAAAGAAGTTGTATTCCAAAGATCAAAATGCCAATCCAGCTTCTGGTCTGTTCTACCTTGAAGTATTACCTTCTTTATGTCAGGATTGTCATGAGAATTGCACCACCTCTTATGAATTCTTGACGCAGTGATACTTCTCGCCATCATTTTCATTTCTCTATTCCGTGTTGTTGCAACCGGAATGCCGACAGGTGAATCATGATGTGTGAACTCAATACTCCTAGCAACTCCGTTGCTTGGTAGTTAATGGACAATATTCTCATTCTTAGCGTGTTGGTTCTTGAATCATCATTCTAAGATAAATTGTGCTGTCTAGCCTTATTTCTGGTGCACTCCTCGATTAATGAGTTAGGATTGTGTCAATCTCTCGCTCTTCTGGTCATTTCGTCTTGCCCTGAAAAGCAAGATTGTTCTCGAACTTAATAGCATATCGATGGTTCGTGATTTTCCGAATATCCTCTTGGAAGTATCACCAGGACGTCACCTGGCCGCTGTGTGGAGTTCGTGAGCAAGTTGGTTGCTTGTAACCATCCCTTCCCCAAGAATCTGTGTTGCATACCGCTGAGCTGGTTGGTTAAGCTAAACAACAACTTGGAGAGTTGGAAGATGAAAGCTTGTCTGAATTAGCTCATTCCAAAGGGATATCTTTGTGTGTGTGTGTTGAAGAAAGATGATATCTTCATTGATTGATCCTCGTGGTCAATTGTTGGATTTGTTGTCTTACCCCAAACATTTGATTTGATTATGGGCCATCATCAAGTCAAATCAGAACCAACGATGTTCATAATGTTGTCTTACTCGTGGATTTTCCTCGAGCATACACCATTATATCTTTTGGGTCTGACCAATACTATCACCTTGTTCGCATAGTTATGGAATTCCATCTCCATGGAAATTCCGATGAGTTGCTGTTGAGCCCATCAGCAGCATTTTGTCTCCCCCATGACTCATGTTGAACATCAACCTAGTGTTGGAAACTTTTATAAGCATTATATTCATGTCCCATTCATGAAGAATATGTTTGGATGAAAGATGTGACTTTCTCTAATTCACGTGCACTTGGTGTAAGTTGCCGCCGTGGATCCAAGAAAGATTGTTTTTGCTTCCTTTGGAATCATCCCAAGTCAGTCATGCATGTGCGAAGTATACATTGGATTGTGAGATTAGCTACCTCCATTCTATATGTGTCCCTAGCACGCCAAGCCACTGATTGACTTGTTCAAGGAAAAGGAGTTGTTGTGCTAATCCTAGGTCATGCACAAGACTTCGTTACCCTAGATGATGGATCCTAACCTGAACTCGGTAGTGTTTTATTATAAGACTACTATGTGGTCATGCTTGTCTCGAACAACGTGTTCACAATTTTGTAGCAGAACCGGCTCATACTTTGGAGCCTACTACCGTAGTCCATTTCCCAAGAATGTCACAACACCATCTCGTCGGTTTGTGTTGCAAACTTTCATTTATCTTCTAGACTCGATGAGTCTGGATTATTCTGACACCAACCAGATCTGAATCTCAGGCAGATATGATGGTTGGAACGTTTCCCAAGAACTATAATATTGGTCTCTCTGTAACCGAAAAGTGGTTGTCGTGGCCAACACACCCAACCGGAAGACCTGTTATTGTAGCATCTTGATTGAGAAAGTTGGCCACCTCCCCATAGGGATTTCGCAGGATTTACTCCTTAGTTGTCCCTTATGGATTCTTGAGCTCCCGAAGTCCGACCTGTTACTTGATGTTCTAGATTTTAAACAATTTCAATGAATGGGATACACTAGCACATCAAGGAGAACATTAGAAGCGGAGTGCAAAATGCCTCTCGGTCAATCATCCAGATTTTGTCCCCTTGACCTCGCTAAGGTGAAATCTGAGAAGGTCATCTTCCTTTGCCTCTGCATCGTCCATCGCTGTTCGTCATGGTAGTACATTGGGTTGCCAGGACCCTTGACACGGATATTAGTAAAACCTTGATGAATATTGAAATGCTAAAGTTCTTAAGAGCACGCACAAGCGCTAGGTGTTATCATCGACACTAACTGGGATTGCTCCCAGTTTCCTCGGTTATGCTATAACTTTTCAAACAGTGGATTCACTCTTTACTATTGAGTTTCTCCCCAGTTACCAGAATCATTCCCATCATTTGCATGTTGTTCCCAGCTTGCACCGCCATCGTGCCACCCTACTCTGGATTATCTTCTCAGTAATTACTGATCATGATCATTTTCAAAAGTGGTCCTACCATGGGTCCCATCCATTTCCGATGATAAGCAAGATCATCCATTGCGTTGTCTTCAACAAGGTAATCCACATCATCCATATTAGTCCGAGTATGCCATTCTACCGAACCCCCTCCAAACAATCGCTCGAGAATTGCCCTAAGTTGGTATAAAGAGTCTCAATGATCTTGAATCAAAGGTAATTCTTTTTGCCACTTAAAGGGGTGATCCTATGAGTCACCTCCTCTAAGATGTCTCGTTATGGTATCATGGCAACTTAACTCCTCAATGCGCTGACAACTATTTACAACCTTCTTAAGTGTGAAATTGTTATCTACCTAGTGAACCTCCGTCATCTGTTCCACTCCACTCCTCTAGATGCGTGCTTCGTGTCTCAGCTCGAGAGATATTTTTATGACTCACCCCGTGAGTTGATCCTAAGTTGTTTGATCTTCGAGAAGATTGACCCTTCTAGAGTTTCTTTTCCCTCTCGTTGTCATGTTGGTAGGAGTTCCTAGAGCAAGACATCAAGACAATGATGGTGATCGAATCAACGTTCATTTGAAGTGCAACCTAGATCGTGATTTGTGTTAGTTTGCGCTCCCCTTTCATCTTACCGTACGCTTGAATCTCGGGACGAGATTCTGGTTTAGTGGGGGTGAGTTGTCACAGCCCTAGAGTTTGCTTGTAACTAGTGGCATTGCATCCATACATCATGTTTATATTTCATGAAACTTGAAATGGGGATTGTTGAAACCCTAGCATCAAAGGAATTCACTAGGTTCAACTAAAATATTTTCAGTGAATCCAAATGGCTTTCAAAAATGTCCATCATTTCTGGAAAATGCTAGAAACATTAACCAGAGGTGTTGCACCTTTTTCCATGTCATATTTGGGCTCTGGATTAAATCATACTCTATTTGAATTTGGACAATTAAATGCTATATAATATTTTAAATGTCCAAATAATTCTGAACTTAAGTGAGGGCTGTTGGAAATATTCCAATCAGAGCCCACAATTATTTTCAGGATTTTTGGGAACGTTCTGGTATTTTTAATAAAGCCCAGAAGTTACAGAGAAATAGAAAACATAAAACAATTTAGAGAGAGAGAGAGAACACCTACCTGGACCACTCACCTGGCTTACCTGGCAGCCCACCTGGCCCAGCTCCAGCTGGCGGCCCAGCCCACTGGCCTGAAGCGGTCGTCCTCAACCTCTGCCAGTAGGCAGAGGCGTGTCGCCCACGTGCGCTCACCCCTGGCCACCTCCTGCCTGCTTGCCCCTTCCCCGACGCGTCTGGAAGATGCCACGCGCCACCACGGTCCCTCTCTCCCACGCCCTTGCTCCTCTCCCTCACCCTCTGCTCCCTCCCTCGCCCTCTGCTCCCTCTCCCGAGCACGCCCGAGCGGAGCTCGTCGCACCGCTCGCCGTTCACGTAGCCTTCGTGCTCCCCTCGCCTCCCCGACGTGCCCACGAGCATCGCTGCACCTCCCTTGTCCTCTCCGTCTAGCCACGCCTCGCCGGAGGCCCTGCATCGCCGCCATCCTCATCAACTTCGTCGCCGGCCGCCGGAGATCCCTCTCGCCGCCCCGCTCGCCCCGGTGCTTCCCCGAGCACGCCGAGGCCACCATCGCACTCCCCGTGAGCCCCTGATCATCCTCCCCCTCTCTGTTTTCTCTCTAGCATGCCGTAGCCACCGCGCCACTCTCACCCGATAGCGCCGCCGCCAAGGTTCGCCGGTGATGACGCTCCGGTGACCAATCGGTCCCGGGCATGCGTCCAATGTCCTCGCCGCACCGCGTAGACTCCATAGGTGTTAGCCCCGCATCGCCAAGGCCGCTGTGGCCTCGACCCCGAGCTCGCCCGAGCTCCGGCCGTCGCCGCGAGCTCGACTCCGGCGAGTACAGCGCACCCCGTCCGCTCCTTCCTGCTCTGTTGGATGTGGAAGAGCACGGGCTCCCTCCTGGTAGTCTTCCCGCACCTAAATGCAGCCCCTAGCACCGCCCAGTAGCAGCTCCGCCGCACGGAATGGTAGCCGCCGGCCAAACTCTGGCGACTGATGACCTGGCTCATCATTAGCCACTAATGACGCCACTAACTAACCCCATAGCCCACTGACAGATGGGCCCCACGCCCATAATTTATCTTAGTTTATTTCCTGTTATTTTTAACTAACCACAGAGGCCCCACGCGTCAGCTTTGACCATGCTTACTGGGCTGTTGACTGGCCCCACATGTCATGTTGACTTTGCTGACGTGGGCGTTGACCAGACCCACCTAACAGTGTCACTAACCAGCCCCAGTCACTGACCAGTGGACCCCACTGGTCAGGTTTGACCTGGAGGCGCCCAGTTGACCTGCTAACATCAGGGTGATGTCATGCTGGCGCAATATGTATTTTCTGGATTTATTTCAATTCAGGAAATTCCAGAAAATAGTGCTAACTTCTAAAAATCATAGAAATTCAACCGTAACTCCAAATGAAATATATTATATATGAAAAATGATCAGAAAAATCCAACCTATCCATCTGTACTGGTTTCATGCATGTTAGAGCAACCTAACCTTGCTGTTTAGATGAAACATGATAATGCACTTATGTGAGTTCATAGCTTAGGCTTATATTTGAATCTTTGATTCGAATAAGATCAAACCACTCTGGTTTTAGTTGCATTAGCTCAATCAACAGCATATTGCCATGACATTATCATGCATCATATTTGTTGCATTGCATTGATTGTGTCCCTCTTTGTTTGCCGGTAATTGTCCCCTCTCGATAGACGTGGTTTTGACGATGAGATCGATGACACCGATGAAGAGCTATAATATCTTCAGAAGTGCCAGGAAAGCAAAACCCCCTTGTTCATTCCGATACAATCCTACTCTCTCGCTCCTGCTCTATTTTACTGCATTAGGACAACAACGATTCATCTGTTACTTGCTGCGGTAGCTGAACCCCTTATCCTCTGCATGACCTATCATTGCCACAGTAAATAGATGAAACCCACTAGCATGAGTAGGAGTTGTTTGAGCCCTGTTGTGCCTACTCATTCATGCTTGTTTGTCATGCCTGCTACTGCTTAGAGTTGAGTCAGGTCTGATTCATCGGGGATGAATCAGAGGTGTGTGAACATGTCCTACTATGTGTGAGCTAAGTGTGTGAACACGATTTGGTTAAGGTAGTGGTGAGAGGCCATGTAGGAGTACATGGTGGGCTGTCTCATTGCAGCCGTCCTCAGGAACTGAGTTCTGTGTTTGTGATCCATGAAACAGATACTACCACGCATTGGGCCCGAAACCAATGGACCCTCTCGGCTTCATAATCACCCTTGTCCTCTGTCCAGGAGTTGCAAGTAGTTTCTGGTGTTTGTAGTATGCTGGAGGCCGTGCGCAGCGCTGACCGAAGGGGTAGGCTGTGATGCGGTAGGCACGTGGCACGGTGTACCGGGCGCCCGTTTGGTGTCTCGGGAACCCTGCACACATCGTTTGGGGCTGTGAGCGAAACTCCGGCCGGATCTCCTCATGGATGGAACCCGAATAGGCGATAAACCTGGACTAGAGACTTGAGTGTTTAGGTAGGCCGTGGCCGACACCCATGTTGGGCTTCCGCTTGAAGGTTGCCGAGTACATGTCGTGTAAACGGCGGTAAGTGGTGAGAGCGTGTGTGAAGGAGTACACCCCTGCAGGGTTAACATCATCTATTCGAATAGCCGTGTCCGCGGTAAAGGACTTCTGGGTTGCCTATAACAGTTCATAGACTAGTGAAAGTGGATACTCTAAAATGCGCAAGATAAGCATGAGTGCTATGGATGGCGTTCTCGTAGGGAGACGGGAGCGGATCCATAGTGGAGTATTGATATGGTGAATATGTGGACTCGTGTGCGTCACCTCAAAAGAGTTACTTGCAGTCGTAGTTCAGGATAGCCACTGAGTCAAAGCTGGCTTGCTGCAGTTAAACCCCACCATCCCCTTTGTTGATAATGATGCATATGTAGATAGTTCTGATGTAAGTCTTGCTGGGTACATTTGTACTCACGTTTGCCTATTTTATGTTTTTGCAGAGAGACTTCCGTCTCACTAGTAGTTCCGCGTGGACTTCGAGGTTTAGCTTGTTACCTCAGCTACGATCTTGTGCCCTCGGCAGGATCTAGTAGATAGTCAGGCTTCTAAGCCTTTTTCATTTGTAGATGTCTGTACTCAGACATGATAAGCTTCCGCTTGTGCTTGACTTGTATGCTCTGAATATTGGGTCGTGAGACCCATGTTTGTAATATCTCGCTCCTCGGAGCCTAATGAATAAAATACTTGAGTTGTAGAGTCATGTTGTGATGCCATGTTGTATTTGCACATATCGAGCATATTGTGTGTATGTTATTTAAATGCTTGGTATGTGTGGGATCTGACTATCTAGCTTTTTATCCTTAGTAGCCTCTCTTACCGGGGAATGTCTCCTAGTGCTTCCGCTGAGCCATGGTAGCTTGCTACTGCTCCAGAACACTTAGGCTGGCCGGCATGTGTCCTTCTTCGTTCCGGTGTCTGTCCCTTCGGGGAAATGTCACGCGATGAATACCGGAGTCCTGTTAGCCCGCTACAGCCCGGTTCACCGGAGTCCTGCTAGCCCAGTGCTACAGCCTGGATTCACTCGCTGATGACCGACACATTCGATGCTGGGTCATGGATGCCTGTCCCTATAGGTTTGTGCCACTTTGGGTTTACAACTAGCCATGTCAGCCTGGGCTCCTTATCATATGGATGCTAGCGACACTATCATATACGTGTGCCAAAAGGCACAAACGGTCCCGGGCAAAGGTAAGGCGACACCCCTGGGAATACCGTGCGTGAGGCCGCAAAGTGATATGAGGTGTTACATGCTAGATCGATGTGGCATTGAGTCGGGGTCCTGACATCAAGACTCTTTTCTGGCGCCGTTGCCGGGGAGTGAAGCGCCTTTGGTGAGTGGAACTTGGTAAGGAAACATTTATATAGTGTGCTGAAATTTTCTGTCACTTGTTACTATGGAAACTAATCCTTTGAGGGGCTTGTTCATGGTATCTTCACCCCGACCAGTAGAGCAAAGAGTTGCTCCTCAACCTACTGAACCTACTGAAAATATTTACTTTGAGATTCCTTCGGGTATGATAGAGAAACTGCTAGCTAATCCCTTTGTAGGAGATGGAACATTGCATCCTGATTTACACCTTATCTTTGTGGATGAAGTTTGTGGATTATTTAAGATTGCAGGTATTCCCGATGATCTTGTCAAAGGGAAGGTCTTTGTCGGTGTTCTGGGAACGGGGGTACCCAGACTTGCCTGCCTGCGGCCTGCGGCATGGCTCAAAGGGGGCCCCAGCACGGCCCATCTTCATCAACACGTTCTCAAGACCCTCGCGAGGGGCCAAGCCTCGCGGGGCGGACGACCAGGAGCTTCCTCAGGCACGGCCTCATCAGGCTGGCTGATGAGGAGGCGGAGAGATCAAGGCGGGGTACCTCACAAGGTGCCCATTACGCAAGCCATGACGACCAAGGGCGCCAGTCCGGCGCCAGCCCGCGCAGTGTCCTCCTTTCCTCTTTGGTGCAAAGGGAGCAAGCGCAGGCGAGAGCATCAAGCAAAGGTGTCCATTTCGGTGCAACAAGACCAAGACCTGCCCAACGGCAGGGAGGAAGTCATTGTGGAGCCCAAGCAGGCGTCATCACCAGAGCCTTTGACAGGCGAGGACCAACTTTAGTCAGGATAAGTGTACCCACTATTCCCCTTTGAAATGGCCAATTGTTGGCGCCCTTCCCGCTCGATATTTGGGAAGAGGCCCAGGGCCTTTGCCTATAAATAGGACTAGCCACCCCCAGGGTAGAGGCATCTGGAACTTGATCCAGAATCAAGCATCTAGAGACACCTGAATCAAGCAAGAGAGAGAGGGAGAGAGAGAAGGGCGGCTGAACTCCTCCTAGCAGTTCATCGCCCCAGCCAAGAACAGACCCTCGCGAGGTTGTTCTTCCTTGTATTGTTCATCATCAGCCCAACAGGCAATCCACCACACCACACACTGGAGTAGGGTATTACACCACAATGGTGGCCTGAACCAGTATAAACTCTGTGTCTCTTGTGTTGTTCCTTACGTAGTTTAGATCTCAGCGAGGCGGCGAGGAACAGGTAGGTAGAGGGCGAAATCTCCGCGCGCACCCCAGTGTTCGAACCTCAAGGGTCTGCCGGAACCCGAAATCCGATATTTGGCGTGCCAGGTAGGGGTGCACCGGAATTCGTCTTCCGTCGCCCTGTTCTTCTCCGACCGTCGCATCCGTGTGTGATGCTTGTCGGGCCCGCGCCGAGCACCGAGCCGCCCTCGCTTCCCGCGTAGCCCAAACGGTTCCCATCGGTGGGTGCCCTCGTCGTTCCCCGTCACCTACCGTGAACGCCGCTACCGGCCCGGCGGGGAACGAGTAGCAAGCATCGTCCCAGCATCCATCCATGAGGCGAGACAGCCGCACTGCTACACCCTCGCTCACCCCAGCTGGTTCTTCGTCCCGTGCGCCCCGCGCGACCATGGAGGCTCGAGCTGCGCTCATCGCGGCAAACGAGCTCCTGCGCTACGGCCCAGTCGACGACGTCTATGAAGAGTGGCTCGATCGAGTCGCCGAGCTCGTCCGCGCTGCTGGGGGCTCCCCCGCGTCGTCCTTCTCGCTGCACCGCGCCCCGCCCTGTGCGGGCAATGAAGCTCCGGGGGCGCCTCAGCCGCCTCCCCCACAAGAAGGCGCCCTGGCCCCAAGGCGTGTGGCCCCTGGGCGGAACCCGCTCCGTCAGGCGCCAGCGCGGCAAGAGCAGAGCTGCCAAGAAGTCCCTCACCCTCGAGAAGCTGCCCGAGCGCTCCCTGCTCCGGCTCGTCGCGAACACGCTCCTGCTTCATCACGTCAAGACCCCGCGCTGCTCCCAGCTGCAGCGCATGGGGACCCGCAGGACCAATCTCTTCGTCACCCAAGGCCTCCCATGGCCACAGCGGGCTGCCGTGCCTTCATCGCCGAGCTGCGCAGCGTCGCGTGGCCCGACAAGTTCAAGCCAGACCTGCCTCCTCGTTACGACGGTACGGCTGACCCTGCAGAGCTCCTCCAGCTCTACGAGCTGGGCATCAAAGCTGCCAACGGAGACGAGAAGGTCATGGCGAAGTGGTTTCCCATGGCGCTCAAGGACGGGGCCCGCACCTGGCTCCTGAACCTGGCTTCAGGAACGATCTCCTCCTGGGACGAGATGCGCACCCGCTTCATCGCCAACTTCCAGGGTACTCGCGACCGGCCACCCGCCGTGAGCGACATGCACCGTATCAAGCAGCAACCAGGGGAAACCCTGCAGAAGTACATCCAGCGCTTCAACAACGCGTGCCTCAAGATTCCCAAGGTGATCGAGGAGGCCATCATCTCAGCCTTCTCCGACGGCGTGCGCGACGTCAAGATGAAGGAGGAGCTGGCGATGCATGAAGACCTATGCACTTCCTTGGAGCTGTTCAACTTGGCGACCAAGTGCGCCAGAGAAGAGGAAGGGCGTCTCTCCCTCCTCGAGCTGCCTGCCACAGACCCAGAAGAGGAGAAACCTAAGGCCAAGGACGTGAAGTGCAAGGGGGCTGCCGTGCTCGCGGCAGAACCAGACACCAAGTGGGGCAGAGATCAGGCCGAATCTTCCAAGGGCAGTCAGTACTGCGTGTACCACGACCTCCACACCCACAACACCAATGAATGCCAAGAGCTCCGGGCCGTGCGTGAAGGAAGGGTCGGCCGATGTCCCGACCACAGCGAAAAGGGCTATGGCCGAGGAGGAGGAAGGAACGCAGGACGCTGGGAAGACCGCGGCCCTCGCCAAGGGTGGCGCGACCAACCTCGCTAGGATCGCTGGCAGGACCCGCCTCGCGAGGGAGCCTGGAGGGATCAGCCTCGCGAGGATCGCCCGCAAGGCAACGAAGGCCTCCCTCCACTGCCGCTGCAGCCAAGGAGAACTGAGGACCGTCATCAGGATGAGGGGGCTGGGGGCTTCCAGGAGCCACGTGCGATCGCCTGCATCCTGGGCGGAGCTCAAGCCCCAGCCTCTCAGCGCATCTTCAAGCAGTTCGCCCGCGAAGTAAATGCAGTCCTCCCCAAGCTCGAGGCCACGCGCCCTCTCAGGTAGTCGGCGTGCACCATCACGTTCAGCTCAGCGGATCAGCTCAAGTGCGCGGCCACAGCCGGAGTCCTCCCAATGCTTTGTTCCCCAATCATCAACAACATGCTTGTCACCAGGACCCTCATCGATGGCGGGGCAGGGCTCAATGTCCTGTCCGTGGAAACATTCAACAATCTCCAAGTGCCCTACACTCAGCTTCAGCCAACCAAGCCTTTCTCCGGAGTCACCAACGGCTCCACGGTCCCGATTGGGCAGGTCCGCCTCCCTGTCACCTTCGGGGCACGCGACAACTACCGCACCGAGCTCATCGACTTCGACGTCGCCCACATTCGCCTGCCATACAACGCCATCCTCGGGTACCCAGTGCTGGCCAAGTTCATGGCCGTAACCCACCACGGCTACAACGTCCTCAAGATGCCAGGAAGTGGCGGAGTCATCGCGGTGCCCTGCGAAGAGAAAGACGCGGTATGCTCCCTAGAACGAGCCTTTCAGGCCGCATCACTGGAAGACCCGGATCGCTGAAGCAGGAGGCTTCCCGAGACCGCCCCCAAGAAGAAGAAGACATCGTCCGGCCAGGGCCCTCAGGAGGCAGGCCCCTTAGGGCCCGCGCCTGCTCAGGGGGAACCTCCTTCCATCGCATAGGGAAGCGCGCCCGGCACCCTCCTCAGGTAGGGCTCGGGGGCTCTCCCCTGGAGGGCCGCCGACCTCGCCAAGATCACGAGGGAGGCGCTTGGGCACCACTTGTAGGCATGTTTCGAAGCACGTTTCCCTCAAGAAGGAGCAAGGCAAGGAGGGCTAAACCCTCAGGAGTTCGTCAGCAAGGCCATTCAGGAGCTACAGGAGTCAAGAGTCATGAGAGGCAGCCGCCGCTTACCCGCTGTGGCCCCCCATCCAGGCGAGGATGGTGGGCTGCGCGTCTGCATCGACATACCAGGGCTCAATCGAACCGCATCTCAGGAGCGCGTCTGGCCCTTGCAAGTGGGGCGCTGTGAAGGTCCACCCCACAGCTACGTTCGCTTGCCTTATGGCTTGCCGAACGCGGCTGCCACGTACCAGCGCCTCATGAGGGGCATCCTGGAGGCTCAAGAGGTCAGGCGTTCCGCAGCCCTGGCGGAGATGGAGATGGTCCGCGAGGAGCCACCAGCGCCTCCGGAGCCTCCCGAGGCCCCAGGGCCTGCGGGCTCGTGAGGATCGGCTACCACAACCCACCGAGTCTGCTACACCAACACCCCTTCGTCGTCAACACTATCAGGTGACATCTTTCAAGTTTTCATTTCCAACTGGGAGCGCCCTTAGGGATGCATCATTCCCAGGCCGCGTGGGTCCGTCCTTGCGGCGTGTATCCCTTTAGCTCGTGTTTTTAGCTTACTTTGTTGGGGCGCCCCTCGGTCTGCATTATCCCCAAGTCGCTCAGGTCAGGCCCAGCGGCGTGTACCCTTCTTGCGTTTATCTTAGGGCCATGCTTTCGACCCATCATGCTTGTTATTTGGTGCTTGTCCGTGGCACCTTTTCTTCCTGGATGTTGGAAGCTTGCGCGTTAAAGGGGGGGGGGTACCTGAGCATCGCGACTCAGGGCTCCTGCCGGCTCTCCAGCCCTCACCCTCTGGTCTTGTCCACGGCATCGCGACCTGGCATACCAGCGACGGCTGAGACCAGCTCGAGGGCCGGGACCTGAGGACGTAGAGTTTCGACATCTAACCAAGCTTGCGTGTTAAAGGGGGGTACCTGAGCATCACGACTCAGGGCTCCTACCGGCTCTCCAGCCCTCACCCTCTGGTCTTGTCCACGGCATCGTGACCTAGCATACCAGCGACGGCTGAGACCAGCTCGAGGGCCGGGACCCGAGGACGTAGAGTTTCGACATCTAACCAAGCTTGCGCGTTAAAGGGGGGGGGTACCTGAGCATCGCGACTCAGGGCTCCTACCGGCTCTCCAGCCCTCACCCTCTGGTCTTGTCCACGGCATCGCGACCTGGCATACCAGCAACGGCTGAGACCAGCTCGAGGGCCGGGACCCGAGGACGTAGAGTTTTGGTATCTAACCAAATTTGCAGGAACACACCCCAAGATAAGGCCCAGTTCAGGGCGCAACCCGCCTTGAGGTAGGGCCCCGTGAGTCCCGCGCTGGCTCACGGATGCCTAGATATACCTCGTCAAGCCCTACCGTGCCAACCACGTGTCAGGGCGGGGCTGTACACGCCCCGGGGGCTCCTCCCAGAGGGGAGCCCCCTCCCACGCACCAGTGGAAGCACCATGCTCCGCGCTGGCTGACGACACTGCCGAGGAGCGGCTATGCCCGTACACATACGAAAGCGCTATGCTCCGCGCTGGTGATAGACAACTGAGGGTGGCCCCCGGGCTGCATCAACCTCAGGGAGCCTAGAGCTCAGTGTCTAGCCTCATCGCAACGCCTCCCCTCGGGAGTGCCGCGCGAGGGGCCTGGGCATGGGGGCTGCGCCTAGGTCACGCCCAGACGCACGCCACCCAGCCAGGCCCCCCTGGGCCTGGATCGTCGCACGTCCCTCCCCGAGTGGAGCCAAGGTACAAAGTCCGTTTGAGCGTCAAGGGGGACTCCTGAGCATCGCGACTCAGGAGCCTAACTGGTCACGTAGCCCCTCACTCCTTAGTTCCGAAAGGCTAACGGAGGTTGAGGTATGCGCGGGCCGGGCTCTGCAGACGTAGAACGGTAGATCCACCCGCATCTCACCTCCCTAAGGGGTCATCCCCACATCTCACCTCTCTACTTGCTGTTCGAGCGCCAAGGGGGACTCCTGAGCATCGCGACTCAGGAGCCTAACTTGTCACGTAGCCCCTCACTCCTTGGTCCCGTCCTAGTTTCCGGTCGGGGCTAACGGCGGCTGAGGTATGCGCGGGGCCGGGCTCTGCCGGCGTAGAACATAAGCAAGTAGGAAGGAAATAGCGCAAATTTCAAGGAATTCAAAAGCAAATATTACAGTCCATACTGTTATCACAGCACCAAATGCAAGTCTTAATGCCTCCCCGAGGCATGGTACATGTGCAGGAATTAAAAGCAGGACAGGAGCCATGACGGAGTCACTTGCCGGCGGTGGAGCTGCGCAGAGCGGATTCGCCTCGTGGAGCTACAGGCTCGGCAGCGCCCCGCTTCGGCTTGGTGCTGAAGGCCCGGAACTTCCCCAGCAGAGCCTCCGCACGACCTTTCACGGCCTCAGCAGCGGCAGCGGCAAGCTCACCGCTCACGGGCTCCAGCAGGCTGTCAAGGTCGATGTTGGGGTCGCGAAGATAGACGTGGGTAAGGACCCGCGTCAGCGCCGCAGAAGACAAGGCACGCGCCTCGGTCTCAGCCGTAGGGCCAAGGCCAAGGGTGATATCTTCAAGAGCACGAGCCAGGAAGGGAAGCAGCTTGGCGAGGCCGTCCTCGTCGCTGGCCAGCGGGCTCTCCAGGCCGCTCTCATAAAGCCTCTTCGGCGAAGTGCGAGCCTTCTCCTCCATGTCCGCGAAGGCCACGCGATCCTCGGCAAGAACCCGTGCTTTGCCGTCCAGCTCTACCTTCCTCACCTCCAACTCTTGCTCCAGCGCGCCTAGGCGGTCAAGGCGCTTCTTGAGCTTGGCGTCCCGGTCCTTGACGGCCGCCTCGCGAGCCTTCATGCCTTCCTCCTGCTCTTGGCGAAGGTGGGTCTCCTCGGCGAGCTGGTCCTGCAGGCCCTTGAGCTCGCTCTCCAGCGCCTTGCAGTGACCTTGGACATTAGCCACCTCCCCCAAGGCGGCGTCGCGAGCAGCCTTCGCTCCAAGGACGGCCTACTTCTCCTCGTCGCAAGCCATCGAGGCCTGGACCAGAGCCGCCCGAATCGAAGCGTCGGAGCGAATCCAACCAGAAGCTAGCTCCAAGCGCCCGGCCAATAACGAGGGTCGGTGCTCAGAAGATCCTGCCGCAGACGGTCCAGTTCAACAGCAGCACGATCTGAAACACTAGGAGGAGTCTGGGAAACAGCAGTCGGTGAAGTAGGAGGAGAAGACGGCAGTGTGACCACGGTATCCTGAGGCGGAGCCTGCTGCGCCCCAACGGCTGTGGTGGCGGCATCAGGCAAGGGCACCTCGGGAGTCGCTTGGGCTGTGGGGGCTGAGCTCGCCCCAGCCGGCTCAGCCAGGCCTCGCGAGGATGCCCGGGCAGGAGAGGCCCGTGCGTCACAGTCACCTTCTTTCGCGGGCAGAGGCGCTGCCACGGATGGAACCTCAGGAGCTCCCTTTGGCTTCTTTGCCGCGGGCGCCAGCCTAGCCGGGAGATACGAATGTCAAGCCTCAGCAACAGAACAAGAAATAAGACAGGAATCAAGCACTTACTAGTCATCGCTCGCGGGCTCGAGCAGCCTCCGGCCATACTTGAAGCCTGAGAGCCGGCTGCAAGGATCAGCCTCAAGGAGCTCGGGAGCAGGAGGCGCATCCGCGGATCGCCTCGGGGCCGGGGCAGACCCGCGGGGGATCAACCCGATCCTGTCCTTCTTCGGGATCGGGGGCAGGCTCCCGCCGCCCTGCTCGTCATCATCCTCGTCGTCATCACTCAGAGAGAGGCGGAGGGCGCAGGACCTGCGCCGAAGGGGGGAGCCCTCGACTCTCCATCGGTCGCCTCGGAGTCAGCCCCCTTTTCCCGCTCCCCTTCTTCCTTCTCTTCGCTGGAGTCGCCGGAAGACACGTCCACCGGGTCCTCGGGAGCCTCCGCGGGCACGGGCCCGTCCCCGTTGAAGACGGGCTTGGACTCCACTACCCGCTCCCAGTCCTCGCGGAGGAACAGGGGCGTAGGAGCGCCCTCCAACCTCGCCACGTCGCCCCCGACCAAAGACTGGAGAACCGCGGCCAGATCCTCGTCGGCCAAGACCGCGGGGCTCGGGTGGGGCCTCCACATCGGAAGTGAGTACTGACGAAGCGGAGACAGCTGGTGCTCCAGGAATTCCCTTAGCAGAGATGCACCAGTCAGCTTCGCCGCCACCATGCTGACCGGCCTCAGATCCGCGTCCATCTTCTCCAACACCAGCCTCGCGCGGGGGTCCACAAGCTCCACTCAAGACCAGCCGTCAGAGCTCGAGGGGTGCCCCATGGGCAAGATCAGCTGAGGGTGGATGCACCCAGCATCTACCAAGACCCACTTGCTCCTGAAGCCCTCAATCCTCTTCCCGGGGTTCGAAATGGCGATGGAGCTACCGTACGCGACGAAGCTCGCGCATGCAGAGACGGGACCACAAGAGGTCCGGAGGGAGAAGTAGTGGCGCAGCAAGACCACTGAGGGCTTCACCCCTACGTGAGCCTCGCAATAGTAGGCGAAGATTGCCAGAAGAAGGACGGAGTTGGGGTGGAGATGCAGAGCTTGAAGATTGTAATGGCGGAGGACAGAGAAGAACTCAGAAAAGGGAGGCACCGGACCGGCAACAATGGTGCTCATGAAGAGAGGATAGAAGGTGCTCCCTTGGCCCTCAGGGAGGGCAGAGCCGGCCTTGAACACCTTCGCCCCATCGATGCCCTGCGCCGCCGCCATCTGGCGCACCCGGGCAAGGCTCGCCTCCGACACGTTCGGCGAGTCCAAGGCGGATGAATACCAAGCTCCGGCCAGGGCCTGGCGAGGCGCCATGTCTTGCTAGGGCGCGCGGACGGAGTAGATTTGAAGATTTCGGAGGCAGGAAGGAGAGGCGCAAGAAAGGGGATCTGAGCAGCAACCGGAGAAAGCAAAGGAGGTAAAGCCTAGACAGATGCCGCTCCTTTATCAACTCGCGCGGTTGCTGAGGCGCCCACGTCCAATCAACCGCCACGCGGCGCCCAAGGCCGCAGGCTGTTAGGGCCCGCGGCGCTTCGCACTTGCCCTTTCGCCTCTCTGCTCGGCCAAGTCTGGGCGCGCCTTGGGCCCAGGGGCTACTGTCGGCGTTCTGGGAACGGGGGTCCCCATACTTGCCTGCCTGCAGCCTGTGGCGTGGCTCAAAGGGGGGCCCAGCACGGCCCATCTTCATCAACACGAGCTCAAGATCCTCGCGAGGGGCCAAGCCTCGCGGGGCAGATGACCAGGAGCTTCCTCAGGCACGGCCTCATCAGGCTGGCTCACGAGGAGGCGGAGAGATCAAGGCGGGGTACCTCACGAGGTGCCCATGATGCAAGCCATGACGACCAAGGGCGCCAGTCGGGTGCCAGCCCGCGCTGTCTCCTCCTTTCCTCTTTGGTGCAAAGGGAGCAAGCGCAGGTGAGAGCATCAAGCAAAGGTGTCCATTTCGGTGCAACAAGACCAAGACCATCCCAATGGCAAGGAGGAAGTCATTGTGGAGCCCAAGTAGGCGTCATCACCAGAGCCTTTGACAGGCGAGGACCAACTTTAGTCAGGATAAGTGTACCCGCTGTTCCCCTTTAAAATGGCCAATTGTTGGCGCCCTTCCCACTCGATATTTGGGAAGAGGCCCAGGGCCTTTGCCTATAAATAGGACAAGCCACCCCAAGGGTAGAGGCATCTGGAACCTGATCCAGAATCGAGCATCTAGAGACACCTGAATCAAGCAAGAGAGAGAGAGGGAGAGAGAGAAGGGCGGCTGAACTCCTCCAACAGTTCATCGCCCCAGCCAAGAACAGACCCTCGCGAGGCTGTTCTTCCTTGTATTATTCATCATCAGCCCAAGAGGCAATCCACCACACCACACACTGGAGTAGGGTATTACACCACAATGGTGGCCTGAACCAGTATAAACTCTGTGTCTCTTGTGTTGTTCCTTCCGTAGTTTAGATCTCAGTGAGGCGGCGAGGAACAGGTAGGTAGAGGGCGAAATCTCCACGCGCACCCTAGTGTTCGAACCTCAAGGGTCTGCCGGAACCCGAAATCTGACAATCTTCCCTTTATCTTTGAAGGGAGATGCATTGACATGGTATAGGCTATGTGATGATACGGGATGTTGGAATTATAAACGATTGAAGTTGGAATTTCGCCAGAAGTTCTATCCTATGCATCCTGTTCATCGTGATCGTAATTACATATATAATTTCTGGCCTCGCGAAGGAGAAAGCATCGCTCAAGCTTGGGGGAGTCTTAAGTCAATGTTATTTTCATGCCCCAATCATGAGCTCTCAAGAGAAATGACCATTCTTAATTTTTATGCTCGGCTTTCTCCCAATGATCGCACCATGCTCGATACTTCCTGTGCTGGTTCTTATATGCTGAACATTACTGAATTCAAGTGGGACTTATTGGAAAGAATTAAACGCAACTTTGAACGTTGGGGTTCCTACGATGGTAAAGAGTCAGGTATAACACCTAAGTTTGATTGTGTTAAATATTTTATGGATACCGATGCTTTTCGTGGATTTAGCGCTAAGTATGGACATGACTCTGAGATAGTAGCTGCTTTTTGTGAATCTTTTGCTACTCTCATTGATCTCCCCAAGGAGAAGTGGTTTAAATATAATCCTCCCATTGAAGTAAAAGTAGTTGCACCTATTACAGTTGAAGAAAAGACTGTCACTTATAATGGTCCTATTGTCCCTACTAGTTATGTTGAGAAACCACCTTTTCCTGTTAGGATGAAGGATCATGCTAAAACTTCAACTTTTGTTCGTAAGAGTAATACTAGAACTTATACACCTCCTGAGCAAATCAAAGTTGAACCTAGTATTGCTATGCTTAAAGATCTCTTGGATGATAATTTAGATGGGCATGTTATTTACTTCTGTGAACAGGCTGCTAATATTGCTAGACCAGATGCTAAGATACATAGACCAGTTGTAGGCATGCCCATTAATTCATTTAAAATAGGAGATCATTGTTATCATGGCTTATGTGATATGGGTGCTAGTGCTAGTGCAATACCCTATGACTTATATAAAGAAATTATGCATGATATTGCACCCGCTGAAATAGAAGATATTGATGTTACTATTAAGCTTGCCAATAGGGACACCATTAAACCAATAGGGATAGTTAGAGATGTTGAAGTCTTGTGTGGGAAAGTTAAATATCTTGCTGATTTTCTTGTTCTAGGTTCCCCACAAGATGACTTTTGTCCTATTACATTTGGTTGACCCTTCTTGAATACTGTTAATGCTAAGATTGATTGTGAAAAGGATGTTATTACAATTGGCTTGGGGGATATGAAACATGAGTTTAATTTTTCTAAATTTCGTAGACAACCCCGTGATAGAGAATTTCCTAGTAAGGATGAGATTGTTGGTCTTGCTTCTATTGCCGTGCCTCCTACTGATCTGTTAGAACAATATTTGCTAGACCATGAAAATGATATGTTTATGAATGAAAGAAGGGAAATAGATGAAGTGTTCCTTAACCAGGGTCCTATTCTGAAACACAACTTGCCTGTTGAAATCCTAGGGGATCCCCTTCCACCCAAGGGTGATCCCGTGTTTGAGCTCAAACCATTACCTGATAATCTTAGGTACGCTTATCTTGATGAAAAGAAAATATATCCTGTTATTATTAGTGCTAACCTTTCAGAGAAAGAAGAAGAAAGATTATTGAAAACTCTGAAGAAGCACCGTGCTGCTATTGGATATACTCTGGATGGTCTGAAGGGCATTAGCCCACTCTTTGCCAACACAAAATTAAAATGGAGAAAGATGCCAAACTAGTTAGAGATCCTCAACGACGATTGAATCCTAAGATGAAAGAAGTGGTAAGAAAGGAGATACTAAAGCTCCTTGAGGCAGGTATAATTTATCCCGTTGCTAATAGTGATTGGGTAAGTCCTGTCCATTGCGTTCCTAAGAAGGGAGGTATTACTGTCGTTCCTAATGATAAAGATGAATTGATCCCGCAAAGGATTATTACGAGTTATAGGATGGTAAATGATTTCCGTAAATTAAATAAAGATACTAAGAAAGATCATTACCTTTACCTTTTATTGATCAAATGCTAGAAAGACTATCGAAACACACACATTTCTGCTTTCTAGATGGTTATTCTGGTTTCTCTCAAATACCTGTGTCAGCGGAGGATCAATCAAAAATTACTTTTACTTGCCCTTTCGGTACTTTTGCTTATAGACGTATGCCTTTTGGTTTATGTAATGCACCTGCTACCTTTCAAAGATGCATGATGGCTATATTCTCTGACTTTTGTGAAAAGATTTGTGAGGTATTCATGGATGATTTCTCCGTTTATGGATCCTCTTTTGATGATTGCTTGAGCAACCTTGTTCGAGTTTTACAGAGATGCGAAGACACTAGTCTCGTCTTGAATTGGGAAAAGTGCCACTTTATGGTTAATGAAGGCATTGTCTTAAGGCATAAGATTTCCGAGAGAGGTATTGAAGTTGATAAAGCTAAAGTTGATGCTATTGAAAAGATGCCATGTCCCAAGGACATAAAAGGTATAAGAAGTTTCCTTGGTCATGCCGGTTTTTATAGGAGGGTCATTAAGGACGTTTCTAAAATGTCTAGGCCTCTGACTAAGTTATTACAAAAAGATATTCCTTTTGTCTTTGATGATGATTCTGTAGAAGCATTTGAAATACTTAAGAAAGCTTTGATCACTGCGCCTATTGTTCAGCCACCTGATTGGATTTTACCCTTTGAAATTATGTGTGATGCTAGTGATTATGCTGTAGGTGCTGTTCTAGGGCAAAGAGTTGATAAGAAATTAAATGTTATCCAGTATGCTAGTAAGACACTTGATACTGCCCAGAGAAATTATGCTATCACTGAAAAAGAGTTCTTAGCAGTTGTGTTTGCATGTGATAAGTTCAGACCTTATATTGTTGATTCCAAAGTTACTATTCACACTAATCATGCTTCTATTAAATATCTTATGGAAAAGAAAGATGCTAAGCCTAGAGTTATTAGATGGGTTCTCTTGCTCCAAGAATTTGATTTGCATATTATTGATAGAAAGGGGGCTAAGAACCCCGTTGCAGACAACCTGTCTAGGTTAGAGAATGTACTTGATGACCCACTACCTATTGATGATAGCTTTCATGATGAAAAATTAGCGGTCATTAATGCTTCTCGTACTGCTCCTTGATGCTTATTATGCTAATTAAATTGTTGCTTAATTTATACCACCTAGTTTCACATACCAGCAAAAGAAAAAGTTCATTTATGATTTGAGACATTACTTCTGGGATGACCCACACCTTTATAAAGAAGGAGTAGATGGTGTCATTAGATGTTCTGTACCTGAGCATGAACAGGAACAGATCCTACGCAAGTGTCACTCTGAATCGTATGGAGGACACCACACTGGAGATAGAACTGCACATAAGGTATTGCAATCCGGTTTTTATTTGCCTACTCTCTTCAAAGATGCTCGTAAGTTTGTCTTGTCTTGTGATGAATGTCAAAGAATTGGTAATATTAGTAGATGTCAAGAAATGCCTATGAATTCTTGTTATTGAACCATTTGATGTTTGGGGCTTTGATTATACACTACTAGGGAAAAGGCTAGTAGCAGCGCGGGTTTTAGGTGTATCAGTAGCGCGGGGAGTGGCGCTACTAATAAGGCGCTACAGCTAACACATAGCAGTAGCGCGTGCTCACCCGTGCTACTGCTACACAAGTGTAGCAGCAGCGCGCTTAGTGGAAGCTCGCTACTTCTAGTAGCTCTAGCGCGCTTTGCCTGGATGCGCTACTGCTATCGCGGCGCTGCTGCTAACTTTTATACACTCGCTACTGCTAATTTAAGTAGTTTTTTGTTTTTTTTGGCATATTTGTTTTGTATTTGAATAGGATTTATAGAAGAATCTTTAGCACACAGAAATGTCATCATGATATACATACAAATGCCTGTGAGACCACAAATGTAATCATAGCATATACATACAAATAGTCTCATCATAATCATCATCCAACACAAAGTGGTATCTTGTCATCATCTCGAAAATAGCGATACATGCAAGTCTCGAATACTTGCAACTACAACAACGTCATCCATCTAAACAAAGGTATACGCAAGAAGAGCTATCACTATGAGTGAGAGCGGAACTATGCTGTACATGAGGTGGCGGTTACGAGTCCTCTCTCGCGCTAGCGTGAACCTCAAGTAACTAGCTTCTCCTTCTTGTCTGCTTTTGAAGCCTTTATGGCTGGCGCCCGTGAACCCATTGACTTGCGCCTGACACTCATGCCACTCGTTGTACACCCACGGAACCTTCCCTTTGTACACGACATAGCAATTCCATCTCGCCATCAAGAAACTAGGTACCTGTTAGAGATGCATGTTCATGAAGAGGATGTACAATCATATATATGCAACAAAATATACTAGAGCAACACTGAAAAAGAAAGGGTTAGCAACTAGATGCAACATACAGTACGCAAATTAATTAACTAGAGGTACGCAGGTCATCGTACGCAAACTAACAAAGTAGCGTTACGCAAGTTCGGCAGGGACCGTGGACATCACAAAGTTTCATTGCTACAAAAAGTATACAAGTTCAACCGACACATATCATCATCATCGGCATCATAAATCACTAGAAGTTCCATCCTTCCATATCATCAAGCATGAACCCTAGCTTCTTGAATGGCGTGAGGTCTAGACATTGCATGCCTATGCGAGTTCGGATGTCAGCTCACGATATAGGGCCGTGGTGGAACATCCCCTTCTCATCAACGACTTCTTTCATGATGATCATCACAATGTCGCTTTGGATGCGAAAGAAGTCATCTCTAAGTTTATAATCCGCTTCTCCATGAGATTCTAGCCACTTGTGGATATGATCATCATTTCTGCTTCTCACGCGAAGCTTTTGGTGATCCGTGTTGAACTGAATCATGAGATGGACGATGTAGAATCCATCCTTCTTGCTTGGTTTTGGGACATGGATGCAGGAGAAGTTAGTTTTATGCGCGAACCCATCTTCTTGTTCCTTTGTTTCCTGATCTACACGTGGCCACCTCTAAAGCTGAAGCCTTGGAGAGCATCATCTAGAATATTCATTATGTGGGTGTAGTCTTTTTTCTCGTAGTCTCTGGAAGGGTCAAAATACACGGCGTGGGAGACTTGCGGGTAAAGAACGATAAGGACGGCGCGCCCGTTGCTGTGGGGAAAAGACACCTCAAATTATTCCCCATATGAGAGAGAAGGAATGATTGAAATGTACGAAAGGGTTGTCTGGAACTGACTTAATTTGGATGATAAGGCACGAGGACAATTTCCCAGTCCTTATACTGTACCATGAAGTTTTGGAGGTACTCCCTAGCAGTTTCACGCTCAAAGTCGCCGAGGCTCAAGAAAGACTCGTGCATGTAGTACGGATCCGCCACATAGATTTGCGAGACTTCTTCACTCTTCATGACAGAGCTCATATGTAGCGCAAAAAGGCAGACGATTGTAAAATCGAGCCGCCTTGTTAGAAACATCTCAAAGATATGGTCAAACCGCAGGAATAACACCTCCGCGGGCAGTGTCTCGATGTAGCACTTCCCCTCAGGCACACGAGCCGCGTAAGTCAGATATCCTGGATTCTTTGAGGCTAGTAGGCTTTTCTCAGTCGACAGCACATGGTTGTGAAGTCTCCTGAGATCCCCTGATAGTGCTTGTCGGTGTCAAAACCGGCGGATCTCGGGTAGGGGGTCCCGAACTGTGCGTCTAGGCGGATGGTAACAGGAGACGAGGGACACGATGTTTTACCCAGGTTCGGGCCCTCTCGATGAAGGTAAAACCCTACGTCCTGCTTGATTAATATTGATGATATGGGTAGTACAAGAGTGGATCTACCACGAGATCAAGGAGGCTAAACCCTAAAGCTAGCCTATGGTATGATTGTTGTAATGTACGTTGTCCTACGGACTAAAGCCCTCCGGTTTATATAGACACCGGAGGAGGCTAGGGTTACACAGAGTCGGTTACAATGGTAGGAGATCTACATATCCGTATTGCCACGTTTGCCTTCCACGCCAAGGAAAGTCCCATCCGGACACGGGACGGAGTCTTCAATCTTGTATCTTCGTAGTCTTGGAGTCCGGCGGACGATGATAGTCCGGCTGTCCGGACACCCCCTAGTCCAGGACTCCCTCAGTAGCCCCCGAACCAGGCTTCAATGACGATTAGTCCAGCGCGTATATAATCTTCGGCGTTGCAAGGCGGGTTCTCCCTTCAAGTTCCATGTACCTGCCGAACAATGTCCGGCTTTATCATAAATACTGTCTTTCTCGGCTTCTACGCCCAATAATGGCCTTTTTCCATGCGTCGCACGAATGCGAAAAGCCAAGGTGTCTTTTTATGTTTCACCCCCTAGTCGTGCGAGTCGTTCGCCTACAAAAGAGGCAAAAATCCAGATCCAAACCACACCATCTTCCTCCCGCGAATAGTTCATCGGAGCGCCCTTGACCTAAAAATCCATTCCATCATGGACCGTCGACGCGGCTCCTCTTCTCGCCCTCCCAGCCCACCGCCAGGGGGTTGGAGGAGGTGCTCTGTTTCGCACAACGAGCTAGCGAAGCTCCAAGCGGGGGGATATCTCCCTCCGACCTTCATGGTCCCAGTCCGAGCCAGACTGGTCACTTATCAAGGTGGGAGGCAAGCGGAGGCTACCCCAAGCCCCAATAAAGGGGAGCGAGTATGCTTCGTCCCTTATCTGATAAGGGGACTCGGATTCCCAATACATCCGTTCCTCCGCGGGCTCCTGGAGTTCTACGGACTCCAGCTCCACCACCTCACGCCCGCCTCTGTTCTACATATCGCGGGCTACGTAGCTCTTTGTGAGCTATTCCTGGGCATTGAGCCCCATTTTGCACTGTGGAAGAGGCTGTTCTGCCTCGTACCCCCTCTCACGAGGGGTCCATATATCAAGTGGGCGGCGCCGAAGTATGGCGCATCGTCGGGACCGGATACCCATCCGGTACTTCCAAGAAGGCATCCGAAGACTGGCCTTCAGAGTGGTTTTACATAGGAGACGCTCCGCTGCCGGACCCAGTCCGGATTGGCCTCTCGGAGTTTAGTGCTGCTCCTCTAAAGAAACGCCTCAGCTGGCGCCCACGGAGCCCCCGATTGGAGGAAGACAAGAGCGTCCATTACTTGATGGGCCAAATAAGATTACTGGCCCATTCCGGGTTGACCATGATTGGAGTCATGGCGACATGCATCATGCGGGGGGTACAGCCATTGCAATACAGAGGCCATCCCATGTGGGATTTCAACGGGGAGGACGATGCCACCCGTCATGGCCGCAAAGGGCTGGATTCGACCGAGGATCTGGTGGAGATCCTTTCCAGCCTGTACAAGGTGGAAAAGGAGGACCTCCTTCAAACGAACCCTTTGAATGGGTTTTCCATGAACAACCCTAGAGGATGGGTAAGCGAACACCTTTAAGGGCTCAACCCATGCTTTCGAAGTTTAAGCTCCTTACATTATGTCTTCGGTGCAGGATCTACGCCGGACTGTGGAGGACATGGTAAGTCCCGCTCCGCAACCCGAGGATCTAGAAAGATCCCTGGATCCGGCCTCCGAAGAGGATCCGGACATCGAGGTGGAGCTGATCGACGGGGTGTTTCACCAGCTCAGCATGGATAATGCTTTGGTCGCCATTACGGCGGACTACCCTGGACTGTATCCGGCTTCCCAGGTGACTGTGACCGAGGTCCGGACACCATTATCTCTTCCTTGCCCATTTCTGACCTTCGCGAACGACGGTATTTTACAGGAAGCGCCTTCACGGCGGGAAGCCGATCCCGCGGCGGCTGACCAACAAAGGTCAGTCCGGACCAGCAGGTGGAAAAGGAGCGCGGTACGGACCGAAACGTCACCGCAAAGGTATAACTCGTATTTGAATTTTCAGAGCAACGTTCCCAGGAAGCGTCTGAGTGCTCATGATCTTTACAGGAGAAAAAGCGCTCGCCGGACTGCGGGCGCGGAAGTTGCCGATCCGACCTACACCGGCCAGGCTCCAGCGCCCGGCCTGGAGAGGGAGGCAAGCGCAAGACGCGGGCCGGATCCTTCTCCAACGGAGGACACCGACAGACTGTCCGCCACCAAATCTGAGGTGGAGAGCGCCATGAACCATAGGCGCCGCCAGATAGTGTTTCGTGAAGCGTGCTTCTCCCCTGAGGCATTGGACGCCTTTAACGCAGGGGACGCGCACCTCCGTGCCGCTCAAGATGGTTTTACCAGAGCCACGGAGCAGTATGTGAAAGACATACGGGTAAGGGAATTTTAATGGTTATATATACCTGTAGCCCCCGAGACTTCAAGTAGTTATGTTAACTGATTTAAGGATCATTTGAAACGCAGGCTCTTACCGAGAAGAATGCCCAGCTGTCCCAGGAGCTGCAAGAATGCAAGGCCCAACTGGAGGCCACACTTGCTGCTGCAGGAGGAGACGCAGAGACCCCTCCTGGTAACACATTTTTATTAATAAATATAAGCGCTGTGCGGCGTGCGCGCAAGTCTAATAGTGACATTGCAGGTGCCGCCGGACAAGATCCGGACAGGCAAGAATTACTACGCCAGCTGAAGGCCGGCGAGAGGGTGCTGAATAAGGTGCAGCAAGAAAGGAACAAGCTCCAGGGCGCCCACGCCCAGCTCGGAGAAGAGCTAAAAGGTGTTAGGGCCGAGCTGTCCGGCTCCGTGAAGGAGATTGAGCGGCTTCGTCGCGGCATCTATGGTAAGTGCTTGAGCAGACTCCTTTGAAAAGAAGAGTTCGGCGAGGATGTCAATTAACAAAATATGTTTTGTAGGTATACTCACTGGTTGCCCCGCGAAGGAGATGCCCGTATCAACGTGTGATCAACTTCCCGAGCTGTTGCAGCTGCTCGAACGAGTTCGGCAGGCAATGAGCGGCGTCGTCCAGGCTTTATGGCCAGCCCTCTCCCTACCCGAGGGCCTTGGGGAGCTTGCGGAGAAGCTTCAGGGAGTGCGGCAGCGCTTCCGTTTATGGAAGATTTTGGCCTGCCGCCAAGGTGTTAGGGAGGCGTGGGCCATGGTGAAGACGCGTTACAAGAAGGCGGATCCCAACAACATGGCCGAAGTTGGACCGGTGGGGCCCGACGGGAAGGAGATCCCTGTGAGTTTAGTATACAGCCAAGTAGAGTTGGCTGCTAAATTTTCCCAACGGGACTGTAAGTTAGAAAGCCTGTTAGACGGGATTGAGGAGGAATACAATCGGTAATTTTGATGATGTATGTTTTCCTTTAAAGTGACATGTGAAATGCCTTCTAGCCGGATTGTAGATCGTTTGTCTTTGCCGACCTTTTCGCTTCAACCTCGGGACCCTAGAGTCCGGAGTGTGTCCGAATACCTTTCTGGTTAAGAAACAACCGGGGTATGCATGGAGACCAGGCGTAGGGGTCATTAGTGCTTTATCAGACAAGTGCCCAACTAGTTATTTTATATTACATGGTTAGTAAGAAACATCTTCCAGAGAGAATAGTTCCGTTAAGGGTTCCTTTCCCTGGGAGGCATGCCCTAAAGTGCATGTCCGGACCGCGAAAAAAAGCAGAAAAAACATCTGGGGGCGAATAAATGAGTAGGTAAAAAATCATCTTTTAGGTCACCGACCGAATATTCTCTTAAGAACGCTAGCTTTCGGCTTCACCCAGTCTGAGGTACACATCCGGCTGACCCGGCAGTAACAATCGCAGAGGTGCTCCCTTTACCTCCTAGCCGAACAATCGGGAACGTAGGGGTAAGCACAGGAGCCAAGCAACCCAGCTTGGCCAAAACTTAAGTCATATCGATGCATATAATGGTGAGTAAAAGGTACATGTGGAAGCTTGACACATGTGCTGGGCATGAAACCCTTATAATTTGAGCTTCTGTAAAAGAAGCCCCCAGGTATAATGAGTGCGGGTGGCACATCAAGTGTATGTGAACAATGCGAAAGTAGGCCCCTAGGGGCTTTGTAGTAAAAAGGTAATGAAAAGTGAAACAAAAGACAGCCGAAGTGTAAAAATTTGAACCAAGGAAGGGGACGAACTCTTAGTCCAGCGCTAGGCATAGAATCTTCAGAGGCGGGCTGCGTTCCATGGGTTCGGCTTGAATCGGTTATCCGACGCATTTCGTAGACTGTACGCTCCGCCGGTCAGGACTTGATCGATAATGAAGGGGCCCTCCCATTTGGGCTTGAGCTTGTCCTTTTTCTTGTCCGGCAGGCGTAGAACTAGTTCACCAACGTTGTAAGTCTTGGCCCGTACTTCTCTGCTTTGATATCTTCGGGCCTGCTGCTGATAGAATGCGGAACGAGACTTGACATCGCGTTCTTCCTCCAATGTGTCCAAGCTGTCCTGCCGATCCAGCTCGGCCTCTCTTTCTTCATACATGCGCACTCGAGGTGAGTCATGAATAATGTCGCAGGGCAGGACTGCCTCTACGCCATAGACCATAAAAAATTGTGTGAATCCGGTAGTACGGTTAGGCGTTGTCCGCAGCCCCCAGAGTACGGAGTCGAGCTCCTCGACCCATTGCGTGTCAGATTTAGTAAGTGACCGCACTAGTGTGGGTTTAATGCCGCTCATTATTAGACCATTTGCTCGTTCCACTTGACCGTTGGTTTGTGGGTGATAGACTGAAGCGTAGTCGAGCTTGATGCCCATATTTTTGCACCATGACTTAACCTCGTCGGCTGTGAAGTTCGTGCCGTTGTCGGTGATGATGCTGTGGGGGACTCCGTAACGGTGTACTACCCCGGATATAAAGTCTATCACTGGTCTGGACTCTGCCGTTTTGACCGGTTTGGCCTCTATCCATTTGGTGAATTTATCCACCATGACCAATAGGTACCTTTGCTTGTGGGTTCCCCCTTTAAGGGGTCCAACCATATCAAGCCCCCAGACCGCGAACGGCCAGGTAATGGGTATAGTTTTGAGGGCGGTGGGCGGCATGTGGCTCTGATTAGCAAAGAGCTGACAACCAACGCATCTCTTGACTAAGTCCTGGGCATCTGCCCGGGCTGTCGGCCAATAAAATCCTATACGGAATGCCTTTCCTACAAGGGCCCGGGCTGCTGCGTGGTGTCCGCCTAGTCCGGCATGAATTTCAGCCAGGAGGTTTCGCCCTTCCTCTTCGGAGATACATCTTTGAAGGACTCCGGTTGTACTTTTCTTATAAAGTTCTCCCTCATGGACATTGTAGGCTTTCGATCGCCGGACTATGCAGCGGGCCTCGTTTTGGTCTTCGGGAAGTTCCTGCCTAAGCAAGTAGGCTAGGAATGGTTCTGTCCACGGGGCGATTACTGCCATTATGTCATGGGCTGAAGGTGTTGTGTCATCGGCTGAATCACCGATTGGCGCGGTTTTTTCCGGTTTGTCACTTCCGGGCTCCTCTTCCCATAGTACGGATGGCTTGAAGAGCCGTTCCAGGAAGTTATTTGGAGGGATAGCATCACGTTTCGCACCGATGCGTGCCAGTACGTCGGCCGCTTGGTTATTATCTCGGGCTATGTGATGGAATTCGAGTCCTTCAAACCGAGCTGACATTTTTAGGACAGCGTTGCGATATGCTGCCATTTTCGGATCCTTGGCGTCAAAGTCTCCATTTATTTGGGATATTGCAAGGTTTGAATCCCCGCGCACCTCTAGGCGTTGAATGCCCATGGAAACTGCCATCCGGAGACCATGTAACAGGGCCTCGTATTCGGCTGCGTTGTTGGAGTCGGTGTCCATTATTTGCAGTATGTACTGGACTGTGTCCCCGGTTGGGGATGTCAATACGACGCCAGCCCCTAGTCCGACCAACATTTTAGAGCCGTCAAAGTGCATAACCCAATTGGAGTATGCGCCGTACTCTTTAGGGAGTTCGGCTTCGGTCCATTCAGCGACGAAGTCAGCCAAAACTTGTGACTTTATAGCTCGCCGAGGTTTGTAGGTTATATCGAATGGTAAGAGCTCGATGGCCCATTTTGCAATCCTGCCCGTTGCGTCACGGTTATTTATGATGTCATTGAGTGGTACTTTGGAGGCCACTGTTATCGAACACTCTTGAAAGTAGTGTCGGAGCTTCTGGGATGCCATGAACACCGCATACGCTATCTTCTGATAGTGTGGGTAACGGGATTTGCAAGGAGTTAACACACTGGATACATAATACACTAGTTTTTGAAGAGGGAATTTATGCCCTTCTGTTTCTCGTTCGACGACGAGTACTGCGCTTACGACTTGATGCGTTGCTGCGATGTATAACAACATTGGTTCGCCCAGATTGGGCGCAGCCAGGACCGGATTTGTTGCCAATATGGCCTTTATTTCTTCGAGTCCGGCAGTGGCAGCATCCGTCCACTCGAAGTGTTTGGTGCGCCTGAGGAGGCGATAGAGGGGCAACGCCTTTTCTCCTAGACGGGAGATAAAGCGGCTTAGAGCTGCCACACATCCTGTTAATTTTTGTATTTGTTTGAGGTCTTTTGAAATGTCCAACTATGACAGAGCTCGGATTTTAGCTGGGTTTGCTTCGATTCCTCTACCGGATGGTACGCCGAAAACACATTTTTCCGGGTTCAGCTTGATGTCATATGCTCTGAGGTTGTCGAACGTGAGCCTCAAATTGTCTACTAGAGTTTCGACGTGTTTTGTTTTGACGACTACGTCGTCTACGTATGCCTCGATTGTTTTGCCGATCTGGGTAGCCAGGCATGTTTGAATCATGCGCTGATATGTTGCCCCGGCGTTTTTAAGTCCGAAGGGCATCGTGTTGAAGCAGAATGGTCCGTAAGGAGTGATGAATGCCGTTGCGGCTTGGTCTGTTTCTGCCATCTTGATTTGATGGTAGCCAGAGTATGCGTCGAGGAAGCACAATGAATCGTGCCCTGCGGTAGCATCGATAATTTGGTTGATGCGGGGGAGAGGGAAGGGATCCTTTGGGCAAGCCTTATTGAGGTCTTTAAAATCGACACACAGGCGCCAGGATTTGTCCTTCTTTGGTACCATTACCAGATTTGCTAGCCAATCCGGATGTTTGATATCTCTAATGAATCCGGCTTCCAATAGTTTGGCTAGCTCTTCTCCCATTGCCTGTCTTTTGGGTTCGGAAAATCGTCGAAGAGCCTGTTTGACTGGCTTAAACCCTTTTAGGATGTTTAGGTTGTGTTCTGCCAATCTGCGTGGGATTCCGGGCATATCCGAAGGATGCTAGGCGAAAATGTCCCAATTTTCCCCAAGGAATTCGCGCAGTGCGGCGTCTACTTCGGGGTTCAATTGTGCCCCAATGGAGGCCGTCTTTGTTGGGTCCGTTGGATGGACCTGGAATTTTGTTATTTCATCTGCTGGTTTGAAGGAGGTGGACTTGGATCTTTTATCGAGTATCACATCGTCCCTGTTTACCGTAGAGCGCAGCGCGGTGAGTTCTTCTGCTGCTAAGGCTTCGGATAGTGCCTTGAGGGCTAGTGCGGCTGTCTTGTTTTCGGCGCGGAGTGCTATGTCCGGATCACTAGCGAGAGTGATTATTCCGCCGGGCCCAGGCATTTTGAGCTTCATGTACCCGTAATGAGGTACTGCTTGAAAAATTGTGAATGCCTCTCGTCCTAATATAGCGTGATATCCGCTGTTGAACGGGGCCACTTGGAACGTGACTTCTTCGGATCTGTAATTGTCCGGCGAGCCGAACACCACATCGAGTGTGATTTCTCCGATGCAGCACGCTTCCCGGCTAGGGATTATTCCTTTGAAGGTTTTGCTGCTTCGCTCAATACGGCTCTAATCGATTTCCATTTTTCTCAGAGTTTCCTCGTAAATGAGGTTTAATCCGCTGCCGCCATTCATGAGGACTTTTGTCAGTCGAAAGCCGTCCACTATGGGACTAAGCACCAGTGCGGCTGGTGCTCTGGCTGTTCGGAACTTAGGCTCGTCGTTGGCGTTGAAGGTAATAGCTGTGTTGCTCCATGGATTTGTTGTTGCTACTTGGTAGACTTCGGCGAGTCTGCGGATTGTTCGTTTTCGCATATTGTTTGATGCGAAGGTCTCGAAGACTGTTGATACCGTACCAGTATTGTTGGAGTGGTTTCCCGGGGCTAGAAGCTCCTCGCCACTTTTGGCCACCTACCGTAATATCCAACATGCTCGAAGGCTATGTGTTGGGACGGCTCCCTCTGTACTATGAAGCTTATAGGGTCCATTGAGCCATCCCTCCAGTACGGTTCCGTGCCCTTTATTGGGTTTTTGCTTTTTCGTTTTTGAATCTGGGGCCTGAGTGTGAGGTACCCTTTTGTTGCGGACTGGGGTCGAGGCCGGATTATCCCAAAATTGGTTTTCGGTTTTCCGGAAACTCTCCATCACACAATACTTTCGTACTATGGACGCCAGATTGGTGAAGGGTGTAATTTTATGATGATCGATGGCGTTCAATATTCCCTTGTCCGTGCAATTATTGCAGAAGATTGAGATTGCGTTTTCCTCTCGGCAGTCCTTTACCCTGTCCATAACCAGGAGGAATCTGGCCCAGTAGTGATGTACTGTTTCAGCGGGCTCTTGCCGTATTAGAGATAGATCGCATATGTCTGGGCGGGCGGGTGGACTAAAATCCGGATCCCTACCCATCCTGGGGCTTAAAGGCTGAGGAGTTTCCGAATTCGGAAGCTTGGGTTGCTGGACACGATCCAGCGAGTCCAGAGCGATGCATGGTTTTAAGTTCAATGCTCGATCTAAGTCCGTCCCTCCGCGGAAATCCGGCATGGAGGGTTCGGGAATCCGTACATGACTAGTTTTCAATATAGGCGAGGAGTTGCCGTATTGCTCCTCTACCACTGCGACGTGGTGGGTGGCCTGGGGAGAGTTAATCTCTCTCAGATCGGTTTTAAGCCCAATCTGATTGTAGTCTGTAGCGACTCCCAGGGCGGCGATATGATCCAAGAGCTCGTTAACAGACGAGAGCTCTATTGGATTCAACTGTTTGGCAGATTTCGAGCTGACGCGAAGATTGCTTCTGACAACTTGAGAAGTCATTGTCGAAGCGGTGGCCGGACAGGCGGTCATAAGAAAACCACCTAGCCAGATAGTTTGGCCGGCGGCCAAGGCCCCTTTGGTGAAAACACCGTCTTTGAAGACGGGCGGAGGCATCCTTTCTATCGGTGACGACACAGAGGAACTCTCAATGAAAGCACCAATGTCGGTGTCAAAACCGGCGGATCTCGGGTAGGGGGTCCCGAACTGTGCGTCTAGGCGGATGGTAATAGGAGACGAGGGACACGATGTTTTACCCAGGTTCGGGCCCTCTCGATGGAGGTAAAACCCTACGTCCTGCTTGATTAATATTGATGATATGGGTAGTACAAGAGTGGATCTACCACGAGATCAAGGAGGCTAAACCTTAAAGCTAGCCTATGGTATGATTGTTGTAATGTATGTTGTCCTACGGACTAAAGCCCTCCGGTTTATATAGACACCAGAGGAGGCTAGGGTTACACAGAGTCGGTTACAAAGGTAGGAGATCTACATATCCGTATTGCCAAGCTTGCCTTCCACGCCAAGGAAAGTCCCATCCGGACACGGGACGGAGTCTTCAATCTTGTATCTTCGTAGTCTTGGAGTCCGGCGGACGATGATAGTTCGGCTGTCCGGACACCCCCTAGTCCAGGACTCCCTCAGTGCCTCTAGCGGTTTCGGCGGTAGCATCGGCTCGCCCGTGAGATGGAACATGACTGCACCTTTCACGGGTACACGCTCTTCAGAATGCATCATCTGGCTGCTATGTGCTCTGGCTTGTTGGGAGGCAGTTATCTTCCCCGATCTCTTCCTCTCCTTTTTCTTGGGCACACCTTCCAGACCCTTCCTTAACCCCTGCCCCAGTGTTCCCGGGCTAAGTACTGTATGACCCTCGCGCCCGGCTAGTTGAGCCTGTGTTGAGGCGGCATCTTCAGGCGTCTCCTATGAGGATTTCATGAAGAGAGACTTTTTGCAATCCCTGCTACGACCCTGCCCGGGCGTATCATCCATATCCTCATTAGCAAGCTGATAGCCCGATTCGTCATATGGTTGACTCATCATATCTATGTCACAGTCATACGTGTTTGTATTGAGGAAATTCATAGGGTCGACCTCCATCTCATCATCCATTCTCTGTTCTACATGAGAAATTACATCAGCCAGTACTATTGCACCCCCTTCATCATGTCGTCCGCCGCTCTCACCCGGCACTACAGGAGCTGGTAATTGCATAGGCAGGGTGGTGGTCTCCGCACATGCTTGTTGATGTGTGGTTATCGGTGTGCCCTCGGCCGGCTCCAGACGAATAAGATTCTTCGGCCATAGCAGCACCCAACCCTTGCAGCTTCCAATCCGCAGCGGGGTCTCGTCGTCCGCTCCCACATGCTGTACTGGAGGAGGCAAATCCTCGTGCCCCGATTTTAGACTGGTCAAGCTAACCCTGAAGTGCCTAGCGGGGATAGGATGGTTGTGGAACGTGGGTTGCGAGGGGTCCGTTATCATCCCCTTTCCCACGTCTACCTTCTAGCCTTTGATCAAGTAGAGTATGGTGCACGAGGTTTCTTTCGCCTGCAAACACATATGCATGTGGCGTAAAACAACCGAAAGGCAACAAAAAGGGAATATTATATATATATATATATATATATATATATATATATATATATATATATATATGTTGGTGCGACATGTAATTACCGTGACGGCGTCGAGCTCAGCCAAAGACGAAGGCCCACCTAGCGCGCTTGAGACTGAGGACGGGCTGCTATGAGCGGGAGCGGTTGCGAGAGGAGGCCCGGTTGTGTGAGCAAGTGATGGTGTGATGGTGTTGTTGTTCATGGAGTTGCTCCCGACGAAACTGGGCAACGGGAAATCATGTACCGTCTTGTCTAGATTTTTCTTCGTCCAGTTGATGATAACTGGAACCAAGTTAGTAGCAAAATCATTTCTGCAGGCAGTTACAGCTGCATTGACTGCCTGCTGTAACAACTCATATTTGTCCTCGGCTGCTTTTTTCGCGTCCTCACCTGCTTTTTTCTCGACCGCAAGCTTCACCTTCGCGTCGATGTCCACCTGACTAAACTTCTTTTTCTGCTTCTTGGCCTCCGGGCCCTCATTGTAAAACACCTTCCACGTGGCGCCGTCTCCAGTGCCGTGCACATGACCATATTGCGGCCGCTAGCCCAAAGGGAGTCCCTTAAGTTCGTTCAAGGCCCGGTTGAGAGGGGTGTCCCACTTGAGCCTCATCGGAGAAGTAGGGCTATCGGCTGCAAGCTGGTGTTGCTTCTCCAGTAGTCTAATCAATTTCCTCATGATCTTGTCCGTGTAAAAAACCTTTTTCTCCTTGTCCCACTTGTAGCGGGCCCTGATGAACTCACGCTCCAAGGGGTTGGTGAACTTCGCGGATGGGTCTGGGAGACCCGCGGCTTCACGTTCCGCGTCCTCCTTATCCCATATGGGCCTTTTGCCGAGGTAGCCACGGCTTCCGAGGCGATGCTTCCCCGTGTTCCTTTGCTGAAGGCTCTTGAATTTCGCAGCCTTAGCCTTGGCTGCCTCGGTAGCACAAGTGTCGTTGAACTTTTCGAACTCCTCTTCCGTAAGTGTCGGATTTTCCTCCAGAATCTTGGACAGGGGTTCATCAGCCTCAATAGCTCGTTTCACCCTCCCTTTCCAGGAGGCCAAATCATTGCTGAACATGCCCATGGGGTGATTGTTAATCTTTTTCATCTTCGGATCATCCCGCGGTTGTTCTATGTTATCATCCCGATCGGGGAACTTGAATCTCTTGTGCAACTTCATTAGGAGCAACTGCGTCAAATGTTCTTTACTCCTTAAGTCATCGTCGTTGATGCTCGTGCATTCCCGTAGGATGCATCCTACTTGGTTCCCATAGCACTTGCGAGGTTCTTCCGGCTCTAACGGCTCAAGCTTGCCAGGTGCCATCTTTGTGATCACAAGTCGTCCAATCCCTAGTTTGTTAGGTTTTCGTATCCTCTGCTTCTTATGCTTCCTCTTTTCGGTAGCGGCATCGGGGCCGGTACCTTCCCCGCCGGTATCTTCCCCGCCGGTACCTTCCCCACCGGTCTCGGCGTCGCCATCCATGCCGGCGCCGTCGGTGTCGATGTCGGCGTCAGTACCATCAATGAGGCCGACCTGCAAACCTTGCATAGTAGTCAAATAGTCGAGGTACTCTTGTTCACCCTCATAATCCATCTCGTCTGCATCTTGGTTAGAAGGCCCAGTTTCTTCGTTGTTTGACATGTTTCCTATGACTAAGTGTCCTCATTTATTTCTAAAAGTATGAATAAATGAGAAATGACATAAAAAGAAATCTATGTGCCAGCACTCGATATGCCAACTATGTAGCACAAATCATGCCTTTATTCATGGGAAATTTCGGCATGACCTTTGCTAAAAAATGGACATATCGAGCGCCTGAAATTCACCGGAACGGAAATGAATCAACATTCCGGCGTAACATAGGCCACTCAGATCATTTTCCAAACATGACATGTCCAAAACATGACATATCCACATATCACATGTCCAGTTCCAATTTGCATATAAATTCAGCTAATTTTGAAACCTAGCTAAATTCATAACTAAATAGATAACCTAATTAACATACTGCCCTAACTAAAACCTAAGTAAATTAACCGAAGAACCCTAGCAGAGAGAGGGGGGGTTTACAGAGGGTGCAGGGGCGAGGAGGCAGGCGTGACGACGGCCGAGGTTGGGAGGGGAGGAAGCAGAGGAGGAAGGCGAGGGCCGACGGGTCGGGGGCGAGCGCGCCGGGGTCGGGGGCGAGCGCCTGGGTCGGGGGCGAGCACCAGGGTCGGGGGCGGGGGCAAGGGCCGGGTCGGGGGCGAGCGCCGGAGTTGGAGGCGAGCGCCGGCGCCGGGGTTGGGGGCGAGCGACGGGGGAAGAGAGAGTGGGAATTTGGGGGAAAAGGCGGGATGAAGCAGGGATAGTGAGAATTTTGGGTTAAGTGGACGTAGCAGCAGCGCGTTTGGACAAAACGTGCTGCTACTACCTTCAGTAGCTGTAGCGGTTTATACGAAATTCGCTACTACTACCTTTAGTAGCTGTGGCGGTTCATACGAAATGCGCTACTACTACTGCCAGTTTTCCTTTTTCTTTTCCTTTATTTTCTCCCACTTTTATATCCCGAGAGTGGTGAACGAAGGGAGGGCGATATATATTGCATCATTTGACGGTTAAATATGTATGCAAAATAGGAACATATATATTACATCATTGGACCGATGCATAATAATGGCTAAGTGTGTATACAAAATAGGAACACACACACACACACACACACACACACACACACACACACACACACACACACACACACACATATATATATATATATATATACATCATTTGACCGATAACATACGGTTCCTCAGTGCTGACATTATCGTTTTTGAGTCAGCTTCTTTCCCTTCTTGTTCGTCGAAGAATAATTAAGCCCCTCATTGTGACTTTGCCTTTTCCATGGAGTACGATTTTTCTTAGGTAATGTAGTATTGATTCTTCTTTTGACGTATACTTCATCATCATCATCATCTTCCCTCATTGGGTTGCCTACTGATCATAGTCTTCCTCGTTGGCGACTCCTTCCATTGCAATGATGTTCCTTTTGCCTCTCCGCACGACAACACGACTGGGATTGCATGAGTCGGTTATGAATAAGCATTGTGTCAGGTGCTTAGCGTGTACCCATGGCTCGTTTTTTGCGATAGCGTTCACGGTAGCGCTCTTGGCATCGGGTATACTCATGGTAGTGAAAATCCGGTTTTCTCTTTCGACATTCTTTGCCCATCTGACACGGAACATCGTCGTGTTATGCAGTCCAGAGTAGTCAAGCTCCCAGATCTCCTCGACCCTTCCATAATATCGTTCAGTTGTGCCGTTATCGCTGCCGGTCATGCATTCCATCGTCACCCCTGAGTTCTGATCATCACTGTCCATATCATTGGCCTCCGTGTAGAATGTGTATCCGTCGATATCATATGCCTGATAGGTTACGAGGTTGGGCGAGGGGCCATGTGCTAAGGCGTATATGAGCAATCCATCCTTAGAGCCCTCCTCCGGGGGATTAGCAATAATATGCTCTTTGAACCAATGCAGGAAAGTGGAGTTGTGCTCTCCAGTAACTTCGGCGTCTGTCCTACATAGCCCCGGTCACGATACTTCTTTGCGATAATTTCTTTGTGCAGTGCCACGAAAGGATCTACCTCGTCTAGGTGTTGTAGCACTACCAAGTTTGCTCTGTCAAAATCGCTGCGTCGATCTGAGTATGCCACGTGCAGTTCCCTGCGACCATTGCAGTGACCTTCTCCTTTGAGCCTCCCATCGTGCTTGTTAATGGGCAAACCAACACTAACACCAGGCGGCTGGTCTGCGCCATATAGAAAATTCTCACAGAAAGAGATGCACTCTTGTGTCACATAGCCCTGGACGATGCTTCCATCTGAACGGGACATGTTACGAACGAATCCTTTGATGATCCCATTCATTCTCTCAAACGACATCATGTTGTACAGGAATGAAGGCCCCAGGTCTATTATGTCATCCACAATATGGACACACAGATGCACCATCACGTCAAAGAACGCGGGCGGGAAGTACATCTCAAGCTCATTCAGTATCACAACAATCTCTTCCTGTAGCCTTCGAAGCTGCTTCACACTGATCGACTTTCGGGAGATGACGTCGAAAAAGTTGCAGAGACCAATAAGCGTGTCACGGACGTGCTTGTCCATTATCCCTCTAAGGGCAACAGGTAGTATCTGTGTCATCATCACATGACAGTCATGGGACTTCATCCCGCTAAACCTTTTCTTGTCCGTGTCTAGATATCTGTTTATCTTGCCATAGTAACCGGAACTAACTTTGACTCCGGTAAGGAACTTAAAGAATTGATCGATCTCAGCTTGACTTAAGGTGAAGCAAGAAGGGGGGCAATAATCCTCTTTCTTTATTTTCTTGCCCTTCTTCTCCCGTGCCTCTGTCTCCGTCTCTGTCTCGTCTGACATTTTACAGGGCGGCATGTGCAGATCTTCCCTAATTTTCAAATCTTGCAAGTCTTTTCTTGCCTTCGGCCCATCCTTGGTCTTATCCGGCATGTTCATCAGTGTTGCGAGCAAGCTCTCAATGACATTCTTACAGATATGCATTTGATCAAGGCAATGAGGTGTATCGAGTTTGTGCCAGTACTCCAAGTCCCAGAACACAGACCTCGTCTTCCATACCTTCAGCTGCGGCTCCGGCGCCTTTCTCGTCGTCTTTCCCGGCGTGGGGCACTCCTTCCAGTTTTTCAACAACTCATCGATTTCGGCACCGCTCCGCTTACGTGGAGGTCCTCGATGCTCAGCGTGACCATTGAATAGATCTCCACGGTTTCTCCACGGGTCGTCCTGTTCGAGCCATCTTCGATGCCCCATGTACACGATTTTCCCAGACCCGCCATCTTTCCTTGACGTTACCTGCTGAGATGTCGTATCATCCATGCACCGCGTGCATCCGCAATATCCATGGCACACCTGGCCTGCCACATATCCATAGCCGAGATAGTCCTGCACTGTCGTGATCAGCGCGGCTCTCATGTTAAAATACTCGCCTTTGCTAGCGTCCCATGTCTTGGCCGGTGTTTTCCATAACGTGTCTAACTCCTCTTGAAGTAGCCCCAGATACAAATTAATATTATTTCCTGGTTGTTTCGGCCCTTGAATAAGCATGCTCATGTGAATGTACTTCGATTTCATGCACAACCAAGGCGGAGGTTGTACATCCATACAAACACGGGCCATGTGCTATGGTTGGTGTTCTGGTTGCCAAACGGATTCATGCCATCGGTACACGCGCCGAGCACGATGTTCCTTGCATCACATTCAAAACACCGATAGAAGCTGTTCAACGCTCTCCACTGGCTTCCATCCTTCACGTGTCTTAGCTTCGGATCATCTCCATCGTCGGGCTTCTTCCTCTACGCATGCCAGCGCATTAGCTTTGCTTCCTTGGATCTACAAAATACCTCTAGAGACAGGGAGTGATCGATAAGTACCATACAACTTTCTGGGGACATTTCTACCTGGCCTTCTTGTATCAAGAAGCATTGCACACCGGACAGCTTGTTTTTTCCGCGTGCTCCTTCCGATAAATTATGCACTCGTTGATGCATGCATGGTATCTAACGTGTGGCAGATCAAGAGGGCACACGATCTTCTTGGCCTCATCAACACTAGTAGGACATAGATTACCCGCGGGAAGAACATCCTTTAGGTACTTGAGATGCTCATCGAGGCTAGTGTCGGTCCATTTGTTTTTAGCCTTTGTCTTCAGGAGTTGGAGCATGAAACTCAAGCGGGTCACCTCAGGATTGCAACCATCATACAATGGAGTGTTCGAGTCTACCACCAGTTGCTCCAGCTTAGCCTCCTCTCTAGAAGCATCTCTCTCAGTACTCGTCTCCTTGCAAAGCAATGCTTGAACATGAGGATCCCGCACGATTGATCTCAGTACCGATGAACTCTGCTGCATGGAGTCCATGTCGTACTCTTTGCCGCCATGTCCGGCCCCTTCTCCTCCACCATGTCCGGCCCCTTCTCTGCCGCCATGTCCGGCCTCTTCCCCGCCGCCATTATCGATCATCTCTTCGTCTTGCCCCGTGTCATCATTGCCTGCCCCGTCGGCATCCTCAACATCGTCATCCTCATCTTCAGTTATCCATCGAGTATAGCCATCCATGAAACCAGTCATGAGCAGGTGCTCTTCGACACGACCATCATCATAGGGGTTGAGCCAAACTATTCCTTTGCATTTTCGACACGGACATAAAACCTCTGTCAGGTTATTTTCTTTCATGTCCTAAACCGCCCACCGCAACCACCTGTCCACCATCGTACCACTGACCATCATGAACGTCTGCACGGTAATAATAAAACAAATTGATTATAAAAATACGTGCATGCATCAAAGTCATACAAAAATTCGGCATGACCTTCCTTAAAAATAGGACATATATGGATCTAGAGTTTGCCCGGAATTCGCCGAAACGGAAATAAATCGACATTTTGGCAAAACATAGGCAACTCAAAAGCACAATTTGGCGTCAACTCATGCCACACACACAATTTCCACAAACATATCACACACACATAAACATATTTCCATTTTGCAAAAGCATGAAATTTTCATCACCTCTATCTCGAGATCGAGCACACGGTGGAGATGATGTTGTAGGGAGATCAAAAGTGCACAAAGCTCTTCTTGACAAAGATAGATCTAGTTAGGGGGCAAATAGGTCACTTAACTAAATCCTACATCTACCTAGCTACCTAATTTGGGAGGAGACAACTTCAACTAGTGGAGGGGAAGGAAATAGAGAAAGGAGATGCATTAATGGATGTGGTGTAGTTAGGTAGGAGTAATGAAGAGAGAGAAAGGTAGATAGAAGAGAGAGAGTAATGGGGGGGAAGTATTGAGGAAGAAGAAGAGTGAGAGTGGGAGCATGTGGGAGGTAGGGGAAAGGGAAGAGAGGAGGGGGAGGGGGAGGGAAGGGTGGGGAAAAGGTGGTGGGTTGGTGCGGATTAGCAGTACCGCGGGAGTTAAAACGCACTGCTGCTAAGGAAGTAGCAGCAGCGCGCTTTGGGCAACGGCGCTAGTGCTAACCGGGACCAAAAAGTGTGCCAATTTGAAATTTAGCAATAGCGACCTCAGAAAAAGCGCGCTACTACTACATCCATAGCAGTAGCGCGGCTCGTAGCACCGCGCTGCTGCTAAATGGAGTTTGGTGGACACTGCCAGTCGATATTTGTAGCAGTGAGGTTTACACCGAGCGTTGTACTGCTAAAAACTTGTCAGTAGCGAGTTTCCCGCACAGGAGCTACTACTAATTAGTAGCAGCGCTCCTTTTTGAGCCGCGCTGCTGCTAAGATTCTGTGTATAGGTTTTCCCTTGTAGTGATATGGGACCTTTTCCTGCCTCTAATGGATATACACATATTTTAGTTGCTGTTGATTACGTTACTAAGTGGGTAGAACCTATTCCAACTAGTAGTGCTGATCATAACACCTCTATTAAAATGCTTAAAGAAGTTATTTTTCCAAGGTTTGGAGTCCCTAGATATCTTATGACTGATGGTGGTTCGCATTTTATTCATGGTGCTTTCCGTAAGATGCTTGCTAAGTATGATGTTAATCATAGAATCACATCTCCATATCACCCGCAGTCTAGTGGTCAAGTAGAGTTGAGCAATATAGAGCTAAAATTAATTTTGCAAAAGACTGTCAATAGATCTAGAAAGAACTGGTTCAAGAAACTTGATGATGCATTATGGGCCTATAGAACTGCATATAAAAATCCTATGGGTATGTCTCCGTATAAGTTGGTTTATGGAAAAGCATGTCACTTACCTCTTGAACTTGAACATAAAGCATATTGGGCTATTAAAGAGCTCAACTATGACTTCAAACTTGCCGGTGAGAAGAGTTTGTTAGACATTAGCTCACTTGATGAATGGAGAACCCAAGCCTATGAGAATGCCAAGCTATTCAAAGAAAAAGTTAAACGTTGGCATGACAAAAGGATACAAAAGCATGAGTTTAACGTAGGTGATTATGTGTTACTACTCAACTCTCATTTAAGATTTTTTGCAGGAAAACTTCTCTCTAAATGGGAAGGTCCTTACGTTATCGAGGAGGTCTATCGTTCTGGTTCCATAAAAATCAACAACTTCGAAGGCACAAGTCCGAGGGTGGTGAACGGTCAAAGAATCAAACATTATATCTCAGGCAATCCTATCAATGTTGAAACTAATATTATTGAGACCGTAACCCCGGAGTAATACATAAGGGAAACTTTCCAGAATGTTTCAGACTCCGAAAAGGAATAGGTATGTGGTACGGTAAGTAAACCGACTCCAAAATAGTTCTAATGGTAATTTTCCTCCGTTTTGGAATATTTAAGAATCTTGGAAAGCAAGAAGTAATCCAGGAAGGACACGAGGCCTCCATGAGGGTGGAGGGCGCACCCACCCTGCCTGGGCGCCCCCTGTCTCGTAACCAGCCCGTGTGCCTCCCACACTCTGTTTTCTTGCATGTTACGTATTTTGGTTCGTAAAAAATCAATATATAATCTCCTGAAGGTTTTGACCACCGTATCATGCAAATATCCTCTGTTTTCGTTTTGAGCTATTTCTGTTATAGATTTACAGCAATATGTCATCTCAGGATTCAGAAGGGGAGAGCTATGTGGCTGATTACCTTGCAGACCCTAAAGTCTACGGGCACATAGAGCATGGTGGCTGGACCACTGAAGAAGAGGAAGACTGATAACCCGCAAGTATACATGATAGTTGTAGCCTCTTTCGATAAGTAAGAGTGTCGAACCCAACGAGGAGCTAAAGGTAGAACAAATACTCTCTCAAGTCCTATCGGCCACTGATATGACTATACGCACGCTTGACGTTCGCTTTACCTAGAACAAGTATGAAACTAGAAGTACTTTGTAGGTGTGATAGGATAGGTTTGCAAGATAAAAAATAACACGTAAATAAAAAGTAGGGGCTGTTTAGATAAAGATGCAATAAAGTAAATATAACGAGTGTGGAAAAGTGGTGGTAGGAGTTGTGAAATTGTCCCTAAGCAATTGACTACGTTACTAGACCGGTAATCACTATTGCAATTCTATTTGAGGGAGAGGCATAAGCTAACATACTTTCTCTACTTGGATCATATGCACTTATGATTGGAACTCTAGCAAGCATCCGCAACTACTAAAGATTCATTAAGGTAAAACCCAACCATAGCATTAAAGCATCAAGTCCCCTTTATTCCATACGCAACAATCCCCTTACTCGGGTTTGTGTTTCAGTCACTCACGCAACCCACTATAAGCGAAGCATGAACGCATTGAAACACCCTAGAGCGGGAATCCCTCACGCTTGCGCAACATGGAGGGCACCATAGGATGGCACCAATAATAAAACATGCAACTCAAACCAATCATAGCAATTCATCAATCACCGATAGGATAATGGAAATCTACTCAGACATCATAGGATGGCAACACATCATTGGAAAATAATATGAAGCATAAAGCACCATGTTCAAGTAGAGGGTACAACTTGTTGCGGGAGAGTGGACCGCTGAATATAGAAGGGGTAAGGTGATGGAGGTGTTGGTGAAGATGGCGGAGGTGTTGGTGAAGATCGCGGTGATGATGATGGCCGCCGGCGGCGTTCCGGCGCCACCGGAAGCAAGGGGGAGAGAGCCCCCCTTCTTCTTATTCTTCCTTGACCTCCTCCCTAGATGAGAGAAGGGTTTCCCCTTTGGTCCTTGGTTCCCATTGTCGGATTTCGGGTTCCGGCAGACCCTTGAGGTTCAAACACTGGGGTGCGCGCGGAAATTACACCCTCAGCCTACCCGTGTTTCACCGCCTCGCAAGGATCTAAACTACACGAAGGACAACCTAAGGGACACAAGATTTATACTGGTTAGGGCCACCATTGTGGTGTAATACCCTACTCCAGTTTGTGGTGTGTGGATTGCCTCTGGGGCTGATGAGGAACAATACAAGGGAAGAACAGCCTCGCGAGGGTCTATTCTTGGTTGGTGCGATGAACTGTTGGAAGGGTTCAGTCGCCTCTCTCTCTCTGTGTGTCTTGGGTGTGGATCCAATCTGATCCCGATCTCTTCTCCAGATGCCTTTACCTTGTGGGCGGCTAGTCCTATTTATAGGCGAAGGCCCCGGGCCTCTTCCCAAATATTGAGCGGGAAGGGCGCCAACAATTGGCCAATTTGAAGGGGAACATCTAGTACACTTATCCTGACTAAAGTTGGTCCTCGCCTGCCAAAAGATCCTGACGATGACGCTGGCTTGGGCTCCACAATGAACTCTATTCTGCCGTCCTGCTGGTCTTGGTCTTGTTGCACTGAAATGGTTGCCTTTGCTTGATACCCTTGCCTACGCTTGCCCCCTTTGCACCAAAGGGGAAACAAGGACTCTGCGCAGGCCGGCGCCCGCATGCGCCTTGGTCGTCATGGCTTGCGTCACGGGCACCTCGTGAGGTACCCCGCCTTGATCTCTCCGCCTCCTCGTGAGCCAGCCTGACGAGACCGTGCCTGTGGAAGCCTCCTGGTGTCCGCCCCGCGAGGCTTGGCCCCTCACGGGGGTCTTGAGCATGTGTTGATGAAGATGGGCTGCACTGGGCCACTCCTTGAGCCACGCCGCAGGCAGCAGGCACGCAAGTCTGGGTACCCCCGTTCCCAGAACGCCGACAGTAGCCCCCGGGCCGAAGGCGTTCCTGGACTTGGCTTAGCAGAGAAGCGAAGAGGCAAGTGCGAAGCGCCACGGGCCCCAATAGCCTGTGGCCTTGGGCGCTGCGTGGCGGTTGATTGGATGTGGGCGTCCTGGTTCTCCCACAACGCCTCGGCAACTGCATGATTTGACAAGTCCCTGCATGCAAAACGGGTCATGATTACCTGTGATCGTGGAGGCCGACGGTTGGCCTCCCTTGGCTATATGTACGGAACGGTGCGTGCCCTTCCGATCCATCTCTTCCCGCTACTCTTCGTCTTCCTCTTTGTCCTTTCTCCTCCCTTCGCCAATGGCACCGATCCGCTGGTTTTCTGCTGAAGAGAAAGGGAAGGCCCCCCGAGAGAGTCATGTCCCGCTTCCCCCAAAGAAACGGCTCGTCTCATGCCATGGGGAAGGCGGTGCTTGGCAGGAGGTGTCGAGGCCATGGTTCGAGCGGCCGCCGCCGGGATTCCCACTACCCTTGTACACCCAGATCGAGGGCCCTAAAGGTGCTGGTGCCGAGGAGCATCGCCAGAGGCACCGTCGCCGTCGGCGGATCATGACGGTGCGCGTCATTCCACCTGGGGTTCACGCCATGGGCTTTGCACGCGAGCTCGCGCTCCATGCCACCACGCCTCCTCGGTCTTCGATTTTCCTTCCTCCTTCCTTCGCCTTCGAGATCCCGGCGAGGGGGCCTATCGAGCTTGGCCTGCAGCATGCTGGTTGTAGCGCCCCTGCGACCGAAGCGGAGGTTGAGGTCGTCGCTCCGGGCAGGGTCTACCTGACCCGTGGCTGGAGCGAGATCGCCCAGGTCGGCAGGACGGGTGGTGCCCTCGCAATCCACCTCGAGTACGATCGTGCCTCCCTGATGTTTTTCAAGGTGTTTGACGCGGAGGGACGCAGGCTGGAGTGCTGCCCTGAGAAAGGCGGCAGGGACCCCGCTGCGGCGAGGACTAGGCGCGTCAATCGCTTCCCCAGCAGCTCCTCAAGCAGCGGAGGTGTCGGAGGATCCAGTGACTCCGCCGAGCTCCTCGCGACCCCGGAGACGAGCGACGACAGCTACGAGCCCCCGAGCTTGCGTCGCTCCCGGAGCGGGGCGGGCTCGTCGGGCCGCCGCCGCCACTAATCTGTATGGGGTTGGCGCCAGTGGCAGACGACCCACTGTTGATGATGGCGTCTCTTGCGGAGGCGCGCGTAGTTAGCACTCTTTAGGATTTGCTCCTTTTGTTCCCTACGAGGAATCGAAGAACACACCCCGCGGGGGTTTGTAAGATGCTTGTAGTTCCATTTGTTAATATGATCCTTATCATGAAGTGGTGAGGGGTGCTTGTCCCGTCTTAGCTTAGTTCCTCCTTTCGAACCTCGCGAGGGCTTGATGCTCTGCGCTGACAGGTCCCGGTCCCAAGGCAGGCTTCAGCCGTCGCTGGTATGCCAGGTCGCGATGCCGTGGTCAAGGCTAGGAGGTGAGCGGCCCGGGGTCTAGTAAGAGCCCCTGTGTCGCGATGCTCAGGAGTTCCCCTTTAGTGCTCAAGCAGCCATCGCTCGGTGAGAAAGGAGTGCGACATCGCCAAAAACGGAACTGCATTAGGTGCGAGGTCGGCGCTGTGACAACTAGTGATTCCGGAGGGCGACTTATCTCTGGGGTCGGGGACCGTTCCCTGGCGCGGCGCCGGGCCCGCGCGCTGGCAGCCGAGGAGTTGCCTGGCGAGGCCCCCTACGTGCCTCTTCCCCCTTGTCTTTGCTCCCCTTCGTGCTCTACGTCCTCAGGTCCCAGCCCTCGAGCGGGGCTCAGCCGTCGCTGCTATGCCAGGTCGCGATGCCGTGGACAAGGCCAGAGGGTGAGGGCTGGAGAGCTAGTAAGAGCCCATGAGTCGCGATGCTCAGGTAGCCCCCCCTTTAACGTGCAAGCGGTTCGCGTGGACAAGGGCGAAGGAGACACCGTGGAGGCCGCACCGGACGCTGCTCCTTAAAAACGATCCTATGAGTTCATGGTGAGAAAAACGAGGGTTTGCCGCTACAATTGCCGGCCAGCTGTTGGTTGCTCTAGGAAGGTGACGAGGCACCGAAGGCTTGGTGAGGTGGCGCCCTGCGGGGTTGCCACGGCCAGAGCTCAGTCGTCCAAGTTTGTCGACGTTGCAGGGACGGACCCATGCGCAAGCGTCGTGCCGTGAAGGAGCAGCTCCATCAGTCGGTGTCAATCGAGCGGGCGATTAGGTCGGGCACATTAATCATGAAGGAGCAAACTCATTTAGACAGACGTAGAAAGAAATGATCACCGTTGGGTCGGGCTCAAGCGTCCTTGGGGATGATGCAGCCCGAGGGGCGCCCCCGATAAAGTAAGCTGAAAACATGAACTAAAGGGGATACATGCCGCAGGGATGGACCCACGCGACCTGGGAATGATGCAGGCATGGGGGGCGCTCCTAGCTGAAAATGAAATTCAAAAGATGTCACCTGATGGTGCTGAAGCTGGAGGGGTGCTGAAGTAGTGGACGGCGTGCGCTGTGGGAGACGATCTTCACGAGCCCCCAGGCCCAGGGGCCTCGGGAGGCTCCGGAGGCGCTGGCGGCACCTCACGAAATATCTCCATCTCCGCCAGGACTGCGGAATGCCTGACCGCCTAAGCCTCCAAGATGCTCCTCATGAGGCGCTGATGCGCCGCAGCCGCGTTCGGCAGGCCGTGAGGCATGCGAACATAGCTGTGAGGTGGGCCTTCGCAGCGCCCCACGCGTGAGGGCCAGAGGCGCTCCTGAGAGGCGGCTCGGTTGAGTCCTAGTATGTCAATGCAGACGCGCAGCCCACCATCCTCGCCTGGATGGGGGGCCACGGCGGGCAAGCGGCGGCTGCCACTCATGACTCTTGACTCCTGCTACTCCTGAATGATCTCGCTGATGAATTCCTGAGGGTTTGGTCCTCCTTGCCTTGCTTTCTCCGGAGGGAAACGTGCGTTGAAGCACGCCTCCAAGTGGTGCCTGAGCGCCTCCCTCGTAATCTTAGCAAAGTCGATGGCCCTCCAGGAGAGAGCCCCCGAGCCTTGCTCGAGGAGGGCGCTGGGCGCGCCTCCCTATGCGACAGAAGGAGGTGCCCCCTGAACGGGTGCTGACCCTGAGGGGCCAGCCTCCCAAGGGGTCGGGCCAGGCGATGTCTTCTTCTTCTTAGGAGCAGCCTCGGGAGGCCTCCCGTTCCGGTGATCTGGGTCTTCAATTGATGCGGCTTGGAAGGCACGTTCCAGGGAACACACAGCGTCTCTCTCTTCACAAGGCACAGTGATGACTCCGCTGCTTCCTGGCATCTTGAGGACATTGTAGCTGTGATGGGTCACGGCCATGAACTTGGCTAGGGCTGGGTACCCGAGGATGGCGTTGTATGGTAGGCGGATGTGAGCGATGTCGAAGTCAATGAGCTCGGTGCGGTAGTTGTTGCGGTTCCTGAAGGTAACAGGAAGGCGTACCTGCCATATTAGAACCGTGGAACCATCAGTGACTCCTGAGAAGGGCTTGGTTGGCTGCAGCTGCTTGTATGGCACTTGGAGATTGTTGAATGTTTCGACGGATAGGACATTGACCTTGCTCCACCATCGATGAGTGTCCTGGTGACTTGCACGTTGCTGATGATTGGGGAACAAAGCATCGGGAGGACTCCTGCTGTGGCCGCGCACTTGAGCTGATCCGCTGAGCTGAACATGATAGCACACGATGACCACCTGAGAGGGCGTGTGGCCTCAAGCTTGGGGAGGACTACATTCACTTCGCGGGCAAACTGCTTGAAGATGCGCTGAGAGGCCGGGGCTTGTGCGCCGAGATGCAAGCGATTGCGCATGACTCCTGGAAGCCTCCAGCCCCTTCGTCCTGGTGATAGTCTTCATTCCTCCTTGGCTGTGGTGGCAGAGGAGGGAGACCCGCATTGCCTTGGGGGCGATCCTCGGGAGGCTGATCTCTCCAACCTCCCTCGTGAGGTGGGTCCCTCCAACCTCCCTCGTGAGGCTGGTCCTGCCAGCGGTCCTCCCGAGGTCGGTCACGCCACCCTTGGCGAGGGCCACGGTCTTCCCATCGTCCTCCACCTCTTCCTCCTCCTCGGCCATAGCCCCTGTCACTGCGCTCGGGGCGTCGGCCGGCACGCACATCTCGCACGGCCCTGAGCTCTTGGCATTCATTGGTGTTGTGGGTGTGGAGGTCGTGGTACACGCAGTACCGGCTGCCCTTGGATGACTCAGGCTGATCCCTGCCTCGCTTGGTGTCCGGCTCCGCTGCAAGCACGACAGCCCCCTTGAGCTTCACGTCCTTGGTCTTGGGCTTGTTATCTTCTTGTTCAGCGGCTGGCAGTTCGAGGAGGGACAGGCGCCCTTCCTCAGCCCTTGCGCACTTGGTCGCCAGATTGAACAGCTCCAGGGAGGTGCACAAGTCTTCATGGATCGCGAGCTCCTCCTTCATCTTGACGCCACGCACACTGTCGGAGAAGGCTGAGATGATGGCCTCCTCAGACACCTTGGGGATCTTAAGGCGAGCACTGTTGAAGCGCTGGACGAACTTTTGCAAGGTCTTCCCCGGCTGCTGCTTGATGCGGCACAAGTCGCTCATGGCCGGGGGCCGGTCGCAGGTGCCTTGGAAGTTGGCGATGAATCAGGTGCGCATCTCGTCCCAGGAGGATATCGTGCTAGGAGCCAGGTTCAGGAGCCAGGTGCGGGTGCCGTCCTTGAGCGCCATGGGGAACCAGTTTGCCATGACCTTCTCGTTTCCGTTGGCGGCTTCGATGCCCAGCTCGTAGAGCTGGAGGAACTCAGCAGTGTCAACCGTGCCGTCGTAGCGCGGGGGCAGGTCTGGCTTGAACGTGCCCGGCCAGGCCACGCTGCGCAGCTCGGCGGAGAAGGCACGGCAGCCTGCAGTGGCCACGGGGGGCCTTTGGTGACGAAGAGCTTGATCTTGCGGGTCTCTGTGTGCTGCGGCGAGGTGCAACGCGGGGTCTTGATGCGCCGGAGCAGGCGCGTGCTCATGCCGAGCCGGTGCGGGGAGCACACGGGCGGCTTCCTGAGGACGAGGGATCTCTTGGCAGCTCTTCTCTTGCTCCGCTGGCGCCGGACGGAGTGGGCTCCACCCAGGGGCCATGCGCCTTGGAGTCAAGGCGCCTTCTTGAGGCGGAGGAGGATGAGGCAACCCCGGAGCTTTGTCGCCCGCGTAGGGAGGTGCGCGGTGCAACGAGAGGGACGGTGTAGGGGAGCCCCCAACGGCGCTGACGAGCTCGGTGATGCGGGCGAGCCACTCGTCGTAGAGGTCGTCGACGGGACGGTAGTGCAGGAGCTCCTGCGCCAGGAGCAGCGCGGCGTGCGTGTCCACAGGGGCGCGACGGGCGTGGGACGAGGAACCGGCCGAAGTTAGCGATGGAGTGGCGGTGCGGCCTTCTCACCACACCGATGGATGCAGGGACGACGCTTGCTGCTCGTTCCCCGCCGGGCCGGTGGCGGCGTTGATGGCAGGCGACGGGGAGCGACGGGGGCGCCCGCTGACGGGGGCCGTCAGTGCAGGAGCTCCTGCGCCAGGAGCAGCGCGGCGTGCGTGTCCGCAGGGGCGCGACGGGCGTGGGACGAGGAACCGGCCGAAGTCAGCGATGGAGTGGCGGTGCGGCCTTCTCACCACACCGATGGATGCAGGGACGACGCCTGCTGCTCGTTCCCCGCCGGGCCGGTGGCGGCGTTGATGGCAGGCGACGGGGAGCGACGGGGGCGCCCGCCGACGGGGGCCGTCTGGGCGATGCTAGCGGCAAGAGCGGCCCGACGCTCGGCGCGGGCGTGATGTGCGTCCGACATGGATGGGACGGGCGGTGAAAACACGAGGCGACGGAGGCACACCCCTACCTGGCGCGCCAAATGTCGGATTTTGGGTTCTGGCAGACCCTTGAGGTTCGAACACTGGGGTGACGCGGAAATCACACCCTCAGCCTACCCGTGTTTCACCGCCTCGCAAGGATCTAAACTACACGAAGGACAACGCAAGGGACACAAGATTTATATTGGTTCAGGCCACCATTGTGGTGTAATACCCTACTCCAGTTTGTGGTGTGTGGATTTCCTCTGGGGCTGATGAGGAACAATACAAGGCAAGAATAGCCTCGCGAGGGTCTGTTCTTGGTTGGTGCGATGAACTGCTGGAAGGGTTCAGTCGCCTCTCTCTCTGTGTGTCTTAGGTGTGGATCCAATCTGATCCCGATCTCTTCTCCAGATGCCTCTACCTTGTGGGTGGCTAGTCCTATTTATAGGCGAAGGCCCCGGGCCTCTTCCCAAATATTGAGCGGGAAGCGTGCCGACAATTGGCCAATTTGAAGGGGAACATCTACTACACTTATCCTGACTAAAGTTGGTCCTCGCCTGCCAAAAGATCCTGACGAGGATGCTGGCTTGGGCTGCACGATGACCTCCGTTCTGCCGTCCTGCTGGTCTTGGTCTTGTTGCACCAAAATGGTTGCCTTTGCTTGATACCCTTGCCTGCGCTTGCCCCCTTTGCACCAAAGGGGAAACAAGGACTCTGCACAGGCTGGCGCCCGCCTGCGCCTTGGTCGTCATGGCTTGCATCACGGGCACCTCGTGAGGTAACCCGCCTTGATCTCTCTGCCTCCTCGTGAGCCAGCCTGACGAGGCCGTGCCTGTGGAAGCCTCCTGTCGTCTGCCCCGCGAGGCTTGGCCCCTCGCAAGGGTCTTGAGCATGTGTTGATGAAGATGGGCCGCACTGGGCCACTCCTTGAGCCACGCCGCAGGCCGCGGGCAGGCAAGTCTGGGTACCCCCGTTCCCAGAACGCCGACATCCATGGCGTGGGAGGGGTGAGAGCCCCTCCAAGATTGGATCTATCTCTGTGTTTCTGCGTTCTCAGATTCTACCCCTTCACCGTTTCTTTAATATCCGGAGATCCGTAACTCCGATTGGGGTGAATCATTCGCCCAGTTTTTTCTCGTAAAATTAGCTTTCTTGCAGCAAAAGAAGAGTGTCAACCGCCTTATGGGTGGCCCACGAGAGTCCAGGGCACGCCCAGGGGGGAGGGCGCGCCCCCTATCTCGTGGCCACCCTGGACACCGTTTCGCGTTGATTCTTCCTCCGGAAAATCCAAATATTCCAAAATAATTCTCCGTCTGTTTTTATAACGTTTGGATTCCGTTTGATATTGGGTTTCTGCGAAACATAAAACCTGCAACAAACAGGAACTGGCACTAGGCACTGGATCAATATGTTAGTCCCAAAAATAGTATAAAAAGTTGCCAAAAGTATATTAAAGTTGAATAATATTGGCATGGAACAATCAAAAATTATAGATACGACGGAGACGTATCAAGATCCCCAAGCTTAATTCCTGCTCGTCCTCGAGTAGGTAAATGATAAAAAAGATAATTTTTGATGTGGAATGCTACCTAGCATAATCTTGATCATATATCTAATCATGGCATGAATATTAAGACACGAGTGATTCAAAGCAATAGTCTATCATTTGACATAAAAACAATAATACTTCTAGCGTACCAATAAAGCAATCATGTCTTTTCAAAACAACAAGGCAAAAGTAAGCTTATCCCTACAAAATCATATAGTTTGGCCATGCTTCATTTTCGTCACACAAAATGCCCCCATCATGCACAACCCCGATGACAAGCCGAGCAATTGGTTCATACTTTTTGACGCGCTTCGTCTTTTTCAACCCTCACGCAATACATGAGTGCGAGCCATGGATATAGCACTATAGGTGGAATAGAATATGATGGTGGAGGTTTATGTGGAGAAGACAAAAAGAGAGAAAGTCTCACATCGACGCGGCTAATCAACGGGCTATGGAGATGCCCATCAATTGATGTCAATGTGAGGAGTAGGGATTGCCATGCAACGGATGCACTAAGAGCTATAAGTGTATGAAAGCTCAACAAAAGAAACTAGGTGGGTGTGCATCCAACTTGCTTGCTCATGAAGACCTAGGGCATTTGAGGAAGCCCATCGTTGGAATATACAGGCCAAGTTCTATAATGAAAATTCCCACTAGTATATGAAAGTGACAATATAGGAGACCCACTATATGAAGAACATGGTGCTACTTTGAAGCACAAGTGTGGAAAAAGATAGTAACATTGCCACTTTTTTTCTTTCTTTTTCTTTTTTTTTCTTTTATCTTTTTTTCGATGCGCTTCTTTGGCCCCCCTTTTTTATTTAGGCTTCTTTGGCCTTCCTTTTTTTTCTTTTTTTCATGGGGCAATGCTCTATAATGATGATCATCACACTTTTATTTACTTACAACTTGATATTACAAATCGATACTGGAACAAAGATATGACTCTATATGAATGATTCTGGCGGTGTACCGGGATGTGCAATGATCTAGCATAGCAATGACATAAAAAAGGACAAGCCATGAAAAGATCATGCTAGCTATCTTACGATCATGCAAAGCAATATGACAATGAATGCTCAAGTCATGTATATGATGATGATGGAAGTTGCATTTCAATATATCTCGGAATGGCTATGGAAATGCCATGATAGGTAGGTATGGTGGCTGTTTTGAGGAAGATATAGGGAGGTTTATGTGTGATAGAGCGTATCATATCACGGGGTTTGGATGCACCGGCGAAGTTTGCGCCAACTCTCGAGGTGAGAAAGGGCAATGCACGGTACTGAAGAGGCTAGCAATGATGTAAAGGTAAAAGTGCGTATAATCCATGGACTCACATTAGTCATAAAGAACTCATATACTTATTGCAAAAGTTTATTAGCCCTCGAAGCAAAGTACTACTATGCATGCCCCTAGGGGGATAGATTGGTAGGAAAAGACCATCGCTCGTCCCCGACTGCCACTCATAAGGAAGACAATCAAAGAAACACCCCATGCTTCAAATTTGTCACACAACGGTTACCATATGTGCATGCTACGGGACTTGCAAACCTCAACAAGAGTGTCTCTACAATCCACAACCACCCACTAGCATGACTCTAATATCACCATCTTTATATCGCAAAACTATTGCAAGGAATCAAACATATCATATTCAGCGATCTACAAGTTTATGTAGGATTTTATGACTAACCATGTGAATGACTAGTTCCTGTCATCTCTCTAAATAGATATAAGTGAAGCAAGAGAGTCTAATTCTTTCTACAAAAGATATGCCCATGCTCTAACAAATATAAGTGAAGCAAAAGAGCATTCTACAAATGGCGGTTTTCTATGTGAAGAGAAACAGGCAATCCAAACTTGAAATGATATAAGTGAAGCACATGAAGCATTCTATAAAGCCATACTCAAAAGATATAAGTGAAGTGCAATGAGCATTCTATAAATCAACCAAGGACTATCTCATAGCAGCATGGCGCATAAAATAAAAATGAAAACTAAATGCAAAAGATGCTCCAAGACTTGCACATAATGCACGAACAAATCGAATACGAAAACATACCGATACTGGTTGAAGAAAGAGGGGACCGGGGCATCCCCAAGCTTAGACGCTTGAGTCTCTTTGAATATTTACTTGGGGTGCCTCGGGCATCCCCAAGCTTGAGCTCTTGCCTCTCTTCCTTTTCCTCATATCGAGACCTCCTCGTTTAGACACTTCATCCACACAAAACTTCAACAGAAAACCCGGTAAGATCAGTTAGTATAATAAAGCAAATTACTACTCTAAGTACTGTAGAAAACCAATTCATATTTTGTTTTTGCATTTTGTCTACTTCAATATAACTTTTCCATGGCTTAATCCACTAATATAAATTGATAGATTCATCAAAACAAGCAAACCATGCATCAAAAACAGAATCTGTCAAAAACAGAACAGTCTGTAGCATTCTGAACATACACCATACCTCTGTAGTCCAAAAATTCTACCAAAATTAGGAAAAATAAACAAGTTCTACAGCAAGACAGTGCAAAAATAATCAGAACCATTTGACGTTCCAGTTAAAAATGTAAAATCGCGCACTACAGCCAAAGTTTCTGTCCTGCACCGTACAAACCAACAAGCATTGTAAATATCCTAAAGGCAAACCTTGGCACATTATTTTTATAATACAATGGAATTATACAAGGGGATAATTATTTTTGATGAAAATTTTCTGTAATTAAGATTCACAAAGTTTCTGTGAGCATGAACAAAATTCAAGGAGCTCTTCCACTTCAACAATGCTTGTCTCTCTCACTTTCACTTTCCTTTTTGAAAAGTTTTTGGGTTCCCCTCTTTATTTTTTTTGTTTTTAAACTATATAAAAGAACTCAACAGAAATAAATGACTCTCTAAAACTTCCGGGTTGTCTCCCTGGCAGCGCTTTCTTTAAAGCCAATAAGCTAGGTATTTAGTGCTCAAGTAATGGATCCACAAGGATCCCAAGGTATATCAAAGCCAATTTTAGTTAACAATGATTTGTGATTTAGTAATGAGCACAAAGTAACATATATCAAGCAATGACGAAGTCTAACTCTCTTACAATGCATTGGCATCTCATAAAAGAACAATTCATGCAAACATAGCAAAGGCCAATGCATAGTATAAGCAGTTTCTTGCAATTTCATCGTGTTGGAAACATAAAGAGGCGGAGATGTAGTTCCTCTCTCATAATAATTGCAAGTAGGAGTAGCAAGAACATGCATATTATATCTATCAAAATCATCATGTGCAATGGTAAAAGGCAACCCATCAATATAATCCTTAATAAGCACAAACTTCTCCGATATAGTGTAGTAGCTAGGGAGAATTCAAAAAGATAATTGGACTATCATGTGTGGGTGCAATAGCAACAATTTCATGTTTAACATAAGGAACTATAGCAAGTTCATCTCCATAAGCATTATTCATATTGGCATCTTGGCCACAAGCATAGCAAGCATCATCAAAAAGGGATATTTCAAACAAATTCAGGGGATCATAGCAATCATCATAGCAATCATCCTTCGGTAAGCACGAAAGGGAATTAAATAATGTATGAGTTGGAGGCTTACTCTCATTAGAAGGTGGGCACGGGTGATCAATCCGCTCTTCCTCCTTTTGTTCTTCGCTCTCCTCATCATCTTTTTCATCCAATGAGCTCATAGTTTCATCAATTTCTTCTTCCATAGCTTCCGGCAAAATATTAGTCTCTTCATGGACAGCGGAGACTTTCTCAATAAACACATTAATATAGTAATTGTATTCATTTCATAGCAATATCTAAGTATAGCAAGATTTTTAGGCCTATAAACACCATCATCATCAAAAGCTTCATACTTTTCAAACAAAGATTCAATTTCACAAGCAGCCTTAAAAGCAACAAATTCTTCTATTTGTTCAACATCATAGTAATCATATATACCATTAGCATAAGTTAAGGTTTCATTATCATTAAATTTGCATGAAAAGGGAAGGTTTGGAGCCTTCATCCTAGAGCAACAAGTAATATCATATCTCAAGCATAGATCCCGGGCATACCAACGCAACATAATAAATTGATCCCCTAATAGTTTCCCTTTTTGTGTCGAGCAATAATCCCTAAAGTATTCACATTGATCCAACGTGTCTCCCATTATAAATTTGAATGGGGTTTTCTCAGGATTATCAAAATAGTACATAATATCTTTCTCATAATGAGAATCGAGGGTTTTAGGAGTTACCCCATCTCCATGAGTAGCAAGTACACCTAATTTTTTTGGTATTTCGTGTTCCATATCCATAACTAAAGATAGAGAACAACTTAGAACAACAAATAAAAATTACTTAGTGATAAAGCAAACAAGCGCACACGAGAATATTCACCCCACGCTATGACTCCCCGGCAATGGCGCCAGAAAAAGGTCTTGATAACCCGCAAGTATACGGGATAGTTGTAGCCTCTTTTGATAAGTAAGAGTGTCGAACCCTACGAGGAGCTAAAGGTAGAACAAATACTCTCTCAAGTCCTATCGGCCACTAATACGACTCTACGCACGCTTGACGTTCACTTTACCTAGAACAAGTATGAAACTAGAAGTACTTTGTAGGTGTGATTGGATAGGTTTGCAAGATAAAAAAGAACACGTAAATAAAAAGTAGGGGCTGTTTAGATAAAGATGCAATAAAGTAAATATAACGAGTGTGGAAAAGTGGTGGTAGGAGTTGTGAAATTGTCCCTAAGCAATTGACTATGTTACTAGACCGGTAATCACTATTGCAATTCTATTTGAGGGAGAGGCATAAGCTAAGATACTTTCTCTACTTGGATCATATGCACTTATGATTGGAACTCTAGCAAGCATCCGCAACTACTAAAGATTCATTAAGGTAAAACGCAACCATAGCATTAAAGCATCAAGTCCCCTTTATCCCATACGCAACAATCCCCTTAATCGGGTTTGTGTTTCTGTCACTCACGCAACCCACTATAAGCGAATCATGAACGCATTGCAACACCCTACAGCGGGAATCCCTCATGCTTGTGCGACACGGAGGGCACCATAGGACAGCACCAATAATAAAACATGCAACTCAAACCAATCATAGCAATTCATCAATCACCGATAGGACAATGGAAATCTACTTAGACATCATAGGATGGCAACACATAATTGGAAAATAATATGAAGCATAAAGCACCATGTTCAAGTAGAGGGTACAACGGGTTGCAGGAGAGTGGACCACTGAATATAGAAGGGGGAATGTGATGGAGGTGTTGGTGAAGTTCGCGGTGATGATGATGGCCCCCGGCGGCGTTCTGGCGCCACCAGAAGCAAGGGGGAGAGAGCCCCCCTTCTTCTTCTTCTTCCTTGACCTCCTCCCTAGATGGGAGAAGGGTTTCCCCTCTCGTCCTTGGTTCCCATGGTGTGGGAGGGGCGAGATCCCCTCCGAGATTGGATCTATCTCTCTGTTTCTGTGTTCTCAGATTCTACCCCTTCACCGTTTCTTTAATATCCGGAGATCCGTAACTCCGATTGGGGTGAATCTTTCCCCTAGATTTTTCTCGTAAAATTAGCTTTCTTGCGGCAAAAGAAGAGCGTCAACTGCCTTATGGGTGGCCCACGAGAGTCCAGGGCGCGCCCAGGGGGGGGCCCTGTCTCGTGGCCATCCCAGACACTATTTCGCGTTGATTCTTCCTCCGGAAAATCCCAAATATTCCAAAATAATTCTCCATCCATTTTTATCCCGTTTGGATTCCGTTTGATATTGGGTTTCTGCAAAACATAAAACATGCAACAAACAGGAACTGGCACTAGGCACTGGATCAATATGTTAGTCCCAAAAATAGTATAAAAAGTTGCCAAAAGTATATGAAAGTTGAATAATATTGGCATGGAACAATAAAAAATTATAGATACGACGGAGACGTATCAAAGACTATGAGCCTAAGGGAAAGGAGGAGACGAGTTCAGATGAAGACGAAGCCCCATTGCCTCCACCTGGGGACATGCATGTGGAGTTTAAAAAGTCGAGCCTCCTTGATAGAGCAAAGAATCCAAAGATCGAGTTTATCCCTTTTCGTCTCTTGTAGGAAAATAAACAGGAACTATGCAAAAGAATATTAAGTCTTGAGCAAGAGATCGATGAGCTAAAGGAGCAAAATATTATCCTCAAGCGTAAATTGGGGAAGAAGTCTACATCATCAACAACTCCTACTTCACCACCTCCGAGGACATAATCACATGGGTATGGGCACTCCCCTTGGCAGCTGCCAAGCTTGGGGGAGGTGCCCCGGTATCGTATCACCATCACACTCCTATCTTTACTGTTTTACTTAGTTTGATCCTTTTAGTAATATCTTGATCTAGTAGACTGAAGTTTTGGTATGAAGTAGTTTTGAGTTTTGCTTTGTGATCTCTTTATGTAATCGAGTCCGTGAGCTATCTATAACAAAGATTAGTGTTGATTCAAGGCTTTGCTATCTTGCTATGATCTTGATAAAGTAGAAAGAATAAAATAAAAGAGTTCATATTGATCTTATGGATAGTAATGACTTCACACGTAAAAAGTATGAGGCAAAAAAGTTGTTGAGAGTTGACAAACTTAGTTTTGGTCATCGTTGCAATTAATACGAAGTAATAAGGAAAGAGAGGTTTTCACATACAAATGTATTATCTTGGACATCTTTTATTATTGTGAGCACTCATAAAGTATGACATGCTAAAAGAGTTGATGTTGCACAAGGAAGACAACGTAATGGTTTATTTTTTCTCACATCTCAGTTAAAGTATATTGTCATGGATCTTCCCAACATGTTGAGCTTGCCTTTCCCTCTCATGCTAGCCAAAAATTCCTTGCACCAAGTAGAGATACTACTTGTGCTTCCAAATATCCTTAAACCCAGTTTTTGCCATGAGAGTCCACCATACCTACCCATGGATTGAGTAAGATCCTTCAAGTAAGTTGTCATTTTGTAAGCAATAAAAATTGCTCTCTAAATATGTATGATTTATTAGTGCGGAGAAAATAAGCTTTATACGATCGTGTGATATGGAAGTAATAAAAGCGACGGACTGCATAATAAAGGTTCAAATCACAAGTGGCAATATAAAGTGACGTTCTTTTGCATTAAGATTATGTGCATCCAACCCTAAAAGCACATGACAACCTCTGGTTCCTTCTGCGAGTGGCCTATCTTTTACTTTATGTTTTTACTTTATGCTTGAGTCAAGGTGATCTTCACCTTTCCCTTTTTCATTTTATCCTTTGGCAAGCTCCTCGTGTTTGAAATATATATATATATATATATATATATATATATATATATATATATATCCAATTGGATGTAAGTTAGCATGAATTATTATTGTTGACATCACCCAAAGGTGAATACGTTGGGAGGCAACATTATAAGCCCTTATCTTTCTCAGTGTCCGATTAAAACTCCATAACCACAAGTATTGCGTGAGTGTTAGCAATTGTAGAAGATTATATGATAGTTGAGTATGTGTACTTGCTGAAAAGCTCTATTCTTGACTCTTTCTGATGTTATGATAAATTGCAATTGCTTCAATGACTGAAATTTTACTTTGTTAGTTCCCAATGAAGTTTATGAGCCACACTTGACATAGTGATTCGATTGTTACTTGAGCATAAGAAACCATATGACAAAATCTATATATGTTGCTGTTATAAGAATGATCATGATGCTCTCATGTCCGTATTTTATTTTTATAGACACCTCTATCTCTAAACATTTGGACATATTTTTTGATTTCGGCTTCCTCTTGAGGACAAGCGAGGTCTAAGCTTGGGGGAGTTGATACGTCCATTTTGCATCATGCTTTTATATCAATATTTATTGCATTATGGGCTGCTATTACACATTATATCTCAATAGTTATGGCTATTCTCTCTTATTTTACAAGGTTTACCATGAAGAGGGGGAATGCCGACAGCTGGAATTCTGGCTGGAAAAGGAGCAAATATTGGAAACCTATTCTGCACAGCTCCGAAAATCCTGAAACTCCACGGAAGTCATTTTTGGAATTAATAAGAATTATTCAGCAAAGAAAACACCAGAGGGGGCCCACACCCTGGCCAGGAGGGTGGGGGGCGCGCCCACCCCTACTAGGCGCTTCCCCTCTCTCCTGGGCCCCCTGGTGGCCCTTAGGTGCCCATCTTCTACTATATGAAGGCTTTTACCCTGAGAAAAATCATAACCAAGCTTACGGGACGAAACTCCACCGCCACGTGGCGGAACCTTGGCGGAACCAATCTAGGGCTCCGGTAGAGCTGTTCTGCCGGGGAAACTTCCATCCGGGAGGGGGAAATCATCACCATCGTCATCACCAATGATCCTCTCATCGGGAGGGGGTCAATCTCCGTCAACATCTTCACCAGCACCATCTCCTCTCAAAACCCTAGTTCATCTCTTGTATCCAATCTTGTATCAAAACCACAAATTGGTACCTGTGTGTTGCTAGTAGTGTTGATTACTCCTTGTAGTTGATGCTAATTGGTTTACTTGGTGGAAGATCATATGTTCAGATCCTTAATGCATATTAATACTCCTCTGGTTATGAACATGAATATGATTTGTGAGTAGTTACTTTTGTTCCTGAGGACATGGGTGAAGTCTTGCTATTAGTAGTCATGTGAATTTGGTATTCGTTCGATATTTTGATGAGATGTATGTTGTCTCTCCTCTAGTGGTGTTATGTGAACATCGTCTACACGACACTTTACCATTATTTGGGCCTAGAGGAAGGCATTGGGAAGTAATAAGTAGATGATGGGTTGCTAGAGTGACAGAAGCTTAAACCCTAGTTTATGCGTTGCTTCGTAAGGGGCTGATTTGGATCCATATGTCTAATGTTGTGGTTAGGTTTACCTTAATACTTCTTTTGTAGTTGCGGATGCTTGCAATAGGGGTTAATCATAAGTGGGATGCTTGTCCAAGTAAGGGTAGTAACCAAGCACCGGTCCACCCACATATCAAATTATCAAAGTACCGAACGCGAATCATATGAGTGTGATGAAAACTTGTTTGACGATAATTCCCATGTGTCCTCAGGAGCTCTTTTCTCATTATAAGAAATTGTCCAGGCTTGTCCTTTGCTACAAAAAGGATTGGACCACCTTGCTGCACTTTATTTACTTTCATTGCTTGTTACCCGTTACAAATTATCTTATCACAAAACTATGTGTCACCTACAATTTCAGTGCTTACAGAGAAAACCTTACTGAAAACCACTTGTCATTTCCTTCTGCTCCTCGTTGGGTTCAACACTCTTACTTATCAAAAGGACTACGATAGATCCCCTATACTTGTGGGTCATCAAGACTCTTTTCTGGCGTCGTTGCCGGGGAGTGAAGCGCCTTTGGTGAGTGGAACTTGGTAAGGGAACATTTATATAGTGTGTTGAAAATTTCTGTCACTTGTTACTATGGAAACTAATCCTTTGAGGGGCTTGTTCGGGGTATCTTCACCCCGACCAGTAGAGCAAAGAGTTGCTCCTCAACCTACTGAACCTACTGAAAATATTTACTTTGAGATTCCTTCGGGTATGATCGAGAAACTGCTAGCTAATCCCTTTGCAGGAGATGGAACATTGCATCCTGATTTACACTTTATCTTTGTGGATGAAGTTTGTGGATTATTTAAGCTTGTAGGTATTCCCGATGATCTTGTCAAAAGGAAGGTATTTACTTTATCTTTGAAGGGAGATGCATTGACATGGTATAGGCTATGTGATGATACGGGATCTTGGAATTATAAACGATTGAAGTTGGAATTTCACCAGAAGTTCTATCCTATGCATCTTGTTCATCGTGATCGTAATTACATATATAATTTCTGGCCTCGCGAAGGAGAAAGCATCGCTCAAGCTTGGGGGAGGCTTAAGTCAATGTTATATTCATGCCCCAATCATGAGCTCTCAGGAGAAATGATTATTCAAATTTTTTATGCTCGGCTTTCTCCCAATGATCACCATGCTCAATACTTCCTGTGCTGGTTCTTATATGCTGAAGACTACTAAATTCAAGTGGGACCTATTGGAAATAATTCAACACAACTCTGAAGATTGGGGTTCTGATGATGGTAAGGATTCAGGTATAACACCTAAGTTTGATTGTGTTAAATCTTTTATGGATACCAATGCTTTTCGTGGATTTAATGCTAAGTAAGGACTTGACTCTAAGATAGTAGCTACTTTTTGTGAATCTTTTGCTACTCACGTTGATCTCCCTAAGGAGAAGTGGTTTAAATATAATCCTCCCATTGAAGTAAATGTAGTTGCACCTATTACAGTTGAAGAAAAGACTGTCACTTATAATGATCCTATTGTCCCTACTAGTTATGTTGAGAAACCACCTGAGGGAGTCCTGGACTAGGGGGTGTCCGGACAGCCGGAATATCATCGTCCGCCGGACTCCAAGACTACGAAGATACAAGATTTAAGACTTCGTCCCGTGTCCGAATGGGACTTTCCTTGGCGTGGAAGGCAAGCTTGGCGATACGGATATGTAGATCTCCTACCATTGTAACCGACTCTATGTAACCCTAGCCCTCTCCGTTGTCTATATAAACCGGAGGGTTTTAGTCCGTAGGACACAACATCCATTACAACAATCATACAATAGGCTAGCTTCTAGGGTTTAGCCTCCTTGATCTCGTGGTAGATCCACTCTTGTAATACACATCATCAATATTAATCAAGCAGGACATAGGGTTTTACCTCCATCAAGAGGGCCCGAACCTGGGTAAAACATCCTGTCCCTTGTGTCCTGTTACCATCCGCCTAAACGCACAGTTCGGGACCCCCTACCCGAGATCCGCCGGTTTTGACACCGACATTGGTGCTTTCATTGAGAGTTCCTCTGTGCCGTCGCCGATAGGAAGGATGCCTTCACCCGTCTTCAAGGACGGTATTTTCGCCAAAGGGGCCTTGGCCGCCGGCCAAACTATCCGGCTTGGTGGTTTTCTTATGACCGCCTGTCCGGCCACCGCTTCGACAATGACTTCTCGAGTCTTTAAAAGCAATCTTCACGTCAGCTCGGAATTTGCCGAGCGGCTGGATCCGATAGAGCTTTCGTCTGTCAATGAGCTCTTGGATCGCATCGCCGCCCTGGGAGTCGCTACGGACTACAATCGGATTGGGCTTAAAACCGATCTGAGAGAGATTAACTCTCCCCAGGTCACCCACCACGTCGCAGTGGTAGAGGAACAATGCGGCGACTCTTCTCCTGTATTGAAAACTAGTCATGTCCGGGCTCCCGAACCCTCCATGCCGGATTCCCGCGGAGGGACGGACTTCGGTCAAGCACTGAACTTAAAGTCAGGCACCGGACCGGACTCGCTGGACAACGTCCAGCAATCCAAGCTTCCAAATTTGGAAACTTCACGGCCTTCAAGCCTTGAGATGGGTAGGGTTCTGGACTTTATTCCACCCACCCGCCCAGACATATGCAATCTATCTCTAATACGACAAGAGCCCACTGAAACAGTACATCACTACTGGGCCAGATTCCTCCTGGTTATGGACAGGATAAAGGACTGCCGAGAGGAAAACGCAATCTCAATTTTTTGCAATAATTGCATGGACAAGGGAATATTGAACGCCATCAGCCGTCGTGAAATTACACACTTCGCCGACCTGGCGTCCATGGTACGAAAGTACTGTGCGATGGAGAGTTTCCGGAAAACCGAAAATCAGTTTTGGGACAATCCGGCCCCGAATACAACCCTAGTCCACAACAAAAGGGTACATTACACTCAGGCCCCAAATACAAAAACCAAAAAGCAAAAACCCCATAGAGGGCACGGAACCGTACTGGAGGGATGGCTTAGCGGACCCTGTAAAATTCACAGTACAGAGGACGCCGTCCCAACACATAGCCTTCGAGCATGTTGGATATTACGGCAGGTGGCCAAAAGTGGCGAGGAGCTTCTAGCCCCAGAAAACCACTCCAACAATACCGGTACGGTATCAACAGTCTTTGAGACCTTCGCATCAAATAATATGCGAAAACGAACAATCTGCGGCCTCGCCGAAGTCTACCAAGTAGCAACAACAAATCCATGGAGCGACACAGCCATCACCTTCAACACCAGCGACGAACCTAAATTCCGAACAGCCCAAGCACCAGCCGCACTGGTAACTAGTCCAATAGTGGACGGCTTTCGACTTACAAAGGTCCTCATGGATGGCGGCAGTGGATTAAACCTCATCTACGAGGAAACTCTTCAAAAAATGGAAATAGACTGGAACCGCATTGAGCGAAGCAGCACAACCTTCAGAGGAATAATCCCTAGCCGGGAAGCGCGCTGCACCGGAAAAATCACACTCGATGTGGTGTTCAGCTCGCCGGACAATTATAGATCCGAAGAAGTCATGTTCCAAGTGGCCCCGTTCAACAGCGGATATCACGCTATATTAGGACGAGAGGCATTCACAATTTTTCAAGCCGTACCCCATTACGGGTACATGAAGCTCAAAATGCCTGGGCCCGGCGGAATAATCACTCTCGTTAGTGATCCGGACATAGAACTCCGCGCTGAGAACAAGACAGCCACATTAGCCCTGGAGGCACTATCCGAAGCCCTAGCGGCAGAAGAACTTACAGCACTACGCTCTACTGTGAATAGAGAAGATGTGATACTCGATAAGAGATCCAAGTCCACCTCCTTTAAATCAGCGGACGAAATAATAAAATTCCAGGTCCATCCAATGGACCCGACAAAGACTGCTTCCATCAGGGCACAGTTGAACCCTGATGTAGACGCCGCACTGCGAGAATTCCTTCGGAAAAATTGGGACATTTTCGCCTGGCACCCTACGGATATGCCCGGAATCCCACACAGATTGGCAGAACACAGCCTAAATATCCTAAAAGGATTCAAGCCAGTCAAACAGGCTCTTCGACGATTTTCCGAACCCAAAAGACAGGCAATGGGAGAAGAGCTAGCCAAACTATTGGAAGCCGGATTCATCAGAGATATCAAACATCCGGATTAGCTAGCAAACCTGGTAATGGTACCAAAGAAGGACAAATCCTAGCGCCTATGTGTCGATTTTAAAGACCTCAACAAGGCCTGCCCAAAGGATCCCTTCCCCCTCCCCCGCATCGACCAGATAATCGATGCTACCGCCGGACACGATTCACAGTGCTTCCTCAACACATACTCCGGCTACCATCAAATCAAGATGGCGGAAGCAGACCAAGCTGCAACAGCATTCATCACTCCATATGGACCATTCTGCTTCAACACGATGCCCTTCGGACTTAAAAACGCCGGCGCAACATATCAGCGCATGATTCAAACATATCTGGCTACCCAAATCGGCAAAACAGTAGAGGCATACGTAGACGACGTAGTCGTCAAAACCAAACATGTCGAAACTCTAGTAGACGACCTGAGGCTCACATTCGACAACCTCAGAGCATACGACATCAAGCTGAACCCGGAAAAATGCGTTTTCGGCGTACCAGCTGGAAAGCTCCTGGGCTTCATTGTATCCGGTAGAGGAATTGAAGCAAATCCAGCCAAGATCCGAGCTCTGTCTCAGCTAGATATTCCAAAAAACCTCAAAAAATACAAAGATTAACTGGATGCGTGGCGGCCCTAAGCCGCTTTATCTCCCGTTTAGGAGAAAAGGCATTGCCCCTCTATCGCCTCCTTAGGCGCACCGCACACTTCGAGTGGACGGATGCTGCCACTGCCGGACTCGAAGAAATAAAAACCATATTGGCAGCAAATCTGGTCCTGGCTGCGCCCAACCTGGGCGAACCAATGTTGTTATACATCGCAGCAACACATCAAGTTGTAAGTGCGGTACTCGTCGTCGAACGAGAGACAGAAGGGCATAAATTCCCTCTTCAAAATCCAGTGTACTACGTATACACTGTGGTAACACCCTGCAAGTCCCGTTACCCGCACTATCAAAAGATAGCGTATGTGGTGTTCGTGGCATCCCGGAAGCTCCGACATTACTTTCAAGAGTGTTCGATAACAGTAGCCTCCGAAGTGCCCCTCAACGACATCATAAACAACCGCGACGTGACGGGCAAGACTGCAAAATGGGCCATTGAGCTCTTACCATTTGATATAACTTACAAACCTCGGCAAGCTATAAAGTCACAAGTTTTGGCTGACTTTGTCGCTGAATGGACTGAAGCCGAACTCCCTAAAGAGTACGGCGCATACTCCAATTGGATTATGCACTTCGACAGCTATAAAATGCTGGCCGAATTGGGGGCTGGCGTCGTATTGACGTTCCCAACCGGGGACACAGTCCAATACGTACTTCAAATAATGTACACGGACTCCAATAACACAGCCGAATACGAGGCCCTTTTACATGGCCTCCGGATGGCAATCTCCATGGGCATTCAACGCCTAGAGGTGCGCGGGGATTCAAACCTTGCAATATCCCAAGTAAATGGAGACTTTGATGCCAAGGATCCGAAAATGGCAGCATATCGTTACACTGTCCTAAAAATGTCAGCTCGGTTTGACGGACTTGAATTCCACCATATAGCCAATGATAATAACCAAGCGGCCGACGTATTGGCACGCATCGGCGCAAAACATGACGCTGTCCCTCCAAACATCTTCCTGGAACGGCTGTTTAAGCCATCCGTACTATAGGAAGAGGAGCCCGGAAATGACAAACCGGAAGCAGCCAGACCAACCGACACAGCGCAATCTGACATAACCGGCGATTCAGCCGACGAAATAACACCTTCAGCCCACGACATAATGGCGGTAATCGCCCCGTGGACAGAGCCATTCCTAGCCTACTTGCTTAGGCAGGAACTTCCCCAAGACCAAAATGAGGCCCGCTGCATAGTCCGGCGATCTAAAGCCTACAAGGTCCATGAGGGAGAACTCTATAAGAAAAGCACAACCAGAGTCCTTCAAAGGTGTATCTCCGAAGAGGAAGGGCGAAACCTTCTGGCTGAAATTCATGCCGGACTAGGTGGACACCACGTAGCAGCTCGGGCCCTTGTAGGAAAGGCATTCCGTACAGGATTTTATTGGCCGACGGCCCAGGCAGATGCTCAGGATTTAGTCCAAAGATGCGTCGGTTGTCAGCTCTTTGCTAATCAGAGCCATATGCCACCCACCGCCCTAAAAACTATACCCATTACCTGGCCGTTCGTGGTCTGGGGGCTTGACATGGTTGGACCCCTTAAAGGAGGAACCCACAAGCAAAGGTACCTATTGGTCATGGTGGATAAATTCACCAAATGGATAGAGGCCAAACCAGTCAAAACGGCAGAGTCCGGACCAGTGATAGACTTTATCTCCGGGGTAGTACACCGTTACGGTGTCCCCCACAGCATCATCACCGATAATGGCACGAACTTCACGACCGACGAGGTTAAATCCTGGTGCAAAAATATGGACATTAAGCTCGATTACGCTTCAGTCTATCATCCTCAAACCAACGGTCAAGTGGAACGAGAAAATGGTCTAATAATGAGCGGCATTAAACCCAGACTAGTGCGGTCACTTACGAAATCTGACACGCACTTGGTAGAGGAGCTCGACTCCGTACTCTGGGGGCTGCGGACAACGCCCAACCGTACTACCGGATTCACACCATTTTTTATGGTATATGGCGCAGAGGCAGTTCTGCCCTGCGACATCATTCATGACTCACGTCGAGTGCGCATGTACGAAGAAAGAGAAGCCGAGCTGGATCGGTAGGACAACTTGGACGCATTGGAGGAAGAACGCGATGTCGCCAAGGCTCGTTCCGCATTCTATCAGCAGCAGGCTCGAAGATATCAAAGCAGAGAAGTACGGGCCAAGACTTACAATGTTGGCGAACTAGTTCTACGCCTGCCGGACAAGAAGAAGGACAAGCTCAAGCCCAAATGGGAGGGCCGCTTCATTATCGATCAAGTCCTGACCGGCGGAGCGTACCGTCTACGAAATGCGTCGGACAACCGACTCGAGCCGAACCCATGGAACGCAGCCCGCCTCCGAAGATTCTATGCCTAGCGCTGGACTAAGAGTTCGTCCCCTTCCCCCGTCCAAATTTTTACACTTCCGTTGTCTTTTGTTTCTCTTTCTTCTCTTAACCCTTTTCCTAAAAAGCCCTTAAGGGCCTACTAGCGCATTGTTCGCACATACTTGATGTGCCATCCGCACTCATTATACCTGGGGGCTCCTTTATCAGAAGCTCAATTATAAGGGCTTCATGCCCAGCACATGTGTCAAGCTTCCACATGTACCTTTTACTCACCATTATATGCATCGATATGACTTAAGTTTTGGCCAAGCTGGGTTGCCTGGCTCCTGTGCTTACCCCTACGTTCCCGATTGTTCGGCTAGGCGGTAAAGGGAGCACCTCTGCGATTGTTACCGCTGGGTCAGCCGGATGTGTACCTCAGACTGGGTGAAGCCGAAATCTAGCGTTCTTAAGGGAATATTCGGTCGGTGACTTGAAAGATGATTTTTACCTACTTATTTATCTACCCCCAGATGTTTTTCTGCTCTTTTCGCAGTCCGGACATGCACTTTAGGGCATGCCTCCCAGGGAAAGGAGCCCTTAACGGAACTATTCTCCCTGGAAGATGTTTCTTACTAACCATGTAATATAACATAACTAGTTGGGCACTTGTCTGATAAAGCACTAATGACCCCTACGCCTGGTCTCCATGCATGCCACGGTTGTTTTTTAACCGAGAAGGTATTCGGACACACTCCGGACTCTAGGGTCCCGAGGTTGAAGCGAAAAGGTCGGCAAAGACAAACAATCTACAATCCGGCTAGAAGGCATTTTACATGTCATTTTACAATACATTGTCACATCTACTGACTGTATTCCTCCTCAATCCCGTCTAATAGGCTGTCTAATTTACAGTCCCGTTGGGAAAACTTAGCGGCCAACTCTACCTGGCCGTATACTAAACTCACAGGGATCTCCTTCCCGTCGGGCCCCATAGGTCCGACCTCGGCCATATGGTTGGGATCCGCCTTCTTGTACCGCGTCTTCACCATGGCCCAGGCCTCCCTGTAACCTTGGCGGCAGGCCGAAATCTTCCATAAACGGAAGCGCTGCCGCATTCCCTGAAGCTTCTCCGTAAGCTCCCCAAGGCCTTCGGGCAGGGAAAGGGCCGTCCATAAAGCCTGAACGGCGCCGCTCATCGCCTGCCGAACTCGTTCGAGCAGCTGCAACAGTTCGGGAAGTTGATCACCCGTCGATACGGGCATCTCCTCTGCAGGGCGACCTGTGAGTATACCTACAGACATATTCTGTCAATTGACTTCCTCGCCGAACTCTTCTTTTCAAAGGAGTTCGCTTAAGCACTTACTATAGATGCCGCGACGAAGCCGCTGATTCTCCTTAACGGAGCCAGACAGCTCGGCCCGAACACCTTTTAGTTCTTCTCCGAGCTGGGCGTGGGCATCCTAGAGCTTGTTCCTTTCCTGCTGCACTCTATTCAGCACCCTCTCGCCGGCCTTCAGCTGGCGCAGTAGTTCTTGCCTGTCCGGATCTTGTCCGGCAGCACCTGCAATGTCATTATTAGACTTGCGTGCACGCCGCACAGCGCTTATATTTTTTTTAAAAAAATGTGTTACCAGGAGAGGTCTCTGTGTTTCCTCCTGCGGCAGCAAGTGCGGCCTCAAGTTGAGCCTTGCACCTTGCAGCTCCTGAGGCAGTTGGGTATTCTTCTCGGTAAGATCCTGCATTTCAAATGATCCTTAAATCAGTTAACATAACTACTTTAAGTCTTGGGGGCTACTGGCATATATAACTATTAAATTCTCTTATCCGTATGTCTTTTACATACTGCTCCGTGGCTCTGGTAAAACCATCTTGAGCAGCACGGAGGTGCGCATCCCCCGCGTTAAAGGCATTCAACACCTTAGGGGAGAAGCACGCGTCACGAAATACTATCCGGCGGCGCCTATGGTTCATGGCGCTCTCCACCTCAGACTTGGTGGCAGACAGTCTGTCGGCATCCTCCGTTGGAGGAGTGTCCGGCTCGCGCCTTGCGCTCGCCTCCCCTTCAGACCAGGTGCTGGAGCCTGAGTGGTAGAGGTTGGATTGGCAACCTCCACGCCCGTAGTCCGGCAGGCGCTTTTTCTCCTACAAAAAGCCGTGAGCACTCAAACGCTTCCTAGGAACGTTGCTCCAAATAATGAACTGTGAGCTATACCTCTACGGCGACGTTTCAGTCCGCACCGCGCTCCTCTTCCGCCTACTGGTCCGGACTGGCCTTTGTTGGTCAGCCGCCGCGGGCTCGGCTTCCCGCCCTGAAGGCGCTTCCTCCAAGACACCATCGTATGCGAAGGTCAGAAATGAGCAAGGAAGGGATAATGGTGTCGGGACTTCGGTCACAATCACCTGGGAAGCCGAATATAGTCCGGGGTAGTCAGCCGTAATGGCGACTAAAGCATTATCCATGTTGAGCTGGTGGAACACCCCATCAATTAGCTCCACCTTTATGTCCGGGTCCTCTTCGGAGGCCGGATCCTGGGATCTTTCTGGATCCTCGGGTTGTAGAGCTGGACTTATCATGTCCTCCACAATCCGACGTAGTTCCTGCGTCGAAGACATAATGTAAGAAGCTTAAACTTTGAAAGCATGGGTCGGGCCCTTAAAGTGTTCGCTTACCCAACGCCGAGGGTTATTCATGGAGAACCCATTCAACGGTTTTGTCTGAAGGAAGTCCTCCTTCTCCCCCTTGTACAGGCCGGACAGGATCTGCACCAGATCCTCGTCCGAATCCGGTCCTTTGCGGCCATGACGGGTGGCATCGTCTTCCCTGTTGAAATCCCACATGGGGTGGCCCCTGTATTGCAGTGGCTGCACCCCCCGCATAATGCATGTTGCCATGACTCCAATCATGGTCAACCCGGAATGGGCCAGTAACCTTATTCGGCCCATCAGATAATGGACGCTCTTGTCTTCCTCCAGTTGGGGGCTCCGCGGGCGCCAACTAAGGCGTTTCTTCAGAGGAGCAGCACTGAACTCCGGGAGGCCGATCTGAACAGGGTCCGACAGCGGAGCGTCTTCTATGTAAAACCATTCCGAAGGCCAGTCTTCGGACGCCTTCTTTGGGGTTCCGGATGGATATCCGGTCCCGGCAATGCGCCATATTTAGGCGCCGCCCACTTGATATATGGACCCCTCGTGAGAACGGGGTACGAGGCAGAACAACCTCTTCCACAGTGCAAAATGGGGCTCGATGCCCAGAAATAGCTCACAAAGAGCTACGTAACCCGCGATATGCAGGATAGAGGCGGGCGTAAGGTGATGGAGCTGGAGTCCGTAGAACTCCAGGAGCCCGCGGAGGAACGGATGTATAGAAAATACGAGTCCCCTTATCAGATAGGGGACGAAGCATACCCGCTCCCCTTTGTTGGGACTTGGGGTAGCCTCCGCTTGCTTCCCACCTTGGTAGGTGGCCAACCCGGCTCGAACCGGGACCATGAAGGCCGGAGGGAGATATCCCTTTGCTTGGAGCGTCACCAGCTCGTTGTGTGGGACAGAACATCTCCGCCAGTCTCCTGGCAGTGGGCTGGGAGCGCGAGAGGAGGAGCCGCGTCGACGGTCCATGATGGAATGGATTTTTCGGTCAGAGGCGCTCCGATGAGTACTCGCGGAAGGAAGATGGTGTGATTTGGATCTGGATTCTTGCCTCTCTTATAGGCAGATTATTTGCATAGCTAGGGGGTAAAACATAAAAGATACCCTGGCTTTTCGCATTCGTGCGACGCGTGGAAGATGGCCATTATTGGGCGTGGAAGCCAAGAAGTGCAACATTGATAAGAAAGCCGGACACTGTCCGGCAAACGCATGGAATTTGGAGGAGAACCCTCCTTGCAACGCCGAAGCCTATATACGCGCTGGACTTATCGTCATTGAAGCCTGGTTCGGGGGCTACTGAGGGAGTCCTGGACTAGGGGGTGTCCGGACAGCCGGACTATCATCGTCCGCCGGACTCCAAGACTACGAAGATACAAGATTGAAGACTCCATCCCGTGTCCGGATGGGACTTTCCTTGGCGTGGAAGGCAAGCTTGGCGATACGGATATGTAGATCTCCTACCATTGTAACCGACTCTGTGTAACCCTAGCCCTCTCCGGTGTCTATATAAACTAGAGGGTTTTAGTCTGTAGGACACAACATCCATTACAACAATCATACCATAGGCTAGCTTCTAGGGTTTAGCCTCCTTGATCTCGTGGTAGATCCACTCTTGTAATACACATCAGCAATATTAATCAAGCAGGACGTAGGGTTTTACCTCCATCAAGAGGGCCCGAACCTGGGTAAAACATCGTGTCCCTTGTCTCCTGTTACCATCCGCCTAAACGCACAGTTCGGGACCCCCTACCCGAGATCCGCCGGTTTTGACACCGACACCACCTTTTCCTGTTAGGATGAAGGATCATGCTAAAACTTCAACTGTTGTTAGTAAGAGTAATACTAGAACTTATACACCTCCTGAGCAAATCAAAGTTGAACCTAGTATTGCTATGGTTAAATATCTCCTGGATGATAATCTAGATGGGCATGTTATTTACTTCTATGAACAGGCTGCTAATATTGCTAGACCAGATGCTAAGATACATAGACCTGTTGTAGGCATGCCCATTATTTCTGTTAAAATAGGAGATCATTGTTATCATGGCTTATGTGATATGGGTGCTAGTGCAATACCCTATGACTTATATAAAGAAACTATGCATGATATTGCACCCACTGAAATAGAAGATATTGATGTTACTATTAAGCTTGCCAATAGGGACACCATTAAACCAGTAGGGATAGTTAGAGATGTTGAAGTCTTGTGTGGGAAAGTTAAATATTCTGCTAATTTTCTTGTTCTAGGTTCCCCACAAGATGACTTTTGTCCTATTATATTTGGTAGACCCTTCTTGAATACTTTTAATGCTAAGATTGATTGTGAAAAGGATGTTGTTACAATTGGCTTGGGGGATATGAAACATGAGTTTAATTTTTCTAAATTTCGTAGACAACCCTGTGATAGAGAATTGCCTAGTAAGGATGAGATTATTGGTCTTGCTTCTATTTCCGTGCCTCCTACTGAGACGTTAGAACAATATTTGCTAGACCATGAAAATGATATGTTTATGAATGAAAGAAGGGAAATAGATGAAGTGTTCCTTCAACAGGGTCCTATTCTGAAACACAACATGCCTGTTGAAATCCTAGGGTCCCCCCCTCCACCCAAGGGTGATCCCGTGTTTGAGCTCAAACCATTACCTGATAATCTTAAGTATGCTTATCTTGATGAAAAGAAAATATATCCTATTATTATTAGTGCTAACCTTTCAGAGAAAGAAGAAGAAAGATTATTGAAAACTTTGAACAAGCACCGTGCTGCTATTGGATATACTCTGGATGATCTTAAGGGCATTAGTCCCAATGTTTGCCAACACAAAATTAAAGTGGAGAAAGATGCCAAACCAGTTAGAGATCCTCAACAACGATTGAATCATAAGATGAAAGAAGTCGTAAGAAAGGAGATACTAAAGCTCCTTGAGGCAGGTATAATTTATCCCGTTGCCGATAGTGATTGGGTAAGTCCTGTCCATTGCGTTCCTAAGAAGGGAGGTATTACTGTCGTTCCTAATGATAAAGATGAATTGATCCCGCAAAGGACTATTACAGGTTATAGGATGGTACTTGATTTCCATAAATTAAATAAAGCTACTAAGAAAGATCATTACCCTTTACCTTTTATTGATAAAATGCTAGAAAGACTATCCAAACACACACATTTCTGCTTTCTAGATGGTTATTCTGGTTTCTCTCAAATACCTGTGTCAGTGGAGGATCAATCAAAAACTACTTTTACTTGCCCTTTCGGTACATTTGCTTATAGATGTATGCCTTTTGGTTTATGTAATGCACCTGCTACCTTTCAAAGATGCATGATGGCTATATTCTCCGACTTTTGTGAAAAGATTTGTGAGGTATTTATGGATGATTTCTCCATTTATGGATCTTCTTTTGATGATTGCTTGGGCAACCTTGATCGAGTTTTGCATAGATGCGAAGACACTTGTCTGATCTTGAATTGGGAAAAGTGCCACTTTATGGTTAATGAAGGCATTGTCTTGGGGCATAAGATTTCCAAGAGAGGTATTGAAGTTGATAAAGCTAAAGTTGATACTATTGAAAAGATGCCATGTCCCAAGGACATAAAAAGTATAAGAAGTTTCCTTGGTCATGCCGGTTTTTATAGGAGGTTCATTAAGGACTTTTCTAAAATCTCTAGGCCTTTGACTAAGTTATTACAAAAAGATATTCCTTTTGTCTTTGATGATGATTGTGTAGAAGCATTTGAAATACTTAAGAAAGCTTTGATCACTTCATCTATTGTTCAACCACCTGATTGGAATTTACCCTTTGAAATTATGTGTGATGCTAGTGATTATGCTGTAGGTGCTGTTCTAGGGAAAAGAGTTGATAAGAAATTAAATGTTATCCAGTATGCTAGTAAGACTCTTGATACTGCCCAGAGAAATTATGCTACCACTGAAAAAGAGTTCTTAGCAGTTGTGTTTGCATGTGACAAGTTCAGACCTTATATTGTTGATTCCAAAGTTACTATTCACACTGATCATGCTGCTATTAAATATCTTATGGAAAAGAAAGATGCTAAGCCTAGAATTATTAGATGGGTTCTCTTGCTGCAAGAATTTGATTTGCATATTATTGATAGGAAGGGAGCTGAGAACCCCGTTGCAGACAACCTGTTTAGGTTAGAGAATGTTCTTGATGACCCACTACCTATTGATGATAGCTTTCCTGATGAACAATTAGCAGTCATTAATGCTTCTCGTACTGCTCCTTGGTATGCTGATTATGCTAATTATATTGTTGCTAAATTTATACCACCTAGTTTCACATACCAACAAAAGAAAAAGTTCTTTTATGATTTTAGACATTACTTCTGGGATGACCCACACCTAAGAAGGAGTAGATGGAGTCATTAGACGTTGTGTACCTAAGCATGAACAGGAACAGATCCTACGCAAGTGTCACTCTGAATCATATGGAGGACACCACGCTGGAGAGAGAACTACACATAAGGTATAACAATCCGGTTTTTATTGGCATACTCTCTTCAAAGATGCTTGTAAGTTTGTCTTGTCTAGTGATGAATGTCAAAGAATTGGTAATATTAGTAAACGTCAAGAAATGCCTACGAATTATTGTCTTGTTATTGAACCATTTGATGTTTGGGGCTTTGATTATATGGGACCTTTTCCTGCCTCCAATGGATATACACATATTTTGGTTGTTGTTGATTATGTTACTAAGTGGGTAGAAGCTATTCCAACTAGTAGTGCTGATCATAACACCTCTATTAAAATGCTTAAAGAAGTTATTTTTCAAAGGTTTGAAGTCCCTAGATATCTTATGAATGATGGTGGTTCGCATTTTATTCATGGTGCTTTCCGTAAGATGCTTGCTAAGTATGATGTTAATCATAGAATCACATCTCCTTATCACCCGCAGTCTAGTGGTCAGGTAGAGTTGAGAAATAGAGAGCTCAAATTAATTTTGCAAAAGGCTGTCAACAGATCTAGAAAGAACTGGTTCAAGAAACTTGATGATGCATTATGGGCCTATAGAACTGCATATAAAAATCCTATGGGTATGTCTCCATATAAGATGGTTTATGGAAAAGCATGTCACTTACCTCTTGAACTTGAACATAAAGCATATTGGGCTATTAAAGAGCTCAACTATGACTTCAAACTTGCCGGTGAGAAGAGGTTGTTTGACATTAACTCACTTGATGATGGAGAACCCAAGCCTATGAGAATGCCAAGCTATTCAAAGAAAAACTTAAACGTTGGCATGACAAAAGGATACAAAAGCGTGAGTTTAACTTAGGTGATTATGTGTTACTATTCAACTCTCGTTTAAGATTTTTTGCAGGAAAACTTCTCTCTAAATGGGAAGGTTCTTACGTTATCGAGGAGGTCTATCATTCCGGTGCCATAAAAATCAACAACTTCGAAGGCACAGGTCCGAGGGTGGTGAACGGTCAAAGAACAAACATTATATCTCAGGTAATCCTATCAATGTTGAAATTAATATTATTGAGACTGTAACCCCGGAGGAATACATAAGGGACACTTTCCAGAACATTTCAAACTCCGAAAAGGAATAGGTATGTGGTACGGTAAGTAAACCGACTCCAAAACAGTTCTAATGGCAATTTTCCTCCGTTTTGGAATATTTAAGAATCTTGGAAAGCAAGAAGTAATCCAGGAAGGACACGAGGCCTCCACGAGGGTGGAGGGCGTGCCCACCCTTCCTGGGCGCGCCCCCTATCTCGTGTGCCTCCTGGACTCCATTTTCTTGTACGTTACGTATTTTGGTCGGTAAAAATTCATTATATAATCTCCCAAAGGTTTTGACCACCGTATCACGCAAATATCCTCTATTTTTGTTTCGAGCTTTTTCTGTTACAGATTTAGAGCAATATGTCATCTGAGGATTCAGAAGGGGAGAGCTATGTGGCTGATTACCTTGCAGACCCTAAAGTCTACGGGGACTTAGAGCATGGTGGCTGGACCACTGAAGAAGAGGAAGACTATGAGCCTAAGGGAAAGGAGGAGACGAGTTCAGACGAAGATGAAGCCCCATTGCCTCAACCTGGGGACATGCATGTGGAGTTTAAAAAGTCGAGCCTCCCTGATAGAGCAAAGAAGCCAAAGATCGAGTTTATCCCTTTTCATCTCTTGCAGGAAAATAAACAGGAACTATGCAAAAGAATATTAAGTCTTGAGCAAGAGATCGATGAGATAAAGGAGCAAAATATTATCCTCAAGCGTAAATTGAGGAAGAAGTCTACATCATCAACAACTCCTACTTCACCACCTCCGAGGACATAATCACATGGGTATGGGCACTCCCCTTGGAAACTGCCAAGCTTGGGGGAGGTGCCCCGGTATCGTATCACCATCACACTCCTGTCTTTACCGTTTTACCTAGTTCGATCCTTTTAGTAATATCTTGATCTAGTAGACTGAAGCTTTGGTATGAAGTAGTTTTGAGTTTTGCTTTGTGATCTCTTCATGTAATCGAGTCCGTGAGCTATCTATAACAAAGATTAGTGTTGAGTCAAGGGCTTTGCTATCTTGCTATGATCTTGAGAAAGTAGAAAGAATAAAATAAAAGAGTTCGTATTGATCTTATGGATAGTAATGACTTCACACATAAAAAGTATGAGGCACAAAAGTTGTTGAGAGTTGACAAACTTAGTTTTGGTCATCGTTGCAATTAATAGGAAGTAATAAGGAAAGAGAGGTTTTCACATACAAATATACTATCTTGGACATCTTTTATGATTGTGAGCACTCATTAAGTATGACATGCTAAAAGAGTTGATGTTGGACAAGGAAGACAACGTAATGGTTTATGTTTTCTCACATCTCAATTAAAGTATATTGTCATGGATATTCCCAACATGTTGAGCTTGCCTTTCCTCCTCATGCTAGCCAAAAATTCCTTGCACCAAGTAGAGAAACTACTTGTGCTTACAAATATCCTTAAACCCATTTTTTGCCATGAGAGTCCACCATACCTACCTATGGATTGAGTAAGATCCTTCAAGTAAGTTGTCATGTTGTAAGCAATAAAAATTGCTCTCTCTATATATGTATGACTTATTAGTGCGGAGAAAATAAGCTTTATACCATTGTGTGACATGGAAGTAATAAAAGCGACGGACTGCATAATAAAGGTTCATATCACAAGCGGCAGTATAAAGTGACGTTCTTTTGCATTAAGATTATGTGCATCCAACCCTAAAAGCACATGACAACCTCTGCTTCCCTCTGCGAAGGGCCTATCTTTTACTTTATGTTTTTGCTTTATGCTTGAGTCAAGGTGATATTCACCTTTCCCTTTTTCATTTTATCCTTTGGCAAGCTCCTCGTGTTCGAAATATCTTGATATATATATCCAATTTGATGTAAGTTAGCATGAATTATTATTGTTGACATCACCCAAAGGTGAATACGTTGGGAGGCAACATTATAAGCTCATATCTTTCTCAGTGTCCGATTAAAACTCCATAACCACAAGTATTGCGTGAGTGTTAGCAATTGTAGAAGATTATATGATAGTTGAGTATGTGGACTTGCTGAAAAGCTCTATTCTTGACTCTTTCTGATGTTATGATAAATTGCAATTGCTTCAATGACTGAAATTTTACTTTGTTAGTTCCCAATGAAGTTTATGAACCACACTTGACATTGTGATTCGATTGTTACTTGAGCATAAGAAACCATATGACAAAATATATATATGTTGTTGTTATAAGAATGATCATGATGCCCTCATGTCTGTATTTTATTTTTATTGACACCTCATCTCTAAACATGTGGACATATTTTTCGATTTCGGCTTCCGCTTAAGGACAAGCGAGGTCTAAGCTTGGGGGAGTTGATACGTCCATTTTGCATCATGCTTTTATATCAATATTTATTGCATTATGGGTTGTTATTACACATTATATCTCAATACTTATGGCTATTTTCTCTTATTTTACAAGGTTTACCATGAAGAGGGGGAATGCCGACAGCTGGAATTCTGGCTGGAAAAGGAGCAAATATTGGAAACCTATTCCGCACAGCTCCAAAAATCCTGAAACTCCACGGAAGTCATTTTTGGAATTAATAAGAATTATTGAGCGAAGAAAACACCATAGGGGGCCCATGATAGGTCTCCAACGTATCTATAATTAATGAAGCATTCATGCTATTTTATTATCTGTTTTGAATTATTACGGGCTTTATTATACACTTTTATAGTACTTTTGGGACTAACCTATTAACCGGAGGCCCAGCCCATATTGCTGTTTTATTGCCTGTTTCAGTATTTCGAAGAAAAGGAATATCAAACGGAGTCCAAACGGAATGAAACCTTCAACAGCGTGATTTTTTGGAAGATTATGACCCAGGAGACTTGGAGTGGAAGCCAGGGGATCATCGAGGGAGCCACAAGACAAGGGGCGCGCCCACCCCCTGGGCGCGCCCTACCCTCTCGTGGGCCCCTCGAGGTTCCCCCGACCGACTTCTTTCGCCTATATAAGCCTACGTATCCTAAAAACATCGAAGGAGAAGATAGATCGGGAGTTCCGCCGCCACAAGCCTCTATAGCCACCAAAAACCTCTCAGGAGCCCATTCCGGCACCCTGCCGGAGGGGGAACCCATCACCGGTGGCCATCTTCATCATCCCGGCGCTATCCATGACGAGGAGTGAGTATTTCACCATCGGGGCTGAGGGTATGTACCAGTAGCTATGTGTTTGATCTCTCTCTCTCTCTCTCTCTCGTGTTCTCTCTATGGCACAATCTTGATGTATCGCGAGCTTTGCTATTATAGTTGGATCTTATGATGTTTCTCCCCCTCTACTCTCTTGTGATGAATTGAGTTTCCCTCTTGAAGTTATCTTATCGGATTGAGTCTTTATTTGAGAACACTTGATGTATGCCTTGCCGTGTTTATCTGTGGTGACAATGGGATATCACGTGTCACTTGATGTATGTTTTGGTGACCAACTTGCGGGTTCCGACGATGAACCTATGCATAGGGGTTGGCACACATTTTCTTGACTCTCCGGTAGAAACTTTGGGGCACTCTTTGAAGTACTTTGTGTTGGTTGGATGAATCTGAGATTGTGTGATGCATATCGTATAATCATGCCCACGGATACTTGAGGTGACAATGGAGTATCTAGGTGACATTAGGGTTTTGGTTGATTTGTGTCTTAAGGTCTTATTCTAGTATGAACTCTTGAATAGATTATCCGAAAGAATAACTTTGAGGTGGTTTCGTACCCTACCATAATCTCTATATTTGTTCTCCGCTATTAGTGGCTTTGGAGTGACTCTTTGTTGCATGTTGAGGGATTGTTATATGATCTACCTACGTTATTATTGTTGAGAGAACTTGCACTAGTGAAAGTATGAACCCTATGCCTTGTTTCCTACCATTGCAATACCATTTATGCTCACTTTTATCATTAGTTACCTTGCTGTTTTTATATTTTCGGATTACAAATACTCATATCTACTATCCATATTGCACTTTGTATCGCCATCTCTTCGCCGAACTAGTGCACCTATACAATTTAACATTGTATTGGGTGTGTTGGGGACGCAAGAGACTCTTTGTTATTTGGTTGCAGGGTTGTTTGAGAGAGACCATCTTCATCCTACACCTCCCACGGATTGATAAACCTTAGGTCATACACTTGAGGGAAATTTGCTACTGTCCTACAAACTTGTGTACTTGCAGGCCCAACAACGTCTACAAGAAGAAGGTTTTGTAGTAGACATCAAGCTCTTTTCTGGCGCCGTTGCCGGGGAGGCTAGGTAAACGACACTCACACCCCGTCAACTAAGCTCTTTTATGGCGCCGTTGCCGGGGAGGTGAGTGCTTGAAGGTATATCTTTAGATCTTGCAATCGAATCTTTTTGTTTCTTGTTTTATCACTAGTTTAGTTTATAAAATAAAACTACAAAAAAATGGAATTGAGTTTGTCTCATATGCTTCGTCTTTTTAATATCTTTTATGAGTTTGATGAAAATGAAAATTGTGCTCAAGTGCTAGAAGAAGAAATTTATAGAATGTTTGATACTAAATCTTTGAATGATGATCATGATTGTAATGTGGTTAGTATGAACTCTTTGAGTATCCATAGTACTAATGATGACTGCACTAGTTATGATGAAAATGTCTCTTATAAGCATGTTGATTTTTGTGAAGTAGATTGGATTTGCAAGTACACACCAAATAGGGAAGATAGTTTTTGCAAGAGGCATAAGTATTTAGAAACTAAAGGGTTGCAAGAAAGGCTAGATAAGAGTGCGGAGAACGTTGTGAATTTTGCAATGAACGTGATCATTTACATCTCCAATGCAAATTGTTTCATGATCGAATCGTGTCCAAAAATTGTGATGATTTGATCTCCCTTACTCATTACAATGAACTTAGATTGCTTTTGGGTTGTGAAGAATTGAAACATGCAACTAAGCTTATTCCAAAATTTAATCTTGAGCGTTTCCTTGATATTGATCTAGAGACGATTTATATGTTTTGTGTGGTAAATTGCATTGAAAATCCTTATATTGCCAATTACCTAAAGAAAAGAAAGCAAATAGAAGATGATGAGAATACTAATGAAAGGGAAGATACTTCCCAATATCCTCCTATTATTTCTTATGATGAATTAGGTAACGAGGACGAGCTTTCTATTCAACCAATCTCATCAATAAGGAGCTCAAAGAGGAAGGTTGAACCCACACATAATGTGAAGAAGAAAAAGAAAAGAAGGAGCAACAAAGGTACAAAGGTATCCCTCCCAAACGATGTGCTCCTACTACTCATTGTGATGATGATAATTGCTTTACTATTGGTGCTATCCATATTTTTAATGATGAGAGTGATTATGCTTATGATATGAAAGGGCCCAAGCTTGGGGAAGCTATGTTTGATGAGGATGAAATATTTGAGAATATATTTGCTGAAATTAATATTTGTCCCAAGCTTGGGGATGCTATGTTTAATGAAGATGATATTTTTAGCATCCCAAGTTTTGATATGCAAAGTTGTTATGAAGATAGCATGCCTCTTACCTATGATGATTATATTGATGAAAGTGGGTTTGGAAGAGTGTCAACTTTAGGAAGTAGTGATCCCACTATTTTGGAGGATGTTGGATTTTAGTGTGATGAATATGAAAGTGGATTTGGAAGAGTGTTAACTTTATTTAGTGATTCCACTATCTTGGGAGAGGTTTCAATCGATTATGATGAGAACAAAGTTGCTACTTATGATGATTATTGTGATGAAACTTATGCTATAAAAACTAGTGATGATTATATTTATAAAACTTGTCATGATTATTATTACCCTTTTTCTGAACATTACTCTTTTAATGAGGAAACAATTTTTAGTGTTCAAGTCTTCTATGATACTTCCACTATTCCGAATGAGAAGAATTTTGCTTATGTGGAGAGTAGTAAATTTTCTATGCTTGTAGATCATGAAAAGAATGCTTTAGGTGCTGGTTATATTGTTGAATTCATTCATGATGCTACTGAAAATTATTATGAGGGAGGAACATATGCTTGTAGGAATTGCAATAATGTCAAGTTTCCTCTCTATGTGTTGAAAATCTTGAAGCTATGCTTGTTTTGCCTTCCTATGCTAGTTGATTATTGTTCCCATAAGTTGTTTTCTCACAAAATCCCTATGCATAGGAAGTGGGTTAGGCTTAAATGTGCTAGTCATATGCTTCATGATGCTCAGGTTATGTTTCAATTCTTATCTTTTATGTGAGCATCATTGTCATCATCATGCCTAGCTAGAAAGGCATTAAAGAAAAGCGCTTGTTGGGAGACAACCCAATATTTATCCTTACTATTTTTGTGTGTCCACATGATTATGCTACTGTAGTAATCATGTTTTATAGCTTTTGTTTCAATAAAGTGCCAAGTAAGACCTTTAGGATAGCTTACGGTGATAGTTGTGTTGATCCTGCTGAGAATCAGAAACTTCTGCATCCAGTAAATTAGTTTTGTTAATTCAGAGAAACATGCTTCTGATCGGATTATTTTTGCCCTGGATTGGTACACGAATTGCTTAGGACTTCCTAATTTGGTAGGAATTTTGGAGTTCCATAAGTATATGTTTGATACAGATGACTACAGACTGTTCTGTTTTTAACAGATTCTGTTTTCTGTGTGTTGTTTGCTTATTTTGATGAATCTATGAGTAGTATCGGAAGGTATGAACCATAGAGAAGTTAGAGTACAGTAGATATTACACAAATATGAATTTAGAATGAGTTTATTACAGTACCTATGTGGTGGTTTTATTTTCTTATACTAACGGAGCTTACGAGTTTTCCGTTGAGTTTTGTGTTGTGAAGTTTTCAAGTTTTGGGTAAAGATTCGATGGACTATGGAATAAGGAGTGGCAAGAGCCTAATCTTGGTGATGCCCAAGGCAACCCAAGGTAATATTCAAGGAAAACCAAGAGCCTAAGCTTGGGGATGCCCCGAAAGGCATCCCCTCTTTCGTCTTCGTTCATCGGTAACTTTACTTGGAGCTATATTTTTATTCACCACATGATATGTGTTTTGCTTGGAGCATAATTTTCTCTTGTTAGTATTTGCTTTGTGTTATTTATATTAATGTTTTGCATCTTTAGTTTCAATAAAGAAAGACAAGGATAGCCTTTGCCATGCTTATTTTGCTAGTATACATGTTGCTGTTTCAAAACAGAAAGTTTACCGCTGTTGCAAAAATTCCCAAGAAAATTCAGAGAATGATATAATGTTGAAACCTTTTGAACAATGAGCTCTGATAAATTTACTACAGTTGGAATTTTATTTCATAATTTTGGAGTTAGGGAAGTATGATGAATCTTGCATTCTTTACAGACTATACTGTTTTGACATATTACTGTTATGGTTGCATTGCTTGCATATGTTTGCTTGTTTAATGATTCTATTTGAGGATAGGAGTGTTAAATATGCAGAGGAATTTAGTATGAAATGTTGAATAATAATTTTAGTGATTTGTTACACTAGAAAATTATAAGGTTTTGCATTGGTTTATACTAACCTATCTCACAAGTTCTTGTTGAGTTTGGTGTGGATGAAGCTTTTTGATAAAAAGAGAAACCATGATATGAGAGGAATTAAAGAGACACAAAAGTTCAAGCTTGGGGATGGCCAAGGCACCCCAAGATAATATTTCAATAAGTCTCAAGCATCTAAGCTTGGGGATGCGCCGGTAGGCATCCCACCTTTCTTCAACAACTATCGGTTAGTATCGGTTGAGCCTAAGTTTTTGCTTCTTCACATGAGTTGTGCTATCCTTGCAATGTCATTTTATTTTGTTTTGCTTGCTGTTTGAATACAATACCCAGATATTAAATTCTTAAATGAGAGAGAGTCTTCACATAGTTACATATTTATTTAGCTACTCATTGTTCTTCACTTATATCTTTTTGGAGTAGTTTTTCATTTACTCGTGTGCTTCACTTATATCCTATGAGTAAATTGTTGAATGAGTTGATTGTCATAAATCTGAAATTATATATGCCTCATTTTCTTATCCCATGGGAAGTAATGACTTCACGTCTAAGAAGTAGAGGTTGTAAATTTATTGGAGGTTAGCAAGCATTGTATTGGTCATTTGAACAATTCATGAAAGAATATTGAAGGAAGAGAGATTCCACATGTAAATATACTATCCTAGACATCTTTTATAGTTTGGAGCACTCATTAAGTATGACATGCTAAAGAGTTGATGTTGGACAAGGAAGACAACATAATGGGTTATGTTTTCTGACATCTCAGTTAAAGTATATTGTCATGGATCATTTAAACATGTTGAGCTTGCCTTTCCCCCTCATGCTAGCCAAAATTCCTTGCACCAAGTAGAGATACTACTTGTGCTTCCAATTATCCTTAAACCCAGTTTTGCCATGAGAGTCCACTATACCTACCTATGGATTGAGTAAGATCCTTCAAGTAAGTTGTCATCGGTGCAAGCAATAAAAATTGCTCTCTAAATATGTATGATCTTTTGGTATGAAGAAAATAGCTTTATACGATCTTGTTATGGAAGTGATAAAAGCAACCGATTGCATAATAAAGGTCCATATACAAGTTGCAGTATAAAGTGACGTTCATTCGCATTAAGATTTTGTGCATCCAACCCTAAAAGCGCATGACAACCTGTGCTTCCCTTTGCGAAGGGCCTATCTTTTACTTTATGTCTTTTACTTTTTGCTTGATTCAAGGTGATCTTCACCTTTCCCTTTTTCATTTTATCCTTTGGCAAGCACCTCGTGTTGGGAAGATCCTGATATATATATATCCAATTGGATGTAAGTTAGCATGAACTATTATTGTTGACATCACCCAAAGGTGAATACGTTGGGAGGCAACACTATAAGCCCCTATCTTTCTCAGTGTCCAATTGAAACTCCATAACCATTATGTCATGGGAAACTGATCCACGGACACCTATGGGGACCGGCGGACCGAGCCCCTTTCGGTTCGGCGGGGGGCGGAGATCGCACGAAGAGCAGATCGAGGCAAAGCACACAAGCGGTTTACCCAGCTTCGGAGCTCTCCGGAGAGATAATACTCCTACTACTGCATGTCTGAGTGTATTGAGTTCTTGCTCGGGAGCGCTGAATGCTACAGTACACACTGGCTGCTAACAAGACAAAGCTTGAGTGTTTTTCTGCCTTCGAACCCCCCTCTATGTTGTGCATGGGCCTCCTTTTATATGCTCAAGGGGTCACCGACAGGTGGCAACGTAGACAAGGGTAAAAATGGAAAAGAGTTGCGGTTGGTACAACTACCTGTACAGTGTATCATACCTAACCTTGACGGCAGGGGACAAAGGCATTAAATGTCCGTCTGCGTCGCCCAAACAGTGCGAAAAGGGACCGTCAGGGACGCCACCGCTTGCCACGATGGCAATCTTGTCAGCGTCGCTTGCCACCGCGTACTGCTGGCTGCACAGCCTCTTGCCACGCGCGCCTGGAGAGGTCCCAGGGCGACACATTGGTGGATGTGCTGGAGCGCGGGTACAGAGTGGTAGCTTGCCGCGGCAAGTGCCTTGCCGCGGTCGTTGTCTTGTCACGTCCGGAAGCTTGTCGCTCACCGGGCCTCGCCGGGACGCGTGGCACGTCGCGGCAAGCTCCTTGAGATGCCTCGGTTGGCCTTCCCGGCAAGCTCCTCCTGCCGGGGCCTTGTCTTCTTGGCTTGAATACTTTGTTCTTGAATGGCTCCAAAGGAACCACGGAGGACCTTGGCGGTCACCTGGCAAGCCTTGCCGCGGGGTGCTGCAACTGCCCGTGCACAAGTTCGGGATACTAAGGTACCCCTACTCTAGTACACCGACAGGAGCCCCCGGGCCTGGGCCACACACGGTGCCAAGCGCTGTTGGGCCAGGCCCAAAATAGGGCACGGGCACGCGCGGCCTGGGTTACGGCATATCTCACTCCGTATCCACCGCGCCCTCCCCGAACGGCACGCGTCGAATGCGGCGTCGTGGGAGAGATCATGGGTGGTTTATTTATTCAGAAAGACGGAACGTCCGCCCCCTCCCTCTTTATAAGCAGGGGAAACAGGGGCAGTTCGCCCATCTCGCCAGTTGCTATTCCAATCTCAGAAACCTCCGCCGCTCCCCCCTTATTCCCAAAGTTGAAAGAGAGCAGCGCTCCGCCCCCCATCGCCACCAGCACCACCAACGCCGTCGATCTCCCCCACCACCTCCGCCATGGCTCCGAAAGCCGGCAAGGGGAAGGCCGTGAAGTCGACCGAGGCACAGCGGCTTGCGGCGCTGCGAAAGGAGCGGACAACCTTCCCCCCCAAGCTCGCCGCGAAGGAGCTGAGGGAGTACTACTACCTCTTCTGGTCGACGGAGACGCGAGTGCATCCGCGCACGAAGGTACTCTCCGCCGCCGCTTCGGAACGAGCTCCGAATGGATATCCCTTCTTCGCGTTGTTCTTCTACTGCGGGCTCTGCCCGCCTTTCTCTAAATTTTTCTGCGACATTATGAACACCTACGGGTTCCATCTCCTTGACTTCACCCCCAATGCCGTTCTGACCATGGCAGTTTTTGCACATCTCTGCGAAAACTTTGTCGGAGCCCATCCAAATGTAGCTCTTTTCCGCCACTTCTTTATGCCCCGAGTTGAGAGAGGGGAGCCTTTATCCGGCGGAATCGCCTGGATCTCGAGAGCTGGCAAGAAGGAAGCTTATCTGGAGGGAGAGCTCCGCGGCAAGTGGGAGGAATGGAGAGCAGACTGGTGCTGGATTGTCAAGGAGAACCCGCAGCCATTTACCGCCCAGCGCCAAGCCCCAGTAGCACGCGGCAACAATTGGAGCAACGTGGCCCCTGAAGATGATAGGCTGAAGATCGCCGTCACTCGGATCCTACGCCTCAAGCTTGCCGGGCTCACTGTAGGCGTCGTTGGCGCAGATTTTCTTCGCCGTCGCATCGCCCCCCTGCAGGAGAGGAGGAGACCCGCCTGGGAGTTCCAGAATGCGGCGGACATCATGAGGCTGCGCCCGGGCCTCAACTTCAACTTCACTGTCCTAGAACTGGACGCGATGCTCAAGGAACTGTTCAAGCACGACCCTCAACATCCCGAAATATTCAGGTTGCCGAAGGATGTCGTTCCGCTGTGCAACAATTCCTCGCTCGACCGCATCCGTGCAATGATGCCGCTGTGCGATTCGCATGGAATTGTCCCAACTTGGCAAGAGCCTGCGGACGACGTCGTGCAGGAGTTCTTCGACGGCTTGGTAGAAGTGGCGGTCCGCTCCGATGAACAGAGAAGCCTTACTCGTGACACCACCGATGCGGAGATGCAGCGCATCGCCACTAGGCTGGAGGAGGCGGTGGCAGCCGCTGCCGCGGGCGAGTTTGGATTCACCATGGAGGAGGCAGAGGCAGCAGAGGCGGCAAGCCTTGCCGAGCGAGAGGAGCTTGCTGGCGAGGGAGAGCTTGCCGGGCCTGACGTCGAGTCGAGCGAGCCCGCCGAGGGTGCGAGCGGCTCGTCGAAGACCGACTCCTCTTCCTCCTCATCTTCAGACAGCTCGCCGCAAGCAGAGCCCCCAGCTCCACCAAGAAGTCGTCTTCGCAGTCTTCGCAAGGCCGGGGACGTAGCGGGGCGGCAGACGAGTCAACAGCCGCCGCGCCGCGCGACACGCTCTACCGTGGCAAGCACTATTGTTGCTGGAGCACCTCACGCTGCTGCGGCAACTGGAGCGGGGTCCTCTCGGACCACGGCTTCTGCTCCTGCCAAGCGGCTAAGGGAACCTACTCCTCTGCCTCGTCACGCCGAAGGTGGGCCGGACTTCGACCTCTCTGCGCTCAGCTCCGACGAGGAAGAAGAAGAGTAAGATTCTTTGCTGTACTTGTAGTTCTTCAATTCTTGCTGTTTTGTCTTGTATCTGATTTGCTTTACTCCGAACCCATTCCTTTTCAGGACTCTGGCCCAGAGAGCGGCAAAGAGAGCCAAGGTCCCGGTGATTGTCATCGAGGACGAACCCTCCGCGACAACGGGGGGTGTGTCCGAGACCACCTTGCCGGACCCGGCAACTATTCCCCAAAGCAGCCCCCAGTGCAGGCCCCAGCGTAAGTATATGGCTTTCTTCCCGCTGTTAGGCACGCATGGGTGCTCTTTCTTTGCTGACATCTGACTATTGGTTTGTGTAGGAGCAGAGCAGCCTCACCAGGAGCGCCTTGAAGCCGCCCCCGACATGCCATCTGCTTCGACTACACCGCCAAGGGATGGTTCCCCGGCAAGGGAGCGTTCTCCGGCAAGGGAGAAGTCTCCGGCAAGGGACAGCACCAGCGACCCTCTGGTGGCGGAGACCATGACTGCAGAACCCAGTACAGGTAATCCTCTTGCTTGAAAACTTCCCTTGGGTTCTTCTTCTTCTGATTTTCTTTTTGGACATTTGCTTGACTTTTCTCCCTCTTCCGGCCTTCAGATCCACCTGTTGTGGAGCCGATGGAGACCGAGGTTGCCGGCGAGGAGAACGCGCGCGGCAATACCGACGACGCCGCTGCCACCGAAGAAGCAACTGGCATTGATGATCCCGCCGGAGAAGAGGCCGCCAAAGCTGCCGCAGCAAAAGCTGGCGAGGGGTCTGGCGATCGTATCGACGGCCCCGAGGCCGCAGGAGCGTCAGGCGCTACACCAACCGCCGATCCCCCCGCCGATGCCGCAGCGTCAGGCTCCGAAGAGCCCCAGCCCGGCGCCTATTTGAAGGCCGGCGATGGCGTCTTCATCAAGCTCCCCTGGGCGTCAAGCTCCAGGGCGCCGGTCGAAGGAGAAATCTTGGATGGAGAGGTGCTCGCCTCCGCTGGGCTGACGCTGGTTGATGCGCCGAGCAGTAGCAGCGACGAGTCTGAGGAGGAGCAACTGCTACGAAAGCTGGTGTCGCTCTACCGCGCTCGGCAAGCCAAGGTGGAATCCCGAGAAGCGCTTGTCGCGAAGGCGGGAGTGGACATCGAGAAGCGCGTGGAGGAGCTCCAGGGTCACAACCAGGAAGCTCTCCGGTCCCTGGTAGAGAAGCGGGAGCAACTTGCCGAGGAGCGGAAAGCCTTCCTCCTCGAGAAGGCTGAAGTTGAAGAGCAACAGCGGCTTGCCGCCGAGGAGCTGTCTGCGCGGGAGGGCGAGTTGGCGCAGCGGAAGGTCAACCTTGACAGCCACGAAGAGGAGCTTGCTGCGCGCGAGCAAACATTCGGCGGGGCCCTCAAGGAAGCAGAAGATGCTGCCGCAGCTGCCGAGGCCGCCAAGGAGGAGCTGGAGACGAAGGTGGCGCAGCTGGAGGCCGATCTCAAGGCGAGCGGTCAAGAGCTTGCCGCGCTCAAGCGTGAGCGCGAGAAGGACACTTACACCTTGGGCGAGCTGCAGGGTTGTCTCGCCGAGAAGGGCAAGGAGCTTAGCGCCGCCAAGGACTCCAACGCAGATCTTGAGTTGAAGCTGACTACTTTGACCAAGACGCTGGACGGCGCCAGGGAGCAGGAGGTGGCCTTGAAGAAGCAGATCACGGCCGACGAGTCGCTGCTCGCGAGTGCTGCTGCCACCCAGAATACTTTTAAGGCGTGGCGACGGCCCTCCAGCGACTCCGGGAGAAGATCCCAAAGCAGCTGGCCGACGAGTCGCGCAAGATCTGCGCGGGAGCTCTTCAAAAGGTGTTGGTGAAGGTGGCCTTCCGCAACCCAGGCCTCAACCTCACCAACGTCCTCAGGACCTTGCCGCCGGATGCTGATCTGGAAGCGCTCAAGACCCTTGTCGCACCCATTGTGGACAAGGTGAGCGGGATCAAGAGGGTTGAGGGTGATCGCGTAGACTAGGCCGCCCGTTTTCTCCTTTTCTTGTCGCTGCTGGTCATGTAATGAAAACAATCTGTTAGAGCTGCGACAAGCTATCTTGTAATATAACTCTATTTTGGGTATCGATTGCTATGTTATTTCCTTTACTTGATTCCTTCCTTTGTATGTTTTTGCCCTACGCTTTTAGGGAACTTGCCGGTGCAGGCACCTTAGCCGCGAGCGCTGAGTGCGGGACATCAGCAGCCTGCTGGCGATGCCGCAACCGACAAGAAACCTTGTCGCAACTTGTCGCAGCTCACTTAAGTTGTTGAGCAGACTCGAAACAAAGTAAGGGCGCAACTAGTTACGAGTTGGTTCCTCCGCGCACAGGTTTTCCATACAAAGCACGGTCGTTCGAGGAAGATAACTTAAAAATTTTAAAACTGATTGCTCAAACTTTGGCAACTTAGCTTTTCTGTCGTTTGCGTCCCGGTAAGGCGAAACTTTCTCGAACGACGCCTGGTCCACACCATTATCTTCTCCTTTCCCCCCGGCAAACTTGTGGGCAAGAGAACCTTCCTTTCTTTGAGTAAGAGAAAGAAGAGAAAATAAAGATATGGAGCCTTATGGCTCGTTATTTTCTTACCGGGGGCAGGTGCTGCACAAAGTGTCAGATAACACATGCAAAAAATAGAAAGCATGAAATTGACAAGATGTGCGGAGCACATGAGCTTTACTTATGCACGGGGTCTGCGCCCGGCTTTGTACAAAGGATTACATGCAACAACGGCAAGACTTGTACAAAAGGTGGTTGCCGGAACAGGTCCTGGCAACCGCGCCTTACGGGTAAAACTTTCAAAGATGCTCAATGTTCCAGGAGTTGCTCACCGGAGTGCCATCTTCGGTCTCAAGGCGGACAGCGCCAGGCCTAGCGACTCGTTTCACCCGGTAAGGGCCTTCCCACTTCGGCGTCAACTTGTTGGAATTCTTGGCGGACTGAACGCGCCGAAGAACAAGGTCGCCTTCCTCGAGACTTCTGGCATTAACTTTGCGGCTATGGTAGCGGCGCAAAGCTTGCTGGTAGCGAGAAGCCCGTACAGCGGCCTGAAGACGGTCTTCCTCAAGGAGCAGCGCGTCATCTTGTCGCAGCTGCTCTTGCTCAAGCTCATCATAAGCGAGCAATCGAGGTGACCCATATACGAGTTCTGTGGGGAGAACTGCCTCTGCTCCATAGACTAGAGCGAAAGGTGTCTGGCCAGTGGCTCGATTTGGCGTCGTCCTGATCGACCAAAGAACCGACGGCAGCTCCTCAATCCAGTTCTTTCCGCACTTGCGCAGCCTGTCGAAAGTCCTGGTCTTGAGCCCGCGCAGCACTTCAGCGTTTGCCCTCTCCGCTTAACCATTGCTTCTCGGATGAGCAACAGAAGTGAAGCAGACCTTGGCGCCAAGATCTTGGACATACTGCATGAAGGTGCGGCTCGTGAATTGCGTGCCGTTGTCGGTGATGATCCTGTTAGGGATCCCGAAGCGGCAAACAATCAACCTGAAGAACTTGACTGCTGACTGTGCTGTCACCTTCCTCACTGCTTCCACTTCCGGCCAGTTTGTGAACTTGTCGATTGCAACGTACAAGTATTCAAAGCCCCCGACAGCTCGGGGAAAGGGGCCGAGGATGTCGAGCCCCCAGACCGAAAATGGGCAGGATAAAGGGATCGTCTTGAGAGCTTGAGTTGGCTGGTGTATTTGCTTGGAATGGAACTGGCACACTTCACACTTGGTTACTTGTGCAGTTGCATCCTGGAGGGCTGTCGGCCAAAAGAAACCTTGCCGGAATGCTTTGCTGGCAAGTGCTCTTGCGCCAATGTGGTGACCACATATGCCTCCATGTATCTCTGCCAACAGCTTTTGTCCATCTTCCCGGTGAATACACTTCAATTTCAGACCGTTGAGTCTTCTTCTGTACAGTGTGTTGTCGACAAACTGGTACATGCTCGACTGCCGGGATACTCTTTCCGCTTCTTCTTGCTCTTCGGGAAGTTCTCCTGTCTGAAGGAAACGGACAATCTGCTGTGCCCATGATGGAGCTTGTGGCTCGACAACAAGGACTAAAGGCACATCTGCTGCTGCGGGAACATCCACTTCTACGGCGAGAACCTGCGGCTCAGCCGGAGCTTGACGTTCCCCGGCAAGCTTGCTGGAGCAAAACTTGTCGGGAGTGTCTGCTTCAATGGAACAAACCCTGGGGCTTGCCGGAGCAGACTGCTCCTCAGCACCCTTGGTGTTGACCTTGGGGACCTTCTTGGCGGCGGCTTCGGGGAGCTCTGCCAGAAAATAGTCACCAGAAATCAACTTCCTCTTCTTGCTCTGTCCAGCTGATGGCGTTACAGACGGTTGAGTCAGTTTGAGCACAAAGATCCCTGGTTCCACAGGTAGCTTAAGTGCGGCGCACTTCGACAGGCCATCGGCAATGTTGTTCTGAGCTCTCGAAACATGTTCCATCTGTAGGCCGTCAAAGTGCTCTTCTAACTTTCTCACTTCATCAACGTAAGCTTCCATCAACGGACTCTGATAATTCTTGTTCACTTGGCGGACGACAAGCTGCGAGTCACCCCTGACAATGAGCTTCTTGATCCCAAGGTCTGCTGCGATCCTGAGACCGACAAGCAAACCTTCATACTCTGCGGTATTGTTTGTTGCTTGGTCCTTGGGAAAGTGCATCTGGACTACGTACTTGAGGTGCTCTCCGGTGGGCGCAACAAGTAGCACGCCCGCACCGGTGCCTTGCAGCGAGAAGGCACCATCAAAGTACATCAGCCACTCTTTGCTTGCTTCCTTGACGGGGATGCTTGTTTCTGGAATTTCTTCATCTGGTGTCCATTCTGCTATGAATTCTGCCAATGCTCTTCTTTGGATAGTTGAAGTGCTCTCAAACTTGAGGCCAAAGCTTGACAGTTCCAGTGCCCACTCGACAATCCTGCCTGTTGCCTCTGGATTCTGCAGTATCCTCTTCAGCGGAAAACGAGTGACAACTGTGATCTCATGTGCTTGGAAGTAATGGCGCAGCTTTCTCGAGGCCATGAGAAGGCCGAAGAGCAATTTCTGTACACCAGAATACCCTGACCTAGCCCCCTGCAGAAGGGAACTGACAAAGTAAACTGGGCGCTGCACCATTCTCTTCTGTATCTCCTCACGCCCCTGCGCAGATCCATCTTTGTCGGGACCAGAGCTTGTCGGTGAACCCCCCTGCTTGTCGCTGGATGCATCTGCCATGGTTGCTGGCTCATTATCCGCCTCCCTCTCCGCTACTAACGCAGCACTAACCATTTGATTGGTTTCCGCTATATACAGCAGCAACTTCTCTTGTGGCTTAGGTGTGACAAGTGTTGGAGTGGAGGACAGGTACCTCTTCAAGTCCTGCAGCGCAGCCTCCGCTTCCGGAGTCCATTTCATTGGACCTGCCTTTTTCAATATTTTGAAAAACGGCGGGGCGCACTCAGCAGACCTAGAGATAAACCTGCTGAGAGCAGCCACGCAACCGGCAAGTCTTCGTACATCCTTGACGTGCTTTGGTGCTTCAATCTGCTCAATGGCCTTGATCTTGTCGGGATTGGCTTCAATTCCCCGTTGAGACACGAAGAACCCGAGAAGCTTGCCGGAGGGGACTCCAAACACACACTTCTCGGGGTTAAGCTTGAGGTTGATCTTGCGCAGATTTGCAAAGGTTTCGTCTAAATCCTGAATCAGAGTTGCCTTGTCCTTGCTCTTGACCACTATGTCATCCATGTAGGCTTCCACATTTCTGTGCATTTGTGACTCAAAAGCGTCATGGACTACCCTTGCAAATGTTGAACCAGCATTCTTTAAACCGAAAGGCATCCGTATGAAACAGTATGTGCCACATGGAGTGATGAATGTTGTCTTCTCCTCATCCTCTTCTGCCATGAAGATCTGATGGTATCCTGAGTATGCATCAAGAAATGAAAGCAAGTCACATCCGGCTGTGGAGTCAACAATCTGGTCAATGCGCGGTAAGGGAAATGGATCTTTGGGACAAGCTTTATTGACATCGGTGAAGTCGATACATAGCCTCCATTTCCCGTTTGCCTTGCGCACGACTACAGGATTGGCCAACCACGTAGGATGGAGCACTCCTCTGACAAGGCCTGCTGCTTCCAATTTCTTGATTTCTTCTGCGATGAATTCTTGGCGCTCCACTGCTTGTTTCCTGACCTTCTGCTTGACGGGCCACGCATGAGGACAGACGACAAGGTGGTGCTCGATTACTTTCCTGGGAACACCGGGGATGTCAGACGGTTGCCACGCAAACACGTCGACGTTCGCCCGCAGGAAAGCAACGAGCGTGCTTTCCTATTTAGGGTCGAGAGTGGCACTGATGGTGAAGGTACCACCAGTGCCGTCCTCCTTGGCGGACACCTTCTTGGTCTCTGGCGGAGCTGCCATTGTCTTCTTACACTTGCCGGTGGAGCTCGATGGTGCGTCCTCGATGCTAGCGCAGCACTCCGAAGAGGTGCGCTTGCCTGAGTGGGCATCAGAACTCTTGTCGGACATGGTCTTCTTCTTCCCCCCGGGAGCTTCAACGGCAGGTGACTTGCGATCCGTTGCGGCTGCTGCTTCCCGGTAGATCTTGTCGGCGCAGATAAGAGCATCCTTCTTGTCGCCAGGAACAGAGATGACACTTATCGGACCTGGCATCTTCAGCACGTTGTATGCGTAGTGAGAGGCTGCCATGAATTTGGCGAGTGCTGGACGGCCGAGTATCCCATTGTATGGCAATGGAAAGTCAGCAACGTCAAAAGTGACCCTCTCAGTCCTGAAGTTCAACTCGCTGCCAAATGTCACTGGCAACGTGATCTTTCCTTTCGGCTTGCTCCTTCCCGGATTGATTCCTTGGAATGTGCCGGTCTCTTCGAGCTCGCTGTCAGGGATCTGGAGTTTCTGGAGTACCGCGGAGGAGATCAGGTTCAAGCTGGCCCCGCCATCCACTAGCATCTTAGTGACCTTGAGGTTGCGGGTAGTTGGTGAAACCAACATCGGCAAACACCCGACCGCAGTTATGCGATCAGGGTGGTCCTCAATATCAAAGATGATAGGCGTGCTGGACCATTTCAGAGGCTTGCGTGACTCGACTGGTGGTTCTGCCGCATTTACTTCCCGCACCCACTGCTTGAGCTGGCGGTGTGAAGTATGCAGAGAAGCACCGCCGTCAACGCACAGGATCTCTGTTGCTTTCTGGAACTCCTGCTCACCGACCTCGTCATCGTCCATATCTTCATCGTCGTCGTCATGTTCGTCCTTGTCACGGCCGCAGGGAGGTCTGTCTCCTTGCCGCTGCTTGGCCTTGCCGCGGCGTCCTCCTCGGCCGGGGCGTTTCTTGCCAGATCCCCCAGTACCTTCTTGGGCCTTCTCCTTGTCGCGTCGCTCGTATTCAGCCTTTTGCTGCTCGACAAGCTGCTCGACCTTCTTGCAGCTCTGGAGGTCATGGCCCTTGGTGCGGTGGATCTTGCAGTACTGCTTGTTGGTGCCGTCCTGCTTGTCGGCGACCGCCACAGCCCCAGCTGCGCCACCTTCGTTGCCAGACTGCTCAACGACTAGCACATCTTTGCCTTTCTTCTTCCTGTTGTTCCGCCGCCGGTTTTTCTTTGCTGGGGCAACATCCTCGCTGTCAGATCCTCCTGCTCCTGTATTCTCTCCGGGGAGTTTCCTCCCTTCCTCAGCACGTGCACACTTGTCGGCCAGGGCATATAGCTCACTGACGTCTTTGATCTTGCACATCACCATCTCCTCCCGCATTTTGCGGTTTCGCACGTTCTGATGGAACGCGCTGATGACCGCGGCAGGGTGGACATCTGGGATGTTGTGCTGTAGACGGCTGAATCTCTGAATGTACTTGCGCAGGGGCTCTCCTTCCTTCTGGGCGAGCAGATGAAGGTCGCTCTCTTGGCCATGAGGTTTGTGGCCGCCTGTAAAGGCCCCGACAAACTGATGGCATAGGTCTGCCCAGGAGGATATGGAGTTGTCCGGCAAGTGCATGAGCCAGGACCTGACATTGGGCTTGAGCACCAGCGGGAAGTAGTTGGCAAGGATCTTGTCGTCCCGCCCCCCGGCATCTTGCACCGTGATGGTGTAGATGCTGAGGAACTCCGATGGATGCGACTTGCCGTCGTACTTCTCTGGTACGTCTGGCTTGAAATTCTTCGTGCTGGGCCACTGGACTTGCCGCAGCTCACCAGTGAACGCAGGGCAACCTACCGCGTACGGCAAGTCGCCTGGTTCCCCTGCCGCATGCATGTCGACAGAGGGCCCAGCGCGCTGGTCCGATTGACGCCGCGCTTCACTTCGGCGCTCGATGAGAGTACGAGCGTCTTCTTGCTGTCGTTCGTGAAGAACTTGGCGCTGATCGCGATGAGCTCGTGGATCTGATGATGCGGTGGAGTCGCTGTCGAGGTAGATCCAGCGAGTCGGCGATCTTGGCCTTCGGGGCGGAGAGTGCACGGTGGTTGCACCCCCACCGGTTTTGTCGCCATCGGCTCGTGCCTGGCAGTCCTGCCGCGGCTGCGATGTACTCGGCTGCCGTGGGGTGTCGCCGTTGACGAAGCTGATGAGACTCTGAATGGTGGCCTTCCATTCGTCGATCTTGTCTGCCGTTGGAGGGTAATCCAGGAGCAGTTGAGCTCGCGCTAAAGCTTCTGCTGGAGTGGTGGGCGGCAGTGGCAAACGGTGCGAGGAGCGGGATATGCTCGGACTTCTAACTATGTTAGAAGGAGCAGTACCCCGTCCAGGCGACCGTGTCTTGCTCGTGCCAGCATGTTGGCGTGCATGCTGGTCTTGAGCATCCCGAGATCCACCAGCTCGATCTTGGTCTAACGAACGTATGGTACCGCGGGTACCATGACGCTGTCGATCCCGCGCCTCCTGAGATGGGCGCGGTTCATGTACGGACGCCGAGGTTTGCGCAGCCTTGTCCTTGGACCTGGCAGCACCGTGAGCTCCCTCGTCCACGCCCGTTCTTCCGCCGGCGTCTACCCCACCACCCGTTTGCTCCGATGGTGGTGGGATCGACGCGGATGGAGCAGCCACCTCCGAAGCCTTCTTCTTCGGTGGCATGTCGATGAAGAAGATGAAGATCTAGCTCGTGCGAACGCCGGATCAGGTTCACACAACCTCGACGCCCCCTACCTGGCGCGCCATAGATGTCGTGGGAAACTGATCCACGGACACCTATGGGGACCGGTGGACCGAGCCCCTTTCGGTTTGGCGGGGGGCAGAGATCGCACGAAGAGCGGATCGAGGCAAAGCACACGAGCGGTTTACCCAGCTTCGAAGCTCTCCAGAGAGATAATACTCCTACTGCTGCATGTCTGAGTGTATTGAGTTCTTGCTCGGGAGCGGTGAGTGCTACAGTACACACTAGTTGCTAACGAGACCGAGCGTGAGTGTTTTTTGCCTTCGAACCCCCCTCTACGTTGCGCATGGGCCTCCTTTTATATGCTCAAGGGGTCACCGACAGTTGGCAACGTTGACAAGGGTAAAAATGGAAAAGAGTTGCGGTTGGTACAACTACCTGTACAGTGTATCATACCTAACCCTGACGGCAGGGGACAAAGGCATTAAATGCCCGTTTGCGTCGCCCAAACAGTGCGAAAAGGGACCGTCAGGTACGCCACCGCTTGCCACGATGGCAATCTTGTCAGCATCGCTTGCCACCGCGTACCGCTGGCTGCACAGCCTCTTGCCACGCGCTCCTGGAGAGGTCCCAAGGCGACACGTTGGTGGATGTGCTGGAGCGCGAGTACAGAGTGGTAGCTTGCCGCGGCAAGTGCCTGCCGCGGTCGTTGTCTTGTCGCGTCCGAAAGCTTGTCGCTCACCGGGCCTCGTCGGGACACGTGGCGCGTCGCGGCAAGCTCCTTGAGATGCCTCGGTTGGCCTTCTCGGCAAGCTCCTCCTGCCGGGGCCTTGTCTTCTTGGCTTGAATACTTTGTTCTTGAATGGCTCCAAAGGAACCATGGAGGACCTTGGCGGTCACCTGGCAAGCCTTGCCGCGGGGTGCTGCGACTGCCCGTGCACAAGTTCGGGATACTAAGGTACCCCTACTCTAGTACACCGACACATTAGTATTGCGTGAGTGTTAGCGATTGTAGAAGACTATATGATAGTTGAGTATGTGGAGTTTGCTATTCCTAAAAATAAAATGAATTGCAATTGTTTGATGACTGAGAATGAAGTTTGCTAGTTTTCAAGAAAGTTTATGGTCTATGCTTTGACATGTGAATTGCTTCTTACTTTATCGTGAGAAGTTTTATGAGATGAACTACTGTTATGACATATAATCATGCTAGAAAAGGTGATTGAAATTATCATTGATCAAACTTGTGCACCTTCTAGCATTCACACTTCATAAATTCTTTCGTTTATCATTTACCTACTCGAGGACGAGTAGGAATTAAGCTTGGGGATGCTGATATGTCTCCAACGTATCTATAATTTATGAAGCATTCATGCTATTTTATTATCTATTTTGAATGAATACGGGCTTTATTATACACTTTTATATTACTTTTGGGACTAACCTATTAACCGGAGGCCCAGCCCATATTGCTGTTTTATTTCCTGTTTCAGTATTTCGAAGAAAAGGAATATCAAAGGGAGTCCAAACGGAATGAAACCTTCGGTAGCGTGATTTTTTGGAAGATTATGACCCAGGAGACTTGCAGTGCAAGCCAGGGGATCATCGAGGGAGCCATGAGATAGGGGGGCGCGCCCACCCCCTTGGGCGCGCCCTACCCTCTCGTGGTCCCCTCGAGGTTCCCCCGACCGACTTCTTTCGCCTATATAAGCCTACGTACCCTAGAAAACATCAAAGGAGAAGATAGATCGGGAGTTCCGCCACCGCAAGCCTCTATAGCCACCAAAAACCTCTCGGGAGCTCGTTCCGGCACCTTGCCGGAGGGGGGACCCATCACCGGTGGCCATCTTCATCATCCCGGCGCTATCGATGACGAGGAGGGAGTAGTTCACCCTCGGGGCTGAGGGTATGTACCAGTAGCTATGTGTTTGATCTCTCTCTCTCTTGTGTTCTCTCTATGGCACGATCTTGATGTATCACGAGCTTTGCTATTATAGTTGGATCTTATGATATTTCTCCCCCTCTACTCTCTTGTGATGAATTGAGTTTCCCTCTTGAAGTTATCTTATCGGATTGAGTCTTTATTTGAGAACACTTGATGTATGTCTTGCTGTGTTTATCTATGGTGACAATGGGATATCACGTGCCACTTGATGTATGTTTTGGTGACCAACTTGCAGGTTCCGCCCATGAACCTATGCATAGGGGTTGGCACACGTTTTCTTGACTCTCCGGTAGAAACTTTGGGGCACTCTTTGAAGTACTTTGTGTTGGTTGGATGAATCTGAGATTGTGTGATGCATATCGTATAATCATGCCCACGGATACTTGAGGTGACAATGGAGTATCTAGGTGACATTAGGGTTTTGGTTGATTTGTGTCTTAAGGTGTTATTCTAGTACGAACTCTTGAATAGATTGATCCAAAAGAATAACTTTGAGGTGGTTTCGTACCCTACCATAATCTCTACGTTTGTTCTCCGCTATTAGTGGCTTTGGAGTGACTCTTTGTTGCATGTTGAGGGATTGTTATATGATCTACCTATGTTATTATTGTTGCGAGAACTTTCTCTAGTGAAAGTATGAACCCTATGCCTTGTTTCCTACCATTGCAATACCATTTACGCTCACTTTTATCATTAGTTCCCCTGCTGTTTTTATATTTTCGAATTACAAATACTCATATCTACTATCGATATTGCATTTGTATCACCATCTCTTCGCCAAACTAGTACACCTATACAATTTACCATTGTATTGTGTTTGTTGGGGACACAAGAGACTCTTTGTTATTTGGTTGCAGGGTTGTTTGAGAGAGACCATCTTCATCCTACACCTCCCACGGATTGATAAACCTTAGGTCATCCACTTGAGGGAAATTTGCTACTGTCCTACAAACATGTGCACTTGCAGGCCCAACAACATCTACAAGAAGAAGGTTGTGTAGAAGACATCAGCCCACACCCTGGCCAGGAGGGTGGGGGGCGCGCCCACCCCTACTGGGTGCGCCCCCTATCTCCTGGGCCCCCTGGTGGCCCTCCGGTGCCCTTTTTCTGCTATATGAATGCTTTTACCCTAGAAAAAAATCATAAGCAAGCTTACAGGACGAAACTCTGCCGCCACGAGGCGGAACCTTGGCGGAACCAATCTAGGGCTCCGGCGGAGCTGTTTTGCTGGGGAAACTTCCCTCCGGGAGGGGGAAATCATCATCATCGTTATCACCAACGATCCTCTCATTGGGAGGGGGTCAATCTCCATCAACATCTTCACCAGCACCATCTCCTCTCAAGACCCTAGTTCATCTCTTGTATCCAATCTTGTATCAAAACCACAAATTGGTACTTGTGGGTTGCTAGTAGTGTTGATTACTCCTTTTAGTTGATGCTAATTGGTTTACTTGGTGGAAGATCATTTGTTCAGATCCTTAATGCATATTAATACTCCTCTGATTATGAACATGAATATGATTTGTGAGTAGTTACTTTTGTTCCTGAGGACATGGGTGAAGTCTTGCTATTAGTAGTCATGTGAATTTGGTATTCGTTCAATATTTTGATGAGATGTATGTTGTCTCTCCTCTAGTGGTCTTATGTGAACGTCGACTACATGACACTTCACCATTATTTGGGCCTAGAGGAAGGCATTGGGAAGTAATAAGTAGATGATGGGTTGCTAGAGTGACAGAAGCTTAAACCCTAGTTTATGCGTTGCTTCGTAAGGGGCTAATTTGGATCCATATGTCTAATGCTGTGGTTAGGTTTACCTTAATACTTCTTTTGTAGTTGTGGATGCTTGCAATAGGGGTTAATCATAAGTGGGATGCTTGTCCAAGTAAGGGCAGTACCCGAGCAATGGTCCACCCACATATCAAATTATCAAAGTATCGAACGCGAATCATATGAGCGTGATGAAAACTAGCTTGAGGATAATTCCCATGTGTCCTCGGGAGCTCTTTTCTCATTATAAGAAATTGTCCAGGCTTATCCGTTGCTACAAAAAGGATTGGGCCACCTTGCTGCACTTTATTTACTTTCATTGCTTGTTACCCATTACAAATTATCTTATCACAAAACTATCTGTCACCTACAATTTCAGTGCTTGCAGAGAAAACCTTACTGAAAACCGCTTGTCATTTCCTTCTGCTCCTCGTTGGGTACGACACTCTTACTTATCGAAAGGACTACGATAGATCCCCTATACTTGTGGGTCATCAGCGCACACGTAGCATGTACACGTACGTACAACGGGGAGTGTGCAAGAAAGAAAATACGACCACGTACGTACATACGGGCGGGGTCTCGAACGCCTACTCGCGCATATATACGTACAGCCAGAGCTCGTGTACATGGCTGGGTCAGAACCGAGAAACAACGTCATCGTCGTGTTCATGGGGAGCCAACCGGCTGGGTCGGAACGGAATGCGTTATCGTGTTCATCGGGAGGGCTTGGATGGAACAGGCAATGGAAACGAGGCCTGGCATACCGCAGAACGGAGGAAACGGCCTTGTGTTCGACCGGCCACGTTGAAATGGGATCCTGTTCATCGGGAGGGGTCTGCCGTATCGCAAAACAGAGGAGACGGACCTCCTACGGTCAGAACGGGGGTCCTGTTGATCGGGAGGGGTGTGGCGTACCGCAAAACGGAGGAAACGGACTTGTGTTGGAGCACTACGGTCGAAACGGGGGTCCTGTTCATCGGGAGGGTGTGGCGTACCGCAAAACGGGACTCCACGAGATACTGTTCATCTCCACCGTCGACCTCCTCCAGCCTCCCCGGGCTACTCTTCATCCACCGTCGACCTCCTCCAGCCTCCACGGGCTCCTGTTCATCCAGCCTCAACCGCACGCTACTCCACCGGCTGCTGTTCATCCACCCCTCCACCGTCTACTGTTTATCCAGCCCTCCACGGGGTCTTCCTGTTCATCCAGCCATCCACGGGGTCCTGTTCATCTAGCCCCAACCGGCTCGATCGATCGGGGTCCTGTTCATCCAGAGGCAACTCCACGGGGTCTTGTTCATCCACCCCCACCACTCACTGTTCATCCAACCCCCCCTTCAACGCTCACTGTTCATCCAAACCCCCTGCAACACTCACTATTCATCCACAGGCAGCATAGATAGCAGCAGTAGCGAAGGAATCGCTCGATCGCTCGGGTTCAGTAACGCGTAGCCTGCAGTGCAATCGCTCGGGTTCAGTTAGGCGATGCCTTGCTTGGGTTCAGTTAGAGCCCAATGCCTCGCACACACGCGCGTACATGTACGAGAGAAACGCGCATCGCTGGGGCCCCGACCACCCACCGTAACTGGGAACTCCCCGAAATTTTCCTCGCCATCGCTTCTAACACGGTTTTTCCGTCATGGACGTCCCAAAGAACGTCATGCAGCTGCGTCTCTGGCCCGCCCAGGACGAAAAGCCCATTTTCTGTCATGATTTTTTGTCATAGAAGTAAGATCCCACCACATCTATGATGATACCGGGTTTTGTCACAATTATTGTCATAGAAGTCTCATAACTATGAAAGAAAAAATTTCGTTCGGCCCAAAATGTCACGGATGTGTCTTTTTTTTGTAGTGTTAGCTTTGGGTTCAATCTTGCGGTATCCTTTCCCAGTGACAGCAGGGGCAGCAGGGCACGTATTGTATTGTTGCCATTGAGGATAAAAAGATGGTGTTTATATCATATTGCTTGAGTTTATCCCTCTACATCATGTCATCTTGCCTAATGCGTTACTCTGTTCTTATGAACTTAATACTCTAGATGCATGCTGGATAGCGGTCGATGTGTGGAGTAATAGTAGTAGATGCAGAATCGTTTTGATCTACTTGTTGCGAACGTGATGCCTATATACATGTTCATGCCTAGATATTCTCATAACTATGCACTTTTCTATCAATTGCTCGACAGTAATTTGTTCACCCACCGTAATACTTATGCTATCTTGAGAGAAGCCACTAGTGAAACCTATGGCCCCCGGGTCTATTTTCCATCATATAAGTTTCTGATCTACTTTATTTTGCAATCCTTACTTTTCAATCTATATTATAAAAATACCAAAATATTTATTTTATTATTATCTCTATCAGATCTCACTCTTGCAAGTGGTCATGAAGGGATTGACAACCCCTTTATCGCATTGGTTGTGAGGTTCTTATTTGTTTGTGTAGGTACGAAGGATTTGCATGTAGCCTCCTACTAGATTGATACCTTGGTTCTCAAAAACTAAGGGAAATACTTATGCTACTTTGTTGCATCACCCTTTCCTCTTCAAGGGAAAACCAACGCAGTGCTCAAGAGGTAGCATGATGCAGGGACAAACTCTTGGGGTCCGGAAAATAAGCATATCATGGCTGAAGTAGAGAAGAAAACTGAGCTACTCCATCAAGCTCTTTGAGAGATTCACAGCTTAAGAAATATGCTCAGAGATGTATTGGACAAGATTGCTTCTACTTCATCACTACCACTTTCTTCATCACCACCAAAAGAAAACTGAGTATTGGGTATGGGCACTCCCCTTGGCTTCCGCCAAGCTTGGGGGAGGTGCCCTGGTATCGTATCAATCTCCACTATCTTTTGCCTTTACTTTCTTAGTTTGATCCATGGTTATCTTTTGCTATTAGATGAATAAAACTTTAGTTCGATCCTTTCTTTTTGTGAGTTTTCTTGGTGATCAATCCTTGTAATCGTGTGCGAGATATAATAAAGTTTAGTTTGAGTTTTGCCTTCTTTACTTTCTTGTTGCAATAAAAAAGGAAATAAAAAGAAAAAGATTATATGCTAACCTTATGGTAAGTGATGACATTATACAAGGAAAAGTATAAGTAGAAAACTTTATTGCAAATTGACAAACATAGCATTGGTCAATGATGCAACTCATGAAAGAATTAATAAGGGAAGAGAAGATTCATGTATAAATATACTATCATGGAAATCTTTTATGATTGTGAGCACCCACCAATATGCCAAAATTGATGACGTTAGAGAAGGAAGACAACTTAATGAGTTATGTTTGTTCATATTCACATAGAAGTTATATTGTCATAGATCCTTCAACATGTGGTGTTTCCCCTATCTTTGCTAGCCAAAAACTCCGCACTAAGTAGAGATAGTACTGGTGCATCCAAAACCCTTAACCCTATCTTGTTTGAGAGTCCACCATACATACCTATGGATTGAGTAAGATCCTTCAATAAGTTGTCATCGGTGCAAAAAGGGCAATAAAATTGCTTATAAAAATGTGAGATCATTTAGTGTAAGGGAAAATTGAGCGTTGTACGAACTTGTGATAGTGAAGAATAAAAGCGACATACTTCATAATGCCATCACAAGGGGAAATATAATGTGACGTTCTCTTGCACTAAGGGGTTGAGCATATAAACAAAAAGTGCATGGCAACCTCTACTTCCCTCTGCGAAGGGCCTATCTTTTACTTTCATTCAAGAGTCAAAGTTTTTCTCTCTATTCCTTTTATTTTTCTCCTTTGTAAGCATCATGTGGTGAGTAAAGATCTAGGCACATATATCCAATTGAATATGGGTGGCATAAGTTATTATTGTTGACATCACCCATGAGGTGAGTGTGTGATACATCTCCAACGTATCTATAATTTTTGATTGTTCCTTGCTATTATATTACCCGTTTTGGATGTTTATGGGCTTTACTTTACACTTTTATATCATTTTGGGACTAACCTAATAACCGGAGGACCAGCCCGTATTGCTATTTTTTTGCCTATTTCAGTGTTTCGAAGAAAAGGAATATCAAACGGAGTCCAAACGGAATGAAACCTTCGGGAGCATGATTTTTGGAACAAACATGATCCAGAGGACTTGGAGTGCAAGTCAAGAAGCAATCGAGGAAGCCACGAGGGTGGAGGGCGCGCCCCCCTATCTCGTGGGCCCCTCGGGCGTCCACCGACCTACTTCTTCCTCCTATATATACCCATGTACCCCGAGAACATCAAAGGCGACCACGAAAAACTATTTCCACCACCGTAACCTTCTATATGCGCGAGATCCCATCTTGGAGCCTTTGCCGGTGCTCCGCCGGAGGGGGAATCAACCACGGAGGGCTTCTACATCAACACCATAGCTTCTCCAATGAGTTGTGAGTAGTTTACCATAGACCTTCGGGTCCGTAGTTATTAGCTAGATGGCTTTTTCTCTCTCTTTGAATCTCAATACCATGTTCTCTTTGATCTTCTTGGAGATCTATTCGATGTAACTCTTTTTGCGGTGTGTTTGTCGAGATCCGATGAATTGTGGGTTTATGATCAAGTTTACCTATGAGAAATATTTGAATCTCCTCTAAATTCTTTTATATGTGACTAAGTTATCTTTGCAAGTCTCTTCGAATTATCAGTTTGGTTTGGCCTACTAGATTGATCTTTCTTGCAATGGGAGAAGTGCTTAGCTTTGGGTTCAATCTTGCGGTGTCCTTTCCCAGTGACAGCAGGGGCAGCAAGGCACGTATTGTATTGTTGCCATCGAGTATAAAAGGATGGGGTTTATATCATATCGCATGAGTTTATCCCTCTACATCATGTCATCTTTCTTAATGCGTTACTCTGTTCTTTATGAACTTAATACTCTAGATGCATGCTGGATAGCGGTCGATGTGTGGAGTAATAGTGGTAGATGCAGGCAGGAGTCGGTCTACTTGTCACGGACGTGATGCCTATATACATGATCATGCCTAGATAATCTCATAATTATTCGCTTTTCTATCAATTGCTCGACAGTAATTTGTTCACCCACCGTAATACTTATGCTATGTTGAGAGAAGCCACTAGTGAAATCTATGCCCCCCGGGTCTATCTTTTATCATATAAGCTTTCAATCTACTTTTATTTGCATCTTTACTTTTCCAATCTATATTATAAAATACCAAAAATATATTTATCTTATCATATTATCTCTATCATATCTCACTTTCGCAAGTGGTCGTGAAGGGATTGACAACCCCTTTATAGCGTTGGTTGCGACTTCTTTGTTTGTTTGTGTAGGTGCGTGGGACTTTTGAGGAGCTTCCTACTGGATTCACTACAGGAATCAGCTACTTTGCCGTCTGCCACGGCGGACGGCAAAGGCATGAATGGCGGACGACAAAGGTCTTTGCCGTCCCCCGCGGACGGAAAAAGTGGACGGCAAAGTAAGGTCCGGCAAACAGCTACTTTGCCATCTGCTTTACGCGGCTGACGGCAAAGGGGCCTTTGCCATCAGCAGCAGACGGCAAAAATTGCGCTGTTAGTCCGTTAGGTGGCTAACGGCAGCCCTTTGTCGTCCGCCGCTGACGGCAAAATTTGTCCTGCCTTTGCCGGCCGCCGTATGATGCCAGTTAGACGTCACTACTCTTTGTCGTCTGCTAGGCAAACTGGCCAAATGGGTCAGCTCCCAGGAAGCACAGTTGGCTGCCACATGTCTTCTTTGCCGTCCGCGGCTGATAGCAAAGAGGCCGTTGCCGTCGGTGGCTGACGGCAAAGAGCCTGTATATTGGCTCTTTTTTTCGTTTTTTTGAATCCAACAATTTTCACAGCAAATATATATGACATATATAGATATATTTCATAGGGCTATTTAGCAGCAAACATATCACATATCCAGCACATAATTAAGTTTCATCCATTCATACATAAGCAAGTTCCATCCATACACATTGTTCCATCCATATACATATTACAATGCAAAGTTTGATCAAGATAGCAAGTTCCATCATAGCAAGCTAGATACAATGCAAAGTTTCATCAAAGAAAAAACAAGCACTCCATCATAGCAAACTAGCTTCCAGGAAGTGAATGAGATCTGCAAAATGGCAAATAAGAAAGTTAGAAATAGGTGACTAGAAGAAGAAGACTAGAACAAGAAGTATATGTCATTTATGAGCTAACTTAGGTTAAATGGATCATATATGAGCTAACTAAGTTGAAATGGGTCGTTTACGAGCTAACTAAGGTGAAATGGATCATCTATGAGCTAACTTAGTTGAAATGGGTCGTTTATGAGCTAACTAAGGTGAAATGGATAGTTTTTGAGCTAACTAAGTTGAAATGGATCGTTTATGAGCTAAGTAAGGTGAAATGGATCGTTTCTTAGCTAACTAAGGAGAAATGAATCATTTTTGAGCTAACTAAGGTGAAATGGATCATTTAAGAGCTAATTTAGGTGAAATGGATCGTTTTTAGCTAACTTCGGTGAAATGGATCGTTTTTGAGCCAACTTCGGTGCAATGGATCGTTTATGAGCTAACTTAGTTGAAATGGATCGTTTATGAGCTAAGTAAGGTGAAATGGATCATTTTTTAGCTAACTAAGGTGAAATGGATCATTTTTGAGCTAACTAAGGTGAAATGGATCATTTAAGAGCTAATTTAGGTGAAATGGATCGTTTTTGAGCTAACTTTGGTGAAATGGATCGTTTTTTAGCTAACTTCGGTGAAATGGATCGTTTATGAGCTAACTTAGTTGAAATGGATCATTTCTGAGCTAAATTAGTAAAAAACATCATTTTAGAGCTAACCTAGATGTGATGGGTCATTTTGGAGCTAACCTAGGTAAGCTGGGTCATTTTGGAGCTAACCTAGGTAAGATGGGTCATTTTGGAGCTAACCTAGGTGAAATGGATCGTTTATGAGCTAATCTAGGTAAAATGGGTCATTTTAGAGCCAAGTTGGGTAAATGCATCATTTAGAGCTAACCTAGGTAAGATGGGTCATTTTGGAGCTAACCTAGGTAAAATGGGTCATTTTAGAGCTAACGTAGGTAAAATGGATCATTTAGGAGCTAATCTAGTTAAAATAGGTCATTTTAGAGCTAACTTGGGTAAAATGGATCATTTATCAGCTAAGTAAGGTAAAAATGGGTCATTTTAGAGCTAACTTAGGTAAAATGGGATCGTTTATGAGCTAACTAAGCTAATTATGCCATTTTCACATAAGTAAGCTAAGTACATATCGTTTTAGAGCTAACATAGGTAAAATGGATGGTTTTGGAGGTTAGTGAGCTTTTGGAGGAAAAGAAGCTAACTCTAAGTCATTATGGTAAGCATATTGGAGGAAATAAAGCTAAGTCTAGGTCTTTATGCATTTGTTAAGAAAAACACTAGAGACACTTACCGTGATCATGGAGGTGTTGTAGCGGGGTGGCTCGTGCCGGTAGCTGGAGCAGGGTCGTGCGATGCTTGTCTGGAGTTACGCTGCAACAAAGATCATTTCCAATGTCTCGTTAGCATGATGACACTCAAATGTTAAGACTAGCAAGTAATGTCCATTCAAATTAAACTCACCGTGGTCCCAGGAGCAATCACTGGCATCGGCGGAGCGGTCTGACCGGACTTCTCGCGCACAGACTGCACATTTGGTTTTGACAACTCAGTCATACTAGTTAGTAATGAGACAAACACTACATGAATGTTTTGGCTAATGTGTAGAAAAAACTTACCACAAGGAGCTCGTACATGGCCCTTGCCTGCATGTCATTCCATGCCCTCTCCTCCTCCAACATCTTTGTCGTCCTCTCCTCCAACTCCCGCTGCCTCTCCGCCGCCTCCGCCAGAAGTTTCTCCATTCTATCTCTCTCACTTTGTATAGCAGCCTGCAACACCACTCCTCGTTACCATTTGTAATCATTGATGGAAGCGCACACAATGTAATGGAGAAAGATAGCTGCTACGTATAACTAACCTTGAAGGCGAGTTGGACTGGCCGTTCACAAGAAATTGCCTACTGGGAAGGTGCCGTGCCCTGATGGTTTCATGGCCCAGTTCTTGCGCTCCCGCTGGGATATCATCAAGGGAGATCTTTGTGACGCCTTTGACGAGCTCTTCTCTTCGAATGGGCGTGGATTCCAAAAGCTGAATGAGGCCTTCTCACCCTTCTCTCAAAGAGGGCGCATCCTCATTGTTTGATTATGGACCAATCAGCCTTGTCCACCCGATTGCGAAGCTTTTCGCCAATGTTCTCTCCCTCTGTCTTGCATCGTGGCTTGGTGAGATAATCTCGGTGAACCTGCAGAGCGCTTTCATCACCGGGCGGAGCATCCATGACATTTCCTGCTGGTTCAACAGACGGCCTGCCTACTGCATAATCTCAAATCACCACGTGTGCTCCTCAAGCTTGACATTGGCATGGGCCTTCAATTCTATGTCATGGCCCTTCCTGATCGACGTGTTGTGGCACTTGGGCTTTGTAAACCGCTGGTGCAACTGGATTTCATTCTCGTATCCACGGCTTCAACACGGGTCCTCATTAACTCGCCCTCCAATCTACCATGCACGCTGTTTGTGCCAAGGTGATCCCTTGTCACCTATGCTCTTCACCATCTCCATTGATGCGTTGAACTCCCTTCTTTGATTCACAATGATCAATGGCGTTCTCTATCAGCTCACTAACTGGCATGCCGCCTTGAGCATCTCTCTGTTTGTTGATGATGTCGTCGCCTTTTGCCACCTAGAGCCCCATGAGCTAGCGGTGGTGCGGCAAATCCTCCAGACTTTTGGTGATGCATCAGGACTTTGCACAAATTTCATGAAGTGCTTAGCCACTCCCATTCAGTGCACCCCAGGATGCATGTTTTGGCATTGGTGATGCCCTAGCATGCCCAGTGACGCCATTCCCATTCACCTACCTAGGCTTACCACTTTCCATCTGCAAGACCCTCTCTTCATCTTTGCCTCCATTGGTGGAGAGAATGCTGAAGAAACTGGCTACTTGGAAGGCTTCCCTTCTCTCCTGCGGTGAGCGCCTCGCCCTAGTGTGGCATGTCCCATTGGCCATGCCGTAGTACTCCTCCTTATATGGCTATAAACCCGCACATCCTCAAGAAGGTGATTCGCGTCATGAGAGATTTTCTTTGGCATGGTAGAAAGGACGCCAAGGCTGATCATGCCTTGTTTTCTGTTATGAGTCTGTCACCCACTCAAGCTAGGATGGGTTGGAATGCGTAATCTATAGAAGATTGGTATTGCGCTACCCATTCGATGGACATGGATTCAGGCTACCAATGATAGCTGCCCCTGGCGTCTCCTCCACCTGCCCCATTATTCCGTAGTTGCGCAATATTTCCATGCCTCCACCACCTGCAACATCGGCGATGGCAGTTGTCAGTGTCAAAACCGGCAGATCTAGGGTAGGGAGGCCCAAGCTGTATGTCTGAGGATCGATGGTAACTATGATTAAAAGGACACAATATTTACTCAGGTTCGGGCCCTCTTAATGGAGGTAAAACCCTACTCCTGCTTGATTATATTCGATGAGTATAGGGGTTACAAGAGTTGATCTACCTCGAGATCATAATGGCTAAACCCTAGCTTGGATAGCCTATCAATGTTGTGATCCTGCCTTCAATCTAACCCTCCGGTTTATATAGATACCGGAGGGGCTTAGGGTTGTACAAAGTCGGTTTAACAGAAAGGAAATAGTATATCCAGACACCTAAACTTGCCATCCACGTATATGGCAGTCCCCACCAGACATGAGAAGTGGTCTTCTTCTTGAATCCTGCCGGCCGACCCATATTAGATAGACCGGACGCCCGAGGACCCCTTAGTCCAGGACTCCCTCAACAGTGCGTGCAAATTCTGGTGTGGTGAGAACCAGGTTGTAGCCTAGTGGCAAAGGTGGGCAGTGGAACACCTTGCAGCCAGGGTTTGAATCCCGTCGGGATCGAATTTCTAGTTCCTCACTTGGGTGGGCTTCTTCTATAGAACTATGTGCTGGGTGCTAGTGCCTATGGATCTCACCCAAATTCTGGTCTGGCCGCTGGCTTGACCGTCGGTCCATCACCGAGATTGCTCCCACCCTGGTCTCCATTGTCCCCAAGCGGAAGCGCATGCAACTCATTATCTGCAATGGCCTGCACGACTACCGCCACCCCATCCTGAGCCGGACTAGCTCCTGTTTATGCTTTGTCTGGGGTTTGTTTTGCTGTGCCCCCAGCGATTATTTGAGACCTACTTGTACTTGAGCCGACCTTGACTTTTTGTTGGATGCTTGGTGTTGTTGCTTTATAATATAAAGCGGGGGGAAACCCTTTTTCATATAGCCTGCACGACCACCCTGGATCAGCGACATGATGGTGCACTTGGGCCCCTAGCCATGATGGACTACATCAATGTGTGGTGGCGCTTACAACAGATCGCGCTCAATGACCTCCTGGACACGCTATCCTAGCTTTGAATTGCCAGCGAGAATTAGGGCCTCTTTGATTCGTAGGTTTTTTAAAACGTAGGAATAGGAAAAGTATAGGATTGGAGTGGCATGCCCACTTGAATCCCATTGGATTAGCAATGAGTGTTTGATGGCACAGGAAAAACAAAGGAATTGTAAAAAGAGGTTGGAGTGGATGTTAGATTTCCTATAAAATGTAGTACAAAAGATTCCATAGGAAAAATTTCTATGGGATTCAATCCTATGAATCAAAGGAGCAACATAGAAAAAAAACTCCTAAGGATTTCAATCCTCCAGTAATCCTATAAAATTCCTTTGAATCAAAGGAGCCCTTATTCTTTCCATGGATCAACAATGGCGCCACATTGGAGATTGACATGGAAGAATTTGGCTCCCCTCAACGTGAAATTCTTCCTTTGTATGATCTCACTCAATCGCTGTTGGACCATTGACCTTGCACGACATGGGCTCCAGCACGACCCTCTCTGCACCCTTTGGGCGCAAGAACTAGAGACCCTACACCACGTGCTCGTGGGTTATGTATTCTCTAGGATAACTTGGCATGAGATCCTCTCATGATGCAGAACTAGACAGGGATTTAGGCCCTAGGCAGCTCGGGCGACTGCCTAGGGTGTGACGGCGATTCCCTTCATTGATTGTAGCTACAATATAGTACTATAGCTACACTGCTCCAAAGCTGCCCTGGGCCTGCCATTTTCCTGGGTTTGCCCCTGTGCAGAACCACTACCTCACCGTCCCCGCAAAGTTGTTTTTACCGGTTCTGGTAGGCAGTGGCGGATCCAGGACCCAAGCCGGGGGGGGGGGGGGCTGGGCCTGGGGCGTGAAGATCAAACACTTTGTTCATTTTAGCATATCAGACACTGTAGCTCCACTGTTGCGCTATTGTAGCAGGCTTGGGGCTCAGGGCTTGGCCCAATCCTGGGTCCGCCCTTGCCGGTAGGTACCGATGGTCTTGCTACCAATAAGGTACTCCCATATGTAAAGTTGTTGGACCATATGCATGTGTATATGAAAATATTTAGTGCAAAGACATCTCTTGTATTTCTGACTTTAGTCAAATCAATGTCATGATAGCCTAGTATTTTTTTAACAAGTGCGGTACGCATGCATGCATGCATGAAGCATCTCTCGTCTCTCCCTCTTTCCAACATATTCATGCATTTTATCTTTGTTTTAAATTGGCAATTCCCAATATCTTCACCAGTAATTTCCTATTATTGAATTTTATATATATTGAAACTAAACACACGGTCTTCAGAACAAGACCAATCTTGAATATATATAAACTAGTTTACTTTTTGCTATTTCAATCATATCAAAATTTTAATTTCACTCACTTAAAATTTATTTATTCACAAAAATAGAAATTAGTTATTGAAACCACTTTTCTGTAGAAAAATATCATGCATATGCAATTTTCAGTGTGAAATATGTGAAACTTGTTAATTCAAAAATGTGACACTAGTTCTTCAAAAATGTGAAGATGCTTATTTCAATTTATTTTTTAAAATGCACGAAATATTATTTTCAAACTAGTAAAATCGTTTTTTGAAATAAGTGAAACCATTTTTCTGGAGTAAGTGAAACCAATATTTTGAGATGTGTGAAATCTTTTTTCATACACATGTCACATTTTTTGGTGTCAAATACATTAATCTTGTTATTTCAGAATATTGAAACTAGTTATTTCAAACATTTGAAACTGATTATTTCAAAACTTTTTTTAAACGAGCAAAATCTATTTTACGAAGCGAGTGAAATTGTTTTTTGAAATAATTGAAATATTTTTCCAAAATAATTGGAATTAGTTATTCTGAACAACTCAAATCATGTTTTTTGGCAAAATGTAGGAAATCAATCTCTTAATGATTGATTTTTTTTTTGAAATGATTGAAATTATATTCTGAAATGAGTGAAGTGAGTTTTATGCAACAATTTAGGTCCATTTTTCAATATGTGAAACTGTTATTTCAGAAATGTGAATGGGATTGTTTCATGTGTGAAACTGATTATTCACACATGTGTGAAAATGATTTTTTTAAATAAGTGAAATCAAATTTCTAAAATAAGTGAAATCATTTTTTAGTTGAGTGAACTAATTTCTGAAATGAGTGAAATCTTTTAGTTTTTTATACACAAGATACATATTTCACTGTGAACTACGTGAAACTTGTTATTTCAAAATTTTGAAACTAGTTATTTGTAACATATGAAATTGATTGTTTCAAATCTTTTTTATAAATGAGCGGAAGCTGTTCGTATGAAGTGGGTGATTTTTTGAATTCATAATTTTTTGAATCAAGTGGAATAGGTTTCTTAAATAATTCAAATCATTTTTTGCATTGAGTAAAATAAATTTTGAAATAAGGTTTCTCACAGTCAAATATGTTTCGGAAACTGAGTGAAGTTACTTTTCTGAAAAGTATGACATCATTTTTTTTAAATGAGTGAAATCTATTTTTTTAAGTGAGTGAAATTAGTTTTTTTAACGAATAAAATAAGTTTTAGTTTTTTTAAAAAAGTTATCCATGAAATTTTAACTCGTTGGAGACGTATCAGCATCCCCAAGCTTAATTCCTGCTCGTCCTCGAGTAGATAAATGATAAAAACTGAATTTTTGATGTGGAATGTTGCCTAACATGTTCATCAAATAATCTTTTCTTTGTAGCATGGACATTTGGATTTTTATATGGTTCAAAGCAATAGTCTAGTTTTGGCATGAAGACTTTAATACTCAAGCATATCAATAAGCAACCATGTTTTTAAAAATATCAACACTAAAGAAAGTTATCCCTAACCCATTATGCTCAATCATTGATCCATTCATGAAACACACTCGCATATTAGCTACACCCAATGCTCAAGTACGATCATAGTGCCCCTTAGTTGGCGCTTTATAAGAGATGCTGGAGACTCAAGTAAAAATAAAAATTGCATAAAGTAAATAGAAAGGCCATTCGCAGAGGGAAGTAGGTATTTGTAGAGGTCCCAGTTCTCAAAGCGAAAAAGATAGAGATAAAACATTTTGGGTGACATGCTTTTCCTTTCAACGAAATTGATCGAGTAGTTCCCAATACTTTCCATGCTAGATATATCATAGGCGGTTCCCAAACAGAAAATAAAGTTTATTCCTTTTTCCACCATACTTTCACTTTCCATGGCTAGTCGTATCCACGGGTGCCTTCCATACCAACACTTTCCAAGGAATTTATTATTTGACAACATAAAGTAAATTCATTTTTCATTTCAGGACTGGGCATCCCTAATACCTTTTCCATACTCTCTTCCAATGACAAGTGAATAAAAACTCATCTTGTGTCGTGGGAAACCACGACCACCTATGGGACCAGGACGGCCCCTTGCTGGTTTAGCAGGGGGAGTCGCGTTGCATAAAGAGCAGACCAATGCATGGCAGCACGACAGGGATCACACAAGCAGTTTTACCCAGGTTCGGGACGCCGGAGGCGTAAAACCCTACTCCTGCTTTGGTGGATTGATTGGGAAAAGGTGGTGGTGGTGCGTTGTATACTTGCCTGGAAGGGTCGCTTCGGGGCAGTGGCCACTATGCGTGTACGGGTGTGTGTGTGATCTAAGTTTTCCCACCCCTCAAATCATTGCCACGGGCCTCCATTTATAGTCCAAGGGGTCACCAAAGTGGCAAATTGGTCATTAGACACTGATATGATAGCAAACAGTGCTACCATACCTAACTCTACAGGCTGACAGCGTGCATTTAATGCGCCGCTTAATGTTATGTCAGTTGTCGCCCAGCAAGGCTTGCCGTGCTAATTTGCCAGCTTCATGCCTGCTCGCTTGACACGTCTCTGGATGGTTGTCATTTGTGGGTTCATTTGGTAAAAAGTGGCCGCCTGTTACGTCTCGAGCTTGCATTGGTTTTCCCCGAAGAGGAGGGGGTGATGCAGCACAGTAGCGTAAGTATTTCCCTCTGTTTTTGAGAACCAGGGTATCAATCCAGTAGGAGGTCACGCGCAAGTCCCTCGTACCTGCACAAAATGATAGCAACTCACAACCAATGCTTAGGGGTTGTCAATCCCTTCATGGTCACTTACGAGAGTGAGATCTGATAGAGATAATATTTTTGGTATTTTTGGTATAAAGATGCAAAGTAAAAAGGTAAAAGCAAAACAAGTAAATAAAGTGATGGGGATTGATATGATGAGAATAGACCCGGGGGCCATAGGTTTCACTAGTGGCTACTCTCAAGAGCATAAGTATTCTACGGTGGGTGAACAAATTACTGTTGAGCAATTGATAGAATTGAGCATAGTTATGAGGTTATCTAGGTATGATCATGTATATAGGCATCACGTCCGAGACAAGTAGATCGAAACGATTCTCCATCTACTACTATTACTCCATTCATCGACCACTATCCAGCATGCATCTAGAGTATTAAGTTAAAAACAGAGTAACACCTTAAGCAAGATGACATGATGTAGAGGAATAAATTCATGAAATATGATAAAAAACCCCATCTTGTTATCCTCGATGGCAACAATACAATACATGCCTTGCAACTCTTTCTGTCACTGAGTAAGGACACCACAAGATTGAACCCAAAGCCAGGCACTTCTCCCATTGCAAGAACTACCAATCTAGTTGGCCAAACCAAACGGATAATTCGAAGAGACTTGCAAAGATAACTCAATCATACATAAAAGAATTCAGAGAAGATTCAAATATTATTCATAGATAAGTTGGAGCATAAACCCACAATTCATCGGTCTCAACAAACACACCGCAAAAAGAAGATTACATCAAATAGATCTCCACGAGAGAGGGGGAGAACATTGTATTGAGATCCAAAAAGAGAGAAGAAGCCATCTAGCTACTAACTATGGACCCGAAGGTCTAAAGTAAATTACTCACACTTCATCGGAGGGGATATGGTGTTGATGTAGAAGCCCTCCGTGATGGATGCCCTCTCCGGCGGAGCTCCGGAACAGGCCCCAAGATGGGATCTCGTGGATACAGAAGGTTGCGGCGGTGGAATTAGGTTTTTGGCTCCGTCCCTGGTCTATTGGGATACGTAGGTATATATAGGAGGAAGGAGTACGTCGGTGGAGCTCCGAGGGGCCCACGAGGTAGGGGGGCGCGCCCAGGGGGGCGCCCTCCACACTCTTGACCTCCTCGGAAGCTTTTTGGAGTAGGGTCCAAGTCTCCTGGATCGCGTTCGGTGAGAAAATCACGTTCCCGAAGGTTTCATTCCGTTTGGACTCCGTTTGATATTCCGTTTCCTTCAAACACTGAAATAGGCAAAAACCAACAATTCTGGGCTGGGCCTCGGGTTAATAGGTTAGTCCCAAAAATAATATAAAAGTGAAAAATAAAGCCCAATATAGTCCAAAACAGTAGATAAAGTAGCATGGAGCAATCAAAAATTATAGATACGTTGGAGACGTATCAAGCATCCCCAAGCTTAATTCCTACTCGTCCTCGAGTAGGTAAGTGATAAAAAGGAGAATTTTTGATGCGGAGTGATACTTTGGCATAATTTCAATGTAAATCTTCTTAATCATGGTATGAATATTCAGATCCGAAAGATTCAGGATAAAAGTTCATATTGACATAAAAAATAATAATACTTCAAGCATACTAATCAAGCAATTATGTCATCTCAAAATAACATGGCCAAAGAAAGTTCATCCCTACAAAATCATATAGTTAGGCTATGCTTCATTTTCGTCACACAAAGATGTTCCCAACTTCTATACCCCCGATGACAAGCCAAGCAATTGTTTCATACTTTTTAATGCACTGCAGCTTTTTCAACCCTCACGCAATATATGAGCGCAAGCCATGGATATAGCACTATAGGTGGAATAGAATATGATGATGGGGATTGTGTGGAGAAGACAAAAAAGGAGAAAGTCTCATATTGACGAGGATAATCAACGGGCTACGGAGATGCCCATCAATTGATGTCAACATGAGGAGTAGGGATTTCCATGCAATGGACGCACTAGAGCTATGAATGCTCAAGTAAAGAAAACTAGTGGGTGTGCATCCAACTCGCTTGCTCATGAAGACCCAGGGCATTTTGAGGAAGCCCATCATTGGAATATACAAGCCAAGTTCTATAATGAAAAATTCCCACTAGTATGAACAAGATAATTTATGAGACTCACTATGTGAAAAACATGGTGCTATTTTGAAGCACAAATATATGAGACTCACTACATGAAGAACAAGGTGCTACTTTGAAGCACAAATATACGAGACTCACTACATGAAGAACAAGGTGCTACTTTGAAGCACAAGTGTGGTAAAGGATAGTAACATTACCCCTTCTCTCTTTTTTCTCTCATTTTTTTTATTTTTTTTATTTTTTTTCATTTTTTTATTTGGGCCTTTTCTCTTTTTTTATGGCCTCTTTTTTTATTTGGGCTTCCTTGGCCTCTTTTGATTTTGTCCGGAGTCTCATCACGACTTGTGGGGGAATCATAGTCTCCATCATCCTTTTCCTCACTGGGGCAATGCTCTAATAATGATGATCATCACACTTTTATTACAACAACTTGATATTACAACTCGAAACTAGAACAAGATATGACTCTATATAAATGCCTCCGGCGGTGTACTGGGATGGTGCAATGAATCAAGAGTGACATGTATGAAAAATAATGCGTGGTGGCTTTGCCACAAATACAATGTCAACTACATGATCATGCAATGGCAATATGACAAAAGTAAAGTATGTCATGATGAACGGAACGGTGGAAAGTTGCATGGCAATATATCTCGGAATGGCTATGGAAATGCCATAATAGGTAGGTATGGTGGCTGTTTTGAGAAAGATATAAGGAGGTTTATGTGTGTAAGAGCGTATCATATCACGGGGTTTGGATGTACCGGCGAAGTTTGCACCAACTCTCAATGTGAGAAAGGGCAATGCACGGTACCGAAGAGGCTAGCAAAGGCCGAAAGGTAAAAGTGTGTATAATCCATGGACTCACATTAGTCATAAAGAACTCATATACTTATTGCAAAAGTTTATTAGCCCTCAAAGCAAAGTACTACTATGCATGCCCCTAGGGGGATAGATTGGTAGGAAAAGACCATCGCTCGTCCCTGACTGCCACTCATAAGGATGCACAAGCCAGGTACACTTCATGCTTCAAATTTGTTACACAACTTTACCCATACGTGCATGCTACGGGATTTACAAACTTCAACACAAGTATTTCTCAAATTCACAACTACTCAACTAGCACGACTTTGATATTATTACCTCCATATCTCAAAACAACTATTAAGCATTATATTTACCTTAGTATTCAATTCACTCAAAAGAAAGTTTCACATATCTCGAACACTAAGTATATTAACATTAAGAAAATTACCATGCTATTAATGACACTCATAATAATCTAAGTGAAGCATGAGAGATCATGTTTCTTTAAAACAAATCCACCGCCGTTCTCTAAAAGATCTAAGTGAAGCACAAGAGCAAAAATTATCACGCTCAAAAAGATATAAGTGAAGCACATAGAGTATTCTAACAAATTCCAAATCATGTATGGCTCTCTCAAAAGGTGTGTACAGCAAGGATGATTGTGGTAGACTAACAAGCAAATACACAAATAATACAAGACGCTCCAAGCAAAACACATATCATGTTGGTGAATAAAAATATAGCTCCAAGTAAATTACCGATGGAAATGGACGAAAGAGGGGATGCCTTCCGGGGCATCCCCAAGCTTTGACTTTTTGGTGTCCTTGTATTATCTTGGGGGTGACATGGGAATCCCCAAGTTTAGGCTCTTGCCACTCCTTGTTCCATAATCCATCAAAAGAATTCACCCAAAACTTGAAAACTTCACAACACAAAACTCAACAGAAATCTCGTGAGCTCCGTTAGAGAAAGAAAACAAAAGACTACTTCAAGGTACTGTAATGAACTCATTGTTTATTTATATTGGTGTTAAACCTACTGTATTCCATCTTCTCTATGGTTTATAAACTAATTTACTAACCATAGATTCATCAAAATAAGCAAACAACACACGAAAAACAGAATCTGTCAGAAACAGAACAGTCTGTAGTAATCTGTAACTAACGCAAACTTCTGGAACTCTAAAAATTCTACCAAAATAGGAAGTCCGGGACAATTTGTTTATTGATCATCAGCAAAAAGAATCAACACAAAAGCACTCTCCAGTAAAAAAGGCAGCTAATCTCGTGAGTGCTAAGGTTTCTGTTTTTCAGCAGAATCAAATCAACTATCATCGTAGGTTATCCTATAGGTCTTACTTGGCACAAACACTAATTAAAACATAAAACCACATCCAAACAGAAGGTAGATGGATTATTTATTCCTAAAAAAACACAAAATAAAATTGGGTTGCCTCCAACAAGCGCTATCGTTTAACGCCCCTAGCTAGGCATAAAAGCAAGGATAGATCTAGGTATTGCCATCTTTGGTAGGCAATCCATAAGTGGCTCTCATGATAGATTCATATGGTAATTTTATTTTCTTTTCTAGGAAAGTGTTTCATGCCCTTCCTTAAGGGAAATTGGAATCTAATATTCCCTTCCTTCATATCGATAATTGCACCAATCGTTCTAAGGAAATGTCTACCAAGAATAATAGGACATGAAGGATTGCAATCTATATCTAGAACGATAAAATCTACGGGCACATAATTCCTATTTGCAACAATAAGAACATCATTAATTCTTCCCATAGGTTTTTTATAGTGGAATCCGCAAGATGCAAGTTTAGAGAACAATCATCAAAGTCACGGAAATCTAGCAAATCACATAAAGTTTTGGGAATAGTAGAGACACTAGCACCCAAATCACATAAAGCATGAAACTCAAAATCTTTAATTTTAATTTTAATAGTAGGTTACCACTCATCATGGAGTTTTCTAGGGATGGAAACTTTCAACTCAAGCTTTTCTTCATAGGATTGCATCAAGGCATCAACAATGTGTTCGGTAAAGGCCTCATTTTGACTATAAGCATGAGGAGAATTTAACACGGATTGCAACAAGGAAATACAATCAATCAAAGAGCAATTTTCATAATTAAATTCCTTGAGATCCAAAATAGTAGGTTTAGCAACATCATGGTTTTTATTTATTTCAATCCTACTTTCATCAATTTCATCATCAAGATCTAGAAACTCAGAATTCTTAGAACGCCTTCTAGGTAAGGGAAGGTCATATTCAGATTCATCAAGATTCATATTGCAAAACAAAGATTTAATAGGGGACATCAATAAATTTTAGATCTTCATCTTGATTTTCATAGTTGTTCGGTTTAGCGGCCATCTTGTTGACTAAGGTAGCTTGCATATCCGAAACTTTAGCGGTCATCTTTTCAAGATGAGCAATTTGGACTCTTACACCATCAAATTATTTAGACATATCATCGAGCTCTTTATTTATATAACTCATAAAAGTCTTTTGTTCCTTAAGCTCGTTTCTAAAGAAATTATTATGTTCAAATTGCAAGACCATAAACTTCCTGACATTGTTTTCCATCTCTTCTAGCCTTTTAAAGTGAAGATCACCAAACTTAGGCAAGGCCATTACAGCAAACAAGCAAACTAGCACACGAGTAAACAAAAGGGAAAAGAAGAGGAGATTGGGAAAGAGAGGGCGAATAAAACGGCAAGGGTGAAGTGGGGGAGAGGAAAACGAGAGGAAAATGACAAATAATGTAATGCAAGAGATAGGGATTGCGATGGGTACTTGGTATGTTGACTTTTGCATAAGCCTCCCCGGCAACGGCGCCAGAAATCCTTCTTGCTACGTCTCGAGCTTGCGTTGGTTTTCCCCGAAGAGGAGGGGGTGATGTAGCACAGTAGCATAAGTATTTTCCTCAGTTTTTGAGAACCAAGGTATCAATCCAGTAGGAGGTCACGCGCAAGTCCCTCGTACCTGCACAAAATGATAGCAACTCGCAACCAACGCTTAGGGGTTGTCAATCCCTTCACGGTCACTTACGAGAGTGAGATCTGATAGAGATAATATTTTTGGTATTTTTGGTATAAAGATGCAAAGTAAAAAGGTAAAAGCAAAACAAGTAAATAAAGTGATGGAGATTGATATGATGAGAATAGACCCGGGGGCCATAGGTTTCACTAGTGGCTTCTCTCAAGAGCATAAGTATTCTACGGTGGGTGAACAAATTAATGTTGAGCAATTGATAGAATTGAGCATAGTTATGAGGTTATCTAGGTATGATCATGTATATAGGCATCACGTCCGAGACAAGTAGATCGAAACGATTCTTCATCTACTACTATTACTCCACTGATCGACCGCTATCCAGCATGCATCTAGAGTATTAAGTTAAAAACAGAGTAACAGCTTAAGCAATTTGACATGATGTAGAGAAATAAATTCATGCAATATGATAAAAACCCATCTTGTTATCCTTGATGGAAACAATACAATACGTGTCTTGCAACTCTTTCTGTCCCTGAGTAAGGACACCGCAAGATTGAACCCAAAGCCATGCACTTCTCCCATTGCAAGAACTACCAATCTAGTTGGCCAAACCAAACGGATAATTCGAAGAGACTTGCAAAGATAACTCAATCATACATAAAAGAATTCAGAGAAGATTCAAATATTATTCATAGATAAGTTGGATCATAAAACCACAATTCATCGGTCTCAACAAACAAACCGCAAAAAGAAGATTACATCGAATAGATCTCCATGAGAGAGGGGGAGAACATTGTATTGAGATCCAAAAAGAGAGAAGAAGCCATCTAGCTACTAACTATGGACCCGAAGGTCTGAAGTAAACTACTCACACTTCATAGGAGGGGCTATGGTGTTGATGTAGAAGCCCTCCGTGATGGATGCCCTCTCTGGCGGAGCTCCGGAATGGGCCCCAAGATGGGATCTCGTGGATACAGAAGGTTGCGGCGGTGGAATTAGGTTTTTGGCTCCGTCCCTGGTCTATTGGGGATACATAGGTATATATAGGAGGAAGGAGTACGTCGGTGGAGCTCCGAGGGGCCCACGAGGTAGGGGGCGCGCCCAGGGGGGCGCGTCCTCCACCCTCGTGACCTCCTCGGAAGCTTATTGGAGTAGGGTCCAAGTCTCCTGGATCGTGTTCGGTGAGAAAATCACGTTCCCGAAGGTTTCATTCCGTTTGGACTCCGTTTGATATTTCGTTTCCTCGAAACACTGAAATAGGCAAAAAAAATAGCAATTCTGGGCTGGGCCTCCGGTTAATAGGTTAGTCCCAAAAATAATATAAAAGTGAAAAATAAAGCCCAATATAGTCCAAAACAGTAGATAAAGTAGCATGGAGGAATCAAAAATTATAGATACGTTGGAGACGTATCACCGCCATGTGGCGAATGGTTGCCACTTAATCATCCTGCATCTTGACACCGCACTGATCCACAACGTGGGTTGTGGTGGAGCAGTCGGTGGGGTGATCTGATCTCCGCGAGCCCTGACAGGCCCTGCCGGGACACCTTGGTCCCCTTCTTCTGGGGGTGGCCTCGCCCCTTGTCGGGCTTGCCTGCCCTGCAAGGGAGGCTTCTTCCTTAGTAACATTTGGCCTTTCTGCCTCATTCTTGGTTCCTTCTGATCAGTTAGCTGGTTCTTCGAGTCTCTTGGTCTCTGGTTCTGGTGCTTCAATCTTGATCTTGTGCCTGTGCATAGTCAGGTCAACAAGCCTTGGGTCTGTTGCACCGATAGAAGCCCCCGGGCCTACCCCAACGCTTTGCCGAGCGTCGCCGGGTAGGGCCTAACAAGTGCACATGCAACATTGTTGAAGAAGCTGGTCTCTTGAGATCTCCTTTGCTTCTTCATTGGTCTTGATTCTGGGCTAGTTTCTGGTTTTCCCGTGCGTCGAGCAAAGCAAATGGTGGTGGGACCGCTCAGTAATGGCACGTGAATGACTTTAACGCACATGATTGAAACTGCCAATTTACTCTTCCCATCACGCCCTTATCCTTGGCCACGTATGCCGCATGCATCGCGCAGGGTAGGTAACGTAGGAGCGTGGCGTGGGAGAGCATGATGGCGAGGGCCCGGCTCCCTCGAACTGGTGGAGGAGGGTGGTGGTCGCTCGCCGTGGATCCAGCCCCCAGCCCCCCTCATCTGCCTATAAAAGGGAGAGCATGGGTGGAACGGAGGCATCCAACTGCATCCACTTCTTCTTCTGTCTTGTTCCACCTTGAGTATGCTGGAAAGGGGAGCCTGGGGTTGGCCGCCAGGCTTTAGCTTTGAGTTGAAAATGCCGTGTGGAGATGTTAGGACTTGGGGGGTGAGCTTGGTCCAAGCCCAAGGGGAGGGGCTAGGGATCATTGGAAATCCCAGTACATCCCCTCTCCTTACAGCTAGAGTTGTTGTCTATGAGGGGCACGCCTTCCTGCCTACCAAGGAGGGGAGCGCCATGCTTCTCACCCCTCGGCCGCCCTGGTGGCTCGTTATGTCTTCAGAGGGGGTGCCAAACTACGGTTGTCGGTGTGAAAACCGGCGGATCTCGGGTAGGGGGTCCCGAACTGTGCGTCTAGGCGGATGGTAACAGGAGACAAGGGACACGATGTTTTTACCCAGGTTCGGGCCCTCTCGATGGAGGTAAAACCCTACTCCTGCTTGATTGATATTGATGATATGGGTAGTACAAGAGTGGATCTACCACGAGATCAAGGAGCCTAAACCCTAGAAGCTAGCCTATGGTAAGATTATTGTAATGGTTGTTCGTCCTACGAACTAAAACCCTCCGGTTTATATAGACACCGGAGAGGGCTAGGGTTACACAGAGTCGGTTACAATGGTAGGAGATCTACATATCCGTATTGCCAAGCTTGCCTTCCACACCAAGGAAAGTCCCATCCGGACACGGGACGAAGTCTTCAATCTTGTATCTTCATAGCCTTGGAGTCCAGTCGATGATGATAGTCCGGCTATCCGGACACCCCCTAGTCCAGGACCCCCTCAGTAGCCCCTCAACCAGGCTTCAATGACGACGAGTCCAACGCGCATATTATCTTCGGCATTGCAAGGAGGGTTCTTCCTCCGAATAATTCATAGAAGATTGTGAACACCAGGATAGTGTCCGGCTCTGTAAAATAAATTCCACATACCACCGTACAGAGAATAATATACACACAAGTTCAATCTGCTGACGTATTTTGTGGCGTGACGTCACACCACTACCAAGCCTTTACTTGAATCGTTTTTATTATACCACCTCAGCGCATTTAGCGAAGCGGTTTCCTTGGCACATCTTGTCGAAGCAGAGATCGTGTTCCCCTTATTCCGAGATTCCTATCAATATGGACGTGGGTAACCCAACCGCGCCATTGATTGCGGCGCTTGGGAGATAGGCGAGTTTTACCAGGCCGGTGGGGACGCATAGTCTTCGTCCGCCCATATATAAGGGGATAAGGATCCTCCCTTTTTACCTACGCCTTCTTCCTCCTTTGCCTATCCATCTCCGTGCACTCGAGCTCCAGCACCCAAGTCCACACATCTCACCTCAACCTTCTCCAGCCATGTCCGGAGCGGGAGGCAAGTGGATGGCCTCCTCCGTTACGGAGGGGCACATCGAGAAACTGCGCGGCGCCGGATACCTGTCCAGCGACATCGCGCACCGGCTGCCTGACGAGGGGCAGCTCATCCCCACCCCAGGCCCCATGAGAGGGTCGTATTTCTTCCCCACTTCCTCCGCGGACTAGGCTTCCCACTACATCCCTTCGTCCGGGGGCCCATGTACTACTACGGCCTAGACTTCCACGATCTGGCGCCAAACTTCATCCTCAACATCTCGGCGTTTATCGTCGTGTGCGAGGCCTTCCTCTGCATCCAGCCCCACTTCGGCTTGTGGCTAAAGACCTTCAATGTCAAGCCGAAGGTGGTGAAGGGCGTTCAAGCGGAGTGCGGAGGCGCCATGGTGGGAAAAATGCCCAACGTCATCTGGCTCAAGGGTTCCTTCGTGGAGTCCATCAAAGGGTGGCAATCGGGGTGGTTCTACATCACCGAGCCGCGTGACCCTAAATGGGCAGCGGCCCCCGAGTTCAGATCTGGTACCCCCATGCAGCTCTCCTCCTGGAAAGAGAAGGGCTTGCTATGGGGCAGTTCGGAGGAGCTGACCGGACTCCAGTCCTGTCTCCAGACCCTTGTGAACAAGAAGCTTAAGCTTGTCAACGTGATCCAGGTCATGCTCGTCCGCCAGATTCTCCCCTGCCAACAACGGGCTTTCAATTTGTGGGAGTTTGATCCGGCACAGCACCGGACCCTTAGCGGGCTCTTCGACACAACATACGAAGCTGCCTGGAGGGTGCTGTTCAAGGGCGGAGAAGCCCCCGCATCCGCGACTGAAGATCGCGGATTCAGCATGCAGCGCCCGGCCGGCGCGGTAAGCTATGTTATCCTTTATGGGACATTCATTTCTTTCATAGTTTGACTCTATGTGGGATTTAAAATTCCCCATGCCTTTAACAGGACTGGCAGAGGACGTCCGGACAGGTTAACTGTCCGGCTCCCCTCCCTGCAGACCCAGCGGATACCCGTTTGACGGGGCTGCTAGTCCCGGCACTTTATGTGGTGCCGGAGAAGAAGGCCAAGAAGAAGGCCACGGGAACCCGAAGAAGTTCCCGGCGCCAGGTGGTATCGGAATCGTCGTCCGATGGCTCCGAGGAGGACTCCTCCCCCGAAGACGAGGAGGAGAAACAGGCCTCTCCCCAAGAGGGGGGAGAGAGGAAGAGGAAGGCTTCCCCAACGGGGGAGGCCGAAGGGTCCAAGAAGGGAAGGACCCTTCCTCCGGACTGCTCCGCCAACGCCGGCGATGGCGACGAGGAGTGGCCCTCAAGGGCCAGGCCCCTGGCAAGATCATAAGTATCCGGATTCCTGAATGACCTATAATTTTTCTTTTTGTCACACGGTGTCATTCTAATGCCACATACAACCTATAGTCTGGCCGAGGACGATCTTCCTGCTTCATCGAGCGGGTCCTTGGCTCCGTCGGATGTGGATTCCCTTCCGACCGCCTCAACTCCCCATGATGCTGATGACACCGAGGTGGGATCCCAGGAGGGGACCCATCAGGAGGAGGAGGCTCCGGAGGCGCCGCAAGGCAGCCTCCCGGACTTTGCACCGGACTCCACACCGGAACCTGCAGTGGTTCTAGAGTCCGGCAGGCGACCCCTTCGTAAGAAGGGCAAGACTATGACACCGGCGGCCTCCGTCCAACCGGAGGCGCCGGATAGCTTGTTGGAGGCGCTCAACGGCGCTTCCATTGAGGAAGAACACCGCACTACCATGAGTGCGGTGATTCAGAAGGTTCAGCTCGCCAAGAGCAGGCTGACCGAAGCCTGCAGCAGCCTTCTAACGGGCTTTGAGGTAAGAAATTTAAAATATGTAATGTAATACCGCATAGACAGTAGCCCCTGATGCTCGGTTCGGTGTTCAGAAAGAAAAGCCGGACTGAGGATCTAAAAAGATATACGCAGGAGGTCTAAAAATTATGTCAATATGGGATTGCAGGCTGCGCTGCTGACCTCCGCCGCACTGACTACGGAGGTCGATGCTTTGAAGCAGAACCTCAAACGGTCCGAGAGTGAGCTCGGCCGTGCCAAGAAGCAGCTCGAGGACAGGGAAGGTGAGTAACACCATATTGAATTTGTACATTACAGAAAAGGATTTTGGTTGCAAGAAAAATAACAAGGATAACGTGGGTACTCCAGGGGCCACGAACGAGGTGGCGACCCTGAAGGAGGCGGTGTCTGCGGCCGAGCGCAATGCGGCCGCGGAGCGATCCGAGCGGGAGAAGCAGGAGGCGAGGGTGGCGGAGGTGCAGCAAGAGCTCTAGGCTCTCATGGAAAAACATGAGGGTTTGGAGCGCGACTCGAGGACTCGAGAGTCCGAGCTTGCATCGGCTCTTGAGGGCGCAAAAGCTGCTAAGGCCGAAGCCCACAAGGCCCTCCAGGAGGTCGATGATTTGAAGAAAATAGCAGCGGGTAAGGCTTTTTTCATGCAAAGCAGGCATGTGAAAGTGAATTACATGTTACTTACCCGAATTCGGAGCTCTCTAGGAGCGTTTGCTGATCTGCCTCGCAGCATGTCCGATGCTGCCGCATTCTACCGGGCCGAGGAGGGGAGCTCGACGGAGAAGGTCTTCTGGTCTCAATATGCTGAGGCCGGACATCCGGTGCCCCTTAGCGACCAGCTGAAGCAGCTGGTCGAGCTCCACAAGGTAGCCGAACAGGCCATGAAGGGCCTCATAGTTCGGCTGTGGCCCAAGGAGGCCATGCCTGGGAGCTACTTCGGCCTGGTGCGGTGGCTAGTGGATGCATGTCCCTGGGTGGAGGTCGTCAAGCGCTCTGCCTGCATTGAAGGTGCCCGTCGGGCCCTTGCCCGTGCAAAAGTGCACTGGGGCAGGCTGGATGCTGAGAAGCTTCTGACGGACGCGCCACCAGCGGGCAAGGAGTATCGCACGCCCGAAATGTATTATAAGAGTGTCCTGAAGGGTGCCCGCAAGATTGCGGATGAGTGCTCCAAAGATGTAATATTTGATTAGACTCGAATGTGTTATCCTGTGCGCTGAAAACTTTGTTCATATGCGCTAAGCAACACTTATTGATTTAAAATATTACCTTTTGTGTGGCCTTTTATCAAATCTGAGAGATGGCAAGTCGTCGGCTTCAGCCCCCATGCCACGAGTGCTGGGGTGTTCGGGATAAACTTGAGCGCTCTTGTTCCCATTTTTGGGTCCATCTAGGGAGGCACTCAATACGACGAACAAGGCAATCGGACTTATAGTGCTTGAACACTCTCACTTAGCCATAGAATTCTATAATTTTAAATTTCGGCGAAGCCCCTAGTATTCGGAAGACCGAGTTCGGGGTGCTATCCACGCCTGGGCTGGACAAAGCCGGTTCCTCGCTCTAAGCGGCCTAAGTCTTTAGGGACTCGAGAAGACCTCTCGAACAGCTACCAGCTCTCGCCTTATCATGACGGTCAGTTTTAGCTTTCTCTACTGAGGCGCTCGCCCAGCTCAACCGGGGCGCAATCGCAGTGGTTCTCCCAGTGCTACCTTAGCCGATAAAACGGAACGTAAGGTACCAAAACATGGGAGCCGGGCAAACCCAACTATTGACCCAAGACATGATTCGGAGCTGATGCATATAATGCTATAAGTTCGGGGTGCCGCACTTGGGAAAGTGTTCGGACTTATCACACCATAATGCGGGGAACTTAAGCCCCTGGTGTATTTGGCCATACCAAAGTGTACGGATGCAGGATGTCGTAAATGAACATATATATATAAGAAAAAGAAAAGAAATGCGGCTATAAGCAAAAAGCGATGCATTGTTTATTCAGAAATACTGCCATGAATGCAGAGCGATACAAATTGTGCGGTAAGCAAGGGATTGGACTATTTAAACATGTCCCCCTCCAGGGGTAGGCTGCGGAATGGTGTATTAAAAAAATTTAATGCTCGTAATGGAGACCACCTTAGTGTTCGTCGTAGCCTTTCTCCTTCCCTGGCTATTGCATCATGAGTTTGGCAGGTCTACTGCCGGACAAGGCCTCTGGTGAACGGAGTCCCGTGGATAAGAAAAAAGAAAAAGAAAAAGGCCGACGTACTTGGGAGCCCCTGGTGTGGTTAAACCGTACTCTGGGCCTGTCATGGTCGTGCCCCTCCCCCTATGCCCATGGTATCTCCAGAGCATAATGATGTACGCGAAGGACTGGTCTTGCAATTATGCGAGGGCTGGTGTCAGTGTCAAAACCGACGGATCTCGGGTAGGGTGTCCCGAACTGTTCGTCTAGGAGGATGGTAACAGGAGACGAGGGACACGATGTTTTACCCAGGTTCGGGTCCCTCTCGATGGAGGTAAAACCCTACGTCCTGTTTGATTAATATTCATGATATGGGTAGTACAAGAGTGGATCTACCACGAGATCAAGGAGGCTAAACCCTAAAGCTAGCCTATGGTATGATTGTTGTAATGTATGTTGTCCTACGGACTAAAGCCCTCCGATTTATATAGACACCGGAGCAGGCTAGGGTTACACAGAGTCGGTTACAATGGTAGGACATCTACATATCCATATTGCCAAGCTTGCCTTCCACGCCAAGGAAAGTCCCATCCGGACACGGGACGGAGTCTTCAATCTTGTATCTTCGTAGTCTTGGAGTCCGGCGGACGATGATAGTCCGGCTGTCCGGACACCCCCTAGTCCAGGACTCCCTCAGTAGCCCCCGAACCAGGCTTCAATGACGATAAGTCCAGCGCGTATATAATCTTCGGCGTTGCAAGGCGGGTTCTCCCTTCAAGTTCCATGTACCTGCCGAACAATATCCGGCTTTATCATAAATACTGTGTTTCTCGGCTTCTACGCCCAATAATGGCCTTTTTCCACGCGTCGCATGAATGCGAAAAGCTAGGGTGTCTTTTTATGTTTCACCCCCTAGTCGTGCGAGTCGTTCGCCTACAAAAGAGGCAAAAATCCAGATCCAAACCACACCATCTTCCTCCCGTGAATAGTCCATTGGAGCGCCCTTGACCTAAAAATCCATTCCATCATGGACCGTCGACGCGGCTCCTCTTCTCGCGCTCCCAGCCCACCGCCAGGGGGTTGGAGGAGGTGCTCTGTTTCGCACAATGAGCTAGCGAAGCTCCAAGCGGGGGGATATCTCCCTCCGGCCTTCATGGTCCCAGTCCGAGCCGGACTGGTCACTTATCAAGGTGGGAGGCAAGCGGAGGCTACCCCAAGCCCCAATAAAGGGGAGCGAGTATGCTTCGTCCCTTATCTGATAAGGGGACTCGGATTCCCAATACATCCGTTCCTCCGCGGGCTCCTGGAGTTCTACGGACTCCAGCTCCACCACCTCACGCCCGCCTCTGTTCTACATATCACGGGCTACGTAGCTCTTTGCGAGCTATTCCTGGGCATTGAGCCCCATTTTGCACTATGGAAGAGGCTGTTCTTCCTCGTACCCCGCTCTCACGAGGGGTCCATATATCAAGTGGGCGGCGCCGAAGTATGGCGCATCGCCGGGACCGGATACCCATCCGGTACTCCCAAGAAGGCGTCCGAAGACTGGCCTTCAGAGTGGTTTTACATAGGAGACGCTCCGCTGCCGGACCCAGTCTGGATTGGCCTCCCGGAGTTTAGTGTTGCTCCTCTAAAGAAACGCCTCAGCTGGCGCCCACGGAGCCCCCGATTGGAGGAAGACAAGAGCGTCCATTACTTGATGGGCCGAATAAGATTACTGGCCCATTCCGGGTTGACCATGATTGGAGTCATGGCGACATGCATCATGCGGGGGGTACAGCCATTGCAATACAGAGGCCACCCCATGTGGGATTTCAACGGGGAGGACGATGCCACCCGTCATGGCCGCAAAGGGCCGGATTCGACCGAGGATCTGGTGGAGATCCTTTCCAGCCTGTACAAGGGGGAAAAGGAGGACCTCCTTCGAATGAACCCTTTGAATGGGTTTTCCATGAACAACCCTAGAGGATGGGTAAGCGAACACCTTTAAGGGCTCAACCCATGCTTTCGAAGTTTAAGCTCCTTACATTATGCCTTCGGCGCAGGATCTACGCCGGACTGTGGAGGACATGGTAAGTCCCGCTCCACAACCCGAGGATCCAGAAAGATCCCTGGATCCGGCCTCCGAAGAGGATCCAGACATCGAGGTGGAGCTGATCGACAGGGTGTTTCACCAGCTCAGCATGGATAATGCTTTGGTCGCCATTACGGTGGACTACCCCGGATTGTATCTGGCTTCCCAGGTGACTGTGACCGAGGTCCGGACACCATTATCTCTTCCTTCCCATTTCTGACCTTCGCGAACGACGGTATTTTACAGGAAGCGCCTTCACGGCGGGAAGCCGATCCCGTGGCGGCTGACCAACAAAGGTCAGTCCGGACCAGCAGGCGGAAAAGGAGCGCGGTACGGACCAAAACGTCACCGCAAAGGTATAACTCATATTTGAATTTTCAGAGCAACATTCCCAGGAAGCGTCTGAGTGCTCATGATATTTACAGGAGAAAAAGCGCTCGCCGGACTGCGGGCGCGGAAGTTGCCGATCCGACCTACACCGGCCAGGCTCCAGCGCCCGGCCTGGAGGGGGAGGCAAGCGCAAGACGCTGGCCGGATCCTTCTCCAACGGAGGACACCGACAGACTGTCCGCCACCAAATCTGAGGTGGAGAGCGCCATGAACCATAGGCGCTGCCGGACAGTGTTTCGTGAAGCGTGCTTCTCCCCTGAGGCATTGCACGCCTTTAACGCAGGGGACGCGCACCTCCGTGCCGCTCAAGATGGTTTTACCAGAGCCACGGAGCAATTTGTGAAAGACATACGGGTAAGGGAATTTTAATGGTTATATATACCAGTAGCCCCCGAGACTTAAAGTAGTTATGTTAACTGATTTAAGGATCATTTGAAACGCAGGCTCTTACCGAGAAGAATGCCCACCTGTCCCAGGAGCTGCAAGAATGCAAGGCCCAACTGGAGGCCACACTTGCTGCCGCAGGAGGAGACGCAGAGACCCCTCCTGGTAACAAATTTTTATTAATAAATATAAGCGCTGTGCGGCATGCGCGCAAGTCTAATAGTGACATTGCAGGTGCCGCCGGACAAGATCCGGACAGGCAAGAATTACTATGCCAGCTGAAGGCCGGCGAGAGGGTGCTGAATAAGGTGCAGCAAGAAAGGAACAAGCTCCAGGACGCCCACGCCCAGCTCGGAGAAGAGCTGAGAGGTGTTCGGGCCGAGCTGTCCGGCTCCGTGAAGGAGACTGAGCGGCTTCGTCGCGGCATCTATGATAAGTGCTTGAGCGGACTCATTTGAAAAGAAGAGTTCGGCGAGGAAGTCAATTAACAAAATATGTTTTGTAGGTATACTCACTGGTCGCCCCGCGAAGGAGATGCCCGTATCAATGGGTGATCAACTTCCTGAGCTGTTGCAGCTGCTCGAACGAGTTCGGCAGGCAATGAGCGGCGTCGTCCAGGCTTTATGGCCAGCCCTCTCCCTACCCGAGGGCCTTGGGGAGCTTGCGGAGAAGCATCAGGGAGTGCGGCAGCGCTTCCGTTTATGGAAGATTTCGGCCTGCCGCCAAGGTGCCAGGGAGGCGTGGGCCATGGTGAAGACGCGTTACAAGAAGGCGGATCCCAACCACATGGCCGAAGTTGGACCGGTGGGGCCCGACGGGGAGGAGATCCCTGTGAGTTTAGTATACAGCCAAGTAGAGTTGGCTGCTAAATTTTCCCAACGGGACTGTAAGTTAGACAGCCTGTTAGACGGGATTGAGGAGGAATACAATCAATAATTTTGACGATGTATGTTTTCCTTTAAAGTGACATGTGAAATGCCTTCTAGCCGGATTGTAGATCGTTTGTCTTTGCCGACCTTTTCGCTTCAACCTCGGGACCCTAGAGTCCGGAGTGTGTCCGAATACCTTTCTGGTTAAGAAACAACCGGGGTATGCATGGAGACCAGGCGTAGGGGTCATTAGTGCTTTATCAGACAAGTGCCCAACTAGTTATGTTATATTACATGGTTAGTAAGAAACATCTTCCAGAGAGAATAGTTCCGTTAAGGGTTCCTTTCCCTGGGAGGCATGCCCTAAAGTGCATGTCCGGACTGTGAAAAAAAGCAGAAAAAACATCTGGGGGCGAATAAATGGGTAGGTAAAAAATCATCTTTTAGGTCACCGACCAAATATTCTCTTAAGAACGCTAGCTTTCGGCTTCACCCAGTCTGAGGTACACATCCGGCTGACCCGACAGTAACAATCGCAGCTCCCTTTACCTCCTAGCCGAACAATAGGGAACGTAGGGGTAACCACAGGAGCCAGGCAACCCAGCTTGGCCAAAACTTAAGTCATATCGATGCATATAATGGTGAGTAAAAGGTACATGTGGAAGCTTGACACATGTGCTGGGCATGAAACCCTTATAATTTGAGCTTCTGTAAAAGAAGCCCCCAGGTATAATGAGTGCGGGTGGCACATCAAGTTTATGTGAACAATGCGAAAGTAGGCCCCTAGGGGCTTTGTAGTAAAAATGTAATGAAAAGAGAAACAAAAGACAGCCGAAGTGTAAAACTTTGAACGGAGGAAGGGGACGAACTCTTAGTCCAGCGCTAGGCATAGAATCTTCGGAGGCGGGCTGCGTTCCATGGGTTCGGCTCGAGTCGGTTATCCGACGCATTTCGTAGACGGTACGCTCCGCCGTTCAGGACTTGATCGATAAAGAAGGGGCCCTCCCATTTGGGCTTGAGCTTGTCCTTTTTCTTGTCCGGCAGGCGTAGAACTAGTTCACCAAAGTCTTGGCCCATACTTCTCTGCTTTGATATCTTCGGGCCTGCTGCTGATAGAATGCGGAACGAGCCTTGGCGACGTCGCGTTCTTCCTCCAATGTGTCCAAGCTGTCCTGCCGATCCAGCTCGGCCTCTCTTTCTTCATACATGCGCACTCGAGGTGAGTCATGAATAATGTCGCAGGGCAGGACTGCCTCTGCGCCGTAGACCATAAAAAATGGTGTGAATCCGGTAGTACGGCTAGGCGTTGTCTGCAGCCCCTAGAGTACGGAGTCGAGCTCCTCGACCCATTGCGTGTCAGATTTAGTAAGTGACCGCACTAGTCTGGGTTTAATGCCGCTCATTATTAGACCATTTGCTCGTTCCACTTGACCGTTGGTTTGAGGGTGATAGACTGAAGCGTAGTCGAGCTTGATGCCCATATTTTGCACCATGACTTAACCTCATCGGCTGTGAAGTTCGTGCCGTTGTCGGTGATGATGCTGTGGGCGACTCCGTAATGGTGTACTACCCCGCATATAAAGTCTATCACTGGTCCGGACTCTGCCGTTTTGACCGGTTTGGCCTCTATCCATTTGGTGAATTTATCCACCATGACCAATAGGTACCTTTGCTTGTGGGTTCCCCCTTTAAGGGGTCCAACCATATCAAGCCCCCAGACCGCGAACGGCAAGGTAATGGGTATAGTTTTGAGGGCGGTGGGCGGCATATGGCTCTGATTAGCAAAGAGCTGACAACCAACGCATCTCTGGACTAAGTCCTGGGCATCTGCCCGGGCCGTCGGCCAATAAAATCCTGTACGGAATGCCTTTCCTACAAGGGCCCGGGCTGCTGCGTGGTGTCCGCCTAGTCCGGCATGAATTTCAGCCAGGAGGTTTCGCCCTTCCTCTTCGGAGATACATCTTTGAAGGACTCCGGTTGTACTTTTCTTATAAAGTTCTCCCTCATGGACCTTGTAGGCTTTCGATCGCCAGACTATGCAGCGGGCCTCGTTTTGGTCTTCGGGAAGTTCCTGCCTAAGCAAGTAGGCTAGGAATGGTTCTGTCCACGGGGCGATTACTGCCATTATGTCATGGGCTGAAGGTGTTGTGTCATCGGCTGAATTGCCGATTGGCGCGGTTTTTTCCGGTTTGTCACTTCCGGGCTCCTCTTCCCATAGTACGGATGGCTTGAAGAGACGTTCCAGGAAGATATTTGGAGGGACAGCATCACGTTTCGCACCGATGCGTGCCAGTACGTCGGCCGCTTGGTTATTATCTCAGGCTATGTGATGGAATTCGAGTCCTTCAAACCGAGCTGACATTTTTAGGACAGCGTTGCGATAGCTGCCATTTTCGGATCCTTGGCGTCAAAGTCTCCATTTATTTGGGATATTGCAAGGTTTGAATCCCCGCGCACCTCTAGGCGTTGAATGCCCATGGAAACTGCCATCCGGAGACCATGTAACAGGGCCTCGTACTCGGCTGCGTTGTTGGAGTCGGTGTACATTATTTGCAGTACGTACTGGACTGTGTCCCTAGTTGGGGACGTCAATACGACGCCAGCCCCCAGTCCGGCCAACATTTTAGAGCCGTCAAAGTGCATAACCTAATTGGAGTATGCGCCGTACTCTTTAGGGAGTTCGGCTTTGGTCCATTCAGCGACGAAGTGAGTCAAAACTTGTGACTTTATAGCTCGCCGAGGTTTGTAGGTTATATCGAATGGTAAGAGCTCGATGGCCCATTTTGCAATCCTGCCCGTTGCGTCACGGTTATTTATGATGTCATTGAGTGGTACTTCGGAGGCCACTGTTATCGAACAGTCTTGAAAGTAGTGTCAGAGCTTCCGGGATGCCATGAACACCGCATACGCTATCTTCTGATACTGTGGGTAACGGGATTTGCAAGGAGTTAACACAGTGGATACATAATACACTGGTTTTTGAAGAGGGAATTTATGCCCTTCTGTTTCTCGTTCGACGACGAGTACCGCGCTTACGACTTGATGCGTTGCTGCGATGTATAACAACATTGGTTCGCCCAGATTGGGCGCAGCCAGGACCGGATTTGTTGCCAACATGGCCTTTATTTCTTCGAGTCCGGCAGTGGCAGCATCCGTCCACTCGAAGTGTTCGGTGCGCCTGAGGAGGCGATAGAGGGGCAACGCCTTTTCTCCTAGACGGGAGATAAAGCGGCATAGAGCTGCCACGCATCCTGTTAATTTTTGTATTTGTTTGAGGTCTTTTGGAATGTCCAACTGTGACAGAGCTCGGATTTTAGCTGGGTTTGCTTCGATTCCTCTACCAGATACTATGAAGCCCAGCAGCTTTCTGGCTGGTACACCGAAAACACATTTTTCTGGGTTCAGCTTGATGTCATATGCTCTGAGGTTGTCGAACGTGAGCCTCAAATCGTCTACTAGAGTTTCGACGTGTTTTGTTTTGACGACTACGTCGTCTACGTATGCCTCGAAAGTTTTGCCGATCTGGGTAGCCAGGCATGTTTGAATCATGCGCTGAAATGTTGCCCCGACGTTTTTAAGTCTGAAGGGCATCGTGTTGAAGCAGAATGGTCCGTAAGGAGTGATGAATGCCGTTGCATCTTGGTCTGTTTCTGCAATCTTGATTTGATGGTAGCGAGAGTATGCGTCGAGGAAGCACAATGAATCGTGCCCTGCGGTAGCATCGATAATTTGGTCAATGCGGGGGAGAGGGAAGGGATCCTTTGGGCAAGCCTTATTGAGGTCTTTAAAATCAACACAGAGGCGCCAGGATTTGTCCTTCTTTGGTACCATTATCAGATTTGCTAGCCAATCCGGATGTTTGATATCTCTGATGAATCCAGCTTCCAATAGTTTGGCTAGCTCTTCTCCCATTGCCTGTCTTTTGGGTTCGAAAAATCGTCGAAGAGCCTGTTTGACTGGCTTAAACCCTTTTAGGATGTTTAGGCTGTGTTCTGCCAATCTGCGTGGGATTCCGGGCATATCCGAAGGATGCCAGGCGAAAATGTCCCAATTTTCCCGAAGGAATTCGCGCAGTGCGGCGTCTACTTCAGGGTTCAATTGTGCCCCAATGGAGGCTGTCTTTGTTGGGTCCATTGGATGGACCTGGAATTTTGTTATTTCATCTGCTGGTTTGAAGGAGGTGGACTTGGATCTTTTATCGAGTATCACATCGTCCCTGTTCACCGTAGAGCGCAGCGCGGTGAGTTCTTCTGCTGCTAAGGCTTCGGATAGTGCCTCGAGGGCTAGTGCGGCTGTTTTGTTTTCGGCGCGGAGTGCTATGTCCGGATCACTAGCGAGAGTGATTATTCCGCCGGGCCCAGGCATTTTGAGCTTCATGTACCCTAATGAGGTACTGCTTGAAAAATTGTGAATGCCTCTCGTCCTAATATAGCGTGATATCCGCTGTTGAACGGGGCCACTTGGAACGTGACTTCTTCGGATCTGTAATTGTCCGGCGAGCCAAACACCACATCGAGTGTGATTTTTCCGATGCAGCGCGCTTCCCGGCTAGGGATTATTCCTCTGAAGGTTGTGCTGCTTCGCTCAATACGGCTCCAATCGATTTCCATTTTTCTCAGAGTTTCCTCATAAATGAGGTTTAATCCGCTGCCGCCATCCATGAGGACTTTTGTCAGTCGAAAGCCGTCCACTATGGGACTAAGCACCAGTGCGGCTGGTGCTCTGGCTGTTCGGAACTTAGCTCGCCGTTGGCGTTGAAGGTAATAGCTGTGTCGCTCCATGGATTTGTTGTTGCTATTTGGTAGACTTCGGCGAGTCCGCGGATTGTTCATTTTCGCATATTGTTTGATGCGAAGGTCTCGAAGACTGTTGATACCGTACCGGTATTGTTGGAGTGGTTTCCCGGGGCTAGAAGCTCCTCGCCACTTTTGGCCACCTGCCGTAATATCCAACATGCTCGAAGGCTATGTGATGGGACGGCTCCCTCTGTACTATGAAGCTTACAGGGTCCATTGAGCCATCCCTCCAGTACGGTTCCGTGCCCTTTATTGGGTTTTTGCTTTTTCGTTTTTGAATCTGGGGCCTGAGTGTGAGGTACCCTTCTGTTGCGGACTGGGGTCGAGGCCGGATTATCCCAAAATTGGTTTTCGATTTTCCGGAAACTCTCCATCGCACAGTACTTTCGTACTATGGATGCCAGATCGGTGAAGCGTGTAATTTTACAACGATCGATGGCGTTCAATATTCCCTTGTCCGTGCAATTATTGCAGAAGATTAAGATTGCGTTTTCCTCTCGGCAGTCCTTTACCCTGTCCATAACCAGGAGGAATCTGGCCCAGTAGTGATGTACTGTTTCAGCGGGCTCTTGCCGTATTAGAGATAGATCGCATATGTCTGGGCGGGCGGGTGGACTAAAATCCGGATCCCTGCCCATCCTGGGGCTTAAAGGCCGAGGAGTTTCCAAATTCGAAAGCTTGGGTTGCTGGAGACGATCCAGCGAGTCCGGAGCGATGCATGGTTTTAAGTTCAATGCTCGATCGAAGTCCATCCCTCCGCGGAAATCCGGCATGGAGGGTTCGGGAATCCGGACATGACTAGTTTTCAATATAGGCAAGGAGTTGCCGTATTGCTCCTCTACCACTGCGACGTGGTGGGTGGCCTGGGGAGAGTTAATCTCTCTCAGATCGGTTTTAAGCCCAATCTTATTGTAGTCTGTAGCGACTCCCAGGGCGGCGATGCGATCCAAGAGCTCGTTAACAGACGAGAGCTCTATTGGATTCAACTGTTCGGCTGATTTCGAGCTGACGCGAAGATTGCTTCGAACGACTTGAGAAGTCATTGTCGAAGCAGTGGCCGGACATGCGGTCATAAGAAAACCACCTAGCCGGATAGTTTGGCCGGCGGCCAAGGCCCCTTTGGCGAAAACACCATCTTTGAAGACGGGCGGAGCCATCCTTCCTATCGGTGACGACACAGAGGAACTCTCAATGAAAGCACCAATGTCGGTGTCAAAACCGGCGGATCTCGGGTAGGGGGTCCCGAACTGTGCGTCTAGGCGGATGGTAACAGGAGACGAGGGACACGATGTTTTACCCAGGTTTGGGCCCTCTCGATGGAGGTAAAACCCTACGTCCTGCTTGATTAATATTGATGATATGGGTAGTACAAGAGTGGATCTACCACGAGATCAAGGAGGCTAAACCCTAAAGCTAGCCTATGGTATGATTGTTGTAATGTATGTTGTCCTACGGACTAAAGACCTCCGGTTTATATAGACACCGGAGGAGGCTAGGGTTACACAGAGTCGGTTACAATGGTAGGAGATCTACATATCCGTATTGCCAAGATTGCCTTCCACGCCAAGGAAAGTCCCATCCGGACACGGGACGGAGTCTTCAATCTTGTATCTTCGTAGTCTTGGAGTCCGGCGGACGATGATAGTCCGGCTGTCCGGACACCCCCTAGTCCAGGACTCCCTCAGCTGGGGTTGGGGCCACATTGCTACGCGTGCTCGGAACATGCCAGGTGGTCTTGTTGTATGTTACTCCGGGCGCGTTTGGCCGTGTCCGGTCGCTTAACGGCCGGACTCGAAAATTGCCTTAAGAGGCTGCTCTATACTTCTGCCGCAAGAGCCACTGTATGTTCCTCCGTTCGGAGGGAGCGTTCCGTGTTTCCGTTGACCGTGATAACTCCTCGAGGGCCTGGCATTTTGAGCTTGAGGTATGCATAATGCGGCACCGCGTTGAACTTTGCAAACGCGGTCCGTGCGAGCAGAGCATGATAGCCGCTGCGGAACGGGACTATATCGAAGATTAACTCCTCGCTTAGGAAGTTATCCGGGGATCCGAAGACCACTTCCAGTGTAACCGAGCCTGTACAATTGGCCTCTACACCTGGTATGACGCGTTTGAAGGTCGTCTTTGTAGGTTTAATCCTTGAGGGATCTATGCCCATCTTGCGCACCGTGTCCTGATAAAGCAGGTTTAGGCTGCTGCCGCCTTCCATCAGGACTCTGGTGAGGTGAAATCCATCAACGATTGGGTCTAAAACCAATGCGGCGAATCCGCCATGGAGGATACTGGTGGGGTGATCGCTTCGATCAAAAGTGATCGGGCAAGAGGACCATGGATTGAACTTCGGGGCGACTGGCTCCATCGCATATACATCCCTAAGTGCACGCTTCCGCTACCTCTTGGGTATGTGGGTTGCGTATATCATGTTTACCGTCCGTACTTGTGGGTGGAAGCCCTTCTGTCACCTACTATTCGGTGGTCGGGTCTCTTCCTCGTCATCGCTATGCAGCCCCTTGTCATTGTTTTCGGCAATTAGCTTGCATGCCTGCTTAAATACCCAACAATCCCTGTTGGTGTGATTAGCTGGCTTTTCGGGGGTGCCATGTATCTGGCAAGAGCGGTCGAGTATTCGATCCAAATTGGACGGGCCCGGAGTGGTTATTTTGAATGGCTTCTTCCGCTGAGCGGGTTTAGAGCCCCTGAATCCGGCATTGACTACCGTATCCTCAGTGTTATCGCCGTTAACGCGGCGTTTGTTTTTGTTTCGATGCGACCTGCCATTGTGGTCCTTGGTATCCGAACTGCCTGCATTTTGCTGAGGTTGTTACTGCGGGCTAGCCAGCTGTCCTCCCCTGCACAGAAGCGGGTCATGAGTGATGTGAGGGCTGCCATAGATTTCCGCTTTTCCTGTCCTAGGTGCCGGGCTAGCCACTCGTCGCGGATGTTGTGTTTGAAGATTGCGAGGGCCTCTGCATCCGGACAGTCGACGATTTGATTTTTCTTTGTTAGGAACCATGTCCAGAATTGTCTGGCCGATTCATCTGGCTGCTGAATTATGTGGCTTAGGTCATCGGCGTCTGGTGGTCGCACATATGTGCCCTGGAAGTTGTCAAGGAATGCGGCTTCCAGGTCCTCCCAACACCCGATTGACTCTGCTGGCAAGCTGTTAAGCCAATGCTGAGCTGGTCCTTTAAGCTTGAGTGGGAGATATTTGATGGCGTGGAGATCGTCACCGCGGGCCATATGGCTATGAAGAAGATAGTCTTCGATCCAAACCGCGGGGTCTGTTGTGCCATCGTAGGATTCAATGTTTACGGGTTTAAACCCTTCAAGGATTTGATGATCCATTACTTCATCTGTGAAGCATAGTGGGTGTGTGGCGCCTCTATACTGGGCAATATCACGACGTAGCTCAAGAGAGCTTTGTCTACTGTGTTCGGCCCGACCGGAGTTGCTGTATCCGACGCGACGGTAGTCGTCGCGCATCGTGGGGCGCCCACGTGATCTGTAGATAGATCTTGATTGTCTTGCCTTGTCCTCCAATATGTCTCGCAAGTCCGGCGCATTCCCCCGTGGCTTCGCACTTTTCGAGCGGTGCCGGGGTACGGTTCTGATGGAGGGCCTAGGGGCCTCTCTGTCGCAGCCACGAGGTGGTCGGTCTGCCGTATTGTGCGCTGGTGATGAAGGTTTATATGCCTCCTCCTCTAATCGGGGGAGCAACTTGCGTTTTGGGTAGCTTTTGGAGGGGCGTTCGAGTTCGTACTCTTCTGCCGCAAGGACTTCAGTCCATCTGTCGGCTAGCAGATCTTGATCAGCTTGAAGCTGTTGCTGCTTTTTCTTTAGGCTATTTGCCGTGGCCATAAGCCTGCGTTTAAAACGCTCTTGTTCGACGGGATCCTCGGGCACGACGAATTCATCGTCGTTGAGGCTTGCCTCGTCTCCAGAGGGAGGCATGTAATTATCATCCTCTACCTCTTCGTCTGCCGCTCGCTTGTGAGGGCTGGCTTCTCCGTCCTCCTGGGCTGAATCTTGCTGGAGGGGTTATCTTCGGCACTCTCTGGGGTGTTATTATCTTCGGTGCCGGGATCTCCATTCTTGCCGTGGCGGGATTTAGAGCGGTGCCGCTGACGTCGGCGCTTGGGCTATTTCTTAGGGGAATCTGCCTCCGCTGCTTCTTCGCCGTTCCCATCCTTTGGGATGTCCACCATGTATATGTCGTATGACGAGGTGGTCTTCCAGTGCCCCGTAGGTGCTGGTTCTTGGTCGTCTCCGGCATCGTCGTCCATACCGTCGATGTCTTCGGAGTCGTAGTCTAGCATGTCGGTTAGATCGTCGACAGTGGCTACAAAGTGGGTGGTGGGTGGGTTTTGAATTTCTTCGTCATCCGCACCCCAACCGTCCTGACCGCAATCCGGCCAGGGCTCTCCTGATAACGAGATATGCTTTAGCGAATTCAGGCTGTCGCCAAAGGGTGAGTGCTGAAAGATGTCCGCGACGGTGAACTCCATGATCGGCGCCCAATCGGATTCGATTGGTAGGGGCGCAGGAGGTTCGGAGTCCGGCGAGGAGTCCGGCACCTCAGAGTCACGAGCTTTATGAGGGACAAGGTCAGTATTCGGCTCCATCGCCGTAGAGATTGCAACTCCCGAGGCGGTGTCCAGCCACCTGTCCTCGATCTGCATGGTCGGCTCCGAACTAGGGGTCGGAGCGGACTCATGTGCGGCCTCTAGGGCACTGTCCGGCGGCAGAGCTAAATCGTGCCCATCATGACAGTGCGGCGCGCTCAGCTGTGGCTCGAATCCATCAAAGATCAAGTCTCCGCGGATGTCAGCCGTGAAGTTTAGGCTTCCGAATCTGACCTGACGGCCAGGGGCGTAGCTTTCGATCTACTCCAGATGGCCGAGCGAATTGGCCCGCAGCGCAAAGCCGCCGAATACGAAGATCTGTCCGGGGAGAAAAGTCTCACCCTGGACGGCGCCGTCGTTGTTGATGATCGAAGGAGCCATCGAGCCTATCGGTGACGACACAGAGGAACACTCAATGAAAGCACCAATGTCGGTGTCAAAACTGGCGGATCTCGGGTAGGGGGTCCCGAACTGTGCGTCTAGGCGGATAGTAACAGGAGACAAGGGACACGATGTTTTTACCCAGGTTCGGGCCCTCTCGATGGAGGTAAAACCCTACTCCTGCTTGATTGATATTGATGATATGGGTAGTACAAGAGTGGATCTACCACGAGATCAAGGAGGCTAAACCCTAGAAGCTAGCCTATGGTATGATTGTTGTAATGGTTGTTCGTCCTACGGATTAAAACCCTCCGGTTTATATAGACACCGGAGAGGGCTAGGGTTACACAGAGTCGGTTACAATGGTAGGAGATCTACATATCCGTATTGCCAAGCTTGCCTTCCACGCCAAGGAAAGTCCCATCCGGACACCGGACGAAGTCTTCAATCTTGTATCTTCATAGCCTTGGAGTCCGGCCGATGATGATAGTCCGGCTATCCAGACACCCCCTAGTCCAGGACCCCCTCAGCGGTCTTGGCGCTCTCCAGGCATGCCGGTGATGGAAAAAAATGAGGGAAGGCGGAGGTGGTGAGTGGTGGGGAGCCAGGTCGGAGTACGATGGCATGGATGCCTTTGCCTCGGACCGGTGACCTGCCGCCTCGTCTTTCTTCCTTCCCATCCCTCCCCGGCACCATCTTCACCAGCCTCTTTGGTCTATACCGGGAAGAGGATCTCCTCCGCGCCTCCTCTTTTTCTCCCGGTGATCTCCCAACCGAGCCCCCGAGGATGGCTTCACCCGGGCTCGAGTCGGGTCTTCTGGCTGGTGGGGGCGGCCAGGGGTGCTCTGCCCCATTCCTACGCTTCTCCTCCACACCTTCGCCGGCCCCGGTCTTGTTCGACTGCTCCAGAACGGGCTCCTGCCGGGTGCTTTTCTCATCTTTTCCTCCTTCCACCGCAGTGCCTAGGGGAGGAAAAACGAAAAGAGGAGATCACAGGTCACTTATCTTTTTTCAATCTTAAATCTGTAGGCACTTGCCAAATTTTAATTCAAATGATGTAATCTCTCAAGTCTATATTTGTGTTCTGTAATGCTTGTACTTGTATCAGCATATTAATGAAAAAGATAAATCTTGCGGAGAACTCATGCATGTATACGTCCATGCAGAGGTGAGATGCCTCTTTAGTGTAAACAAATGAGTTTGCCCCGGCAGGCTATCCTGCCGGCCTTCCTTTTGCATGCCGGAGAACCTTATCTACCAGGTTAGAGACAAAGGACCAGCCCCCCGCCAACTTTCCTTTACCAGAGGCAACTACAACCACCCTGACTAAAGCAGCGTTCAGGCCAGGAATGGGAGCACCTAAGTCTAAAGGGAGTGGAGAGGTTTTCTAATGCATAAGTTACAGCTTAGAGAACACGAATGGACAAGAGGTAGAACTTATCTATTTGGCTTGCCAAGATCGCAGTGCCGGGCAATCTTGTCATTCCTTCGTCGGAGCCAAGTCCATGATGATAATCTATAACTTCATGTAGATGAGAATGAATGTAGGATGCAATCCTATCTATATGCATATGTAATGCTCATGGAATGCTCATGCAGTAATCTGAAATGCTTATGCATGCATGCAATCTAGGTTGGGACCCTCTACATCGCTTCTTTATTATCGCACGGGGTCATCGCCCCGACTTTGTACAAGGGGTTACATGCAACTGAGGCAAGGCCTGTACAAATGGGTGGCTGTCGGGCAGGGCCTGGAAGCCTCGCGCCTTATGGGTAGAACTTGCGGAGATGCTCAATATTCCATAAGTTTTGCAATAAAGTGCCGTTCCGGTCTCTATGCAGACTGCACCAGGTCTGGTGACTCGTACTACCCGATAAGGGCCTTCCCACTTTGGTGACAGCTTGTGTGTACCCTTGGCGGATTGAACGCGCCTAAGGACAAGGTCACCTTCCTCAAAACTCCGGGCGTGAACCCTGCGGCTATAATAGTGACACAGGGCTTGCTGATAGCGTGCAACACGTGTAGCAGCCCGAAGACGATTCTCCTCGAGTAGCACGGCATCGTCACGTCGGTGCTGATCTTGCACGATCACGTCGTAAGCAAGCACTCGAGGCGACCCGTAAAAGAATTTCGTGGGTATAACTGCTTCTACCCCGTAGACCAGGGAGAAGGGAGTCTACCCGGTAGCTCGGTTTGGTGTCGTTCTGAGGGATCAGAGAACTACTGACAGCTCCTCGATCCACCGCCTGTCGTGCTTCTGCAGCGTATCAAAGGTTCTTGTCTTGAGTCCACGTAGCACCTCAGCGTTCGCCCTATCAGCTTGTCCATTGCTCCGGGGTGTGCCACAGAGGCGAATGAGATCTTGCATCCGAGGGTATGAACATATTGCATGAAGGCGCGACTGGTGAACTGGGTGCCGTTGTCTATGATGATCCTTGCCAGAACTCCAAAACGACACACCAGATCTTTCAGGAATTGGATAGCTGACTGAGCAGTCACCTTTCTCACGGCAGTCACTTCCGGCCACTTTTGTAAACTTGTCGATGGCAATGAACAAGAATTCAAAGCCCTCGATTGCTCGGGGGAAGGGGCCAAGGGTACAAGCCCCCAGACCAAAAATGGCCATGATAGAGGGATTGTCTGAAGTGCTTGGGAAGGCAGGTGGGTTTTCTTGGAGTGGAACTGGCAGGCTCCACACTTAGTGACTAGCTCGACCGCATCTTGGAGGGTTGTGGGCCAATAGAATCCTTGCCGAAATGCTTTCCCAACTAATGCCCTTGATCTGATGTGGGAGCCGCACATTCCTTTGTGTATCTCAGCCAGTACTTCCTTTACTTCTTCCTGGAAGACACACTTCAATTTCACACCATTGGGCCTCCTTCTGTATAGAGTGTCATCGACAAGCTGATACATACTGGCCCTCCGGGCTACTCTTTTAGCTTCGTCTTGATCACCGGGAAGCTCTCCGGTTTGGAGGAAACGCACAATGTGCCTTCCCAAGTGGGAGCCTGTGGCTCGACAACAAGGACTAGTGTCACCTCCTCTTCTACGGGAGCACTGGCCTCGTGCGCGAGGTCCGTGGACCCGGTAAGGTGGTGGCCCAGCAAGCTGTGAGGAGTTGTTTCCCGCAGGGTCTCTACCCGGAGCAGACGACTCGACTAGGAGAGGCTTTCCGGTGTCCAACTTTCTCCTCTTCCAGGCCATTGTTGCTGGGGATACGGAGGGTTGAGTAAGATGGAGAACAAAATTCCCTGGTTCCAAAGGAAGCTTCTGCGCAGCACACTTTGACAGATGATCAGCTACGCTATTTTCCGCATGGGGTACGTGCTCTGTTTGCAATCCGTCAAAGTGCTCCTCCTATCTTCTCACTTCCTCAATGTATGCCTCCATCAATGGACTTTGATAATCCTTGTTAACTTGTTTCACCACCAACTATGAGTCTCCTCCAATGATCAGCTTCTTGATTCCCAATTCTGCTACAATCCTGAGCCCGCAAGGAGCCCTTCATATTATGATGTATTGTTGGTGGCTTTTTCCCGTGCGAAATGCATCTGGATGACGTACTTCAAGTGCTCCCCGGTGGGGGCAACACGAAGCACGCCAGCCCCTCACCTTGTAGGGAAAAAGCACAATCAAAATACATAATCCATTCTTGGGGTGCTTCCTTGCCGGGGACAACTGTCTCTGTCACTTCCTCGTTAGGGGTTGGCATCCATTCAGCAATAAACTCTGCCAGTGCCCTGGTCTGGACAGTTGATGTGCTCTCAAACCTTAAACCAAACCTTGATAACTCCAAAGCCCACTCGACTATTTTACCGGTAGCCTCTGGGTTTCGGAGTATCCATTGCAACGAGAAACGAGTAACAACCATGATCTCATGGGCTTGGAAGTAGTGGCGCGGTTTCCTTGAGGCCATGATGAGGCCAAAGATCAACTTTTACACACTAGAGTATCTCGATCTAGCCTCTTATAACAAGGAGCTGACGAAGTACACTAGGCACTGCACCACCTTCTTCCTTGCCGCGTCCTTTGGGTTCCCGTGCTCGCTGCTACTCTGATCCTTCTCTGGCGCTGCTGGCCTCTGCTCACTCTCTTTCTCATTCACTTCTCGTTGTGCTACAAAGGCTACACCAACCACTTGATTTGTTTCCGCCAAGTACAACAACAACGGCTCCTGAGGCTTGGGTGCAACCAGGGTAGGCACAAAGGACACATAGGTTTTTGGCTCTTGCAAACACTACTAGAAAAAGGCCTACTAATGGCGCACCGGTTTTGCCTACTAATGGCGCACCACCGGTGCGCCATTAGTACCACGCCATTAGTATTTATTACTAATGGCGCACCAGGCAGTGCGCCGTTAGTATAGGCCACGGTGCGCCATTAGTATAGGCCACCGGTGCGCCATTAGTATAGGCCACCGGTGCGCCATTAGTATTTTTGAATTTTTTTGATTTTTGAATCTGGATCTGGATCTGGATCGTGATTTTTTGCCCATTTTTTGCTTGTTTTTTTTTGCTCGTTTTTTGGCACGACATTATTTCAAATTTTGTTCCTATTTTTGGATCTTGTACGTTCTTTTGCCGTGTTCTTTTGCCGGAGAGGAGTTCGCCGGAGAGGAGTTCGCCGGAGAGGAGTTCGCCGGAGAGGAGTTCGCCGAAGAGGAGGAGGAGGAGGTCACCGGAGAGGCGCTCGCCTACATCGCCGGAGAGGAGGAGGAGGAGGTCGCTGGAGAGGAGTTCACCGGAGAGGAGGGAGGAGGAGCTCACCGGAGAGAAGGGAGGAGGAGCTCACCCGAGAGGAGGGAGGAGGAGCTCACCGAAGAGGAGGGAGAAGAAACCATGAGGGGAGGGGAGGGGAGGAGAGGAGAGGAGGGAGGAGGAGGTCGCCGGAGAGGAGGAGGAGGTCGCCGGAGAGGAGGAGGGTAGTATGGTGGAGGAGAGAAGGGAAGATGGAGTGGAGGAGAGGAGGAGATGGAGTGTAGGAGAGGTGGAATGAAGAGATAAGGAGGAGAGGACCACGGCCAGCCATATATACGGCATACTAATGGCGCACCGCGGGCAGGTGCGCCATTAGTAACTTTTTTTTATTTTTTTGATTTATTTTGAATTTTGAAGGCGGGAAGATACTAATGGCGCACCATGGTCAGGTGCGCCATTAGTAATTTTTTTTTATTTTTTTGACTTATTTTGAATTTTGAAGGAGGGAAGATACTAATGGCGCACCATGGGCAGGTGCGCCATTAGTAACTTTTTTTTATTTTTTTTGACTTATTTTGAATTTCGAAGGCGGGAAGATAGTAATGGCGCACCATGGGTAGGTGCGCCATTAGTAAGTTTGAATTTTTTTGCCTCTCGAGATCTTAAAAGCCCCGTATCTTTTTTTCTGTTAGGTTTTTGAGGATTTTGAAAATGTTTAACGGGGTTCCCTCAGTTAAATTTGGATGTAACTTTTCGAGTAGATGATTTTTCATATAAAAAACTTTTTCATCCGAGTTAGTATGCAAAAGTTATGCCCATTTTTACAAATTCTCGCGAGATTTTGCAAATGAAGTCGAAATTCATATTTGCAAATTTTCCCAACAACTAGACCACATATCACATGGGAAACTTATTTTCTTTTATTTTTTTTGATATTTTCATCATTTTCTTTTATTTATTTTAAAACTGAAAAAGCGATCCACAGGGGGGGGGTGCATTCGGTGGAAGTGGTGGCCGAGTTACTAATGGCGCACCATGCCATGGTGCTCCATTACTAGTTGAACTAGTAATGGCGCACCATGCCACAGTGCGCCATTAGTAGTTTTGAATTTTTTTTAAATATTTTTACTAATGGCGCACCGTGGATGTGGTGCGCCATTAGTATTTGGACACTAATGGCGTACCAACACATGGTGCGCCATTAGTATATAGTAATGGCACACCACATGTCTGGTGCGCCATTAGTGTCAATTCCATCTATAGCCCTTTTCCTAGTAGTGAAAGCTGCATCTGCTTTAGGGGTCCATTCCATGGGACCTGCCTTCTTCAAAATTTTGAAGAATGGCAGGGCATGCTCGGCAGACTTGGAGATGAATCTGCTAAGCGCAGCAATGCATCCCGTAAGGCGCCTCAAATCTTTGATTGTCCTTGGCGCTTGGATCTGCCCGATGGCCTTGATCTTGTCGGGATTGGCTTCGATCCCCCTGTGGGACACAAAGTATCCAAGTAGCTTGCCGGAGGGGACGCCAAACACACATTTCTCTGGTTTTAGCTTCAAGTTGATATTGCGCAGATTTGTAAATGCCTCCTCCAAATCTTGAATGAAGTGGCACTGTCTTTGGTTTTGACCACAATGCCATCCATATAAGCCTCAATGTTTCATTGAAGTTGAGGTTCAAAACCAATCCGGACAGCCCTTGCAAAGGTGGACCAGACACTCTTTAATCCGAACGGCATAAGGATAGAGCAATATGTACCACATGGAGTGATGAATGATGTCTTCTTCTCATCCTCTTTTTACATGAAGATTTGGTGGCACCCAAAATTGGCGTCCAGAAATGAGAGCAAGTCGCAACCTGAGGTGGAATCCACTATCTAATCAATGCGCAGCAAGGGGAACGGGTCCTTCAGGCAAGCCTTGTTGAGGTCTGTGAAGTCAATGCACAGCCTCCACTTCCCGTTCGCCTTCCGGACTACTACTGGGTTTGCTAGCCAACTGGGATGTAGCACTCCTCTGACCAAACTAGCTGCTTCAAGCTTCTTGATTTCTTCTGCAATGAACTATTGCCTCCCCAAGGCCTACTTCCGGACTATTTGCTCAACAGGTCTGGCGTGTGGGGCAGACAGCAAGGTGCAGCTTGATTACCTCCTTGGGAACACCGGGGATATCTGATGGTTGCCAAGCAAACACATCGATATTCGCCCGCAGGAAGGAAACGAGCGCGCTTTCCTATTTGTCATAATGGGTGGCGCTGATGGTGAAAGTACCATCGACGGCAGCCAGCCCTGTTGGGACATTTTTCACTTGTGGAGCAGCAACCTTGGATCTCTTGCTGTTAGAACACTCTGGCACGCCATCGACAGGTGCCGTGCACTCGGAGGGGGAACGCTTCCCGGACTCTCTGTCACAGGCCCTACAATCCTGTTTCTTCCCTTTGCTCTCCTTGGCGGGAACTGCTGCCGTCGCAGCCTCTATCGCGACCACGTCCATGTACATCTTGTCCACACAAATGATGGCATCTTTCTCATCTGATGGGATGGTGAGGACTCCTAGTGGCCCATGCATTTTCAGTGTGTTGTAGGCACAGTGGGATGCCGCCATGAATTTAGCCAAGGCTGGGCATCCGAGGATCCCATTGTACGACAGGGGGAGGTCAACTACGTCAAACACAATCTTCTTAGTCTGGTAGTTAAGCTCCCCCCAAATGTTACTAGCAACATAATCTTCCCTTTAGGATGACTCCTGCAGGGGTTGCCTCCTTGAAACATTCCAGTGACCTCTAACTCTTCTTCTGCTATCTGAAACCTGTCGATAACTGCCGGGGAAATCAGATTCAGTCTGGCCCCACCGTCCACCAACATCTTTGTGACCTTGAGGTTGCGAATTGTTGGAGAAACCAACAAAGGCAAGCATCCTACCTCAGTGGTGCAGCTAGGATGATCCTCTAGGTCGAAGATGATGGGCGTACGGGACCATTTGAGTGGCTTCCGGGCCTCTGGCGCTGGTTCCACGACATTGACTTCCCGAGCCCACCGCTTGAGTTGGAGGTGGGAGGTGTGCAAAGATGCACCTCCATCAACGCACAAGGCGTCCATGGCCATCAGAAACTCCTGCTCACTAGTTTCCTCTTCATCCCCCTTGTCACTCTCATCACCATAGACTTCTTTCTCCTGGCCCCCGGCGAGTTTTCCTTTGTTTCGAAAGGCCTTGCCAGGGCGATTTGCTCCATCGCCTCGGCCCTTACTGCCAATGACATTCTGACCCTTTTCCTTATCTCGGTTCTCATATTCTGCTCTCTGTCTCTCGACCAACTCCTCGACCTGATAGCACTTCAGAAGGTTGTGGCCCTTGGTTCGGTTGATCTTGCAGTACGGCCCATCGCCCTTCCCGGCCTTCTCGACAGCTGTAGCTTCCCGGCAATTGGCGCACGCGGCAACCTCCTTGCCGAGGGCCTCAGTCTTGGTGATCTTGTCGGTACTAGGGGTGCCAGAACCTTCAATGGTCAATACTGCTTTATCCCTTCGCTTCTTACTGCACTTCTTAGGCTTCTTCTAACAGGTAGATTCATCACCATCCTCTGAATCAACATCAATGCAATCTTCCTCTCCAGGCAATTTCCTCCCTCCCTCCATCCAGGCACACTTATCTACCAGGGTGTATAGCTCCTTCATAGTCTTGGGCAACCGCACATTCATCTTGGCACGAATTCGGCGGTTGCGCACACTGGACTGGAAGGCAGCTATCACGGCTGCCGGATGGATATTTGGAATATTCCTATGAACTTTACTGAACCTTTGCAAAAACTTACGGAGGGTTTATGTCTGCTAGAACTACGTCGGTATTTCCCCAAAGAGGAAGGGATGATGCAGCATAGCGATGGTAGGTATTTTCCTCAGTGATGAGTCCAAGGTTATCGAACCAGTAGGAGAACCTCCTCACACCATGTAAACAGCACTTGCACACAAATAACAAATACTCGCAACCCGACGTGTTAAAGGGGTTGTCAATCCCTTTCGGGTACGACGCCTAAGTAGGCAAATAACGTGAGGTAAAAAGTGGTAGATAGGATAAATAGATCGCGGAACAAATAAATTGTAACATGGTATTTTTTTTCATTTTTGGTTTAATAGATCTGAAAATAAATGCAAGAGAAAATAGATCGCAAAGGCAAATATGATGAAAAGAGACCTGGGGGCCATAGGTTTCACTAGTGGCTTCTCTCGAGAAAAATAGAAAACGGTGGGAAAACAATTACTGTTGGGCAATTGATAGAACGTCAAATAATCATGACGTTATCTAGGCAATGATCATTATATAGGCATCACGTCGAAGATTAGTAGACCGACTCCTGCCTGCATCTACTACTATTAGTCCACACATCGACCGCTATCCAACATGCATCTAGTGTATTAAGTTCATGAGAAAATGAAGTAATGCAATAAGAATGATGACATGATGTAGACGAGATCCATTTATCTATTGCGGCATATATATATATATCTCTCATCTTGTTATCCTTAGTAGCAATGATACATATGTGTCGGTTCCCCTTCTGTCACTGGGATCTAGCACCATAAGACCAAACCCACTACAAAGCACCTCTTCCCATTGCAAGATAAATAGATCAAGTTGGCCAAACAAAACCCAAATATTGGAGAAGAAATACAAGGCTATGAGCAATCATGAATATAAGAGATCAAGAAGACTCAAATAACTTTCATGGATAAAAATATAGATCTGATCATAAACTCAAAGTTCATCGGATCCCAACAAACACAGCGCCAAAAGACTTACATCATATGGATCTGGACTCTGCGTCGGCTGGATCAATATTTCATCGACTCTTCTAGGGTTTTTCGAATATTTGGGTATTTATAGAGCAAAGAGGCGGTTCGGGGGGCACCCGAGATGGCCACAACCCCCCAGGATGCGCCTGGGCCTCCTGGGGTGCCCTGGTGGGTGCTGCTCACCTCGAGCAGCCCCTCAGGTGCTTCCTTGGCCAATTAGCTTTCGCCTGGCCCAAAAAAAATCCCCCGGGAGTGGCGTTCCGCTTGGACTCCATTTGATATTGATTTCTAGTGATGTAAAAAACATGCAGAAAACATCAACTGGCACTGGGCACTATGTCAATAGGTTAGTACCAAAAAATGATATAAAATGACTATAAAATGATTGTAAAACATCCAAGAATGATAATATAACAGCATGGAACAATCAAAAATTATAGATACGCTGGAGACGTATCAGCATCCCCAAGCTTAATTCTTGCTCGTCCTCGAGTAGGTAAATGATAAAAACAGAATTTTTGCTGTGGAATGCTGCCTAACATGTTTATCACATTCTTTTCTTTATAGCATGGACATATGGACTTTTGTATGATTCAAATAAATAGTCTAGTTTTGACATGAAGACTTTAATACTCAAGCATACCAACAAGCAACCATGTCTTTCAATATATCAACACTAAAGGAAGTTATCCCTAGCCCATCATGCTCAATCATTGATCCATTCATGAAACATACTCGAATATTAGCTACACCCAATGCTCAAATACGATCATAGTGCCCCTTAGTTGGTGCTTTGTAAGAGAAGATGGAGACTCAAATTCAAAATAAAAATTGCGTAAGTAAAAGAAAGGCCCTTAACGGAGGGAAGTAGTAATTTGTAGAGGTGCTAGAGCTCAAAGCTTAAATTGAGAGATAAAATTATTTTTGAGAGGCATACTTTTCCTGCCAACGAAAACGACTTGGACCATCCCAACACTTTCCATGCTAGATACATCATAGGCGGTTCCCAAACAGAAAATAAAGTTTATTCCTTTTTCACCATAACTTTCACTTTCCATGGCTAGTGTCGGGGGTTGGGTGCGACATATGCCAACGGATGGCTTATCATGGTGGGAGCGAGTAGAACATCGGCGGTGCCTGGAAGCTGGATAAGGCGTACACACGAACGCCGGTGCACTTTACCCAGGTTCAGGGCTCTCCTAGGAGATAACACTCCTAGTCCTGCTCTGCGGGGTCTCCGCATGATCACTAAGGCACAAGTGATACAATCGTGCTCCTTGAGCTGTGTGCAAGAGGTAGAAGGAGGCAGGGCTAGCTCTCTTCTTCCTCTAGGGTAGTGGATAGTTCTAATGGGTTGGGAACCCTTTGCATGGGTGCCCTGGGGGGTTTATATAGGCCTACCCCCCAGGGGTACAATGGTAATCTGGCCGGGTGCTGGACCCGGCTGTCAGTGTCTTTGGTCGCCGGCTTCTCCGTCGGCCGCTGGGGCCCGCCGCCTAGTGGGCCCTGCCGACTGGTCCGGTACGGAGCCGACAGGCCGATCCAACCACTGGCGAATCCGGTTGGTGGTTGTTCACTATAGCCGTGCTGCTAATGACGTAGGCTTGGTCAGCAAAGTGTGACTACAGTCCCGCCACCTGGTGGGAGATCACTGTAGCCACACCATGTCTTATCTGGTTGATGGCGCATGGGCCCCGAGGGAGGAGCTAGCTTCTTGATGGAGGCTGGCCTTCCTTAGGTCCGGCTTGTCTAACTCCCGCCGTCTTATGGGTTGTCGCTGCCTGGTAGGGCCCGCCGCCTGCAGGCCGTACCGATAAGTCGTCATGGGAAACAGGACTCTGCCTGTCAGGAGTGACGTCGAGGGAGGAGTGGCAATAGTGTCGCGCCGGGCGGAGATCCCTGCCGGTACGAGGCACTGTAGCCATGCCAAGCCCAGGATTCGGGGGTGAGGGACTACACTGTAGCCTCACCTTGTCTTGTCCTCTTGATGAGGGCGCAGACTCTAAGGGCGCCGGGTGGCCGCCTGCTTCACACCGGCCTCTCTGGAGTCCGCCTGATGCGAGCCGACTGCTCTTGGTGCCGTTTGCAGGTCCTAGGCTGTCTTTCGGTAGCCCGCTGTTAAGCTAGCCGGCCACCGGAAGGCAGCGCTTCAATATGAGGTTTCGTGGGGTGAAGCCGGCCCAATGTCTTGACAGGTTCAGGGACTCGGGCGAGGCTACCCGTGGCCCATTACTATGACAGTACTCCCCGAAGCCAGTGACGCGTGCGGCCGAAGGGTCGTGAAGTCTCAGCGGCTTCCCCTCTCACCGAGCTCTGGGAGAATGCTTGATCCGCCTTGTGATGCGCCGACTGCTGGAGTTGTTTTGACAAGGCGGGATCATCGGCCAATTTTGAACATCAAGGCGGGAAACAGGTGGCGTGCCTGCTAAGCTTCCCAGGCCCGCCACAAGCACGCCACGCGGCACACGTCAGCCCAGCCAGCCTGCCACCCCACACTCCTGATGGGACGTGACAGTGAGCCAAGGCCGCCACTACCGGGCCTTGGCACGCGGGCGGATCCGCTGTGGCCGGGGCGGGCGGTTGCGATTCCCGTGGGCATTATGGCGCAGTAATTCCACGCAATAATTGGGGGTTCGTGGGGTCGTGGGCGCAGTTAATCCCATGATCCAACGCCCCGCCCCCTCGGCTTCGTACCCCGAGGGCTATATGTAGGGGGAGGCAGGGGAGTGGTGGAGCTCGCGCACCCTCCTCCCCACACTCTCTTCCTCCTCTCCCTCTCTCCGTCACTGCTGCTGCTGCTGCTTAGTTCTTGCCGTAGCGCCGCCGCAGTTCACCGCTACCGCACTTCCTCTCCCCACGCAGCTCCGCTCGACGCCATGACGTGCGAGAATGTCGGCGACTGGGACGGCTCGACGATGATCGAGGATCACCTCACCTTCCTCCGGAACACGCACTGGATGCCCAACGCGGCATTCGTCAAGGTGTGGGTGCCGCCGTCGGAGGAGATCTCGCCGGCACCATAGAGGGACGAGCGGGTCATCTTCTGCTCGCATTTCCTCCGCGGCTTTGGCCTCCCAGCGAGCGGCTTTCTCCGCTTGTTCATGGACTTCAACCGCCTCCAGCCGCATCACATGACGCCTAACACCGTGACGCTACTCTCTGCCTTCGTCACGGCGTGCGAGGGCTATCTCGGCATCCTCCCCACCATCGAGATGTGGGGAGCTTTCTTCTATGGTAAGCTGGGCACCTCCGCCAAGGAGATGGCAGCCGAGTGCGGCGGCTTTGTCACCGTGCGCCGGCCGGCGAAGTGGAATGCCTTCCCAGTCATCAAGCTGTCACAGTCGGTGAAACTGTGGTAGCAGTCTTATTTCTACATCGAGAATGTCAACCCGGCAGTTGACTTCATCAACCTGCTGGCCTACGAGGGCGGCCCCCCTATCGGGCCTCGGCCCAACTGGGGCTACAAGCCAAAGCCGGTGTCGGCGGACGCGGCTACCGCCATCAGCCGGCTCCTTGTGCTCCAGGAATCGGTGGGTCTCGTGGCTTCCGACCTCCTCGTCGCCTTCGTCGAGCGCCGGGTTCTCCCGATTCAAGGCCGCCCTCATCTGATCTGTCGGAAGAGCGGGCATCGTGACCCGAGCAGGATGTGCACAAAGGAGATGCCGACTGCCGAGGTGGCGAGGATGGTGAACGAGATCTCCGACCTCAAGGTGTCGGAGGGAGCCTGGCGGTTCGGGAAACGGCCGTATTCCCGCGACGACTCGCCGCCTGCCGTAAGTCCCTCAATTTCTTCTTTTGGCTCTGACTTTAGTCTTGTTCCTGTTGTGAAACAACTCCTTCTCCGGAGCACATATTTATATGTCTGCGGTGACGGCCGCCATTGTGGGGCCGGGTGGTGACTACCTGCCGGACCGGGCGGTGAGCGACGAGGATGACCCCGACTTGGGGGCGGCCGCCTTGGAGGACGACGCAATGGGCTGTAGCGACAGAGAAGGCGACTCCGAAGAGGGCGGCGGCATGGAGACTTGGCCTAGTGATGACGATGACGAAGACGAGCCGCGCCCCTCCCGGAGCACTGCTAACACCAGCGCAGGCCCCTCAACCGGGCCGTCTGCCCGAGGTGGCAAACACAAGCGGAAACAAGGCGCCGCCCTGTTTGGCAGCATGCCGAAGAAGCCCAAGAACCCGGCCGCGGCGACCAGGCGGAAAGAGGCCGCAGCGAAGGTGCCCAAGTTCCAGAGGCAACCGAAGGTGCCGCCCATGGTGTCAGCATAAGTATTCTTCTTACGCTTCTACTTCTTTGCCGATCTGGCCTAAAGAAACCTCTTTGTCTGGCCTTCTTATCTCAGGGCCCCGCTCACCCATGAGAAATCAGCCGCCGCCACGGTCATCAGGTCGGCGGAGACCTCCACCACCACCCGGCGAATCAATCTGGCCGCCGACCCCCGGGAGGCGCGGGAGCAAAATGCGCGGGAGGTGCGCGAGGAGCAGGAAGCCGACCAAGGCGAAGGCAAAGGCTGACAAGGCGGCGGCGTCTGTGGCGAGGAAGCTGGCGCAGGTGGAGGCTGACGCCGCGGCGAAGGAGCGGCTCGCAGAGGCCGCGTGTGGCGAGGAGCCTCTACTCGTGGCTCCCCTGAACACTGCGCCGCCTCCACCAGAATTTGTGGCGACGACTGGGGGAGCCGGCGACGAACAACCGGTCATGGAGAGGGAGGGAGGCGATGCGGCCATGCCGGACGTCATCGTGCCGCCGCCACTGCCGACCGACGGAGCGCAAGACGGGCAGCCGGCCGCCCCGCCGATGCTACCAGCCGGGAACGAGGTGGTGATGGACCTAACTCCTGAGGTCCGCACACCCGTGCGCCGCCATCTTTCAAAGGCGGCTTCACCACTACGGCCGCTGGAGGCCGGTGCCGCGAGCTCATCGATCCCCGACACCGAGGCGACCAGTGCCTCGCGCGCCAGCTGGGTATGAGGAGGCGGGATGGGAGCCTTGAACCAGGCAGCCCTCTACGTCCAGGCCAAGCTCCGGGCTGAAGCCGAAGCCCTCAAGTGATGCAATGAGGCGTTCCTGGATTCGCGGGCAGCCATTTGAGTAAGTTTTCTTACTTCTCTTTTATTTTTGATCTTCTTGCTTCCTTCGTGGGGGCGCGCCAGCGCACCCACTAGGTGTAGTCCCCAAGTTTCGGGCCGGCTGCTGAGCAGGCGGTCCGGAACTTTAACTTGCAAGCGTCGAACGCTAGCTTCATTTGACATCTCTTTTGCAGGATTATCACAATCTTCGTGCGGCTACCTTCAACTCAGGAGTATGGGAGCTGGAGAAGCAGACCGCCCACTTATCCGAGAGCCGGAGTAAGTTTCGACTTCCTTCCTTCGCGGGGCTGCGCTGGCGCACCCGCAGGCTGTATTCCCCGAGATTCGGGCCGACTGCTGAGCAGTCGGGCTGGATCTTTCTAGTGACTTTATTTTTGTTGATAGCTTTTTCTCTGTGGAGGCATGATAGCGCACCTGCGGGCTGTGGACCCCGAGATTCGGGCCGACTACTGAGGAGTCGGGCTGGATCTCCCCGGCAACTGTGTCCCTTCTTTGTTGATTGACTGACGTTCTTTTCTTCCTCCCCTTTTTGCAGAGGCCAACGCCGCCTTACAGCAGCAGCTGGGCGAAGCCAACACCGTCCTATGCGGCAAGGAGGCGGAGTGCAGCAAGCTGGCCGAGGAGCGTGACCGACTGGTCACTTAGCTCGCGGAGCAGTCGAAGGTCCTCAAGACGGCTCAGAGGGAGGCGAAGGCGAAGGAGACCGACCTCCTTGTTGAGTTTAAGATCGAGCGCTCCACCTGGGCCGACAAGGAGGCGCAGATGACTGCCTGCTTCAGGTGCATCGAAGACTTGGTCGACGGTAAGCCTCTTTTTCTTTTCTTTCTTGCTTCGAGTCGCCGACCCTTATCTAGGCCGACTGCTAGCTTCTGACCTTTGGCTTTTCTTGCCCCTCATTAAAACAGACTTCTTCCTAGGCCACTCCATCACCGCGAACCAGATCATCAAGGCCCAACGCCAGGAGCGGAGGGCGGAAGGCGCGCACATTGCCGTTGACGCCCCTCGGACCCTCAACGAGCAGCTCCTCAGCATCCAAGCCCGCCTTCGGCCTGCCCATCAAATGATGCGCCGCCTTCAGCGTGTTGGGGCCAAAGCGATCCCCGCCCTTTGGCCAAGCTTGCAGGCTCTGTGCACTCCCAGTTGGACTGCCGACTGGCTGGAGGTGGCGGCCGGCCGCCTGGAGGCCTGGAAGGGTTCTGCGGCCCGGGCTGGGGCGCACCGAGCCCTGGAGTTCATCAAGGCGTGGTACCCTGGGCTGGATCTAGCCCAGCTGACCACGTTTCGACTGGAGGCGGTGGAGGCCGACCTTATCAGCAGGGCGGCGGCGATCACCGACTATACTGACACCAACGTCTTCATCCCGGAAGTGGTTGAATAGGGCGCCGAAGCGCCACTGGAGTGGCTCGGGCTGAACCCGGAGGACAGCGAGGATTCGGCTGAGGTGATCGACTCCAGCAATGAAGGGGAGGAGGAGGAGGAGGAGGAAAGCAAGGAGGACGTGCCGGAGGTCGGAGCGGATGGCCAGCGTCAACCTGACCGGGCCTCGAGCAACGACCCGCGCTCCAAAGCGCCGACTGCTACTGGAGGCTGCCAGGCGGAGACCGACCAGCCGCCTATTCCACCGACGGACGCTGCTGAGTCTGCCGTCCAACCGTCCACTGCCCCAACTGGTGCCACCAACCTTGTCGTCCAGCCGGATCCCTCTGCTGCACCAACCAGCACCGCCGACTCCATGGTTCAGCCGGATCCTTCTGCTACACCAACCGGCACCGCCGACTCCACCGTCCAGCCGGAGCCTTCTGCGGCCCCTTAGGGTGTTATCTTTTCTTTTTCTGCTTCACTAGTCTAGACAAACTTTGGTTAAATTTGCACAATTCCACCCGCGGGGTGTATATCAAACTCTGTTGAATGCTGGCCAGTGGGCCTTTATCTATGTAATTATTTTGTCGCAATTCATGCTTTGCTTTGCCGGCTTCTAATTTTTCTTGCTTTATGCTCCTTGTTTTTTCCTTTGCTGCCCTTCCTTGGCTATCCTCTTTCCAGCCAACAGCCGCTCTGCGGACTGCGGCTGGGGCAAGTACTTAGCTATTTGTGGGAGGGCAAGTACTTAGCCGTTTGGAGTGTTGGCAAGGCAAGCAGAAACCGGCCGGCCGGCTGCTCGGCAGCCGACCGAAAAGGCAGGATGCCGGCCTCGGATATAAGCGTACTTTCCTTAGCCATTTTTCATGTGGGCATTGCTTTGTAACCCCTGCCTGTGGTATAGTTGCTCTGCGAGCTGCGGATTCTGACAGGGGAAGTGTTTTGGTGCCGACACACTACTTGTCCGGCTGCAGGAGGCAGCATATAGCAGAGGGCAGCGAGCCTCCGGGCCGACTGGTCGAACCTGGTGCCAGGCGGAATAATAAAATAACACACACTCATAGGCATAACACTTATCATATAGATAAAAGAGGGTAGTCCCCGAGCTCTTCTTGGGGGACCCGGAGTCTTCGTACTTAATACAAAAGGTAGCGTGATACATACTGCTTTCAACTGTAAAATCTTCGGAGGAGGTTTGCATTCCATGGCCTCTCCGTCTCCCTACCTGAGTCATCTCTTTTGCGTGCTCTGGGCTTCTGAGCATCGATCAGGTAGTAGGAACCGTTGCCCAGCACCTTGCTGACGATAAAAGGGCCTTCCCAAGGTGCCGAGAGCTTGTGCTGGCCGGCTGTTTGCTGGATCAGCCGAATCACAAGGTCTCCCTCTTGGAAGGATCTTGGCTTCACCTTGCGGTTGTAGTATCAGCGCAGACTCTCCTAGTAGATGGCGGACCGGCTGAGTGCCAACAGCCGGCCCTCCTATAGCAGGTTGACGCCGTCTTCTCGTGCCTCCTTGGGGTCCGCCTCTGTGTACATGGTGACTCGTGGGGAGTCAAACTCTATGTCCATCGGGATGACGGCTTCAGCGTCGTAGACGAGGAAGAAGGGCATGAAGCCGGTCGACTTGTTCAGAGTTGTGCGTAGGCTCCAGAGGACGGACGACAGCTCATCGAGCCAGCAGCCGGCCGAACGCTCGAGAGGCTCGACCAGTCAAGGCTTGATGCCGGATAGAATGAGGCCATTTGCTCGCTCTACTTGGCCGTTTGACTGCGAATGGGCAACGGACGCTAAGTCCAGTCGGATGCCCTGTGTCGCGCAGAAACGGGCCAAGGCTCCTTTGGCGAAGTTTGTGCCGTTGTCGGTGATGATGCTATGTGGTATGTCGTACCGAGTGGTGATGTCAACGATGAAAGTCACGACAGTTGGCCCATTCAGCTTCTTGATTGGCTTTGCCTCTATCCACTTGGTGAACTTGTCCACAGTGACAAGCAGATGAGTCATCCCGCCACAAGCCGTCTTGAATGGCCCCACCATGTCCAGCCCCCAAAGAGCAAAGGGCCAGGCAATGGGGATGGTCTTGAGTGCAGAAGCTGGTAAGTGCGGCTTGGAGCGGAACTTCTGACACCCTTTACACTTCTGGACCAACTCTTTGGCGTCTTCTATAGCAGTCGACCAGAAGAAACCATGGCGGAAAGCTTTGGCAACAAGTAATCCTGAAGCCGCGTGGTGACCACATTCGCCTTGGTGGATATCTTTGAGGATTGCTTGACCCTGGTCCGGCTCCACGCAGCGCTGGTACACACCAGTGACACTGCGCCATACCAGTTCTTTGTTGACTATGGTGTAAGCAGCTGCCCGCCATTGCACTTGTCGGGCTAGAATCTCATCAGTGGGCAGCTCTTTGTTCACCAGAAAGTTGAGGATGGGTTGAGCCCATGAAGGCGCTGCTATTTCTTCGACTGCCACGGCTGCAACTTGTACAAGGGCGGTTGGGCCGGGAGGCGGCGGGTTGGAGTCGGCTGCCGCCAGCTGCGTTGAAGAAGTCGACGGACCGACTGCTGCAGCCCCCGGGCCGGGTTTTGAAGTCCCCAAGCCAGGTGCGATGGCTGAAGTCCCTGGGCTGCCTGTCGAAGTCCCCACGCCGGCTTCTGGGGCCCTCAAGTCGGATCCGACTGCTTCAGGAGGGGCCAGCACGAAGATGGAGTCAGACTCTGGTGAAGGCTTGATAGACAGCTTAAGGAGGCGCTTTAAGGCGACGCCGGCTGGTATCGCTTCCCGGGTGGAGCCGATCCATGCCAAGGCATCTTCTTGCTCGTTGTCATTTCTTGGCGCATGAAGGAACTCGCACCCGTCAAAATATCCAGTGAGTTGTTGTACGAGGAAGCGGTAGCTTGCCATATTTGCATCCTTGGCATCCCAGTCGCCCGACGAATACTGGACCACCAAGTCGGAGTCACCATAGCACAAGATCCGGCGAATGCCGAGTTCCTTGGCAAGCCGGAGCCCGTGTATGAGTGCCTCGTACTCAGCTATGTTGTTGGAGGTGGCAAAGTGGATTTGCAGCACATATATGAGCTTGTCGCCTTTGGAAGAGGTGAGGACGATGCCGGCTCCCAGACCGGTGCGCATTTTTGAACCATCAAAATGCATCCGCCAATGGGTAGAGTCTGGCGCTGGTGGCAGGTACTGGGTCTCGGCCCAGTCGACGAGGAAGTCGGCCAGTGCTTGTGACTTGATGGCGGTGCGAGGCTGGTAGTAGATGGTGTAAGGGGCCAGATCAATAGCCCACTTGGCCACTCGGCCTGAGGCATCTCGGCTTCAAATGATCTCGGCAAGCGGAGTGCTACCTCTTGAGCACTGTGTTGGATTTCCCCGAAGAGGAGAGGATGATGCAGCAAAGTAGCGTAAGTATTTCCCCTCAGTTTTTGAGAACCAAGGTATCAATCCAGTAGGAGACCACGCACAAGTCGCTCGTACCTACACAAAACGATAGCAACTCGCAACCAACGCTTAGGGGTTGTCAATCCCTTCACGGTCACTTACGAGAGTGAGATCTGATAGAGATAATATTTTTGTTATTTTTGATAGATAGATGCAAAATAAAAGTAAAGGCAAAGTAAAAACAAAGCAAGTAAATAAAGTGATATAGATTGATATGATGAGAATAGACCCGGGGGCCATAGGTTTCACTAGTGGCTTCTCTCAAGAGCATAAGTATTCTACGGTGGGTGAACAAATTACTGTTGAGCAATTGATAGAACTGAGCATAGTTATGAGTATATCTAGACAATGATCATGTATATAGGCATCACGTCCAAAACAAGTAGATCGAAACGATTCTGCATCTACTACTATTACTCCACTCATCGACCGCTATCCAGCATGCATCTAGAGTATTAAGTTAAAAACAGAGTAACGCCAAAAGAAAGATGACATGATGTAGAGGGATAAATTCATGCAATATGATAAAAACCCCATCTTGTTATCCTCGATGGCAACAATACAATACGTGCCTTGCAACTCTTTCTGTCACTGAGTGAGGACACCGCAAGATTGAACCCAAAGCTAAGCACTTCTCCCATTGCAAGAACTACCAATCTAGTTGGCAAAACCAAAAAGGATAATTCGAAGAGACTTGCAAAGATAACTCAATCATACATAAAAGAATTCAGAGAAGAATCAAATATTTTCCATAGATAATACTGGATCATAAACCCACAATTCATCGGTCTCAACAAACAGACCGCAAAAAGAAGATTACATCAAATAGATCTCCACGAGAGAGGGGGAGAACATTGTATTGAATCCAAAAAGAGAGAAGAAGCCATCTAGCTACTAGCTATGGACCCGAAGGTCTGATGTAAACTACTCACACTTCATCGGAGGGGCTATGCTGATGATGTAGAAGCCCTCCATGGTGGATTCCCCCTCCGGCGGAGCTCCGGAATAGGCCCCAAGATGGGATCTCGTGGATACAGAAGGTTGCGGCAGTGGAATTAGGTTTTTTTGGCTCCTGTTATGATCGTTCGGGGATACGTAGGTATATATAGGAGGAAGGATTACGTCGGTGGAGCGTTGAGGGGCACACGAGGTAGGGGGGCATGCCCAGGGGGCGCGCCCTCCACCCTCGTGACCTCCTCGGGCACTGCTTGGAGTAGGGTCCAAGTCTCCTGGATCATGTTCGGTTAGAAAATCACGATCCCAAAGGTTTCATTCCGTTTGGACTCCTTTTAATATCCCGTTTCTTCGAAAAACTGAAATAGGCAAAAAAACAGCAATTCTGGGTTGGGCCTCCGGTTAATAGGTTAGTCCCAAAAATAATATAAAAGTGGAAAATAAAGCCCAATATAGTCCGAAACAGTAGATAAAGTAGCATGGAGCAATCAAAAATTATAGAGACGCTGGAGACGTATCAGGCATCCCCAAGCTTAATTCCTGCTCGTCCTCGAGTAGGTAAATGATAAAAAAAGAATTTTTGATGCGGAGTGATACTTTGGCATAATTTCAATGTAAATCTTCTTAATTGTGATATGAATATTCAGATACGAAAGATTTAAGACAAAAGTTCATATTGACACAAAAATAATAACACTTAAGCATACTAATCAAAGCAATCATGTCTTCTCAAAATAACATGGCAAAAGAAAGTTCATCCCTACAAAATCATATAGTTAGGCTATGCTTCATTTTCGTCACACAAAGATGTTCCCAACTTCTATACCCCCGATGAAAAGCCAAGCAATTGTTTCATACTTAAATAATCTCAAACTTTTTTAACCTTCATGCAATACTTGAGCGCGAGCCATGGATATAGCACTATGGGTGGAATAGAATATGATGATGGGGATTGTGTGGAGAAGACAAAAAAGGAGAAAGTCTCACATTGACGAGGCTAATCAACGGGCTATGGAGATGCCCATCAATTGATGTCAACATGAGGAGTAGGGATTGCCATGCAACGGATGCACTAGAGCTATGAATGCTCAACAAAAGAAAACTAGTGGGTGTGCATCCAACTCGCTTGCTCACGAAGACCTAGGGCATTTGAGGAAGCCCATCGTAGGAATATACAGGCTAAGTTCTATAATGAAAAATTCCCACTAGTATGAAAAAGACAACTTATGAGACTCACTACATGAAGAACAAGGTGCTACTTTGAAGCACAATATATGAGACTCACTACATGAAGAATAAGGTGCTACTTTGAAGCACAAGTGTGGAAAAAGAGATAGTAGCATTTCCCTTTTTTATATTCTTTTTTTTGGGCCTTTCTTTTTTTTGGCCTTTCTCTCTTCTTTTTTTTATTTGGGCAATGCTCTAATAATGATGATCATCACACTTCTATTGATTACAACAAAAAGATTACAACTCGAAACTTAGAACCAGATATGACTCTATATGAATGCCTCTGACGGTGTACCGGGATGGTGCAATGAATCAAGAGTGACATGTATGGATAATATTGCATGGTGGCTTTTCCACAAATACGATGTCAACTACATGATCATGCAATGGCAATATGACAAAAGTAATGTACGTCATGATGATGATGGTGGAAGTTGCATGGCAATATATCTCGGAATGGCTATGGAAATGCCATGATAGGTAGGTATGGTGGCTGTTTTGAGGAAGATATAAGGAGGTTTATGTGTGATAGAGTGTATCATATCACGGGGTTTGGATGCACCAGCGAAGTTTGCACCAACTCTCAAGGTGAGAAAGGGCAATGCACAGTACCGAAGAGGCTAGCAAAGGCGGAAAGGTGAGAGTGCGTATAATCCATGGACTCAACATTAGTCAAAAGAACTCATATACTTATTGCAAAAATTTAGAAGTCATCAAAAATCAAGTACTACATGCATGCTCCTAGGGGGATAGATTGGTGTAGAAGACCATCGCTCGTGCCCGACCACCACTCATAAGGATGCACAAGCCAGGTACACTTCATGTTTCAAATTTGTTACACAACTTTAACCATACGTGCATGCTACAGGACTTGCAAACTTCAACACAAGTATTTCTCAAATTCATAATCACCCAACTAGCACGACTTTGATACTATTACCTCCATATCTCAAAACAATTATCAAGCATCAAACTTATCTTAGTATTCAATGCACTCAAAAGAAAGTTTCACATATCTTGAACACCAAGTATATTAACATTAAGCAAATTACCATGCTATTAATGACTCTCAAAAAAATCTAAGTGAAGCATGAGAGGTCAATAGTTTCTTTTAAACAAATCCACCACCTTGCTCTAAAAGATATAAGTGAAGCACTAGAGCAAAAATTAACACGCTCAAAAGATATAAGTGAAGTACTATGAGCAAAACTATCAAGCTCAAAATATATAAGTGAAGCACATAGAGTATTCTAACCAATTCCAATTCATGTATGGCTCTCTCAAAAGATGTGTACAGCAAGGATGATTGTGGTAGACTAACAAGCAAAGACACAAATAATACAAGACGCTCTAAGCAAAACACATATCATGTTGGTGAATAAAAATATAGCTCCAAGTAAATTACCGATGGAAGTGGACGAAAGAGGGGTTGCCTTCCGGGGCATCCCCAACCTTTGAATTTTTGGTGTCCTTGGATTATCTTGGGGGTGCCATGGGCATCCCCAATCTTAGGCTCTTGCCACTCCTTGTTCCATAATCCATCAAAAGAATTCACCCAAAACTTGAAAACTTCACAACACAAAACTCAACAGAAATCTCGTGAGCTCCGTTAGAGAAAGAAAACAAAAGACTACTTCAAGGTATTGTAATGAACTCATTATTTATTTATATTGGTGTTAAACCTACTGTATTCCAACTTCTCTAGGGTTTATAAACTATTTTACTAGCCATAGATTCATCAAAATAAGCAAACAGCACACGTAAAACAGAATCTGTCAAATACAGAATAGTTTGTAGCAATATGTAACTAACGCAAACTTCTGGAAATCTAAAAATTCTACGAAAATAGGAAGTCCTGGAAAATTTGTTTATTGAACATCAGCAAAAAGAATCAACGCAAAATCATGTTCCTGTGATTTAACAAAATTATATTCATGCGTGCAAAGTTTCTGTTTTTCAGCAGAATCAAATCAACTATCATCGTAGGTTATCCTATAGGTTCTACTTGGCACAAACACTAATTAAAAGATAAAACCACATCTAAACAGAAGCTAGATGGATTATTTATTCCTAAACAGAAGCAAAAACAAAAAACACAAAATAAAATTGGGTTGCGTCCCAACAAGCGCTATTGTTTAACACCCCTAGCTAGGCATAAAAGCAAGGACAGATCTAGGTCGTGCCGTAATAATAAGATAGATCTTGAAAGCTCATCTCGTATTCTCTACGTTCGGCAGCAAGTTTCCTTTGAGGCAAGCAAAAATAATCAAAAGGGCTAAATTTAGCGGGACAAAAATACCCAAGATCAATCACGGGAGGAACGGGTTCCTCCCTTGGCCCTTCATAGTGCACAACTATTTCATCACTGAAAGCACTCTTTTGGCAAAATCTTGTGAGCTTATACTCGAGAGAGTATCCTAGCTCATTATTTATAAGGGCAAAATAATTATTAAGATCGTTAATATAATCAACCAAGACATTGATAGGGACCTTTTTTCTAAGGTTTTCATTGAAAGCGACATAGTCCGAAGATTGAAAATGTCTAATTTCCTCTTGATCATAGAGGATTGCTTCTATGGGTGGACGACCGGCGTCCACCCTATAGTGCACAAAAATTTCTTTGGCTTCTCTTATGATAAATCTAAATTCATGTGCCAAAAAGATAGTAACAGTGCGCTTAATAGAAGAGTCCTCAATATTAGAGAATTCTAAGAAAATTCTCTGTATGCAAGGGTGCATATGCATAAATTGTCTTCCAAGTTCAACCACAAGCATAGCTATAGCATCCGCAAGGCTACTAGTTCTATAAAGAATAGAACAGCCCATGGAAGGTAAAGCACCGGCACAAGTAAAGAAATCTTGAATAACGCCCTTGCCAATGATGTTACCACTACCGATTCGAAACTTTTTGGTATGCAAGATAGGAGGTTCATCGGCCGGAGCCTCGGGATTTTTTGTGTTATCATTGTTGTCCATATCAACGATAATCTCCCCAATTTCAGACATACGACAAAAAATAAGTAAGGCGTAAGAAAACAAACAAAAGGGATAGGAGGAGGAGATTGGGAAAGAGAGGGCAAATAAAACGGCAAGGGTGAAGTGGGGGAGAGGAAAATGAGAGGCAAATGGCAAATAATGTAATGCGAGAGATAGGGATTGCGATGGGTACTTGGTATGGTTGACTTGCTTGCGTGAGCCTCCCCAACAAGGCGCCAGAAATTCTTCTTGCTAGCTCTTGAGCACTACGTTGGATTTCCCTCAGTTTTTGAGAACTAAGGTATCAATCCAGTAGGGTACCATGCACAAGTCCCTCGTACCTACACAAAACGATAGCAACTCGCAACCAACACTTAGGCGTTGTTAATCCCTTCACGGTCACTTACGAGAGTGAGATCTGATAGAGATAATATTTTTGGTATTTTTGATAGATAGATGCAAAATAAAAGTAAAGGCAAAGTAAAAACAAAGCAAGTAAATAAAGTGATATAGATTGATATGATGAGAATAGACCCGGGGGCCATAGGTTTCACTAGTGGCTTCTCTCAAGAGCATAAGTATTCTACGGTGGGTGAACAAATTACTGTTGAGCAATTGACAGAACTGAGCATAGTTATGAGTATATCTAGGCAATGATCATGTATATAGGCATCACGTCCAAAACAAGTAGATCGAAACGATTCTGCATCTACTACTATTAATCCACTCATCGACCGCTATCCAGCATGCATCTAGAGTATTAAGTTAAAAACATAGTAACGCCGTAAGCAAGATGACATGATGTAGAGGGATAAATTCATGCAATATGATAAAAACCCCATCTTGTTATCCTCGATGGCAACAATACAATACGTGCCTTGCAACTCTTTCTGTCACTGGGTAAGGACACCGCAAGATTGAACCCAAAGCTAAGCACTTCTCCCATTGCAAGAACTACCAATCTAGTTGGCAAAACCAAAAAGGATAATTCGAAGAGACTTGCAAAGATAACTTTCAAATATTTTCCATAGATAATACTGGATCATAAACCCACAATTCATCGATCTCAACAAACACACCGCAAAAAGAAGATTACATCGAATAGATCTCCACGAGAGAGGGGGAGAACATTGTATTGAGATCCAAAAAGAGAGAAGAAGCCATCTAGCTACTAGCTATGGACCCGAAGGTCTGAAGTAAACTACTCACACTTCATCGGAGGGGCTATGGTGATGATGTAGAAGCCCTCCATGGTGGATGCCCCCTCTGGCGGAGCTCCGGAACAGGCCCCAAGATGGGATCTCATGGATACAGAAGGTTGTGGCGGTGGAACTAGGTTTTTTGGCTCCTGTTCTAATCGTTCGGGGATACGTAGGTATATATAGGAGGAAGGAATACATCGGTGGAGCGTCGAGGGGCACACGAGGTAGGGGGCGTGCCCGAGGGGGCGCCCCCTCCACCCTCGTGACCTCCTCGGGCACTGCTTGGAGTAGAGTTCAAGTCTCCCGGATCACGTTCGGTAGGAAAATCACGATCCCAAAGGTTTCATTTTGTTTGGACTCCATTTGATATTCCGTTTCTTCGAAACACTGAAATCGGCAAAAAAACAACAATTCTGGGCTGGGCCTCTGGTTAATAGGTTAGTCCCAAAAATAATATAAAAGTGGAAAATAAAGCCCAATATAGTCCAAAACAGTAGATAAAGTAGCATGGAGCAATCAAAAATTATAGATACATTGGAGACGTATCACGGAGCAGTGCAGACAACAGTTATTGGGTGCTCTTGAAAGTAAGGCTTCAGCTTCTTGGCGGCAAAGTGCACACCATAGCACATCTTCTGGTAGTGGCGGTAGTTTTTCTTGGAGGTGGACAGTACGTCACTCAAGTAATATACCGGCCTCTGGACCGGCAATGCTCTGCCCTCCTCCTTGTGTTCTACCACTATGACTATGCTAACCACCCAACTGGTGGCGGCAATGTAGAGGAGCATGGGCTCTTTATCAGTCGGAGCCGCCAAGATAGGCGGGGTGGTCAACATCTCTTGAGCTGGAGAAAAGCTTCGTCTGCCTTGTTGTTCCACGCGAAAAAAGTGGTCTTCTTCATGAGCTGGTACAGGGGAAGAGCCTTCTCGCCCAGCCGACTGATGAAACGGCTGATTGATGCTAGGCAGCCGGTGAACTTCTGCATGTCCAGTAGTCGGGTGGGCACCTCCGTCTTCTCAATGGCCTTGATCTTCACGGGGTTGCACTCTATGCCGCGCTCTGAGACCAGAAAGCCGAGAAGCTTGCCAGCTGGTACTCCAAAGACGCATTTCTCTGGGTTGAGCTTGATCTGGAATCAGCGTAGGTTCTCAAAAGTCTCCTTAAGGTCTTCCAGCAGGGTGCCATGCTTCTCCGTCTTCACCACCACATCATCCACATAGACATGGGCATTTCTGCCGAGTTGCTTGAGGATAAACTTCTGCATGCAACGCTGAAACGTGGCGCCGTCATTTCGCAAGCCGAACATCATGGTCAGGTATCAGAAGGCACCAAATGGCATGATGAAGGCGGTCTTCAGCCTGTCGGTCGGGTTCAGCTTTATCTGATGGTACCCTGAGTATGCATCCAAAAAACTCAACAGCTCGCATCTGGCTGTGGAGTATATCACTTGGTCAATTCTTGGCAGGGCAAAGGGATCTTTGGGGCAAGCCTTGTTGAGGCTGGTATAATCAATACACATGCGCCACTTCTTATTTTTCTTCAGCACAAGAACTGGGTTGGCCAACCATTCTGGAAAGAATACTTCCATGATGAAACAGGCTGCTAGATGTCGGGATATCTCTTCTCCGACAACTCTTCTCTTCTCTTCTGACAGGCGGCACAAGGGCTGCCTGACCAGCTTGGCGTCAGGTCGGACATGTAACTTGTGCTCGACGAAATCCGTCGGAACACCCGACATGTCTTTGGGAGACCATGCAAAGATGTCCCGATTGTCAGGGAGGAAATCGATGAGCTCGCTTTCCTAGTTGCCGTCAAGGTTTGTACCTATGACTGCGTGCCTCTCCGGGTGCTCCGGGTCCAAGGGTATCTTCTTTGTTTCCTTCGCCGGCTTGAACTAGCCCTCAACCTCTGACTCCTTGGGGATGGGTGACATTTCTGGCTTCTTGCCTGCCATCGCCTCAACCCGGTCAAGGAGCCGCTTCTCCGCTGCAATCACAAGGGACACGGCCAGCCGGCTGCTGTCTGCGGCGCAGGCGGACGACTTCTTGTAGTCTAAGACTACAGTCAGGATCCCCTTGGTACTCAGTATCTTCATCTTGAGGTAAGCATAGTGGGGGACCGCCATGAACTTGGCCAGGGCAGGTCGGCCAAGCAGTGTATGGTAGGAGCTCTCCAGGTCCACCACTTCAAACCAAACTGACTCACGGCGGAAATGATTCTTGTCTTCGAAGAGAACATCAATTTGGGTCTTGCCGATTGGTGAGCAGGAAAGGCCAGGGACTATGCCATGGAATACAGTCCGACTGGGGTGGAGCTGCTTCTACTTGATTACCAACTTCTCCATTGTGTCACGGTACAGGATATTGATGCTACTGCTGCCATCTATCAGGACTCTAGAGAAACAAGCTGCCCGCCTCTCCGTTGCAAAGGTAGCATCTAGGACCAGGGCGTAGGAACCAGAGGAGGGCATCTCCTCCGGGTGGTCAGCCCTGCTCCAACTGATGGGCTTTTCAGACCAATGCATGAATTCTGGAGTATTTGATGCCACTACATGTACTTCTTGTTGTTGCTGTCGTCTGTTGCGTCTGTCATCGGCCACTCTGGTGAACACAACGTAGGCTCCGTGCTCCTCAGGATACTCCTCTTGTATGGCGCCAACTGGCCGAGCCGCCGGCTGCTAGGGAGGAGGAGGCGGTGGGCCGGCAGGCGGAGGAGGCAGGAGTCCATCTCCCTTGGCGATTCTGGTGAGCCAATGGCACTTCCGAGTAGTGTGATTGGACGGCTTCGTGCCACTATGAAACTTGCAGGGTGCATCAAGGGTCTGCTCATAAGAGAAGGCGGGCAACCAATTGGGTTTGCCTCCCTTCTGATGCTTGGGCGCTGGCTACCCTTCCGGCTACCGGTCTTCGACTGTTGCCACCTGCCGGCTGGTGGAAGCCGGCTGGGTGGCCTTCCGATTGTTGTCGCTTGGATGTTGTCGCCGACTGGTGTCACCAGCCGGAGTCCGAGGAGCCTGAGGTGCCACCTTGCCGGATGCATCAACTAGGATTTCCGCCTTCATGGAGGAGTCGGCCGTGGCGTGCTTGTTGGTGATGATTAGCAGTTCGTCGAGAGTCGCAGGCTCGTTGCAGAGAAGTCGGTGCTCAAGGAGGGTGCCTTCTCGGCACCCGGTGGTGAAGTACTCGATTTCCTGCACCTCGTGCACGCCTTCACAGGAGTTGCGCAGCTTGGCCCAGCACGTGAGATAGTCGCGAGTCAATTCGCTGGGCCCTTGGACGCACAAGGAGAGCTGCCGGGGCTTGGGAGGCCGCTTGTACGTGCTGGTGACGTTACGGATGAATGCTTCGGTGAAATCAACCCAGCTGTTGATGCTGCGGGGCTTCAGGCTGTTAAGCCACGTCCGGGCTGTGCCTTGAAGTATGAGTGGGACGTACTTCACAGCAACGCGCTTGTTGCCGTTCGCTATGCTGACGGCCGTGGAGTAGTCGACCAGCCAGTCCTCCGGCTTGATGGAGCCGGTGTACTTGGGCGTATCTCTGGGGAGTGTGAACCCTTTGGGAAAAGGCTCATCTCGGATTCGTGGGCCAAAACAAGGTGGTCCCAACGCGTCTTCTTCTTCTAACGCCAGGGATCGGTTGAGGTTGCCGATCCAATGGCGGGCGTCGTTCTCTCCGACTCCCTCTCGGCAGTCAAGGCAGTCGCCGAGTGTCGGGTGCATGACAGGCGGTGCAGTGGGATGCCTTTCTCCACAAGGCGGAGGGGGAGGTTGGTCGCCTCGCTGCTCCACTGCCCGAGGGCGGCTGTCTTCGACCGTTTTCGCCACGCTCAATGGAGAGGCGAGTCCGGCTGCGGCTGGCAGCCGGCTCATTGCCTCTTCTTCCATGGGCGCCACCAGTCTGCATCCGGGATGTTGCGCCGTGGTCCTAGCGAAGGGGCGGCCTTGTCCAGGAGCTACTGGACTCGCTCCGTCATGTGGTGACGCTCGTCGCCCTCGTACTTGTCCAGCTCATCCGTCACCGCCTGGGTGGCCCGGATGTTCTCCGCAGGCGTGGCGTAGAAGGGGCGTTCCGCCCCGAACATGTTGGCGATGGTCGCGCCACGCTGCCGGATCGAGCCAATGCGGCTAGGCCCCCCAGGGGCCAGCGTGCCACCTACGGCCGAGTCCATCTCGCGCCGGTAGGCGTCCGAGAGGTGTCGCACGCTGGCCAGTCGGCCAGCGCTCCCGAGGAGCTGGACGCGGCGTGCTTCCAGCGTCTTAGCGTCTGCGTCTTCTGGGATGGGCGCCGACAGATCTTGCATCAGCGCATCAAGTGGGTCTCAAACGCCTCCGTCCGAGCGCTCGCCACTGTTGATGACAAGCACCTCCATGACGGTAGTCCCGCCGCTGTGCTCGCGAGGAGGCAGCTTGTCGTAGACCACCACGTTGGTGGGGAACGCGTCAAGTGACGCCATGTCAGAGTCGATGATCATCGGGTTGGTGGAGCCAACAGACTCCAGGTCCACAGCAGGCTCGCTGGTGATGTGAAGCTGATCGAGGAGGCTGACGAGGCGGCTCTCGGTGCAGCCGGTGCCCGTGTCGGAGGCCGGCTCGTCGGAGAGGTGGATCTCGCCAACAAGGTCGGCGAGGCAGCTCGCCGCGCAAGTGATCTCCGCGCCATGCAGCGTGTCGAGGCTGACGCCATCGGGCGTGCTGGGCTGGCTTCGCTCGCCAGGAAGGAACAAGGTTCCCGTCCAGAGAGGTCTCCAGAAGACGGTGCACCTTGCCCGACGGTGGGAGCCAAATGTCGGTGGTTGGGTGCGACATATGCCAACAGATGGCTTATCATGGTGGGAGCGAGTAGAACGTCGCCGGTGCCTGGAAGCGGGATAAGGCGTAGACACGAACGCCGGCGCACTTTACCCAGGTTCGGGGCTCTCCTAGGAGATAACACCCCTAGTCCTGCTCTGCGGGGTCTCCGCGTGATCACTAAGGCACAAGTGATATAATGGTGCTCCTTGAGCTGTGTGCAAGAGGTAGAAGGAGGCAGGGCTAGCTCTCTTCTTCCCCTTGGGTAGTGGCTAGTTCTAATGGGGTGGGAACCCTTTGCATGGGTCCCCTGGGGGGTTTATATAGGCCTACCCACCAGGGGTACAATGGTAATCTAGTCGGGTGCTGGACCCGGCTGTCATTGTCTCTGGTCGCCGGCTTCTCCATCGGCCGCTGGGGCCCGCCGCCTGGTGGGCCCCGCCGACTGGTCCGGTACGGAGCCGACAGGCCGCTCCCGCTGCTGGCGGGTCCGGTTGGTGGTTGTTCACTGTAGCCGTGCTGCTAATGACGCAGGCTTGGTCAGTAGAGTGTGGCTACAGTCCCGCCGCCTAGTGGGAGATCACTGTAGCCACACCATGTCTTATCTGGTTGATGGCGCACGGGCCCCGAGGGAGGAGCTGGCCGCCTGATGGAGGCCGGCCTACCTTAGGTCCGGCTGGTCTAGCTCCCATCGTCTTCCGGGCTCTCACTCCCTGGTAGGGCCAGCCGCCTGCAGGTCGTACCGACAAGTCGTGGTGGGGAATAGGACTCCGCCTGCCAGGAGTGATGTTGAGGGAGGAGTGGTAACAGTGCCGCGCCGGGCGGAGATCCCCTCTGGTACGAGGCACTGTAGCCATGCCAAGCCCGGGATTCGGGGGTGAGGGACTGCACTATAGCATCACCCTGTCTTGTCCTCTTGATGAGGGCGCAGACTCTGAGGGCGCCGGGTGGCCGCCTGCTTGAAGCCGTCCTCTCTGGAGGCCGCCTGATGGGAGCCGACCGCTCTTGGTGCCGTCTGCTGGTGCTAGGCCGTCTTCCGGTAGCTGGCCGTTAAGCTAGCCGGCCACCGAAAGGCGGCGCTTCAGTATGAGGTTTCGTGGGGCGAAGCCGGCCCAAAGACATGACATGTTCAGGGACTCGGGTGAGGCTACCCGTGACCCATTACTCCGACAGCTAGCCGTATCCACGGGTTCCCTCCAAACCAACACTTTCCAAGGAATTTATTAGTTGACAACATAAAGTAAATTAATTTTTCATTTTGGTACTGCGCATCCCTAGTACCTTTTCCATACTCTCGTGCAAGGACAAGTGAATAAACACTCATCGTGAGAATAACACATCTAGCATGGAAAATATTGGCTACCCTTTACCGCCCTGCGAGTAGTAGAGCACACAAAAGAGAAATTTATTTTGAACATTAGAGATGGCACATGAAAATTTGCTTAGAACGACATGGAAATACCGCATATAGGTAGGTATAGTGGACTCATAAGGCAAAACTGGTTTAAAGGGTTTTGGATGCACAAGTAGTGATCATACTTAGTGCAAAATGAAGGCTAGCAAAAAGATTGAGAAGCGACCAACCAAAAAGTGAAAAATCTCGTACCCAAGCATTAAGCATAAGTAACACCGAACAATGCACCATGAGTAGGATATAAATTTCATTGCATAACGATTGACTTTCGTGCTTGCATAGGGAATCACAAACCTTAACATCAATATTCTTACTAAAGCACAATTACTCATCAACATGACTCATATATCATATCGTCATATCTCAAAATCATTACTAAGAATCAATTTTATTTTGTCCAATAATCTTCATGAAAGTTTTTATTATATCCTCCTTGGATATCTATCACTTTGGGACTATTTTCATATGTTGCTTTTGATAAGCTCAAACAAATATAAGTGAAGATCATGAGCATAATTTTTTTCTTTCTCTCAAAATAATCTAACTGAAGCAAGAGATAATTTCTTAAAAATTTACTAACTCCCAAATAAATCTAAGTGAAGCATGAGAGCATTTCTTCAAAATTAACAAAACACACCATGCTCAAAAAGATATAAGTGAAGTACTTGAGCAAGTCCATGGCTCTAAAAATTTAAATGAAGCATAGGAGCAAGTGTAACATAGTTTTTGGCTCTCTAAAAAGGTTGTGTCCAGCAAGGATTCAACACTTAACACACAAAGAAAAACAAGCAATGTCTCATATCATACAAGACGCTCCAAGCAAAACTCATATCATGTGACGAATAAAAATATAGTTTCAAGTAAAATACCAATGGTCGTTAGAAGAAAGCGGGGATACCACTCGGGGGCATCCCCAAGGTTAGTTGCTTGATACTTATTTGAATATTATCTTGGGGTGCCTCGGGCATCCCCAAGCTTAGCCTTTTTCTTATCCTTATTCCTTCATCCATCGTAAGATAAACCAAAACATGAAAACTTCAATCACACAAAACTCAAACAAAACCTTCGTGAGATCCGTTAGTATAAGAAACCAAACCACTACTATAATTACTGTAGAAAACCTATTCTTATTTTGTTTTTGCATTATATCTACTGTATTCCAACTTTTCTATGGAAAAAACTCATCAAATAAAACCATAGAATCATCAAAACAAGCACACAACGCAAAGAAAACAGAATCTGTCAAAAACAGAACAGTCTGTAGTAATCTGAAAATTTCGAATACTTATGTAACGCAAAAAATTACAAAATAAATTGGTGGACATTAGGAATTTGTCTATTAATCCTCTGCAAAAATAATCAACTTAAAACCACTCTTATGTAAAAAAATGACAACGAATCACGTGAGCGCAAAAGTTTCTGTTTTTTCAGCAAGATCAAATAAACTTTCACCCATGTCTTCCCAAAGGTCTTACTTGGCACAAAAACTAATTAAAACAAAAAAACACAATCATAAAAGTAGAATAATTGTGATAAAACTCAAGAACAGAAAGCAAGAAGCAAAAATAAACTTTATTCATTGGGTTGCCTCCCAACAAGCGCTATCGTTTCACGCCCCTAGCTAGGCATAACGCGTAGGATCTATGTGTTGTCATCTTTGGTTCTAGATCCATAAGATGCCCTCATGATTGATTCATATGGTGTCCTAATTCTTGTTCTAGGGAAGTGTTCCATTCCCTTCCTTAGTGTAAATTGAAATTTAATATTGCCTTCTTTCATTTCAATCACGGCATCAATAGTACGCAAAAACAGTCTACCAAGAATAATTGGACAAGATGGACTGCAATCAATATCAAGAACAATAAAATCTATGGGCACATAATTCCTATTTTCAAGAAGAATAACGTCATTAATTCTTCCCATACGCTTTTTAATAGTAGAATCCGCTAAGTGCAAATTTAAAGAGCATTCTTCAAAATCGGTAAGACCAAGCGCATCACATAAAGATTTCAGAATTGTAGAAACACTAGCACCCAAGTCACGTAAAGAAAAACACTCATAATTTCTAATCTTTACTTTGATAGTAGGTTCCCATTCATCATGCAATTTTTTAGGAATTGAAACTTCTAATTCCAACTTTTCTTCAAAAGCTTTCATCATGGCATCAACAATATGTTTAGTAAAAGCTTTATTTCGTTCATAAGCATGGGGTGAATTTATCATGGATTGCAACAAAGGAATACAATTAACCAAAGAGCAACTACCGTAATTAAAGTATTTGTAATCCAAAATAGTGGGCACATCACTAGTTAAAGTCTTGACCTCTTCAAACCCACTTTTATCAATTTTTCAACAAGATTTTCACCCTCAGAATCATAGGGACGCCTTCTAACTAAAGTTGACTCTTCTCCAGTCCCTTTTTCATCAATCTTAAATTTACTAAACAAAGAATCAATAGAAGAAACACCAATCACTTTAAGATCTTCATCACTTTTATGATATAAATCACTAGTAAACGCTTTTTCTAAAAAATTCTCTTTTAGCTCTAAGCATAGTGGTTACTTTCATCCATAGAAACATAAAGAGCTTTACTTGATTCTTCAACTTTAGGCACAAAATTTTTCTTATTGAGAGTTTTTGCATCATGAGAAATTCTATCAACACTTCTAGACAAATCATCAATTTTATTTAACTTTTCTTCTATTGAAGTGTTGAAAGCTTTTTGCGTATTGATAAATTATTTCATATTGTTCTCAAGATCAGAGGTGTTTCTATTATTATTGTAGGTGGGATTACTATTGGAATTACCATAGTTATTAGAGGAATTACTAGGAAAAGGCCTAGGATTAAAATTACCTCGATAAGCATTGTTGTTGAAATTATTTCGTGAGACAAAATTCACATCTATGGCATCACTATTTTGCTCAATCAAAGTAGAAAAGGAACATCATTGAAATCAATAGGAGCACTTATACTAGCAACCAACTTCATAAGAGCATCAACTTTTTCCATCAAAGAATTTATTTCTTCTACCGAATTGACTTTTTTACTAGTAGGAGCTCTTTCGGTATGCCACTGCGAGTAATTTGCCATAATGTTGTCTAGTAATTTATTAGCTTCACCCAAAGTTATTTCCATAAAAGTACCCCCCCGCGGCGGAATCTAAAAGATTACGAGAAACAAAATTCAATCCCGCATAAAACTTTTGTATGATCATCCAAAGGTTTAACCCATGAGTTGGGCAATTCCTTAGCATCAATTTCATCCTTTCCCAAGATTGTGCAACATGCTCATGTTCAAGTTGCTTGAAATTCATGATTTGGGTTCTAAGGGAAATATTTTTTGCGGGTGGAAAATACTTATTGATAAAAGCATCTTTGCACTTGTTCCAAGAATCGATACTATTGCGAGGCAAAGAACAAAACCAAATTTTTGCGCGATATCGCAAAGAAAACGGAAATAAATTCCACTTCACAACATCATTGTTCACATCTTTTTTATTTTGCATATCGCATAATTCTATGAATGTGTTAGATGGGACGCGGCATCCTCATTAGGAGTACTGGCAAATTGATATTTCATGACAAGATTCAACAAAGCAGTATTAATATCACAAGACTCCGCACTAGTGGCGGAAGGAGCAATCGGAGTGCTCATAAAATCATTGTTCTTGGTATTTGAGAAATCACACAACTTGGTGTTCTCTTGAGTCATGATAACTACGCAACAAGATTGCACTCAAAAACTGATCTAACGAGAAAACGACGAACGGAAAAAGGGCGAATAAAACGGCAAATTTTTGTGAAGTGGGGGAGAGGAAAGCGAGAAGCAAATGGAAAATAATGTAAATTGCGAGGAGATGAGATTTGTGATTCGGAACCTGGTTGATGTTGAAGATCCTCCCTAGCAACGGCGCCAGGAAGGCATGTGGCCAGGAGACTATCTTGATTTGATCCTCCCTGGCAACGGTGCCAGAAATTCCTTTTGATGTCTGCTAGAACTATGTTGGTATTTCCCCAAAGAGGAAGGGATGATGCAGTATAGAGACGGTAGGTATTTCCCTCAGTGATGAGACCAAAAGGTTATCGAACCAGTAGGAGAACCTCCTCACTCTACGTAAACAGCACCTGCACACAAATAACAAATACTCGCAACCCGGCGTGTTAAAGGGGTTGTCAATCCCTTTCGGGTATGGCGCCTCAAGTAGGCAAATAACATGAGGTAAAAAGTGGTAGATAGGATAAATAGACCGCGGAACAAATAAATTGCAGCAAGGTATTTTTGTATTTTTGGTTTAATAGATCTGAAAATAAATGCAAGAGAAAATAGATCGCAAAGGAAAATATGATCAAAAGAGACCCGGGGGTGGTAGGTTTCACTAGCAAATGGTGGGAAAACAATTACTATTGGGCAATTGATAGAACTTCAAATAATCATGACGATATCCAGGCAACGATCATTATATAGGCATCACGTCAGAGATTAGTAGACCGACTCCTGCCTGCATCTGCTACTATTACTCCACACATCGACGGCTATCTAGCATGCCTCTAGTGTATTAACTTCACAAGAAAATGGAGTAATGCAATTAGAACGATGTCATAATGTAGACGAGATCCATTTATCTATTGCGGGAGATATAGATCTCATCTTGTTATCCTTAGTAGCAATGATACATATGTGTCGGTTCCCCTTCTGTCACTGGGAGCAAGTACCATAAGATCAAACCCACTACAAAGCACGGCTTCCCATTGTAAGATAAATAGATCAAGTTGGCCAAAAAAATATCGGAGAAGAAATACGAGGCTATAAGCAATCGTGCATATAAGAGACCAAAGAAGACTCAAATAACTTTCATGGATAAAAAGATAGATCTGATCATAAACTCAAAGTTCATCGGATCCCAACAAACACACCGCCAAAAGACTTAAATCATATGGATCTCCAAGAGACCATTGTATTGATAATCAAGAGAGAGAGAGAGAGAGAGAGAGGAAGCCATCTAGCTACTAACTATGGACCCGTAGGTCTACAAAGAACTACTCATGCATGATAGGAGAGGCACCAATGGGAGTGGTGAACCCTCCATGACTGTGTCTATATTGGATCTCGTGGTTCTGGACTGCGGCGGCTGGATCAATATTTTGTCAACTCCCCTAGGGTTTCTGGAATATTTGGGTATTGATAGAGCAAAGAGGTGGTTCGGGCGGCACCTGAGGTGGGCACAACCCCCGAGGGCACGCCTGGGCCTCCTGGCGCGCCCTCGTGGGTGCTGCTCACCTTGAGCAGCCCCTCAGGTGCTTCCTTGGCCCATTGGATTTCTTATGGCCCAAAAAATTCTCCAGGAGTTGCGTTGCGTTTGGACTCCGTTTGATATTGATTTCCTGCGATCTAAAAAACATGCAGAAAACAACAACTGGCACTAGGCACTATGTCAATAGGTTAGTACCAAAAAATGATATAAAATGACTATAAAATGATTGTAAAACATCCATGAATGATAATATAACAGCATGGAACAATAAAAAATATAGATACATTGGAGACGTATCAAGGGTCTCTCCTTCCTTCTACTGGAGAAGCTGCAGATCGCTGGGGCGGCCCGGCTCCTGGTGGCCACCGGTGAAAGCGTCAACGAACTCGTGGCACAGATCTGCCCATGACGACATGGAGTTCTCTGGCAGATGCATCAGCCAGGACCTCATGTTGGATTTGAGTGCCAACGGGAAGTAGTTGGCGAACACCTTCTCATCTCTTCCCCCGGCATCCTGAACAGCGATGGTGTAGATGCTCAGGAACTCTGCCGGGTTCAGTCTTCCGTCGTATTTCTCAGGTATCTCTGGCTTGAACGTGCGAACGGATGGCCAACAGACTTGCCGCAACTTTTGGTTGAAGGCAGGGCAGCCAACCTTGAAGGGTAGGAGCCCATCAGCTCCAAGAGTGGGTTCGTCGATGTCGGGGCCGCCGCACCAGTCGGCTCGGGGGAGGTCGCCGCGACACCGCTTGGCGACACACACGTCTCCTCTCCGCCCACCTTTAGGGATTCACCATTGGCCTGGACGTGTCTGAGGATCGGAAGAGGCCATCGAGGCGTCGTTGAGGTCTTGATTTGGTTGCGCCCGCGCTGGCCACTGTGGCAGGGATTGCATAGTGTGGACAGTCTCCCCTGTGCCGGCAAAAACAGGGTGGCGAGGCGGAGGTGCTTGAGGGTCATCAGCTTTGGATGGTGGCACGCCACTCGTCCATCTGCCCGGCCGCTAGTGGAAACCTTAGCAGTAGTTGGGCCTGCGCCATGGTCTTCGAGGCTGTGCTTGGCATAGAAAATGACGATGTCGATCGTGTCGTCGCTTCTCTCCTGGCGGAGCCAGCGTCATCTGCACTGCACCCCTGCTGCTGTGGTGCGACTATCTGGGCAGCAGGGTGGCAAGGTGGAGGTGCTTCAGGGTCATCAGTTCCGTTGGGTGCACCAGTTTGGTCGGCCCGCCCTGGGGAGTGCGCATGTGCAGTAGTTGTGCCCGCGGCGAGGACGGCTACAGGGCGGTGGCTCTCCCCGGACCGAGTGCCATTGCTATGGATGCGCCCATCAACGGTCGTCGAGGTGTTGTTGATGTCGCTCTCCTCTAGCATCTTCTGCTCCCGCGTTAGTTGTGAGGCGGATGGTGGCGGTGCCGCCTTCTCCGGCCACACACCCCATAGTGTTCGCTCCCTCGTGCGTCTTCGCGCCCCTCGCAGTGTTGGAGGCCGTGGGTAGTGGAGCCTTCGAGGTGGACGGATGAGCTGAAGGAGCTGATTTCTTCTTGGGCGCCATGGTCGATGGTACCGCCGACGATGCAAATGGTGATGAAGATGACGCGCTGCTTACATCTTCAGGTTCGCGCAAGCGATCCCCCTACCTGGCGCGCCAAAGATGTCGCGGGAAACCACGGCCACCTATGGGACCAGGACGGCCCCTTGCTGGTTCAGCAGGGGGGAGTCGCGTTGCACAAAGAGCAGACCAACACAAGGCAGCACAACAGGGATCACACAAGCAGTTTTACCCAGGTTTGGGCCGCCGCATGGATTAAAACCCTACTCCTGCTTTGGTGGATTGATTGGGAAAAGGTGGTGGTGGTGCGTAGTACACTTGCCCGGCAGTGTCGCTTCAGGGCAGTGGCCACTACGCGCGTACGGGGGTGTGTGTGATCTAAGTTTTCTCACCCCTCTAATCGTTGTCATGGGCTTCCTTTTATAGTCCAAGGGGTCACCACAGTGGCAAATTGGTCATTAGACACTGATATGATAGCAAATAGTGCTATCATACCTAACTCTGTAGGCTGATAGCGTGCACTTAATGCGCCGCTTAGTGTCATGTCATTGGTCGCCCGGCAAGGCTTGTCGGGCTAATTTTCCAGCTTCATTCCTGCTCGCTTGACACGTCTGTGGACGGGTGGCATTTGTGGGTTCATTTGGTAGAATGTGGCCGCCATGTGGCGAATGGTTGCCACTTAATCATCCCGCGTCTTGACACTGCACTGATCCACGATGTGGGTTGTGGTGGAGCAGTCGGTGGGGTGATATGGTCTCCACGAGTCCCAGCAGGCCCTACTGGGACACCTTGGTCCTCTTCTTCTGGGGGTGGCCTCGCCCCTTGCCGGGCTCACCTGCCCTGCAAGGGAGGCCTCTTCGTTAGTAAGATTTCACCTTTGTACCTCAGTCTTAGTTCCTTCTGATCTATTAGCTGGTTCTTAGAGTCTCTTGGTCTCTGGTTCTAGTGCTGTCAACAGGCCCTGGGTCTATTGTACCAACATCTTGAGAATAACATATCTAGCATGGAAATATATAAGCCACCCCCTACCGTTTCAGAATACTGCATGTAGGTAGGTATAGTGGACTCATGTGGCAAAACTGGTTTAAAGGATTTAGATGCACAAGTAGTGATCATACTTAGTGCAAATGAAGGCTAGCGAAAGATTGGGAAGCATCCAACCAAGAAACGAAAAATCTCATAAGTGAGCATTAAGCATAACTAACACTGAATAATGCACCACAAGTAGGATGTAATTTTCATTGCATAACTATTGACTTTCGTGCTTGCATAGGGAATCAAAAACCTTAACACCAATATTCTTATTGAACCATAATTACTCACCAACATGACTCACATATCACTATCGTGATATCTCAAAACTATTACAAAGAATCAAGTTTATTTTTTCCAATGATCTTCATGAAAGTTTTTATTATATCCCTCTTGAATATCTATCACTTTGGGACTAATTTCATATGTTGCATTTGATAGCCCAGACAAATTTAAGTGAAGATCGTGACCATAAAAATTTTCTTCTCTCAAAATAATTTAAGTGAAGCAAGAGAGAAATTCTTAAAAAAAGTACTAACTCTCAAATAAATCTAAGTGAAGCATGAGAGCATTTCTTCAAAAATAGTAAAGCACACCATGCTCAAAAAGATATTAGTGAAGCACTAGAGTAATTCCATAGCTCATAAAGATTTAAGTGAAGCATAGAGAGCAATTCTAACAAGTCATAGCATAATTTTGGCTCCCTTAACTAGGTGTGTACAGCAAGGATAGATGACTTAAAACACAAAGCAAAACAGGCAAATACTCATATCATACAAGACGCTCCAAGCAAAACTCATAATATGTGACGAATAAAAATATAGCTCCAAGTAAAATACCGATGGTTGTTAGAAGAAAGAGGGGATGCCACTCGGGGGCATCCCCAAACTTAGTTGCTTGATACTTCTTGAATATTATCTTGGGGTGCCTCGGACATCCCCAAGCTTAGCCTTTTGCTAATCCTTGTTCCTTCATCCATCGCGATCTCACCCAAAACTTGAAAACTTCAATCACACAAAACTCAACAAAACCTTCGTGAGATCAATTAGTATAAGAAAGTGAATCACTACTCTAAAAAAGTACAAACCCATTCATATTTTGTTATTGTATTATATCGACTGTATTTTAACTTTTCCATGGCAAAAACTATTCAAAGAAAACCATAGAATCATCAAAATAAGCACATAACACAACGAAAACAGAATCTGTCAAAAACAGAATAGTCTGTAGTAATCAGGGAACTTCGAATACTTATGTAACTCCAAAAATTCTGAAAAAATAGAAAAATGTGGGAAATTTGTATATCAATCTTGTGTAAAAAATTCAGAGAAAAGGCACGTTTCTGTTATTTATGAAAATTATTTTTCTGAGTGCAAAAGTTTCTCTTTTTCAACAAGATCAAATCAACTATCTCCCAAATCATCCCAAAGGCTTTGCTTGGCACAAACACTAATTTAAACCACAAAAACACATTTAACCAGAGGCATAATTGTATATTTCATTGAAAACAACAAGAAACCCAAAAAACAAAAAGAGACGAGTTGAGTTGCCTCCCAACGAGCGCTATCGTTTTACGCCCCTAGCTAGGCATAATGCGAACGATCTAAGTGTTGTCATCTTTGTCTTTCAACTCTTCAATCACACAATCAAATTTCTTTGGAGAATTGGCAGGTAAAATAGCAAAACTTCTAGGCATAAAATTAAGGTATTTATTCTTATCAATTGGATCTCTTACAGCTTCAACAAAATTCGGGTGAATACTAATCATTTTAAGATCTCCTTTATTATTACTAGAAGTTGCTCCCTTGTGCTTAGTGTCTTGAGTAACCTTGCTAATTTTTAGGCGGGTCTTTTCAATAGTTTTAGCAGAAGCAAATGCCGTACTTAAATTACTAAAGATTTCTTCAAGCTTATCAATCTGAGACGGGCTTTCTTCATTCTTTCATGGATTACGGTCCCCTTTTCTTTTAGCAACTTAAAAAATTCTCCCGTCTTTGACCCAAATTTAGTAGCAAAAATATGCATCTTTTTATCCAAGTTTTCCAAATGTTCTTCGGTAAGCATTTTCTTTTCAATAGCATCTAGTCTTTCCGTAACATGCTCGAGAGTCAAAGTTGTTTCATTAATCATAAGCGGTGGTGAGCCCACTAAATTTCCCATAACATTAAAAGCATCAAGACAGGGGCACATCAAGAAATTTCCACCAGTAATCGTATCAAGGACAAATCTATTCCAAGTGGTGATACCCACATAAAAGCAGCGAAGAAGAACAATGGTAGATTGCTTATGGGTATATCTATTATGAGCATTGCAGATCCTATACCAAGTTATTGCCGCCGTTTCGTCGAAAACTTCTCCAAGATCGCCAAGCCCCTCACTAATCTGCTTCACAAGGGAATTAAGTTCAATAGGATAGACAAATGTTAGGAAAGTTTCCAGGCACTCAACGACAAGCTGACTTCTACCCTAGTGCTTGCTCCCCCTGATTCTCACAAGGACTTTGTCATCTACTGTGACGCTTCACGACAAGGATTAGGTTGTTTCCTAATGCAAGAGCGCAGAGTGATTGCTTATGCCTCCCGTAAAGTGCGTCCTCAAGATGAGAACTACCTAGTTCATGACCTCGAGCTTGGTGTGGTTATCAATGCACTGAAGCTATGGCAAAGTACCTTCTCGGTAATAGTTGTGAGATCTTCACTGATCATCAGAGTCTGAAGTACCTGTTTACTCAGCCAGATCTGAACCTCCGTCGACAGCGATGGATGGAAGCTATTGCTGACTACAACTGTGGTATATCTTATACACCTGTCAAGGCTAATGTAATGGTTGATGCCCTGAGCCGCAAGTCTTATGCAATAATCACATGGTTCATAAAGCTCAACCCTGCCTTCATGTACAACTTTGCAAGTTGAACCTTCAACTAGTTCCACAGGGTTCTCTAAATAACCTTGTGTTGGAACCAACTTTTATGAAAGCAATTAAGTTTGCTCAAGCCAAAGATGCTCATTTTGATCTGATGAAAAAGGTTCTTGCCTTAGAGAAATCCAGAGATTTCTTGCTTGCTGAAGATGGGACCTTATACTTCATATATCGCATTGTGGTACCCCAATTTGAGCTTATGATAGAGAAGGTGATGAAAGAAGCGCATGACACCCCTCTCTCTATTCATTCGGGAAGTACCAAGATGTATCTAGACATCCGTCAAAAGTACTGGTGGTCTAAGATCAAGCAAGACATTGCTCGATATATCGAAGAATGTGATGTTTGTCGTTGCGTCAAAGCAGAACATCATAAACCGGCTGGACTTCTACAACCTCTCCATATTCCTGAATGGAAATGGGATAAGATTCAGATGGACTTCGTCACAGGCCTTCCCAAGTCTCAAAAAGGTAATGATGCTATCTTTGTCGTCATTGACCAATTCTCGAAAGTAGCTCACTTTCTGCCAGTCAAAGAGACAATCACTTCTAGTCAATTACCAAGCTTGTATGTCTCCAGAATTGTGTCACTCCATGGCATTCGGAAGGAGATCAGTTTAGACTATGGCAGTATATTCAACTCAAAGTTCTGGTAAGTTTCCAATAGGTAATGGGAACTAATATTACCTGGAGCACTGCTTATCATCCCCAATCCCAAGGCCAAGTCGAGCGAGTCAATCAAATTCTTGAAGACATGCTTCGGGCTTGTGTAATCTCTTTCGACAAGAAATTGGAAGAATCTCTCCCTTATGCAGAGTTCTCTTAAAATAACAACTATCAAGCCGCCTTGAAGATGGCACCTTTTGAAGTGCTTTATGGATGTAAGTGTCGAACCCCTCTGAATTGGTCAGAAACTGAGGAACAAACACTCATTGGTCCAGACATCATCCAACAAGCTCAAGAGCGGGTTCGTATTGTCCAGGATAATCTCAAGGCAGCCCAGTCCTGCCAGAAGAGCAACTATGACCAGAAACACTGGGGTTCAACTTATTAACCTGGTGAACAAGCTTATCTGCGTCCCACTCCTTTGAGAGGCACTCATCGGTTCAGAATCAAGGGTAAGCTAGCTCCGCGCTACATTGGTCCCTTTCGCATTCTCGCCCGTCGTGGACTGGTGGCTTATCAACTGGAGTTGCCACCTCAGTTCTCTCACGTCCATGATGTATTCCACATGTCGCAACTTCGTCGATGCTTCAAGGATCCGAATGTGAAGTGGATCCGGAACTGATTGAATTGCAAAATGACCTCACTTATAAAGAGCATCCGATCTGCATTCTTGAAGAAGCTGAACATCGAACCCGCCAGAAAGTTACCAAGTTCCTCAAGGTGCAATGGTCAAATCATACTAAAGATGAAGCCACTTGGGAACATGAGGATAACCTCCGTGCTCAATACCCCGATCTTTTCCCTTCTACCTCTTAATTCTTGAGACGAGAATTTCTTTTAGAGGAGGAGAGTTGTAACATTCCTATGTAATGATGCTACAGTAACCCTTGGGGTTAAGTTAATCATTTTGCTAAACAAGTGTTTGATCATCCTTAGTTCTCTCTCATTTCAAATTCCAGTTGAATTCAATTTCAAATTCTGAGGGAAATTCAAAATTGCTCAAACATGAAAACTAAAATGTCCATCATGTGCCAAATTATCCATAACTAATATTGGTGGTGAACCAACATTTTTGCAAAATGTTTAAGTGGCCTAAACTACTTAAAATAGTGAACTAAGCGATAAATTAAATGCCTTTTTAATTTATAAAAATTGCAAACTTTTTCAAAACCCTCACAATATTTTTTGTGCCTTTGCACAATAATTCTTTGAAATTGTTTTGGCCACTGGCATTTTTTTGCAAAGTCAATGGTGGCTAAAAGAAAAGGCAAAAGCTGCTAGAAAAAGATAAACAAAAAAAGAGAACAAGAAAAGGAAAGAAAAAAGGGTGGCAGAGCCCATGGCCTCCCCTTGGGCCTCGGCCATCCTAACAGGCCCAGCTGGCCTAGGCCACCTGCCTCCCGGTCGCCTCCTCCCCTTGCATAGTTCCCCGACCCGAGCCACTACAGGGGCTAGTCGCCGCCCGACCACCCCGCCGGCAACGCCTCGGGTGGATAAGAGCCCCCCTCCGGATCCTCGAGTCCTCCCCCACCTACCTCAACCCACTCCCCACTTGCCCCCTCTCTCCCTTGTTGCCCTCTCTCTCACCTAGATCCGCCACAACCACCACCGCAGTCGCCATGGACGGCCTCGTCTGCGTGACCACCGTGCACCTCGCCAGCTGAGATCGCGTCAGAAGCCTCGCCTCCTTCCTCTCTGTCGGCTCTGACTACCAGCGCAAGTCGGGTGACACTGCATCACCGGATCTCCGTCATCCTCTTCCTCGGACCCGCCGGATGCCCCCATTGATCCTGTTGCCTCCACTGCATCACCATCTTCCCTGGGCCTTCCTTGCAATGATAGTGAGCCACTGCCCTCCTCCTCCTCCCATTAGATTGTCGCAGTCGCCGTCTCCCTCCACTGCCTGGCTTCGCGCCTCGCTAGCCCCCCCCCCTTCTGCTATTGCTTTGCTGCTACCGTTGTTATGTCCTGCACGCCGCACGCGCTCGCCTAGCCCCACACCCACTGCCCTACTACTCCACGCCCCGAACAACCGTGCGTAGCACCGTCCCAGCGAGCTCCGACTGCCACCGTCCACCATGGTTGTTGCGCTCCTGCCGCCCGAGCTCGCCCATGCCCTCCTTCCCTACTCGTGCGCGTCCATGCCCTCCAGCGCGCATGCTCGACCGCTCGCTGCCACTCACGCCCCTCCCGCGTTGCTCGCGCTCATGCCGCCGCCTCGCCCGCTTCGGTCGCCGCCTCACCGCTCTACCTCGCCGCCGCTCCGGCCGCCCACCGCCCTAGTGGAGGCCGCAGATGGATGTGCGACACTGCACCCGTCCCATAGCACCCGCCCACGCACGAAATGATCGCCGGAATGGCGATTCTGGTGAGGTCTGGCGTCCGCCATGGGAACGCTCGCCGGGGCTCCCAAACACCGGCATCGACGTGGACGTCTGGGTCCTCCTCGCTAGATCAATGCCCCGTGACCCTTGGGACCCGGCTAGCCCTGTTGACCCAGTCAATGGCTGACTGGGCATCGCCCAGTCACTGTCGGTAGATCCCCCGCGGGCCTCGTTGAGTGGTCGACTAGTCTGTTGACCACTGATGCAGTAATGACGTCATATTGTCCTTTTCTGTTGAATGAAGTAGTTAAAATAATTACATAATATATTTAAAACTTACAAAACTAATAGAAATTAAACCGTAGCTCCGATGAAAATGTTTTATATATGAAAGTTGCTCGGAACGACGACACAAATCTGATCATGTCGTCTGTTTACATGTTGGAACCTTCTATGTAGGTGAACCCATAACTTTTAGCCTGATTCCGGTAGATGAATAGTGCATATACACCGGTTACTAAATCCAACATAAAACCTAAAATAACTACTATGACTTAGACATATCTTTAGGCAACCCTGCACTGCACGTTAGCATAGCATACTCTGTATTGCAAATGATTGTTGTGTATTTATTTGTTTCCTCCCCCTCTTCTCTCTCGGTAGATCTCGGTACCGACGTAGACCTCGAAACTTACGCAGCTCCGGAGACCAAGGACAGCATTGACGACCCTGCCTTTGCTGCAGAGAAACCAGGCAAGAAAACCCCCCTTGTTCATTCCGATATCGCCCATTTCTTTCCCTCTCTTGCTTGCATTAGAACTACTACCGCTTTTGTATGATCCTATTCTGATGCATAGCCTGTTTTTGTTACCTGCTTTCATACAGTATCTGCTTATTCTAAACTGCTTAGTATAGGTTGGGTAGAGACCCATCAGAGACCCCCCCTTGTCCCGACTGCCCTGCTGGATATCAGAAGACCCGATCAACGGGATCATAGACCAGTCCCCGGCACCGCACGTCACTTCCCTCTTAGTTGCTTGACACTACTAGGTTACTATCGAGTGCCGAGGGTGATACCTTGTCAGCACTTCTGATGTTAACCTTGTAGGTTAGTTCGTCGGTTGTGGTCATCGAGGGTGATTCCTCCTTCACCACTCCCAATAACGACACCATCGTGCAAGTCCTCAAGAGTGGACCTCGAGGGTGATTCCTCCTTCACTCACCTTGACGATAACATCAGGTGGAATTCCATCAAGGGTGATTCCTCAGGGTTCCCCCTTGGTGTTAGACACACGGTTACTACGATTACTATGAATTTACACTAAACCATGATACTAAAGATGGGTCCGCCCTGAGGGGTACCCGTGCGAGCATATTTGCGAGTGATGCGGAGTGTGGTTGACCTGGAAGGTGCCCGCAAGATAACTACGTGGCGTAGCTGGGCATTCTTAGCCCTTGCCGCAAGTCCACAAGACGGGGCGACGGGTTCACATCGGTCATGAGTCTCTGCTCATTATCGCGCACTCCTAATTCACTAACGGTTTGGTTATTTGATCCGAGTAGGCCTCTGGCCTTTTTCGCACTAACCACCATGCGGGAATAAGTATGGGCACTCTGCATCATATGTATCAGCCGAAAGCTCAATGGACGTCAGCGACTGAGCGGCGTGTGCCGGGTTGGACTGCGTAAGCACCTGCCTTTTTTAAGGAGGTAGCTAGTTCTGCTCACCGGCCGCGTACGCTACGTGTAGGAGGGCAAAGGGCGATGGGCCCAAGAACCCTGCGCGCTTAGGATGTAGACCGGAGCGCTGTCCTCTCTGATGAGCCTAAGTAGGATTGCGCTGTGTTGATTAACCGAGGGCGGTCATGACCTGATGGCGTGTCTGGTCGGAGTTGATTGAGCATGTTGGTTAAGTTGGTGCACCCCTGCAGGGAAGTATTATCTATTCGAATAGTCGGGTCCATGGTAACGGACGCTCGGAGTTGTATCCTGGTCGATACTACTAGAACTAGATACTGAATGCTGAGGCATGTAATGGATATGTGGCCCCAAGATTGCTTTCCTGCAGGGAGTAGGGGAAGGATCTCTGGGCGTTATTTTCTACAACATGTTTTTTTAAATATAAACTTCTATTCTATACTCTTTTGATTGGTGCAAGATGCTTAGAGTTGCTTGACGATGCTAGTCTTTGATAGGCTAGGTTTTCCCCTTCTCCTCAGGCATTCTACAGTTCAGTTCACAGATACTACCCATTTCATTGATACCGATGCATGTGTAGTGTAGATCCTTGCATGCGAGTACTTTGGATGAGTACTCCGGGTTGCTTTGCTCCCCTTTTTCCACCTAATTCCATTCTTCTCGGATGCTGCAACCAGATGGTGGAGCCCAGGATCCAGATGCCACCGCCGACAGCTACTACTACGTGACGGACACCGACGACCAGGAGTAGTTAGGAGGATCCCAGGCAGGAGGCCTTGCCTTTTCGATCGTTGTTACTATTGTGCTAGCCTCTTAAGGCAAACTTGTTTAACTTACATCTGTACTCAGATATTTTTGCTTCCGCTGACTCGAGCTTATGTATTCGAGCCCTCGAGGCCCCTGGCTTGTAATATAAAGCTTGTCTTATTTTAGTTTGTGTCTAGAATTGTGTTGTGCTATCTTCCCGTGAGTCCCTGATCTTGCTCGTACACATTTGCGTGTATGATTAGTGTACGATTGAATCGGGGGCGTCACAAGTTGGTATCGGAGCCGACTGCTGATACGTCTCCAATGTATCTATAATTTTTGATTGTTCCATGCTATTATACTATCTGTTTTGGATGTTTAATGGGCCTTATTATACACTTTTATATTAGTTTTGGGACTACCCTATTAACCAAAGGCCCAGTACAAATTGCTGTTTCTTTGCCTATTTTAGTGTTTCGCAGAAAAGGAATATCAAACGGAATCCAAATGGAATGAAACCTTCGGGAGAGTGATTTTTGGAACAAACATGATCCAAAGGAATTGGAGTGTACGTCAAGAAAGAAGAAAGAAGGCCACGAGGCAGGGAGGTGCATGCGCCTGCCCCCTGGGTGTGCCCCCACTCTCGTGGGCCCCTTGTAGCTCCACCGACCTACTGCTTCCTCCTATATATACCCATATACGCCGAAAACATCCAGGAGCACCATAGATCGGGAGTTCCGTCGTCGCAAGCCTCTGTAGCCACCAAAAACCAATCAGGACCATGTTCCGGCACCCTGTCGGAGGGGGGAATCCCTCACCAGTGGCCATCTTCATCATCCCGGCGCTCTCCATGATGAGGAGGGAGTAGTTCATCCTCAGGGCTAAGGGTATGTACCAGTAGCTATGTGTTTGATCTCTCTCTCTCTCTCTCGTGTTCTTGAGGTGGTACGATCTTGATGTACAGCGAGCTTTGCTATTATAGTTGGATCTTATGATGTTTCTCCCCCTCTACTCTCTTGTAATGGATTGAGTTTTCCCTTTGAAGTTATCTTATCAGATTGAGTCTTTAAGGATTTGAGAACACTTGATGTATGTCTTGCATGTGCTTATCTATGGTGACAATGGGATATTCACGTGATCTACTTGATGTACGTTTTGGTGATCAACTTGCGGGTTCACTGAACTTGTGAACTATAGGGGTTGACCCACGTTTTCGTCTTGACTCTTCGGTAGAAACTTTGGTGCACTCTTTGAAGTACTTTGTGTTGGTTGAATAGATGAATCTGAGATTGTGCGATGCATATCGTATAATCATACCCATGGATACTTGATGTGACATTGGAGTATCTAGGTGACATTAGGGTTTTGGTTGATTTGTGTCTTAAGGTGTTATTCTAGTACGAACTCTTGGATAGATCGAACGGAAAGAATAGCTTCATGTTATTTTACTATGGACTCTTGAATAGATCGATCAGAAAGAATAACTTTGAGGTGGTTTCATACCCTACCATAATCTCTTCGTTTGTTCTCCGCTATTAGTAACTTTGGAGTGACTCTTTGTTGCATGTTGAGGGATAGTTATATGATCCAGTTATGTTATTATTGTTGAGAGCACTTGCACTAGTGAAAGTATGAACCCTAGGCCTTGTTTCGTAGCATTGCAATACCGTTTACGCTCACTTTTACCACTTTCTACCTTGCTGTTTTTATATTTTCAGATTACAAAAACCTATATCTACCATTCATATTGCACTTGTATCACCATCTCTTCGCCGAACTAGTGCACCTATACAATTCACCATTGTATTTGGTGTGTTGGGGACACAAGAGACTCTTTGTTATTTGGTTGCAGGGTTGCTTGAGAGAGACCATCTTCATCCTATGCCTCCCACGGATTGATAAACCTTAGGTCATCTACTTGAGGGATATATGCTACTGTCCTACAAACCTCTGCACTTGGAGGCCCAACAACGTCTACAAGAAGAAGGTTGTGTAGTAGACATCAAGCTCTTTTCTGGCACTTTTGCCGGGGAGGTGAGTGCTTGAAGGTATATCTTTAGATCTTGTAATCGAATGTTTTTGTTTCTTGTTTTATCCCTAGTTTATTCTATAAAAGAAAACTACAAAAAATGGAATTAAGGTTGCCTCATACGCTTCATCTTTTTAATGTCTTCCGTGAAAATGATGGGAAGGAGAATTGTGCTCAAGTACTAGAAGAAGAATTACATAGAATGCTCGGCATAAAATAAGTGAATGGTGAGCATGATTGCAATGTTGTTAGTATGAATTCTTTGAATACCCATGATGCTAATGACATGCAAAGCCACAAGCTTGGGGATGCTATGTTTGATGAAGATGATATGTTTGGTCCCCCCATGATTTGATGAGAATATTTATTATGATGAAAGCATGCCTCCTATTTATGATGATTATATTGATGAAAGTGGGTTTGGAAGAGTGTCAACTTTAGGAAGTAATGATCCCACTATTTTGGAGGATGTTGAATATTATTGTGATAATTATGAAATTGGATTTGGAGAGGTCATGACTTTATTTAGTGATGAATCCACTATTTCGAAAGAGGTTCCAATTGATTATGAGAACAAAGTTGCTATCTATGATGATTATTGTGATGACTTGTATGCTATTAAGAACAATGAGAACCATGAAACTTGTCATCATGATTTTAGTTTTCAATTGGATTATGCCTCACATGATAATTATTTTGTTGAGTTTGCTCCCACTACTATTGATGAGAATAAATTTGCTTATGTGGAGAGTAGTAAAATTTCTATGCAAGTAGATCATGAAAAGAATGCTTTATGTGCTGGTTATATTGTTGAATTCATTCATGATTCTACAGAAAGTTATTATGAGGGAGGAATATATGCTTGTAGGAGTGGCAATGATATCAAGTTTCCTCTCTATGTGCTTAAAGTTTTAAAGTTATGCTTGTTTTGCCTTCCTATGCTAGTTGTTTATTGTTCCCATAAGTTGTTTTATCACAAAATCCCTATGCATAGGAAGTGGGTTAGACTTAAATGTGTTAGTAATATTCTTCATGACGATCTCTTTATGTTTTAATTCTTATCTTTTATGTGAGCATCATTGAAATCATCATGCCTAGCTAGGGGTGTTAACCGTTAGCGCTTGTTGGGAGGCAACCCAATTTTATTTTTGTTCTTTTCTTTTTGCTACTGTTTAGTAATAAATAATTCATCTAGCATCTGTTTAGATGTGGTTCTATGTTTTAATTAGTGTTTGTTCCAATTAGAACCTTTGGGAATACTTGGGTGAAGTCTATGCGATCTTGCTGTAAAAAAAACAAAAACTTTTGTGCTCACGATATTAGCTGCCATTTTTTAATGGAGAGTTATTTTAGGTTGATTATTTTTGAATATGATTGATAGAAAAATTCCTCAGGTCCACCAATTTATTTCAGAATATTTTTGAGTTACAGAAGTATTCGAATGATACAGATTACTACAGACTGTTATGTTTTTGACAGATTCTGTTTTCTATGTGTTGTTTGCTTATTTTGATTAATCTATGAGTAGTATCGGAAGGTATGAACCATAGAGAAGTTGGAATACAGTAGATATTACACAAATATTAATTTAGAATGAGTTCACAACAGTACCTAGGTGGTGATTTATTTTCTTATACTAACGGAGCTTACGAGTTTTCTGTTGAGTTTTGTGTTGTGAAGTTTTCATGTTTTGGGTAATGATTCGATGGACTATGGAATATGGAGTGGCAAGAGCCTAAGATTGGGGATGACCAAGGCACCCCAAGGTAATATTCAAGGACAAACAAGAGCCTAAGCTTGGGGATGCCCTGGATGGCATCCCCTCTTTCATCTTGGTTTTTTCGTAACTTTACTTGGAGCTATATTTTTATTCACCACATGATATCTGTTCTGCTTGGAGTGTCATTTTATTTTCTTTTGTTTTGCTTGTTGGTTGAATAAAATACCAAGATCTGAAATTCTTAAATGTTAGAGAGTCTTCACATAGTTACATAATTATTCGACTACTCATTGATCTTCACTTATATCTTTTGGAGTAGTTTGTCGTTTTCTCTAGAGCTTCACTTATATCTTTTTAGAGCACGGTGGTGGTTTTATTTTTAAGAAATAGTTGATCTCTCGTGCTTCACTTATATTATTTTGAGAGTCTTTTAGAACAGCATGGTAATTTTCTTTGGTTATAAAATTAGTCGTAATATGATGGGCATCCAAGTTGGGTAAAATAAAAACTTTCATGTGGAGTGCATTAAACACTATGATAAATTTGATACTAGATAATTGTTTTGAGATATAAAGGTGGTAATGTTAGAGTCATGCTAGTTGGGTAATTATGAAATTGAGAAATACTTGTGTTAAAGTTGGCAAGTCACATAGGATGCACGCATGGTGAACGTTGTGTGACAAATTTGAAGCATGGGGTGTTCTTTCATTGCCTTCCTTATGAGTGGAGGTCGGGATCGCGTGATGGTTAACTCCTACCAACCCTTCCCCTAGGAGCATGCATAGTAGTACTTTTCTTCGAGGGCTAATAAACTTTTTCAATAAGTATATGAGTTCTTTATGACTAATGTGAGTCCATGGATTATACACACTCTTACCCTTCCGCAATTTGCTGGCATCTACGGTACCGTGCATTGCCCTTTCTCACCTTGAGAGTTGGTGCAAACTTCGCCGGTGCATCCAAACCCCGTGATACGATACGCTCTATCACACATAAACCTCCTTATATCTTCCTCAAAACAGCCACCATACCTACCTATATTATGGCATTTCCATAGCTATTCCGAGATATATTGCCATGCAACTTTCCACCGTTCCGTTTATTATGACATGATCCATCATTGTCATATTGCTTTGCATGATCATGTAGTTGACATCGTATTTGTGGCAAAGCCACCTTTATAATTATTTCATACATGTCGCTCTTGATTCATTGCATATCCCGGTACACCGCCGGAGGCACTCACATAGAGTCATATTTTGTCCTAAGTATTGAGTTGTAATTCTTGAGTTGTAAATAAATAGAAGTGTGATGATTTCCATCATTAGAGCGTTGTCCCATGTGAGGAAAGGATGATGGATACTATGATTCCCCCACAAGTCGGGATGAGACTCCGGATGAAATAAAAAAAGGAGAGAAAAGAAAAAAAAGAAAAAAAGAGGCCAAAGAAGCCCAAATAAAAAATGAAGGAAAAAGCAAGAATGACAGTGTTACTATCCTTTTTCACACTTGTGCTTCAAAGTAGCACCATGATCTTCATGATAGAGAGTTTCTTATTTTGTCACTTTCATATACTAGTGGGAATTTTTCATTATAGAACTTGGCTTGTATATTCCAACGACGGGCTTCCTCAAAATGCCCAAGGTCTTCGTGAGCAGGCAAGTTGGATGCACACCCACTTAGTTTCTTTTTGATGAGCTTTCAAACATTTATAGCTCTAGTGCATCAGTTGCATGGCAATCTCTACTCCTCATATTGACATCAATTGATGGACATCTCCATAGCCCGTTGATTAGCCGCGTCAATGTGAGACTTTCTCCTTTTTTGTTTTCTCACATAATCCCTATCATCATACTCTACTCCACCCATACTGCTATGTCCATGGCTTACGCTCATGTATTGCATGAGGGTTGAAAAGGCTGAAGTGCGTTAAAAAGTATGAACCAATTGCTTGGCTGAAACCGGGGTTGTGCATGATGGGAGCATTTTGTGTGATGAAAATGAAGCATGGCAAAACTATATGATTTTGTAGGGATAAGCTTTCTTTGGCTATGTTATTTTAATAAGACATAAATTGCTTGGTTAGCATGCTTGAAGTATTACTATTTTTATGTCAATATTAAACTTTTATCTTGAATCTTTTGATCTGAACATTCATGCCACAATAAAGAGAATTACATTGAAAATTATGTTAGGTAGCATTCCACATCATAAATTCTGTTTTTATCATTTACCTACTCGAGGACGAGCAGGAATTAAGCTTGGGGATGCTTGACACGTCTCCAACGTATCTACAAATTTTTTATTGTTCCATGCTATTATATTATCTGTTTTGGATGTTTAATGGGCTTTATTATACACTTTTATATTATTTTTGGGACTAACCTATTAACCAAAGGCCCAGTGCAAATTGCTATTTCTTTGCCTATTTCAGTGTTTCGCAGAAAAGGAATATCAAACAGAATCCAAACAGAATGAAACCTTCGGGAGAGTGATTTTTGGAACAAACATGATCCAGAGGACTTGGAGTGGATGTCAAGAAAGAAGCAAGGAGGCCACGAGGCAGGGAGGCGCGCCTGCCCCCTGGGTGCGCCCCCCACCCTCGTGGGCCCCTCACAGCTCCACCGACCTACTTCTTCCTCCTATATATACCCATATACCTCGAAAACATCCAAGAGCACCATAGATCGGGAGTTCCGCCGCCGCAAGCCTCTGTAGCCACCAAAAACCAATCGGGACCCTGTTCCGGCACCCTGCCGGAGGGGGGATCCCTCGCCGGTGGTCATCTTCATCATCTCGGCGCTCTCCATGACGAGGAGGGAGTAGTTCATCCTCGGGGCTGAGGGTATGTACCAGTACCTATGTGTTTGATCTCTCTCTCTCTCTCTCTCTCTCTCTCTCTCTCTCTCGTGTTCTTGAGGTGGTACGATCTTGATGTACTGCGGGCTTTGCTATTATAGTTGTATCTTATGATGTTTTCCCCCCTCTACTCTCTTGTAATGGATTGAGTTTTCCCTTTGAAGTTATATTATAGGATTGAGTCTTTAAGGATTTGAGAACACTTGATGTATGTCTTGCATGTGCTTATCTGTGGTGACAATGGGATATTCACGTGATCTACTTGATGTACATTCTGGTGATCAACTTGCGGGTTCAGTGACCTTCTGAACTTATGCATAGGGGTTGGAACAGGTTTTCGTCTTGACTCTTCGGTAGAAACTTTGGTGCACTCTTTGAAGTACTTTGTGTTGGTTGAATAGATGAATCTGAGATTGTGTGATGCATAGCGTATAATCGTACCCACGGATACCTGAGGTGACATTGGAGTATCTAGGTGACATTAGGGTTTTGGTTGATTTGTGTCTTAAGGTGTTATTCTAGTACGAACTCTAGGATAGATCGAACAGAAAGAATAGCTTCGTCTTATTTTACTACGGACTCTTGAATAGATCGATCAGAAAGAATAACTTTGAGGTGGTTTCATACCCTACCATAATCTCTTCGTTTGTTCTCCCCTATTAGTGACTTTGGAGTGACTCTTTGTTGCATGTTGAAGGATAGTTATATGATCCAGTTATGTTATTATTGTTGAGAGAACTTGCACTAGTGAAAGCATGAACTCTACACTACAATAAAAAGACACATCCGTGACATTTTGGGCCGAACGAAAAAAAGTTCTGTCATACTTGTTACACTTCTATGATGATAATTGTGAAAAAACCAGGTATCATCATAGATGTGGTGGGCTCCTACTTCTATGACAAAAAATCATGACAGAAAATGGGCTTTTCGTCCTGGGCGGGCCGGAGATGCGGCTGCATGACATTCTTTGGGCCGTCCATGACGGAAAAAACCGTGGTAGAAGCGAGGGCGAGGAAAATTTTGGGGATTTCCCGGTTACGGTGGGTGGTCGGGGGCCAAGCGATGCGCGTTTCTCTCGTACATGTACGCGCGTGTGTGCGAGGCGTTGGCTCTAACTGAACCCGGGCGAGGCGTTGGGCTGTAACTGAACCTGAGCGATTGCACTGCAGGCTACGCGTTACTGAACCCGAGCGATCGATCGATGGCTGTTAACTGAACCCGATCGAGCGATTCCTTCACTACTGCTGCTAGCTGAAGCCAATCGATGCTGCCTCTGGGATGAACAGTGAGTGTTGCAGGGGGGGGGGGTGGATGAACAGTGAGCAGTGGGGGTGGATGCAGGATCCCGTGGCGTTGCCTCTGGATGAACAGGATGACCCCGTGGAGGGCTGGATGAACAGTAGACGGTGAAGGGGTGCCCGTGGAGGGGTGGTTGAACAGTAGCTGGTGGAGTGGCGCGCGGTGGAGGCTGGATGAATAGGAGCCCGTGGAGGCTAGAGGAGGTCGACGGTAGCTCGTGGAGGCTGGAGGAGGTTGACGATGGAGATGAACAGTATCCCGTGGATTCCCGTTTTGCGGTACGCCACATCCCTCCCGATGAACAGGACCCCCGTTTCGACCGTAGAGCTCCAACATAGTCGGTTCATCCGTTTTGCGGTACGCCACACCCCTCCCGATCAACAGGACCCCCGTTTCAACCGCAGGAGGTCCCTTTCCTCTGTTTTGTGGTACGCCAGACCCCTCCCGATGAACAGGATCCCATTTAGAACGTGGTCGGTCGAACACAAGGTCATTTCCTCCGTTTTGCGGTACGCCAGGCCTCGTTTCCATCGCCTGTTCTGTCCAAGCCCTCTCGATGAACACGACAACGCATTCCGTTCTGACCCAGCCGGTTGGCTCCCCATGAACATGATGACGATGATGTTTCTCCGTTCCGACCCAGCCATGTACACAAGCGCTGGCCGTACGTATGCACGAGTAGGCGTTCGAGACCCCGCCCGTATGTACACATATGTGGCCATATTTTCTTTCTTGCACACTGGCCACTGTACATACATGTACATGCTACGTGCGCGCCTCTACTACAACACGTGCGGACCTCTACTACGACACATGCGCGCCTCTACATCCACCAGTATGTACGTACACATTCGCGACCAGAATGACAATGCTGCGTACGCTTCGACCAGGTGGGTCCCGACTGTCAGGCACTTCCTTGCGTGCGAAGATGTAGCTGGTGGGTCCCAGCAGTCATGTGGGTGAATCATTTTCTTTTCGGACGCACTTCCTTGCATGCGAAGATGTAGCTGGTGGGTCCCAGCAGTCAGGGGGGCAAATCTTTTTTTTGCCCGGACGCACTTCCTCGCATGCGAAGGTGTAGCTGGTGGGTCCCAGCAGTCAGGGGGAAACATTTTTTTCGTGAAATATGGTGGCCCGTCCGGTGGGTCCCTGCTGTCAGGTGGAGGAATAATTATTTTGCGCGTAATAAGGAGGCACTTCCTTGCGGCCGCCATGGACCCAGCTGTCAGCCTCTCCATGCACACTACTCTTCCGATGGAAGTTGGTCGTTGACCACATTGACCACGCCGAGTCGAGAGCACCAGGGCGGTGGATGATGGCGAGGCCTAGGAAGGCCACGACACGGAGCCGGGGAAGACGCAGCAGTGGATGCCCATGCGAAGAGTACGAGGGTTCACTGGCTCGGCTGCGGTGTGAGGCTGCCGTCGCCGCAGAATAACAGGGGGTGTCGGTGAGTAGAGGGATGGCCTGGCCAGCGGTGGGAGTAGTAGGGGGCGGTGAGGCCTCCGCGGCATCACAGCTGGCCACGGGAGGCAGGAGCATGTGGCACGACCGGCGCTGCTTTGGGCGGCTGGAGCACGAAGACCAGAGGTTGAAGAAGCACTACGGTCGTTGGATGGACATTGTACGGTCACTGGAGCTAGAATCGTTCATATTGACTAAGTTGACAAAGCCCTCCGTCCCCTTCAACTTAGTAGGCTCACAAGTCAGCCTCCCACCAAGGTGAGTCCCAGCTAGCAGGGGGAGTATTCATTTTTTTGTGCATAATAAGGAGGCATTTCCGGTGGGTCCGAGCTAACAGTGGGGGGAATATTTTTTCGTGAAATACTGAGGCCCTTCCGGTGGGTCCCAGCTATCTGGTGGAGGAATCATTATTTTGCGTGTAATAAGGAGGAATTTCCCTGTGTGGTCCCCTACTGTCAGCCTCTTCCGATGGCTGTTGTTTGTTGACCATGTTAACCTCGCTGCACGGAGAGCACAAACGTGGTGGATGAGGCCGAGGCCCAGGAAGAGAACCACCCAGAGCCGGTGAAGCCACCACAACGTATGTCCACACTGAGGGGTGTACGAGCGCTGACTGGTCGGCTGTGGGGTGAGGCTGCCATCGCCGGAACATAGCAGGATGTGTGGGTGGTTAGAGGGATGGCCTGGTGGCAGCACAGCCAGCCACGGGAGGAGGCAGCCGGTAGTCCCGTCGGCGTTGGTTTGGGTGGCTGGAGCAGGAAGATTAGAGATTGAAGAAGCACGGCGGCCATTGGATGGACATCCAACAGTCACTGATGTGTGTTGACTAAGTTGACAAAGCCTTGCGTACACGTAAAAAAAATTAGGACAACGTCATCGTCAACGTAGTAGGCCCAGAACTCAGCCTCCAAATCTGTGGAAAATAGCATACAGCCCATTAGCCATTATTTTCAATAATTTACAGCCCATTTGCTAATTCTTAAGGATATTTGAAGCCGATATTCTTTTTATTAGCATTACAGACCATATATTCTGTGCGCTGCTAAAAAATTCAACGAAATTTTGCATATTTCGGTGGGGTCCGAACTCTTTTAATCACGAAATTTCGAGTCACGTTAAAAATAAATTTCAAAAAATTATATCAATATAAAATTCAAAAAACAATTCTCCGCAAAAAAATGAATGAAATTTAGAATCTTAACTAGCAAGATGCCCGTTCGTTACACGAAACATGAAGATGCATTTGTATGAGTAGTTTATCTTGTGGGAGAAAAGATGATATTTTAATGTAATTGCCAATTGGCTTTGGTTTTTATAAGAGTAGAGAGTAGAGAAATCCTGAAAATATGATATTTTAATGCAATTGCCGGTTGGCTTTGGTTTAAAATTTTACATCCCATTTCTTACAACTTATAGCCCATTTTCTGGGGAAGCCCATTTCTTACTACTTACATCCCTCCTCGTCTTGAAAGATTTGCAGCCCAGCAGGGCTGAGAAAAGCAAGTAGGCCTCAGTTTTGGTATTCTCCAAATAAAAGAACTGGGCTAGCCAATTTCAGAAAGAAAAAACATATCAACTGGGCTCGTCATGTGCTTAATAAAAGCGTAAGCGTGGGCTAGACGGGCCACAGCCCCCGCACAACACGAAGTTGAGCTCTGTCTCTGAAACTGGAAAACAACTGGGCGAGCTACTGGGTCCCTGGTGTTATCCGCTCGTTGTGTAATTTTCTCATATATTGACTACATTGACAATGGTGTGGGACCTAGTTGTCAAACAATTAGGAGGAAGTATTTTTTGGGCTTGTAATAACGAGGCACCTGCTTGCGAAATGCAATGACCCTAGTGGGTCCCTACTGTCAGCCTCTCCACGTACAGTCATCTCATGATTCCTCTTGGTTGTTGACCATATTGACAATGCCAGACGGCGGCACGCACAGCGAGCAAACCAAGGCGGAGAACGACAGCAAGGCCTCGGACGGGAACGAACAGTAGCCATGGAAGATGTGGCAGTGTAGTGGCAGGTGGAGGGGAGTACGAGGGCAACAACATGCCAGTCAAGCATACAAATGGTACAAAAAGCCCAAGGATTAATTGTTCATCAAATTTTTAGACAAAACCCAGATTGAACATGACAGTAACATCTAACCCAACCACTCTTTTTTGCAGTCACAAACAAATGGATCGGTCTGATCCATAAAATCAACATCCTGTGCAAAAAAAATTATTTCAGGATGTCTACAACTTGTTGTAAATAGAAGCCGAGCACGTTTAGAAGCCCATTTGTCCACCTGAAACTTCTTTTTTTGCTGTTCAACATGTTCGTCCATGAGAAATCTCTTGCTATAAAAATTAAGCCTCATGGACAATAGTAACATCGCATTCAATAGGAAGAATATGACAAAGCTTTTGTTTGCCTGGTTGGATGTAGTGAGGCCTCCGACAGATAAACCACCACAATCGAAAGTTTTTTTAGCAGTGGGAGTCGAAGCATCTGTACCAGATCGTCTAGTAGATGGCACCGGGCGAAGGTGGCGGTGTGGAGAGAGGAGGAAAACCGCGAGATGGACAACAGTGGTGTGGGCACGAATTCTTGGTGTGTTCGTGGTATGAAACTTTTGTGGTAATGGTACAACTCAAACTCCTAGAGTTTTCCGAATTTAGGGGATGTCAGCCAAGCGTCCACCTTGCCGGGTATGGACAGCAGGTAGCATGTCGGGATGCAGAGGCATTGAATGGGGCCTTGCTGGTGAGAAGAGACGATGGCTCTGAGGTGATCAAATTCAGGAATGACAGATATCTGACAACAGTCGAGATTGAGGGGCGCGGTGCGCCATAGAGGGCGCCATCGAGTTGAGAGGACTTGTGTGCGGCAGCAATCCTTGGTGGGGAGAAGCGAGATGATCTCCTCAAGGATGACGTCCGGGAGATCGCTGATGCGGTCCACCGGAGATTCTACCGGTTCCTCAGATCCGGGTGGGGGGGGGCTCGCCGCTTCTCCCCGCGCTACCGGGTGCAGGACCTACAACTTCTTCGCGCTGGGGCCAGCCGACTCCATTTTCCTTGTGGGCATCGTGCTGAGCTCACGGGTTTGAGCTGAGTAGCCAGAGACGAGCCCAGTGGCAGTGCGAGTGGGGAAGAAGGAGGGCTGGGGATTTCTGTAGGAGTGGAAGAAGAGGAGCAGATGTTTTCTGTACGAGTGAGGAAGAAGGTGAGCGGGGTTTTCTAGACGAGTGAGGAAGATTGGGGAGCAGGGGGAATTGGGGGGGGGGGGAACGGAGGCGGGAGAGTGAGTTGTTCGTGTTTATAAGGCCCGCGGCACTAACTACTTGCTTTTTCCCAAGAACCGCTCTCTTCTTTTGTGTTGCTACATTGGAGCTGGCGCATGGACTTGGCTGACTGGCCATGCATGCAGGATGCATGTGCCCGCCGGCCACTACATGTGCCTGGTTTGTTACTAGACCTATTTAATAGGGTGGTTATGGAGTAAATTAAGGAGATTTATTTTCTCTTTGTGCATCCACGAAATTAGAGGATGCGGTACTGGATGCACACACTCACATTAAACTAACATTCAGAAGAACAAAAGTTCAGCATGTCTATGCATCTCAATGATTCACCATACTATAACAAATACAAAGTTGTGAGAAGGTGTGGAAATAAAGAAAATCGGTCGATGCTTCTCTGAGCAAAGGGCCTCCCTGCGCACGCATTAATTTCCTGGGCATGCTTGTTTCTTCCCAATGTTGCGAGCACTTTGAGCATGTTGGCAACTCCACAGCTAGCTAGCTGCCTCATCTTGCAATTGATGCTGACACATTTGCAGCAAACACATGAGGTAATAGAGATGACTCAACATGAGTCCATATTGTGCAGTTCCCCTGAAATCATATTCATTGTCCTGAATCTGAAAAGATAGAAAACGAGTAGCTATACTTAAACGGTGTTGCAAAATAGTAGCACATATCAATAGCTCGGCATGACAAAACACGATCATCTAGACGAAGGGAATACTGACCTGCCTGAGGAAGATTATATATAATTTCATAAGTCCTTGGTTGATTTCCACCTTCGGCTGCACTGCTTGTTTGCTCCTCCACACATGACAGGATTGTTCCGCACTGCATTCAGCAAGTCAACGTACGAATAAGCTAATTTCATCTTGCGGTGGTCATTGTGCCTAGTTACGAATGTAGGAATACCTTGAGCACCATGAGGTTAGCTGACAGCAGGTATATGCAGCCATATAAATTTTGTGCGGTGCTACCAAAATTGAGGTTTGTATCCCTTCCCATTATGAGAATTCTTCTTGAAGTTGGTAGAATGTGACGGCTTGTTCTTTGCATCAAACTTGCCTTTCCCCTGAGATTTGTTCTTGTTGTTTTGGGGCGGGTTGGGCTGGAAGTTCTTCTCGTGTACCATGTGGGCACTAGAAGCTCCCTCAGTGACCCGAGCACGTGTGTCTTTTGATCTCGCCTTCTCCTCAAAATCAAGAGTGCTAATGAGATCCAAAACAGAAAACTCATGTCTCAGAAGTAGCAAAATCGTTCCACGAAGGTGGAAGCTTGGCAATGATGGTCCAAGCAACAAATTTGTCCGGCAACACACACTTAAAGTACTCAAGTTCCTTAGAGAGTGACTATATCTCATGAGTCTGCTGAACAACAGAGCGCTCATCAGTCATCTTGTAGTCACAGAATTGCTCCATGATGTACAACTCGTTGCCAGTGCCCGAGGGCCCAAACGTGGCCTCAAGCGCAGCCCACATGTCTTTGCCGTTGTCAAATGACTATATGAATCCACAATGGAATCGTCAAGAACACTCAGCAGGGCGGCTTTGAAGAGGGTATCCATATTCTGAAAAGCTTCCTGCTGTGTAGGATTAAGATCGCCCTCAGGCTTACCCTTAGTGGCGTCATAGCAGTACATGGTATGAAACCAATATACTGCTCTTGTGCGCCACCTTTTATATTACACCACCTTAAAAGTAGGCGGCTTCAAAAGCGCAGCAAAACCAAGTAAATTGCCTGTAATCAGGTTTTTGGATTGGATTGTTGAATATATGAGCAATTTAGTATGAGATTTAATCTGAATCAGCAGTAAATAGATCATGACGACAATTGCAAATATCAAAGTAATGATGCGGACTAAACCAGGAGGACAGAATCACATACTGTACAACGGGAGCAGAACCGATGTGGTTGATGTTGTCACTCATGTCGTTGATGAAGAGGTTATCGAGGTCGGGGAAGAAGGCTGTCGTTGAGGAAGTCGTCGCTAGCAGCAGTCACAGGAGTGTGCTCCCCAAAAACCTGATCGCCCCTCCCCCGTACAGGATCACGAAAGGCGGGGTTCAGGGGACGGATGTCCCTTCTCGCGGTGCACGCCAGAAGGAGGGCTGGAGAAGAATTGCGTGATGGCGCTAAGATCTGGAATGCTGCAAAACCATATGATATAGCGGCGGCTAGGGTAGAGCATGTCAGGTCGGTCGTGCGAGTATAATAGTAGGCCTTTGGCCCCCAAACCCCACGTCCAAGTCAATAATAGCTCAAAAAAAGTCAATAGTAGCCCCACCAAGGTTTGTCTCAAAAAAACAGAGTAATTAAGGCGTTCGTTAGTCCCTTTAGTATAAATACTATATCATTAATAATGGCCCCACCTTTTGTCTCACAAAGTATGTTGGAGTACAACCGGCTACACGTTTACAATCCGCTTCTCTTCTCTCTCCTCTTCTCTCTCCTTCAACTAAGCACAAATACTATATTTAAATCCTTATAGCCTGCTTATGTCATCTAATTGTAGTACTTGCTCTAAAGTTACTCTCCACTGTGTAGTCTGAAATGCCGGGCATGTAGCGGGCGGTGCCCTCGGTCGGCGCGCCGCTTCAACGGCGAAAGCAGTGAGAGGTCGAGTCACCCTGACGTGCCATCAATGTGGAGCGGCGAGCTCAGCTGGCACCGGGCAGGAAGCACGCGCGGGAGGGGGGAGGGGTTTTTGTTGGGCCAAGAAGGTGAGAAGCCAACTTGGGAACGGTCCGAAGTTTTTTTGAGTGGGTTAGATGCATCTAACCCAAACTAACCCTCCCTATTTGGATATTTTTGGGTTAGTTGAGTCCAAACTAACCCAAACAAACTCTAACTCTCGGATCCAAATCATGTTCTCCCATACTTTGCATATGACACTAGTCTATGTTACTACTCCCTCCTTTCCGGTTTATAGAGATGTTTAGAGTAACATAGTAATATGTTACAGTATAAGTTACTCCCCACTATGACCAGCCTTGGCCTCTCCCAGTGCTCCACCATGTATAGCTGCAAAGCCTGCCACGTAGGCATAAAATATGATGTGGTACCAATAAACTAAGCACCTATGCATTGAAGACTTGAGTTACTAAGCCATTTAATGCACTTAGCACCTCATCTAAGAGCATGGTTAATAGTATAGCCAGCTGCTGGCTATAAGCCAGTGCCATGTCATCTACATCCCATCTTATAGTCAACATGTACAATAGTAGATCAAAAGAGTGTACTACTACCTTTTTATTATGTGGCCCATCTTTCATTCTCACAAAGTGCCTAGGAGCACGTGCTAGAGCTGGCTCTTCACGAAGAGCCCACTTACCTTCTCTCTCCTCTTCTCTTTCCTCCAACTAAGCAGAAATATACTAGTTTATTCCTTATAGCCCGTTGACTCAACTCTATTGTACTTGCTCTAAGCACATCTAAGCACTTACTAGCACCCCCTTGACCATTGACCTTGATGGTGTACGCCACCTTGTGTCTCATAATTTTCCTCGTCATCATCTGAGTCCTAGAAGATCTCACCCACATCATCATTAGCATGCAGCCGCCTTGATAGACAACGTGCATAGAAGGAGTAGAGGCGACTGGGGACGCACCACCACCACGTCGTGGGCACTCCGTACATGCTCGCGTGCGTACAGCGTGCGTGTTTTTCCATCGGTGCTAGCTCTAAGGCCGAGGCTGCGGTCGTCTTCATCTCCGACTAGTAGTTGAGCAATGACGGCAAAGAGGTCCTGCAAGAGATGTGTATGCGCCATTGCATGTGAGCTTCGCCGTAGCACAACGAACCGGACGTCGCCACGGATGGCTCGCGCCTCCATGTAGCCGAGTGTGTGTGCATGCATGTGTTATTCACGTGCATTCTGTGGCCAAGCGTGTGTGCATGCATCTGTTGTGTACGTGCGTTGTGTGCTCCATGCTGTGCGCCTATGTGCATGAGTTGGATCAGATGGAGTTAGTGCATTGGCTTGTGTACATGCGTGGTTGCATGTGTCCTGTACATGCGTGGTTATCAATAATTCAATATAAACTACTCCCTCCGTTCCTAAATATAAGTCTTTCTAGCCATTTCAAATAGACTACAACATATGGATGTATGTAGACACATTTTAGAGTGTAGATTCACTCATTTTGTTTTGTATGTAGTCCCTCATTGAAATCTCTAAAAAGACTTATATTTGGGAACGGAGGGAGTATAAAACATCTTCAACTTAGCATCCTGATGTACCGTTTCTAGTGGTTAGGGAAAAGTTCATGTTCTTTTATTTGTTTATAGGTGGGCAGGCGGCAAAAAACAGGGGAAACATGCAAGGTTCCTTGCAGACGCTCCACCGCGAGGTTCCTTGCTCCTTCTCGGTCGTCGGGAATCTATGCCCTTCAAATCTTTTCTTTTACGTGAGCTTTGTTCATCCTTTTCCCAACACACGAGACATCTAGCATCAAGGTGCACGTGTCATGCAAGAAATTGGAGATAATCAGATAAGCAATGTGTAAGTGAGTCGTGCACTTCGATGGCACCTATGCATTATTTTTTCTCCTCGATGGCACATGAATAGTGCACGTACTCAACGATGGAGCATGGGATGGTGGCAATGACATGGTCAGCCCTTTTTTGGAGAGAGTATGTACTAAATAAGTTTGATGTGTCCCGTCAACTCACAGAATGATGAGAAGCTTGATTACGCCATCTCCCTCGCCAACGCGTGCGCGGTGGCTTGCAGCATGAGGAGAAACTTTTGCTTACAAGCGGTGGACGTGCAGCAGTTCATTTGGTGTCAGATTGCCAGAAGCACTACTGTAGAACCATCGACTTCCGGAAGAGGCGAAGAGCCAAGCGCAAGGTCACCTACTAACCTTAGGCTAGGCGTAGTGGGAGTAACATAAGTAGGGGTACCTCCTTTTTTTATTCTAGAAACAACCACACGCGAATATCAAGGTGCTGGTTACGTAGAACAAATTTCCTGGAGTCCGTGCTCGGCCCTCCTCTATCTCTCTTCTCAGCCAGCCAGTGGACGCGCGGAGCCCATCGTCTATTTGCTCACATGCGGTCCCACATGTTAGTGAAAACGCAAGAGGACCCACTGAACCTGCACATCTTTCACCTCGACGTGCTGGTGATGAAAACAAATCCAATAAATATCTTCGGTGGCCGCTTTTGGAGTTACTCAAGAGTAGTAAGATTCTATTTACAGTTTAACCAAAGATGCACATCACGTGGCTTCAACTACCACTCTATTTTCTTGCATGACACGACCTGGATGCTGGATGTCCCACGTGTCGGCAAAAGGAGGAAGAGCCCGACCAAATCTTCGGTTGTGCTCTCGGGTTAGACTACTTGTGCTAACTTAAAAATTTTATTGTGTACTCCCTCCGTTCCAAAATACTTGACTTCCATTTGTCCAAAAATGGATGTACCTATATTCTAAAACGTGTCTAGATACATCTATATTTTGACAAATAGAAGGCATGTATTGTGGAACGGAGGGAGTAGAATGGATGCAAGTTTTGGTATTGGGAAGAAGAGTACATCGATATATTGATAGAGCAGAATTTAGTAGATGTTCTAGCACTTTTAGCTAGCATAGAGGCTAGAGATGAGACTAGTGCACTTGTTGATACTCCTACTAAAATAGAGGCTAGACATGAGACTAGATGCGAGGAAGCAACGTCTACTTCTTTACACTCAAAGAAGAAAGAAGCACGCAAGATCGAGCCTCCGCAGATCAACAATGAATGCATCGAGAACGCACTAATCCAACTTACAGGAGCAATTATGGAAGTTGGATATCTTCTAGAGTAGTAAAATGTATTCTTGTGGTTCTTGTTTTCTATGGTCTTGCTTTTCTAGTCAAAATTATCATTGGAGTTCGTGCAAAACAGAGGTCCATTTGGGGTCGTGCGTTGGAGTTGGCCTTACAAGTGGGACCGCAGTTGAGGAAACCGACTATTGGCAAACCCCCACCTAGCCCGCCACGCGATGGCTGAAGTTAGAGAAATGACGAGGTTGAAGAGATTGCTCTAGCACGGACTCCAAGAAATAATATTGTGTCAGATGGACATGAATGCTTGTTCTGGCGTGTGCCGTACTCCTGGACGTGAATGCTTGTTCTGGCCCATGCCACCCTACTACTCCTACTACTTACTATATAGTACTAGTATCGAGGATTCGAGGTGCTGGTTACGTACAGCAAACGGATGATGCTTCGGTGCCTTAAGGCACCTACCTTTGTGTCTATGACATGTGGGCCCAACAGGTGGCTGGCCCACATGTCAGTGACCCAAAGGTAGGTGCCTTTAAGGCACCGAAGCTGTGTCCACAGCGAACACATTAACATATGGCTACAATAAAGACACCCGCCCGACGCGTGAAGCATGTGAAGCTAGTACAAATAGTATACTACTATTGTTGATTGGCCTCATCCGATAACCTGTTGCAATTCACGTACAATTATGTATTCGGAAAATATTTTTTTGCCTCGTCGCACCACTAACTCAGAGAAGCGAATCGAAAGCCATTCATAAATTTAGTAAGTTAATCACACGCATATCATTTTATTACATACAACAGGTCATCAACCCACATTGACAACGAGGATACATTATAAATACTAAATTTTCATCACACAACAAATAACAAGCAATGAAATGAACTTCAACTCAACCATTCCTCAGCGTTGGAAACGCTTGCTTTGAACCACAAGTGATTCTCTGGGATGGGCCATCTATTGTCGATCTCGAGACCAACGCAGGACTGATCATCCAGGCTGAAGCGGCCTACTATATCAGTACCAGAGTAGGGAACCACCCAATTGTCCGAGGTATAGACATAGTTGCTTCTAATAAATGGTACTAGTAACGTTGTGTCAACAGCAGTTGGATCACCTTTCACCAACATTGGATACTTTTGTCTAAGGAAGAGCGAGTTTTCTCCAAGACTATCAATTCTGTACTAGGGAGAAGGTGTTGGCGCTAGCAAACTAGTATCCATCCTGAATACCATGCAACGGGTGTTGGAATAGGTCCGGAGAGTGCGACCATGGGAGACAACACGTGCTCCCTCAGTAGTAACAAACTCAGTGCGCTGTATACAGACAAGAAGAGGTAATCCATCGGAATTAGTTGCCAGGCGCCACTGAGTATATACGTTCTGCTCATCCTCATGCTCGTGATCATCACCATCGTCATCTCCCCCTTGGTTATAAATTTTTTCAAGTATAGGTGGTGGAATGTTCATAGGACCTTGGAAACACAAGAAGAAGGTTAATTAGTAAAGGGAAACTTGCTAATCCGCATGCATGTGGATGAAACAATTATAATTACGGTGGAAGACAAACATACCGAAACTACAAGGATCCCATGCAAAAACAGTGCCATGAGCGGTGGAAGCAAACACAAGACCCTCGTATTGAATTGCATCACAGTACACATCCTTGTATAGAAACTGATTTTTGAGCAATATCCATCGAGTCGAACCACAAAGGACGGCAACAAGCTTGTCGAAGATAGCAACAACTTCATAGTTCTTGTAATTCCAAGAGCGGTTGGGAACTAGACAAATTGCTATCTTCCGTAGAAGACAGTCACCATGATCATATTTGAACGTGCGTAGAATACCGGTGTGCTCAACCTCTGGGCAGTCTGCTGAGATTTTTCAAAGTGGAACCCGGTGACGAGTGTACACATTCACAAGTTCCCACTCGCAGTTGTACCCAATATAAACAACCCAATCTCCATTTGTGCCTGCCCAATCCTTTCCCTCAAGCGATGGCATCTTAACATCATACGTATCATTATCCAGCGACATCAACTTGCACAAGGCGAGGCCTCCGTCATCCCCGCGCCAGTAGTCATCAGGGTCATAGCGAAGAAGATAGGGGAGATCAAACCGCTCCTTGACCCTTGGGTTCCTTGTAATGATGTTATTAGTTGAGTCGAGAATGGTCTTGAACGAACCTACCATGCTAGCCAAGGTGATGACGTCACACTGATCAATGAGTTCCTCCACCACATCATCTTTCAGATCGGGGCAAGAATAACGGGGTCATTTCCGGCCTATTCCCTCCATGGAGAAGACGATCAAACAATGGCAGAAGGAAGGGTGAAGGGCTGAAGGAAAATGAGGAGCGAGAGGAAGAGCGTGCGACAGCAGTTCCAAATCGAGAGGGAAAGGCGAAGAGTCGATGGATGGTTGCCAGTTTGCCACAGTTCACGAAGAGGCACCCCGGCCGACACGTCCCTTCGGAAATACTGGTAGAAAAGGACTCGCCGTCGTCTCACTGATATGTTGTAATGGGACCACATGTCAATGAAACATGGTGTGTAATTTCTCGTGCAAAATGCGATCTGGCCGCGTTGGCGCGAGGTGCCGCATTATTAATTTTTTTTGAAAGTTTGGCACATTAGTTATCGACCTTTATTTTTTTAACATGCAATCAAAATGGATAGCTCCTGTGGTCATCACACGTGAGCGGATATAGTGATGGTTGATTCGTCCGAGCAACTTATTACTGTGGGAATATGGGAGTACCAGCGGATTCAAGGAACAGAGAAATGATGGTTGCTTCATCTGAACAACTTACTGTGGCGAAGGTGGGGCTCTGTGATTTGACTGCTCACTAGTCATTACTACTGCAGTGCAACGACCGGGGTAAATCTTTCCCTGAAGTTGTGTTGTGCACTCAATATTGCTGCATGGCAGGTGGAGCCGGATGAAGGATGTCCAACATGTCGGTGAAACGAAATTGAATTGTTTCTGGCATTGCTATCAATCCTTCAGGACTTGTTTACATGTACGCATAATTTTAATGAAATTGTACTATGATGCTATGAAGGCTTCAACTTTGGTTCCCACAGGAAAAAAAGGTTTCAACTTAGGATTCATGTGTCTTGCCTCGAGATTATCTCGTTACAACATTCCATCAAATACAAATGAAACTACCATGGCTAATGCATCTCAATGGTTCGCAGATCAGCGCCAATATTCACATCACAACTGAAGACAAAGTTGTGAGAAGGTGTACAAATAAAGAAAAAAATATAATTGATCGATGCTGTTCGTAGGCATGGCTCCATTTCCTTGGCACAGTGTTCATTGATTGGCAACTAGTTTCACCTAGCTCTATAGCCAAAAAAGAGGTGTATGAAGGACACCACAATCCGATCATTTTGTGCATCTCCACTAAAATCGAGCAGACTATCCCTGTTTGCAAAGATATCCAGTCAGTGTGATTACAATAATAGTGGAACTAGATGATGAAACGTAACACACATAAATAGAAGCCGATCACCTCTATGATCTCTCTTTAGGACTAACTTCTTGTTGGAGAAGGCACGAAGTTGGATGAGGTGGATAGCAAAACCAATCTCCCTTTCCGCAGTCCCACAGAAATGTAAAAACGTTGCCCGTGTGACATTTTGGCGGAACTGCACAAAACACTCTTTAGAAAAAAGTGATTTGTGCAGTAAACCAAAAGGTCACAATAGCAACGAGGTGAAAATGGATAGCCCTGTTTGCAAAAGGAGGTCGAAAGGAAACAATTACTGCCCAATAACACGAGTTGAAGACACATACACCGACAAAAAAGAAGCATGTTCCATGTAATAAGGGAAAGATAGCACATGGTGGTTTATCAAAAATGGTTTGAGGACGAGATTGCAAGATGGAAAGTGCGCCGGCTGAGATACGATTTAGGCAAACAACTAAAGAAGATCCACATGCAGCAACATGGGAAGATGGGCAGTGGAGCAAGGCCGAAGGAAGCTGTACCTAAGGGTCGTCGGGATGTTACTAGGAGGGCGCCGGCGGCCGGGATCTGCCCATACTGCAGCAGCGAGCAAGTGGCGAAGGCCCTACCGCACCGGAGCTTGGTTAGAGAGAACGGCGGGTACCATAGATCGGGACGTGTTGCCTCAACGCCGTCGAACGGATAGACGATGCACATCCTCCCTTTCCGCCGGCGGACAAGATGCGGCCGGATCACTGACCAACGCTGAGAGAGAGAGGCCACGGCTGCCTTGTGTGAGATGGTGTGATGAGAGACAAACCCATTTTTCCATTTTCCCCACGGCAACCATTTTATATTCTGTACGTGCCATTGAGGAATATATAACTTTATTTAATGCTAACGCGTCAAGTCGAACTTTGTTCCGTCTAGGCGTGGTACCCGACCCTCCTTCGAGTAAACAACCGCTACACGCGTCAAATTATCACGTGGGCTGCCTTTCTGTACAGAACCGAACTCCACCGTGTACCCGCGCGGGTGTGGCTGTGAACGAGACGTGAGTACGTGCGTCCTGCGTGCACTTCTTCTTTAGGTGCAGGTACGTACGTGGGTGGGTGTGAGAGAGATGGTTTGTGCGAAACAGAGGCAATGTGTTGATGATATTGCAGATAGAAAAACGTAACATATGCAATGTGTGTGAAACGGAGTCATGGACGTGAGATATTGATAGAACTGAAAACAGGGATGAAGTGTGTGGCTGCATGATCGATAAAGAGTGCTATTGAATTTGTGTTTGCCACGTCAAAGATATAGGGCAGCTGGCCTACTGGAATTTTAGAGGGCAGAGGTGCAGTTTTTCTCCGTGGCATGGATACCTACCTACAATGTTTGACTATCGATGTTGGGGGGGGGCAGAGACCGATCGACTAGTATATGTGTGGGGAAGGAGAGAGACCTAACTATGTATTGAGGGAGATTGATCGACATCCATGGATATGTGTAACAGAGGAATAAGGTTGGGAAAAAGACAAAGGTAGAGTGTCAGAGGGTTGGTGGTGGACTGGCGTCTCATAAATGGTGGGAGAGGCCTGCTAAACAAACGGAGGGTATGTGTGCAATATCAATAAGAGGGGCGGGGGATGTCTGTCTGTATATGCACGTGCATGTGAGAGACGGGTAGGGAGGTATTCAAGGATGATGAGGGGAGAAGATATGGTTGTGGTAAGCTTACATAACTACATAGGAAGATCAACCATCGTATGTCTGAGAAAGGGAGATTCATAACTAGCGAGGTAAGTGTATCGGTGCTTGGTGAAAACGAATTATAGTCGACCTGGCTATATGTAGGGAGATCAGTTCATATACACGCCTGTATGTGTTAGAAGCAAATAAGGTCCGAAGAGACAGACAGGGGGAGAGGGTGTGGCTAGGAGGGGTGGTGCGAGAGGCCTACCATGTCGAGGGGGGAGGAGTGTGCGAGTATGTGATTAACGAATATAGGGGCGGGAGTGTGCACCTGCGTGGAATCGTATTGGACATTGGGGGGCATGGACGGTGAGAAGAGAAGAGGGGGAGTATATATGTGTTTGTTGTAGGCACACTTGGATAGAGAGGTATATCGGCCGGTGTGTGCCGGAAAGAAGGAGCCGGGGGCGTACACACACCGCTGGTGGACGACCTAAAGAGAAATAATGAACGTGCACGATGGAGGGGACGCTAAGAGTGGGTGAGAGGGGGTCGGGCGTGTGCATCCATGATAGAAAGTTAGTGCTAGATAGCTACAAATAGAAGAGGATCATGAAGGTGTAAAAGACGAACAAAGATCATAATTCATTATAAAAAAGTGGATTCGGATACTTGAAGAAGATATCATAATGTAGAACATTGATTATAATTTGGGCTAATGTGTGGCTTTTGCAACTCAGGTCTAAATACTTGTCATAATGTAGGGGGCGGGGCACTATACTTTGTGCATAAACACGTTGTACGTATGGAACATGGTTTAGAATATGAATATATAGTTAGTACATCAAATGTACTATTACTTGGAATCAACATCAAGTGTATTCAAAATATATAATTCGAGTTCATGTAGTACACATAGTTCATATCTATCTCTATAGTAATCATGTGGTTTGTTATTAAGGTAATACACGAATGATGGTTGAAGTTGGCAACAATCATGATTGTAGATTCTTATTGAAATAGAGAAACGAATTCAAATTTAGTTCGAATTGCAGCGGTAGTATAGACATTTGGAATGCACTAAAATGTTGGTATGCGTAGGTTACATGCATTATACAACAAGCAAAAAAAATTAATCGTACATAACATGGATTCATACTCCCTCCTTCCATTTATATGGGGCGTAATGAGATTTTTAAGACCACCTTTGACTATTGACAAGATTAATAGTACATGACATGCACAATGTGAAAATTATATCATTGAAAGAACCTTTCACAGACGAATTTAACGGTGTGCTTTGTGTAAGTTGCATGTTATATATTATTGCTCTAATATTTGGTCAAAGTTAGCATCGAAAAACGCATTAGGCCCTATATAGATGGAAGGAGGGAGTAGCTTTGAATAACATTTGTATAGTAAAACGGGGCAAGACTCTCTCTTTGTGTGGTCTGAATAGTTTTATTTTTTTCGTTGTCTTTTTGGTTGAGGGAAGTGCGAATTGATTTGGTACATAGAAGTACAATATTACTACACGTTAGGCTTGTCCCTAAAATTCAACCCGTGTCTTGTTATATCCCAAAAATTCAGATATCGTGCTCCCAAAACTGGCGCCTTCACAACCCGCGCCTTGCTATCCCGAAATTACAAAACGCGCAAAAACTCCCTCCAGCTGCCAAATCCCGACACGTGAAACCACCCTTCTAACCCTGAGCCAAAAGGGCCGCTAGTTCAAATCGGTGAGGGGTACTTTTGTAACACACCCTACATTTTGGACAAGCGCGTCCCTAAGTCATGCTTCACCCGCTCCCATCGTCCCCTTTTCCCCATTCGAAATCCCAGGCCGCCATAACCTCTCCACTCCAGCCGCGAAACCCACCCTCCTTCGTCCGCCACCTCACCGCTGCCCAGCCGGAGCCTCTTCCCCGACGATGTCGTCCACCGCAACAGCTCAAGGTCCCTCGTCCATCTCCCCGGATGAGAATCCGTCGTCCATCTCGTCATCCCGCCGGTTCAGCCGCCCCGTCCTCCACCTCCAAGGAGCTGCTCTGACGATCGCCTCGTCTATCGCGGGTGCTCCATCCCCACAGCGCCGCCTTAACCTGCTCCACTGGAACCGCAACATCCTCACCAACTCCTCGGACGAAGCCGAGGCCTACTCGGCGCCACCAAAGAGGTTGTACACTCATCGCATCGCACCTTGTCCTTAACTCGACCTCCCGGCGCTGACGGTTCTCCATCCCCCACCCCCATGGAGCGGCTACCTTGAAGCCGGCGCCGCGGGCGACATCTCCATGGCGCCTCTCCCCCAATGCGAGGCCCCTTCAGCGGTGGCATCCATACCAGCCGGATCTGCTGCTACTACTCTGGCTCTCCCTCGCTCGCTCGTGCTGCTGCTGCTGCTTCGGCTCTCGCTTGATCGCTCGCCCGCCCAGCTGCTGCTGCTGCTGCTGCTCTCCCCCTCGCTTGTGCTGCTGCTCTGCTCCAATTAAGCCACACTTCAGTCGACTGAATCGAATTTTGGGTCAGTCGATTTTCAGGGGTTGGGGGGCTCACCGGAGTTAAGGAAGAACCACCCGCAGCGGGGACGGGGGCTCGCCGGAGAGGTACCCCACTATATATCTTCGGGTTCAGGGCGGGGGCGGGGGGGCCTAGAGGGCTGGCTGGGGCGGCGGTGGGGAGTTGTTTCGGGGTGGCGAGGCGGCGCTGGGGCCGACGGTTCGGCCGGTGGTGGCTGGCGGCTCAGGGGGGTGCAGGTTGAAGATAAACTGCAGGCCCTCCCTAAACTACATGTCAAGTGCCTCTCTGCTACCATTGCGTTCAGTTTCGACAGTAGCATTCAGATTCCATAGTAAATTTCAGTTTCGACAGTTAAGTTCAGATTCAATAGTTTTTACCTCATCTGTTGTAGTCAGGTGGTTTTTGGTGATGTAAATTTTACATCTATTTTACATCATCTATTGGAGATGCTATTAGAATCCCACTTGAGATTGACGATGTTTGTCTTGTGCTGCTTCAGACTTGATGTCTTACACTCACCGGAGCTGCTCCAACGACAGAACGATCCATCACAACAGAGCAATGCCCTGGACGCCGTCTACACATTCCTCAGATCTTCCTCCACACCTCTGACAGCCACCATTTTGGCCATGTTTATTTGCATTCCTCTGCTCTTCCAATTCCTGTAAACCAAACACCCAAGTTGACAGAAATCATGTGTTTACAAATGCTCTGTTTACCATGTGCATTCCTATCCTATTCTGGTGTTTTTCCTATCCCTGCATTTTTAGAATCATGCAAGCCAAATGAGCCCTTACAAAATTACTTCAGTTATAGGTAGGTGTCGAAGGGAACTTTGTGTGGTTTGTCCTGCTCCTGTCGCGACGTCGTCCACCTCACCTGAGCTGCTCCATCGAAAGAAGCATCCACCAAACCAGACATCACGACTCCTGACCGTCTTTCGCCGCCTCAGATCTCCTTCCCTACCACCGGCACCCACCGCAATGGCATCACCATCATCAACTCAGCAGATGAACCTGAGGAGTACACGGATCCACAAGATAGGTCGCACTCTTTTGTTTCTTCTTATGTTATACATTTCTTAAACTTACCTGCTACTTTATCATCATGTTAAGCTCTTGGACTCCCAAGTCAGGTCCAAATTAATGTTCAAACCTGAGTTATAAATTAGTTGTGGGGCACATATCGAGGCAGCAATGAATAGTATGTCTGTCTAATATCTGGTTCACCTAGGGTATGCCTATGTTGTTCATCTTGGGTGGCAAACAAATAGTAAAGCAATCATAATCTGTCTTTTTTATTAAATTAAAGCAATCATCAGCCTGCTATCATTATTTTTGGATCCATCCACTGGTTGTTACCATCACTCTAAATTTTTGCAAGCTCTCCTTACATAATCTCACCATATTTTTTTCGTATGCATGTCAGATATTGTACATAGTCATGCTGAACATGTAGAGAAAAAGAGAAGAGTTTTGCGTGGCAATACAATGTCATGCAGACATTGCTCCATGGTGGGTTCAATGGCAAACCCTCCCCACCCCTCTCCAGATTGTAATCCAGAGGAAGGTATCTGTTCTAAGGTGGATTCAGATGCCACTGACCACTCCTATTTACCCCCCAAGGTGTTTGCTCTACCTTGGAATGATGATGTTAGTCATATCATGCACATGTTGCCTCACAGTGCCTACTTTTGACATCATATATGTCATATGCTTAGTTTAGACATGTTCTGTAATGCCACCTGTTTAGTTTCTATATCATATATGGGAATTATGAAGTCTCATGTCTTTTAGCCAGCCATAATATATGTGAAATGTGCAATGCCACCCTGTTTAACCAGGCATCATATATTTGAATGATATATTGCCCATCTTTTTCTTCATTACATTTCCATTTGTCGATAATGTTTGTACATTAAACTACTCTTCCTGTGGATCTACCATTTGGGTGGGAGATGGAAAAATCTGGAGTGAAAACAAGGCCTTCAGAGCAGACAGTGCTACGTGTCGAAGCAGATCTCTTGTTGGGTCCCGATAGCTCCTCAGAGATAGATGACCAGTCATATTCCCCCACTGAGGTGTATGCTCTAACTTGGCATGGTTATACTGCTCATATCATGCATATGGTGTCTTGCATTGCATAGTTTAGACATCATATACACAATATTCAACACCCTGTTCTTAGTTCAGACATCATATCGAATGCCCTCTGTTTAGCATATAAATCACATACAGGAATTAAATTATGCGATCCTGATTACTTAGATAACATGTAGGTGAATTTTGTCATGCGATCTTGTTTAGCTATTCATCATATCTTTGAATTATGTTATGCTATGCTATCCAGTTTAGATAGACATCATATATGTGAAATTATGTCATGCTATCCATTTTAGTTAAACAATATACATGTCAACTATTTCATGCCCTATTTTTTCCACACTATCTATTGCATCAGTCTCTCATACAACGTCTGTACATTCAACTATGTTTCCTGTTTATCAGCCATTTGAATTGGAGCGGGTGATGCCAGTATCTAGTGGACTAAAAACACGGTCTTCAAATAAAATAGTGCTACCTCTTGGTGGAGATAGCACCCCGGTTGTACATGCACAAGAACCAGCCCTACCACACATAATCCAAACTCTCGCAGATTGTACCCCTACTGCGATGGACAGAGAACCAGCTTCACCCAATCTAACCCCAACCGATAGTAACCCAGTTCCTGTTGACACAGCACCATCTCCACCACAGAGCTCTAAAACAAGAGCAGTTAGTAAGGCAGCTCCAGTGCCCAAAGGGCCAGTACTATCACGGCGAACCCCAACCCCACCAGTTAGTACGCCTATTCCTGTGGAGGAAGCACAACCAGCTAGTCGTAGTTTACATCTATCGCATTTGATGTTGTTAAATCGTATGTGCGTATCTTCCCATCTTGGAAATATTACACTGAAGATGAAGGAAAATGCCAGTTGCAGGTGTTTGTCCAGAAGTTATGTGTAAGTAATGTTATTCATGGCAATTACTTTTCTTCGTCCCGTACATCCTACCTCCATGATGGTTATAATACAGCAAATTTTCCCATTTTTCTCTATAGAGAAGGACCGATTTGGAAACTCAGGATGAGGTAACCTGTGCTAATACCTCTGCTACCTTCAAGAATGCTTGGTGGCAGTATCGGAATTACCTGAAGAAAACATACTTCACCGGCAAAGAAACTCATCAAATTCCCTTACGTTCTCCTGAGACACATTTACTTGATGATGACTGGGAATGCCTTGTTCTGTACTGGTCCCGAACCAAGAATGTGGTAAGGTCTATGAGCTCATTTTCTATTTTTAAGTATTATATTCTTGCGTCTTACTGTACTCTATTCATGTAGAGCAAGTGCCTAAACCTGAAGAACAACTGTTCTAATTTAAGATTCAATTGCTATCATAGTTCAAAAAAGCGCTAGGCGTTAATTGTGCGTTTTGCCACCGCCTTGCACTTTACTGACCAAAGCGCATGCTTATGCGCAGTTATGCACAGATTAAGCGTAGTTATGCGCAATGCATTTTGCCAATGCCTAGAGCCTGGGCGCGTGATGACCCGCAAGTATACGGGATAGTTGTAGCCTCTTTCGATAAGTAAGAGTGTCGAACCCAACGAGGAGCTAAAGGTAGAACAAATACTCTCTCAAGTCCTATCGGCCACTGATATGACTCTATGCACGCTTGACGTTCGCTTTACCTAGAACAAGTATGAAACTAGAAGTACTTTGTAGGTGTGATAGGATAGGTTTGCAAGATAATAAAGAACACGTAAATAAAAAGTAGGGCTGTTTAAATAAAGATGCAATAAAGTAAATATAGCGAGTGTGGAAAAGTGGTGGTAGGAGTTGTGAAATTGTCCCTAAGCAATTGACTACGTTACTAGACCGGTAATCACTATTGCAATTCTATTTGAGGGAGAGGCATAAGCTAACATACTTTCTCTACTTGGATCATATGCACTTATGATTGGAACTCTAGCAAGCATCCACAACTACTAAAGATTCATTAAGGTAAAACCCAACCATAGCATTAAAGCATCAAGTCCCCTTTTATCCCATACGCAAACAACCTACTTACTCGGGTCTGTGCTTCTGTCACTCACGCCACCCACCATAAGCAAATCATAAACATATTGCAAACCCTACAGCGGGAATCCCTAACGCTTGCACGACACGGAGGGCACAATAGGACAGCACCAATAATAAAACATGCAACTCAAACCAATCATAGCAATTCATCAATCACCGATAGGACAACGAAAATCTACTCAGACATCATAGGATGGCAACACATCATTGGGTAATAATATGAAGCATAAAGCACCATGTTCAAGGAGAGGGTACAGCGGGATGCGGGAGAGTGGACCGCTGGATATAGATGGGGGAAGGTGATGGAGATGTTGGTGAATATGACGGCGGTGTTGGTGAAGATCGCGGTGATGATGATGGCCCCCGGCAGTGCTCCGGCGCCACCGGAAGCAAGGGGGAGAGAGGCCCCCTTCTTCTTCTTCTTCCTTGACCTCCTCCATAGATGGGAGAAGGGTTTCCCCTCTGGTCCTTGGCTCCCATGGCTTGGGAGGGGCGAGAGCCCCTCCGAGATTGGATCTATCTCTATGTTTCTACGTTCTGTTCTGGCTCTGTTTCACCGTTTCATGTATATATGGACATCCGTAACTCCGATTGGCCTGAAACCTTCGCCGTGATTTTTTTTTCGAATATTAGCTTTCTTGCGGCAAAATAAGAGTGTCAACCGCCTTACGGTGGGCTCACGAGGGTAGGGCGCGCCCCCAGGGTTGTCAGGCGCGCCCCCCTACCTCGTGACCACCTCGGGCACCGTCTTGCGTGGATTTTTCTTCTGGAATTTTCCATATTTTCCAAAAATAAGCTCTGTCCGTTTTTATCCCGTTTGGACTCTGTTTGATATTGATATTCTGCGAAACATAAAACATGCAACAGACAGGAATTGGCACTGGGCACTGGATCAATAAGTTAGTCCCAAAAATAATATAAAAAGTTGCCAAAAAGTATATGAAAGTGAATAATATTGGCATGGAACAATCAGAAATTATAGATACGACGGAGATGTATCAGCATCCCCAAGCTTAATTCCTGGTCCTCCTCGAGTAGGTAAATGATAAAAAAATAATAATTTTTGATGTGGAATGCTACCTAGCATAATCTTGATCATATGTCTAATCATGGCATGAATATTAAGACACGAGTGATTCAAAGCAATAGTCTATCATTTGACATAGAAACAATAATACTTTGAGCGTACCAATAAAGCAATCATGTCTTTTCAAAACAACAAGGTCAAAGCAAGCTTATCCCTACAAAATCATACAGTTTGGCCATGCTTCATTTTCGTCACACAAAATGCCCCCATCATGCACAACCCCGATGACAAGCCGAGAAATTGGTTCATACTTCTTAACGCGCTTCATCTTTTCCAACCCTCACGCAATACATGAGCACAAGCCATGGATATAACACTATAGGTGGAATAGAATATAATGATGGAGGTTATTTGGAGAAGACAAAAAAGGAGAAAGTCTCACATCGACGCGGCTAATCAACGGGCTATGGAGATGCCCATCAATTGATGTCAATGCGAGGAGTAGGGATTGCCATGCAACGGATGCACTAAGAGCTATAAGTGTATGAAAGCTCAACAAAAGAAACTAAGTGGGTGTGCATCCAACTTGCTTGCTCATGAAGACCTAGGGCATTTGAGGAAGCCCATTGTTGGAATATACAAGCCAAGTTCTATAATGAAAATGCCCACTAGTATATGAAAGTGACAACATAGGAGACAATATATATGAAGAACATGGTGCTACTTTGAAGCACAAGATATGAGACTCACTACATGAAGAATATGGTGCTACTTTGAAGCACAAGTGTGGAAAAAGAGATAGTAACATTGCCCCTTTTTTTTCTTTTTTTTTCTTTTTTATTTGGTCTTTCTTTTTTTCTTTTTGGCCTTTTTTTCTTTTTGGGACAATGCTCTAATAATGATGATCGTCACACTTTTATTTACTTACAACTCTATATTACAACTCGATATTACAACTCGATATTGGACCAAAGATATGACTCTATATGAATGCTTCCAGCGGTGTACCGGGATGTGCAATGATCTAGCGTAGCAATGACATCAAAAAATGGACAAGCCATGAAAACATCATGCTAGCTATCTTACGATCATGCAAAGCAATATGACAATGAATGCTCAAGTCATGAATATGATGATGATGGAAGTTGCATGGCAATATATCTCGGAATGGCTATGGAAATGCCATGATAGGTAGGTATGGTGGCTGTTTTGAGGAAGATATAATGAGGCTTATGTGTGATAGAGCGTATCGTATCACGGGGTTTTGGATGCACCAGAGAAGTTTGCACCAACTCTCGAGGTGAGAAAGGGCAATGCGCGGTACCGAAGAGGCTAGCAATGATGGAAAGGTAAAAGTGCGTATAATCCATGGACTCCCATTAGTCATAAAGAACTCATATACTTATTGCAAAAGTTTATTAGCCCTCAAAGCAAATTACTACTACGCATTCCCCTAGGGGGATAGATTGGTAGGAAAAGACCATCGCTCGTCCCCGACCGCCACTCATAAGGAAGACAATCAAAGAAACACCCCATGCTTCAAATTTGTCACACAACGGTTACCATACGTGCATGCTACGTAACTTGCAAACCTCAACACAAGTGTCTCTACAATCCACAACCACCCACTAGCATGACTCTAATATCACCATCTTTATATTGCAAAACTATTGCAAGGAATCAAACATATCATATCCAGCGATCTACAAGTTTATGTAGGATTTTATGACTAACCATGTGAATGACCAATTCCTGTCATCTCTCTAAATAGATATAAGTGAAGCAAGAGAGTTTAATTCTTTCTACAAAAGATATGCCCACGCTCTAACAAATATAAGTGAAGCAAGAGAGAATTCTACAAATGACGGTTTTCTATGTGAAGAGAAACAGGCAATCCAAACTTCAAATGATATAAGTGAAGCATATGAAGCATTCTATAAAGCCACACTCAAAAGATTTAAGTGAAGTGCAATGAGCATTCTATAAATAGAACAAATACTATCTCATACCAGCATGGTGCATAAAAGAAAAAATGAAAACTAAATGCAAAAGACGCTCCAAGACTTGCACATAATGCACGAACGAAACGAATACGAAAACATACCGATACTTGTTGAAGAAAGAGGGGATGCCTTCCGGGGCATCCCCAAGCTTAGACGCTTGAGTCTCCTTGAATATTTACTTGGGGTGCCTTGGGCATCCCCAAGCTTGAGCTCTTGCCTCTCTTCCTTTTCCTCATATTCAGACCTCCTTGTTTAGACACTTCATCCACACAAAACTTCAACAGAAAACTCGGTAAGATCCGTTAGTATAATAAAGCAAATCACCACTCTAAGTACTGTAGCAAACCAATACATATTTTGTTTTTTCATTGTGTCTACTGTAATATAACTTTTCCATGGCTTAATCCACTGATATAAATTGATAGATTCATCAAAACAAGCAAACTATGCATCAAAAATAGAATCTGTCAAAAACAGAACAGTCTGTAGCAATCTGAACATCCACCATACTTCTGGTACCCCAAAAATTCTACCAAAATTAGGAAAAATAAACAAGTTGTATAGCAAGACATTGAAAAAAATAATCAGAACCAAATGACGTTCCAGTTAAAAATGTAAAATTGCGCACTACTGCGGAAGTTTCTGTCCTGCACCGTACAAACCAAGAAGCATTGTAAACATCCTAAAGGCAAACCTTGGCACATTATTTTTATAATACAATGGAATTGCACAAGGGGATAATTATTTTTATTGAAAAGTTTCTGTAATTAATATTCACAAAGTTCCCATGGGCATGAACAAAGTTCAAGGACGTCCCCCACTTTCACAATGCTCATCTCTCTCACTTTCACTTCCCTTTTTGAAAAGTTTTTGGGTTCCCCTCTTTATTTATTTTTTTGTTTTTAAACTATATGAAAGCACTCAACAGAAATAAATGACTCTCTAAAACATCCGGGTTGTCTCCCTGGCAGCGCTTTCTTTAAAGCCGTTAAGCTAGGCATTTAGTGCTCAAGCAATGAATCCACCCGGATCCCAAGGTATATCAAAGCCAATTTTAATTAACAATGATTTGTAATTTAGTAGTGAGCACAAAGTAACAAATATCAAGCAACAACGAAGTCTAACTCTCTTTCTATGCATCGGCATGTCATAAAAGAACAATCATGCACACCAAGTAAAGGCCAATGCATAGTATAAGCAATTTCTTGCAATTTCATAGTATGGGAAACATAGAGAGGTGGAGAAATAGTTCCTATCTCATAATAATTGCAAGTAGTAGCAGCAAGCACATGCATATTACATTCATCAAGATCATCATGTGCAATGGTAAAAGGCAACCCATAAATGTAATCCTTAATAAGCACAAACTTCTCCGATATAGTGTTGTTTGGAGAATTCAAAAAGATAATAGGACTATCATGTGTGGGTGCAATAGCAACAATTTCATGTTTAACATAAGGAACTATAGCAAGTTCATCTCCATAAGCATAATTCATATTGGCATCTTGGCCACAAGCATAGCAAGTATCATCAAAAAGGGATATTTCAAACAAATTCAAGGGATCATAGCAATCATCATAGCAATCATCCTTCGGTAAACACGAAGGGGAATTAAGGAATGTATAAGTTGGAGGGTTACTCTCATTAGAAGGTGGGCACAGGTAGCTAATCAACTCTTCCTCCTTTTGTTCTTCGCTCTCCTCATCATCTTCTTCACCCAATGAGCTCACAGTTTCATCAATTTCTTCTTCCATAGCTTCCTGCAAAATATTAGTCTCTTCTTGGACAGCGAAGAATTTCTCAATATATGGTTTAACATAGGCATTAGAAGCATAATTATCATAACAATATTCAAGTATGGCAAAACTTTCAGAATTGTAAAGAGTAGCATCATACTTTTCAATCAAAGAAGCAATTTCTAAAGCACCCTTAAAAGCAACAAATTCTTCAATTTGTTGAACATCATAGTAATTATAAACACCCTTAGCATACGAAGATACGATTCCATTATCACTAAACTCACATTGGTAGGGAAGGTGTTTCTTAGGGTTTTCAGAACAACAAGTAAAATCATATAGATAACATAAATTCCAAGCATAGCATTGCAAACATTGAATTTGATCCCATAATAGTTTCCCTTTTTTAGATATACGGTGTCGCACATAACAAGCATGCTAATCCAAAGATTTTCCCTCAACTAAGCTAGTTGGGGTTTCAGCATGAGCACATAGGGATCGAAGATGATCCAAGTAAAAAGCTTCCGTAGTGTGATAGATTTTGAGTGGTTCTTCAACCATTGGAGCAGTAGGTACAACTAATTTTTTTGGTATTTTGAGTTTCCTACCCATGACTAAAGATAGAAAACAACTAAGGACAGCAAATAAAAATTACTTAATGATAAAGAAAACAAGCACACACGAGAATATTCACCCCACGCTATGACTCCCCGGCAACGGCGCCAGAAAAAGTTCTTGATGACCCGCAAGTATACGGGATAGTTGTAGCCTCTTTCGATAAGTAAGAGTGTCGAACCCAACGAGGAGATAAAGGTAGAACAAACACTCTCTCAAGTCCTATCGGCCACTGATACCACTCTACGCACACTTGACGTTCGCTTTACCTAGAACAAGTATGAAACTAGAAGTTCTTTGTAGGTGTGATAGGATAGGTTTGCAAGGTAATAAAGAACACGTAAATAAAAAGTAGGGGTTGTTTAAATAAAGATGCAATAAAGTAAATATAGCGAGTGTGGAAAAGTGGTGGTAGGAGTTGTGAAATTGTCCCTAAGCAATTGACTACGTTACTAGACCGGTGATCACTATTGCAATTCTACTTGGATCATATGCACTTATGATTGGAACTCTAGCAAGCATCCGCAACTACTAAAGATTCATTAAGGTAAAACCCAACCATAGCATTAAAGAATCAAGTCCCCTTTTATCCCATACGCAAACAACCTACTTACTCGGGTCTGTGCTTCTGTCACTCACGCCACCCACCATAAGCAAATCATAAACATATTGCAAACCCTACAGCGGGAATCCCTCACGCTTGCGCAACACAGAGGGCACAATAGGACAGAACCAATAATAACACATGCAACTCAAACCAATCATAGCAATTCATCAATCACCGATAGGACAATGAAAATCTACTCAGACATCATAGGATGGCAACACATCATTGGGTAATAATATGAAGCATGAAGCACCATGTCCAAGTAGAGGGTACATCGGGATGCGGGAGAGTGGACCGCTGGATATAGATGGGGGAAGTTGATGGAGATGTTGGTGAAGATGACGGCGGTGTTGGTGAAGATCGCGGTGATGATGATGGCCCGCGGCAGCGCTCCGGCGCCACCGGAAGCAAGGGGGAGAGAGGCCCCCTTCTTCTTCTTCTTCCTTGACCTCCTCCCTAGATGGGAGAACGGTTTCCCCTCTGGTCCTTGGCTCCCATGGCTTGGGAGGGGCGAGAGCCCCTTCGAGATTGGATCTATCTCTCTGTTTCTGTGTTCTGTTCTCGCTCTGTTTCACCGTTTCATGTATATATGGAGATCCGTAACTCCGATTGGCCTGAAACCTTCGCCGTGATTTTTTCCGAATATTAGCTTTCTTGCAGCTAAAGAAGAGCATCAAACGCCTTACGGTGGGCTCATGAGGGTAGGGGGCGCGCCCAGGGGGGTCAGGCGCGCCCCCCTACCTCGTGACCACCTCGGGCACCGTCTCGCGTGGATTTTTCTTCCGGAATTTTTCATATTTTCCAAAAATAAGCTCCGTCCATTTATATCCCATTTGGACTCCGTTTGATATGGATATTCTGTGAAACATAAAACATGCAACAGATAGGAACTGGCACTGGGCACTGGATCAATAAGTTAGTCCCAAAACTAATATAAAAAGTTGCCAAAAAGTATATGAAAGTGAATAATATTGGCATGGAACAATCAAAAATTATAGATACGACGGAGACGTATCAGCGCCCTTAAGCGCTCGCTTAGGCGTGCCTTTTTTAACAATTATTGCTTTGCTCTTGTATCACTGTATTTACTCATACAAACTTATTTTTAAATGGAAGGATCCAATCAAAACTCCAATGGCATAGGAGGTATGTTCTGATACGTCTCCAACGTATCTATAATTTTTGATTGTTCCATGCTATTATATTACCCCTTTTGGATGTTTATGGGCTTCATTTTACATATTTCTATCATTTTTGGGACTAACCTACTAACAGGAGGCCCAGCCCATATTGCTGTTTATTGCCTGTTTCAGTATTTCGAAGAAAAGGAATATCAAACGGCGTCCAAACGGAATGAAACCTTCGGCAACGTGATTTTTTTGGAAGAATATCATCCTGGAGACGTGGAGTTCAAGTCAGAAGATACTCGAGGACTCCACGAGATAGGAGCCCCCCCCCTCCCCGGTAGGGCGCGCCCCCTGTCTCGTGGGCCCCTCGAGCACCCCCGACCGACTTCTTTCGCCTATATAACCCTACGTACCCAAAAACCTTCGAATATGAAGATAGATCGGGAGTTCCGCCACCGCAAGCCTCTGTAGCCACCAAAAACCTCTCGGGAGCCCGTCCCGGCACCCTGCCGGAGGGGGAACCCATCACCGGTGGCCATCTTCATCATCCCGGCGCTATCCATGACGAGGAGGGAGTAGTTCACCCTCGGGGCTGAGGGTATGTACCAGTAGCTATGTGTTTGATCTCTCTCTCTCTCGTGTTCTCTCTCGTGTTCCCTCTATGGCACGATCTTGATGTATCCCGAGCTTTGCTATTGTAGTTAGATCTTATGATGTTTCTCCCCCTCTACTCTCTTGTGATGAATTGAGTTTCCCCTTTTGAAGTTTTCTCATCGGATTCAGTCTTTTATTAGAACACTTGATGTATGTCTTTCCGTGTTTATCTGTGGTGACAATGGGATATCACGTGCCTCTTTATGTATGTTTTGGTGACCAACCTGCGGGTTCCACCCATGAACCAATGCATAGGGGTTGGCACACGTTCTTGACTCTCCGGTAGAAACTTTGGGGCACTCTTTGAAGTACTTTTATGTTGGTTGGATGAATCTGAGATTGTGTGATGCATATCGTATAATCATGCCCACGGATACTTGAAGTGACAAAGGAGTATCTAGGTGACATTAGGGTTTTGGTTGATTTGTGTCTTAAGGTGTTATTCTAGTACGAACTCTTTTATAGATTGATCTGAAAGAATAGCTTTGAGGTGGTTTCGTACCCTACCATAATCTCTACGTTTGTTCTCCGCTATTAGTGGCTTTGGAGTGTCTCTTTGTTGCATGTTGAGGGCTTGTTATATGATCTATCTATGTTATTATTGTTGAGAGAACTAGCACTAGTGAAAGTATGAACCCTAGGCCTTGTTTCCTATCATTGCAATACCGTTTACGCTCACTTTTATCATTAGTTACCTTGCTGTTTTTATATTTTCAGATTACAAAAACCTATATCTACCATCCATATTGCACTTGTTTCACCCTCTCTTCGCCGAACTAGTACACCTATACAATTTACCATTGTATTGGGTGTGTTGGGGACACAAGAGACTCTTTGCTATTTGGTTGCAGGGTTGTTTGAGAGAGACCATCTTCATCCTACGCCTCCCACGGATTGATAAACCTTAGATCATCCACTTGAGGGAAATTTGCTACTGTCCTACAAACCTGTGCACTTGCAGGCCCAACAACGTCTACAAGAAGAAGGTCGTGTAGTAGACATCAAGCTCTTTTCTGGCGCCGTTGTCGGGGAGGCTAGGTAAAGGGCTCTCACTCACACCCCGTCAACTAAGCTCTTTTCTGGCGCCGTTGCCGGGGAGGTGAGTGCTTGAAGGTATATCTTTAGATCTTGCAATCGAATCTTTTTGTTTCTTGTTTTATCACTAGTTTATAAAATAAAAACTAGAAAAAAATGGAATTGAGTTTGTCTCATACGCTTCATCTCTTTAATATCTTTCGTGAGTATGATGGAAAAGAAAATTGTGCTCAAGTGCTAGAAGAAGAATTACATAGAATGCTTGGTACTAAACCTTTGAATGATGAGCATGATTGCAATGTTGTTAGTATGAATTCATTGAATATCCATGATGCTAATGATATGCAAAGCTACAAGCTTGGGGAAGCTATGTTTGATGAATATGATATATTTTGTCTCCCAAGCTTTGATGAGCAAATTTATTTTGATGATAGCATGCCTCCTATTTATGATGATTATATTGATGAAAGTGGGTTTGGAAGAGTGTCAACTTTATTTAGTGATGATTCCACTATTTCGGAAGAGGTTTCAATTGATTATGAGAACAAAGTTGCTATATATGATGATTATTGTGATGACTTGTATGCTATTAAGAATAATGATAACCATGAAACTTGTCATCATTATTTTAGTTTTCAATTGGATTATGCCTCACATGATAATTATTTTGTTGAGTTTGCTCCCACTATTATTCATGAGAAGAATTTTGCTTATGTGGAGAGTAGTAAATTTTATATGCTTGTAGATCATGAAAGGAATTCTTTAGGTGCTGGTTATATTGTTGAATTCATTCATGATGCTATAGAAAATTATTATGAGGGAGGAATATATGCTTGTAGGAATTGCAATAATGTCAAATTTCCTCTCTATGCGTTGAAAATCTTGAAGCTATGCTTGTTTTACCTTCCTATGGTAGTTGATTATTGTTCCCATAAGTTGTTTGCTCACAAAATCCCTATGCATAGGAAGTGGGTTAGACTTAAATGTGCTAGTCATATGCTTCATGATGCTCCCCTTATGTTTCAATTCTTATCTTTTATGTGAGCATCATTGTCATCATCATGCCTAGCTAGAAAGGCATTAAAGAAAAGCGCTTGTTGGGAGACAACCCAATATTTATCCTTACTATTTTTGTGTGTTAACATGATTATTCTACTGTAGTAATTATGTTTTATAGCTTTTGTTTCAATGAAGTGCCAAGTAAGACCTTTAGGATAGCTTACGGTAATAGTTGTGTTGATCCTGCTGAAAATCAGAAACTTTTGCACCCAGTAAATTAGTTTTGTTAATTCATATAAACGTGATTCTTATCTGATTCTTCTTTCTCTGGATTGGTACGCAAATTTCTTAGGATGTCCTAATTTGGTAGAATTTTTGGAGTTCCAAAAGTATACGTTTGATACAGATTACTACAGACTGTTCTATTTTTGACAGATTCTGTTTTCCATGTGTTGTTTGCTTATTTTGATGAATCTATGAGTAGTATCGGAGGGTATGAACCATAGATAAGTTGTAATACAGTAGGTATTACACCAATATGAATTTAGAATGATTTCATTACAGTACCTAAGTGGTGGTTTTATTTTCTTATTCTAACGGAGCTTACGAGTTTTCTGTTGAGTTTTGTGGAGTTTTCAAGTTTTGGGTAAAGATTCGATGGATTATGGAATAAGGAGTGGAAAGAGCCTAAGATTGGGGATTCCCAAGGCACCCCAAGGTAATATTCAAGGACAACCAAGAGCCTAAGCTTGGGGATGCCCCGGATGGCATCCCCTCTTTCGTCTTCGTCCATCGGTAACTTTACTTGGAGCTATATTTTTATTCACCAGATGATATGTGTTTTGCTTGGAGAGTCATTTTCTCTTGTTTGTATTTTCTTGATGTTATTTAGAATAATGTTTTGCATCTTTAGTTTCAATAAAAATGTCAAGGATAGCCTTTGCCATGCTTATTTTGCTAGTATACATGTTGCTGTTTGAAAACAGAAAGTTTACCGCTGTTGCAAAAATTCCCTAGAAAAGTTAGAGAATGGTATAATGTTGAAACTTTTTGCATATTGAGCTCGGATAAATATACTACAGTGGGAATTTTATTTCATAATTTTTGGAGTTAGGTAAGTATGATGAATCTTGCATTCTTTACAGACTGTACTGGTTTGACAGATTGCTGTTATGTTTGCATTGTTTGCATATGTTTGCTTGTTTAATGATTATATTTGAGGATAGGAGTATTAAATATGCAGAGGCATTTAGTATTCAATGTTGAATAATAATTTTATTGATTTGTTACAGTAGAAAATGATAAGGTTTTGCATTGGTTTATACTAACCTATCTCATGAGTTCTTGTTGAGTTTGGTGTGAATGAAGCTTTTTGAGAAATAGAGAAACCATGATATGAGAGGAATTAAGGAGACACAAAAGTTCAAGCTTGGGGATTCCCAAGGCACCCCAAGATAATATTTCAAGAAGTCTCAAGCATCTAAGCTTGGGGATTCCCCGGTAGGCATACCACCTTTCTTCTTCAACAACTATCAGTTAGTATGGGTTGAGCCTAAGTTTTTGCTTCTTCACATGAGTTGTGTTATCCTTGCAATGTCATTTTATTTTGTTTTGCTTGCTGTTTGAATACAATACCAAGATCTGAAATTCCTTAATGTTAGAGAGTCTTCACATAGTTGCACAATTATTCGACTACTCATTGATCTTCACTTATATCTTTCGGAGTAGTTTGTCATTTGCTCTAGTACATCACTTATATCTTTTAGAGCACGATGGTGGTTATATTTTGAAGAAATTGCTAGTCTCTCATGTTTCACTTATATTATTTTGAGCATCTTTTAGAACAGCATGGTATTTGCTATGATCAAAAAGTTGGTCCTAGAATGATGAGCATCCAAGTTGGGTATAATAAAAACTATCATAGAAAAGAATTGGATGTTGTGATCAATTTGATGCTTGATAATTGTTTTGAGATATGGAGGTAGTGATATTAGAGACATGCTAGTTGAGGTGATTATGAAAAATACTTGTGTTAAGGGTTGTGATTCCCGTAGCATGCACATATGGTGAACCGCTTTGTGATGAAGTTGGAGCACAATTTTATTTATTGGTTGTCTTCCTTATGAGTGGCGGTCGGGGACGAGCGATGGTCTTTTCCTACCAATCTATCCCCCTAGGAGCATGCGTGTAGTGCTTTGGTTTTTGATGACTTCTAGATTTTTGCAATAAGTACATGAGTTCTTTTGACTAATGTTGAGTCCATGGATTATACGCACCATTTCACCCTTCCATCATTGCTAGCCTCTCTTGTGCCGCGCAACTTTCACCGGTACCATACACCTACCATATACCTTCCTCAAAACAGCCACCATGCCTACCTATTATGGCATTTCCGTAGCCATTCCGAGATATATTGCCATGCAACTTTCCACTGTTACGTTCATATGACACGCATTACTTTTTTCATATTGCTTTTTGCATGATCATGTAGTTGACATCATATTTGTGGCAAGGCCACCTTCATAATTTTCATACATGTCGCTCTTGATTCATTGCATATCCCGGTACACCACCAGAGGCATTCATATAGAGTCATATCTTGTTCTAGCTTTGAGTTGTAAATCCATAAAAGTGTGATGATCTCCATTATTAGAGCATTGTCCTAGTGAGGAAAGGATGATGAAGACTATGATTCCCCCACAAGTCGGGATGAGACTTCGGACTTTACAAAAAAAAGAAAAAAAGAGGAAGGCCAAAAAGAAAAAGAAAAAAAAGAAAGGCCAAAGAAAAAAAATGGGAATGAAAAAAAAGAAAAAAAATAAATGAGAGAAAAAGAGAGAAGGGACAATGCTACTATATTTTTTTCCGCATTTGTGCTTCAAAATAGCACCATGATCTTCATGATAGAGAGTCTCATATGTTGTCACTTTCATATACTAGTGGGAATTTTTCATTATAGAACTTGGCTTGTATATTCCAATGATGGGCCTTCCTCAAAAGTGCCCTAGGTCTTCGTGAGCAAGCAAGTTGGATGCACACCCACTTAGTTTCTTTTGTTGAGCTTTCATATATTTATAGCTCTAGTGCATCCGTTGCATGGAAACCCCTACTCACTCACATTGATATCTATTAATGGGCATCTCCATAGCCCGTTGATACGACTAGTTGATGTGAGACTATCTTCTCCTCTTTTGTCTTCTCCACAACCACCATTCTATTCCACATATAGTGCTATGTCCATGGCTCACGCTCATGTATTGCGTGAAAGTTGAAAAAGTTTGAGATTATTAAAGTATGAAACAAATGCTTGGCTTGTCATCGGGGTTGTGCATGATTAAATACTTTGTGTGATGAAGATAGAGCAACAGCCAGACTATATGATTTTGTAGGGATAACTTTCTTTAGCCATGTTATTTTGAGAAGACATGATTACTTTGATTAGTATGCTTGAAGTATTACAATTTCTTATGTCAATATGAACTTTTATTCTGTATTCATTTGGGTCTGAACATTCATTACATTGAGAATTATGCTAGGTAGCATTCCACATCAAAAATTCTGTTTTTATCATTTACCTACTCGAGGACGAGCAGGAATTAAGCTTGGGGATGCTTGATACGTCTCCAACGTATCTATAATTTTTTATTGTTCCATGCTATTATATTACACCTTTTGGATGTTTATAGGCTTTATTTTACATATTTATATCATTTTTGGGACTAACCTACTAACCGGAGGCCCATCCCATATTGTTGTTTTATTGCCTGTTTCAGTATTTCGAAGAAAAGGAATATCAAACGGAATCCAAACGGAATGAAACCTTCGGCAATGTGATTTTTTTGAAGAATATCATCCTGGAGACGTGGAGTTCAAGTCAGAAGATAATCGAGGACTCCACGAGATAGGAGGGCGCCCCCCTTGTAGGGCGCGCCCCCCTATCTCGTGGGCCCCTCGAGCACCCCCCGACCGACTTCTTTAACTTATATAACCCTACGTACCCTAAAACCTTCGAATATGAAGATAGATCGGGAGTTCCGCCGCCGCAAGCCTCTGTAGCCACCAAAAACCTCTCGGGAGCCCGTTCCAGCACCCTGCCGGAGGGGGAACCCATCACCGGTGGCCATCTTCATCATCCCGGCGCTATCCATGACGAGGAGGGAGTAGTTCACCCTCGAGACTGAGGGTATGTACCCGTAGCAATGTGTTTGATCTCTCTCTCTCTCGTGTTCCCTCTATGGCACGATCTTGATGTATCCCGAGCTTTGCTATTGTAGTTGGATCTTATGATGTTTCTCCCCCTCTACTCTCTTGTGATGAATTGAGTTTCCCCTTTTGAAGTTTTCTCATAGGATTGAGTCTTTTATGAGAACACTTGATGTATGTCTTTCCGTGTTTATCTGTGGTGACAATGGGATATCACGTGCCTCTTGATGTATGTTTTGGTGACCAACTTGCTGTTCCGCCCATGAACCTATGCATAGGGGTTGGCACACGTTCTTGACTCTCCGGTAGAATCTTTGGGGCACTCATTAAAGTACTTTTATGTTGGTTGGATGAATCTGAGATTGTGTGATGCATATCGTATAATCATGCCCACGGATACTTGAAGTGACAATGGAGTATCTAGGTGACATTAGGGTTTTGGTTGATTTGTGTCTTAAGGTGTTATTCTAGTACGAACTCTTTTATAGATCGATCTAAGGAATAGCTTTGAGGTGGTTTCGTACCCTTCCATAATCTCTACGTTTGTTATCCGCTATTAGTCGCTTTGGAGTGACTCTTTGTTGCATGTTGAGGGCTTGTTATATGATCTATCTATGTCATTATTGTTGAGAGAACTTGCACTAGCGAATGTATGAACCCTAGGCCTTGTTTCCTATCATTGCAATATCGTTTACGCTCACTTTTATCATTAGTTACCTTGCTGTTTTTATATTTTCAGATTACAAAAACCTATATCTACCATCCATATTGCACTTGTTTCACCCTCTCTTCGCCGAACTAGTGCACCTATACAATTTACCATTGTATTGGGTGTGTTGGGGACACAAGAGACTCTTTGCTATTTGGTTACAGGGTTTTTTGAGAGAGACCATCTTCATCCTACGCCTCCCACGGATTGATAAACCTTAGGTCATCCACTTGAGGGAAATTTGCTACTGTCCTACAAACCTGTGCACTTGCAGGCCCAACAACGTCTACAAGAAGAAGGTCGTGTAGTAGACGTCATGTTCACGCATGTTTCTTTAACAGGTTTGCTCCTATCAATAGCTCTGTTGATTTCAATTTCAATTGTGTGTGCACTTTCATATCATGCACATTACTAGCATCACAACAGAGCCAGTAGTGTTGTTGTACATGTAGACCCGTGGTACCTGAGGGAGTCCTGGACTAGGGGGTGTCTGGACAGCCGGACTATCACTATCCGCCGGACTCCAAGACTACGAAGATACAAGATTGAAGACTCCGTCCCGTGTCCGGATGGGACTTTCCTTGGCGTGGAAGGCAAGCTTGGCGATACGGATATGTAGATCTCCTACCATTGTAACCGACTCTGTGTAACCCTAGCCCTCTCCGGTGTCTATATAAACTGGAGGGCTTTTGTCCGTAGGACAACATACATTACAACAATCATACCATAGGCTAGCTTCTAGGGTTTAGCCTCCTTGATCTCGTGGTAGATCCACTCTTGTACTACCCATATCATCAATATTAATCAAGCAGGACGTAGGGTTTTACCTCCATCGAGAGGGCCTGAACCTGGGTAAAAACATCGAGTCCCTCGTCTCCTGTTACCATCCGCCTAGACGCACAGTTCGGGACCCCCTACCCGAGATCCGCCGGTTTTGACACCGACATTGGTGCTTTCATTGAGAGTTCCTCTGTGTCGTCACCGATAGGCTTGATGGCATCTTCAACCAACAACGCTGTCCAGGGTGAGACTTTTCTCCCCGGACAGATCTTTGTATTCGGCGGCTTCGCACTGCGGGCTAATTCACTTGGCCATCTGGAGCAGATCGAAAGCTACGCCCCTAGCCGTTAGGTCAGATTCGAAAGCATAAACTTCACGGCCGATGTCCGCGGAGACTTGATCTTCGACAGACTCGAGCCACAGCCAAGCGCGCCGCACTGTGACGACGGGCATGATCTAGCTCTGCCACCGAACAGTGCCTTGGTGGCCGCACACGGGTCCGCTTCGGCCATTAGTCCGGAGCCGATCGCCCAGATCGAGGGCCGGTGGATAGACGCCGCCCTTGGGGCTTCAACATCCACGGCGATGGAGCCGAACACTAATCTAGTCCCCTGCGAAACCCGTGATTCCGAGGCACCGGACTCCTTGCCGAACTCCGAACCTCCTGCGCCCCCACCAATCAATTCGGATTGGGCGCCGGTTATGGAATTCACCGCCACGGACATCTTCCAATGCTCGCCTTTTGGCGATATCCTGAATCCACTAAAGCATCTCTCGCTATCAGGAGAGTCCTGGCCGGACTATGGCCAGGATGGTTGGGGTACGGACGACGAAGAAATTCAGAGCCCACCCACCACCCACTTTGTAGCCACTGTCGACGATCTAACCGACATGCTAGACTATGACTCCGAAGACATCGACGGAATGGACGACGATGCCGGAGACGAACAAGAAACAGAGCCTATAAGGCACGGGAGGACCACCTCGTCACATGACATATACATGGTGGACACCCCAAAGGAGAGCGATAACGAGGACCAACGGGCCGCGGCAGAAGATAACCCCGCCGATAAACAACCAAAACAGCGACGCAGACGCCGCCCTAAGTCCCGCCCTGACGACAACAATGCTCCCAAGGAGCCCGCAATACGGCAGGGCTCACAAGTGGACGACGAACATGCAGATAAGCAATCGTCCGAACAGGACGAGTCAGATAATCAGTCCAGGCCCGGTGAAAACAACAGTCCGGACGACCTCATGCCAGACACGCCGCCGGAGAGCAAGAACCTTCGGAAAAGACTTGTCAATACTACAAGAAGCCTGAAGAAGGAAAAACGGAGGCTCAAAACAGCGGAAGACACACTCAGAATGAGATGGAGCAAAGTGCTCAAAACCGCGGATAAATACGGCAATGGCCACCAATCAAAGAGCTACCCGAAGTGCAAGCTGCTACCAGAATTCGACGAGGAAGCCATAGAGCCTCCACCGCCCAAACATAAAGAGGCTGCTTGGTTGGATAGACGGCCAGATGATAGGCCAAATTCTGACAGCGGCGCCACACATAAACCAACCAACGAACTTGGAAGGATAGATGGCCCAGCCACGTCCATCTACGGGCCAAAGGAGAAGGCCCCAAGAAGCAAGGCAACACGCCAAGTGTCCGATGATAGCGGCACACACAAATACAGGGGCGCCGCACACCCACTATGTTTCACCGATGAGGTGCTAGACCATGAATTCCCAGCAGGATTTAAACCCATAAACATAGAGGCCTACGATGGAACAACAGACCCTGGAGTCTGGATAGAAGATTATATACTGCATATACACATGGCCAGAGGAGACAATCTCCACGCCATAAAATACCTACCCCTCAAGCTCAAAGGGCCAGCCCGTCATTGGCTTAAAAGCCTCCCAGAAAACACTGTTGGAAGTTGGGAAGAGCTCGAGGATGCGTTTAGAGCAAATTTTCAAGGGACTTATGTCCGCCCTCCGGATGTAGATGATCTAAGTCATATAACTCAACAGCTCGGAGAGTCAGCGCGGAAATTCTGGAACAAGTTTCTTACCAAAAAGAACCAAATAGTCGACTGTCCTGACGCCGAAGCCTTAGCAGCTTTCAAGCACAATGTCCGAGACGAATGGCTTGCCAGACACCTCGGTCAAGAGAAACCGAGGACAATGTCCGCACTAACAAGCCTCATGACCCGCTTCTGTGCGGGAGAGGATAGCTGGCTAGCAAGATGCAGCACCAGCGACCCAAGTACATCCGAGATAAGAGATGGAAACGGAAAATCACGGCGCAGAAAAGAGCAGCGCCGGAATAAATAGAAAAGCCCAAAGAGCACGACGGTCAACGCCGGATTCAAAAGCTCGCGGCCCAACAACAAAACACAGCCTCTTAAGGATGACAGCGATGAACTGTCCAACTTAAACAAGATTTTGGGTCGGATATGTCAAATCCACAGTACCCCCGGAAGGCCTGAAAATCACACCCACAGGGATTGTTGGATTTTTAAACAGTCCGGCCGACTAAATGCCGAACACAAGGGGCTCGACGCGTCAAGCGAAGAAGATAAACCCCACCAGCAGAGCACCGGAAAACAAAAGACTTTCCCACAAGGGGTCAAAGCAGTAAACTCACTTCATGTGATAATACGGAAAAATAGTGCGGCACTTTCTAAAAAGAGCTTCGCGCGGTCCAACCCAGTAGACCATAGAGATTGGATATCAAAACCAATCACTTTCGACCACCTGGACTATTCCAGAAGCGTTCGAAATGCGGGACAGACTCCCCTGATATTGAATCCCATAATAGACGGGTTACAATTTACTAACGTCCTAATGGACGGAGGCAGCGACTTAAACCTGCTGTATTCAAACACAATCTGTAGGATGGGGATAGACCCTACCAAAATCCGACACAGCCGCACTTCCTTCAAAGGAGTGACGCCAGGCCCTTACGCCAAGTGCACAGTCTCTATATTACTAGAAGTCGTGTTCGGATCGCCGAACAATTTTCGACGCGAAAAATTAATTTTTCACATCGTCCCATTTGAAAGTGGATATCAAGCACTCTTGGGACGAAAGGCTTTTGTCCGCTTCAACGCCATACCGCATTACGCGTCTCTTACACTCAAGATGCCCGGTCCGCGTGGCGTCATTTCAGTGCGAGGGTCACTTAACGACCCCGGACTCGGATAGACGAATCCGGCCTCAGCAGGCTAGGGGCTCCCTAGCCGCATACCTCTTCACAGGGGGCTGCGCGCACAAACAACCGCGGGTTCATACAAACCCCGCTTTAATCATTTATATTTCTTCTTTTACACATCTATTTTTCGCACACATTGTTTTCAAACTGAGCGTTCCTCTCTTTCTACAGATGAACAACGTGCATACCCGTCCAGGATAAACGGCGCAATGGAGACACCGGCGCAGACGTGCAGTAGGGACCCGTTGTGAGGATTCTTTTCAGATTAAGACCCTGCGTAAACCTTTTTTACTGTCTCTTGTTGTTATTCTCCCTTGGTTTCTTCCTATAGTCAAAGCGGAGCCTGACGTTTTGGCATCGGCCGCGTTAGAAGACCATGCCCGTACTTGGACACTAGGGGCTTAGGGCATCGTTCTGCCCATTATTATAAAGACCGAACACCTTAGGGAGTGTTCGGCGTCTCGAGTTAGGCATTATATGCATCAGCTGTGAATCATGTCTTTGGTCAAATGTTGGGTTTGCCCGGCTCCTGTGTTTTGCTGCCTTACGTTCCGTATCATCGGCTAACGCGGCACCAGGAGAACTACTGCGATTGTGCCCCAGTTCGGCTGGGCGAGCACCTCAGTAGAGAAAGCCGAAAACTGACTGTCATGATACAGCGAGAGACTGGTCAACCATTCGATTGACTACCGGAATGTTTAGAATTCCCCGCTTTGACGAAGGACCGTTTCCTGGTCAGGCACATACGCGCTCCGAATTCGGAGAAGTGCGGCGCCACCAGGGGCTATATCATAGCCCCACCCTCGAGCTCCACTGGCTAAGTGAAAGTGATAAAGCATTATAGTCCGGATTGCCTCGTTCGCTACGCTACCACCTCCTTAAACAGGACCATGACGTCGGATTAAGTGTGAAAACGCGCTATTTTTGCGAACACCCCCGCACCCTGTGCGTGGGGGCTAAAGCCGAAGACTGCAATCTTTCAAGTTATACAAAGGTATACGTAAACGGCCGCACAGGAGAAGTTTTACTACTTGGGACGCACAAGTATAAAAAGCAGTTATAGCATAGTCATTATTTTACAAGCTAATACGTTCATTTGAACGTGACATTCTTCGAGCACTGCGACTCTATTACATGAGCGCCACGCATAACTTCCCCGAAATAGTGCTCGGCGGGGAGCCGGCTTTCATCCGAACCCTGGGCGGCAACAGCGGTGGCATCCATCTCCAGACAATGCGCCTTTACATGGGCAAGTGCCATCCGCGCGCCCTCGATGCAGGCCGACCGCTTCATCTCCTTTATATGCGGCACCGCTCCAAGGAATTGCTGCAGAAAGCCGAAGTAGCTCGTTGCCTTGGGCCTCTCTGGCCAGACATGGGCCACGATGTCAGTCATGGCAAGTCCGGACAATCTATTTAGCTCGGCCCATTCAGCCAACCGGTCTGTCAACGGAAGTGAGCGCTCCGGACTATGGAATTGAGACCAATATATCTCTTCCGTCTTGTGATCCTTCTGGCTCCGGAAGTGCTCAATGGCATCAGCCGCACTTGCGGCTAAGTCCATATACGGATCCTCCGGACTCCACAGCCGCTCAAATTGAGCATACTTTCCATCCATAAACCGGCGACGCAGCAGAAAAGGCTTGCCAGCCACAATATTTCCGGCCTGGCGCAGTTCCTCCTTCATAGCCCGCATTGCAGAGCGGGCATCCTTGGCTTCGGCAGTGGCCTTCTTCAGGTGTTCCCGCTCCGATAAGCGCTCCTTTTCAAGAGCCTCATTGCGGTCGGCAGCATCCTTTACTTTCATGGCCAATTCGGCCACCTCTGCCCTGCTTAGGCAGTGCGCAGCCCTTTGGGCTTTCAACTCCTCGGCCGCCCTCGAGGCAGCCGCGTCACTCCTTCGGGCTTGCTCCTTAGCTTGAGCAAGTTCGGCCCGAAGGCTCTCCACGGCAACAGCACCGTCTGTACAACAGCGTATAACTTATCAAGAGGAGGGCTTTGACCCCATTAATAAAGCAACCGTGGAGAACTCATTTACCTTGCGACTCGTCAAGTCGCCGGTTGACAAGTGCGATGTCCGCATCCGCCGCGTCATGTTGCCGCATTAACTCGGCAACCCCACTAGTCCGGCTAGCCCTCGGACTATCCGCCACCTACATAGGAATGACGACATTCATTTCTTGAGATTTCGATCCTCGGCACGCTGTCGTCTTCGACAACCTACCGAGTCTCAGGGGCTACTATCTATACAGAGCACACTTTTATGTGCAATACTGTCAAAAATAGAAGGTGCATCATTTTTGCGGACCTCAAATCCCGCCAGCAAACTCATAGCGGCGTTACGCAATTCGCTCTCGGCGGACGAAATCCTTCCAATCACCATGTGCATCAACGCACGATGATCTTCTGAAATGGACGCCCTCTCAAGCAGATTCTTCAGTTCTCCCGGCCGGATACTAATGGGTGCCGAACTCTCTGGCCCCTCCGGACTCAGGGATACCCTCCGTGACGATACTTCAGGCTCGCCTGCCTTATCTGATGGCACTGCAGATGGAGGCGTTTCGCTCTCCATCATCTCCGGAAGAAGGTCCCCCGAAGATGAACTCATCTGAGAAGCCTGCCGATCCGAACTGCAATATAAATATTTCGGTTACCCACAGAAGCACAAATGAAGGTATTTCCTTACTAATTAACTTCCTTTTTCATACTCACGGCTCGCTGGAGGGCTGATCCTTTGGCGATGATTGTGCGTCCAGATTCTCTCCGGACGCCGGACCCCCCGGTGAAGATCTCTTCCCACGCTTAGGGGCTTTGGCCTCCGGATCTTCGGAGGCGGTCCTCTTCTCCCCCTGAAGGGAGGGGTTGCTGATTCCCCCCTCTTTAGACGCCCCTTTGGGCGAAATATTAGCTCCTCTGTTTTCCCCTTCGCCCCCTTCTGTGGGCGCGACCTCCAACATTCTGACCAGCACGGGCTCCAGTGCAGTCTCTGGGAGGGGGGCCGGACACCTTATCAGCCTTGATCGCGCCACTCACTCCTGTGAAGAGTAATGGGTCAGGAGGCGAACTCTAGAAAGGCATATAAACAGAATGTCCGGACTCTGAGCTATTTACCTGAGTATCCGGGCGATTGCGGCTTAGGCCTGCGTCCTCGGCTAATTCCGGACAAGCCACCTGCGGTTCGAAGAACAACTTGTACATCTCCATGGGTGTTGCACCCATGAAGTGTTGGAGAATCCGAGGTCCCTCCGGGTTGAACTCCCATAGACGAAGAGGACGGCGTTTGCAGGGCAGAAGATGCCTGATTAGCATAACCTGCATCACCGCGATCAGGTCGATCTCCCTCGCTTGGAGGTCTCAAATCCGGCCCTGCAGTGAGGGCACGTCTTCGGACGGCCCCCAATTGAGTCCTTGGTTGACTCACGACATCAGCTGGTGTGGAGGTCCCGGGCGGAATGAAGGCGGCGGCTTTTGCCTGCTGCCCCTCGGAGCGGTGATATAAAACCACTCCTACTGCCACAGCCCGAGTTCCTCTTGGAAGGAACCCTCGGGCCATGGGGCATCGGCCTTTTTGCTTATGGCCGCCCCGCCGCACTCCACTTGACGCCCCCCGATCATCTTCGGCTCTACCTTGAAGGTCTTCAGCCACAGGCCGAAGTGGGGAGTGACGCGGAGGAAGGCTTCGCAGACGATAATGAATGCGGAGATGTGGAGGATGGACTCCGGAGCCAAGTCGTGAAAGTCCAGCCCATAGTGGAACATGAGCCCTCTCACGAAGGGGTCCGTCGGGAAGCCTAAACCCCGACGGAGGTGTGATACGAAGACGACATATTCACCGGGCAGGCAACCTGTGTGAAACCTCGTAGGCCAGGTACTTGGCTTCACATAACTTCAATATGTCCTCCTCCGTGACGGAGGAGGGCATCCACCGGCCCTGGAGGTCGGAGCCGGACATGGTTGAGGATCCGAAGCGCTCGAATCTGAGGCTCTGGGTGTTGGAACTGGGAGCGAGGAGGAGATTCGATGCGAGATTGAAGAACAAGAACGAGCCTTGGTCCTCTTATAAAGGGGAAAAATACCAAGAGCCGTCTCCGTGACCGTTTGGGATTCACCTTCGATAGAGGAGGCGTGGCGACGGGAATGGTTGGGTTACCCACGCACGTATTGATGAGAATCCCGGAATAAGGGGAACACGATCTCTGCTTCGACGGGACGTGCCAAGGAAACCGCTTCGCTAAACGTGCTGAGGCGGTATAGTAAAAAATGATTCAAACAGTGGCTTGGTAGTGGTGTGATGTCACGCCGCATAATACGTCAGCAGATTGAACTAAGTGTACATTTTATTCTCTCTGCGGTGGAATGTGGAATTTATTTTGCAGAGCCGGACACTATCCTGGTGTTCATGATCTTCTCTGGATTATTCAAGGGAGGAACCCGCCTTGCAATGCCGAACATTATACGCGCCGGACTAATCATCATTGAAGCCTGGTTCAGGGGCTACTGAGGGAGTCCTGGACTAGGGGGTGTCCGGACAGCCGGACTATCATTATCCGCCGGACTCCAAGACTACGAAGATACAAGATTGAAGACTCCGTCCCGTGTCCGGATGGGACTTTCCTTGGCGTGGAAGGCAAGCTTGGCGATACGGATATGTAGATCTCCTACCATTGTAACCGACTCTGTGTAACCCTAGCCCTCTCCGGTGTCTATATAAACCGGAGGGCTTTAGTCCGTAGGACAACATACATTACAACAATCATACCATAGGCTAGCTTCTAGGGTTTAGCCTCCTTGATCTCGTGGTAGATCCACTCTTGTACTACCCATATCATCAATATTAATCAAGCAGGACGTAGGGTTTTACCTCCATCGAGAGGGCCCGAACCTGGGTAAAGACATCATGTCACTCGTCTCCTGTTACCATCCGCCTAGACGCACAGTTCGGGACCCCCTACCCGAGATCTGCCGGTTTTGACACCGACAGTACCCATCTGAAATCTTGTTGTGCCGTGTAGTTTCCCACGCTTTGTATTCTTTCACTGCTACTTTGTATTGAACTGATATGATTTGAACCATGTCTCTATTTTGATTTGGCAAGACAATGCAGTGACCATAGGACATAGATATATGTTTGTTTGATGCTTTTATTATGTACTAGTACTTGGCAATAGAAGACTTGGTAGTTTAATCCTGTCCACCTTACTAATGAACTGGTTCACCGAAATGAGTTTCATATACTAGTACATGCTAAACATGTTATGTGTCTGCTTGTTTCTTCTTTTAGAATGCTGACAGAATATTGGGGAAGAGTGCCTTATTAAGCAATGGTAAAGGAAGTAATGCAAATAAGGTTCAGGATAGTGACACATCCTTGTTGGTCTCCAGCAAAGATGATAAAACATCTAAGGAAGACTATCTTGAAGACAGCGAGACAACCCCAAAGTCCTGTCTTGGTTTAGTGTTCGAGTTACTGGCCACTACCGCTTGCACAAGCTATTCAAACTCACTGTCTGAATCAGTTTGGTTTCTTGAGTCTCAACTACAAGCTGAAAGACATCGATCAGCTGTGCTGCGACAAGAAGCGGAAGGACTGCGGAAGTCCCTGGAGCATTCAGATGCATACTTTCTGGTGCAACAGCAAGCGTTGGAGGATTTTGGCACCAAACAAGACAAAGCTAATAAGCTTGCTAAGCTTATTGCCAGCATGGCGGATTCCTAGGATAGCGTTTCTTGAGCTCTTCTAAAGTTGTTTCAGTTATGCTCTTGTTTTGCTGCCGCATTTATTTGCACTGGTGGCCAATTTTGACAGCCAGTGTATGTAATATGCTGCTTTGTTCCCTATATTTGCACTGGTGGCGAACTTTGATGCCCAGTGGATGTAATATGTGTAATAGCGGTAATAAGCTAGCGTTAATTGCTTGCTTATTTATTTCCTTATTGTCTTGTTTGGTTGTTTGCTTGTAGTCACAGCAGTTCTTTTTCCGTGTTTTTCTAGTGGCCACAATAGCCTATTTTTGGTAACTAGACCAAAATAATCATGGCGACACACGGACTGTTGTAACCATGGGCCTCCTACAGGCCGTATGATCCATGGGCCTTCTTCCGACGGTAGGATCCATTGGCCTTCTATACGGGCCATAGGACCATTGGCCTTCTGTACGGGCCTTAGGATTCATGGGCCTTCTACGGGTCGTACGTAGGGTCCATGGGCCTTCTTCGGGCCATACGATCCATTGGCCTTCTACGGGTCGTACGATCCATGGGCCTCATACGGGCCGTAGGATCCTTGGGCCTTCTACGGGGCATATCATCATTTCTCCAATCATGGGTCGTACTATTCGTGGACCATAACGGGCCATTAATAGGCCATATTTGATAACTCTATGAAAACAGCCAAACGGGTTTTTTTTGACATGAAAACGGCCCAACATATTAACGGTCCACAAACGGGCCGACTGTAACGACGGGCTGAATTTAGCCCACAAGCAGAAAATGATAGTAACGGACCGTATGTAACCGAATGCTGCAAATGAGCCCAAGAATCAATGGGCCCTGAGAAGGCCGAAAGATAAGTTGGGCTGGAAACGGCCCAATGGAATAACGGGCCGTTAATGGGTATAAAGTGATACAATGTTCATTAAGGGCCAGTTTCACCATGGGCCGTTAATGGGCCAAGAGTTACAAAGGCCTCATATGGGTCGTAAGAAGTCATGGGCCACACATGGGCCAGAAGTTAAAACGGGCTGGAATCATATTGGACGGCCTAGATGACGCTACTGGGCCTAATTCAGAGAGGTCGTAACAGGCCCTGGGTTAGCGGGCTGTAAATGGGCTATATGCGAACATGCCGTTAATAGGCTTTTCGTGGGCCGGCCCGCTACCTTTTGACCAAGTCAAACGTGCCAGCCTTTTCACAGGAATGGGCCTCTGTTGGGTCATGCCACGTGTCGCCATATCATAGGCGCCTTCGGTCCAATGAGTGGATGACATCTGTCCCAACGGTGAGCCGACACGTGTTTGCTCCAGCCAATGATGATTTTACACGTGGAAAATCCCCATTGGTCGGGGATGTTAACGGGTTATCGGATCCAAAACCGGACCCGATAGCTTAACGGCGTTCCGTTACGGTGGATGCCATGTGTCGGTCACCCTTGATGAAAGCACTTCTGTGACGCGCGATTTATCATCATGGAAGTGGACACTTCCGTGATGATAATCTTGGTAGTGTCATGGAACACTTCTATGATAGCACGGGTATGACTATCTTGATTCTGTCATAAAATCATCATGGATGTACATGCATGACAAAAAAAGCGACCTACTGTGACAAACACGTATCATCATGGAAGTGTTTTTTTTGTAGTGCTAGGCCTTGTTTCCTAGCATTGCAATACCGTTTACGCTCACTTTTACCACTTGCTACCTTGCTGTTTTTATATTTTCAGATTACAAAAACCTATACCTACCATCCATATTGCACTTGTATCACCATCTCTTCGCCGAACTAGTGCACCTATACAATTCACCATTGTATTGGGTGTGTTGGGGACACAAGAGACTCTATGTTATTTGGTTACAGGGTTGCTTGAGAGAGACCATCTTCATCCTACGCCTCCCACGGATTGATAAACCTTAGGTCATCCACTTGAGGGAAATTTGCTACTGTCCTACAAACCTCTGCACTTGGAGGCCCAACAATGTCTACAAGAAGAAGGTTGTCTAGTAGACATCAACTACCTGTAGGTATCCCCCTTTCCAACTCCTTGGCCAAAGTTGAGTCTAGTCACTGAATTTTTTTTACTAACATGGATGTGCGGCTTATGGGCCCACGTCACCATTGGGTGGTATTAGGATCTTTTACTCCTCGTCTATACTCTGGGACTCTGAACTCTCTTCAATTCAGGTTAAACGAATTTGCTAACTCTAACATTAGGACCCCGTGACCACATTCACCCCAAAGTTGGATAAGCCATAGTTATTTCTTAGAGTAGTATCTTGAATAGTACACACACTATCATGTTGACTACTATGTGGTATCCATCGTACCTCTTTTATTATGCATGTTTCATCATGAATGATCCTTTGCCCTTCCTTACGAATGCTCGATGCTGAACTACCCCTGTTACATGTTAGCAGGATGGTTAGACCTGCTGGTTGTGACCGTGGTGCCAACGATCCACCACCGCCCAAATTCTTGGTCGGGATGATACAACAGTTTGAGCTGAATCGCCAGTTCATGGAAGGAATGATGGCTCAGTTCCCTCGTACGAATATGATGGCAGCCAGCCCCGATAACTTTGCAGGGCCTCATGCACCTCAACCCGACCATCTACCGCAGCTCAACTCAACCCGTTGATGTTGATCACTGGGTCCGCGATATTACTTATGAAATGGAGTATGCTAGTGTTGCCCCTACCAGCTATGTCACCTTCGCATCCTTCTTCCTCAAGGGCCCCGCTGCTCAATGGTGGGACAGCCACAGGCGTACCCTACCTACTGGAACAGTCATCACTTGGCCAGATTTCCAAGCTGCCTTCCATGCCCGCTTCATTCCTTAGGGAATCATGGACAGGAAGAAGCATGAGTTCCGTAACCTCACCCAAGGCAACAAGACAGTTGATGCTTATCAGCGGGAATTTCTGGACTTGTCACGTTATGCTGAAGAAGCCATTGCAACTGATGCTCGCAGACAGGAAAAGTTTCATGGTGGACTTCACCCTGATATCAAGCTAGAATTTCTCGTTCATGACTTTGCCTACTTTGCCACCTTGGTGAACAAGGCTATTCAGGTTGAGACTGGTCTTTAGGAACACCAGGGATCCCTCAGGCGCAGCCGTGATGCCGGCTCATCTTCGGGCCTGTCAGCGCAGAAGCGTTGGATATGGATTCCCCATAGCATGTATCATCCAACTGCACCTGCACCAAGACAGTCCTATGTTGCACCTCGCCTACCTCCTCCACCGCTGAGGCGGCCTCTTCGGACTGCACCACCCCAAGCTCTTGCTTCCAATACCAATGATGGTCTGTGCTTCAAGTGTGGCCTTCCAGGTCACCGTTCCAGGAACTGCCCTTAGAATCAGAATCAACAGGCTCTGCCTTCTAATGCCCGTGGAAACAATCAGCCCCGTAACAACAATGCCAGGACTTATGGTCGTGGTCGGGCTAACAATATTGATCTGAATGAAGCTCAAAACCAGCCTGGTACTATGATGGGTACTCTTCTTGTTAATTCAATACCAACTTCTGTTTTATTCGATTCAGGAGCATCACATTCATTTATGTCAAAAAAAATTGCATATGCACACGACATTCGATGCGAGCCCATGAACACTCCAATAGTGGTACGCACCCTTCCAGGCCGATCTCAAACTACCATGATTGGTCGCGATGTTCCCATTGAGATTGAAGGATTGGAATTCCTTGTTTCTCCCATTATTTTGGAGTCTTCCAATATTGACCTCATTCTGGGAATGGAATGGTTGAAAGCACATACTGCCTCTATCGTTTGCGCCACCAAAGTCGTTCATCTCCTACATCCTTCTGATGAGATAGTAAACTACCATGCTCATATTGTTCAAAATGCTGAAACACAGCTTTATGCCTTGAATGCGTTGAATGCGGCACCTCTTGAGGGAATTGAAAAGATTCTAGTCGTTCGCGACTTCCTAGACGTTTTTCCAGAAGAACTTCCAGGAATACCCCCTGCTCGAGCTGTCGAGTTTGTCATTGATTTGAAACCAGGCACCATTCCTATCACCAGACGACCCTACAAGATGCCACCTCATGGACTCCTTGAGCTTAAGGAGGAAATCGCCAAATCTCTTTGCAGTGGTTTCATTCGTCCAAGTTCCTCTTCTTGGGGAGCACCTTCTCTCTTTGTGAAGAAGAACGGTGGAACGAATCGTTTGATCCAGGACTATCGTCCTATCAACCAAGCAACTATTCAGAATAAGTATCCCCTCCCTAGGTTCAATAATCTGTATGATCAACTGGCTGGTTCCTCGGTATTCTCTAAACATGACTTGAGGTTGGGTTACCACCACATCCGTGATCGTGAAGAGGATATTACCAAGACCACATTCATCACTCCTTATGGTTCTTACGAGTACACTGTTATGTCTTTCGGCTTGACCAATGCTGTAGCTACATTCTCTCGTCTGATGAGCTATATATTTATGGAATACCTCGACAAGTTTGTCGTGGTTTATCTGGATGATATGCTTGTTTATGCCAAGAACAAAGAAGAACATGCTGAACATCTTCGTCTTGTTCTAGAGAAGCTTCGGGAGCATCAGCTATATGCCAAGTATTCTAAGTGTGAATTCTGGCTACCCGAAGTAACCTACCTTGGTCATGTGATCTCCAAGGATGGTATTGCCGTCAACCCAGAGCTCGTTCAGGCTATTCTTGACTGGACCCCTCCGAAGTCTGTCAAGCAAGTCAGAAACTTTCTCGGACTCGCCAGCTATTGCTGCCGTTTTGTCGAGAACTTCTCCAAGATCGCCAAGCCCTTGACTAATCTGCTTCACAAGGGCGTTAAGTTCGATTGGACAGACAAATTTTAGGAAAGTTTCCAGGCACTAAAGGACAAGCTTACTTCTACCCCGGTGCTTGCTCCCCTTGATTCTCGCAAGGACTTTGTCACCTATTGCGACGCTTCACGACAAGGATTAGGTTGTGTCCTAATGCAAGAGCGTGGAGTGATTGCTTATGCCTCCCGTAAAGTGCGTCCTCATGAAAAGAACTACCAAGTTCACGATCTCAAGCTTGCTGCAGTTATCTATGCCCTGAAGCTGTGGTGACAGTACCTTCTCGGTGATCATTGTGAGATCTTCACTGATCATCAGGGTCTGAAGTACATGTTTACTCAGCCAGATCTGAACCTCCATCCATAGCGATGGATGGAAGCTATTGCTGACTACAACTTTGGTATATCTTATGCACCTGGAAAGGCTAATGTAATGATCGATGCCCTAAGCCGCAAGTCTTATTGCAATATCACATGGTTCATAAAGCTCAACCCCGCCTTTATGAACAACTTTGCAAGCTGAACCTTCAACTACTTCCAAAAGGTTCTGCTACGTCTTGAGCTTGCGTTAGTTTTCCTTGAAGAGGAAAGGGTGATGCAGCAAAGTAGCGTAAGTATTTCCCTCAGTTTTTGAAAACCAAGGTATCAATCCAGTAGGAGGCTCCTCAAAAGTCCCACGCACCTACACAAACAAACAAGACCTCGCAACCAACACAATAAAGGGGTTGTCAATCCCTTCACGGCCAATTGCGAAAGTGAGATCTGATAGAGATAATATGATAAGATAAATATTTTTGGTATTTTTATGATATAGATTGGAAAAGTAAAGACGCAAATAAAAGTAGATGGAAAACTTGTATGATAAAAGATAGACCCGGGGGCCATAGGTTTCACTAGTGGCTTCTCTCAAGATAGCATAAGTATTACGGTGGGTGAACAAATTACTATCGAGCAATTGATAGAAAAGCGAATAATTATGAGATTATCTAGGCATGATCATGTATATAGGCATCACGTCCGTGACAAGTAGATAGACCCCTGCCAGCATCTACTACTATTACTCCCCACATCGACCGCTATCTAGCATGCATCTAGAGTATTAAGTTCATAAGAACAGAGTAACGGATTAAGAAAGATGACATGATGTAGAGGGATAAACTCATGCAATATGATATAAACCCCATCTTTTTATCCTCGATGACAACAATACAATACGTGCCTTGCTGCCCCTGCTGTCACTAGGAAAGGACACCGCAAGATTGAACCCAAAGCTAAGCACTTCTCCCATTGCAAGAAAGATCAATCTAGTAGGCCAAACCAAACTGATAATTCGAAGAGACTTGCAAAGATAACTTAATCACACGTAAAAGAATTCAGAGGAGATTCAAATATTTCTCATGGATAAACTTGATCATAAACCCACAATTCATCGGATCTCAACAAACACACCGCAAAAAGGGTTACATCAAATAGATCTCCAAGAAGATCGAGGAGAACTTTGTATTGAGATTCAAAGAGAGAGAGGAAGCCATCTAGCTAATAACTATGGACCCGAAGGTCTGTGGTGAACTAGTCACAACTCAGAGGCCCTCCGTGGTCGATTCCCCCTCCGGCGGAGCGCCACCGAAGGCTCCAAGATGGGATCTCGCGGATACAGAAGGTTGCGGCGGTGGAAGTAGGTTTTCGTGGTCTGTTCTGATCTTCTCGGGGTACGTAGGTATATATAGGTGGAAGAAGTAGGTCGGTGGACGCTCGAGGGGCCCACGAGGGTGGGGGCGCGGCCACCTGTAGGGGGCGCGCCGGGCACCCTCGTGGCCGCCTCACTTGTTGCTTGACTTCCACTCCAAGTCTCCAGGTTCATGTTTGTTCCAAAAAGATCGCTCCCGAAGGTTTCATTCTGTTTTGACTCTGTTTGATATTCCTTTTCTTCGAAACACTGAAATAGGCAAAAAAACAGCAATTTTGGTTGGGCCTCCGGTTAGTAGGTTAGTCCCAAAAATAATATAAAAGTGTAAAGTAAAGCCTATAAACATCCAAAATGGGTAATATAATAGCATGGAACAATCACAAATTATAGATATGTTGAAGACGTATCAAGCATACCCAAGCTTAATTCCTGCTCATCCTCGAGTAGGTAAATGATAAAAATAGAATTTTTGATGTGGAATGCTACCTAGCATAATTCTCAATGTAATCTTCTTTATTGTGGCATGAATGTTCAGATCCAAATGATTCAAAACAAAAGTTCATATTGACATAAGAAATAGTAATACTTCAAGCATACTAACTAAGCAATCATGTCTTCTCAAAATAACATGGCTAAAGAAAGTTATCCCTATAAAATCATATAGTCTGGCTGTTGCTCTATCTTAATCACACATAGTATTTAATCATGCACAACCCCGATGACGAGCCAAGCAATTGTTACATACTTTAATAATCTCAAACTTTTGCAACTTTCACGCAATACATGAGCGTGAGCCATGGACATAGCACTATATGTGAAATAGAATGGTGGTTGTGGAGAAGACAAAAAAGGAGAAGATAGTCTCACATCAACTGTGCGTATCAACAGGCTATGGAGATGCGCATTAATAGATATCAATGTGAATGAGTAGGGATTGCCATGCAACGGATGCTCTAGAGCTATAAATGTATGAAAGCTCAACAAAAGAAACTAAGTGGGTGTTCATCCAACTCGCTTGCTCACGAAGACCTAGGGCATTTTGAGGAAGCCCATCATTGGAATATACAAGCCAAGTTCTATAATAAAAAATTCCCACTAGTATATGGAAGTGACAACATAGGAGACTCTCTATCATGAAGATCACGGTGCTACTTTGAAGAACAAGTGTGGTAAAAAGGATAGTACCATTGTCCCTTCTCTCTTTTTCTCTTATTTTTTATTTTTTTATTTTGGCCTTTTTTTGCCTTTCTCTTTTTTTTAAGTCTGAAGTCGCATCGCGACTTGTGGGGGAATCATAGTCTCCATCATCCTTTCCTCACTGGGACAATACTCTAATAATAAAGATCATCACACTTTTCTTTACTTACAACTCGATACTTAGAACAACATATGAATCTATATGAATGCCTCCGGCGGTGTATCGGGATATGCAAGGAATCAAGAGTGACATGTATGAAAATTATGAAGGTGGTCTTGCCACAAATACGATGTCAACTACATGATCATGCAAAGAGCAATATGACAATGATGATGCGTGTCATATAAACTGAACGGTGGAAAGTTGCATGGCAATATATTTCGGAATGGCTATGGAAATGCCATAATAGGTAGGTATGGTGGCTATTTTGAGAAAGGTACTCCCTCCGTTTTTATTTACTCCGCGTATTAGCTTTGGTCAAAGTCAAACTTTGTAAACTTTGACAAAGTTTATAGACAAAAATATTAACATATACAATAATAAATCAACACCATTAGATTCATAATCAAATGTACTTCCACATCATATAGATTTTTTATGATAAATATTTTATATTATTTTCTATAAACTTGGTCAAACTTTAATAAGTTTGACTTCAGTCAACTCTAATATGCGAAGAAAATAAAAACGGAGGGAGTATATGGTGGGTGTATGGTACTAGCGAAAGTTGCACGGCACAAACGAGGTTAGCAATGGTGGAAGGGTGAGAGTGCGTATAATCCATGGACTCAACATTAGTCATAAGGAACTCATATATTTATTGTAAAAATCTACAAGGCATTGAAAACAAAGTACTACGTGCATGCTCCTAGGGGGATATATTGGTAGGAAAAGACTATCGCTCGTCCCCGACCGCCACTCATAAGGAAGACAATCAATAAATAAAATTGTGCTCCAACTTCATCACAAAGCGGTTCACCATACGTGCATGTTACGGGAATCACAAACTTCAACACAAGTATCTATAATGACTAAATAGTTCATCCTCATTAACCTATTTCTCTTTACATGCAGCCTATCCACATCAGCAGCACCGCCACATCAGCATTTAGTTAGAAACTTACAAGCGGGACCCACTACATTAGAAAATACACACGTTGGATTCAGTTACCGCTGCGTTGGCTTCAGTTACCCTGTTTTACGACCCACGACGCAGCCTGCCTATGGACGATGGGTTGGGCGCCACAAAGTCAAAGCGACATATGCAGCACTGCAGCCTGACCGTATCCTCAATTATTCCTTGAGATCACTCCCCCATCGATTGATTTCGTCTCCCTCTTCATCTTCTGCGCCTGATCCTCTTCCTCCACTGATGTAAAAGAGATGGATATGTTCTCCCCTTCAAACATCAGATTCCTTCTTTTCTCGTAGCCCCCACCTCAGGTCCCCCACCGACATGGCTGCCACCGCCTCCCTCCCGGCTGCATTCTCCCTCAACAACTAGGGGTACTCCTTGCATATTCTTCTAGATTGTACCTGCACCTTCGCTGGGTTGTATATGGTGATCTAATCTGGTTTGGCTTCTTTGTTCCTATCAGGCAGCGGCTATGGGCAGCGCGGTCGGCGGCAACCAGGAGGCGCGAGACTGCAGGGTGTGCGCAATCTGCCTCGACAAGATCGCGCTCAAGGAGATGGCGCTCATGCCCTCCACCACAAATATTAAGCCCGAAGGCCAGCAAGCGACCGAATTGATTTGCTTTTCTGATCGGTTGATGAGCAGGCATAACCGGCATCCTCCCTTCTGCATTCCTCGCTCCACATCATGATTGCAGGTTAGTACTACCTTCACCTCCCCTCCTAGCTCAGGACTCAGGCCTTGGAGCAAGCAGTCGCCTCCTCACAAATGGAATACTGATTCTCCTTGCATAGCATACAAATACAATCACCTCGCCATGGATCCACCAGGTGGTCTTCTCGCCACCGTCGCATGCCCGACAACATTGCTAGAGAGGTTAGTATTTGGAGGATTCTGTGAGTTTGAATGTTGATTTCCTTCTCCCCTCCCGCCCCCAGTTATTTGGTTTATACGTATTTTCATTTGTTGAGACCAAGGATTTGCAAGATTAAATGCAGTCATCCGTTTTTTGGCGAGTTGACTGCAGTTCTCCTATTGCTTTATTTGTTTTGTATGTAGAGGACAACGAACTGGAATGTGCATCGAACAAAATTTCTAATATTCAAATATTTATTCTAACCAAGACAGATTCAATGGGGTAATGGTCGGACCTCAATTTCTGTAGCACTTGCCAACTACAGATAAATCTGCATAAATGGACCTTGATGACAAGGTGTGTAGATACTATTCTCAGTCACCTGTTTCCCCATGTTGTTTCGACAGGTATTTTTGAGCTGTGTGTACCTGTGCCTGCAAGAAATCATTGCTTTGCTTGGGGCACATACACTTGGAAGGTCTATGCCTGAACGGGGTGGCTGGGGTAAACCTGAAACAAAATATATTGTATGTCGTTCCTAACATTTCTGTGTGTGTATATATGCTACTTTGATACTTTGGACGTTTTGATTCCCATGTTGAGGTTAACAATTGCATAGCATGTTGTAGTACTATTTTGACTACGTGTGCTTTATTTCTACCTAGAATTACCTTTAATTTCTCCGGGGAACTAACCGTGCTTATTTTCAATATTTGTGCATTGCCAGAGTACAGTTTTGCTATCTACACTATACATGATGTTTCTTAGCCTTTGCTCACATCTGATAGTGTCAATTAAATAAGCAAAAGGAAAAAACATTGAATCTTATATATAATATCCACTTCAAAACATTGGGCTCCAAACTGATGCATCATATTTCAGTACAAGTCCTTCTAGAGAACTCATGCTTCTCTATATGTTGCGTAGAAGTTTGGAATACATCAGGTGCTCTTGCCTTTCTAGGTGTTTTTCTTTGCCCAGCTTGATTTCTTCAATTGCGTATAAGACTTAGTTGTAGCTAATAAAGAGACCCAAATATATCATAAGTTGGACACTTGGGTACATCTGAATAAACAAGATGTTCGATTTAAGCCCCTTTTGGTGAGTAAAGTGTCCACCCATCAATATATACATATGCATACACATAACTCTTCCAATGGTCTTGCTTGCGTCCATATTCTCGCAGGTCACCGCACAAAATATCTTAGTTTCAGTGATTGGATATCATAAATTCAAAGGTGGCATATTCAGATTTTGGTCTATATTGGATTAGTCATCACACATATGAGAATTGCAAACTATGGGAATGCTCAACTAGATCATGAAGAGCGAGGCAGGTATATTTTTTATCTATTTGAAGATATGTTTGTTTATTCCTATCATACATATTGTTTATTTCTTAACGATTTTGCCTATCTACCCTAGCCCAATTACACAAGTATATGCACATTTTTTATATTATTTTCCCGTCAGTTTCTGTTAACAGATTTGAAGTACTATTTCATTGCGGAGTCGCTTGGTTCCCATGGGGACCAAGACTAAATTCTATAGGAACGACAAAGAAGAAAATATTTGTGGCCATACCTTGGTAGAAATTGTATTTTCCGTACTATGATCTGTAAAGTTTGAATATCTCAAATTAATATCTACCTTGAGACTGTCAAATTAGTTGCACATCTAATTTCATACCATATTTAGTTACATTCTACACTTGACAACGAAAAAAATAGAAAAATCATTTTCTTCATATTGGTCTATCCTACTTTCTGCTCACATTCATTTCCCTTATGACAGAGGCCTAATGTTATGGACTCATCCGAATGTTTCATATGCAGCTCATATAGACAAGATGTAGTGTTCTTAGTTTCCTTATGAGCCTCACATGCTACATCATCAACAATTTAGTAATTATATTGCCTAAATTTAGAATTAGTTCATCAACCGAGTGATCACCTTCATTTGTAATCAACAAAAACTGTCATTGGTACTCCTTGGTCAGTTTCTACATGAAAGTGTGTGATACCAAATTCTTGTTTGTTATACTGTTTGGGACTATAAATTAACATTACAAAATTCCCGCAGCAACGGGCGAGGTATCATCTAGTTCTTTAAATTCATAATCACCCAACTAGCATGACTCTAATATTACCACCTATATATCTCAAAACAATTATCAAGTATCAAATTGATCATAGCATCCAATTCACTTCCTATGATAGTTTTTATTATACCCAACTTGGATGCCCATTATTCTAGGACCAATTTTATAACCATTGCAAATACCATGATGTTCTAAGAGACTCTCAAAATAATATAAGTGAAGCATAAAAGATATAAGTGAAGCACATAGAGTATTTTAATAAATTCAAATCAAGTGGGCTTCTCCCAAAAGGTGTATACAGCAAGGATGATTGTGGAAAACTAAAAAGCAAAGACTAATATCATACAAGACGCTCCAAGCAAAACACATATCATGTGGCGAATAAAAATATAGCTCCAAGTAAAGTTACCGATAGATGAAGACGAAAGAGGGGATGCCTTCCGGGGCATCCCCAAGCTTAGGCTTTTGGTTATCTTTGAATATCTTGGGGTGCCATGGGCATCCCCAAGCTTAGGCTCTTGCCACTCCTTATTCCATAATCCATCAAATCTTTACCCAAAACTTGAAAACTTCACAACACAAAACTCAACAGGAAATCTCATAAGCTCCGTTAGTACAAGAAAGAAAAACCACCACATAAGGTACTGTAATGAACTCATTATTTATTTATATTGTGTTAAACCTAATGTATTCCAACTTCTCTATGGTTCATACCGCTTAATACTAGCCATAGATGCATCAAAATAAGCAAACAACACACGAAAAATAGAATCTGTCAAAAACAGAACAGTCTATAGCAATCTGTAACTCTCGAATACTTCTGGAATTCTAAAAATACTACCAAAATAGGAAGTCCTCGGAAATTTGTCTATTGATCTACATCAAAAACAATCAACGCAAAAGCACGTTTCTATGAATTACTAAAATTATTTTCGTGCGTGCAAAGTTTCTGTTTTTCAGCAGAATCAAATTAACTATCACCATAGGTTATCCTATAGGTTCTACTTGGCACAAACACTAATTAAAACATGAAAACACATCTAAACAGAAGCTAGATGAAATATTTATTGAATAACAGCAAGGAAAAATATTGGGTTGTCTCCCAACAAACGCTTTTCTTTAAAGCCTTTTTAGCTAGGCATTGGGATTTCAATGATGCTCACATGAAAGACAAGAACTGAAGCACAAAGAGAGAATCATAAGACACGTGATAAACACATCTAAGTCTAACATGCTTCCTATGCATAGGCATCTTATAGAAAAATAAATTATCATAACAAGCAAAAACTAGCATATGCAATGAAACGGAAAGGAACATTACCAATCTCAACATAACAAGAGGTAATTTAGTGACATGAAAATTTCTACAACCATATTTTCCTCTCTCATAATAATTACATGTGGGATCATAAGAAAATTCAACAAAATAGCTATCACATAAAATATTCTCAACACGATCCACATGCATGCAAAGTTGACACTCTTCCAAAATAGTGGGATTACCATTAACTAAAGTCATGACCTCTCTAAACCCACTTTTATCAAAAATTTCATAAGATTGAACATTCTCCAAATATGTGGGATCTAAAGTTTACACTCTTCCCAACCCACTTCTCATAATATTGCAAACACTATTATCAATCTGATATTAATCATGGGGCTTAAATAAATTTTCAAGATCATAAAAAGAATCACCCCAATCATGATCATTGCAACAAATAGTAGACATAGCAAAACTAGCATCCCCAAGCTTAGGGTTTCGCATATTACTAGCACAATCGACATTAATAGAATTTATAATAACATCATTGCAATCATGCTTTTTATTCAAGGATCTATCGTGAATCACTTCATAAAGTACTTCATCACAATTTTCAGATTCATGAATTTCAAGCAAAACCTCATAAAGATAATCTAGTGCACAAAACTCACTAGCAATTGGTTCATCATAATTAGATCTCTTAAAAAGACTGGCAAATGGATGAGGATCCATAGATCTTAGGTTCTCTGTTTAGCAATAAATAAACAACTATTCCAACCAAACGAGCAAACGAGCCAAGTAGGACATCGAAGCAAACGACAAGATGAACAAAAGAAGGGCGAATAAAAACGACAAGGGTGAAGTGGGGGATAGGAAAATGAGAGGCAAATGGCAAATAATTTAATGCGAGGGAGATGAGTTTGTGATGGGTACTTGGTATGTCTTGACTTGAGCGAAGACCTCCCCGGCAATGGCGCCAGAAATCCTTCTTGCTACGTCTTGATCTTGCGTTGGTTTTCCTTGAAGAGAAAAAAGATGCAGCAAAGTAGCGTTAGTATTTCCCTTAGTTTTTGAAAACCAAGGTATCAATCCAGTAGGAGGCTCCTCAAAAGTCCCACGCACCTACACAAACAAACAAGAACCTCGAAACCAACACAATAAAGGGGTTGTCAATCCCTTCACGGCCACTTGCGAAAAGTGAGATCTGATAGAGATAATATGATAAGATAAATATTTTTGGTATTTTTATGATATAGATTGGAAAAGTAAGGATGCAAATAAAAGTAGATCGAAAACTTGTATGATAAAAGATAGACCCGGGGGCCATCGGTTTCACTAGTGGCTTTTATCAAGATAGCATAAGTATTACGGTGGGTGAACGAATTACTGTCGAGCAATTGATAGAAAAGCGAATAATTATGAGATTATCTAGGCATGATCATGTATATAGGCATCACGTCCGTGACAAGTATACCGACTCCTGCCTGCATCTACTACTATTACTCCACACATCGATCACTATCCAGCATGCATCTAGAGTATTAAGTTCATAAGAACAGAGTAACGCATTAAGAAAGATGACATGATGTAGAGGGATAAACTCATGCAATATGATATAAACGCCATCTTTTTATCCTCAATGGAAACAATACAATACGTGCGTTGCTGCCCCTCCTGTCCCTGGGAAAGGACACTGCAAGATTAAACCCAAAGCTAAGCACTTCTCCCATTGCAGGAAAGATCAATCTAGTAGGCCAAACCAAATTGTTAATTCGAAGAGACTTGCAAAGATAACTTAATCACACATAAAAGAATTCAGAGGAGATTCAAATATTTCTCATAGATAAACTTGATCATAAACCCACAATTCATCGGATCTCGACAAACACACTGCAAAAAGAGTTACATCGAATAGATCTCTAAGAAGATCGAGGAGAACTTTGTATTGAGATTCAAAGAGAGAGAAGAAGCCATCTAGCTAATAACTATGGACCCAAAGGTCTGTGGTAAACTACTCACAACTCATCGGAGAGGCCTTGGAGATGATGTAGAGGCCCTCCGTGGTCGATTCCCCCTTCGGCGGAGCACCGACAAAGGCTCCAAGATGGGATCTAGCGGATACAGAAGGTTGAAGTGGTGGAATTAGGTTTTCATGGTCTGTTCTGATGTTCTCGGGGTACGTAGGTATATATAGGAGGAAGAAGTAGGTCGGTGGATGCTCAAGGGGCCCACGAGGGTAGGGGCGCGGCCACCTGTAGAGGGCGCGCCGGGCACCCTCGTGGCCGCCTTCCTTTTTGCTTGACTTCCACTCCAAGTCTCCAGATTCACGTTTGCTCCAAAACGATCGCTCCCGAAGGTTTCATTCTGTTTGGACTCCATTTGATATTCCTTTTCTTCGAAACAGTAAAATAGGCAAAAAAACGACAATTCGGGTTGGGCCTCCGTTAGTAGGTTAGTCCCAAAAATGATATAAAAGTGTAAAGTAAAGCCCATAAACATCCAAAACGGGTAATATAATAGCATGGAACAATCAAAAATTATAGATACGTTGGAGACGTATTAGGTTCTCTAAATAACCTCATCTTGGAACCAACTCTTTTGAAAGCAATTAAGTCTGCTCAAGCCAAAGATGCTCATGTTGATCTGATGAAAAAGGATCTTGCCTTAGAGAAATCTAGAGATTTCTCACTTGCTGAAGATGGGACCCTATACTTCAGAGATCGCATTGTGGTACCCCGATTTGAGCTTATGACATAGAAGGTGATGAAAGAAGCGCATGACACCCCTCTCTCTATTCATCCGGGAAGTACCAAGAAGTATCTAGACATCCATCAGATGTACTGGTGGTATAAGAAGAAGCAAGACATTGCTCGATATATCAAAGAATGTGATATATCAAAGCAGAACATCGGAAACCGTCTGGACTTCTGCAACCTCTCCTCATTCCTCAATGGAAATGGGATAAGATTCAGATGGACTATGTCACAGCCCTTCCTCACAAAATGGTAACGATGCTATCTTTGTCATCATCAATCAATTCTTGAAAGTTGCTCACTTTCTGCTAGTCAAAGAGACAATCGCTACTAGTCAATTAGCAAGCTTGTATATCTCTAGAATTCTGTCACTCCATGGCATTCCAAAGGAGATCAGTTCAGACCATGGTAGTATATTCACTTCAAAGTTTTGGGATAGTTTCCAACAGGCAATGGGAACTCATATTACCTGGAGCACTGCTTATCATTCCCAATCCCAAGGCCAAGTCAAGCGAGTCAATCAAATTCTCAAATACATGCTTCAGGCTTGTGTAATCTCTTTCGACAAGAAATGAGAAGAATCTCTCCCTTATGCGGAGTTCTCTTATAACAACAGCTATCAAGCCAGCTTGAAGATGGCACCCTTCGAAGTGCTTTATGGACGTTAGTGCCGAACCCCTCTGAATTGGTCAGAAACCGGGGAACGGACACTCATTGGTCCAGAAATCATCCAACAAGCTGAAGAGCATGTTCGTATTGTCCGGGATAATCTCAAGGCGGCCCAGTCCCGCCAGAAGAGCAACTATGACCGGAAACACTGGAGTTCAACTTATCAACCTGGTGAACAAGCTTATCTGCGTGTCACTCCTTTGAGAGGCACTCATCGGTTCGGAGTCAAGGGCAGGCTAGCTCCGCACTACATTGGTCCCTTCCACATTCTTGCCCGTCGTGGACTGGTGGCTTTTCAACTGGAGTTGCTGAGGGAGTCCTGGACTAAGGGGTCCTCAGACAGCCGGACTGTATACTTGGTCCGGACTGTTGGACTATGAAGATACAAGATAGAAGACTTCGTCCCTTGTCCGGATGGGACTCTCCTTTGGTGGAAGGCAAGCTTGGCGATTCAGATATGTAGATTCCTTTCTCTGTAACAGACTTTGTACAACCCTAGCCCCCTCCCGGTGACTATATAAACTGGAGGATTTAGACTTCTAGGGTTTAGCCACAACAATCATAACCTCATAGGCTAGACTTCTAGTGTTTAGCCATTACGATCTCGTGGTAGATCAACTCTTGTAATACTCATATTCATCAAGATCAATCAAGCAGGAAGTAGGATATTACCTCCATAGAGACGGCCCGAACCTGGGTAAAAATTTTATCCCCCGCCTCCGATCCTGTTACCATTAGCCTTAGACGCACAGTTCGGGACCCCCTACCCGAGATCCGCTGGTTTTGACACTGACATTGGTGCTTCCAATGAGAGTTCTGCTGCATCATCACCAAAAGGCTTGATGGCTTCATCGATCATCTACAGCAACGCAGTCCAGGGGGGATTTTCCTCCCCGGACAGATCTTCGTGTTCGGCGGCTTCGCACTACGGGCCAACTAGCTTGGTGCTACGTGTTGAGCTTGCGTTGGTTTTCCTTGAAGAGGAAAGGGTGATGCAGCAATAGTAGCGTAAGTATTTCCCTCAGTTTTTGAGAACCAAGGTATCAATCCAGTAGGAGGCTCCTCAAAAGTCCCACGCACCTACACAAACAAACAAGAACTCGCAACCAACGCAATAAAGGGGTTGTCAATCCCTTCACGGCCACTTGCGGAAGTGACATCTGATAGAGATAATATGATAAGATAAATAAATTTTTTGGTATTTTATAATATGGATGTGAAAAGTAAAGATGCAAATAAAAGTAGATTGAAAGCTTATATGATAAAAGATAGACCTGGGGGCCATATGTTTCACTAGTGGCTTCTCTCAAGATAGCATAAGTATTACGGTGGGTGAACAAATTACTGTCGAGCAATTGATAGAAAAGCGAATAATTATGAGATTATCTAGGCATGATCATGTATATAGGCATTACGTCCATGACAAGTAGACCGACTCCTGCCTGCACCTACTACTATTACTCCAGACATCGACCGCTATCCAGCATGCCTCTAGAGTATTAAGTTCATAAAGAATAGAGTAATGCACTAAGAAAGATGACATGATGTAGAGGGATAAACTCATGCAATATGATATAAACCCCATCTTTTTATCCTCGATGGCAACAATACAATACGTGCTTTGCTGCCCCTGCTGTCACTGGGAAAGGACAACGCAAGATTGAACCCAAAGCTAAGCACTTCTCCCATTGCAAGAAAGATCAATCTAGTAGGCCAAACCAAACTGATAATTCGAAGAGACTTGCAAAGATAAATTAATCATACATAAAAGAATTCAGAGGAGATTCAAATATTTCTCATAGATAAACTTGATCATAAACTCACAATTCATCGAATCTCGACAAACACACCACAAAAAGAGTTTACATCGAATAGATCTGCAAGAAGATCAAGGAGAACATGGTATTGAGATTCAAAGAGAGAGAAGAAGCCATCTAGCTAATACCTATGGACCCGAAGGTCTGGGGTAAACTACTCACAACTCATCGGAGAGGCCTTGGTGACGATGTAGAGGCCCTCCGTGGTTGATACCCCCTCCGGCGAAGCACCGGCGAAGGCTCCAAGATGGGATCTCGCGGATACAGAAGGTTACGGTGTTGGAAAGTGTTTGCCGTCGTCTCTATTGATGTTCTTGGGGTACGTGGGTCTATATAGGAGGAAGAAGTAGGTCGGTGGACGCCCGAGGGGTCCACAAGATAGGGGGCGCACCCAGTAGGGGGGCGCCCTCCACCCTTGTGGCCTCCTCGATTGCTTCTTGACTTGCACTCCAAGTTCTTTGGATCACGTTCGTTCCAAAAATCATGCTCCCAAAGGTTCCATTCCGTTTGGACTCCGTTTGATATTCCTTTTCTTCGAAACACTGAAATAGGCAAAAAACAGCAATATGGGCTGGGCCTCCGGTTAGTAGGTTAGTCCCAAAAATGATATAAATGTGTAAAGTAAAGCCCATAAACATCCAAAACGGGTAATATAATAGCATGGAACAATCAAAAATTATAGATACGCAGGAGATGTATCAAGCATCACCAAGCTTAATTCCTACTCGTCCTCGAGTAGGTAAATGATAAAAACAGAATTTTTGATGTGGAATGCTACCTAGCATAATTCTCAATGTAATTTTCTTTATTGTGGCATGAATGTTCAGATCCAAATGATTCAAAACAAAAGTTCATATTGACATAAGAAATAGTAATACTTCAAGCATACTAATCAAAGCAATCATGTCTTCTCAAAATAACATGGCTAAAGAAAGTTCATCCCTACAAAATCATATAGTTAGGCTATGCTTCATTTTCGTCACACAAAAATGCTCCCATCTTGTACACACCCGATGACAAGCCAAGCAATTGTTTCGTACTTAAATGATCTCAAACTTTTTCAACTTTCACACAATACATGTGCGTGAACCATGAATATAGCACTATGGGTGGAATAGAATATGATGATGGGGATTGTGTGGAGAAGACAAAAAAGGATAAAGTCTCACGTTGACGAGGAAAATCAATGGGCTATGGAGAAGCCCATCAATTGATGGCAACATGAGGAGTCGGGATTGCCATGCAACAGATGCACTAAAGCTATAAATATATGAAAGCTCAACAAAATAAACTAGTGGGTGTGCATCCAACTTGCTTGCTCACAAAGACCTAGGGCATTTGAGGAAGCCCATCGTAGGAATATACAAGCCAAGTTCTATAATGAAAAATTTCCACTAGTATATGAAAGTGACAACATATGAGACTTGCTATATGAAGAACATGGTGCTACTTTGAAGCACAAGTGTGCAAAAAAAGATAGTAACATTGCCCCCTTTTTTATTTTCTTTTTTGAGCCTTTTTTTATTTAGCCTTTATTTTCTTTGGCCTTTTTTTATATTTGGCCTTTTTTATTTGGGGACAATGCTCTAATAATGATGATCGTCGCACTTCTATTTATTTACAACTCATGAATTACAGCTCAAAACTAGAACAAGATATGACTCTATATGAATGCCTCTGGCGGTGTACCGGTATGGGCAATGAATCAAGAGTGACATGTAAGAAAAATTATGCATGGTGGCTTTGCCAAAAATACGATGTCAACTACATGATCATGCAAGGCAATATGACAATGATGATGCGTGTCATGATGATAAACGGAACGGTGGAAACTTGCATGGCAATATAAATCGGAATGGCTATGGAAATGCCATAATAGGTAGGTATGGTGGCTGTTTTGAGGAAGATATAAGGAGGTTTATGTGTGATAGAGCGTACGTATCATGGGGTTTGGATGCACCGATGAAGTTTGCACCAACTCTCAAGGTGAGAAAGGGCAATGCACGGTACCGAAGAGCTAGCAATGATGGAAGGATGAGAGTGCGTATAATCCATGGACTCAACATTAGTCAAAAGAACTCATATACTTATTGCAAAAATCTACAAGTCATCAAAAACCAAGCACTACGCGCATGCTCCTAGGGGGATAGATTGGTAGGAAAAGACCATCGCTCCTCCCCAGCCGCCACTAATAAGGATGCACAATCTAAGAACACCTCATGTTTCAAATTTGTTACACAACTTTCACCATACGTGCATGCTACGGGACTTGCTAACTTCAACACAAGCATTCTTTAAATTCATAATCACCCAACTAGCATGACACTAATATCACTACCTCCATATCTCAAACAATTATCAAGTATCAAATTGATCATAGCATCCAATTCACTTCCTATGATAGTTTTTATTATACCCAACTTGGATGCCCACCATTCTAGGACCAATTTTATAACCATAGCAAATACCATGCTGTTCTAAGAGACTCTCAAAATAATATAAGTGAAGCATGAGAGACTAATAATTTCTACAAAATTAAGCCACCGCCGTGCTATAAAAGTTATAAGTGAAGCACTAGAGCAAAAACCATCTAGCTCGAAAGATATAAGTGAAGCACATAGAGTATTCTAATAAATTCCAATCAAGTGGGTTTCTCCCAAAAGGTGTGTACAGCAAGGATGATTGTGGAAAACTAAAAATCAAAGACTAATATCATACAAGATGCTCCAAGGAAAACACATATCACGTGGTGAATAAAAATATAGCTCCAAGTAAAGTTACCGATAAACGAAGACGAAAGAGGGGATGCCTTCCGGGGGCATACCCAAGCTTAGGCTTTTGGCTGTTCTTGAATATCTGTGGGTGACATGGGCATCCCCAAGCTTAGGCTCTTGCCACTCCTTATTCCATAGTCCATCAAATCTTTATCCAAAACTTGAAAACTTCACAACACAAAACTCAATAGGAAATCTCATAAGCTCCGTTAGTGAAAGAAAGGAAAACCACCACATAAGGTACTGTAATTAGCACATTCTTTATTTATATTCGTGTTAAACCTACTGTATTCCAACTTCTCTATGGTTCATACCACTCAATACTAGCCATAGATGCATGAAAATAAGCAAACAACACAGGAAAGACAGAATCTGTCAAAAACAGAACAGTCTGTAGCAACCTGTAACTCTCGAATACTTCTGGAACTTTAAAAATCCTACAGAAACAGGAAGTCTTGGGAAATTTATCTATTGATCTGCAGCAAAAAGAATCAACGCAAAAGCACGTTTCTGTGAATTACTAAAATTATTTTCATCTGTGCAAAGTTTCTGTTTTTCAGCAGAATCAAATTAACTATCACCATAGGTTATCCTATAGGTTCTACTTGGCACAAACACTAATTGAAACATGAAAACACATCTAAACAGAAGCTAGATGAAATATTTATTACTAAACAGAAGTAAAAACAAAAAACAAAAATAAAATTGGGTTGCCTCCCAACAAGCGCTATCGTTTAACGCCCCTAGCTAGGCATTGATAATTTTAATGATGCTCACATGAAAGACAAGAATTGAAGCACAAAGAGAGCATCATGAAACACATGACAAACACATCTAAGTCTAACATACTTGCTATGCATAGGAATCTTATAGGAAAACAAATTATCATAGCAAGCAAAAACTAGCATATGCAAGGAAGCGGAAAGAAACAATAGCAATCTCAGCATAACGAGAGGTAATTTAGTAACATGAAGATTTCTACAATCATATTTTCCTCTCTCATAATAGTTACACATGGGATCACAAGCAAATTCAACAAAATAGCTATAACATAAAATATTTTCAACCCGATCCACATGCATGCAAAGTTGACACTCTTCCAAAATAGTGGGATTAACATTAACTAAAGTCATGACCTCTCCAAACCCACTTTTATCAAAAATTTCATAAGATTGAACATTCTCCAAATATGTGGGATCTAAAGTTGACACTCTTCCAAACCCACTTTCAATAATATTCTAAACACTATTATCAATCTCATATTCATCATGGGGCTTAAATAAATTTTTAAGATCATAAGAAGAATCACCCCAATCATGACTATTGCAACAAGTAGTAGACATAGCAAAATTAGCATCTCCAAGCTTAGGGTTTTGCATATTATTAGAACAATTGACATCAATAGAATTAATAATAAAATCATTGCAATCATGCTTTTTATTCAAAGATCAATCGTGAATCGCTTCATAAAGTACTTCTCCATAATTTTCAGATTCATGAATTTCAAGCAAAACCTCATAAAGATAATCTAGTGCACTCAACTCTCTAGAAATAGGTTCATCATAATTGGATCTCTTAAAGATATTAGCAAGTGGATGAGGATCCATAAACTTTTAGCAAGCAAAGATGCAAGCAAAAAGAAGGTACATGGTAACACAAGATCGAACGGAAGGAGGGCGAAGAAAAGGCAAAAGTGAAGTGGGGGAGAGGAAAACGAGAGGCAAATGGCAAATAATGTAATGCGAGGGAGATGAGTTTGTGAAGGGTACTTGGTATGTCTTGACTTGAGCGAAGACCTCCCCGAAAACGACACCAGAAATCCTTCTTGCTACGTCTTGAGCTTGCGTCGGTTTTCCTTGAAGAGGAAAGGGTGATGCAGCAATAGTAGCATAAGTATTTCCCTCAGTTTTTGAGAACCAAGGTATCAATCCAGTAGGAGGCTCCTCAAAAGTCCCACACACCTACACAAACAAACAAGAACTTGCGACCAATGCAATAAAGGGGTTGTCAATCCCTTCATGGCCACTTGCGAAAGTGAGATCTGATAGACATAACATGATAAGATAAATATATTTTTCGTATTTTATGGTATAGATTGGAAAAGTAAAGATGCAAATAAAAGTAGATTGAAAGCTTATATGATAGAAGATAGACCCAGGGGCCATAGATTTCACTAGTGGCTTCTCTCAAGATAGCATAAGTATTACGGTGGGTGAACAAATTACTGTCGAGCAATTGGTAGAAAAGCTAATAATTATGAGATTACCTAGGCATGATCATGTATATAGGCAGCACGTCCGTGACAAGTAGACCGACTCCTGCCTGCATCTAGTACTATTACTCCACACATCGACCTCTATCTAGCATGCATCTAGAGTATTAAGTTCATAAAGAACAGAGTAACGCATTAAGAAAGATGACATGATGTAGAGGGATAAACTCATGCAATATGATATAAACCCCATATTTTTATCCTCGATGGCAACAATACAATACGTGCCTTGCTGCCCCTGCTGTCACTGGGAAAGGACACTGCAAGATTGAACCCAAAGCTAAGCATTTCTCCCATTGCAAGAAAGATCAATCTAGTAGGCCAAACCAAACTGATAATTCGAAGAGACTTGCAAAGATAACTTAATCACACATAAAATAATTTAGAGGAGATTCAAATATTTCTCATAGATAAATTTGATCATAAACCCACAATTCATTGGACCTCAACAAACACACCGTAAAAATAGTTACATCGAATAGATCTCCAAGAAGATCGAGGAGAACATGGTATTGAGATCCGAAAAGAGAGAAGAAGCCATCTAGCTAATAACTATAGACCCGAAGGTCTGTGGTAAACGACTCACAACTCATCGGAGAGGCCTTGGAGATGATGTAGAGGCCCTCCATGATCGATTCCCCCTCCGATGGAGCGCCGGCGAAGGCTCCAAGATGGGATCTCGCGGATACAGAAGGTTGCGGCGGTGGAATTAGGTTTTCGTGGTCTGTTCTGATGTTCTCGTGGTACGTGGGTATATATAGGAGGAAGAAGTAGGTTGGTGGACGCCCGAGGGGCCCATGAGATAGGGGCGCGTGCCTAGTAGGGGGCACGCCCTCCACCCTCGTGACCTCCTCGATTGCTTCTTGACTTGCACTCCAAGTCTTGTGGATCACGTTCATTCCAAAAATCACGCTCCCGAAGGATTCATTCCGTTTGGACTCCGTTTGATATTCCTTTTCTTCGAAACACTGAAATAGGCAAAAAAACAGCAATACGGGTTGGGCCTCCAATTAGTAGGTTAGTCCCAAAAATGTTATAAATGTGTAAAGTAAAGCCCATAAACATCAAAAACGGGTAATATAATAGCATGGAACAATCAAAAATTATAGATACGTTGGAGACGTATCACTTGGCCATCTAGAGCAGATCGATAGCTACGCCCCTGGCCATCAGGTCAGATTTGGAAGCCTGAATCTTGTGGCCGATATCCGTGGAGACTTGATCTTCGACGGGTTCGAGCCCATGACGGCTGTCCCCGGCTGTCAGTGTCAAAACTGGCGGATCTCGGGTAGGGGGTCCCGATCTGTGCGTCAAGGCTGATGGTAACAAGAAGTAAGGGACACAGATGTTTACCCAGGTTCGGGCCCTCTCGATGGAGGTAAAACCCTACATCCTGCTTGATTAATATTGATGATATGGGTAGTACAAGAGTAGATCTACTGCGAGATCGTAGAGGCTAAACCCTAGGAGCTAGCCTATGATGGTATGAATGTAATTGTGATCGGCCTTCTAAGGACCAACCTCTCCGGTTTATATAGACACCGGAGAGGGCTAGGGTTTACATGGAGTCAGTTACAAAGAAGGAAATATAATATCTGGATCGCCAAGCTTGCCTTCCACGCCAAGGAAAGTCCCATCCGGACACGGGCCGAAGTCTTGAGTCTTGTATCTTCACGCTTCAATAGTCCGGATGTTGTACACTGTCCGGCTGTCCGGATACCCCCTAATCCAGGACTCCCTTAGTAACCCCTAAACCAGGCTTCAATGACGATGAGTCCGGCGTGCAGTATTGTCTTCAGCATTGCAAGGCGGGTTCCTCCACCGAATGCTCCAAAGTAATCACCGAACACCCAAATCGTGTCCGGATATGAAAAAATGATCTTCGCATACCACCGTAGAGAGGCGGATATTTCACAAATGCAATCTGTTGACAACTTTTCCTGATGACGTGACACGTTGTTATGATCAGATCCATTATTCGAACCATTTCCACACAACCAGCTACAACGCATATCACGAGGCGGTTTCTGTGTGATGTCTTGTCAAAGTAGAGATCGTGTCCCCTTATTACGGGATTCTCATCAATACGGGCATGGGTAATCTAATCGTGCCATTGACCGTGGCGCTTGGGAAACAAGCGATTCCCAACGGGCAAGTGGGGAGGCGCACCGCTTCTGGCACCTCTATAAAGGGATAAGATTCCCCCATTTTCACCCACGCCTTCTTCCTCCTTTGCCCACTCTTGCCTCCTCGAGCTCCAGCGCCCAAGCCCAAGTCTTCCCTGCATAGCTAAACATGTCCGGGGTAGGAGGCAAGTGGGTGGCTTCCACCATCAAGGAGAAGCACATCACCAATCTTCGGGCGACCGGATACTTGGCCACGGACATAGCGCACCATCTACCGGACGCCGGGCAGGTCATTCCGACCCCAGGACCCCACGAGAGGGTCGTATTCGTCGCCCACTTCGTCCGTGGACTGGGATTCCCACTCCATCCCTTCGTCCGCGGGCTTATGTTCTACTACGGGCTATATTTCCATGATCTAGCCCCGAATTTCGTCCTCAACATATCGGCGCTCATCGTCGTGTGTGAGGCCTTCCTACGCATCCGGCCTCACTTCGGCCTATGGTTGCAAACTTTCTGCGTGAAGCTGAAGGTGGTAAGAGGCCAACAGGTGGAGTGCGGAGGGGCCATGGTGGGCCGAATGCCCAACGTCACATGGCTCAATGGCTCCTTTGCGGAGACCGTAAAAGGATGGCAATCAGGGTGGTTCTACATCACCGAGCCACGCGGTGCCAACTAGGCAGCGACCACCGAGTTCCGATCCGGAGCCCCCATGCGGCTCACCTCCTGGGAGAGGAAGGGCCTGTCCTGGGGCGATTCCGCGGAGCTGGCCGGACTCCAAACATGCGTCAAAAGCATGAAGGACAAGAACATCAAGCTTGTCAACGTGATCCTGGTCATGCTCACTCGCTGAATCTTGCCCTGCCAGAGGCGGGCAGTCAATCTGTGGGAGTTCGTCCCCACCGAGCACCGGACGCTCCAGAGGCTCTACGACATGACGCACAAAGGCGCATGGAAGGAGCTGTTCAAGGCCTTCGAAGTGCCTCCTCTGACATCCGAGGACCGCGGGCTTCACACCGCGCGGGCTCCTAGGCCGGTGAGTTCTTAGACCGAAATTGGACCCAGTTCTTCCTGATACATTCACGGGAGTGCCTTAAGTGGTTGGGCGTATTTACTTCAGGATTACGTGGAGACAGCGGAGCAGGTTCACTGCCCGGCTCCGCTGCCAGAAGACCCAGCAGATGTTCTCCTGACGGAGATGCTGGTCCCGGCGCTGTACAAGGTGCCGGAGAAGAAGGCCGAGAAGAAGGCCCCAGGGATCCGAAAGGGTCTTCGGCATAAGGTTGTACCGGAAGCCTCGTCCGAAGACGACGAGGTGGACTCCTCCCATGAAGGGGAGGAGGAAGAAGAAGAATACGCCCCATCCGGAAAGGATGAGGTGTCCGGGGAGGCGGACCCGGGGGCCGGAAAAGGTCCTCGGCGCAGGGCTGTCATTCCCCTGTCGTCCGATGACGACGATTCGGATTCCTCCCGCGGAGGTGGGGGAATCAGGAAGAGATCCTACCTTCCCCCACCGGGGGGAGAAGAAGAGAAAAGCCGCCCCAGGAGAGGAGGCTGGGGCGTCCAAGAAGGGTAAGGGGCCCCTTCCGGACTACTCTGCCACGGCCGCTCTCAGCGAGGAGGGGTGGCTGCCCAGGGGGAAGCCCATAGTGCGATCATAAGTGTTTGCACTCTATCATGACTTCACTTCACAGTTTTTGTATTTATAATGCCGAACATCTGTGCAATCCGGCCAGGGATCACCCCGAGGTATCCTCCTTCGGGTCCCTGAGCAATTCGGAGATGAATTCGCATCCGACGACCACTACTCCTCAACTCGTAGATGACACGAAGGTGTTGTCCCAATGGGTCCCAGAGCGGGGGGAGGTGACTCTAGAGACGCCCCGAGGCGGGGTCCCAGACGTCGGACACACGGGGTTCAAGATCCCCGTAGATCGTGTCGACGAGAGCCATGGCGAGCCGGGCTCTGAGCCGAACACAATTCCGGAACCTTCGATGGTTCCGGACTCAGGCAGGCGACCCCTCGCTAAGGAGGGCGAGCCGTCTATGTTGCAGACTTCCGTTACGCATGAAGCGTTGGACTATCTGCTGGAAGCGCTTTGCGGCGCTTCCCTGGACGAAGGGCACCATACTCTTATGAGTACGGTGATTCGGAAGGTTTCGTCTGCCAAGAGCGGACTAACCGAAGCTTGCACCAACCTCCTAACAGGCTTCGAGGTAAGTAATAAAGGTGTGAAAAGTTACCACCCAATAGGTAGTAGCCCCTGATACTCTGTTTGGCTTTCGGAAGGAAAAGTCGAGCAGAGGGTGAATTAAAATCCGCAGGAGTCTAATCATAAGTATTATTTTGAATAAGCAGGTTGTGCTGCTTGCTGCTGCTGCCCGTACTGCCGAGTTTGCCGATCTGAAGCGAGACCTGGAGTAGGCGCGGGGAGAGCTCGAATTTAAGGATAGGCAGAATTGGTGGGTCTAACAACTAAGTGTCGTGACCGTGTAACAGGGGCCCCCGCCGAAGTGGCGGCCTTGAAGAAGGCGTTGTCCGAGGCCGAAGACAAGGTGGCCTCGGAATGTAAGCAGCGCGAAAAGCAAAGTGCTAGGGTAGGTGAGGTACAGCAGGAGCTCTAGGACCTCGGCAAGAAATGCGAGTCCGTGGAGCATGATCTGAAGGCCAAAGAGGTCGAGCTTGCAAAGGCCCTTATGAGCTTAAAAGACGCCAAGGCCGAAGCTGAGAAAGCACAGCAGGAGATCCAGGAGGCCAAGAAGATAGCAGCGGGTAAGAAGTTCTTTATGCAAATCAAACATGTGGAGGAGGCGTTTCTATTACTTACTCGAATTCGGAGCTCTCCAGGGGCATTCGTAGATCTGCCACGCAGCGTATCAGACGCTGCGGAGTTCTACCGTGCGTAGGAGGGGAACTCAATGGAGAAGCTTTTCTGGTCCCAGTATGCTGGGGCCGAACACCCGATGCCTCTGAGTGACCAACTGAAGGAGTTGGTCGAACTCCACAGGGCGGCTGAACTGGCTATGAAAGGGTTCATAGTCCGGATGTGGCCTGGTGAGCTCGTGCCTAGTAGCTACTTTGGGCTGATCAAGCCCATGGTGGATGCCTGCCCGCGGCTTGAGGTGATCAAGCGATCCGTGTGCATCGAGGGTGCCCACCGGGCCCTTGCCCGCGTCAAAGTGCATTGGGGCAAGATGGATGCGGTGAAGCTGGTCAAGGACGGACCGCCAGAGGGCAAGACGCATCGCCATCCCGAGCTGTACTATGATGGCGTTATGAAGGGTGCTCGTCTCATGGCTGACGAATGTACCAAGGACACCATTTTTGAATGCATTCACTTCTGTCATGTTTGTATTTTAAGGATGAAGTTACTTGCGCTATGTAGCGCTTTTGTTATTTAAAATATTACCTTCTGTGCGGCTATTTATAAAATCCTGAAAGTAGGCTAGTCGTCGGCTTCCACCCCCGCGTGACTAGCACTGGGTGTTCGTGGAAAACCCGGACACTCTTTATCCAAATGTTTGGTCCCTTAAGGAGGTGTCTAGCGCAGCGAACAAGGCAATCGGACTATGCGGCTTTATAACTTTCACTTAGCCATAGAAATCTACAATTTTAAATTTCGGCGAAGCCCCTAGAATCCGGAAGGCCAAATTGGGGCCCTATATACGCCTTGGTTGGACAAAGCCGATTTATCGCCTAAAGTGGAAAATCTTTAAGAATTTTAGTACCTCTCGAACAGCGACCAGCTCCCGCCACATCATGCCGGTCAGTTTTCGGCTTTCTCTACTGAGGTGCTCGTCCGAAAGAACCGGGAAACAATCGTAGTAGTTCTCCCTACGCTACCTTAGCCGATATAACGGAACGTAAGGCACAAAAACAAGGGAGCCGGGCTATCCCAACTGTAGACCCAAGACATGATTCGGAGCTGATGCATATAGTGTTATAAGTTTGGGGTGCCGCACTATTGAAAGTGTTCGGACTTTTAGTTGCCATATTACGGGGCGTCATAAGAATCCCCTGGCAAACTGTGTAACACCCCGGATGTAACTTTCCATATTTGTAACCCCAACTCTTGCCATTTTCGGATATGTGCTATGATATTCCCTCCGTGGTTGGGTTTTGTTTTCGTTTTGCATTTTGTCCATGCCATGCATCTCATATCATGTCATCATGTGCATCTCATTTGCATACGTGTTCGTCTCATGATTCCGAGCATTTTCCCCGTTGTCCGTTTTGCAATCCGGCACTCCTATGTTCCCCGGCGTCCCCTTTTACATTTTTCCGTGTGTGGGTGTTGAACATTCTCGGAATGGACCGAGCCTTGCCAAGTGGCCCTGGTATAGCACCGGTAGACCACCTGTCAAGTTTCGGGTCATTTGGAGTTCGTTTGGTACTCCAACGGTTAACCGCACTCTCGCAAAGGCCTCTTTTAAGTTGCAGCCCAACATCCCTCCAAAACAAACCAATAACCCATCTAAGTCACCTCCATGCTCTCGGTCGTTCGATCACGATCGTGTGGGCGAAAACCGCACCCCATTTGGAGTCTCCTAGCTCCCTCTACCTACAAATATGCATCTCCCCCTCCAAATCCGGGCAAACCCTAGCGAATCTCCCCTCTCCGCGCCGCCGGACACGTCCGCCCGCCGCGCCGGCCAACCGCGGCTTGCCACGTGGCGCCGCGCTGCCGTCCACCGCCGCCAGCCCGCGAGCCCGCAGCGGGCCCGCAAGGCCCGTCCGCCGCCGCCCGCTTCCCGTGCGCCTCCCCGCCGCTCGCCCGCGCAGGCCGGTCGCCTCCGCCGCCGCCGGACCTCCCCGCGCCGCCGTCCGTCGTCTCCGCCACCGTCCTCGGCCGCGGCCGCCGCCGGCCGCCTCCGGAGCCCGTCGCCCGACGCCTCCCCGCGTCGCCACGCCGCCCGGCCACGCGCCCCGTCGCCGGCCCCTTCGTCGCCTCCAGCAGCCGCCCCGGCCGCCTCCGACTCCGGCTAGCTCCCCGACTTCGGCGACCTCGGCATCCGCGCACAGCCGGTCCAGATCCGGTCGATATAGGGTTGACCTTGTTCTCCCCCCCCCCCCCCCCGTTTTTCACCAAGTCCTGTTACCTGCTGTTAAAATTGTAGCATGTTCATCGCATCACATCTTCTCACCCGTAGCTCCGTTTCATGCGTGTAATATGTCAAATTGTTCGTATCGAAGAGTAGATCATTTCACCTCATTGCATCATTTTCATTTGAGCTCATCTTGATGCACGAAATGCTGTTGGAAGAGGGCTATGTGATGTTAGTTTCTGTTTCTTAACAGAACTTGCACTTTTATCATTTTTGCCATGATTAATGTGTGCACCTTATGAATTTGAGCCCTACATGTGTGTTGAACTATGCCATGCCATCTTTCCAGGGGTGTATGCCATGTAATTTTGTGAGTTATGTGGTGACTAGAACAAGCATGCAAACTAGGGATGATAATATTGCTGATTTCAGGAACTTAGTATTTTCACTAAGTCTTGTCCTGCTGTTATTTTTATGCCATGTGTTCATGTTGTTACAGAGAGATCTATGCCCATTTTGAGCATGATTAGTAAGGGTGTTTTGAACATATGGATGTGCTCTATCCATCCATGCCTTTGTTGGCATTTATGGAGTAGTCTAGCATGTCATTTTCGTGCTCTACTTTTGCTTCAAAATGTTTCCTGGCAGATTGTTTACATGGGATTCAATTTTCACAAGGTTGTTGTAGTTGATCCGTGTATGCTATGATGTTGTTCTTGCCATGTATAGCTTCTATGCCATGTCTTCTTGATGGGTGTATGCTTAGTTTATCATGAGATGCTCTGTAGTGAGTGCATCGAGCTCACGAACATGCCTACTTGTTATCTGTTTTTGCCATGTCCAGTTTTTCTGCTAAGTCTGAGATCTGTAATGAAACATGCTATGTTTACATGGGTGCCACCATTTCTTATGGTCCTTTTTAGCTTATGGTCAGTAAGGGACTATTGATTGATGCTTTGAGTAGAATCATGTCATGCCTTGTTTTGCTATTATAAGTTCCTGTAGCATGTTGTTTGCTTGCTCTAAACATGCCTTCCTGATGTTAATTTCTGGCATGCTAGTATTTTCACTAAGCCTGTGAACCTGATAATTTTTGCACTTTCACCATGCTTGTTTGATCATGTTATGATGTGATTTCGCCGTAGCTCATTGTTCCTCTTTTGTTAAGCATCTCCTGTAGATCACTATCATATGCTTTGTTTTTTTATGTTGGGGTGCTGTAGCATAGTTTCTTGGTGTGTTCTAAGTAGCATCGTGCTGTTAAACGCAGATTTGTGCCATTATTGTTTTGCTTGCCATTTGCAAACCGTGCATCCTATTCCGGTGATCTTTATATCGATTTCAACCGAAATCATCCCATCTTTCCAGCGACATACTTGGTTTGCCAAGTTGATGCCCGGTTCATCATTTTTCCTTCCGAAGCACACATATGCATTGCATATCACATCTCGCATAGCATGTCATGTATTGTATCATATTGCTTGTGCATTGTTCCTTATTTGATTGTGGTTCCGTTGCTTGTGTTCTTGCTTTGGGTAGAGCCCGGAGACGAGTACGTGAACGAGGAACCTGTTGAGAACACCTACGAGGATCAAGCCTTCGACAACTCTGAGAACCTTGCAGGCAAGATGACCATACCTTCGATATCACTTCTATCTTTGCTTGCTAGATGCTCGCTCTTTTGCTATGCCTATGCTGCGATACCTACCACTTGCTATATCATTCCACCCATATTGCCATGTCAACCTCTAACCATCCTTTCCTAGCAAACCGTTGATTGGCTATGTTACCGCTTTGCTCAGCCCCTCTTATAGCGTTGCTAGTTGCAGGTGAAGATGAAGTTTGTTCCTTGTTGCAACATGAATATTTTGGGATATCACAATACCTATTGTTTTAATTAATGCATCTATATACTTGGTAAAGGGTGGAAGGCTCGGCCTTATGCCTGGTGTTTTGTTCCACTCTTGCCGCCCTAGTTTCCGTCATATCGGTGTTATGTTCCTTGATTTTGCGTTCCTTACGCGGTTGGGTGATTTATGGGACCCCCGTGACAGTTCGCTTTGAATAAAACTCCTCCAGCAAGGCCCAACCTTGGTTTTACCATTTGCCACCTAAGCCTTTTTCCCTTGGGTTTTCGCGAGCCCGAGGGTCATCTTTATTTACCCCCCCCCCCCGGGCCAGTGCTCGTCGTGAGCGTTGGTCCAACCCGTCAGCCACCGGTGGCCACCAGGGGCAACTCTGGGATGGCCTATCGGAAGTTTGGACAATCCGATGTGCCCTGAGAAAGAGATATGTGCAGCTCCTATCGGGATTTGTCGGCACATTCGGGAGGCTTTGCTGGTCTAGTTTTACCATTGTCGAAATGTCATGCGAACCGGGATTCCGAGACTGATCGGGTCTTCCCGGGAGAAGGTTTATTCCTTCGTTGACCATGAGAGCTTGTGATGGGCTAAGTTGGGACACCCCTGCAGGGTATTATCTTTCGAAAGCCGTGCCCGCGGTTATGAGGCAGATGGGAATTTGTTAATGTCCGGTTGTAGAAAACCCGAAGTTGACCTTAATTAAAATGCATCAACCGCGTGTGTAACCATGATGGTCCCTTCTCGGCGGAGTCCGGGAAGTGAACACGGTGTTGGAGTTATGTTTGACGCAGGTTGCTCTAGGATCACTTCTTGATCGCTACTAGCTTCACGACCGTGCCTTGCTTCTCTTCTCGCTCTCTTTTGCGATCGTAGCCACCATATATGCTAGTCGCTTGCAGTAGCTCCACCTCTTGACACCAGCCTTCCCTTAAGCTTAAATAGTCTTGATCTCACGGGTGTGAGATTGCTGAGTCCCCGTGACTCACAGATTCTACCAAAACAGATGCATGTACCGATGATACCAGCGCAGATGGCGCAACTGAGCTGAAGTGGGAATTTGATGAGGCCCTTGGTCGTTACTATGTTTCATTTCCAAACGATCAGTAGTGGAGCCCAGTTGGGGCGATCGGGGATCTGTGTTGCATTTGGGGTAGTCTTCTTTTATTTTGGTTCTGTAGTCGGACCTTGAGTGTAAACTGAATGATGGATGTTTATTTATGTTTTGTGTAAAATGGCGACTGTAAGCCAACTATGTATCTCTTTTCCCTTATTTATTACATGGGTTGTGCGAAGATTACCTCACTTGCGACATTGCTTTCAATGCGGTTATGCCTCTAAGTCGTGCTTCGACACATGGGAGTTATAGCTGCATCGAGGGCGTTACAAACTGGCCGTACCAAGGTGTACGGATGTAATACCAAATAAACATTTATAAGAGAAGAATACTCAAATAAGTATAATAAGCTGACGCTATATATAATCTCCATTTGACGAAAAATACATTTAAGCGTATGTTTACAATGGATGCATTAGGCAGAGATAAAAATAGTACTATTTGACATGTCCTATCCAGGGGCAAGCTGTGTGCAGATAGATGAAGCAGGTATAATGATCGTAAATAGATTCCACCTGGGTATTTCCTTCTGCGCACAACGTCTGTTGCCTCCTTGGGTGTCTCTTCCATATGAGTCCGGCAATTCGGCTCTTCTGAGGATGCTGCACTAACGCGGTGTCTTGAAAGGTAAAAGGGGAAGAGTATGAAGGTAATTAGCGGTTACCCGCATTATCCACTGAGTCGTTGATGCGCCTCCGCCTATGCCCAAGGTATCTTGAGTGCGTAATTGTGTACGCGTGGCACGAATGCTGCTTTGGAGGGGCTTGAGCGGAGGCCGTACTGCTAATCACGATCTTGACATTTGTGTTGATTCTGTTGCGGGGTGCTTCGGACTCGTTTGACAGTGCTCGAAGTTGTCACTGGATTGGTTTGTCGGAGGAGGCCGCATTGTACTTCTGCCGCGAGGGCTGCCGTATGCTCTTCTGTTCGAAGGGAGCGGTCCATATTTCCGTTGATAGTGATGACCCCGTGCGGTTCCGGCATCTTGAGCTTGAGATATGCGTAGTGTGGCACCGCATTGAATCTTGCGAATGCGGTTCGCCCGAGCAGTGTGTGGTAGCCACTACGGAAAGGGACGATGTCGAAGATCAACTCTTCGCTCCTGAAGTTGTCTGGGGATCCGAAGACTACTTCCAATGTTATAGAACCCATGTAGCGGGCCTCTACTCCAGGAATAACACCTTTAAAGGTGGTTTTGGTGGGCTTGATCCTTGAAGGATCAATGCCCATCTTGCGCACTGTGTCCTGATAAAGCAGGTTCAGGCTGCTGTCGCTGTCCATAAGGACATGCGTGAGGTGGAATCCATCGATGATTGGGTCTAACACCAATGCGGCTGAGGCGCCGTGATGGATGCTGGTAGGGTGATCCCTACGGTCAATGGTGATCTGACAAGCTGACCATGGGTTGAACTTGGGGGCGACTGGCTCCATCGCATAGACGTCTCGTAGTGCCCGTTTCCGTTCCCGCTTGGGGATGTGGGTGGCGTAGATCATATTGACCGTTTTCACCTGGGGGGAAATTTCTTCTGCCCCCCGCCCCCCGCCCCCTCGTATTCGGACGCCGGGGCTCATCATCATCGTCATTGTGCAGCCCCTTGTCCTTGTTTTCGGCGTTTATCTTGCCGGCCTGTTTGAACACCCATCAGTCTTTATTGGTGTGGTTGGCTGGTTTGTCCGGTGTGCCATGAATTTGGCACGAGCGCTCTAGTTTGCGGTCCAGACTGAACGGTCCCTGATTATTTCTTTTGAATGCCTTTTTCCGCTGTCCGGATTTAGGTCCGCTGAATCCGGCATTGACTGCCGTGTCTTCCGTGCTGTCGCCGTTGTTCCATCTCTTATGTCTGTTGCGCCGTGGCTTGCCGTTAGCATCGCGGCCGTCCGAAGTGCCGGAATGTGGCGTGGTGCCGCTACGAGCCAACCAGCTATCCTCACCCGCACAAAAACGGGTCATTAGGGTTGTGAGAGCTGCCATAGACTTGGGTTTTTCCTGGCCGAGGTGTCAAGTGAGCCACTCGTCACGCATATTATGCTTAAAAGCCGCCAGGGCTTCGGCGTTCGGACAGTCGTTCTTTTTAGTGAGGAACTGAGTCTAGAATTTCCGGGCTGACTCTCCGGGCTGTTGAGTGATGTGGCTCAGGTCATCAGCGTCTGGTGGTCGCACATATGTGACCTGGAAGTTGTCAAGGAATGCATCTTCCAGGTTTTCCCAACTGCTAATGGAATTTGCTGGCAGGCTTTTTAACCAGTGTCGGGCTGGTCCTTGATACTTGATGGCGTGTAGATCATCTCCGCGGGCCATGTGAATGTGGAGAAGGAAATCTTCGATCCATACTGCGGGGTCTGTTGCGCCATCGTATGATTCGATGTTTACGGGTTTGAACCCTTCTGGGAATTAATGATCCATTAATTCGTCTGTGAAACAGAGGGGGTGTGCGGCGCCTCTGTGCCGGGCTATGTGGCTACGCAGGTCGGATTGGTCTGGGTTGCTATGTTTGGCCCGACCGGATTTGTTGATGATGTATACGGCGTGACGGTCGTCGTCGCGCGTTGGGGCACTCCCCCTCCATCCGTAGATCGATCTTGGTTGTCCTGCTTTATTGTCCAGAATATCTTGCAGGTCGTGCATGTTGCCCTGATCCATAGTGTATCAGCGTGGGGGTGCGGGCTGGTATCCCGTTTTGTCCCGGCCACGGGGTGGCCGGTCAGCCGTTTGGCGTTCGAGTCCATATTCCTCGGCTACAAGGACTTCAGTCCATCTATCTGTGAGCAGGTCTTGATCAGCTTGTAGATGCTGCTGCTTCTTCTTCAGGCTCCTTGCAGTGGCTATAAGCCTACGCTTGAAGCGCTCCTACTCCACGGGATGCTCAGGTACGTCGAACTCGTCATCGCCGAGGTTGATCTTGTCTTCGGAGGGGGGCATGTAGTTGTCCTCCTCCGGGTATGTGTCTGTCGCCTATTCTTCTGGGATGACCTGCTCGTCTTCCTGTTTGGCCTGCTCAAAGGCGGGCTGATCAGGTTCATATTCTTCTGCGGCGCCATCCGGATTATTTTCACCTCCGGGGCCAGTGTTGCTATGGCGGAGCTTGGAGCGGCGCTGACGACGCCCATTCTTTGATTTTCTTCCCGAGGGGTTGTCCTCCATTGCCTCGCCGCCATTAGTTTCTTTCGGAGTGTCCACCATATATATATATATCATATGAGGAGGTGGCCGTCCACCGCCCGGTGAGCGGTGGCTCCTGTGATTCTCCTACATCGTCGTCCATACCGTCGATGTCTTCGGAGTCGAAGTCAAGCACGTCGGTTAGATCATCGATCGTGGCAATGAAGTGGGTGGTGGGTGGGCAATGAATTCCATCGTTGTCTGCTTCCCACTCGAGCCGGACATAGTTCGGCCCGGAGTCTCCTGACAAGGAGAGAGACTTCAATAAATCCAGCATGTCGCCAAAGGGCGAGTGCTGAAAAACGTCCGCCGCGGTGAACTCCATCACTAGAGCCCAACCAGGATCGGCGGGCTCGGGGGCGCGCGGACTGGAACCTGCGTCCGGATATGAATCCGGGGGTCTGGAGTCACAGGTTCCCTCAGAGGTGAAACCTGTGTTCGGCTCCATCGCCGATGAAGGTACGGCCTTCGGGGCGGGGTCCACCCCTCCGTCCTTAGGCGAAATAACCTGTCCCAGATTTATATCCGAGGCTTCTGCCGGGACGATATCCCGAGCGACGTCTATCAGCAGGTCTCAGCCGTGCTCATCGCGACTGTTCGGCACTTCTGGTGCTGGCCCGAAGCCGTCGAAGATCAAGTCTCCGCGGATATCTGCCGTGTAGTTCAGGTTTCCGAACCTTATTTGATGGCTGGGGGCATATCTATCGATCTGCTCCAAGTGGCCAAGCGAATTGGCCCGCAGCGCGAAGCCGCCCAACATGAAGATCTGTCCGGGGAGGAAAGTCTCACCCTGGACAGCGTCGTTAATGACGATTGGAGGAGCCATCGAGCCGGACGGCGACGTCACAGAGGAAATCTCAATGAAAGCACCAATGTCGGTGTCAAACCCGGCAGATCTCGGGTAGGGGGTCCCGATCTGTGCGTCAAGGCTTATGGTAACAATAAGTAAGGGACACAGATGTTTACCCAGGTTCGGGCCCTCTCGATGGAGGTAAAACCCTACTTCATGCTTGATTAATATTGATGATATGGGTAGTACAATTGTAGTTCTACCGCGAGATCGTAGAGGCTAAACCCTAGGAGCTAGCCTATGATGGTATGAATGTAATTGTGATCGGCCTTCTAAGGACCAACCTCTCCGATTTATATAGACACCGAAGAGGGCTAGGGTTTACATGGAGTCGGTTACAAAGAAGGAAATATAATATCCAGACCGCCAAGCTTTCCTTCCACCCCAAGGAAAGTCCCATCCAGACACGGGCCGAAGTCTTGAGTCTTGTATCTTCACGCTTCAATAGTCAGGATGTTGTACACAGTCCGGCTGTCCGGATACCCCCTAATCCAGGACTCCCTCACCGGCCACCCCGATGAACATGACCTAGATCTGTCATCTGGCCGCGTGCAGGAGATAGCGCCTGTGACCGCCCTGGCCTTAGAGCCGGAGCAGACCGCGTCGTCCGAAGACAGGAAGCTTAACCCCGCCACGGAGGCCGCAGACTCAGCGGCGCTCGAGCTGCACACAGACCCAACATCGAGATGGGCTTGTGTCACCGGAACCTTGGACTCGTCTCCGGCCATGGGTTCCGGACCGCGTGCACCCGCATCCATCGAACCTGATTGGGCGCCGGTCTTGGAGTTCAGCTCCGCGGACATCTTCCAGCACCTGCCTTTTGGCGATGTGTTAAGATCATTAAAATCCCTCTCCTTGTCGGCAGACTCTCAGCCGAACTATGTCCGGCTCGAGTGGGAAGCGGATGACGAAGAACTTTTTTCCCACCCACCACCCACTTCATGGCCATTGTTGACGACTTAACCGGCATGCTTGATTACAACTCCAAAGACATCGACAGTATGGATGATGATGCCGGAGAGGAGCAGGAACCACCGCATACAGGGCATTGGACAACCACCTCCTCACACGACATATACATGGTAGATCCACCCAAGGAAAACAACGGCGACAATGAAAATCCAGTCGAGGATAAATCTCCTGAGATACACCCAAAGCACCGATGTCAGCGGCGCTGCTCTAAGCCACGCCGTAGTAAAAACAGCAATACCGTCACGGGAGAAAATAACACTCCAGACGACACCGAAGACAATGAAGACCCCGTTGAGACAACTACTGAGCAGGAGGAACGGGGGGATGGGCAAGCAAGCCCTGATAATAGGCCACAAATGAAGATGCGGAGGAGAGTAGTTACCTTCCGCTCTCCGAGGACGAGCTGAGCCTCGGCGACGAAGACATTATCTTGCGTGAGGAGCCTATCGAGCAAGAGCGCTTTAAGAGAGGGCTAATAGCCACTGCAAGGAGCCTGAAACAGAAGCAGCAGCAGCAGCAGCTTTAAGCTGATCAAGATCTGCTAAATGAAAGATGGACTGATGTCCTGGCAGCCGAGGAATATGGCCTCGAGCGCCCAACCAAAAGATGCCCGAAGTGAAAACTGTTACCACAGTTTGATGACGAGGCATTGAAGCCTGCCCTACCAAGGTACAATGCGGTTGACCGACCACCATGTGGCCGGGACAAAGCGGCACCTCGAGCCGAACACCAGCTCGCACTGCCTCGCCGAACAAACAGAAATACAATAGCTTGGGGATATACAGATGACCTGTGGCGCGACTTGGAAAATAGAGCATGTCAAACAAGATCAACCTATGTATCTCGGGGGCGTGCCCTGATGCGCGATGATGGCCACCCGGCTGAACGTGACAAACATAATCATGTCCGGGCTGAAAACCGCAGACGAACTCCATCCGAGCTGCGTCACGACTTGGCCCGATATAGAGGCGCCGCACACCCCCTTTGCTTCACTAACGAAGTAATGGGACACGATTTCCCAGAAGGGTTTAAACCCGTGAACATAGAATCATATGATGGCACAAAAAGACCCCGCGGTATGGATCGAGGACTTTCTTCTACATATTTATATGGCCCGCAATGATGATCTTCACACCATCAAATACCTCCCGCTCAAACTCAAGGGACCAGCTAGGTACTGGTTGAACAGTCTGCACGAAAACTCCATTGGCAGCTGGGAGGACTTGGAGGACGCCTTCCTCAACAACTTCCAAGGCACATATGTCCGACCTCCGGATGCCAATGACTTAAGTCACATAATCCAACAGCCCGGAGAGTCGGCCAGGAAATTCTGGACTAGGTTCTTAACTAAAAAGAACCAGATCATCGACTATCCGGATGCCGAATGTCGTGGTGGAAATGGGAGCACGAGCACCTATGGGGCAGGAGGGCCCCTTCTTGTCCGGCAAGGGAGTGGAGGGCGCACGCAGAGCAGATCGAGGCGAGAGAGCGCGCGGGGGATTTTTACCCAGCTTCGGAGCTCTCCGGAGAGATAAAACTCCTACTGCTGCGTTGTGTTTGTATTCTGTTCTTGCTCGAGAGAGCGGGTGTGGCGTAGCTGTGGAACCAAAATTCCCCACCCCAACCGAACCCCTTCTACGCGCGCATGGGCCTCCTTTTTATAGGCTAAAGGGGTCACCGACAGTTGGCAGTGTAGAAAGAGGGGTAGAAAGGTAAAAACGCGGGTTGGTACAACTGCTACCAACAGTGTCCCCTACCTAAATCTGACGGCAGGGGACAGGGGCATTTAATGCCCGTCCGGTCGCCCAAACAGTGCAAGGAAACGACCGCTAGAGGTGCCACCGATCGCCACGATGGCCTCCTTGTCAGCTCCTCTTGCCACCTCGCACTGCATGGCTGCACAGCGCCTTGCCACGTGCACCTGGGATAGTCCTGGGGTGACACGTCACTGGATGCGCTGGAGCTCGGGTGCATGGTGGCAGCCTTACCGCGGCAAGCGCCTTGCCGCGGCCCTTATCTTGTCGCCCCAGGAAGCTTGCCGCTCGCCGGGCCTTGCCGGGACGCGCGGGGCGTCGCGGCAAGTTTACTTGGAATGCCTGGAGTGGCCATCCCGGCAAGATCCTCTTGCCGGGGTCTCGTCTTCTTCCCGGCAAGCTCCTCTTGTCGGGGCCTTGGTTGTCCTTCCCGGCAAGCTCCTCTTGCCGGGGTCTTGGTCGGCCTTCCCGGCAGGCTCCTCTTGCCGGGGCTTTAGCTTGAGTACTCGGCTCTTGAACGGCGTCAAAGTAGCCGTTGAGGATCTTGGCGGACGCCCGGCAAGCCCTGCCGCGGGTCGCTGCGACTGCCCGTGCACAAGTTCGGGGTACTAAGGTACCCCTACTTTAGTACACCGACAGGAGCCCCCGGGCCTGGGCCATACACGGTGCCGAGCGCTGTTGGGCCAGGCCCAGAACAGTGCACGGGCATGCGCGGCCTGGGTCCACACTGAATCTGACTCCGCATCCACCGTGCTCCCTTGTAACGGCACGCGTCAATCGCGGCGTAGTGGGAGACGTGGGTGGCGTGCATGATTTTCGAGGCGTCCACCCCCCACCCTGCCCGTGACCGCGGGGAGAGGCGAGGTCACCTCATCTGTCGCCTTGGCTCTGCATCCCCGCCACGCGGCTCCCATGCACTCGGGGTCACGGACGGTGGAAGTGGGAAACCGAGCCATCACGGGCGGAGGCAGCGGGTCAGTCTCGATTCCCTGCTCTCCCCATGCTCTGATTCGTCGAGCAGGGCGTCCGAGCCCCCCCCGCCCCACCTCGCTCCTTTAAGAAGGGCGAGAGGGGAGCGCAGAAACCCGCACTTTCTCATCTCCTCCTTTCTTCAACTTCTGCTTCCCTTCCCCTCATCCGCCATGGAGGAAGGGAACCCTGGCCCTTCATCGGTGGCGGCGAGGGTCGCCGCCAGGCAGCGCATCCCTCCCTATTCCATGCCCGTGGTGGCAGAGCCAGCCACAAGGGGAAGAGGGAGGGGGCGCGGTCGTGGACGAGGCCGAGGACGAGGTCGAGGCGCTCAGGGAAGAGGCGGCCGGGGCGACGCAGCGTCTCTGCCTCCGCCGGCGGTTCCTCCCCTCGCGGCGGTCCATACGGGGGACGACCCTTGCGAGTTCTTCGTCAAGCTGCGCCGGGTGCCTCGTCGTCGCCTCCGGCTTCCAGCTCCGTTTGCGAACGTGATGGAGCCGGAACCGCCCAAGACATTGAGATTGCACATGAGGGGCTGTGGGATCAGTGGCACGCGAGTCCACGTTGTATCCCCAGCCCCTAATGTGATGTATCTTGATCGAGGGTGGAAGACGTTCGCCCGCATCCACAGCTTGACGGCGGGGTTTACCCTCCATTTTAAGTTAATGGAGGGCGACCTCCTCTCCGTCAAGGTCTTCGGGGACTCCGGCATCCGGGCGCGGTGCTGCGTGGACAGCTCCTCCGATAGCGAAGACTCCCCCTCGAGCGAGAGTGATGAGGAGGAGAGCGACAGCGACGACGAGGGTAGCGGGCGGCGGGGTGGCGAGTCCGACTAGGTGTCGGGCGCTGCTCCGCGCGTCACCGGCGGCCCCATCATCCGCGTCGCCGGCACCTTGAACTCCCCGGGGTCGTCTCCTTGGGCGGCTGGCGTAGGGAGGCTGCGGAATAGGAAGAGGGCTGGCGGCAAGGCCGTCAAGTCGGAGTACGAGGGCGTGGTGCCCTCGACAGCGTGCTGACGTCCTGCCGCCCCGTCTTCGAGCTCTGCTTCCGGCGCCGCTATCACCATCCATCCTTCGGACGGCCCCGGGGATGTTCTCTTGGTGTCTTTTGGCACCCGTAGCTCGCCTAGGCGCCCCTTTTGCCCTTCTCGCCTCCTTGACCTACCTCCTGAAGAGAGGGACGGGAAAAGGATTACGGGCATCTTATCTTTTTAATTTGTAAGCCTTCGGGCCTTAGCTGCATTTAAAACTTGTAATCCTCTCTTTCATGTTTTTCATCCTCTATGGACTGTACCCGAGTGGGATGTTTTTTTAATGAAAAAGGGGGAGCTTGCTATGCCGTATCCTTTACTTGACTCTATGCCTTGTATGTTCTTACCCTACGCTTTTAGGGAACTTGCCGGCACGGGCACGCTTGCCGCGAGTGCTGAGTGCGGAACATCAGCAGCTTGCTGGCGGTGCCGGAGCACGCTTGCCGCGGGCGCTGAGTGCGGGACATCAGCAGCCTGCTGGCGGTGCCGGTTCCAGCAAGAAACCTTGCCGCGACTAGTTGCAACGCACTTAAGTTGTCGAGCGGGCTCGAAAACAACGTAAGGGCGCTTAGCGGCTCACTTAAGTTGCTGAGCGGGCTCGAAGCAAAGTATGGGCGCTTAGCAGCTCACTTAAGTTGTTGAGCCGACTCGAAATGAAGGGCGCAACTAGCTACGAGGAGGTTCCTCCGCGCGCGCGTTTTCCATACAAGGCACAGTTGTTCAAGGACGTGGCTTCACGCTCCCCAGTCCATAAGAGGATGCATGATGTGGGATGAAAAACTTATCTGATATCGCAGCCCCCGGCAACCCTGGCTTGCCGCGGATGAATCTTGGTATTCGCGGCCCCCGGCAACACTGGCTTGCCGGGGTCCAGGTGCCGGCGCGCCCTTCTTCTTCTTCCTGGTCGCTGCCATTTTAGTTATGAGAACATCTTAGCTAGTGCCGCAACAAGTTACTTTTGCAATATAACTCTATTCTGGGCACTATCTGCTATGTTACTTCCTTTACTTGATTTCGCCCCTTGTATGTTTCCACCCTACGCTTTCGAGGGAAACTTGCCGGTGCAAGCACACTTGCTGAGTGCGGGACATCAGCAGCCTGCTGGCGGTGTTGCATCCGGCAAGAAACCTTGTCGGGGCTAGTTGCAGCGCCCTTGTATTGTTGAGCGGACTCGAAACAAATCAAGGGCGCAACTTAGCCACGAGCCGGTTCCTCCGCGCACAGGTTTTACACACAAGGCACGGTCGTTCAAGGAATATAATTTTGTCCTGGGCGACGCTTGCTATGTTATATCCTTTACTCTGTTACATCCCTTGTATGTTTTCACCCTACGCTTTGAGGGAAACTTGTCGGCGCAAGCACACTTGCTGAGTGCGGAACATCAGCAGCCCGCTGGCGGTGTTGCATCCGGCAAGAAACCTTGTCGGGGCTAGTTGCAGCGCGCTTCTATTGTTGAGCGGACTCGAAACAAATCAAGGGCGCAACTTAGCCACGAGTCGATTCCTCCGCGCACAGGTTTTCCATACAAGGCACGGACATTCAAGGAATATAACTTAGAAATTTAAAACTTGATCATGCTCAAACTTTGGCAACTTATCTTTTCTGTCGCCTGTGTTCCGGCGAGGCCATGCTCCTTTGAACGACACCCAGCCCACACCTCTATCCTCTCCTCCTCGAAGCTTCTGGCGTTAGCTTTGCGGCTATGGAAGCGGCGCAAAGCTTGCCCGTAGCGAGCAGCTCGTACCGCAGCCTGAAGACGATCTTCCTTGAGGAGCAGCGCGTCATCTTTCCCGCGGCTGCTCTCGCTTTAGCCCATCGTAATGGTGTACTCGAGGTGATCCGTACACGAGGGGAAAGGGGTCGAGAATGTCGAGCCCCCAGCCCGAAAATGGCCAGGGTAAAGGGATTGTTTGGGGAGCTTGAGCTGGCTGATGAATCTGTTTGGAGTGGAACTGGCACGCTTCACACTTGGTTACTTGTGCAGTAGCATCCTGGAGGGCTATCGGCCAGAAGAATCCTTGCCGGAAGGCTTTGCCGGCAAGTGCTCTTGCGCCAATGTGGTGGCCACATATGCCTCCATGTATCTCCGCCAACAGCTCCTGTCCATCTTCCCGGGAAATGCACCTCAATTTCACTCCGTTGAATCTTTTTCTGTACAGTATGTCATCGACAAACTGGTACATACTTGATTGCCGGGCTACTTTCTCCGCTTCTTCTTGTTCCTCGGGAAGTTCTCCTGTTTGAAGGAAATGGACGATCTGCTGTGCCCATGCCGGAGCCTGTGGCTCGACGACAAGGACTAAAGGCGCGAATGCTGCTGCGGGAACATCCGCTTCTACGGCAAGAATCTGGGATCCTGCCAGAGCGTGATGCTCCCCAGCAAGCGTGTCGGGACACAGCTTGTCGGGAGCGTCTGCTTCAACGAAACAAGCCCTGGGGCTTGTCGGAGCAGACTGCTCCTCAGCACTCTCTGCGTTGATCCTGGGGACTTTCTTGGCGGCGGCTCCGGGGAGCTCTGCCAGAAAGTAGTCGCCGGTAATCAATTTTCTTTTCTTGTTCTGTCCAGTTGATGGTGTCACCGATGGCTGAGTCAGCTTGAGCACAAAAATCCCTGGTTCCACAGGCAACTTGAGTGCGGCGCACTTTGACAGTCCATCTGCAATGTCATTCTGAGCTCTCGGGACATGTTCCATTTGCAGGCCGTCAAAATGCTCTTCTAGCTTCCTCACTTCATCGATGTAGGCTTCCATCAACGGACTCTGATAATCTTTGTTAACTTGGCGGACGACAAGCTGTGAGTCACCCCTGACAATAAGCTTCTTGATCCCAAGTTCTGCCGCGATCCTGAGTCCGGCAAGCAAGCCTTCATACTCTGCAGTATTATTTGTTGCTTGCTCCTTGGGAAAGTGCATCTGGACCACATACTTGAGGTGCTCTCCGGTGGGTGCGACAAGTAGTACGCCCGCACCGGCGCCTTGCAGCGAGAAGGCACCATCGAAGTACATGATCCATTCGGAGCTTGTTTCCTTGACGGGGATGCTCCTCTCCGGAGTTTCTTCATCAGGCGTTGGCGTCCATTCCGCTATGAATTCTGCCAAGGCTCGGCTCTGAATAGTTGAAGTACTTTCAAACTTAAGGCCGAAGCTTGACAACTCCAGGGCCCACTCGACAATCCTGCCTGTTGCTTCCGGATTTTGCAATATCCTTCTTAACGGAAAGCGAGTGACCACTGTGATCTCATGTGCTTGAAAGTAATTGCGCAGCTTCCTCGAGGCCATTAGGAGGCTGAAAAGCAACTTCTGCACACCAGAGTACCTTGATCTAGCCCCCTGCAAAAGGGAACTGACAAAGTAAACTGGGCGCTGCACCATCTTCTTCTGTTTCTCTTCTTGTGGCTGCGCAGACCCATTCTCGCCGGAACCGGAACTTGCCGGATCAGGGCTTGTCGGGCCAGAGCTTGTCGGAGAAGCCCCCTGCTTGTCGCTGGGCTTGCTTGAGACGGTCGCTGGCTCATCATCTGCCTCCCTCTCCGCTACTAACGCAGCACTAACCACTTGATTGGTTGCCGCCAGATATAGCAGCAACTTCTCTTGTGGCTTAGGTGCAACAAGTGTTGGAGTAGAGGATAGGTATCTCTTCAGGTCCTGCAGCGCAGCCTCCGCTTCCGGAGTCCATTTCATTGGACCTGCCTTTTTCAAGATTTTGAAAAAGGGCAGGGCGTGCTCAGCAGACTTAGAGATGAACCTACTGAGAGTAGCAACACAGCCGGCAAGCCATCGCACATCCTTGACGCACTTTGGTGCTTTGATTTGCTCAATGGCCTTGATCTTGTCGGGATTAGCTTCAATCCCCCTCTGGGACACAAAGAATCCGAGAAGCTTGCCGGAAGGAACTCCAAACACACACTTCTCGGGATTCAACTTGAGGTTGATCCTGCCCAGATTTGCAAAAGTCTCGTCCAAGTCTTGGATCAAAGTCTCTTTGTCCTTGCTCTTGACCACTATGTCGTCCATGTAAGCTTCTACATTCCTGTGCAACTGTGGCCCAAAAGCATGACTGACTACTCTTGCAAATGTTGAACCAGCATTCTTTAGTCCGAAGGGAATTCGTACAAAGCAGTACGTGCCACATGGAGTAATGAATGCGGTTTTCTCTTCATCCTCTTCTGCCATGAAGATCTGATGATATCCTGAATATGCATCAAGGAATGAAAGCAGATCACATCCCGCCGTGGAGTCGACAATCTGATCAATGCGCGGCAAGGGAAATGGATCTTTAGGACAAGCTTTATTAACATCATTGAAGTCAATACAAAGCCTCCATTTCCCGTTTGCTTTGCGCACGACTACTGGATTGGCTAACCACGTCGGATGGAGTACTCCTCGAACCAGGCCCGCTGCTTCCAACTTCTTGATCTCCTCTGCAATGAACTCTTGTCTGTCCACTACTTGCTTCCTAACTCTCTGCTTGACGGGCCGCGCGTGAGGACAGACGGCAAGGTGGTGCTCAATTACTTCCCTGGGAACACTGGGGATGTCAGATGGTTGCCATGCAAACACATCGACATTCGCCCGCAGGAAAGCAACGAGCGCGCTTTCCTATTTAGGATCAAGCATGGCACTGATGGTGAAGGTGCCACCAGTGCCGTCCTCCTTGGCGGCCACTTTCTTGATCTCTGGTGAAGCTGTCTTTGCCTTCTTGCCCTTGCCGGTGGAGCTCGATGGTGCGTCCTCGATGGTAGCGCAGCACTCCGAAGAGGTGCGCTTGCCGGAGTAGGCATCAGAGCTACTCTTGCCGGACTTGGTCTTCTTCTTCCCCCCGGGAGCTTCAGCGGCAAGTGGTTTGCGTTCTGCTGCAGCTGTTGCTTCCCGGTAGATCTTGTCGGTACAGATGAATGAATCCTTCTTGTCGCCTTGGACAGAAATGACACTTATCGGACCAGGCATCTTGAGCACATTATAGGCATAGTGACAGGCTGCCATGAACTTAGCGAGCGCTGGACGGCCAAGTATCCCATTGTAGGGCAATGGGAAATCAGCAACGTCAAATGTGACTCTCTCTGTCCTGAAATTCAGCTCGCTGCCAAATGTCACTGGCAGTGTGATCTTCCCCTTCGGCTTGCTCCTTCCCGGGTTTATTCCTTGAAAGGTACCAGTCTCTTCGAGCTCGCTGTCGGGGATCTGGAGCTTCTTGAGCACTGCGGAGGAGATTAGATTCAGGCTAGCCCCGCCGTCAACCAGCATCTTCGTGACCCTGAGGTTGCGGATTGTTGGCGAAACCAACATCGCAAGCACCCGACCGCAGTGATGCGATCTGGGTGATCTTCAATGTCGAAGATGATGGGCGTGCTGGACCATTTCAGGGGCTTGCGCGACTCAACGGACGGTTCTGCTGCGTTCACTTCCCGGACCCACTGTTTGAGTTGGCGGTGCGAGGTGTGCAGAGAAGCACCGCTGTCGATGCACAACACCTCTGTTGCCTTCTGGAACTCCTGCTCGTCAGTCTCATCTTCCTCCATCTCATCATCCTCATCTTCGTCTTCGTCTTTGTCGCGGCCGCGGGGAGGCCTGTCTTCTTGCCGCGGCTTGGTCTTGCCGCGGCGCCCTCCCCGGGCGGGATACTGCTTGCCGGATCCTCCGCCACCTTGCCGGGCCTTCTCCCTGTCGCGGCGCTCGTATTCAGCTTTCTGTAGCTCTGCCATCTGCTCAACTTTCTTGCAGGCATGGAGGTCATGGCCCTTGGTGCGGTGGATCTTGCAGTACTGCTTGCCGGAGCCATCCTGCTTGTCGGCGGCCACCATAGCCTCGCCGGAGTTACCAGCTCTAGCCTTCTCGGAACCGCCTCCGCTGCTGGATTGCTCAACAACTAGCACGTCCTTAACCTTCCTCTTTCTGCTATTCCGCCTCCGTTTCCTCTTTGCCGAAGGGGCGTCCTCGCTGTTAGATCCCTCTGCTCCTGCATTCTCTCCGGGGAGCCTCCTCCCCTCTTCAGCCCGTGCACACTTGTCTGTCAGAGCATATAGCTCGCTGACATCTCTGATTTTGCACATCGCCATCTCCTCCCTCATCCTGCGGTTACGCACGTTCTGATGGAAAGTGCTGATAACCGCGGCAGGGTGGACGTCTGGGATGTTGCGCTGCACCTGACTGAATCTCTGTATGTACTTGCGCAGGGGTTCTCCCTCCTTCTGGGCGAGCAGATGAAGATCGCTCTCCTGGCCATGGGGTTTGTGGCCGCCTGTGAAGACGCCAACAAACTGATGGCACAGGTCCGCCCACGAAGAGATGGAGTTGTCCGGCAAGTGCATGAGCCAAGATCTGACATTGGGCTTGAGCACCAGGGAGAAGTAGTTGGCGAGGATCTTCTCGTCGCACCCCCCGGCAGCCTGCACCGCGATGGTGTAGATGCTGAGGAACTCTGACGGATGTATCCTGCCATCGTACTTCTTGGGCACGTCTGGCTTGAAGTTCTTGGTACTGGGCCACTGGACCTGCCGCAGCTCACGGGTGAACGCACGGCAACCTGCCGCATGCGGCAAGTCGCCTGGCTCCCCTGGCGCATGCATGTCGACAGTGGGCCCAGCGCGCTGGTCAAATTGACGTCGCGCTTCTCTTCGACGCTCGATGCGAGTGCGAGCGTCTTCGTGTCGTCGTTCTTTGAGAACTTGGCGTTGATCGCGGCGAGCTCGCGGGTCTGACGACGCGGTGGAGTCGGTGTCGAGGTTGGCCCGGCGAGTCGGCGATCTTGGCCTTCGGGGCGGGGAGTGCACGGTGGTGGCACCCCCAGCGGTCTTGTCGGCATCGGCTTGTGCCTGGGCGCCTTGCCGGGGCTTCGAGGTGCTCGGCCGCCGGGGCTTGTCGCCGTTTGCAAAGCCAATGAGGCTATAAATTGCTGCCCTCTAGTCGTCGATCTTGTCCGGCGCTGGAGGGTAATCTAGGAGCAGCTGGGCTCGGGCCAGCGCTTCCTCTGGAGTCTTGGGTGGCGGTGGCGAGCGACGCGAGGCGCGAGACATGCTCAAACTTCTAACAGTGTTAGAAGGAGTAACATCTCGCCCAGGCGACCGCATTGCGGTCGTGCCAGCGTGTTGACGTGCATGTTGGACTTGAGCGTCCCGCGACCCACCAGCTCGGCCTTGTTCCAACGCGAGTACGGTGCTAGGAGCATCATGGCGCTGTCGATCCTGCACCTCCTGGGAGGGGTGCGGTGGATATACAGATGCTGAACCTTGCGGGGCCTTGTCCTTGGACCGGGTGACGATGCGCGTCCCCCCGCCGGCGCCCACTCCTCTGCCGGCGTCCGCCCCACCGCCCGTTTGCTCCGGTGGCGGTAGAGAAGTCACAGACGGAGCGGCCACCTCCGAAGTCTTCTTCTTCGGTGGCATGTCGAGGAAGATGTGGATGTAGCGCGCAGACGCCGGATCAGATACGCACGACTTCGACGCCCCCCTACCTGGCGCGCCAGAGATGTCGTGGTGGAAATGGGAGCACGAGCACCTATGGGGCAGGAGGGCCCCTTCTTGTCCGGCAAGGGAGCGGAGGGCGCACGCAGAGCAGATCGAGGCGAGAGAGCGCGCGGGGGATTTTTACCCAGCTTTGGAGCTCTCCGGAGAGATAAAACTCCTACTGCTGCTTTGTGTTTGTATTCTGTTCTTGCTCGAGAGAGCGGGTGTGGCGTAGTTGTGGAACCAAAATTCCCCACCCCAACCGAACCCCTTCTACGCACGCATGGGCCTCCTTTTTATAGGCTAAAGGGGTCACCGACAGGTGGCAGCGTAGAAAGAGGGGTAGAAAGGTAAAAACGCGGGCTGGTACAACTGCTACCAACAGTGTCCCCTACCTAACTCTGACGGCAGGGGACAGGGGAATTTAATGCCCGTCCGGTCGCCCCAACAGTGCAAGGAAACGACTGCTAGAGGCGCCACCGATCGCCATGATGGCCTCCTTGTCAGCTCCTCTTGCCACCTTGCACTGCATGGCTGCACAGCGCCTTGCCACGTGCTCCTGGGATAGTCCTGGGGTGACACGTCGCTGGATGCGCTGGAGCTCGGGTGCATGGTGACAGCCTTGCCGCGGCAAGCGCCTTGCCGCAGCCCTTATCTTGTCGCCCCAGCAAGCTTGCCGCTCGCCGGGCCTTGCCGGGACGCGCGGGGCGTCGCGGCAAGTTTACTTGGAATGCCTGGAGTGGCCTTCCCGGCAAGATCCTCTTGCCGGGGTCTCGTCTTCTTCCCGGCAAGCTCCTCTTGCCGGGGCCTTGGTTGGCCTTCCTGGCAAGCCCCTCTTGCCGGGGTCTTGGTCGGCCTTCCCGGCAGGCTCCTCTTGCCGGGGCTTTAGCTTGAGTACTCGGCTCTTGAACGGCGTCAAAGTAGCCGTTGAGGATCTTGGCGGATGCCCGGCAAGCCCTGCCGCGGGTCGCTGCGACTGCCCGTGCACAAGTTCGGGGTACTAAGGTACCCCTACTTTAGTACACCGACACCGAAGCCCTAGCGGCCTTTAAGCACAGCATCCGCGACGAATGGCTGGTCAGACACCTCGGCCAGGAAAAACCGAAGTCAATGTCAGCACTTACGGCACTCATGACCCGCTTCTGTGCGGGAAAAGATAGTTGGCTAGCCCGTAGCAACAACAATACAAGCAAACCTGGCACTTGTGAAGCCAGAAACAGCAACGGCAAGCCTCGACGCAATAGACATAAGCGTCGAAACAACAGTGATAACACCGTAGACACGGCGGTCAACGCCGGATTCAGTGGCTCTAAGTCCGGTCAGCGGAAGAAGTCATTTAAGAGAAATAATCCGGGCCCGTCCAGTCTGGACCACATACTAGATCGACCATGCCAAATACATGGCACTCCTGATAAACCAGCCAATCATACCAACATGGAATGTTGGGTCTTCAAACAGGCCGACAAGTTAAACACCGAGAATAAGGAGAAAGGGTCGCAAAGCAATGACGATGACGAGGAACCCCGACCACCGAACATAGGGGGATAGAAGAAATCCCCCCCCCCCCCAAGTCAAAACGGTGAACATGATATACGCCAGCCATATCCCCAAGAGGGAGCGCAAGCGTGCACTCAGGGACGTCTATGCAATGGAGCCAGTCGCCCCAAAGTCCATCCCATGGTCGTCCTGTCCAATCACCTTCGATCACAGGGACCATCCAACCAGTATCCGTCATGGCGGTTCAGCCGCACTGGTCCTTGACCCAATTATTGATGGATTCCACCTTACGCGAGTCCTCATGGACGGTGGCAGCAGCCTGAACCTGCTCTATCAGGATACAGTGCATGAAATGGGTATCGATCCCTCAAGGATCAAGCCCACAAAAACCACCTTTATAGGTGTCATACCAGGTGTAGAGGACTGCTGTACGGGCTCAATCACACTGGAAGTGGTCTTTGGATCCCCGGATAATTTCTGAAGCGAAGAGTTAATCTTCGATATCGTCCCCTTCCGCAGTGGTTGTCATGCACTGCTCTGACGAAGCGCATTCGCTCGATTCAATGCGGTGCCGCACTATGCCTACCTCAAGCTCAAGATTTCCAGACCACGCGGTGTCATAACGGTTAACAGAAATACAGAATGCTCCCTCCATACTAAGGAGCACACCGTGTCCCTTGAAGCAGAAGTACAGAGTAGCCTCTTTAGGCAGAACCTCAATTCGGCAGTAAAACACCCAGACACCATCAAGAGAGTCCGAACTACTCTGCAGCAGGACTGTCCAGCTCGTCTAGAGCTTGACTAGCAATTCGGCCTCCGTCCCAGTCCCAATCAAGCGGTGACATTTGTGTCGCGCGTACATAACTACGCACTCAAAATACCATGGGCATGGACGGAGGCACAGCAAGACCGTGGTCCATAATGTGGCTCAACTGCCCCTGGATCCGCATACCTTCCCCTTTTGTTTTTCATTTCAGGTTCTTCTCTTCCCGAGGCTTTTCTGATAACCTAATCATCAGACCTATCACGGGACGGATACACCAAGAAGGCAAGGAGCTCTGATGTACAAGGGAATCCCTAGATGCTCTCTGCTAATGATCATTATACTTGTTTTAAATACCCGCACGCAGCTCGACCTTGGTCATGGCATATCAAATAGCCTTATTTGCTTATCGCGTTACTTGTACAAATACGCCTTGACATATTAATCAAATTACAATGGAAAATAACTTGCGGCTCAATATTTACTTGATTGTTTCCTTGTCTTTGTATTTTTTTATCAATTGCACCCGCACACTCTGGTACACCTTAATTCGCTAGGGGCTTCATCATACCCCATAACACGGCAATGAAGTCCGTACACTTTTATAGTACAGTTCGGCACCCCGAACTTATAGCATTATATGCATCGGCTCCGAATCATGTCTTTGGTCATTAGTTGGGTTGCCCGGCTCCTGTGCTTACTACCTTACGTTCTGCTATGTCGGTTAGGGCAGTAAAGGGAGAACTACTGCGATTGTGTCCCAGTTCTTCCGGATGAGCACCTCAGTAGAGAAAGCCAAAAACTGACTGTCATGATGCGGCGAGAGCTGGTCAGCTGTTTGAGAGGTTTCAAATCCTTAGAGATTTTTCCTGCATTATGCGATGAGTCAGTTTTTATTCGATTAGGCGTGTATTACGCCCCAAGTTCGGACTTCCGAACACCAGGGGATGCACCAAAATTTTCGTTGTCAAATTCCTATGGCTAAGCGAGGGTGATAAAGCCGTATAGGCTGATTTCCTTGTTCGTTGTGCTAAACACCTCCTTTAAGGACCAAAATTTTGAGTAAAGAGTGTTTAGATTTATCCCGAACACCCCGTTACTATCTACATGGGGGCAGAGGCCGACGACTGGCCAACTCTCATATTTCATAAACGGTCGCAAAGGAGGTAAAATTTTAAGTAAACAAGCATTATATTACATAACGATCTTGTTTCACATTACATGAAAGGATAACATGAATGTTGTCATGGGAATAGGATATCCTTGGCACATAGCTCTGCCGCAAGGCGGGATCCCTCCAGGACACTGTCAAAATATAGTTCGGGTCAGTGGTGCTCCTTACCCTCAGGCGGCCCCTCGGTCATCAGCTTCGTGGCGTCCATCTTCGCCCGATGCATCTTAGTGCGGGCAAAGGCCATTCACGCGCGTTCGATACATACCGACCGCTTAATGGCTTCAAGCCGAGGGCAGTCGCTGAGAAGCCGCTTCATGAGTCCGAAGTAGCTGCTAGGCATGGCTACGGCAGGCCATAGCCGGATTATCAAATCCTTCATGGCTAGTTCGGCCGCTTTATGCAGCTCGACCAGTTGTTTCAGCTGATCGCTAAAGGCCACTGGATGTTCTGGTCCAAGGTTTGCGACCAGAACAACTTCTCCATTGAGCTCCCCTCTTCGGCTCGATAGAATTCCGCAGCGTCTGACACGCTACGCGGCAGATCCACAAACGCCCCTGGAGAGCTCCAAATCCGGGTAAGTAAAAGGAACCTTTCCTTCACATATCTGCTTTGCATAATGAAAGCCTTACCCGCCGTAATCTTCTTGGCCGCCTGGATTTCCTGGAGGGCCCCCCTGGGCTTCGGCTCGGGCATCTTGTGTGCTTTGGTAGGCCTTGGCAAGTTCGGACTCTTGATTCTTAAAATCGCGCTCCAAGGACTCGTACGTCTTTACGGCGTCCTGGAGCTCTTGCCGAACCTCATTGACCCAGGCCTCATGCTTTTCGCGTGCGGCCCGCTCCTCGGCCGCCTTGTCCTTGGCCTCGGCCAGCGCCTTCTTGAGGGCAGCTAATTCGGTCGTTGCCCCTAATAAAGTTCACGACACTTTAGTCAGCATGAATCATTCATCCTTCTTGAATATATACAAGGTTACTGCATACCTTGACTGTCCTCCAGCTGCTTCTTCACGTGGCCGAGCTCCTCCGTGACCCGCTCCAGATTCTGCTTCTGTCCGGAGACTTCTGCAGTGTGAGCGGTCGCAGCCAGCAGCGACGCCTGCTTATTCACATAGACATACCAGATTAGACTCCTGCAAAAATTATTTGATCCTCTGTCCAACTTTTCTTTCCGAACACTGGACAGAGCATCAGGGGCTACTATCTATACTGTGACATTCTTTTTCTAATTATGTTGCTTACCTCAAAGCCTGTTAGAAGGCTAGTGCAGGCTTTGGTCAATCCGCTTTGCGGACTGGACATTCCCAATCACCGTACCCATAAGGGTACGGTGTTTGTCAACAATGGAGGCGCCTTTCAGCACTTCCAGCAACCTGTCCGGTGCCTATGGTTGGACAGAGGTCACCGGCGGGGTAGGCGTGCCCCTTCCCTTCGAAGGGGGCTGTTCGCCTGATTCCGAAGCCGTAGGGGTCTCCAAAATTATATTCAAATGAGGGTCGAATTGAATATGGCCCCCATCGTCAGTATCCAAGGGGGTCTGCTCCCCCATGTGTCCGGCAGCCGAGGCTTGACGCTCTGGCGCCTCCCGTACGGCCGCCGGATTCTCTCCTGGACTGGGAATCCTTCGGGACGATGCTTCGGCGCCATCCAGGTCCCGAGGAGAGGTGGCCGACGGAAGGGTCCCGCTGTCCATCGCTGCTAGATCCAGCGAATCCTCTAAAGATAAGGACCACTCGAGGTGGGACTGAGCCGGAGTGCAAATGCATAATTTAAGCATATTAAAACAATAAATTAAAGAATTCGGATACAAATACGTGTCCGGACACTTACGATTCGGCCAGGGGCTTCTCCCTAGGCTTCCACTCCCAGCTGCTGTTGGTGGCCGCCGTGGAGCTGTCCGGAAAGGAAGCTTTTCCTTTCTTGGACGCCTCAGCCTCCAGATGCGTGGAGGCCATCCTTTTCTTTTTTTTCCTGCAGGGGGAGTGGATTTCTTCTTCCTCTTCTTCCTCGTCGTCTTCGGCGGAGGAGTGCACCTCGGCGTCTTCAGATGTCATGTCCGAAGTGCCCTTGCGGCGGAGACCACTTCTGGTCCCCTTGGCCTTCTTCTCCGGCACCTCGTAAGGTGCCGGAAACAACATCTTTGTCAGGAGCGGTGTTTCTGGGCCTTCAGGCAACGGAGCCGGACAGTCAATCCACTCCACTATCTCTGTCCAGTCCTGAAATAATTGATAGGGAGACTTAATTGCCTTCCTCGAATACGCGAGTAAAGGGTACACCTTGAAAACATGAGAGAACTTACCGGATTAGCAGGGTGAGTTAGGTCGTGCGCACGATACTCGTCCGTGGCCGGCGACACCTCATTGGACTTAAAGAGCACCTTCCAGATTTCTTCGTGCATCGTGTCGAAGAGCTCTAATAGGGTTTGGTGCTTGGCCGCATCAAACTTCCACAGATAGCATGTCCGGCTTTGGCACGGAAGAATCCGGCGGATGAGCATAACCTGGATTACGTTGACGAGCTTGACTTTCTTGATTATCATGCTCTAGATGCACGTCTAGAGTGCCGTTAGCTCATCCAAAGAGCCCCAGGCTAGGCCTTTCTCTTGCCAGGAGGTGAGCCGCATCGGGACTCCGGATCAGAACTAGGGGGCCGCCGCCCAATTGGTGTCACGCGGCTCGGTGATATAAAACCACCTCGACTGCCACCCTTTGATAGTCTCCACAAAGGAGCCTTCGGGCCAGGTGACATTGGGCATCTTGCCCACCATGGCGCCTCCGCACTCTCCTTGTTGGCTGCTCACCACCTTCGGCTTCACATTGAAGGTCTTCAGCCATAGGCCAAAGTGAGGTGGGATGCGGAGGAAGGCCTCGCACACGACAATAAATACCGAGATGTTGAGGATAGAGTTGGGGGCCAAATCATGGATGTCCAGCCCGTAGTAGTACATCACTCCGCAAACGAACGGGTGGAGGAGGAATCCCAGCCCGCGGACGAAGTGTGTGAGAAACACCACCCTTTCCTGGGGCTCCAGGGTGGGGACGATTTGTCCCTTGGCCGGAAGTCGATGAGCGATGTCCTTGGCCAGGTACCCGGCCTCCCGGAGCTCCTTGATGTCCTTCTTCTTGACAGAGGAGGCCATCCACTTGCCTCCTGCTCCGGATCCAGACATGATTGGAGTGCTTTTTTGGGCGGATAAGGCGAGAGCTTGGGCGCTGGAGCTCGAGAATGGATGGGCAGAGGAAGGAGAAGGTGTGGGTGAACAAGGATGAATCCTTATCCCTTTATAAAGGCAGTAAAAGTCATGTGCCTCCCTGCTTGCCTTAAAATTCGCCTATTCCCCAAGCGCCGTGCAGAAGACACGGTTGGGTTACCCATGCCCGTATTAATGAGAATCCCGTGATAAGGGGACACGATCTCTACTTCGACAAGACATGCCAATGAAACCGCACCTCGAAATACGGAGCGGCATGCTAAAAAAGGATTCAAATAATGCCCGGGCAGTGGCGTGATGTCACGCTACAAAAAGTTGACGGCGGATTGGACTCGTGAAATATTATACTCTCTACGGTTGTGCGTGGTACTTGTTTTGCAGAGCCAGACACGTTTTCTGTATTCGGAAGGCTATGTTGGAGTATACGGAGAAGGAACCCGCCTTGCAATGCCGAAGACAATCTACGCGCTGGACTCATCGTCATTGAAGCGTGGTTCAGGGGCTACTGAGGGAGTCCTGGACTAAGGGGTCCTCGGACAGATGGACTGTATACTTGGTCCGGACTGTTGGACTATGAAGATACAAGATAGAAGACTTCGTCCCGTGTCCAGATGGCACTCTCCTTTGCGTGGAAGGCAAGCTTGGCGATTTGGATATGTATATTCCTTTCTCTCTAACCGACTTTGTACAACCCTAGGCCCCTCCCGGTGTCTATATAAACCGGAGGGTTTAGACTTCTGAGGTTTAGCCACAACAATCATAACCTCATAGGCTAGACTTCTAGGGTTTAGCCATTATGATCTAGTGGTAGATCAACTCTTGCACTACTAGGGAAAAGCCTAGCAGCAGCGCGGGTTTTAGGCCTATCAGTAGCGCGGGAAGGAGCGCTACTGATAAGGCGCTACAGCTAAAGCTTAGCAATAGCGCGCCTAGACCCACTCTACTACTAAATTGACTTAGTAGTAGTGCTTCTTCAGAACAACGCTACTGGTAATTATTAGTAGCGCTTCTCCTTTCCCATGCTACTACTATTATTTAGTACTTTATTTCTTTTTTATTTCATGTTGTATTCATACACCTTTACACAAGTTTTCATACAACAGGAATTTAGAGATTGTTTTTACATCATAATGAGTTATTACATCACGGGGTGAAAGAACCGTGGACTAGCTTCAAGTGGATGTCCATCCACTTGAAACTAATCTGCGGTTCTTTCACCCAATGATATAATAATATCATCATCATCATCATATCATTAACAACTTATCATCATAATACATCATTGTCATATAACACCTCCTCAAGATCATCGTTTTCATCAATGACATCACATAGCAAATTGGTCACTAGTCGTAATCACAAGTACTCCTCATTATCAACTCTAACACATTACCACATAATAAACATATTGTACCTCATAGGACCTACTACATTCGATTAAGACCTACTACATTTTCTAAGGTAAAATAGCAAAAAAGAAGATAGCCCCTGACTCTCCATTATGGAGAATGGAGATTAGCCTGTCTCCACTTCTTGCCTTTTGCTGAATGTTACTTCCAAGAACCTCCTTGCGAATGTCCATACATTTCTTCCATTCTTTGATGAACATGTGTTGACCGGTTTTAGAAATCCGACATGCACAGGTGAGCTCCCTAGATTTACCTGGCAGTATGTTCAGAACTATAAGGCGACTATTTAGATACATCAGATGAGGCACACAATCCATCGGGAGTTTCTGTTGAAAAACATAGTAATAACTTCGTAGTTAGCAATGATGTACTAGTTTTAGAAGTATGCAAAAGATGCATGGATGTTGTAATAGTAAAAAATCTTACCAGGGTATCTCCAGAGAAGTTACCATGGTTCAACACGTGCACTAGTGGCACGTATTCACCATAATTTGGAGGAGTTCAATAATAGTTATTGTAATCCTCAAGAAGAGTACAAAATGCAATCAGATGATTTTTCTCCTTATAAGTTAATTCGGAGCCATCGGTGTAATGGGTTTTGTCTACCATCTTCCGCACAGTCTTTGAAGAATCAAAATAAGCTGTCAATGGAAATAAGCTGTCAACTATTTTGAAATAAACAATATAAATTAGTTAATAACTATGTTTGAGAAACTCACATTGTGGTACAATCGGAAGCCTATCAACAAGGACCCAAATGTACATATTGTCTTGCTCGATGTCAAGATCACCAAGATCCATGGTGACAATCATACCCTCATAAAAACCATACATTTGCAAAGTTCTTCCCAATTTTGGCAGCCAAAATGGGTTACGCTCTGAGCATTGCACAGATTTACTTCAAAATCCATATCATGATGGGTCATTAAGTGTATTTTCTTTGTTTCAAAATTTTCATGGTCTTCAAAACCCATCCTCTCCAACACATAGCGTCTTGCATGGCATGGGGTAAGCTAGTCGAATTGTAAAAGATGAAAACTAGACGTTGAAATAGTTGAAGTCATGCTTAATTACGAAAAAAACACTTGTCATTGTTGCGTACCGTTTCAACATCGAAGGTCTCCTCGAGCTTAATGCCGAAGCGCCAATCTTCGTCCAGCTCAACAAACATGTCGCACATACCTCGATCGTCATGGCACCAGCTGCACTCCCCCGGGAGACTGTCGTTGTCCGAGTATGACATTTCCTACGTTCATAATTCAAAGATTAAACTTGTACAATTAAATATATGTACTAAAAACCCTAAATTAGATCATTATTTTTTGAGAAAATCCAGGCCACTCGATATTTCCTACATATTCTAGAACAAGTCATGCCAGAATTCACGAAAAAATCTGGCATGACCTTTGCTAAAAAAGGACATATCGAGCGCCTGAAATTTGCCGGAACGGAAATTAATCAACACTCTGGCAAAACATAGGCCACTCGGAGGTGTAAACTGAACATGAACGGCCACTTGGGCAACCACACGTCCTATTTGAGCAACACAAGATATACAAGGATATTTGGCTGGTCTCACCTCGATGTCGGAGGGGGTTGGTGACTGGGACGACGGCGGGGATGTCGGAGGGGGTCGGTGACGGGGACGACGGTGGTCACCTGAAACCGTATAAGTTATCACTAATACATCCCGAATAATTGCTTAAACTAAAAAATAACAACAAATATGACATATTCTACTAGTTTTATTAATTCAACTAGTTCTTACTGAATATAAACTTACTATAAATAGAAAAAAACTAGTTCTTTCTAAAAATAAAGTAGTTCAACTAGTTATATTAATTATCTTACTAAAAATACATTAGTTCTATAAATTCAAATAGTTCAACTAGTTTATTAATTTACTTACTAAACTAGTTCAACTACAACTAAAGTAGTTCAACTACAACTACTATTAATCATACTGCCCTAGTTAACTAGTACCATCACTACTAGTAATTAACATCTACTACTACTAAAAATCTTTAGTTATGAACCCTACATTAACATCTACTACTACTAAACAACATCTAGTACTAACTAAACAGAGAGAAAAAGTGGGTGGGGGCGACGGAGAGGTAGGGGCGGCGAGGGCGGGATCGGGATCGGAAGGCGGCGGTGCTGGGTGGGCTCGGGTGGCGGCGGTGAGGTCGAGGGCGGTGGGAGGAGGGCTGCCGGCGGAGGAGGGAGGAGGGGCGGCCGTAGGCAGAGGGAGGAGGGCGGCGGAGGAGGGAGGGGCGGCCACAGGCGGAGGGAGGATGTGCGAGGAGGAGGGAGGAGGGACGAAAGGAGGGGAGTACCTCGGCGGCGGACGGACGAAGGTGGCGGCGGCGACGATGCACGACCACGGTTATCGGCACGCGGGCGAGAGTGAGAGTGTGAGTGAGAGAGAGGGTCAGTCGTGCGCGTGGGGATAAGGTAGGGATAGTTGTAGCGCGTTTGCCAAAACGCGCTACAGCTAATCTGAATAGCAGTAGCGATGTGCGTTGTTACGCGCTACTGCTAAGTTGGACTACCAGTAGTGCTTTGCAGATAAACCGCTACTGCTAAGTGCAACTATACAAAAATACGTCAATGCAAAAATACATTGGCCATCAATGATCTTTTTGTGTACAATCTGAATTGTCAATATGAGTCCTCTCCAGTAGGAACCGGAGAGGACTCATATTGCGGCCACAAATTTTACACATAGAGTTCAGTGAAGACCAACTGGTTGTGATAGTCTCACAAATAGCATATTTAAGGTGGTAAACACTCTCTTCACGGAGTGAGGTGGGACTAAACTTGTGGGTTGATCTTAGCAGTAGCGGTTTTCTTCAAAGCACGCTGCTGCTAAATTCTATAGCAGTCGCGCGGTTCAGTATAGGGCGCTACTGCTATAACTAGCGGGGGGGCAAGGTCATGGCAATTAGAGCAATAGCGCGGTTTGGCGTGGACGCGCTACTGCTATTTTCCTTTCAGCAGCGCGTTTTGTTATCACGCGCTGCTGCTAAATAGCAGTAGCGTTGTATTTTGAGGAGCGCTGCTAGTAAGATTCTGTGTATAGGCTTTTCCCTAGTAGTGTTGTAATACTCATATTCATCAAGGTCAATCAAGAAGGAAGTAGGGTATTACCTCCATAGAGAGGGCCCGAACCTGGGTAAACATTTTGTCCCCCGCCTCCTGTTACCATTAGCCTTAGACGCACAGTTCGCGACCCCCTACCCGAGATCCGTCGGTTTTGACACTGACAGTTGCCACCTCAGTTCTCTCACGTCCATGACGTCTTCCATGTGTCGCAACTTCGTCGATGCTTCAAGGATCCGGAACGTGAAGTGGATCCGGGACTGATTGAAGTGCAAGATGACCTCACTTATAAAGAGCATCTGATCTGCATTCTTGAAGAAGCTGAACGTTGAACCCGCCACAAGGTTACCAAGTTCCTCAAGGTGCAATGGTCAAATCATACTAAAGATGAAGCCACTTGGGAACGCGAGGATAACCTCCGTGCTGAATACCCCGATCTTTTCCCTTCTACCTCTTAATACTCGAGACGAGAGTTTCTTTTTGACGAGGAGAGTTGTAACACCCGAGTGTAATGATGATACAGTAACCCCTGGGGTTAAGTTAATCATTTTGCTAAACAACTGTTTGATCATCCTTGGTTCTCTCTCATTTCAAATTCTAGTTGAATTCAATTTCAAATTATGAGTGAAATTCAAAATTGCTCAAACATGAAAACTAAAATGTTCATCATGTGCCAAATAATCCATAACTAATGTTAGTGGTGAACCAACATTTTTGCAAAATATTTAAGTGGCCTAAACTACTTAAAATAGTGACCTAAGCGATAAATTAAATGCCTTTTTAATTTAAAAAAATTGCAAACTTTTGCAAAACCCTCACTATATTTTTTGTGGTTGTGCACAATAATTCTTTGAATGTTGTGGCCAGTGGCATATTTTTGCAATGTCAATGGTGGCTAAAATAAGAAAAACAAAAAAGGGAAAAAGAAAAGGAAAGAAAAAAGGGTGCGAGAGCCCCTGGCCTCCCCTTGGGCCTCGGCCATCCCAAGAGGCCCAGCTGGCCCGGCCCACCTGCCTCCCAGTCGCCTCCTCCCCTCACACTGTTCCCCGACCCAAGCAGCTACAGGGGCTCGTCGCCACCCAACCACCCGGCCGGCAACGCCACGGGTGGATAAGAGCCTCCTTCCGGCTCCTCGAGTCCTCCCCCGCCTACCTCCACCCACTCCCCACTCGCCCACTTGCCCCCTCTCTCCCTTGTCGCCCTCTCTCTCGCCTAGATCCGCCACAACCACCACCGCAGTCGCCGTGGACGGCCTCGTCTGCGTGGCCATCATGCACCTCGCTAGCTGAGATCGCGCCAGAAGCCTCGCCTGCTTCCTCTCCGGCGCAAGCTGGGCGACGCTACATCGCCGCATCTCTGTCATCCTCTTCCTTGGACCCGCCAGATGCCGTTGTTGATCCCATCGCCTCCATTGCATCACCATCTTCCCCGGGCCTTCCCTGCAACGGCAGTGAGCCACTGCCCTCCTCCTCCTCCCGTTATCTTGTCACAGTCGCCGTCTCCCTCTGCTGCCTGGCGGCGTGCTCCGCCTGCGCCTCGCAAGCGCAAGTGCCCCTCCCCCTCTGATACTGCTTTGCTGCTACCGTCGTTGGGTCCCGCATGCCGCGCGTGCTCGCCTAGCCCCGAGCCAGCCACCCCGGCCACGCTCTGCGCGCCCGCCGCCCTACTGCTCCGTGCCCCGAACAGTCGCGCGTAGCGCCATCCTAGCGAGCTCCTACCGCCACCGTCCGCCATGGCCCGAGCTCGCCCGTGCCCGCCTGCCCTACTCCCGCTCGTGCTCGACCGCTCGCTGCCGCTCATGCCCCTCCCGTGTTGCTCGCGCTCGTGCCACCGCCTCACCCGCTTTGGTCGCCACCTCCCCGCTCGACCTCACCACTGCTCCGGCCACCCACCACCCCAGTCGAGGTCGCAGATGGATACACGGCACTGCCCCGTCCCGTAGCACCCGCCCACGCACAAAATGATCGCCGGAATGGCGATTCCGGCGAGGTCCGGCACCCCTCCGCCGCGGGAACGCTCGTCGGGGATCCCCAAACGCCGGCGCCGACGTGGACGTCCAGGTCCACCTCGCTAGGTCACTGCCCCGTGGCCCCTGGAGCCCGGCTGGCCCTGTTGACCCAGTCAATGGCTGACTGGGCATCGCCCAGTCACTGCCGGTGGGTCCCCCGTGGGCCCCGGTGACAGGTCAACTAGTCTGTTAACCGCTGATGTAGTAATGATGTCATATTGTCCTTTTCTGTCGAATGAAGTAGTTAAAATAATTATAGAATATGTTTAAAACTAAGAGAATTAATAGAAATTAAACCGTAGCTCCGATGAAAATGTTTTATATATGAAAGTTGCTCAGAACGGTGAGATGAATCTGATCGTGTCCTCTGTTTCCATGTCTGAATCCTCAACATAGGTGAACCCGTAACTTTTAGCCTGATTCAAGTAGATGAATAGTGCATATACACCGGCTAATAAATTCAACTTAAAACCTGAAATAACTAATATGACCTAGACATATCTTTAGGCAACCCTCACTGCACGTTAGCATATCATACTCTGTGTTGCATATGATTGATGTGTATTTATTTGTTTCCTCCCTTCTTCTCTCCTGGTAGATCCCGATAACGATGTAGACCTCATGACCAACGCAGCTCCGGAGACCGACGACAGCATTGACGACCCTGCCTTTGCTGCAGAGTAACCAGGCAAGCAAACACTACAAAAAAAGTCACATCCGTGACATTTTGGGCCGAACGGATTTTTTCTAGCATACATATGACACTTCTATGATGATAATTGTGACAAAACCCGGTATCATCATAGATGTGGTGGGCTCCTACTTCTATGACAAAAAATCATGACAGTAAATGGGCTTTTCGTCCTGGGCGGGCCGGAGACGCAGCTGCATGACATTCTTTGGGCCGTCCATGACGGAAAAAACCATGGTAGAAGCGAGGGGGAGGAAAATTTCGGGGAGTTGCCGGTTATGGTGGGAGGTCAGGAGCCGAGCGATGCGCGTTTCTCTCGTACACGTACGCGCGTGTGTGCAAGGCGTTGGCTCTAACTGAACCCAAGCGAGGCGTTGGGCTCTAACTGAACACGAGCGATTGCACTGCAGGCTACGTGTTACTGAACCCAAGTGATCGATCGATGGCTATTAACTGAAACCGATCGAGCGATTCCTTTGCTACTGCTGCTAACTGAAGCCGATCGATTGTGTGAACAGTGAGCGTTGCGGGGGGGTTTGGATGAACAGTGAGCGGTGGCGTTGCCTCTGGATGGACAGGACCCTGTGGTGTGGAGGGCTGGATGAACAGTAGACGGTGGAGGGGTGCACGTGGAGTGGTGGTTGACCAGGACCCCGTGGTGTGGAGGGCTGGATGAACAGTAGACGGTGGAGGGGTGGTTGAACAATAGCCGATGGAGTAGCGGGCGCTAGAGGCTGGATGAACAGGAGCCCGTGGAGGCTGGAGGAGGTCGACGGTAGCCCGTGGAGGCTGGAGGAGGTCGACGGTGGAGATGAACAGTATCCCGTGGAGTCCCGTTTTGCGGTACGCCACACCCCTCCCGATGAACAGGACCCCCGTTTCGACCGTAGAAGGTCCGTTTCGTCCGTTTTGCAGTACGCCACACCCCTCCCGATCAACAGGACCCCCATTTCGACCGTAGGAGGTCCGTTTCCTCTGTTTTGCAGTACGCCACACCCCTCCTGATCAACAGGACTCCCGTTTCGACCGTAGGAAGTCCGTTTCCTCCGTTTTGCGGTACGCCACACCCTCCCGATCAACAGGACCCCGTTCCGAATGTAGGAGGTCCGTTTCCTCCATTGTGCGGTACGCCAGGCCTCGTTTCCATCGCCTGTTCCGTCCAAGCCCTCCCGATGAACACGACCACGCATTCCGTTTCGACCAAGCTGGTTGGCTCCCACGTGTTCCGTTGCCTCCCGATGAACACGACGCATTTCGTTGCCTCCCGATGAACACGATGCATTCTATTGCCTCCTGATGAACACGACGATGACGCTGTTTCTCCATTCTGACCCAGCCATGTACACGAGCCCTAGCTGTACGTACACATACGTGGCCGTATTTTCTTTCTTGCACCCTGGCCGCTGTACGTACGTGTACATGGTACGTTCGCGCCTCTACTACGACACGTACGCGCCTCTACTACGACACGTGCGCGCCTCTACATCGACCAGTATATATGTACGTACACGTTCGCGACCAGAATGACAATGCTACGTACGCTTCGACCAGGTGGGTCCCGACTGTGAGGCACTTCCTTGCGTGCGAAGATGTAGCTGGTGGGTCCCAGCAGTTAGGGGGGCGAATCATTTTTTTTGCCCAGACGCACTTCCTTGCGTGCGAAGATGTAGCTGGTGGGTCCCAGCAGTCAGGGGGGCGAATCCTTTTTTTTCCCAGATGCACTTCCTTGCGTGCGAAGATGTAGCTGGTGGGTCCCATCAGTCAGGGGGAAATGTTTTTTTTGCGAAATACAGTTGCCCGTCTGGTGGGTCCCAGCTGTCAGGTGGAGGAATCATTATTTTCCGCGTAATAAGAAGGCACTTCCTTGTTGCGGCCGTGGACCCAGCTGTCAACCTCTCCACGTATAGTCCACGTACGATGGAAGTAGTTCCTTGACCACGTTGACCACACCGCGCCGAAAGCACCAGGGTGGTGGACGATGGCGAGGCCTAGGAAGGGGACGACGGGGAGCCGGGGAAGACTTGGCAGTGGAAGCCCGCGCGGAAAGGAGTACAAGGGTTCACTGGTTCGGCTGCGGTGTGAGGCTGCCGTCGCTGCAGGGCCTGGCCAGCGGTGGGAATAGTAGGGGCGGTGAGGCCTCCGCGGCAGTACAGCCGGCCACGGGAGGCAGGAGCATGCGGCGCGACCGACGCTGCTTTGGGTGGTTGGAGCAAGAATACCAGAGGTTGAAGAAGCACTACGGCCGTTGGATGGATATCGTACGGTCACTGGAGCTAAAATCGTTCATATTGACTAAAGTTGACAAAGGGCCCCGTCCCAGTCAACTTAGTAGGCCCACAAGTCAGCCTCCCACCATGGTGGGTCCCAGCTAGCAGGGGGAGTATTCATTTTTTTGTGCGTAATAAGGAGGCACTTGCAGTGGGTCCGAGCTGACAGCGGGGGGAACGTTTTTTCAGTGAAATACACTGGCCCGTCTGGTGGGTCCCAGCAGTTAGGGGAGAATCGTTTTTTCGTGAAATAAGGTGGCCCGTCCGGTGGGTCCCTGCTGTCAGGTGGAGGAATAATTATTTTGCGCGTAATGAGGAGGCACTTCCTTGCGGCCGCCTGGACCCAGCTGTCAGCCTCTCCACGTACAGTACTCTTCCGATGGAAGTCAATCGTTGACCACGTTGACCACGCCGCGCCGAGAGCACCAGGTCGGTGGTTTGGACGACGTCGAGGCCTAGGAAGGGGACAACACGGAGCCGGGGAAGACGCGGCAGTGGAAGCCCGCGCGGAGAGGAGTACGAGGGTTCACTGGTTCGGCTGTGGTGTGAGGCTGCCGTCGCTGTAGAACCGGGGGTGTGGGTGAGTAGAGGGATGGCCTGGCCAGCGGTGGGAGTAGTATGGGGCGGTGAGGCCTCCGCGGTATCACAGCCGGCCACGGGAGGCAGGAGCTGAAGGAAATATGCCCTAGAGGCAATAATAAAGTTATTATTTATTTCGTTATATCATGATAAATGTTTATTATTCATGCTAGAATTGTATTAACCGGAAACATAATACATGTGTGAATATATAGACAAACAGAGTGTCACTAGTATGCCTCTACTTGACTAGCTTGTTAATCAAAGATGGTTATGTTTCCTAACCATGGACAAAGAGTTGTTATTTGATTAACGGGATCACATCATTAGTTGAATGATCTGATTGACATGACCCATTCCGTTAGCTTAGCACCCGATCGTTTAGTATGTTGCTATTGCTTTCTTCATGACTTATACATGTTCCTCTGACTACGAGATTATGCAACTCCCGTTTACCGGAGGAACACTTTGTGTGCTACCAAACGTCACAACGTAACTGGGTGATTATAACGGTGCTCTACAGGTGTCTCCAAAGGTACTTGTTGGGTTGGCGTATTTCGAGATTAGGATTTGTCACTCCGAATGTCAGAGAGGTATCTCTGGGCCCTCTCGGTAATGCACATCACTTAAGCCTTGCAAGCATTGCAACTAATGAGTTAGTTGCGAGATGATGTATTACGGAACGAGTAAAGAGACTTGCCGGTAACGAGATTGAACTAGGTATTGGATACCGACGATCGAATCTCGGGCAAGTAACATACCGATGACAAAGGGAACAACGTATGTTGTTATGCGGTCTGACCGATAAAGATCTTCGTAGAATATGTAGGAACCAATATGGGCATCCCGGTCCCGCTATTGGTTATTGACCGGAGACGTGTCTCGGTCATGTATACATTGTTCTCGAACCATAGGGTCCGCACGCTTAAGGTTTCGATGACAGTTTTATTATGAGTTTATGAGTTTTGATGTACCGAAGGAGTTCGGAGTCCCGGATGAGATCGGGGACATGTCGAGGAGTCTCGAAATGGTCGAGACGTAAAGATCGATATATTGGACGACTATATTCGGAGTTCGGAAAGGTTCCGAGTGATTCGGGTATTTATCGGAGTATCGGAGAGTTACGGGAATTCGCCGGGGAGAAGTATTGGGCCTTATTGGGCCATACGGGAAAGAGAAAGGGGCTGCCTAGGGCAGGCCGCGCGCCCCCCATGGCCTAGTCCGAATTGCACTAGGGGGAGGGGCCGCACCCCCTCCTTCCTTCCCTTCTCTCTTCCCCTTCCTTGTCTCCTACTCCTACTACTTGGAAGGTCTCCTAGTTGGACTAGGAAAGGGGGAATCCTACTCCCGGTGGGAGTAGGACTCCCATAGGGCGCGCCATAGAGAGGGCCGGCCCTCCCCTCCTCCACTCCTTTATATACGGGGGCAGGGGGCACCCCATAGACACAAGTTGATCATCGTGATCGTTCCTTAGCCATGTGCGGTGCCCCCCTCCACGATATTACACCTCGGTTATATTGTAGCGGTGCTTAGGCGAAGCCCTGCGACAGTTAAACATCAAGATCGTCACCATGCCGCCGTGCTGACGGAACTCCTCCCCATGCCTCTGCTGGATCGGAGTACGGGGTGCGTCATCGAGCTGTACGTGTGTCAAGAACTCGGAGGTGCCGGAGTAACGGTGCTTGGATCGGTTGGACCGGGAAGACGTACGACTACTTCCTCTATGTTGCGTCAACGCTTCTTCTTCGGTCTACGAGGGTATGTAGACAACACTCTCCCCTCTCGTTGCTATGCATCACCATGATCTTGCGTGTGCGTAGGAAATTTTTGAAATTACTACGTTCCCCAACAGTGGCATCCGAGCCTAGGTTTTATGCGTTGATGTTATATGCACGAGTAGAACACAAGTGAGTTGTGGGCGATACAAGTCATACTGCTTACCAGCATGTCATACTTTGGTTCAGCGGTATTGTTGGATGAAGCGGCCCGGACCGACATTACACGTACGCTTACGCGAGACTGGTTTTACCGTCGTGCTTTGCACACAGGTGACTAGCGGGTGTCTGTTTCTCCAACTTTAGTTGAACCGAGTGTGGCTACGCCCGGTCCTTGCAAAGGTTAAAACAGCACTAACTTGACGAACTATCGTTGTGGTTTTGATGCGTAGGTAAGAATGGTTCTTGCACAGCCCGTAGCAGCCACGTAAAACTTGCAACAACAAAGTAGAGGACGTCTAACTTGTTTTTGCAGGGCATGTTGTGATGTGATATGGTCAAGACGTGATGAGATATAAGTTGTTGTATGAGATGATCATGTTTTGTTGAAGTTATCGGCAACTGGCAGAAGCTCTATGGTTGTCTCTTTGTTGCATAAGATGCAAGTGCCAAATAATTGCTTTACTTTATTGCTATGCGATAGCAATAGTTGCAAGAGCAATAGTTGGCGAGACGACCATGTGATGACACATTGATATAGATCAAGATGATGAAGATCATGGTGTCGTGCCGGTGACGATAGAGATCACGACAGTACTTTGGAGATGGATATCAAAGGCGCAAGATGATCATGGCCATATCATGTCACATATTTTGATTGCATATGATGTTTATCTATTATACATCTTATTCTTGCTTTGATTGATGGTAGCATTTTAAGATGATCTCTCACTAATTATCAAGAAGTGTTCTCCCTGAGTATGCACCGTTGCCAAAGTTCGTCGTGCCCAGATACCACGTGATGATCGAGTGTGATAAGCTCTACATCCATCTACAACGGGTGCAAGCCAGTTTTGCACACGCGGAATACTCAGGTTAAACTTGACGAGCCTAGCATATGCAGATATGGCCTCGAAGCACGGAGACCGAAACGTCGAGCGTGAATCATATAATAGATATGATCAACATAGTGATGTTCACCATTGAAAACTACTCCATCTCACGTGATGATCGGTTATGGTTTAGTTGATTTGGATCACGTGATCACTTAGATGACTAGAGAGATGTCTGTCTAAGTGGGAGTTCTTAAGTAATATGATTAATTGAACATAAATTTATCATGAACTTAGTCCTGGTAGTATTTTGCAAATTATGTTGTAGATCAATAGCTCGCGTTGTTGCTTTCATATGTTTATTTTGATATGTTCCTAGAGAAAATTGTGTTGAAAGATGTTAGTAGCAATGATGCGGATTGGATCCGTGATCTGAGGTTTATCCTCATTGCTGCACAGAAGAATTATGTCCTTAATGCACCGCTAGGTGACAGACCTATTGCAGGAGCAGATGCAGATGTTATGAACGTTTGGCTAAGCTCAATATGATGACTACTTGATAGTTTAGTGCACCATGCTTAACTGCTTAGAATCGGGACTTCAAGGACGTTTTGAACGTCATGGACCATATGAGATGTTCCAGAAATTGAAGTTGATATTTCAAGCAAATACCCGAGTTGAGAGATATGAAGTCTCCAACAAGTTCTATAGCTAAAAGATGGAGGAGAATCGCTCAACTAGTGAGCATGTGCTCAGATTGTCTGGGTACTTCAATCGCTTGAATCAAGTGGGAGTTTATCTTCCAGATAAGATAGTGATTGACAGAGTTCTCTAGTCACCATCACCAAGTTAGTAGAACTTCGTGATGAACTATAGTATACAAAGGATGACGAAAATGATTCCCGAGCTCTTCGTGATGTTGAAATCAACGAAGGTAGAAATCAAGAAAGAGAATCAAGTGTTGATGATTGACAAGACCACTAGTTTCAAGAAAAGGGCAAAGGGAAAGAAAGGGAACTTCAAGTGGAAAGACAAGCAAGTTGTCACTCCCGTGAAGAAGACCAAAGCTGGACCAAAGCCTGAAACTGAGTGCTTACACTGCAAAGGAAATGGTCACTGGAAGCGGAAATGCCCTGAATATTTGGTGGATAATAAGGATGGCAAAGTGAACAAGGATATATTTGATATACAGGTTATTGATGTGTGCCTTACTAGTGTTTATAGTAGCCCCTGAGTATTTGATACTTGTTCGGTTGCTAAGATTAGTAACTCGAAACAGGAGTTATAGAATAAACAGAGACTAGTTGAAGGGGAAGTGACGATGAATGTTGGAAGTAGTTCCAAGATTGATATGATCATCATCGAACACTCCCTATACTTTCGGGATTAGTGTTAAACCTAAATAAATGTTATTTGGCGTTTGCGTTGAGCACGAATATGAGTTGATCATGTTTATTGCGATACGGTTATTCATTTGAAGTTAAAGAATAATTGTTATTCTGTTTACATGGATAAGACCTTCGATGGTTATACACCCAATGAAAATAGTTTGTTGGATCTCGATCGTAGTGATACACATATTCATAATATTGATGCCAAAAGATGCAAAGTTAATAATGATAGTGCAACTTATTTGTGGCACTGCCGTTTGGGTCATATCGGTGTAAAGCGCATGAAGAAACTCCATGCTGATGGGATTTCGGAATCACTTGATTATGAATCACTTGACGCTTGCGAACCATGCCTCATGGGCAAGATGACTAAGACTCCGTTCTCCGGAACAGTGGAGCAAGCAACTGACTTATTGGAAATAATAAATACTGATGTATGCGATCCGATGAGTGTTAAGGCTCGCGGCGGGTATCGTTATTTTCTGACCTTCACAGATGATTTGAGCAGATATGGGTATATCTACTTGATGAAACATAAGTCTGAAACATTTGAAAAGTTCAAAGAATTTCAGAGTGAAGTGGAAAATCATCGTGACAAGAAAATAAGGTTTCTACGATCTGATCGCGGAGACAAACATTTGAGTTAAGAGTTTGGTCTTCAATTAAAACAATGTGGAATAGTTTCACGAATTCATGCCACCTGGAACACCACATAATAATGGTGTGTCTGAACGTCATAACCATACTTTATTGGATATAGTACAATTTATGATGTTTCTTACCGATTTACCAATATCGTTTTGGGATCATGCATTAGAGACAGATGCATTCACGTTAAATAGGGCACCATCTAAATCCGTTGAGACGACACTATATGAACTGTGGTTTAGCAAGAAACCAAAGTTGTCGTTTCTTAAAGTTTGGGGTTGTGATGCTTATGTGAAAAAGTTTCATCTTGATAAGCTCAAACCAAAATCGGAAAAATGTGTCTTCATAGAATACCCAAAGGAGACAGTTGGGTACACCTTCTATCACAGATCCGAGGGCAAGACATTCGTTGCTAAGAATGGATCCTTTCTAGAGAAGGAGTTTCTCTCGAAAGAAGTGAGTGGGAGGAAAGTAGAACTTGATGAGGTAACTATACCTATTCCCTTATTGGAAAGTAGTTCATCACAGAAATCTGTTCTTGTGACTACTATACCAATTAGTGAGGAAGCTAATGATGATGATCATGTAACTTCAGATCAAGTTACTACCGAACCTCGTAGGTAAAACAGAGTGAGATCCGCACCAGAGTGGTACGGTAATCCTGTTGTGGAGGTCGTGTTACTTGACCATGACAAACCTACGAACTATGAGGAAGCGATGATGAGCCCAGATTCCGCAAAATGGCTTAAGGCCATGAAATCTAAGATGGGATCCATGTATGAGAACAAAGTGTGGACTTTGGTGGAGTTGCCCGATGATCGGCAAGCCATATTGTATAAATGGATCTTCAAGAGGAAGACGGACGCTGATAGTATTGTTATTATCTACAAAGCTAGAATTGTCGCAAAAGGTTTTCGACAAGTTCAAAGTGTTGACTACGATGAGAGTTTCTCACTCGTATCTAGGCTTAAGTCTGTCCGAATCATGTTAGCAATTGCCGCATTTTTATGAAATCTGGCAAATGGATAAACAAAACTACATTCCTTAATGGATTTAAAGAAGAGTTGTATATGATGCAACCAGAAGGTTTTGTCAATCCTAAAGGTGCTGACAAAATACGCAAGCTCCAGCGATCCATCTATGGACTGGTGCAAGCATCTCGGAGTTGGAATATACACTTTGATAAGTTGATCAAAGCATATAGTTTTATACAGACTTGCGGTGAAGCCTGTATTTACTAGAAAGTGAGTGGGAGCACTACAACATTTCTGATAAGTATATGTGAATGACATATTGTAGATCGGAAATAATGTAGAATTATTCTGCAAAGCATAAAGGAGTGTTTGAAAGGAGTTTTTTCAAAGAAAGACCTCAGTGAAGCTGCTTACATATTGAGCATCAAGATCTATAGAGATAGATCAAGACGCTTGATAAGTTTTTTCAGTGAGTACATACCTTGACAAGATTTTGAAGTAGTTCAAGATGGAACAATCAAAGAAAGAGTTCTTGCCTGTTTTACAAGGTGTGAAATTGAGTAAGACTCAAAACCCGACCACGGCAGAAGATAGAAAGAGAATGAAAGCCATTCCCTATGCCTTGGCCATAGGTTCTATAAAGTATGCCATGCTGTGTACCAGATCTATTGTATACCCTACACTGAGTTTGGCAAGGGAGTACAATAGTGATCTAGGAGTAGATCACTGGACAACGGTCAAAATTATCCTTAGTGGAATAAGGATATGTTTCTCGATTATGGAAGTGACAAAAGGTTCGTCGTAAAGGGTTACGTCGATGCAAGTTTTGACACTGATCCAGATGACTCTAAGTCTTAATCTGGATACATATTGAAAGTGGGAGCAATTAGCTAGAGTAGCTCCGTGCAGAGTATTGTAGACATAGAATATTTGCAAAATACATACGGCTCTGAATGTGACAGACCCGTTGACTAAACTTCTCTCACGAGCAAAACATGATCATACCTTTGTACTCTTTGGGTGTTAATCACATAGCGATGTGAACTAGATTATTGACTCGAGTAAACCCTTTGGGTGTTGGTCACATGACGATGTGAACTATGGGTATTAATCACATACAGATGTGAATATTGGTGTTAAATCACATGGTGATGTGAACTAGATTATTGACTCTAGTGCAAGTGGGAGACTGAAGGAAATATGCCCTAGAGGCAATAATAAAGTTATTATTTATTTCCTTATATCATGATAAATGTTTATTATTCATGCTAGAATTGTATTAACCGGAAACATAATACATGTGTGAATATATAGACAAACCGAGTGTCACTAGTATGCCTCTACTTGACTAGCTTGTTAATCAAAGATGGTTATGTTTCCTAAGCATGGACAAAGAGTTGTTATTTGATTAACGGGATCACATCATTAGTTGAATGATCTGATTGACATGACCCATTCCGTTAGCTTAGCACCCGATCGTTTAGTATGTTGCTATTGCTTTCTTCATGACTTATACATGTTCCTATGACTATGAGATTATGCAACTCCCGTTTACCGGAGGAACACTTTGTGTGCTACCAAAAGTCACAACGTAACTGGGTGATTATAAAGGTGCTCTACAGGTGTCTCCAAAGGTACTTGTTGGGCTGGCGTATTTCGAGATTAGGATTTGTCACTCCGAATGTCGGAGAGGTATCTCTGGGCCCTCTCGGTAATGCACATCACTTAAGCCTTGCAAGCATTGCAACTAATAAGTTAGTTGCAAGATGATGTATTACGGAACGAGTAAAGAGACTTGCCAGTAACAAGATTGAACTAGGTATTGGATACCGACGATCGAATCTCGGGCAAGTAACATACCGATGACAAAGGGAACAACGTATTTTGTTATGCGGTCTGACCGATAAAGATCTTTGTAGAATATGTAGGAACCAATATGGGCATCCAGGTCCCGCTATTGGTTATTGACCGGAGACGTGTCTCGGTCATGTCTACATTGTTCTCGAACCTATGGTCCGCACGCTTAAGGTCTCGATGACAGTTTTATTATGAGTTTTTGAGTTTTGTTGTACCGAAGGAGTTCGGAGTCCCGGATGAGATCGGGGACATGACAAGGAGTCTCTAAATGGTCGAGACGTAAAGATCGATATATTGGATGACTATATTTGGAGTTCGGAAAGGTTCCGAGTGATTCGGGTATTTATCGGAGTACCGGAGAGTTACGGGAATTCGCCGGGGAGAAGTATTGGGCTTTATTGGGCCATACGGGAAAGAGAAAGGGGCTGCCTAGGGCAGGCCGTGCGCCCCCCATGGCCTAGTCCGAATTGGACTAGGGGGAGGGGCCGCACCCCCTCCTTCCTTCCCTTCTCTCTTCCCCTTCCTTGTCTCCTACTCCTACTACTTGGAAGGTCTCCTAGTTGGACTAGGAAAGGGGGAATCCTACTCCCGGTGGGAGTAGGACTCCCCTAGGGCGTGCCATATTGAGGGCCGGCCCTTCCCTCCTCCACTCCTTTATATACGGGGGCAGGGGCACCCCATAGACACAAGTTGATCATCGTGATCGTTCCTTAGCCGTGTGCGGTGCCCCCCTCCACGATATTACACCTCGGTTATATTGTAGCGGTGCTTAGGCGAAGCCCTGCGATAGTTAAATATCAAGATCGTCACCATGCCATCGTGCTGACGGAACTCCTCCCCGTACCTCTGCTGGATCGGAGTACGGAGTGCGTCATCGAGCTGTACGTGTGTCAAGAACTCGGAGGTGCCGTAGTAACGGTGCTTGGATCGGTTGGACCGGGAAGACGTATGACTACTTCCTCTACGTTGCGTCAACGCTTCCGCTTCCGTCTACGAGGGTACGTAGACAACACTCTCCCCTCTCGTTGCTATGCATCACCATGATCTTGCGTGTGCGTAGGAAATTTTTGAAATTACTACGTTCCCCAACAGGAGCACGCGATACGACCGGCGCTGCTTTGGGCGGCTGGAGCAAGAAGACCAGAGGTTGAAGAAGCACGACGGCCGTTGTATGGACATCATACGATCACTGCAGCTAGAATCGTTTATATTGACTAAGTTGACAAAGCCCTTGGTATGCGTCAACTTAGTAGGCCCAAAGCTTGGATTTGGCAGAGAACATATAGCCCATTTGCGGTTTGTAAGAATGTACAACCCATTTTTGAATTCTAATGGAATTTACTACAGCCCATTTACAGTTTGTTAAAAGTACAACCCAACTTCTAGCTAGGACAACGATTAATAATTTCAAACAACCGCTTAAAACAAAATTCAAAAAAAATCCCACATTTTGATGGGATCCGAAATATTTTTATCCGAAATTTCTAGTCAGGTTAAATAAATTTCAAAATAAAGTTGTATTATGTTAAAATCCAACGAAATATTGCGCGCGCAACAAGTAATGAAATTAAAATTTCCAAATTCCAAAAATAATATATTTTTCAAACTAATTACGTGTTTGGTGCATAGTAATTGCCCAGTTATTATAATTACATCCCATCTATTATTTCGTAAAGTCCATTTTCTTGTTAAGCCTAATGCATACCTCCTAGGAAACTTTGCAGCCCAGCGGGGCGGATAACAAGTTGACCCGGATATTGTGTACAACTGTCGGCCCAGTTGCATTGCTGATGTTGAAAAATGGGCCCGTGTAGTACAGTACAACCTAACATGGTTACTCAGCCCACATTCAGTGACGCCGGAAAGGCCCAAACAAGGCTTCTGTACAACTTTTTGAAGTCACTGAGCTCAATTAATAACTTAAGAAAAAAGTTAGATTACAGTGGAACCTAATTAAAAGCTGTCACGAGCAAATAAATAATTCAACGGGTCCCAGTCGTGCGTGTGTGCGTGTGTGTGTGTGCGTGTGTGTGTGTGTGTGTGAGAGAGAGAGAGATAGAGAGAGAGACCCATCGGTCAATGCTCGTAAATACATCTTTCAGCCATATGCATTGCTGATGGTCAGTAAAAACTTATATAGCTGACACAATCATATAGAACATCATAGCACACTCAACTTGCATACAAAAATTTCACGCAGGCGGCACAATCAGGATGGAAGCAGTGGATCGCTACGGGAAGGGCTATGTTGAAACCAACGAAGTTGTACATAATGGTTCATCGTCTTTATAAATGACGGGGAAATATCTTGAATGTTGTGCAAAGAAAACAGACAGACAACACAATAAGTTCTGCTAGCACATTATGTTGACGCACAACCCTTTCAAAAAAAGTTCAGGTACAAAATTAGAACAGGTCACAATCAAATGTACTGGCATATCAGTGCTTTAGACCCATAGCTCGGATTTAACTAGTACTATCTAACAAGATTCAGTTGTTACACCCAATGAAAATAGTTTGTTGGATCTCGATCGTAGTGATACACATATCCATAATATTGATGCCAAAAGATGCAAAGTTAATAATGATAGTGCAACTTATTTGTGGCACTGCCGTTTGGGTCATATCGGTGTAAAGCGCATGAAGAAACTCCATGCTGATGGGACTTTGGAATCACTTGATTATGAATCACTTGATGCTTGCGAACCATGCCTCATGGGCAAGATGACTAAGACTCCGTTCTCCGGAACAGTGGAGCAAGCAACTGACTTATTGGAAATAATACATACTGATGTATGCGATCCGATGAGTGTTAAGGCTCGCGGCGGGTATCGTTATTTTCTGACCTTCACAGATGATTTGAGCAGATATGGGTATATCTACTTGATGAAACATAAGTCTGAAACATTTGAAAAGTTCAAAGAATTTCAGAGTGAAGTGGAAAATCATCGTGACAAGAAAATAAGGTTTCTACGATCTAATCGCGGAGACAAATATTTGAGTTACGAGTTTGGTCTTCAATTAAAACAATGTGGAATAGTTTCACAAATTCATGCCACCTGGAACACCACATAATAATGGTGTGTCCGAACGTCATAACCATACTTTATTGGATATAGTACAATCTATGATGTTTCTTACCGATTTACCAATATCGTTTTGGGATCATGCATTAGAGACAGATGCATTCACGTTAAATAGGGCACCATCTAAATCCGTTGAGACGACACTACATGAACTGTGGTTTAGCAAGAAACCAAAGTTGTCATTTCTTAAAGTTTGGGGTTGTGATGCTTATGTGAAAAAGTTTCATCCTGATAAGCTCAAACCCAAATCGGAAAAATGTGTCTTCATAGAATACCCAAAGGAGACAGTTGGGTACACCTTCTATCACAGATCCGAGGGCAAGACATTCGTTGCTAAGAATGGATCCTTTCTAGAGAAGGAGTTTCTCTCGAAAGAAGTGAGTGGGAGGAAAGTAGAACTTGATGAGGTAACTATACCTATTCCCTTATTGGAAAGTAGTTCATCACAGAAATCTGTTCTTGTGACTACTATACCAATTAGTGAGGAAGCTAATGATGATGATCATGTAACTTCAGATCAAGTTACTACCGAACCTCGTAGGTAAAACAGAGTGAGATCCGCACCAGAGTGGTACGGTAATCCTGTTGTGGAGGTCGTGTTACTTGACCATGACAAACCTACGAACTATGAGGAAGCGATGATGAGCCCAGATTCTGCAAAATGGCTTAAGGCCATGAAATCTGAGATGGGATCCATGTATGAGAACAAAGTGTGGACTTTGGTGGAGTTGCCCGATGATCGGCAAGCCATATTGTATAAATGGATCTTCAAGAGGAAGACGGACGCTGATAGTATTGTTATTATCTACAAAGCTAGAATTGTCGCAAAAGGTTTTCGACAAGTTCAAAGTGTTGACTACGATGAGAGTTTCTCACTCGTATCTAGGCTTAAGTCTGTCCGAATCATGTTAGCAATTGCCGCATTTTTATGAAATCTGGCAAATGGATAAACAAAACTACATTCCTTAATGGATTTAAAGAAGAGTTGTATATGATGCAACCAGAAGGTTTTGTCAATCCTAAAGGTGCTGACAAAATACGCAAGCTCCAGCGATCCATCTATGGACTGGTGCAAGCATCTCGGAGTTGGAATATACACTTTGATAAGTTGATCAAAGCATATAGTTTTATACAGACTTGCGGTGAAGCCTGTATTTACTAGAAAGTGAGTGGGAGCACTACAACATTTCTGATAAGTATATGTGAATGACATATTGTAGATCGGAAATAATGTAGAATTATTCTGCAAAGCATAAAGGAGTGTTTGAAAGGAGTTTTTTCAAAGAAAGACCTCAGTGAAGCTGCTTACATATTGAGCATCAAGATCTATAGAGATAGATCAAGACGCTTGATAAGTTTTTTCAGTGAGTACATACCTTGACAAGATTTTGAAGTAGTTCAAAATGGAACAATCAAAGAAAGAGTTCTTGCCTGTTTTACAAGGTGTGAAATTGAGTAAGACTCAAAACCCGACCACGGCAGAAGATAGAAAGAGAATGAAAGCCATTCCCTATGCCTTGGCCATAGGTTCTATAAAGTATGCCATGCTGTGTACCAGATCTATTGTATACCCTACACTGAGTTTGGCAAGGGAGTACAATAGTGATCTAGGAGTAGATCATTGGACAACGGTCAAAATTATCCTTAGTGGAATAAGGATATGTTTCTCGATTATGGAAGTGACAAAAGGTTCGTCGTAAAGGGTTATGTCGATGCAAGTTTTGACACTGATCCAGATGACTCTAAGTCTTAATCTGGATACATATTGTAAGTGGGAGCAGTTAGCTAGAGTAGCTCCGTGCAGAGTATTGTAGACATAGAATATTTGCAAAATACATACGGCTCTGAATGTGACAGACCCGTTGACTAAACTTCTCTCACGAGCAAAACAAGATCATACCTTTGTACTCTTTGGGTGTTAATCACATAGTGATGTGAACTAGATTATTGACTCGAGTAAACCCTTTGGGTGTTGGTCACATGACGATGTGAACTATGGGTATTAATCACATACAGATGTGAATATTGGTGTTAAATCACATGGTGATGTGAACTAGATTATTGACTCTAGTGCAAGTGGGAGACTGAAGGAAATATGCCCTAGAGGCAATAATAAAGTTATTATTTATTTCCTTATATCATGATAAATGTTTATTATTCATGCTAGAATTGTATTAACCGGAAACATAATACATGTGTGAATATATAGACAAACAGAGTGTCACTAGTATGCCTCTACTTGACTAGCTTGTCAATCAAAGATGGTTATGTTTCCTAAGCATGGACAAAGAGTTGTTATTTGATTAACGGGATCACATCATTAGTTGAATGATCTGATTGACATGACCCATTCCGTTAGCTTAGCACCCGATCGTTTAGTATGTTGCTATTGCTTTCTTCATGACTTATACATGTTCCTATGACTATGAGATTATGCAACTCCCGTTTACCGGAGGAACACTTTGTGTGCTACCAAACGTCACAACGTAACTGGGTGATTATAAAGGTGCTCTACAGGTGTCTCCAAAGGTACTTGTTGGGTTGGCGTATTTCGAGATTAGGATTTGTCACTCCGAATGTCGGAGAGGTATCTCTGGGCCCTCTCGGTAATGCACATCACTTAAGCCTTGCAAGCATTGCAACTAATAAGTTAGTTGCGAGATGATGTATTACGGAACGAGTAAAGAGACTTGCCAGTAACGAGATTGAACTAGGTATTGGATACCGACGATCGAATCTCGGGCAAGTAACATACCGATGACAAAGGGAACAACGTATGTTGTTATGCGGTCTGACCGATAAAGATCTTCGTAGAATATGTAGGAACCAATATGGGAATCCAGGTCCCGCTATTGGTTATTGACCGGAGACGTGTCTCGGTCATGTCTACATTGTTCTCGAACCGTAGGGTCCGCACGCTTAAGGTTTCGATGATAGTTTTATTATGAGTTTTTGAGTTTTGATGTACCGAAGGAGTTCGGGGTCCCGGATGAGATCGGGGACATGACGAGGAGTCTCGAAATGGTCAAGACGTAAAGATCGATATATTGGACGACTATATTTGGAGTTCGGAAAGGTTCCGAGTGATTCGGGTATTTATCGGCGTACCGGAGAGTTACGGGAATTCGCCGGGGAGAAGTATTGCGCTTTATTGGGCCATACGGGAAAGAGAAAGGGGCTGCCTAGGGCAGGCCGCGCGCCCCCCATGGCCTAGTCCGAATTGGACTAGGGGGAGGGGCCGCACCCCCTCCTTCTTGCCCTTCTCTCTTCCCCTTCCTTGTCTCCTACTCCTACTACTTGGAAGGTCTCCTAGTTGGACTAGGAAAGGGGGAATCCTACTCCCGGTGGGAGTAGGACTCCCCTAGGGCGTGCCATATTGAGGGCCGGCCCTTCCCTCCTCCACTCCTTTATATACGGGGGCAGGGGCACCCCAAAGACACAAGTTGATCATCGTGATCGTTCCTTAGCCGTGTGCGGTGCCCCCCTCCACGATATTACACCTCGGTTATATTGTAGCGGTGCTTAGGCGAAGCCCTGCGATAGTTAAATATCAAGATCGTCACCATGCCGTCGTGCTGACGGAACTCCTCCCCGTACCTCTGCTGGATCGGAGTACGGGGTGCGTCATCGAGCTGTACGTGTGTCAAGAACTCGGAGGTGCCGTAGTAACGGTGCTTGGATCGGTTGGACCGGAAAGACGTACGACTACTTCCTCTACGTTGCGTTAACGCTTCCGCTTCCGTCTACGAGGGTACGTAGACAACACTCTCCCCTCTCGTTGCTATGCATCACTATGATCTTGCGTGTGCGTAGGAAATTTTTGAAATTACTACGTTCCCCAACAGGAGCACGCGACACGACCGGCGCGGCTTTGGGCGGCTGGAGCAAGAAGACTAGAGGTTGAAGAAGCACGACGGCCGTTGGATGGACATCATACGATCACTGCAGCTAGAATCGCTTATATTGACTAAGTTGACAAAGCCCTTGGTATGCGTCAACTTAGTAGGCCCACAGCTTGGATTTGGCAGAGAACATATAGCCCATTTGCGATTTGTAAGAATGTACAACCCATTTTTTAATTCTAATGGAATTTACTACAGCCCATTTACAGTTTGTTAAAAGTACAACCCAACTTCTAGCTAGGACAACGATTAATAATTTCAAACAACCGCTTAAAACAAAATTCAAAAAAATTCCCACATTTTGATGGGATCCGAAATATTTTTATCTGAAATTTCTAGTCAGGTTAAATATAATTTCAAAATAAAGTTGTATTATGTTAAAATCCAACGAAATATTGCGCGCGCAACAAGTAATGAAATTAAAATTTCCAAATTCCAAAAATAATATATTTTTCAAACTAATTACGTGTTTGGTGCATAGTAATTGCCCAGTTATTATAATTACATCCCATTTATTATTTCATAAAGTCCCTTTTCTTGTTAAGCCTAATGCATACCTCCTAGGAAACTTTGCAGCCCAGCGGGGCGGATAACAAGTTGACCCGGATATTGTGTACAACTGTCGGCCCAGTTGCATTGCTGATGTTGAAAAATGGGCCCGTGTAGTACAGTACAACCTAACATGGTTACTCAGCCCACATTCAGTGACGCCGGAAAGGCCCAAACAAGGCTTCTGTACAACTTTTTGAAGTCACTGAGCTCAATTAATAACTTAAGAAAAAAGTTAGATTACAGTGGAACCTAATTAAAAGCTGTCATGAGCAAATAAATAATTCAACGGGTCCCAGTCGTGCGTGTGCGTGTGTGTGTGTGTGTGTGTGTGTGTGTGTGTGAGAGAGAGAGAGAGAAAGAGAGAGAGAGAGATAGAGAGAGAGAGACCCATCGGTCGATGCTCGTAAATACATCTTTCAGCCAAATGCATTGCTGATGGTCAGTAAAAACTTATATAGCTGACACAATCATATAGAACATCATAGCACACTGAACTTGCATACAAAAATTTCACGCAGGCGGCACAATCAGGATGGAAGCAGTGGATCGCTACGGGAAGGGCTATGTTGAAACCAACGAAGTTGTACATAATGGTTCATCGTCTTTATAAATGATGGGGAAATATCTTGAATGTTGTGCATAGAAAACAGACAGACAACACAATAAGTTCTGCTAGCACATTAAGTTGACGCACAACCCTTTCAAAAAAAGTTCAGGTACAAAATTAGAACAGGTCACAATCAAATGTACTGGCATATCAGTGCTTTAGACCCATAGCTCGGATTTAACTAGTACTATCTAACAAGATTCAGTTGTTACCTCAAATTAGAGCACATCCAGGCAGCCAACCCTGCCTCTTCTCCCAAAGAAGCAGTGGCCTCCGCCGCGCGATGGAGTAGGCCCTGTGCCATCCATCGTTCCGAGCAACACCGGGAAAGTTTGACATTGACTCCTGTAATGGACGTCGTCGACGGACCCTAGCACCAGCGGCGGCGGCAGGACTTCGATTGATGGATTGACCACTTCTTCGACATGCATGAACACTCGATATAGGTACATCCCTAACGTGGTCCGCGGCGGCCTTGGTGGCGACGAATTGTACAACCCCGGTTCCTGCACCGGTATCTCAACACCAATCACCTTTGGTATGGTGGACGGCTTCTTCATCCATGCCATAACCGGTAGAGCCCAGCTGTCTGGAGGAACAAACATACTTACGAGCTCACCTCCAAGGTCGTTGATAAGCTCGTTCATGGACTCGCTGTTCCAAGCACGTCGAGGCATGCCGTGGAAGGTAAGCTTTGCTAAAAACTCAAGCTCAGAGGGCACCGAGCCCCATCCTAGGTGCCACCGATCAAAGCTCACCAGCGTGCCATCGCAGAACAAACGTCGGGAAGATTCGAACACACGACTGCAGTCGAAAGTTGTCCGGAACCTGACGAAGAAATTAGCCGGTGGCGGACAGACTTCGACGAGCAAGTCACTTATTTGTATGCCGTGCGCAATGCCAAGAGCTTTGACAAGGTCGACTGGCGAGATGGGAGGCCGGTCGCCGTTGATGGTTACCATCAACACTTTGCCGGCAAACTGGTCGTCAAGCGCTGCCATGCCACTGTTGAGCGACAGCATGCAGCGACCGAAGCCAGGACGGACCTTAGGATCTCCGGCTCAGAGATCGGCGTTGACCAGCGACATGCTAGTGCGCTTGAGTACAGGGAGTACAGGAGGGGGATTTGGGGGAACTGGAGTAGGAATCAAGATTCCAGAGGTGGGGGAGGGGCGGGAGACTGGGGATGAAAAGGTAGCATGAATTTCGAGCACACGCCAATATGCTCTCGGCGCGCAAGCGCACGAAAATACCGGTGGCGCCCACATGTCGGCCTAATAGTTCTTATTATTTCTTTTTTGGAGAGCCCGGCCTGAGAGTCATAATTGACATGTTTGGCATTGCATTACTGCTCGGCCCATATTCAACGACACCTCACTGGCCCAAACAAGTGTACATCATCGAAAAGACAGTGAGCTCAAATTATATAACTTAAAAAAAGGAGATATACTCTGAACACTAGAGAATGGTGATGCCCTCATTTAGCCCACCAGTAGTTCGAGACAATAAATTGTTCGAAACAACGATATATACAACATTTAAACACTGACTAGTGACTACTACTGACATAAACAGCAAGACATGATAGTTCATAAGAAGTCTTGCTACACCACCAAAACGCACCCATCTGCAGCGCTCAGACTCTCATGATACAGACGTGAATGACATTCTAAACAGAAGCAACTATTACATGGAAAGAGTGACATAGACGAGGATGACCAAATGACAAGGAATATGCATAACAAAAGAAAGAACTACCCATCCAGAACCAGCAGCAAACACTAGTAGAAAGAGGAGCTTCTGTCCCGGTTGGTAAGGCCCTTTAGTCCCGGTTTTTGAACCGGGACTAAACGGTCGTTACTAATGCCTCTCCCTTTAGTCCCGATTCTTACACGAACCGGGACTAAAGGCTGCGGCCACGTGGAGCTCCACCTTTAGTCCCGGTTGGGAACACCAACCGGGACTAAAGGAAATTTTATGATTTTTTTTTGAAATTTTTTTTGAAATTTTTTATTTTCAAAGTTCTGAATTATTTTAACCTCTAATCTCTAATCACCACCCCTCATCACTGCTCAATTTATCCTCTAATCTCTAGTCACCCCTCATCATTCCAAATCATCTAACTTCCCGAACGGTCACCCATCCTCCCACTCCCCCAGCCTGAGCACGCTTAACTTCCTGGTTCTATTCTCCCTCGTTTCCAAGTCTGCACTTGTTGTATTCCTGACAATAGTAAGATGTCAATCCTATTAACCCTCAGGAATTTTGCTTGAGCATGAAGTGACACATTTCACTATTTGAGTTTGAAACTATTGTTTTAAAAAACAATAATTATTTAGTAACACTAATATTTCTTGAATAATTAGTTTGACCATTGTTTGACCACAGTTTGACCATAGTTTGACCAGATTTGACCAAAATTCAAAAACTGAAATAATTATTTAGTAACACTAATATTCTTGAATAATTATTTAGTAACACTAATACCTCTTGAATAAGTAGTTTGACCATAATACTTCTTGATTTTTTGAATTTTTTTGCCTCCAGATCTTAAAAGCCCCGTAGCTTTTTTTCTGATAGGCTTTTGAGGATTTTGAAAATGTTTAACGAGGTTCCCCCGGTTAAATTCGGATGTAACTTTTCGAGTAGATGATTTTTCATATAAAAAACTTTTTCATCCGAGTTCGTATGCAAAAGTTATGCCCATGTTACTAAATTCTAGAGAGATTTTGCAAATAAAGTTGAAATTCATATTTGTAAATTTTCCCAACAACTAGACCACATATCACATGGGAAACTTATTTTCTTTTATTTTTTTGATATTTTCATCATTTTATTTTATTTTTTTTAAAACTGAAAAGGCGATCCACCAGGGGGGGTAGAGTTTGAAAATGGGAGGGACCTTTAGTACCGGTTCGTGCCATGAACCGGTACTAATGCCTCAAACCCCATTAGTACCGGTTCGTGGCTCGAACCGGGACTAAAGGTCTAACCTTTAGTACCGGTTGGTGCCACCAACCGGTAATAATGGGCATCACACCCTTTAGTCCCGGTTCATGGCACGAACCGAGACTAAAAGGTCCAGACGAACCGGAACAAATGGCCCACGTGGCCCCGCCGAACCCCTGGGCTCACGAACCGGGACTAATGCCCCCATTAGTACCAGTTCTAGATTGAACCGGGACTAATGGGCTAACCCAGCCTGGACCAAAGCCCCCTTTTCTACTAGTGAAAGACAACATCATAATTTGCAGCCCCGCTTCAGCGACCAGTGATCCGGAGACACCAGTACTCCACCCTTTCGATGCAATAGCCCAATTACCTATCAACCTGAGGGCTCGAACCACATCACTACATGTCGTAATTGAGACATCCAAGGATCAAAGTTAATCCGGATGCCTTTGTCATTCCCACCTTCTTTTGGCTACAGGCTGTATCGTTGAAAATCAGGGGAGTTTGCTCCCAAACTCCTAGGGCTCGCCATGTAGACACAGTTTTCCATAGCAAACAAAGCCTCTCTGCCATCAAGGTCCTTGCCAACGGTGATCTCCTGGTTAATCGGATAATTGAGTCCGAGAAACAGAGAGTGTGAACCAAGGCTGTTTACGGCCTCCAACTAAAAAATCCTAAAGGCCCCAACAAGCTGGTATCCTGCTCATAGACGTAACAGCCACTGTCCGAATACTCACGTATTACACGGTGCTTGTATACAGTGGGGTTTTTGCAATATAACTTTTCCGGCTCATGTGTCCGAATTATCATCAGTCTTTTGCTGTTGTCTGATCGAGTGAGGAACCAGTTGTCCTTCCCTGTTTTTGGCAAAGGTGGTGTGATTACAAAGGGCAGTAACTGTAGGGACACTGCATCATATCAAAAAGGACAGACATTGTTGATGTAAGATCAGCATTGTTTAGAATATGAGTAGGATAATGCAAGAAACAGCATTGATATGTCCCTGTTGGAACTGGGAGGAAAATACAGGGAAATGTATACTGGGTTCGAAAATATAGAAGTGCCATCCATGGTTATACTCATGTTATCTCGCAATCGATTCTTCACAGGAAACTACCATGTCATGCATGTTATGTAATCATGTTCTGTCCTCACAAACAAATTCTTCAAGGTAACTAACAGACCATGCATTGTTATATACTCGTGTTCTGGGGGCAAAAGTTTTTTGAGGATATTATTCTAGCCATTGATTGCTGAAGGGCGAATATCGGTATGTACACATGGTAAGCATTGTAGGATTTCACTAGTTCCAAATATAGAGTTCTCCATATGTACATTTACTTACCTAATGTATAGTTAGATGAAACCAATAGTGTGGTGCCATAGTTCTACTCAAATTCTGCTCAAACAAGGATATGCCAATCATCAAAAAAAGTTCAAACAGTGTCATGGCATCATCATTAACATGAGACGGAAACAACTTACACGCGCCATCCCAGCAATACATGGTGCCATCTGCTTTGTCGATCGCGTAGATGATGCCATTGTGTTCAATAGCATCATAGAAGTGTGTATCAGCTTTGACGATGATCCACTGCGAGCCGAGTTGTCTCCAGCTAAAGAAGGCACCGGCGTAAAGATAGGCGAGTCCGCGGTCGAACAAGGCAATTAGCTTGAAGTCTGCGTAAGTCGCATGTCGTGTGGGCACTTGACAGATTACAAACTTCTGGAAGACAAGGTCCGTCCAACTGACGTAGTAATGTAGATGACTTGGACCGTGATGGTAATACTCTATATAATCCAACGGAGGAAGGATAATCTCATGGGAGGTCTGGAAGTTCACGAGCACCAACTTTTTACCGTCTTATCTGAAGGCAGCCATCCAGTGGGAGTTCATGCCGACCCAGTACATACCTGCCAAGAAGTTTCAGGCGATGGTGATCGGATCGATGTCGAGGTAAATGATGTACGGCGACACACTACATACCTGCAAAGAAGTTTCGGCTAATGGAGATCGGATTGAAGTCGAGGGGCGTCATGCACGCCTGTGTATCATGGTGAGCCAACATCACAAGACCAGATAGCAGCAAGCAGGGTGTCTTGAAAAGCTTAGGCCTCGCTTCGACGATGGCCGTGTGCATGTCCCTCGAGCATGCAGCCAGCCGCAGGGCGGTCAACATATCCATACACGAACAACAGAGGTCGAGGATGTCACTGGGGAGAATGCTCCAATCGCGGCTCATATGGATGTTGCGCGGTTCGCGTTCGGCCATGGTGGAGTTTGGAAGGGGGCTTGATTTACGGGGGAGAAGGATGTCGGTGCTAGAGTGGCTAGCGAGGGAATAGTGGTACCGGGGGAGGCGAGTGAGGCGACGGTACACGGGGGCACAGTGAGATGGAGACGGAGACGGAGATGGAGAAGGAAATGGAGATGGAATGGTGCTATGGGAGCGGAGAGGGAGACGAGGCGAGGCGCCAATGTGTTGTACAGCGGCGGTGACAGACTACACAGTGCACAGGGTGAGGCTGACTTTGGTAACCTGAACACGCGGCCTCGCCTGGACTAGTGTCAGGCGCAGGGTGTTGTCACTTCACTGTGAGGACCAGATGAATATTATTTTCACCATCAAGTGTACCACAGTTGTACTACTACTACTAGTAGTAGGAACATGAGTACTCCAGCATTGTATAGCGGAAATAGGTCTCCCGTGCTAGCATGCCTGTTCACTTCATCGTTCAGGTATCATCCATATTGCGAGCAAAACCAAATTCTCGTGCATGCCCAATCAACACCCTGCCGCGATGCATGCAGTGGTCATTTTGGTGCATCAAGGACGGCATGCAGATCGTTCCACACTTGAGAAGAGGAAAAATGGAAAGGTAGAACACAGCAGCAGAGGAAGAGAACGCTGGCTAACGAGGCAGGGAGGGGATCGAGCAGGAAGTTAATGCTCCACGCCTAAAGGTTTTGGGAAAACCTGATTTTCATAAGGTGACTTATACTCACCTAAACGGAGGGAGTATTCCTTAACCAGAGAATGTTGTGTCTCCCACTCACGCGCTCAAAAAAAAGATACGACACATTTTTTTTATCTGTTTGCATAGGTCCCACCTATCAAGAAGGATGGGCACGTACATGAACAGGTACAACTCCTCAGTCTACCCGCATAGCCTTTTCGTTTAGTCTACCAAGCCGTCTAATCAACTGCCTGCACGCCACCTCTCCCATTTACTTCTCCATCGGGAACCGATTCGCCTCGGCTTCTTCACCTCCCCTTCGTATTTATTTGCATCCAAACCCCACTGCGTTCACATTGTTTTAACCTCTTTAAATAATCATCTACTACTTCAGTTAGACTAGCCATCTAATCCTAATTCTCCAAACCATAGCCCTCCGTTCCAGCGGTTCCAAATGGCAAAAGAGATCGAGATGCAGGTTTTTAGTGTCCAAGGTGTCCTCGTCGAAGGCTCGATGCGCATAGTTGCCACTGTCACCGTCCACCCAAGGGTTGTTCGGCAGTGGATCAACAATGTATCCAACTCCCTCAAAAAGGTAGAAATGAGGGTCATCGGTCTTGACGCAGAGTACACGGAGCGTTCCCCTGGGAAGATCCAGCGCGCCGCCGTCCTTCAGCTGTGCCTCGAAGATGATGTTTTGGTGTACCACATCATACACTCGCCCTCCACACCAAGTGAGCTTCACGATTTCTTGTCTCGGGAGGACGTATACTTCTGTGGGGAAGCCATCGAAGGGGACAAACAGAAGCTGGAGCCGTACAACCTTGATTTGAAAAGCATCGCTGACCTACAAACCAGAATCAAAATTCCTATAGAAGATTGTGCTAAATAGACACCATCCCTATTCGATGTAGAAATTTTTTTGCTCGGTACAAATCTTCAGAAGGGTGACGAGACGGTGGCATTAAGGTCGTCTGGATGGGAGAATTATCCCTTGACGTACGAGCAGACAAAATATGTTGCCCTCGATGCCCGTGTGAGTTTCGAGATAGCTGCAAGGTCCAAAGAGCTTGTTGCGAAGCCGTCTCCCACAGAGACTGAGAACAACAACAACAACAACAACAACAACAACAACAACAACAACAAGAAGAAGAAGAAGAAGAAGAAGAAGAAGAAGAAGAAGAAGAAAACGCTGCACCAGCAGGAGGGCATTATGGATGGATGAACTATTTCCTCTCTTGTAAAAAAAATTATTCCCTCTCTGTGTATATTGATATAGGTGGACTATTTCGATGGTGTGCATGTCTTTGGAACAGAGTAGTAGCATGGGTCCGCTTGACTATAAGGAACTATTTATCCGTATATATAGCTTTCTCTGCTACTCCTTCCAGTGATCGGTATGCAGTGCATGTGTCCATAGACATGACAGCTTGTCCACGGAAGTTCAACTACGGCGACCATCACGTTTCATCTCGCGATTCCCACGACGCCTCTCCAACCCACGGCACCACGCCCCCCGACGTGCGCCTCACCCCTCTTGGCCGCACCGCCCCTCTGCCTTTGTGTGCATGACATGTGGGCCACCTAAAATGTGGCGAGCATCAAGTTTCTACCACAGCCACCCGTGATTCCCATGACGCTGCTCGAACCCATGAAACCACATGTCAGCCAACCTGCGGCTCACCCCTCTTGGCCCCACTGCCCCTCTGCCTTCGGGAGCATTACATGTGGACCAGTCACCTATCAGGTCCACATGTTATTGACTCAAAGGTAGGTGTAGTAAGGCGCTGAAGCTCAGTCCCGACGGCCCTGAGAGGGAAATGTAACTCCTGTGCCAGGGCTTGTGGTGCTCCCGCAGCACGAACTCATGCCAAACTCGAGATTTGTTTCTTTACTATACATGCACACAATGATTTAATGGACATTGTAATCTCAACATGTGATGGGGAGCTCTAAATTTGAATTTGAAACTTATAAAACGAAAAGATTCAAAACAAATAAACTGGGAGAGAGGGAGTATATCGTAGGATGTGTCCCATACAAAATAAGTCCCCTGGTTTGTCATTGTGAAGATGAGGTTAGAAAGGAGCATAGCGTCTTCCTACTCGTACGGCAACAAATCGGCCGCAGACAGCATGGTCCGCCTTTGACCGCCATCTGCAAGGTTCGTGCTATCTTATTCAGTCTCACCGTGGTTCCATCGTACCAACTCATGCGGTGCCCTGTTGCATGGCTGATCCCAATGTTGGACAAACGTTCTACGAGAACAGTGTCACCATTGTAAATGTTGTGCAAATTGATATTGGTACCCTCCCGTACATATGCAAGCCAATCTCCACTCGCACCGAGCCTAGCCCGTGAAACAGCGGGCAGGGGGAGAATTAGGAAATGGACACGGAAGTAGTCTTTAGAATGCATTTACTATGTGATAAAACTCATCTTACCTGCTCATCGGAGGAAATACGAGTGACCCTCAATGTCGGCATCTCAAGGGGCGTCAACTTGCAACTACGGCCACGCCGCACTGGAGAGACCCCCAAGGAAACATCCTCGTGCGTTCCATGGAACATCAAGATGCATTTGTATGAGTAGTTTATCTTGTGAGAGAAAAGGATGAACGAGGGAAGGCCTCTAGAGATAGAGATGGACACTACTACTACCAATGTGCTGGCCCGTGCGTTGCAATGGATCCAAACTAGTAGAACAATACTTGTTCACGTGCTTGAAATATAAACACTCTAGTTTTGATATACATGTGTCAGCAGACACGACAGCTTGTCCATGGAAGTTGAACCACAGCGACCATCACGTTTCTTGTTTCTACCACTGCCACACCCACACGCGATTCCCACGACGCCGCTCCAACCCACGGCACGACGTCCCCCGACATGGACATGGATCCTCTGACGTGGCTATCACTGCATTGCCCTGCCTTTCCTTCTCTGACAGGTGGGACATGTCAGTGCCCGAATGGTAGGATTGTTCGTGCCCCTCATCCCTCTCGGCCCCACCGCTCCTCTGCCTTTGTGTGCATGACATGCGGGCCAGCTGAACTGCGGTGACCATCAACTTTCTACGATAAACACACCCGATTGGACGCGGTTTGCCTACTCCGCTGCTGTGCTCCGATCCGTACTCCCGCACTATCGAATTTTCATCCAGCGGCTATGACACATTTCATCCCGGGCATCAATCCTCAGCTGGAGTACTTCTGTACTACAGGTAGTACCCGCCGGTGTGGCCATCTATGCCTCGTAACGCCCCGACACCCAGCTGTGGCACCCTCGCCACGGCCATGCCACCACCGATCAGTTCATCTCGAACGAGTGAGTCACGAACCACACCACCACCATGAGAATGACATGTGGGCCAGCCGCATTTAAGGTTCGCATGTCATTGACTCATAGGCCGGGCACTAAGCCACTGAAGTTCGGTCCTGTGGGCCCCGAGAGGGAAATATAACTCCTGCAGCAGGCCTTGTGGTGCTCCCACAGTATGAGCTCGTGCCAAAACTGGAATTTGTTTCTTACTACTACTCCCTCAGTTCCAAAATAGATGACTCAACTTTGTACTAATTTTGTACTAAAGTTAGTACAAAGTTGGGTCATCTATTTTGGAACAGAGGGAGTACCAACTAGTACTAGTAAGGTACACGTGCATTGCACGCATGAGATTCTGGTGGTTTGTGCATTATGCTTCTACATGTGGAGTTTTCTGGATTCTAACATGTGGCAAAATCTGGTGGAATGTAAGGTTAGGCAAGTTTGATTAACTTAGGTGAGTGTTTGGTTCAAGCCACACCTTAGGCAAGCCACACTAAGGCCCCACATGACATACACACAAAAATTGTGGCAAGATTCCCTTAGGCTTGCCAACTTGTGGCTCTCATTTTGAAGAATTAATAACTTTGCCTAAGCTTAGTTGTGGCAAAGTTAGTCATGAATTAAGTTCAACCATGGAGTCTTCTAGATTATACATGTGGCAGAATCTGGTGGATGATATCCAACGGCCAGTAGTGCTCGGATTTGCCATCTTTGTACCGTCGGATTGGCTTCATCCAATGACCAACTTTCAAAGTTTTTCACACACTATATAGGGGGTATAGATATAGATGTGCCGGTCCGTTGCAATGGATCCAAAGTATATCTATTTAGTGGAGTGCACCCTAAACACATTATCTATTTATTTTTCTCTAACCTTCCATAGCCATGCAAACAAGCCACATAAGCTTCATGGGTGCCCCCCACATCATATTATTCATACTATGTTGATTGAAAAAAAGATAAATCACCCAAAACAAGATCTTCCCGTTTTCTGTTCCTACGATGTTGTGCCGTGCACGTATCTACTAGTTGTATAGTGGTAGTACTAGTAATATAGTATTAGGAGTACAAACTTGGTACTAGTAGGAGTAGTACTAGTACGGAATGCTCCTACTCTATCAACGAGCCCCGTCTGACACAAAATTTCTTGGCCTCCGTGCTACAGCTAGATCTTCCCCTTGTTTCTGTTTTCCAACCCGGCGGTGGGCGGGGTGTCGGTTTGCTCAACGGTGGTCCCACATGAAAGTGAAAATGCTAGGCAACACGCCTTCCCTAAGCTATGTGTCGTGTCGGACGGGCCGTGTTGTACTCCCGATTCCCGGGCGTGTGGGGGTGTGACGCGAACGTGGCAGGCCTTTTCCTTTTACTAGCAATGTGCCCGTGCGTTGCGACGGATCCAAAATAGTAGAATAGTAGTATTTGTTCACAAACTTGAAAGAAATCACTATTGTTTTGATATACTCCTAATATACTACTCCCTCCGTACCTAATACTTGTCTTTTTTGAGATTTCAAATGGACTATCACATACGGATTATATAGACATATTCTAGTGTTTCTAGCTAGATGCCCGCGCGTTGCACGAAGTTGATGGAAAAGGTAAGCACAACTTATAAATTGACGGATGGAGTACTAGTTACAGTGATGCATATAATTAAGCAAAGGGATCACACATGTCGGTATTGACTGGAACGAGAATGCAACAGCACAATAAGAATTAAGGCCACGATGATGCGATCGCAGTGGTGGTTACAAAAGGCAAGAAGAAAGATGGATCCACGAACGTACGACCTCCTCCTCCTCAACTTAGTGCGTCAGGCCACCGACCGGTGGCTAAGGAGCGGCGGCTTTTGTGGCGAGGTCGAGGTGCTTCTCAACAAAGGCATCCAAGGCTTCCAGCCGGTTGAGGAAGGCCAACGTCATAGCGTCCTCACTGGCCTTGTAGATACCTATGTACACGATTTGCTCATACACGTGGATGTGTAGGTCGACGAATTCTTGCAGGGCGAGGAGCCTCGCGGCGAGCGCGACCTCCAGGTGGACATTCTTCGTGGCGTCGGCGGGCAGTCGCGGGGCCACCAGTGCTTGAAAGAGGTTCCGGCCATGGAGGCTGATTAGGGTGGCAGGCAATGAGAAGCCTGGGCGCGCGGGCTAGAGGAGTACGGCGATGTCGTTCGCGAGCTTCTTTGAGGACGGTGAACTTGTTGTTGGTGGCAACGATCATCTGGTCCAACTGAGAGTCGTAGTTGGCATCGACGGCGGCCATCCACCAGCCGGTCTCCAACACCGTCTGGAGACGATCCTCGGCGCCATGTCGCAGGCCGGTGTCGTGGACCATCTGGCGCAGCCGCTGGCCGCTCACGCGCATCGCCGCCATGGGTCTGGAGTGAGCTCTTTTGCGCTTAGTGTAGGTGCTTAGGCAAATGCTTAGATGTGTACGATGTGGTAGATGCATTGGAATCGAGGGGCGCCTTTATATGAGGGCAATGAGGGCAAACTGTGTTGCATTCACATCGTGCAGCCTCTTTTCCCGGACCTCCTCCCATTACTTCCCTCATGCATTAATTGAGGAATCGAGGGGCGCCTTTATATGAGGATGCATTGGCCGTTCAACATATCGGGAAGCGCTACTCCCTCCCTCGTCTGCATTAAAGCCGTATCGGGAACTGCACCACCCGCTGTCAAATCAAATACTCCCTCCATCTAGGTGAGTATTAAGTCATCTTACGAAAACCAAATAGTAAACACATAGGCGTGGTGCATTAACTCTCATGTTGTTTCTTATTTTTTGACATAAATAGAGGAATCAACCAAGAAGAGATGTGGGGCTTGTATGCTTTTAATGACTTGAGACTATCAAAGATGACATGAAGTGGTCAGTTCGTTGCACAAGAACAAATACAACCCACGTCAGCACACACGCATCTTATAGCATCACATCCAATGGCTATAAAAGATGAATGAGACCAAATTATATCTCATCTAGATGAGTTCTAGCAAAACTGTATTAATAATACTTAGTACTCCTACGCCATGTATCATATATTAGTATCATGTAGTACTTTATTTATTGCCATGTATGACACATAGTTCACGAGCGCTCTCTATATGTACCACCTTTTTTTTAATTTCAAGTTTTGCTCCATGGCACAATCCATCGATACTACTACTATATAGAAGTGGAGTATATACATTTTTTTAAAGGCTAGAGGGCGGGGCAGTCTAGCGTGGTCGGCTTCACGAGAGGCGAGGGCCTTTGTGATTTGACGGCTCATTAATGCTGTCAAATTGAATAGTACTGCACCGCCCGCTGCACGCCCAGCGCCTCCATTAAACCCCTCCGTTAAACCCGCATGCAAACCGAGAATCCTACTCCGGCCACATGTCTGTTCATGAGCGGTCCAGAATTAAACGCAACACTGGCCGAGCTCCTCCTGTCCGCCCTCAGTTTAAACGAGGCCAGGCGTCGGCCAAGCTCCTACCGTTCGCCCTCTATTTACATGAGGCTAGACAGATAGCGGGCAAGAATCGCGCCCCTCCGCCGCTCCCCCATCTTTTCCTTCACCATTTTCTCCACCCTTCTGATGGCTTCCGATGAGCCGTTCTTCGGCATATTACCCGGCTGGATGGCCCGCCGAGCCCTCTGGATACGGGCGAGGCCACTTGGTGCTTCACCAACCTCGCTTGGTGTCGTGGGAAATGAACACCTATGGGGCAGGGCCCCTTTCGGTCCAGCAAGGGAGCGGAGAGCGCACGAAGAGCAGATCGAGGCGAAGCACACGAGCGATTTTTACCCAGCTTCGGAGCTCTCCGGAGAGATAATACTCCTACTGCTGCTTTATGATTGTATTATGTTCTTGCTCGAGAGCGTGAGCGTTCTGTAGTTTCGAATGAGTCGAACCTCCTCTACGTTGCACATGGGCCTCCTTTTATAGGCTAAAGGGGGTCACCGACAGGTGGCAACGCATGCAGGGGTAAAAGTGTAAAAAGTGTGGTTGGTACAACTGCTATCTACAGTGCACCCTACCTAACTCTGACGGCAGGGGACAAGAGCATTTAATGCCCGTTCGCATCGCCTAAACAGTGCAGGAAAGCGACCGTTAGGGGCGCCACCGCTTGCCACGATGGCCTTCTCGTCATCTCCACTTGCCACCTCGCACCGCTTGGCTGCACAGCTTCCCGCCACGTGCGTCTGGAATGGTCTCAGGGCGACACGTCGACGGGTGCGCTGGAGCGTGGGCACAGAGTGGTGGCTTCGCCGCGGCAAGCACTTTGCCGCGGTCGTTGTCTTGTCGCACCCGAAAGCTTGTCGCTCATCGGGTCTTGCCGGGACGCGCGGTGCGTCGCGGTAAGTTCTCTGAAGTGCCTTGGTTGGCCCTCCCGGCAAGCTCCTCTTGCTGAGGCCTTGTGCTTCCCGGCAAGCTCCTCTTGCCGGAGTCTTGTCTTCCTAGTTAAAACACTTTGTTCTTGAATGGCATCAATAGGAACTACGGAGGACCTTGGCGGACACCCGGCAAGCCTTGCCGCGGGACGCTGCGACTGCCCGTGCACAAGTTCGGGATACTAAGGTACCCCTACTTTAGTACACCGACAGGAGCCCCCGGGCCTGGGCCACACACGGTGCCGAGCACTGTTGGGCCAGGCCCAAAACAGGGCACGGGCACACACGGCCTGGGTCCACACCAAATCTAACTCCGTATCCACACCGCCCTCCCGTAGCGGCACGCGTCAAACGCGGCGTCGTGGGAGAGATCGTGGGAAATTCTTTAATCGGAAAAGGCGTAACGTTCGCCTCCTCCTCTTTATAAGCAGGGGAAACAGGGGCCGTTCCCCCACCTTCGCCACTTGCAGTTGCTTCCTCAGAAATCTCCGCCGCTCCCCTCCGCTTCTCAAAGCCGAAAGAGAGCAGCGCTCTGCCCCTGTCGCCGCCGTCGCCGCCGTCGCCGCCAACGCCCTCGTCCTCCCCCACCGCTTCCGCCATGGCTCCGAAGACCGGGAAGGGTGCGAAGTCAGCCGAGGCGCTGCGGCTTGAGGCGCTGCGCAAGGAGCGAGCACTTTTCCCCCCCGAGCTCTCCGCGAAGGAGCTGCGGGAGTGGTTCTATCTCTTCTGGTCGACGGAGACGCGGGCGCATCCACGCACGCAGGTACTCTCCGCCGAAGCTTCTACTTCGAAGCAGTGTCCAAAAGGATACTACTTCTTTCCTTTGTTCTTCTACTGCGGGCTCTGCCCGCCCTTTTTCGATTTCTTCTGCGACATCATGAACACAGACGGGCTCCATCTCCTCGATTTCACCCCCAACGCCATTCTGACCATGGCGGTTTTCGCGCATCTTTGGGAGAACTTCGTCAGCATCCACCCAAATGTAGCCCTTTTCCTCCACTACTTCATGCCTCGGGTCGAGAAAGGAGAACCCTTGTCTGGCGGGATCGCCTGGATCTTGAGAGTCGGCAAGAAGGAGGTCTATCTGGAGGGGGAGCTCCATAGCAAATGGGAGGAGTGGAGAGCGGAGTGGTGTTGGATTGTTGACGAGAACCCGCAGCCATTCACCAACTTGCGCCAAGCCCGAGTAGTGCGTGGCGGCGATTGGAGCGCCCTGGCGGCGGACGATGCCAGACTGAAGATCCCCACCACCCGGATCTTGCGGCTCAGGCTTGCCGGGCTCACAGTTGGTGCTGTTGGCGCGGACTTTCTTCGCCGCTGCATCGCCCCTCTGCAGGAGAGGGGGAGACCCGCCTGGCTGTTCGGGGGTCCGGCGGATATCATGAGGATGCGCCCAGGCCTCAATTTTAATTTCACTGTTTTGGAGTTGGATGGGACGCTCAAGGAACTATTCAAGCACGACCCCAACCATCCCGAGTGGTTCAGGCTGCCGCAGGGCGTCGTCCCGTTGTGCAATAACTCCCAGCTCGACCGCATCCGCGCAATGATGCCGGAGTGCGACTCGCATGGGATTATCCCAACGTGGCAGGAGCCCGCCGACGACGTCGTGCAGCAATTCTTCGACGACTTGGTGGAGGTGGCGGTCCGTGCCGACGAGCAGAGGCTTCTCACCCGCAACACCAGTAATGATGAGATGCGGCGCATCGCCACCAGGGCGGAGGAGGCGGCGGCAGACGGCGCCGCGGGCGAGTTCGGTTTTACTTTGGAGGAGGCAGAGGCAGCCGAGGCGGCAAGCCTTGCCGACCGAGAGGAGCTTGTCGGGGAGGTCGTTGGCGAGGGAGAGGCCGAAGCCGAAGCGAGGCAGCCCGCCGGGGGCGCAAGTGGCCAGCCGTCTTCAAGCAACTTGCCACAGACGGAGCCCTCAGTGCAGCCCCCAGCTCAACCAAGACGGCGCCTCCACAGGACCGGAGATACAGTAGGGCGGCAGACGGGCCAACAGCCGCCGCGCCGCGGGACACGCTCCACCGTGCCAAGCACCGTTGCCACGGGAGCATCTCACGCCGCCCTGGCAACCGGGGAGGGATCTTCTCGGGCTGCCGCTTCCGGCCCTGCCGCAGCTCCCGCCAAGCGTCCAACCTCCGCTTCGTCGCACTGAGAGGGTACCAGACTTTGATCTCTCCGCGCTCAGCTCCGACGAGGAGGAAGAAGAGGAGGACGAGTAAGTCTTTTCTTTTTGTTGTACTTATGGTTCTTCAATTCTTGCTGTTTCTTGTCTTGTTTCTGATCTGGCTTCTTCTGAACCTTTTTCCTTTCCAGGACTCTGGCCCAGAGAGCAGCGAAGAGGGCCAAGGTCCCCGTGGTTGTCATTGAGGACGATGCTGCTATGACGGTAGAGGACGCGTCCGAGACCACCTTGTCGGACCCGGCAATCTCTCCCCGAAGGAGCCCCCGGCGCAGCCCCCAGCGTAAGTATTTGTTCACTTCCTGTTGTGGGGCGCGCGTGGGTGCTCTTTCCTTGCTGATATCTTGATTATTGGTTTGCTTGTGTAGGAGCAGAACAGGTTCACCAGGAACAACCAGAGGTCGCCCCTGAGGTGCTATCTGCTTCCACTACACCGCCAAGGGATGATTCCCCGACAAGGGAGCGCTCTCCGGCAAGGGAGAGGTCCCCGGCAAGGGGCAGTTCTCCGGCAAGGGACGGGACCAGTGATCCCCCGGTGGTGGAGCCCATGATTACAGAGCCCAGCACAGGTAATCCTTCTTGCCAGAAAACTTCCCTTGGGTTTTTCTTCTTCTGATCTTCTTTTTTTGGATATTTGCTTGACTTTTTCTCCCTCTTCCTATCTTCAGATCCACCTTCCATGGAGCCGATGGAGACTGAGGCCACCGGCGAGGAGGACGTGCGCGACAATACTGACGAAACCGCTACCACCAAAGAAGAGGCCGGCGCTGATGATCATGCCGACGAAGAAGCCGCCAAGGCCGTTGGCGCTGGAGCTGGCGAGGGATCCGGCGATCGCACTGACGACCCTGGGGCCGCAGGAGCGCGGGGCGCTACACTGACCGCCGATCCCTCCGCCGCTGACGCAGCGCCAAGCTCCGAAGAGCCCCAGCCCGGCGCCTACTTGAAGGCCGGCGATGGTGTCTTCATCAAGCTCCCCTGGGCGTCAAGCTCCAGGGCGCCGGTCGAGGGAGAGGCTTTTGACGGAGAAGTACTTGCCTCCACTGGGCCGATGGTAGTTGACACGCCAAGCAGCAGCAGCGGCGAGTCTGAGGAGGAGGAGCTGCTCCGGAAGTTGGTGTCGCTCTACCACGCCTGACAAGCGAAACTGGAGTCCCGGGAAGCGCTTGTCGCGCAGGCGGGAGTAGACATAGAGAAGCACGCGGAGGAGCTCCAGAGCCGCAACCAAGAGGCCCTCCGATCCATTGTAGAGGAGAGGGTGCAGCTTGCTGAGGCGCGGAAGGCCTTTCTCCTCGAGAAGGCTGAAGCCGAAGAGCAGCAACGGCTTGCCAGCGAGGAGATGTCCCTGCGAGAAGGCGAGCTGACACAGCAGAAGGTCAACTTGGACAGCTATGAGGAGGAGCTTGCCGCGCGCGATAAATCACTTGGCGGGGCGCTCAAGGAAGCGAAGGACGCTGCCGCAGCTGCCGAGGCCGCGAAGAAGGAGTTGGAGGTGAGGGTGACGGAGCTAGAAGCCACCCTCAAAGCAAAGAATGAAGAGCTTGCCGTTCTCAAGCGCGAGCGCGAGAAGGACGCCCTTGCCCATGGTGAGCTACAGGGTCGTCTCTCTGAGAAGGGAAGGGAGCTGAACGCCGCCAAGGACGCCAATGCCGATCTCGAGCTGAAGCTGGCCACGCTGACGGAGACGCTGGATGGCGCCAAGAAGCGGGAGGAGGACTTGAAGCAGGAGATCAAGGCCAATGAGGCGCTGCTGACGAGGGCCGCCGAAACCCAGAACACCTTCAGGGCTACTATGGAGTTGTGGAAGGAGGGCCTCGTCAACATCGCTGCAGTCATCGACGAGGAGCTGGCGCAGCTGGAATTGGAGGGCTTCGGGTACTCTTTTGATGAGAACCTCCAGCCCAGCGCCAAGCTCACTCTGTTCTTCAAGGGCGTGGCAACGGCTCTCCAGCAACTCTGGGAAAGGATCCCAAGGCAACTGGCTGACGAGTCATGCGCAATCTGTGCCAGGGTCTTGGAGAAGGTGTTGGTGAAGGTGCTCTTCCGCAATCCGGGCCTCAACCTCACCAACGTCCTCAAGAAGCTGCCGGCGGGTGCTGATCTTGAAGAGCTCAAGGCCCTTGTCACACCCATTGTGGACAAGGTGAATGAGGTCAGGAGGGTCGACGGTGATCGCGTAGACTAGGCCGCCTTTTTCCTCCTTTTTCTTGCCGCTGCTGATCATGTTGCGAGAACCATTTATTAGAGCTGCGACAAGTTCTTTTTGTAATATAACTTTATCTTGGGCAGTATTTGCTATGTTATTTCCTTTTACTTGATTCCTTCCTTTGTATGTTTTTACCCTACGCTTTTAGGGAACTTGCCGGTGCAGGCACCCTTGCCGCGAGCGCTGAGTGCGGATCATCAGCAGCCTACTGGCGGTGCTGCTTCCGGCAAGAAACCTTGTCGCAACTAGTCGCAGCACACTTAAGTTGTTGAGCAGACTCGAAACAAAGTAAGGGCGCAACTAGCTGCGAGTTGGTTCCTCCGCGCACAGGTTCTCCATACAAAGCACGGTTGTTCAAGGAAGATAACTTAAGAAATTTTAAAACTGATTGTGCTCAAACTTTGGCAACTTAGCTTTTCTGTCATCTGCGTCCCGGCAAGGCTATACTTCTTTGAACGATGCCTGGTCCACACCATTATCTTCTCTTCCCCCCCCCCGGTGAGCTTGTGGGCGAAGGAACCTTCTCTTTGAGAAAAAGAAAGAAGAGAAAATAAAGATATGGAGCTCTAAGGCTCGTTATTGCTTACCGGGGGCAAGTGCTGCACAAAGTGTCAGATAATGCATGCAAAAAAGAAAAAAGCATGAAATTTGACAAGGTGTGCAGAGCATATGATCTTTATTTATGCACGGGATCTGCGCCCGGCTTTGTGCAAAGGGTTACATGCAACAGCGGCAAGGCTTGTACAAAAGGTTGTTGCCAGAACAGCAAGTTCCGGCAACCGCGCCTTATGGGTATAACTTACGAAGATGCTCTATGTTCCAGGAGTTGCTCACCGGAAAGCCATCTTCGGTCTCAAGGCGGACAGCGCCGGGCCTAGTGACTCGCCACTTCGGCGTCAACTTGTTGGAATTCTTGGCGGATTGAACACGCCGAAGAACAAGGTCGCCTTCCTCGAGACTTCTGGCATTGACTTTGCGGCTATGGTAACGGCGCAAAGCTTGCTGATATCGAGCAGCTCGTACAGCAGCCTGAAGACGATCTTCCTCAAGGAGCAGCGCGTCATCTTGTCGCAGCTGCTCTTGCTCAAGCTCATCATAAGCGAGCACTCGAGGCGATCCGTATACGAGTTCCGTGGGGAGAACTGCCTCTGCTCTATAGACTAGAGCAAAAGGTGTCTGGCCAGTGGCTCGATTTGGTGTCGTCCTGATCGACCAAAGAACCACTAGCAGCTCCTCGATCCAATTCCTTCCGCACTTGTGCAGCCTGTCGAAAGTTCTGGTCTTGAGCCCGCGCAGCACTTTAGCGTTTGCCCTCTCTGCTTGACCGTTGCTTCTCGGGTGAGCAACAGAAGCGAAGCAGACCTTGGCGTCAAGATCTTGGACGTACTGCATGAAGGTGCGGCTCGTGAATTGTGTTCCATTGTCGGTGATGATCCTGTTAGGGACTCCGAAATGGCAAACAATTGACCTGAAGAACTTGACTGCTAACTGTGCTGTCACCTTCCTCACTGCTTCCACTTCCGGACACTTCGTGAACTTGTCGATTGCTACATACAAGTACTCGAAGCCCCCGACAGCTCGGGGAAAGGGGCCGAGGATGTCGAGCCCCCAGACCGAAAATGGCGAGGATAAATGGATCGTTTGGAGAGCTTGAGCTGGTTGATGTATCTGCTTGGAGTGGAACTGGCATGCTTCACACTTGGTTACTTGTGCCGTTGCATCCTGGAGGGCTGTTGGCCAAAAGAAACCTTGGCGGAAAGCTTTGCCGGCAAGTGCTCTTGCGCCAATGTGATGACCACATATGCCTCCATGTATCTCCGCCAACAGCTTATGTCCATCTTCCCGGGGAATGCACTTCAATTTCACTCCGTTGAATCTCCTTCTGTACAGTATGTCGTCGACAAACTGGTACATACTTGATTGCCGGGCTACTCTCTCCGCTTCTTCTTGCTCTTCGGGAAGTTCTCCTGTTTGAAGGAAACGGACAATCTGTTGTGCCCATGCTGGAGCTTGCGGCTCAATAACAAGGACTAAAGGCACAAATGCTGCTGCGGGAACATCTGCTTCTACGGCAAGAACTTGAGGTTCAGCCGGAGCTTGATGTCCCCCGGCAAGCTTGCCGGAGCAAAACTTGTCGGGAGCGTCTGCTTCAACGGAACAAACCTTAGGGTTTGTCGGAGCAGACTGCTCCTCATCACTCTTGGTGTTGATCTTGGGGACTTTCTTGGCAGCGGCTTCGGGGAGCTCACCCGGAAAGTAGTCACCGGAAATCAACTTCCTCTTCTTGCTCTGTCCAGTTGATGGTATCACAGATGGTTGAGTCAGCCTGAGCACAAAGATCCCTGGTTCCACAGGTAACTTGAGTGCAGCGCATTTTGACAGGTCATCTGCAATGTCGTTCTGGGCTCTCGGAACATGTTCCATCTGTAAGCCGTCAAAATGCTCTTCCAACTTTCTCACTTCATCAATGTAAGCTTCCATCAACGGACTCTGATAATCTTTGTTCACTTGGCGGACGACAAGCTGCAAGTCACCCCTAACAATAAGCTTCTTGATCCCAAGGTCTGCCGCGATTCTGAGTCCGGCAAGCAAACCTTCATACTCCGCAGTATTGTTTGTCGCTTGCTCCTTGGGAAAGTGCATTTGGACCACATACTTGAGGTGCTCTTCGGTGGGTGCGACAAGCAGTACGCCCGCACTGGCGCCTTGCAGCGAGAAGGCACCATCAAAGTACATGACCCATTCTTTGCTTGCTTCCTTGACGGGGATGCTCGTCTCTGGAGTTTCTTCATCAGGTGTTGGCGTCCATTCTGCTATGAATTCTGCCAATGCTCGGCTCTGGATAGTTGAGGTACTCTCAAACTTGAGGCCAAAGCTTGACAATTCCAGTGCCCACTCGACAATCCTGCCTGTTGCTTCTGGATTCTGCAGTATCCTCTTCAACGGAAAGCGAGTGACAACTGTGATCTCATGTGCTTGAAAGTAATGGCGCAGCTTTCTCGAGGCCATGAGAAGGCCGAAAAGCAATTTCTGCACACCAGAGTACCTTGATCTAGCCCCCTGCAGAAGGGAACTGACAAAGTAAACTGGGCACTGCACCATTCTCTTCTGCTTCTCTTCTTGTGGCTGCACAGATCCATCCTTGTCGGGACCAGAGCTTGTCGGGGAAGCCCCCTGCTTGTCGCTGGATGTGCTTGCCGCGGCCGCTGGCTCATCATCTGCCTCCCTCTCCGCTACTAACGCAGCACTAACCACTTGATTGGTTGCCGCTAGATATAGCAGCAACTTCTCTTGTGGCTTAGGTGCGACAAGTATTGGAGTGGAGGACAGATATCTCTTCAAGTCTTGCAGCGCAGCCTCCGCTTCTGGAGTCCATTTCATTGGACCTGCCTTTTTCAAAATTTTGAAAAATTGCAGGGCGCGCTCAGCAGACTTAGAGATGAACCTGCTGAGAGCAGTTACGCAGCCGGCAAGTCTTCGTACATCCTTGACACGCTTTGGTGCTTCAATCTGCTCAATGGCCTTGATCTTGTCGGGATTGGCTTCAATTCCCCGTTGAGACACAAAGAACCCGAGAAGCTTGCCGGAGGGGACTCCAAATACGCACTTCTCGGGGTTGATCTTGAGGTTGATCTTGCGCAGATTTGCGAAGGTCTCGAACAAATCTTGGATCAGAGTTGCTCTGTCTTTGCTCTTGACCACTATGTCATCCATGTAAGCTTCTACATTTCTGTGCAACTATGGCTCAAAAGCTTTGTGAACTACCCTTGCAAATGTTGAACCAGCATTCTTCAATCCAAAAGGCATCCGTACAAAACAGTATGTGCCACATGGAGTAATGAATGCGGTCTTCTCTTCATCTTCCTCTGCCATGAAGATCTGATGATATCCTGAGTATGCATCAAGAAATGAAAGAAAATCACATCCTGCCGTGGAGTCAACAATCTGGTCAATGCGCGGCAAGGGGAATGGATCTTTGGGACAAGCTTTATTAACATCAGTGAAGTCAATACAAAGCCTCCACTTTCCGTTCGCCTTGCGCACGACTACAGGATTGGCCAGCCACGTAGGATGGAGCACCCATCTGACAAGGCCTGCTGCTTCCAACTTCTTGATCTCTTCTGCAATGAATTCTTGGCGCTCCACTGCTTGTTCTCTGACTTTCTGACGGGCCGCGCGTGAGGACAGACGGCAAGGTGGTGCTCAATTACTTTCCTGGGAACACCAGGGATGTCAGATGGTTGCCATGCAAACACATCGACATTCGCCCGCAGGAAAGCAACGAGCGCGCTTTCCTATTTAGGATCAAGCGTGGCACTGATGGTGAAGGTACCACCAGTGCCGTCCTCCTTGGCAGCCACTTTCTTGGTCTCTGGCGGAGCTGCCTTCGCCTTCTTACACTTGTCGGTGGAGCTCGATGGTGCGTCCTTAACGGTAGCGCAGCACTCCGAAGAGGTGCGCTTGCCGGAGTGGGCATCAGAGCTCTTGCCGGACCTGGTCTTCTTCTTCCCCCCGGGAGCTTCAGTGGCAAGTGTCTTGTGATCTGCTGTGGCTGTTGCTTCCCGGTAGATCTTGTCGGTGCAGATAAGGGCATCTTTCTTATCGCCAGGGGCAGAGATGACACTTATCGGACCTGGCATCTTGAGCACGTTGTAGGCATAGTGAGAGGCTGCCATGAACTTGGCGAGCGCTGGACGGCCGAGTATCCCATTGTAGGGCAATGGGAAATCAGCAACGTCAAAGGTGACCCTCTCAGTCCTGAAATTCAGCTCGCTGCCAAATGTCACCGGCAACGTGATCTTCCCCTTCGGCTTGCTCCTTCCCAGATTGATTCCTTGGAAGGTACCCGTCTCTTCAAGCTCGCTATCGGGGATCTGGAGTTTCTTGAGCACCGCTGAGGAGATCAGGTTCAAGCCGGCCCCGCCGTCAACTAGCATCTTTGTGACCTTGAGGTTGCGGATAGTTGGCAAAACCAACATCGGCAAGCACCCGACCGCAGTTATGCGATCAGGGTGGTCCTCAACATCAAAGATGATAGGCGTGCTGGACCACTTCAGAGGCTTGCGCGACTCAACTGATGGTTTTGCTGCATTAACTTCCCGCACCCACTGTTTCAGTTGGTGGTGCGAAGTATGCAGAGAAGCACCGCCGTCAACGCACAAAACCTCTATTGCTTTCTGAAACTCCTGCTCGTCAGCCTCCTCATCCTCCATGTCTTCATCTTCATCTTCATCTTCATCCTTGTCGCGGCCGCGGGGAGGCCTGTCTCCTTGCCGCTGCTTGGCCTTGCCGCGGCACCCTCCCCGGCCGGGACGCTTCTTACCGGATCCTCCTCCACCTTCTTGGGCCTTCTCCTTGTCGCGCCGCTCGTATTTAGCTTTCTGCAGTTCAACAAGCTGCTCAACTTTCTTGCAGGTCTGGAGATCATGGCCTTTGGTGCGGTGGATCTTGTAGTACTACTTGCCGGAGCCGTCCTGCTTGTCGGCGGCCACCACGGCCTCGCTGGAGTTACCAGCTTTGGGCTTCTCGGCGCCACCTCCGTTGCCGGACTGCTCGACAACTAGCACATCTTTAGCTTTCCTCTTCCTGTTGTTCCGCCGCCGGTTTTTCCTTACCGGGGCGGCATCCTCACTGTCAGACCCTTCTACTCCTGCATTCTCTCCAGGGAGTTTCCTCCCCTCTTCAGCACGTGCGCACCTGTCGGCCAGGGCATATAGCTCGCTGACATCTCTGATCTTGCACATCGCCATCTCCTCCCTCATCCTGCGATTACGCACGTTCTGATGGAACGCGCTGATAACCACGGCAGGGTGGACGTCTGGGATGTTGCGCTGCACTTGGCTGAATCTCTGAATGTACTTACGCAGGGACTCTCCTTCCTTCTGGGCGAGCAGATGAAGATCGCTCTCTTGGCCATGGGGCTTGTGGCCGCCTGTGAAGGCGCCGACAAACTGATGACACAGGTCCGCCCATGAGGAGATGGAGTCGTCCGGCAAGTGCATGAGCCAAGATCTGACGTTAGGCTTGAGCACCAGCGGGAAGTAGTTGGCGAGGATCTTCTCGTCGCGCCCCCCGGCAGCCTGCACCGCGATGGTGTAGATGCTGAGGAACTCCGACGGGTGTAACCTGCCATCGTACTTCTCGGGTACATCTGGCTTGAAGTTCTTGGTGCTGGGCCACTGGACTTGCCGCAGCTCACGAGTGAACGCAGGGCAACCTACCATGTACGGCAAGTCGCCTAGTTCCCCTGGCGCATGCATGTCGACAGTGGGCCCAGCGCGCTGGTCTGACTGACGCCGCGCTTCCCTTCGACACTCGATGCGAGTTCGAGCTCCTCTTGCTGTCGTTCTTGAAGAACTTGGCGCTGACCACGACGAGCTCGCGGATTTGATGACGCTGTGGAATCAGTGTCGAGGTTGACCCGGCGAGTCGGCGATCTTGGCCTTCAGGGTGGGGAGTGCACGGTGGTTGCACCCCCACCGGTCTTGCCGCCACCGGCTTGCGCCTGGACGTCTTGCCGCAGCTTCAAGGTGCTCGGTTGCCAGGGAGTGTCGCCGTTGGCGAAGCCGATGAGGCTCTGAATGGTGGCCCTCCAATCGTCGATCTTGTCTGGCGCTGGAGGGTAATCTAGAAGCAGTTGGGCTCGGGCCAGCGCTTCTTCTGGAGTCTTGGGCGGCGGCGGCGAACGGCGCGAGGAGCGAGATATGCTCGCACTTCTAACAATGTTAGAAGGAGCAGCATCTCGTCCAGGCGACCGTGCCGCGCTCGTGCCAGCATGTTGTCGTGCATGCTGATCTTGAGCGTCCCTAGATCCACCAGCTTGGCCTTGATGCAATGAACGTATGGTACTGCGAGTACCATGACGTTGTCGGTCCCGCGCCTCCTGAGACGGGCGCGGCGCGTGTACGGACGCCGAGGTTTGCGCGGCCTTGTCCTTCGACCTGGCGGCAGCATGAGCTCCCTCGTCGGCGCTCGTTCCTCCGCCTGCGTCTACCCCACCGCCCGTTTGCTCCGGTGGCGGTGGGATCGACGTGGACGGAGCGGCCACCTCCGAAGCCTTCTTCTTCGGTGGCATGTTGAAGATGATGATGAAGAAAACAAAGATCTGGCTCGCGTGAATGCCGGATCAGGTTCACGCAACCTCGACGCCCCCCTACCAAAGATGTCGTGGGAAACAAACACCTATGGGGCAGGGCCCCTTTCGGTCCGGCAAGGGAGCGGAGAGCGCACGAAGAGCAGATCGAGGCGAAGCTCACGAGCGATTTTTAATTTCAAGTTTTGCTCCATGGCGCAATCCATCGATACTACTACTATACAAAAGTGGAGTATATACATTTTTTTAAAGGCTAGAGGGCGGGGCAGTCTAGCGCGGTCGGCTTCACGAGAGGCGAGGGCCTTTGTGATTTGATGGCTCATTAATGCTGTCAAATTGAATAGTACCGCACCGCCCGCTGCACGCCCGGCGCCTCCATTAAACCCCTCCGTTAAATCCGCATGCAAACCGAGAATCCTACTCCGGCCACACGTCTGTTCATGAGCGGTCCGGAATTAAACGCAACACCGGCCGAGCTCCTCCTGTCCGCCCTCAGTTTAAACGAGGCCAGACGTCGGCCAAGCTCCTACCATCCGCCCTCTATTTACATGAGGCCAGACAGATAGCGGGCAAGAATCGCACCCCTCCGCCGCTCCCCCATCTTCTCCTTCACCATTTTCTCCACCCTTCCGATGGCTTCCGATGAGCCGTTCTTCGGCATACTACCCGACTGGATGGCCCGCCGAGCCCTCTGGATAAGGGCGAGGCCACTCGGTGCTTCACCAACCTTGCTTGGTGTTGTGGGAAACGAACACCTATGGGGCAGGGCCCCTTTCGGTCCAGCAAGGGAGCGGAGAGTGCACGAAGAGCAGATCGAGGCGAAGCACACGAGCGATTTTTACCCAGCTTCGGAGCTCTCCAGAGAGATAATACTCCTACTGCTGCTTTGTGATTGTATTGTGTTCTTGCTCGAGAGCGTGAGCGTTCTGTAGTTTCGAATGAGTCGAACCTCCTCTACGTTGCGCATGGGCCTCCTTTTATAGGCTAAAGGGGGTCACCGACAGGTGGCAATGCATGCAGGGGTAAAAGTGTAAAAAGTGTGGTTGGTACAACTGCTATCTACAGTGCACCCTACCTAACTCTGACGGCAGGGGACAAGAGCATTTAATGCCCGTTCACATCGCCTAAACAGTGCAGAAAAGCGACCATTAGGGGCGCCACCGCTTGCCACGATGGCCTTCTCGTCATCTCCACTTGCCACCTCGCACCGCTTGGCTGCACAGCTTCCCGCCACGTGCGCCTGGAATGGTCTCAGGGCGACACGTCAACGGGTGCGCTGGAGCATGGGCACAGAGTGGTGGCTTCGCCGCGGCAAGCACCTTGTCGCGGTCGTTGTCTTGTCGCACCCGAAAGCTTGTCGCTCGTCGGGTCTTGCCGGGATGCGCGCGCGTCGCGGTAAGTTCTCTGAAGTGCCTTGGTTGGCCCTCCCGGCAAGCTCCTCTTGCCGGGGCCTTGTCCTTCCCGGCAAGCTCCTCTTGCCGGAGTCTTGTCTTCCTAGTTAAAACACTTTGTTCTTGAATGGCATCAATAGGAACTACGGAGGACCTTGGCGGACACCCGGCAAGCCTTGCCGCGGGACGCTGCGACTGCCCGTGCACAAGTTCGGGATACTAAGGTACCCCTACTTTAGTACACCGACACTTGGCCCGATGGAGCCAGTAGCTGCCCCAAGCAGGCGCGTGGTTCAGCAACTCGCCGCTCCAGTTCACCTCGATGCGAAGTGGCGAGTTGCTCCATGCCGGCACGGCGGCGAGCACGCCAGTACGGGCGCCGTCGCTACTGCGTTGTACCACGCCACCAGTGTTTGTGGTGGCCGCGCCTCCCATGTCTATGGGCGCGCCTCCCGTGCCAGCGGCAGCGCCATGCAGGTAGAGATAGAAGCCGGGTGCATGGAGAGTGACGAGTCGGTGGCCAGCTTCTCCGTGTCCGCCGCCATCATCGAGGAGAAGTAGAATACGGGAGGCCGCCGCCACTTGGGACCCATGACGGCCACCTCCGAGGCGACGACCGCGGATTCAGGTGGTTTCTTTGATGCTTCGTCTCTTTCGAGGACCTTCGTCCACCCCGCAAGTGTCTGACGGACATGAGGAAGACAAAGGGATTCGCGGGCGGCCATTTAGAACTAAAATAAGTCTAGATATATCCATTTTCTAGGACAAGTATTTCCGGATAGAGGGACTATTAATTATACAAGAGAGCCAGATTGGCACCTCTTAGTTCATGTAAATGTAATGAAATCCATCATGTTTATATGAAGATCCGGCTTTTTTATACGAAATCCTTCATGCTTATATGAAATCAGTCCGTGTTTGCACGAATTTCATCTGGTTGGTTAGAGTTGTAAAAATGTATGCCACTGGCATTTGATGTGGTCCTCCGCGGAAGGAAGTCTAGATATATCCATTTCTAGGACAAGTAGGACGGAGGGAGTATTAATTATGGGTTAATTATCCTTTTGCCCTTAGTGGTGTCCATCTGCTCAGTTTTGCCCTCAGATGCAAACTGTGCTCAGTTTTGCCCCTAGTCTATGCGCACCAACTCGTTCTGTGACCTTTGGCGTCTCCGTCAGGTCAACGTTTTGACTTGGCCCTTACAGGTGGGACCAGGCGGCAGAGGCAGCCAATTTTATTCAGACCGTTGCACGCGTGGCTTGCGGGACCCAGCAGAGAGCCGTTGAGCTTAGAGCCGTTGCGGGTGTGCTATATTAGCGGGCGACAGCGGCGGTGACCACGGCGAGAGAGCGAGAGCACGACGGTGGTGGGAAGCTAGCTGTGGAGGGCGCGGCGGTGGGAAGCTAGCTGTGGAGGGCGCGGCGGCGTTGAGATCCCATTCGGCTCCGAGCTCCATGTCTTCCGCAAGCTCCCGCGCCACCTCGCGGATGCAGAGCCGAGCGCATGTGGAGATGCCTGTCTTCATCTGTCCGCGGTGTCGGGCGAGCGTTGATCGGAGGTTTTCTCATACACCGAGGAACCACAATCGTCCGTTCTACGTGTGTAGTGAGAATGGGGTAAGAATCGGGGCAATTGCACCATTTTTGTGGTCGGGATCTTTGAGCAATCGGTTGATCTATTCCGTGTTCATGCAGGTGACATGCTTCTTTCTTTGGGTCGATGCTCTGGCCAAGACTCTGATAAATGAACTGCAAGAAGAGCATGGCGAATGGTTGCGGATGCTGCCCCAAACCGCAGTGGCCGCAGCACGAGCTCCGGAAGAAGAGATGGAGGGCGAAGCACGCACTGACAGAGAGCTAGCTGTTGAGCTTAGGATGTTGAAGAAGAAGGTTAGGAAGCTTGAAGATCGAGCACTACCAATACCCATTTGCAAATACTTTTGGGCATTTGTAGGTATGGTAATCGCACTAGTTGTAATGTTGAAAATGTATGGAAAGGCATGAATTATGGAGGAATTTGTAATCTTGAAATTGTATGAGAAATTCACCTAGTTTAAATGTTGGTCAAAGTTGTTTAAATATTGAAAAAAAAGAGAAGAAGTGACCAACATTTAAATATGTTGAAAAAAAGGAGAAGAAATGAAGAATTCAGAAACTTTTGATCAATGAAATGCAGCTAATGAATTATTCCAGAGCCAAACAATTAAGGTTGGAAATTTTTTGGAGCTGTTAAATATTTAATAGCAATTTAAGTAATCCAGTTCAAATACACTGTGATTTAAATCAAAGACCAAAATGTCATGGAAAATGTTCCTCAGCTCTGGTAGATGTTTACACCTAGTGCCAAAATAAATGAACATTTTTTAAGGGCATTACATTGAGTAGAAACTAATTTGTCTAAAAAATGAAGGGTGGAAAATGCACAAAAAATTGGTGCGGCTAGGGACTCGAACCCAAGACCGCATGGGTTTGTGGTGTTTAGGGCTGCGCTGGTAACCGCTAGGACAGATGGCAAGAGTTTGACATGGGAAGGGAAGCAATGTATACATAGTGAGACTGTGAAATTTGTCAAAAAAATGAAGGGTGAAAAAATGCACAAAAAATTGGTGCGGCTAGGGACTCGAACCCAAGACCGCGTGGGTTTGTGGTGTTTAGGGCTGCGCTGGTAACCGCTAGGACAGATGGCAAGAGTCTGACATGGGTAGGGAAGAAATGTATACATAGTGAGACTGTGAAATTTGTCAAAAAAATGTGAGATCGTGAATGTTTGCATACGCGTGAGAGTGGTTTTCCTTTGTTTTGCACTGAAATTTTGGAGGGTTGCAGGGTTGAAAACGTATGTTTGCACTACCATGTGGTTTTGGTTAGAGTGGCACTTGGTTTAGTGTTAGAGTGGCACTTGGTTTAGGATTCAAACGGAATAAATTTGCATGTTAGTTCATGACTTCTTTTTTTTGAATAAAACGGAGGGCTTCTCACCCCCTCTTTTGAATGACAACCACAAGTTCTCGAGCTTCATGACTTGGTTTAGGGAAGAAATTATATGCTTGGGCACGGACATTTTTTAACACACATAATAAACCCTGATAAATAACTTAGATAATATGCAACACAAGTACCATTACAATAATAAGTTCACAGACAGTTCACGGACACATGACGAAACATGACACGACACGACACGACATAGAAAAGCAACAAATAAAAAACGAAACAGTCTTCGTCTTGATCTCCTCCTTCCACTTTGGCCGCGCGCGCCCCTTCAACACCATCTTCATCTTCACACCTCCTCCTCGTCGTCGTAGGGAAGGGAGTGCATCCCGGCTGGAGTGGGGAAGATGTTCTCGTAGTTGGTGTAGATGTTGTAAACGGTGAAGAAGATGGCCTCGCAGCCGCACCAAAAGACTTGGCCGAGGAGCTCGCGCGCGTCAAACGGGTTGGTGAAGGTGACCGTGAGCAGTAGGAGGATGCCGCCGTGGTCACGAACCTCGTTGAGGGTGAACATCCTCGGCGAGCCCCGTGGGAGGTGGGCATAGCCGGCTCTGAGGAAGGCGCGGGTGAGTTCGACGGAACCCCTCCACCTTGAAAAAGCCCACACGCGGAGCTCCCTCTCCACGAGCACGCCCGGTGGGTAGCGCCACTCCGGCACGACAGGCAGATGGCTGAAGGTCGGCCCGTTGAACTACATGGTTTCGCTTGGGGAGGGCTCGGTCGATTGGGTGTTTGAAGTTGGCGAGAATGGATTGGATCTGGCTTATGGGTGGGAGAGGAAGATAGGCACCCCATTTATAGGCCTGTGGGTGGGAGAGGAAGAGAGAAAGGGTGAGAACAGTGCGTGTGTGAACCCGAACGCATGTGTGTATCCGTTACGCTTTGCACTCTTAAATTTTTGCACAAAAACAATGCATGCATGGGGCGCGTGCGTGCATTTGAATCACTGCATAGCTCTTTGACCAGACGGTGCATCTGACTCGTTGAACCACCTAGCTGGCCTCACTAGCCTAGCGCTCCTAGCACGCCTCGCTCGCCTCGCTCGCATGCATGCACGTCGCAGCCTCCCGCGCATGCAAACCCACGTCGCAGCCTATGCACGTCGCCGCCTCCCATGCATGCATGCAAGGCCTGGAAAGGCTGAGACGGGCTATTTACTGCGGTCTCAGGCCCAGACAATGAGACGGCCCAACGGTCCATCCAGCGCGCCCAATATTTGTTTAAAAAAAAGAAGAATCTCCCAGCCAATCAGATTGCATCTCGCGGATCGCCCCTCTCCTCCCCACAGATTCCTTCTAGAAGGGTTAGATCGACGGCCCTTGTTCAGCGCTAGGGTTAGATGAACGGTCCTGGTTCAGCGCTAGGGTTAGCGGGGTTTGGGAGGGGTTTGGAGCAGTCAAAGCTATGTTTGACCAGATTTCAAACGAGCATAATAAATTAAATAAAAATCAGAAAAATAAAAAACCAGCGCACATAGTCTTCTTATGTCATATACTAACGATTTAAGTTGATAAACAAGGTTTACATACATTTAAACGATAAGTTCATGTGTATTTGTATGATATCTCGAGTATCTCAAACTCTTTTGTATGAAGTGAAGAGAAGTGTTTTGGGGAAATAAACATGAAAATTTCAAAAAACCCACCATAGATTCATTTTAGAGTGACTAAGAAGGATCCAGGCTTAGTTTTTCATTTTGATGTTTTACACTTATTTAAATCTTGGTCAAAGTTAAGTTTGACCAGAATTCAAATGAGCAAAACAAATTTAAAAAAAATCAAAAAATGGAAAAACCAGCACACATAGTCTGTATATATAGAATACATGTTTAGGAAAGTTATTTGGCTGATTTAGACAAGGTCGAAAAAAGCCTTGCTTAGAGATGAGGCCGTTTACCCTACCTTTGGACCCTCATTTTAGCACATTTTTCATGAAAATTTCAAAAAACTCACCACAGCTTCATTTTGGATTGAATAAGAAGGATCCAGGCTTAGTTCTTCATTTTGATGTTTTAGACTTGTTTAAATCGTGGTCAAAGTTAGGTTTGACCAGAATTCAAATGAGCAAAACAAAATTCAAAAAAATCAAAAAAAAGAAAAACCATGTGCTCATTCAAACATCATCCAACAGATTTAACCATTATGTCAAACATAGTTCTAACATCATCCAACAGAAATGCAACATTATTCATAATGTTTCATAATTATTCACATATAGCGTTCGAGCTTCTATCTGTTCCTTGAGCTTCTTTCCATCACTTTGCTCCTCGTGCACCTTGTGCTCATTGCTTCTTCTCTTCTCCTCTTGGTTGTCGGTACCTTGTGCGTCTTCTTCAAACCTATCATAGAGCTGTGCAAAACATAAAGGGTAATGAGATCATGTCAAGTGACCCATAAATGTACAGTAGTATTTGACCCTTGCAAGATTTACATACCTAGCAGAACTCACAACAATAGAAGGTTGGTCACCATTTAGAGCCTCACTTGGATCATCATTTGGAGCCTCACTTGGATCACCAAGATCATCATTTGGAGCCTCACTTGGATCACCAAGATCATCATTTGGAGACTCACTTGGATCACCATGATCATCATTTGGAGCCTCACTTGGATCACCATGATCACTATTTGGAGCCTCACTTGGGTCATCATCAAAATCATGCGGCTGTTGACCATCATCATTTCGAACCTCGTCAAAATCCTCATCTGATGCAACCGGCTGCTGTCCATCATTTTCATCGAAGCCTTCATCGAAACTCTCTCCAAACGCTGGATCTACTGTGTTATCACAATACTTACCGAAATGACCAGACCCACCACATCTTGTGCACTTGCGCTTCCTCGCTCCAAGTCCAGCTCCTTCGCTGCGAGGTCTGATTCGACTCTTCCTTGGTCTACCTGCTGCTCTTTTTAGAACTGGAGCGCAAAGCTTGAATCCAGGGTCCACCATGTCCCATTGTTGTTTTCCCTCCATAGCAGGCAAGGCATAAGCATATGTGGCTTTGAACCTTGCAACAGAGTAGTAATCATGCACATACTGCTGAATGTTCCCTGCTAGACCAGGGAGAGAAGTGATGAAAAACAAGGCATGAATGCATGGCAACCCAGTTATCTGCCATTGCCTACAACTGCAAGTTCTAGCTTCTAAATCCACTGGATATCTCCATTCCCTCTTCTCTTTATCCAAATATGATATCTCTGCTGTGGTACCCGAGCAAAGAGTCATGTTCATTTCCAAGCTTGTTGTTTTCTGCATCAGCTCATTCATCACGGCAGGGATGATAATGTGGCCCATGAATTTTGCCTCGGCTATTCCTGCACGATAATGAAATTTCTGCATGTATTCTATCCTTATCCTGTCCAGCAAATCCACCACATAATGACCCTTTAGTTTCTGGATCGTTGAGTTGAAAGACTCTGCTAGATTATTGTGCACATAGTCAACTTTGCTCAGTTCACTGAATTGGCTTCTGGCCCATAACTTGGAGTGGTGTGTTTCCAAGTATTCTTTCACTTTGGGATTCATGTATAACTACCTCAAGTGGTAGTTGTGCTTCTTCACACTGCAAGTCAAAGATGTTGGCCATAAATTGTCGGTATACACCTTTCCTTTGAATTTCTTCATGAAATTTGCAGCAAGGTGAGGCATGCATTCCCTATGCTCTACTCCAGGGAACACATTGTCCACGGCCACTTCTAAACCTTTGCAGGCATCTGTATGAATGACCAACCCATTGGGACGTGCAATAGCCCGGCGCAGATTATGCAAAAACCAAGTCCAGCTCTCCTCAGACTCTGTCTCCAGCACACCGTAGGAAATTGGAAATACAAAACTGTGTGCATCAACTACACAAGCAACTACTAACTGTCCTTTAAACCTCCCTATGAGAAAAGTGGCATCAATAGCCAAATAAGGCCTGCAACCTGCCAAAAAACCTCGACGACAAGCCTCAAAGCAGACAAAAACCCTCCTAAAGCATTCCTTGGTCTTTGTCACTCCCCTGAATGTGTACTCCACGGTGTGGTGATCAATATCTACAATACTACCTGGGCTTGTCCTCTCCACTTCACCTTTGAATGAATACAACAATTGAAAACTTTTCTGCCAGTTACCATACATAGAATCCATAGCCTGTTGTTTACCATTGAACAACCTCATGTATGGTAAATCTAACTTGAATTTATCTTTGATGTTCTTCCGCAATTCCTTTGGACCCACTTGCTGGTTTTCTTTCACCCGCTTCTTTACTTCTTCTGCCACCCATCTTGACTTGGCTCTACTGATTGTATCCTTCCTAAGGGTTGATTCCTGGCATGTGTGCTTAAAAGGGTTCACTTTGACCTGAACATTAGTGCTATTTCGCATTTTAGATGCGAGCAACCTCCATGGACAACCCTCAGTCGGGCAGTGCACTCTGTAACGTACTTGATCGCTCTTGTCAACTTTGAAAGTATGTTCTACCTTTTGCAGTATGTCACAACTGCATTTCTACACTCATTCATGGATGCAAAAACTGTACCTTCTTCCAAATTAGGGTTCAAAGGGTCCCATTCAACAGCTGCAAGGTCTTCGTCCTCACCCACCGCATCATCATCCACATAGACTGCATTGTGAGCCTCATCTTGGTTATCAACCCGAGGTGCCCATCGTAAATTCCGAATAACATCAGAATATAGCTTCTCTTCATCAACCCCAGAATTGTAGTCATCATGCTCCACTTCAAGGGGGACCCTACTGCTGTTGCCCACACTTGTTGAGCCACCATGTCGCCGTGCACCAACTGAACTGTTCTGGCTAGATATGCCATTACGACGACTTGGTTCTCCCCGAGATGTTGCACCCGTCATCCTAGGTCCAAATGCCTGCTCAAGCACATCAACTTGCAGCCTCACATGAAAATTATATTTCTCTTTATTCCTAACAAACATGGTAGCTAGCTCTTCATCATTACTACCTGTCACCCATTTCTTTTCCCCATCATAGTATTTGTATACCACTTCATCAAGCAAACCCCAAGGATATTGGCTACAAATTACCTCCCCAAATTGTCTGAAACTCCAATTACTAGTCATTGGCAACCGATAATCAAAACCTCCTTGGTATTTCTTTTGATCCTTTGCATCGAACATGTACCGGTCCCTTCTAATGTGCATCAAGAAAGCAAACTGCAACTCCATCCTAACCGGCGAAAAACAGAGACGCAATCAGCACACTAATTGAGCAAACCTACTCGAATTGAGTGTTCAAATGCACAACTAAGCTCAATCTAAACAGGAGGCAAGACTTACCCCTCGGAAACCCAGTCGTGGACGCGGTGGATCTCCGGCCCGATGCCTGCCTCGCCAGATACTTCGGGGTCGCCGCTGCTCTCCATTTTGGCCTAGGGTTCTTCCTCCTAGTTCAAATAGCTCCAGCAGCCCCCACCTTTGAGCGCTCCGGCCGGGCGCACGGAAGGAGGCCGCGCCGCGGGTCGAGCATGTGGCAGGCGCCCCACCCATGGCGTCGCAGGAAGGTGGCGGGCATCGCAGGCAGCCATGGAGGATAGGCGCAGAAAGGTAGCGGTGGAGTAGGCGTGCAGCTGGTGGCGGGGCAGGTCCTGGCGGCGGCGCAAGTGCCGGCGGCGGCCCAGGTCAGCCGGCCGGCGGGGAAGCGGATGGGCAGAGTGAGCTACGAATGATTTGGGGATTTACTTGCACGGGCCTACATGTCAGCTCCGGACCCACGTCCACGCAGTCCCACGTGTAAGCTCCGGACCCACAACTTAACACTGGCGGACGGAATGGACTCAAATATGACCGTTTGGCCTCGTCATAGTAGTTGTGCATGGACTAGGGGCAAAACTGAGCACAATTTGCATCTGAGGGCAAAACTGAGCATAGAGACACCACTGAGGGCAAAAGGATAATTAACCCATTAATTATACAAGAGAGCCGGATTGGCACCTCTTAGTTCATGTAAATGTAATGAAATCCATCATGTTTATATGAAGATCCGTCTTTTTTATACGAAATCCTTCATGCTTATATGATATCAGTCCGTGTTTGCACGAATTTCATCTGGTTGGTTAGAGTTGTAAAAATGTATGCCGCTGGCGTTTGATGTCGTCCTCCGCGGAAGGAAGCGGGAGGAATTTGCCGGCTTCCATTGGAGATGCTCTTTATGCTGGAAATAATAGAGTAAAATCCAATCCATTTGAGTTAATTGCCTGTATGATTGTCCCTCTATAAAAAGTTAATTGCATGTACAGTGTACACGTGACTTGCAGGGTGGCTACAGCGTCGTACAGAAAGTTAAAAAGAAACAAGTCCATCCTTAATATTCTAAGTACTCTGTGGGTTCCACTGTCAGTACACTAGAGAAAGAGGTATATATTAAATAAGTAGAGTAATATATAATATAAAAATCTAAAGTTAAAAGACAGAATTCGAACTCATGTCATCGCGTTGCGAGCATCCGGCGCTAACCAGCCCAGCACATTTTTGTTGTAGACCATGCTGGAGATATATCTCCATGTCTACTCTTATATATACTCCATTCGTTCCTAAATATTTGTCTTTTTCAGATTTCAAATGGACTACCACATACGGATGTGTATGTAGACATATTTTAGAGTGTAGATTCACTCATTTTGCTATGTATGTCTTTTTAGGAAGGGGTCAGATTTGTCCTTGATTTATTTATGAGGTATCCAGATGGCACTGCACCGCCAAGAAAAGAGGGTAACATCAAAATTATGTACTACTTTTTTGAGTATGTTGGTAAGGTCCGGTCGTAGTCACTTGTTGAAATCTCTAAAAAGACAAATACTCCCTCCGTCCGGAAATATTTGTCATCAAAATGGATAAAAGGAAATGTATCTAGATGTATTTTAGTTTTAGATACATCTCTTTTTATCCATTTTGATGACAAGTATTTTCGGACAGAGGGAGTAGAAAACAGAGTTGGTGATGATGGTGTGCGTGCCATCCTGCAATATAGGCCATCGGATTTATATCTAACGGATAGGAAAGAAACTATGGCAATTTTGCAAAAATATACCCACACGTCTCTCCACGTTCGCAAATAAGGCCTTCCCTTGTTCAGCCTTTTCTATCACAAGATAAACTACTCATACAAATGCATCTTGATGTTCCGTGCAACGCACGGGCAGCTAGCTAATTTCTGTTAAAATAGTTGCTCTGATAATTGGGTTGAAGTGATATATTTTATGTCTGCCCCGAATGATTTCAGATTCACTAGTAGTAACAAAGAAAAGGTTGCCTTGTTAATAAACAGAAAACAGGGTCAAAACTATCACATGAGGCCGGTAAAAACAAGGCACACTGGGTTCAGCGTCATCGTGACTACAGGTGAGTGCGCGCGAGAAGTCTAAATATCGAGGGGGCTACCGAGCGAGGCACCGAGACACAATGTTTCAGAGAGAAACCAATTGATAGATTATGATCAGATCGAGTTGTCACCCTTCTGTTGTCATTGTTGGGGGGAGGGAGAGAAAGAAGTATCGAGAGTGTGCGCGGTAGGCACAGAGGCACAACTAACGAGTGTGAGTGAGTGTGTGTGTGTGTGTGTGTTTCAAAGAGGAGTAGATAGATTATTATCAAGATCGATGTGCCACCCTACTCCTTCGGTGCCGGGTAGTGTGTGTGCGTGTGTGTGTGTGTATGTTTGAGAGAGAATCCAGTCGATAGATTAGTATCAAGATCGAGCTGTCACACTACTCCTTCGGTGTCGGGTAGTGTGTGTGTGTGTATGTTTGAGAGAGAAGCCAGTCGATAGACTAGTATCAAGATCGAGGTGTCACCCTACTCCTTCGGTGTTGGGAAGTGTGGGTGTGTGTGGGGGGGGGGGGGCAGTGACACTCACATATCTCTACTCTTATAAAAAACAGAGTTGGTTATGATGGTGTTCCTGCCATCCTGCAATATAGGCCATCCGATTTATATCCGATGGACAGGAAGGAAAATATGGCAATTTTGCAAAAAGATACCCACACCCCTCTCCGCATTTGCAAATAAGGCATTCCCTCGTTCATCCTTTTCTCCCACAAGATAAAATTCTCATACAAATGCATCTTGATGTTCCGTGCAACGGATGGGCATCTTGCTAGTAGGGAGAAGGAGTCTGTGTGACACATATCTAGATATATTAAGGGATAGGTAGATAGCATATGTGTGAGAGACATTATTATACTTTGAGACATTAGTGGTTGTGAGTCGGCGAAATTAAAGGGGTGGGCGTGTTAGACATAGAGAGCGTGTGTGTTTATGTGTGAGAGACTTGTAGGACGGGGTAGAAAGACGAATTTAACCCTGACGGAGGGAGAGAAATACATGAAGTGCGCGTGTGTGATTCCGATGCCCACAGGGAAATGAGATATGTATGCGTGTGAGAGAGATTGCACAATTCATTCACGTACCACTATCTAGCGATCGTGGACGTGCATCTCTTGAACATAAGTCAATATCTACTTCGTATCGTGGCCAAAGGTACAATATCGATTCAACGCTATAAAGATTGGACACTCACATATCATATATTTTCTATTTAAACAAACCTTTTCAGTTGTGCATGCCAAAGTTACAGTGATGTTTCTTCAAACAACCAATGTAGCTATCATGTACATGCACCATTGTTACTCTTGCATTCAAATTCATTAGTCTTGGATGATTTAAGTTTCTATTTTGAAGTAATATATGTAATATTCATATATGAATTTAACGGGTACGCAATTTATGAAATGGAGGCTATGTAATCATATGAGGTAACACTTTTAAGTATCTAACTACAATATCCATTTCTTTTTGTGCACCTCTACACTAACACGTCAATGCATTATGTTTAAAGTAAATAACCAATGGCACTAAATTATCTATTTACACGAGAAATACATAGGCTGAGCGTTTGATCCTTTTTTGTGAACGCGCCACTACACACGTACGATTGGCTGTGCCTGTGTGAACGTCCAATTTATCGGCGCATCATCCCAAGTTATTGTCTTTTTTTCTGGGGTGGACTTCACACTGGTTATTAACTGCTGACGCGTGCCCCGTGTACACAGTCTAGCATGACCTTCCTGTTGGGGAACGTAGCAGAAATTCAAAATTTTCTACACATCACCAAGATGAATCTATGGAGATACTAGCAGCAAGAGAGAGGGGAGTGCATCTTCATACCCTTGAAAATCGCGATGCGGAAGCGTTACAAGAACGCGGTCGGTGGAGTCGTTCACGAAGCTATTCAGATTGCGGCCGAATCCGATCTAAGCACCGAAGAACGGTGCCTCCGCATTCGACACACGTACTACCCGGGGACGTCTCCTCCTTCTTGATCCAGCAAGGGGAGAGGAGAAGTTGAGGGAGAACTTCAACAACACGACGGCGTGGTGTTGGTGGAGCTCGTGGTTCTCCAGCAGGGCTTCGCCAAGCACTACGGAGTAGGAGGAAGAGTTGGAGGAGGGAGGGGCAGCGCCAAAAGCAAGGGTGCTGCAGCCCTCCCACCCCCCCTCTATTTATAGGGTGAAGGGGAGAGAGGGCCGGCCCCTCTAGATCCCATCTAGAGGGGGGCGGCGGCCAGGAGGGGAATACTTGCCCCCCAAGCAAGGTGGAGACGCCCCCTCCCTAGGGTTTCCAACCCTAGGCGCCTTGGGCCCTTGGGGAGGGGCGCACCAGCCCACTAGGGGATGGTTCCCTCCCATATTCAGCCCATCAAGTCCCCCGGGACAGGTGGCCCCACCCGGTGGACCTCCGGACACCTTTCGGTGGTCCCGGTACAATACCGATGACCCCCGAAACTATTCCGGTGACTAAAACTGGACTTCCCATATAAAAATCTTCACCTCTGGACCATTCCAGAACTCCTCGTGACGTCTGGGATCTCATCCGGGCTCCGAACTACATTCGGTAACCACATACTATTTCCCATAACAACTCTAGCGTCACCGAACCTTAATTGTGTAGACCCTACGGGTTCGGGAATCATGTAGACATGACCGAGACATTCTCCGGCCAATAACTAACAGCGGGATCTAGATACCCATGTTGGCTCCCACATGTTCCACAATGATCTCATCGGATGAACCACGATGTCGGGGATTCAATCAATCCCGTATACAATTCCCTTTCTCAATCGGTATGTTACTTGCCCGAGATTCGATCGTCGGTATCCCAATACCTCGTTCAATCTCGTTATCGGCAAGTCACTTTACTCGTTCCGTAATGCATGATCCCGTGACTAACTACTTAGTCACATTGAGCTCATTATGATGATGCATTACCGAGTGGGCCGAGAGATACCTCTCTGTCATACGGAGTGACAAATCCCTGTCTCGATTCGTGCCAACCCAACAAACACTTTCGGAGATACCTGTAGCGCACCTTTATAGTCACACAGTTACATTGTGACGTTTGGTACACCCAAAGCACTCCTACGGTATCAGGGAGTTACACAATCTCATGGTCTAAGGAAATGATACTTGACATTAGAAAAGCTTTAGAAAACGAACTACACGATCTTGTGCTATGCTTAGGATTGGGTCTTGTCAATCACATTATTCTCCTAATGATGTGATCCCGTTATCAATGACATCCAATGTCCATGGTCAGGAAACCATAACCATCTATTGATCAATGAGCTAGTCAACTAGAGGCTCACTAGGGACATGTTGTAGTCTATGTATTCACACATGTATTGCGGTTTCCAGTCAATACAATTATAGCATGAACAATAGACAATTATCATGAACAAGGAAATACAATAATAACCATTTTATTATAGCCTCTAGGGCATATTTCCAACAGTCTCCCACTTGCACTAGAGTCAATAATCTAGTTAACATCACTATGTGATTGTAATGAGTACAACACCCATGGGGTTTGATCATATCTCGCTTGTGAGAGAGGTTATTAGTCAACGGGTCTGAACATTTCAGATCAGTGTGTGCTTTACAAATCTCTATGTCATCTTGTAGATGCAGCTACCACGCACTATTTGGAGCTATTCCAAATAACTATTCTACTATATGAATCCGGTTTACTACTCGTAGTCATCCAGATTAGTGTCAAAGTTTGCATCGGAGTAACCCTTTACGACGAAATCTTTTCTACCTCCATAACCAAAAAAATTCCTTAGTCCACTAGTTACTAAGGATAACCTTTACCATTGTCCTGTGATCCATTCCTGGATCACATTTGTACCCCTTGACTGACTCATGGCAAGGCACACTTCAGGTGCGGTACACAACATAGCATACTGTAGAGCCTACGTCTAAAGCATAGGGGACGACCTTCGTCCTTTCTCTCTATCCCGCCGTGGTCAGGTCTTGAGTCTTACTCAATACTCACACCTTATAACACAGCCAAGAACTCCTTCTTTGCCGATCTATTTTGAAATCCTTCAAAATCTTGTCACGGTATGTATTCATTTGAAAGTACCATCAAGCAATTTTGATCTATCCTTATAGATCTTGATGCTCAATGTTCAAGTAGCTTAATACATGTTTTCCATAAATTCTACATCATTTCCGATTAACAATATGTCAACAACATATACTCATCAGAAATGCTATAGTGCTCCCACTCACTTCTTTGGAAATACAAGTTTCTCATAAACTTTGGATAAACCCAAAATCTTTGATCATCTCATCAAAGTGTATATTCCAACTCCGAGATGCTTACTCCAGTCCTTAGAAGGATTGCTGGAGCTTTGCATACTTGTTAGCATCTTTTAGGATTGACAAAACCTTCTGGTTGTATCACATACAACCTTTCCTCAAGAAAATCATTGAGGAAACAATGTTTTGACATCCTATCTGCAAGATTTCATAAATAATGGAGGAAATGCTAATATAATTTCAACAGACTCTTAGCATCGCTACGAGTGAGAAAGTCTCATCGTAGTCAACTCCTTGAACTTGTCAAAAAACATCTTAGCGACAAGTCGAGCTTTCTTAATGGTGACACTTACCATCATTGTCCGTCTTCCCTTTTAAAATCCATCTGTACCCAACAACCTTACGACCATCAAGTAGTTCTTCTAAAGTCTACACTTTGTTTTATACATGTATCCTCTCTCGGATTTTATAGCCTCGAGCCATTTGTCAGAATCCGGGCCCACCATTGCTTCTCCATAGCTCGTAGGTTCATTGTTGTCTAGCAACATGACCTCCAAGACAGGATTACCGTACCACTCTAAAGTAGTACGCATCCTTGTCGACCTACGAGGTTTGGTAGTGACTTGATTCGAAGTTTCATGATATACTATCATAAGCTTCCACTTCAATTGGTGTAGGCGCCACAGGAACAACTTCCTGTGCCCTGCTACACACTAGTTGAAGTGATGGTTCAATAACCTCATCAAGTCTCCACCATCCTCCCACACAATTCTTTCAAGAGAAACTTTTCCTCGAGAAAGGACCCGTTTCCAGCACTTTTGCATTCGGATCTGAAATAGGAGGTATACCCAACTGTTTGGGGTGTCCTATGAAGATGCATTTATCCGCTTTGGGTTCGAGCTTATCAGGCAAAACTTTTCACATAAGCGTCGTAGCCCCAAACTTTTAAGAAATGACAACTTAGGTTTCTCTAAACCATAGTTCATACGGTGTCATCTCAATGGAATTACGTGATGCCCTATTAAAGTGAATGTGGTTGTCTCCAATGCCTAACCCATAAACGGTAGTGGTAATTCGATAAGAGACATCATGGTATGTACCATATCCAATAGGGTGCAGTTATGATGTTCGGACACACCATCACACTATGGTGTTCCAGGCGGTATTAGTTGTGAAACAATTTCCACAATGTCTTAATTGTGTGCCAAACTCGTAACTCAGATATTTATCTCTATGATCATATCATAGACATTACATCCTCTTGTCACGATGATCTTCAACTTCACTCTGAAATTACTTGAACCTTTCAATAATTCAGACTCTTGTTTCATCAAGTAAATATACTTAACATCTACTCAAATCATCTGTGAAGTAAGAACATAATGATATTCACCGCGTGCCTCAGCACTCATTGGATTGCACACATCAAATGTATTACTTCCAACAAGTTGCTCTCTTGTTTCATCTGACTGAAACCGAGGATTTTCAGTCATCTTGCCCATGTGGTATGATTTGCATGTCTCAAGTGATTCAAAATCAAGTGAGTCCAAACGATCCATCTGAATGGAGTTTCTTCATGTGTATACACCAATAGACATGGTTCGCACGTCTCAATCTTTTAAAAAATGAGTGAGTCAAAAGATCCATCAACATTGAGCTTCTTCATCCATTTTATACCAATATGACTCAAATGGCAGTGCCACAAGTATGTGGTACTATCATCACTATCTTATATCTTTTGGCATGAACATGTGTATCACTACGATCGAGATTCAATAAACCATTCATTTTAGGTGCAAGACCATTGAAGGTATTATTCAAATAAACAGAGTAACCATTATTCTCCTTAAATGAACAACCGTATTGTGATAGACATAGTCCAATCATGTCTATGCTCAACGCAAACACCAAATAACAATTATTTAGGTTTAACACCAATCTCGATGGTAGAGGGAGTATGCGATGCTTGATCATATCAACCTTGGAAACACTTCCAACACATATCGTCGTCTTACCCTTAGCTAGTCTCCGTTTATTCCGCAGCTTTTATTTCGAGTTACTAACACTTAGCAACCGAACCGGTATATAATACCCTGGTTCTACTAGGAGTACTAGTAAAGTACACATTAACATAATGTATATCCAATATACTTCTATCGACCTTGCCAACCTTCTCATCTACCAAGTATCTAGGGTAGTTCTTCTTCAGTGACCGTTCCCCTCATTATAGAAGCACTCAGTCTCGGGCTTGGTTTCAACCTTGGGTTTCTTCACAAGAGCAGCAACTGATTTGCCATTTCATGAAGTATCCCTTCTTGCCCTTGCCCTTCTTGAAACTAGTGATTTCACTAACCATCAACAATCGATGCTCCTTCGTGATTTCTACTTTCGTGGCGTCAAACATCGCAAATATTTCAAGGATCATCATTATCTATCCCTGATATGTTATAGTTCATCACAAAGCTCTAGCAGCTTGGTGGCAATGACTTTGGAGAAACATCACTATCTCATCTGGAAGATTAACTCCCACTCGATTCAAGTGATTGTTGTACTCACATAATCTGAGCACAAACTCAACGATTGAGCTTTTCTCCCTTAGTTTGCAGGCTAAGAAACTCGTTGGAGGTCTTACGCCTCTTGACGTGGGCACGAGCCTGAAATCCCAATTTCAGCCCTTGAAACATCTCATATGTTCCGCAACGTTTCGAAATCGTCTTTGGTGCCTCAATTCTAAAGTGTTTAACATCAATAAACTATCACGTAGTTATCAAAACGTGTATGTCAGATGTTCGCAACATCCACAGATGATGCTCAAGGTTCAGCACACCGAGCGGTGCATTAAGGACATAAGCTTTCTGCGCGGCAATGAGGACAATCCTCAGTTCACGGACCCAGTCCGCATAATTGCTACTATTAATTTTCAACTAAATTTTCTCTAGGAACATATCTAAAATAGTAGAACTAAAGCGTGAGCTACGACATAATTTGCAAAAACCTTTTGACTATGTTCATGATAATTAAGTTCATCTAATCAAATTATTTGATGAACTCCCACTCAGATAGACATCCCTCTAGTCATCTAAGTGATACATGATCCGAGTCAACTAGGCCGTGTCCGATCATCACGTGAGACGGACTAGTCATCATCGGTAAACATCTTCATGTTGATTGTATCTACTATACGACTCATGCTCGACCTTTCGGTCTCTTGTGTTCCAAGGCCATGTCTGTACATGCTAGGATCATCAAGTCAACCTAAGTGTTTCACGGGTGTAAATCTGGCTTACACCCGTTGTATGCGAACGTTGGAATATATCACACCCGATCATCACGTGGTGCTTCGAAACAACGAACCTTCGCAACGGTGCACAGTTAGGGGGAACACTTGCTTGAAATTTTAGTGAGGGATCATCTTATTTACTACCGTCATTCTAAGCAAATAAGATGCAAAAACATGATAAACATCACATGCAATCAAATAGTGACATGATATGGCCAATATCATTTTGCTCCTTTTGATCTCCATCTTCGGGGCGCCATGATCATCATCGTCACCGGCATGACACCATGATCTCCATCATCATGATCTCCATCATCGTGTCTCCATGAAATTGTCTCGCCAACTATTACTTCTACTACTTATGTCTAACGGTTTTGCAATGAAGTAAAGTAATTACATGGCGTTATTCAGTGACGCGCAGGTCATACAATAAATAAAGACAACTCCTATGGCTCCTGCCGGTTGTCATACTCATCGACATGCAAGTCGTGATTCCTATTACAAGAACATGATCAATCTCATACATCACATATATTTCATTCATCACATCCTTTTTGGCCATATCACATCACACGACATATGCTGCAAAAACAAGTTAGACGTCCTCTAATTGTTGTTGCAAGTTTTTTACGTGGCTGCTATAGGTTTCTAGCAAGAACGTTTCTTACCTACACCAAAACCACAACGTGATATGCCAATTGCTATTTACCCTTCATAAGGACCCTTTTCATCGAATCCGATCCGACTAAAGTGGGAGAGACTGGCACCCGCTAGCCACCTTATGCAACAAGTGCATGTCAGTCGGTGGAACCTGTCTCACGTAAGCGTACGTGTAAGGTTGGTCTGGGCCGCTTCATCCCACAATACCGTCGAAACAAGATAGTACTAGTAAGAGTAAGCATATTGAACAAAATCAACGCCCACAAAACAACGTGTGTTCTACTCGTGCATAGAATCTACGCAATAGACCTAGCTCATGATGCCACTGTTGGGGAACGTAGCAGAAATTCAAAATTTTCTATGCATCACCAAGATCAATCTATGGAGATACTAGCAACGACAGAGAGGGGAGTGCATCTTCAGACCCTTGAAGATCGCGATGCGGAAGCGTTACAAGAACACGGTCGGTGGAGTCGTTCACGAAGCGATACAGATCATGGCCGAATCCGATCTAAGCACCGAAGAACGGTGCCTCCGTGTTCAACACATGTACAGCCCGAGGACGTCTCCTCCTTCTTGATCCACCAAGGGGAGAGGAGAAGTTGAGGGAGAACTCTGACAGCACGACGGTGTGGTGTTGGTGGAGCTCGTGGTTCTCCAGTAGGGCTTCGCCAAGCACTACGGAGTAGGAGGAAGAGTTGGAGGAGGTAGGGGCTGCGCCAAAAGCAAGGGTGCTGCAGCCCTCCCACCCCCTCTATTTATAGGGTGAATAGGAGAGGGGGCCGGCCCCTCTAGATCCCATCTAGAGGGGGGCGGCGGCCAGGAGGGGAAAACTTGCCCCCCAAGCAAGGTGGAGGCGCCCTCTCACTAGGGTTTCCAACCCTAGGTGTCTTGGGCCCTTGGGGAGGGGCGCACCAGCCCACTAGGGGCTGGTTCCCTCCCATATTCAGCCCATCAAGTCCCCCGGGGCAGGTGGCCCCACCCGGTGGACCTCCGGACACCTTTCGGTGGTCCCGGTACAATACCGATAACCCTCAAAACTATTCCGGTGACTGAAACTGGACTTCCCATATATAAATCTTCACCTCCGAACCATTTCGGAACTCCTCGTGACATCCGGGATCTCATCCGAGACTCCGAACGACATTCGGTAACCACATACTATTTCCCATAACAACTCTAGCATCACCGAACTTTTAAGTGTGTAGACCCTACGGGTTCGGCGATCATGTAGACATGACCGAGATGTTCTCCGTCCAATAACCAACATCGGGATCTGGATACCCATGTTGGCTCCCACTGTTGGGAAACGTAGTAATTTCAAAATTTTCCTACGCACACGCAAGATCATGGTGATGATATAGCAATGAGAGGGGAGAGTGTATGTCCACGTACCCTCGTAGACCGTAAGCGGAAGCGTTAGCACAACGCGGTTGATGTAGTCGTACATCTTCACGATCGACCGATCCAAGCACCGAACGTACGGAGCCTCCGAGTTCAGCACACGTTCAGCTCGATGACGTCCCTTGAACTCCGATCCAGCCGAGTGTCGAGGGAGAGTTCCGTCAGCACGACGGCGTGGTGAAGATCTTGATGTTCTACCGGCGTAGGGCTTCGCCTAAGCTTCGCGACAATATGACCGAGGTGGAATATGGTGGAGGGGGGCACCGCACACGGCTAAGGAACGATCCGTAGATCAACTTGTGTCTTTGGGGTGCCCCCCTGCCCCCGTATATAAAGGAGCAAGGGGGAAGGCCGGCCGGCCCTTGGGGCGCGCCAAGGAGGGGGGAGTCCTCCTCCTACTGGGAGTAGGACTCCCCTTTCCTAGTCTAAGTAGGAAGGAGGAAGGGGGAAGGAAAGAGGGGGAGAGGGAGAGGGAAAGAGGGGCCGCGCCCCCCTCCCCTAGTCCAATTCGGACTCCCCTTGGGAGGGGGCGCACCACCTCCTGGGCTGCTGCCCTCTCTCTCCCCTCAGGCCCACTAAGGCCCAATACTTCCCCGGGGGGTTCTGGTAACCCCTTTGGCACTCCGGTTTTCTCCGAAATCACCCGGAACACTTCCGGTGTCCGAATATAGTCGTCCAATATATCAATCTTTATGTCTCGACCATTCCGAGACTCCTCGTCATGTCCGTGATCACATCCGGGACTCCGAACAAACTTCGGTACATCAAAACTTATAAACTCATAATAAAACTGTCATCGAAACGTTAAGCGTGCGGACCCTACGGGTTCGTGAACTATGTAGACATGACCTAAAACCATTCTCGGTCAATAACCAATAGCGGGACCTGGATGCCCATATTGGTTCCTACATATTCTACGAAGATCTTTATCGGTCAAACCGCATAACATCATACTTTGTTCCCTTTGTCATCGGTATGTTACTTGCCCGAGATTTGATCGTCGGTATCCAATACCTACTTCAATCTCGTTACTGGCAAGTCTCTTTACTCGTTCCGTAATACGTCATCGCATAACTAACTCATTAGTTACATGCTTGCAAGGCTTAGGTGATGAGTATTACCGAGAGGGCCCAGAGATACCTCTCCAACGATCGGAGTGACAAATCCTAATCTAGAATTATGCCAACTCAACATGTACCTTCGGAAACACCTGTAGAGCACCTTTATAATCACCCAGTTACGTTGTGACGTTTGGTAGCACACAAAGTGTTCTTCCGGTAAACGGGAGTTGCACAATCTCATAGTTGTAGGAACTTTGTATAAGTCATGAAGAAAGCAATAGCAGTATACTAAACGATCAAGTGCTAGGCTAACGGAATGGGTCATGTCAATCACATCACTCTCCTAATGATGTGATCCCATTAATCAAATGACAACACATGTCTATGGTCAGGAAACATAACCATCTTTGATTAATGAGCTAGTCAAGTAGAGGCATACTAGTGACTATGTGTTTGTCTATGTATTCACACATGTATCATGTTTCCGGTTAATACAATTCTAGCATGAATAATAAACATTTATCATGATATTAGGAAATAAATAATAACTTTATTATTGCCTCTAGGGAATATTTCCTTCAGTCTCCCACTTGCACTAGAGTCAATAATCTAGATTACATAGTAATGATTCTAACACCCATGGAGTCTTGGTGCTGATCATGTTTTGCTTGTGAGAGAGGCTTAGTCAACGGGTCTGCAACATTCAGATCCGTATGTATCTTGCAAATCTCTATGTCTCCCACTTGGACTTGGTGTGTTTGGTCCTCTTGTGAAATCTGGATTCCTTTGCCAAGGCAATTGCACCAGTATTGTCACAGAAGATCTTCATTGGTCCCGATGCACTAGGTATGACACCTAGATCAGAAATGAACTCCTTCATCCAGACTCCTTCATTTGCTGCTTCAGAAGCAGCTATATACTCCGCTTCACATCAAAGCGTTTAGAACTGCACCAACTTACAGCTCCACCGTTTAATAAAAACACGTATCCGGTTTGCGATTTAGAATCGTCCGGATCAGTGTCAAAGCTTGCATCGACGTAACCATTTACGACTAGCTCTTTGTCACCTCCATATACGAGAAACATATCCTTAGTCCTTTTCAGGTATCCTTAGTGTCAAAGCTGAAGCATAGGGAACATTTTTCATTTTCTCTCTATCTTCTGCTGTGGTGGGGCATTGAGTTTGACTCAACTTCACACCTTGTAGTACAGGCAAGAATCCTTTCTTTGCCTGATCCATTTTGAACTTTTTCAAAATTTTGTCAAGGTATGTGCTTTGTGAAAGTCCTATTAAGCGTCTTGATCTATCTCTATAGATCTTGATGCCCAATATGTAAGCAGCTTCCCCGAGGTCTTTCATTGAAATTTTTTTATTCAAGTATCCTTTTATGCTATCCAGAAATTCTATATCATTTCCAATTAATAATATGTCATCAACATATAAAACTAGAAATGCTACAGAGCTCCCACTCACTTTCTTGTAAATACAGGCTTCTCCAAAAGTCTGTATAAAACCATATGCTTTGATCACACTATCAAAGCGTTTATTCCAACTCCGAGATGCTTGCACCAGTACATAAATGGAACGCTGGAGCTTGCACACTTTGTCAGCACCTTTTGGATCAACAAAACCTTCCGGCTGCATCATATACAACTCTTTTTTTAGAAATCCATTCAAGAATGCAGTCTTGACATCCATTTGCCAAATTTCATAATCATGAAATGCAGCAATAGCCAACATGATTCGGACAGACTTAAGCATCGCTACGGGTGAGAAAGTCTCATCGTAGTCAACCCCTTGAACTTGTCGAAAACCTTTCGCAACAAGTCGAGCTTTATAGACAGTAACATTACCATCAGCGTCAGTCTTCTTCTTAAAAATCCATTTATTCTCAATGGCTTGCCGATCATCGGGCAAGTCAACCAAAGTCCATACTTTGTTTTCATACATGGATCCCATCTCATATTTCATGGCTTCTAGCCATTTTGCGGAATCTGGGCTCATCATCGCTTCCTCATAGTTCTTAGGTTCATCATGGTCAAGTAACATGACTTCCAGAATAGGATTGCCGTACCACTCTGGTGCGGATCTTACTCTGGTAGACCTACGCGGTTCAGTAGAAACTTGATCTGAAGTTTCATGATCAATATCATTAGCTTCCTCACTGATTGGTGTAGTCGTCACAGGAACCAGTTCTCGTGATGAACTACTTTCCAATAAGGGAGTAGATACAGTTATCTCATCAAGTTCTACTTTCCTCCCACTCACTTCTTTCGAGAGAAACTCCTTTTCTAGAAAGGATCCATTCTTAGCAACGAATGTCTTGCCTTCGGATCTGTGATAGAAGGTGTACCCAACAGTCTCTTTTGGGTATCCTATGAAGACACATTTCTCCGATTTGGGTTCGAGCTTATCTGGTTGAAGTTTCTTCACATAAGCATCGCAGCCCCAAACTTTAAGAAACGACAACTTCGGTTTCTTGCCAAACCACAGTTCATAAGGCGTCGTTTCAACGGATTTAGATGGTGCCCTATTTAACGTGAATGCGGCCGTCTCTAAAGCATAACCCCAAAACGATAGCGGTAAATCGGTAAGAGACATCATAGATCGCACCATATCAAGTAAAGTACGACTACGACGTTCGGACACACCATTTCGTTGTGGTGTTCCAGGTGGTCTGAGTTGCGAAACTATTCCGCATTGTTTCAAATGTAAACCAAACTCATAACTCAAATATTCTCCTCCACGATCAGATCGTAGAAACTTTATTTTCTTGTTACCACTTCACTCTGAAATTCTTTGAACTTTTCAAATGTTTCAGATTTGTGCTTCATTAAGTAGATATACCCATATCTGCTCAAATCATATGTGAAGGTGAGAAAATAACGATATCCGCCACGAGCCTCAATATTCATCGGTCCACATACATCTGTATGTATGATTTCCAACAAATCTGCTGCTCTCTCCATAGTTCCGGAGAACGGTGTTTTAGTCATCTTGCCCATGAGGCACGGTTCGCAAGTACCAAGTGATTCATAATCAAGTGATTCAAGAAGTCCATCAGTATGGAGTTTCTTCATGCGTTTTACACTGATATGACCTAAACGACAGTGCCACAAATAAGTTGCACTATCATTATTAAATCTGCATCTTTTGGCTTCAACATTATGAATATGTGTATCACTACTATCGAGATTTAATAAAAACAGACCACTCTTCAAGGGTGCATGACCATAATAGATATTACTCATATAAATAGAACAACCATTATTCTCTGATTTAAATGAATAACCGTCTCGCATCAAACAAGATCCAGATATAATGTTCATGCTCAACGCTGGCACCAAATAACAATTATTCAGGTCTAAAACTAATCCCGAAGGTAGATGTAGAGGTAGCGTGCCAACCGCGATCACATCGACTTTGGAACCGTTTCCCATGCGCATCGTCACCTCGTCCTTGGCCAGCGCTCGCTTATTCCGTAGTCCCTGTTTCGAGTTGCAAATATTAGCAACAGAACCAGTATCAAATACCCAGGTGCTACTACGAGCTCTAGTTAGGTACACATCAATAACATGTATATCACATATACCTTTGCTCACTTTGCCATCCTTCTTATCTGCCAAATACTTGGGGCAGTTCCGCTTCCAGTGTCCAGTCTGCTTGCAGTAGAAGCACTCAGTTTCAGGCTTAGGTCCAGACTTGGGTTTCTTCTCTTGAGCAGCAACTTGCTTGCCGTTCTTCTTGAAGTTCCCCTTCTTCTTTCCTTTTCCCTTCTTCTTGAAACTAGTGGTCTTATTGACCATCAACACCTGATGCTCCTTCTTGATTTCTACCTCCGCGGCTTTCAGCATCGCGAAGAGCTCGGGAATAGTCTTGTTCATCCCTTGCATATTATAGTTCATCACAAAGCTCTTGTAGCTTGGTGGCAGTGATTGGAGAATTCTGTCAATGACACTATCATCAGGAAGATTAACTCCCAGTTGAATCAAGTGATTGTTATACCCAGATATTCTGAGTATGTGTTCACTGACAGAACTATTCTCCTCCATCTTGCAGCTGTAGAACTTATTGGAGACTTCATATCTCTCAATCCGGGCATTTGCTTGAAATATTAACTTCAACTCCTAGAACATCTCATATGCTCCATGACGTTCAAAACGTCGTTGAAGACCTGGTTCCAAGCCGTAAAGCATGGCACACTGAACTATAGAGTAGTCATCAGCTTTGCTCTGCCAGACGTTCTTAACGTCATCAGTTGCATCAGCAGCAGGCCTGGCACCCAGTGGTGCTTCCAGGACGTAACACTTCTGTGCAGCAATGAGGATAATCCTCAGGTTACGGACCCAGTCCGTGTAATTGCTACCATCATCTTTCAACTTTGCTTTCTCAAGGAACGCATTAAAATTCAACGGAACAACAGCACGAGCCATCTATCTACAAACAAACATAAGCAAGCAAGATACTATCAGGTACTAAGTTCATGATAAATTTAAGTTCAATTAATCATATTACTTAAGAACTCCCACTTAGACAAACATCTCTCTAGTCATCTAAGTGATCACGTGATCCAAATCAACTAAACCATAACCGATCATCACGTGAGATGGAGTAGTTTTCAATGGTGAACATCACTATGTTGATCATATCTACTATATGATTCACGCTCGACCTTTTGGTCTCTGTGTTCCGAAGCCATATCTGCATATGCTAGGCTCGTCAAGTTTAACCTGAGTATTCTGCGTGTGCAAAACTGGCTTGCACCCATTGTAGATGGACATAGAGCTTATCACACCCGATCATCACGTGGTGTCTCGGCACGACGAACTTTGGCAACGGTGCATACTCAGGGAGAACACTTCTTGATAATTTTAGTGAGAGATCATCTTAAAATGCTACCGTCAAACAAAGCAAGATAAGATGCATAAAGGATAAACATCACATGCAATCAATATAAGTGATATGATATGGCCATCATCATCTTGTGCTTGTGATCTCCATCTTCGAAGCACCGTCGTGATCACCATCGTCACCGGCGCGACACCTTGATCTCCATCGTAGCATCGTTGTCGTTACGCCATCTATTGCTTCTATGACTATCGCTACCGCTTAGTGATAAAGTAAAGCAATTACAGGGCGTTTGCATTTCATACAATAAAGCGACAACCATATGGCTCCTGCCAGTTGCCGATAACTTCGGTTACAAAACATGATCATCTCATACAATAAAATATAGCATCACGTCTTGACCATATCACATCACAACATGCCCTGCAAAAACAACTTAGACGTCCTCTACTTTGTTGTTGCAAATTTTACGTGGCTGCTACGGGCTTAGCAAGAACCGTTCTTACCTACGCATCAAAACCACAACGATAGTTTGTCAAATAGACTCCGTTTTAACCTTCACAAGGACCGGGCGTAGCCACACTCGGTTCAACTAAAGTGAGAGAGATAGACACCCGCTAGCCACCTTTAAGCACAAGTGCTCGTAGCGGTGAAACCAGTCTCGCGTAAGCGTACGCGTAATGTCGGTCCGAGCCGCTTCATCTCACAATACCGCTGAACCAAAGTATGACATGCTGGTAGGCAGTATGACTTATATCGTCCACAACTCACTTGTGTTCTACTCATGCATATAACATCAACGCATAAAACCTGGCTCGGATGCCACTGTTGGGAAACGTAGTAATTTCAAAATTTTCCTACGCACACGCAAGATCATGGTGATGATATAGCAACGAGAGGGGAGAGTGTATGTCCACGTACCCTCGTAGACCGTAAGCGGAAGCGTTAGCACAACGCGGTTGATGTAGTCGTACGTCTTCACGATCGACCGATCCAAGCACCGAACGTACGGAGCCTCCGAGTTCAGCACACGTTCAGCTCGATGACGTCCCTCGAACTCCGTTCCAGCCGAGTGTCGAGGGAGAGTTCCGTCAGCACGACGGCGTGGTGACGATCTTGATGTTCTACCGGCGCAGGGCTTCGCCTAAGCTTCGCGATGATATGACCGAGGTGGAATATGGTGGAGGGGGGCACCGCACACGGCTAAGGAACGATCCGTAGATCAACTTGTGTCTTTGGGGTGCCCCCCTTGCCCCCGTATATAAAGGAGCAAGGGGGAGGCCGGCCGGCCCTTGGGGCGCGCCAAGGAGGGGGGAGTCCTCCTCCTACTGGGAGTAGGACTCCCCTTTCCTAGTCCAACTAGGAAGGAGGAAGGGGGAAGGAAAGAGGGGGAGAGGGAGAGGGAAAGAGGGGCCGCGCCCCCCTCCCCTAGTCCAATTCGGACTCCCCTTGGGAGGGGGCGCGCCACCTCCTGGGCTACTGCCCTCTCTCTCCCCTCAGGCCCACTAAGGCCCAATACTTCCCCGGGGGGTTCCGGTAACCCCTCCGGCACTCCGGTTTTCTCCGAAATCACCTGGAACACTTCCGGTGTCCGAATATAGTCGTCCAATATATCAATCTTTATGCCTCGACCATTCCGAGACTCCTCGTCATGTCCGTGATCACATCCGGGACTCCGAACAAACTTCGGTACATCAAAACTTATAAACTCATAATAAAACTGTCATCGAAACGTTAAGCGTGCGGACCCTACGGGTTCGAGAACTATGTAGACATGACCTAAACCATTCTCGGTCAATAACAAATAGCGGGACCTGGATGCCCATATTGGTTCCTACATATTCTACGAAGATCTTTATCGGTCAAACCGCATAACATCATACTTTGTTCCCTTTGTCATCGGTATGTTACTTGCCCGAGATTTGATCGTCGGTATCCAATACCTAGTTCAATCTTGTTACTGGCAAGTCTCTTTACTTGTTCTGTAATACGTCATCTCATAACTAACTCATTAGTTACATGCTTGCAAGGCTTAGGTGATGAGTATTACCGAGAGGGGCCAGAGATACCTCTCCGACGATCAGAGTGACAAATCCTAATCTCGAATTATGCCAACTCAACATGTACCTTCAGAAACACCTGTAGAGCACCTTTATAATCACCTAGTTACATTGTGACGTTTGGTAGCACACAAAGTGTTCTTCCGGTAAACGGGAGTTGCACAATCTCATAGTTGTAGGAACTTTGTATAAGTCATGAAGAAAGCAATAGCAGTATACTAAACGATCAAGTGCTAGGCTAACGGAATGGGTCATGTCAATCACATCACTCTCCTAATGATGTGATCCCATTAATCAAATGACAACACATGTCTATGGTCAGGAAACATAACCATCTTTGATTAATGAGCTAGTCAAGTAGAGGCATACTAGTGACTATGTGTTTGTCTATGTATTCACACATGTATCATGTTTCCGGTTAATACAATTCTAGCATGAATAATAAACATTTATCATGATATGAGGAAATAAATAATAACTTTATTATTGCCTCTAGGGCATATTTCCTTCACCCACATGTTCCACGATGATCTCATCAGATGAACCATGATGTCGGGGATTCAATCAATCCCGTATACAATTCCCTTTGTCAATCGGTATGTTACTTTCCCGAGATTCGATCGTCGGTATCCCAATACCTCGTTCGATCCCGTTACCGGCAAGTCACTTTACTCGTTCCGTAATGCAAGATCTCGTGACTAACTACTTAGTCACATTGAGCTCATTATGATGATGCATTACCGAGTGGGCCCAGAGATACCTCTCCATCATACAGAGTGACAAATCCTAGTCTCGATTCGTGCCAACCCAACAAACACTTTCGGAGATACCTCTAGTGCACCTTTATATTCACCCAGTTACGTTGTGACGTTTGGTACACCCAAAGCACTCCTACGGTATCAGGGAGTTACACAATCTCATGGTCTAAGGAAATGATACTTGACATTAGAAAAGCTTTAGCAAATGAACTACATGATCTTGTGCTATGCTTAGGATTGGGTCTTGTCCATCACATTATTCTCCTAATGATGTGATCCCGTTATCAAGGACATCCAATGTCCATGGTCAGGAAATCATAACCATCTATCGATCAATGAGCTAGTCAACTAGAGGCTCACTAGGGACATGTTGTGGTCTATGTATTCACACATGTATTACGGTTTCCAGTCAATACAATTATAGCATGAACAATAGAAAATTATCATGAACAAGGAAATACAATAATAACCATTTTATTATTGCCTCTAGGGCATATTTCCAACACTTCCCGCTAGCACGGTCCAAAATTAGTTGAAACAGGATACGAACGATCCCGCGGGCGGCAAAATCTCCCGCCTCCTTCTAAAATTTCCGCCTCCTTAGTCTTTAGCATGTGAAATCCCCCTTTTGTCCTTGGTGCACGGAGACCAATAGTTACAATACCGCCCTCATATACATGATAGGTCGGGGCTCCTTTGGTAACTTCCGATTCCCCCCACTACACGGCACCCCCATTTCCTTTCCCCCTCCCACAAAAATGACTAACTCCACAGCACCAGAGCATCTTACATCACGCCGTCCGTACTTCATCGCCCTTTATCCCCTCCCCTCTCGAAACCCTAGACTGCTCATCCACCGGTGTACCATAGCCCATTCACTGCCAGCGGCGTCCACCTCGCCGGATCTGCTTCTGTGGCCGCATCTACCTCTCCCACCTCCCCTAGAAAGAAGAAGACTACTCATCCACCACTGTACCACAACCCATTTAGTGTCGGCCTTGTCCACGGCACCGAATCTGCTTCGCCGGTACTCTCATCAACCGTCGCGCATCTGCAGCGGCTCATTCATACTCCCCACTGGAGACGCTTCGTCCACACCCCCTGGATCCGCCCCACCGACGCCCCCGTCGACGCCCTCTGATCCTCTTCGCCGACACCTTCCTCAACCCTACCAGAGCCGCTTTGCTGACACCTTCCTCAACCCTACCGGAGCCGCTTCGTCGACACCATCGTCAACCCTACCGGAGTAGCTTCGCCAATACCATGCTCAACCCTACCGGGGCCGCTTTGCCAACTCACAAGTCCACGACCTTAGATCCGCTTCCTCGCACCCTCATCCAACCTACCGGAGCAACTTTTGATGCCCCGTCCATGGCCACAGATCCGCATTGTCGACACCACCCTTAACCCAACCACCGGAGCAGCTTCTGACGCCCCATCCACGGCCCTAGATCTGCATCATCGACACCATCCTTAACCCAACCACCGGAGCAGCTTCTAACGCCCCGTCCACGGCCGCAGATCCGCGTCGTCGACACCATCCTTAACCCAACCACCGGAGCAGCTTCGCCTACGCCCTCATCCACGGCATCAGATCCGCTTCGCCCACACCATAGTCCACCCTATCGGAGCCGCTCCACAAACACCCTACTCGTCGGTTCTAGATCTCCTTACGGGACCCCGACAGCCAGCGCAGTGTCATCACCCTCGATGTTTCTAACATGATTCCCACCGTCTGGAGAGATGCCAAGCACCGCCACGGCCTAGGTACTTGTCACCTTTAAACCTGTCCAGCATCACTTGCCCGATGTACTTCAAATATACTAACCGGTCGCTGTTACCTGTTATGCAGCTGGCAAAAACTACAAGGACGATGTTTCTTCTAGATCTAACAGCTTGGCCAACCAAGATCCTGGACTGAGGCATTGCTATGATCTTGTAAGCACGTGTATCTCTCTTGTATTGTTCTGTGCCTGCCAGCGTGCTTTACTAGGATTTTTGACCAGTAATCCCTTTGTGCAGACAATGATTTCTACTACTGGCTGCTAAATTAGATATGTAGATGTCATACATGATACTACCTCGTACCTCCATTCCTAAATATAAGTCTTTCTAGAGATTCCACTATAGGCTACATACGGAGCAAAATGAGTGAATCTACACTCGAAAATGCATCTATATACATTTGTATGTGGTCCATACTGGAATCTCTACAAAGACATATATTTAGGAACAGGGGCAGTACATTACACAAAATTTTAGGTGGCATGTAGGAATTCCAGTGCACTACATTAGGCTCCCTTAGAGTGCCTGCTAGTCCAGCATACAGAGTCGTGGCTAGTTTATGGTACGCACACAATCGTTAATTGGTGGTTTAAATATGAGCAAGGGATATGCAATGTAGTACCATGTAGACATGTCTGAAATTTGCCGTGTCAACTTGAAGAAAGGGTTACACAATGAAAAAGTACAAGATGTATGTGGCAATTTCATGGAACATCGCAAAAAAAGGAGAGGCAACAGTGAGCCTATACAGTGTGCTATGGTATGTCACTCCTCCATTGCAATCATCCTGACATGTTATTTGTATGCCAGTTCTATTAGCCAAGTTTCTTAGGGATAGTTATTACGAGTTATCCTAAGAAAATAAGCACCTGTGAATATAAGCTCCATGTAATAAGCCAACCAGTTCTTTTCATTGCGTTTTCAGCTTATCTTTGGTATGATCAGTGGCAAGTCTAGATTGCATTATATATTTTTCATTTTGCTTCCCATATGGAAATTAATTTGACTTGCAAACATCACAAATTGAACCCAGTGCAGTAATTAATATGATAGGAAAACAAACCATCACTATTTGCTCAAAATGCAAATACAAAGATACCATCTACTTGGCACAATCTACTTTGGTCAATGTTTTCCATAGAGATCCCATTGCCTAATTTAAACGAAGAACGCATGACCCACATTTAAATGAAGAACAATTATTTATTGAAATTCGATGGTCCAAGTGGCTGGTTATTATCATATAGCAGCACCACCTGAAAGCATCATATAGCAGCAGCAACAGCTCATAGCAACTCATCATACAGCAGCAGCAGTCTGCAATTCATCATATACCAGCAGCAGCTCATAGCAATTCATCATATAGTAGCAGCAGGAGCAGCTCATAGCAATTCATCATATAGCAGCAGCAGGAGAAGCTTGTAGCAACTCATCATATAGCAGCAGCAGCAGCAGCTCATGGTGATTCATCATATAGCAGCAGCAGCAGCTCATAGCAACTCATCATACAGCAGCAACATCTCATAGCAATTCATCATATAGCAGCAGCAGGAGCAGCTCACAGCAATGCATCATATAGCAGCAGCAGAAGCAGCTCATAGCAATTCATCGTATAGTGCATCAGAATGAAAATTTGGCAAACAAATTAGAGGAGATCCTCACCTTGTTGGATGAGCTCATCCTTCAACAGCACCTCAAGGCCATGGCCTGGGAGGAGGGAGGGGGAATAAGGTGCCTTCTGCCGCAGTGTGGCATCAGCCGTAGTTGTGCAGCGCCCGCCGGAGTAGTGCGTTGGACGAACCACAGTGGAGCAGCTTCTGGAGACCATGAGACTGAGGGGCGGCGCCAGAGGGAGGAGCAGCCAGGGAGATTTGCCCCTACCCGCCGGCCATGTAGCCTAGCTGGACATAGCATCGTCGAGGACCAGGCCAGATGGGACCAGTGGTGACGGCTCGCTGGAGGAACCCTAGTGCTGCAGGCAAGGGATCGAGGTAGAGGGAAAGGGGAGAGGAGATGCAAGCGGGCAGGGCAATGAATGCTTGCGTGTTTGTTTTTACTTGAGGGTCACGTGTGATACGGGCATCAGCAGTTGCATTTTGAGTGTAATATAGGCAGACAACAAAGTCATTTCACTATTCCCCTTCCCATCAATTTTTAGTGAGGTTCTACCCGAAACACCCCCCTCCAAAGCGAAATTAGTTAAGCCCAAGCCCATAACTCAAAAATGACTTCTTTACATCTTTTATGGCTTATTTTGACAATATGCTATGAAAAGGCGGAATTGAACTGGCCCTTAACCTGCAATTCAATTGTGCATGCAATAATGAATCACTCTTGCCTACTATCTGTACATTTAGGCATCATCATACATGGCATAACCTAATACATGTGCATTCCATTGTAGAATCTGGAATATGCAATGTTTATGTTAGTTCATACGTTGCACATGATGTTTAAATTCCCCTTAAATCTGGTCAGTTAAGTGATGGTCTTTAAGCCTCCTTCTTTGCTTCTTTTCTTGATATGTAAGATTTGCTCACACATCTATTCAATTGCTTGTTTGCATCAGCCATCCATACTAGGACTGTTTGCTTTGATTACTTGTTGTTCTTGACCTAACACTCTAACAGAGCTTGTCAACGATTTAAACGCTAAGGGCTGTTGTAGTGGGGCCTTGTCTAACTCATAGGTGACATAAAGGTTTGGCTGTACACTACAGTAGGCTCTCCAAGAGTACCTGGAGATCCATTTCGAAGGTATGCCTAGTTTTTACATAGTGCAGACATAGTAAATGCTCATTTCATTGTGTGCAAGTGCAAGAGATGCGGCATGTTTCATTATGTGGTGTTGTTTTGTTATAATCTCATCCTTTTGTGTTCACAGACTGAAAAGTATGCATATTTATCTTCCAAGGAGACGAGTAACTAGTTTGTGTCACCTTGCAGAGGGGGTGCAATGAAGATAAGATTGAGGATTTCCATGTACAAGATGTTAGGAAGGAGCCTTGCAAGAGAAGTAGGAGCTGCGCTGAGCCTCTTCAACCTGCTAAGGTAAGTCACTGTATGCAACTCAACAGTTCAATTCCTTGTTTGTTTCAGGCATAGTTAATTTTCTCTTTTCAATTGCTTTATTTGTCCTCACTTAATGAGATGCCAAAATAATCATGCCTGATGTTCGGTACTTGTATCACTATTAGTTGACATAATTAAAGGCCTTACCATTTAATTACTCTGCCGAAGTGTGCCTCAAGCTTTGAAGTCTATTAACCAACTATTATTGCATGAGGCTCACAATCTAGTTTATACTACGCTAATGATTGCATAGTTTTGTTTGCTGTAGTATGTTTGTATGAAACCCTCTGATGTTCATTATGCTCCCTAAGACTTTAATTGAGGTACAGAATGGCTAACTGCTTGCTTACTTATACGCAACGTGTTGTCTAAATTTGTAACTTGTCTGTGTTTTCGATTGGGCCCCAACATCATGCTCCTCTGGTGAGCTAAGAGGGATTTCTGTATGCAGGCTGCATAGACTATCTTTTTTATAATTTTTAAAATATCACCTGCTTATGCTTCATGATGTGTAACATTTTTTTTGTGAAAGTGACGTGTAACATTATTGTTAGTCCTGTTTTGCCATGTAGTACAAAATAGTGTCTTGTTTGCTTCACCGTTGTAACTATATTTTTGCCCTAGTCATGTGTACTTATAGAAACATTTCAGGATGAAATGACATCAACACAAAAATCTGTGAGCAGTGTGGCATGGCCGTTACCGAATGATTTTGGATTGGAATTGGAATGTGCTGATGTTCTCGAGCATCAAATAGAGGTGGCTAGACAACGTGTACATGATTGTCAACGTATAATCAACAAGATGAGACTGGACATGTAGGTATTAGATGCAGGAGTCAAAAAAATGAAACAAGACACCAAGGTAACCATGAAGGAATTGGAGATTTTGCAGACTGAAATTTGTGCTATCTAAATCTGGCCAATCCTATTTTCTGAAGAGATTATAGTTCAAATGGAGTTAAGTTGATGTGCGTCCATGATGTATGAGCTGTATTTGCCCAGTGTATGTAATTTGTTGTTTGTGTATGCTTTATTATCACCTATGCTGAACCATCATGCCCAGTGGGTATAATCGGCTGTAATTTCTTTATTGTATAGTGTAGGATTATTCTACCTTTCTATGCCTTGATCTCTTGGTTGTATAGTGTATGCTTTTTAGAGGTGATAGTATTGAGTAGGATAATTCTTTGAATATGCTATATAGTTCAAACGGGGGCCAACTCGCCCGACCATGGCCCTTCATGGGCCGTCGGATCCATAGGCCTTCTACGTCTCGTAGGATCCATGGGACTTCTACGTCTCGTAGGATCCATAGGCCTTCTACGTCTCGTAGGATCCATGGGCCTTCTACGTCACGTAGGATCCATTGGCCTTCTACGTCACGTAGGATGCATGGGCCGCCGACTCATTTATGGGTCTTGTATGGGCCTTTAATGGGCCATAGACGGGCCTACAATGGAAATCGTATGTTTTATGGGCTGACCATAACGGGCCGTTAATAGGCCGTATTTGGTGATGCTATGAAAATGGCCCAACAGACTAACGGATCACAAACGGGCCGACTGTAACGACGGGCTGAATTTGGCCCACAAGCAGAAAATGACAGTAACGGGCTGTAAGTAACCGAATGCTGCAAATGAGCCCAAGAATAAATGGGCCCTCAGAAGGCCGAAAGTTAACTTGGGCTGGAAATGGCCCAACGGAATAACGTCCCGTAATGGGTATAAAGTGTTACACTATTCATTACGGGCCAGTTTCACAGCGGGCCGTTAATGGGTGTAAAGTAATACACTGTTCATTACGGGCCAGTTTCAGCACGGGCCGCTAATGGGCCAAGAGTTACAAAGGGCCTCATATGGGCCGAAAGACGTCATGGGCCATACATGGGCCAGAAGTGAAAACGGGCTAGAATCATATTTGATGGCCCAGATGATGCTACTGGGCCTAATTCGCATAGGGCGTAACGGGCCTTGGGTTAGCAAGCTGTAAATGGGCTATATGCTAACAGGCCGTTAACAGGCTTTCCATGGGCTGGCCCGCAAGCTTTTGACCAAGTCAAACGGGCCGGCCTTTTCACAGGAATGGGCAACTGTTGGGTCGTGCCATGTGTCGACGTATCATCGGCGCCTTCTGTCCAGTGAGCAGATGACATCTGTCCCAATGATGAGCCGACACGTGTTTCCTCCAGCCAATGATGATTTTACACGTGGAAAATCCCCATTGGTCGGGGTTGTTAACGGGTTATCGGATCCAAAACCCGACCCAATAGCTTAACAGCGTACCGTTACGGTGGATGCCACATGTCAGTCACCCTTAACGAAAGTACTTCTGTGATGCGCGATTTATCGTCATCGAAGTGGACACTTCCGTGATGATAATTTTGGTAATGTCATGGAACGCTTCTACGACAGCACATGTATGACTATCTTGATTCTGTCATAAAATTGTCATGGGTGTACATGCATGACAAAAAACGCAACCTACTGTGACAAACACGTATCATCACGGAAGTGTATTTTTTTGTAGTGAAACCCCCCTTGTTCATCCCGATATCACCCATGTCTTTCCCTCTCTTGCTTGCATTAGAACTGCTATCAATTTTGTATGATCCTATTCTGATGCATATCCTATTTTTGTTACCAGCTTTCATACATGATCTGCTTATTCCAAACTGCTTAGTATAGGTTGGGTAGAGACCCATCAGAGACCCCCCCCCCCTCCTTGCCCGACTGCCCTGCTAAATATCATAAAACCCGATTCGGGATCGAAGACCAGTCCCCGGCACCTCACATCACTTCCCCCTTGGTTGCTCGACACTACTGGGTTACTATTGAGTGCCGAGGTGATACCTCGTCAGCACTTCTGATGTTAACCTTGTAGGTTAGTTCATCGGTTGTGGTCATCGAGGGTGATTCCTCCTTCACCACTCCTGATAATGACACCGTTGTGCAACTCCTCAAGAGTGGACCTCGAGGGTGATTCCTCCTTCGTTCTCCTTGGCGATAACATCAGGTGGAATTCCATCGAGGGTGATTCCTCAGGGTTCCCCTTGGTGTTAGACACACGGTTACTATGTTTACAATGACTTTACACTTAACCATGATACTAAAGACGAGTTGGCCCTGAGGGGTACCCGCGCGAGCATATTTGTGAGTGATGTGGAGTCGGGTTGACCTAGAAGGCGCCCGCGAGATAACTACGTGGCGTAGCTGGGCATTCCCTTGCCGCAAGTCCACGAGACGGGGCGTCGGGGTCACATCGATCGTGAGTCTTTGCTCGTTACCGCGCGCTCCTAATTCACTAACGGTTTGGATATTTGATCTGAGTAGGCCTTTGGCCTTTTTCGCACTAACCACTGATACGTCTCCAACGTATATACTTTTCCCAACACTTTTGCCCTTGTTTTGGACTCTAGCTTACATGATTTAAATGGAACTAACCTGGACTGACGCTGTTTTCGGTAGAACTGCCATGGTGTTATTTTTGTGCAGAAATAAAAGTTCTCGGAATGACCTGAAACTCCACGGAGTCATGTTTTGGAATTAATAAAAAATATTGGCCAAAGAATCAACGTAAGGAGGCTCACACCCTGTCCACGAGGGTGCAGGGCACGCCCCCTGCCTCATGGGCCTCCTGGACCTCCACCGACCTCAACTCCAACTCCATATATTCACGTTCAGGGAGAAAAAACCCAGAGAGAAGGATTCATCAAGTTTTACGATACGGAGTCGCCGCCAACCATAATCTTCCTCGAGAGGGCTGCTTTGGAGTCCGTTCGGGGCTCCGGAGAGGGGAATCTGTCGCCATCGTCATCATCAACCATCCTCCATCAGCAATTTCATGATGCTCACCGCCGTGCGTGAGTAATCTCATCATAGGCTTGCTGGACGGTGATGGGTTGGATGAGATTTACCATGTAACCGAGTTAGTTTTGTTAGGGTTTGATCCCTAGTATCCATTAGGTTCTAAGATTGATGTTGCGATGACTTGGCCATGCTTAATGCTTGTCACTAGGGCCCAAGTGCCATGATTTCAGATCTGAACCAATTATGTTTTCGTGAATATATATGAGTTCTTGATCTTATCATGCAAGTTATAGTCACCTACTACGTGTTATGATTCGGCAAACCCCGGAGTGACAATAGTCGGGACACTTCCTGGTGATGACCGTAGTTTGAGGAGTTCATGTACTCACTAGGTGCTAATGCTTTGCTCCGGTACTCTATTAAAAGGAGGCCTTAATATCCCTTAGTTTCCAATAGGACCCCGCTGCCACGGGACGGTAGGACAAAAGATGTCATGCAAGTTCTTTTCCATAAGCACGTATGACTATATTCGGAATACATGCCTACATTACATTGATGAACTGGAGCTAGTTTTGTGTCACCCTATGTTATAACTATTGCATGATGAATTGCATCCGACATAATTATCCATCATTGATCCATTGCCTACGAGCTTTTCACATATTGATCTTCGTTATGTTACTTCTACGTTGCCACTATTATGATTGCTACAAAACTGCTACAGTTACTTTTGCCACTGTTACCGTCACTTCCATACTACTTTGCTACTAATTACTTTGCTGCAGATATTAAGTCTTTCAGGTGTGGTTGAATTGACAACTCAGCTGCTAATACTTCAGAATATTCTTTGGCTCCCCTTGTGTCGAATCAATAAATTTGGGTTGAATACTCTACACTCGAAAACTGTTGTGATCCCCTATACTTGTGGGTTATCAAGACCTTTTTCTGGCACCATTGCCGGGGAGCATAGCTGTATTCTTTGAGTCACTTGGGATTTATATCTATTGATCACTATGAGGAACTTAAAATATGAAAGAACCAAGATTTTTTCCTCAACTACGAGGGGAGGTAAGGAACTGCCATCTAGCTCTGCACTTGATCTACCTTCTGTTTTGAGTAAACTTGCGACACCTACACCTGCACCTGCTATTGATTCTGATATGTCGCATGTTATTGATGATGCCACTTCTGCTATGCATGATTATGATGAAACTACTTCTCTACTTGATAATAATGTGCCATTAGGTGAATTTCTTGATGAACAACTGGCTAGGGTTAGAGAGAATGAAATTATTGAAACTGATGATATTAATGAAAGTGATGATGAAAATTCTCCCCCTAGATATGAATTTCCTGTTGTGCTTGAGGGTTATGATATGGATGAAGAAACTGCTAGAGACCTTTTTTCTTGCAATGTTAGATATGATCTTAAGAAACTATTAGCTAAGCTGAAAGAAAAGTCTCTGAATGCTAGAATGAAATACGACCCTGATTTTGCTACTTCACCTATATGTGTTACTAATAAGGATTATGAATTCTCTGTCGATCCTGAGTTAATTACTTTGGTTGAATCTGATCCTTTCTACGGCTATGAATCTGAAATAGTTGTGGCACATCTTACTAAATTGAATGATATAGCCACCCTATTTACTCATGAGGAAAAATTTGCTATTATTATATTCTTAAATTGTTTCCTTTCTCATTAAAGGGTGATGCTAAAATATGGTTTAATTATCTTGCTCCTGGTTGTGTGCGTAGTCCCCAGCATATGATTTATTACTTCTCTGCAAAAAATTTCCCCACTCATAAGAAACAAGTTACCTTAAGGGAAATATTTAATTTTGTGCAAATTGATTAAGAGAGTCTCCCACAAGCTTGGGGGAGGCCTATCCGATTACTTAATGCTTTGCCTGATCATGCTCTCAAGAAAAATGAAATACTTGATATCTTTTATAATGGACTAACCGATGCTTCTAGAGACCACCTGGATAGTTGTGCTGGTTGTGTTTTCAGGGAAAGAACTGTTGATCAAGCTGAATTGCTATTGAATAATATATTGAGTAATGATAATGATTGGACACTTCCTGAACCAACTCCTAAGCCATCTCTGAAGAAAAGGGGTATTCTATTTCTCAGTCCCGACGATATGCAAAAGGCAAAGAAATATATGAAAGAAAAAGGTATTAAAGCTGAAGATGTTAAGAATTTACCACCTATTGAAGAAATACATGTCTTGATAACCCGACACAGGTAGTAAAGGTAAATTCACTCTATAGATTTGATGAAGGTGATATTCCTAGTAATAAGTCTACTAGTCAATGCTTGGATGAGTTTGATATTTTATTGTTAAACAAGAAAACTTCAATGCTTATGTTGGTAGACAATTGAAACGTAATGCTTATATGGTTGAACACTTGAGTGATTATATGTCTAGAGTTAAGGGTGACCTTAAGCTTATTAGTAAATATGCACCCATGGTTACCACTCAAGTAGAACAAGTACTTAAGGCACAAGATGATTTGCTCAATGAATTAAATAATAAGAACAATGATAAAGCTGTTAGAGTTATGACTAGAGGTGGTAAAATGACCTAGGAACATTTGTATCTTGAGAGACATCCTAAGAGAGTTGAGCAAGATTCTTAGAAAAAGAAAAATGGTAGGACTTTGCATGCTTCTAGTGAACTTGTTATTGACACACGTGAGAATCCCAATGAAATGTCTATTTCTGATGCTAAAACACAATGCGGTAATGAACATGAACCTTGTGATAATGTTAATGATGATGTTCATGTTGATGCTCAACCTAGTAATGATAATGATGTAGAGATTGAACTTTCTTTTGATCTTGATAACCCACAATCAAAGAATCAACGTTATGATAAGAGAGACTTTGTTGCTAGGAAGCACGGTAAAGAAAGAGAACCATGGGTTCAGAAACCGATGCCTTTTCCTCCTAAGGCATCCAAGAAAAAGGATGATGAGGATTTTGAGAACTTTGCTGAAATGATTAGACCTATCTTTTTGTGTATGCGTTTGACTGATATGCTTAAAATGAATCCTTATGCTAAGTACATGAAAAATATTGTTACAAATAAAAGAAAGATACCGGAAGTTGCAATTTCTACCTTGCTTGCTAATTATACTTTTAAGGGTGGAATACCAAAGAAACTTGGAGATACGGGAGTACCGACTATACCATGCTCCATTAAAAGAAACTATGTTAAAACTACTTTATGTGATCTTGGAGCCGGTGTTAGTGTTATGCCTCTCTCTTTATATCGTAGACTTGATTTGAATAAGTTGACACCTACTGAAATCTCTCTGCAAATGGCCGATAAATCAACTGCTATACCCGTCGGTATTTGTGAGGATGTGCCTGTTGTGGTTGCATACGTTACTATTTTAACGGACTTTGTTATTCTTGATATTCCCGAGGATGACAGTATGTCGATCATCCTTGGTAGACCCTTTTTGAATACTGCAGGAGCTGTTATTGATTGCACCAAAGGCAATGTCACTTTTCATGTTAATGGTAATGAGCATACGGTAAACTTTCCGAAGAAACAACCTCAAGTTCATAATATCAATTCTATTGGAAAAATTTCAATGATTACTATTGGAGGTTTTGAATTCCCTCTTCCTACCATCAAAAAGAAATTTGATATTCTTACTGTTGGGGACATGCATATCCCCATTGAGGTAACCTAGTGTTATTCGATTCTCCGGTTCGATGTTATTCGGAAGAAGTTTGTTAACAAGACTTGATCAACCTTGTTAGTGGATTCCTTTTGATGAGCATGAGATGGATGAAGTTAGAAAGCACTACCTTCTGTACCCTCCTTCTACTTTCTCTTATTTAGTTTAAATAAAGAAAAAATAGTGTTTTCTGCCTGTTTTATGATTTATCCATGGAATAAAAAAATATCCCGAAATAAAAGTTCTCGAATTGCCCTGAAAATGGAGTATGATTTTTTGTAGAATATTTAAGAATTTGTCGCACTTAGAACACACAAGGGGGACCCACCAGTTGGTCACGAGGGTACAGGGCGTGGCCACCCCCTTGGGGCGCGTCCCCTGCCTTGTGGGCCCCATGTGGACCCCCTCCACTTATTTCAGCACCCACACACTTCGTCTTCCTCCAGAAAAATCATCTCGTAGCTCAAACCAATGTTCTAGCTCGTTTTGCTGCCATTTTCGATCTCCTTGCTCAAAGCACCATTCACAAAACTGCTTTGGGGGATTGTTCTTCGGTATGTGACTCCTCCAATGGTCCAGTTAGTTTTTGTTCTAGTGCTTTATTTATTGCAATTTTTTGTTGCTGAGGTGACCCTGTTCTTGAGCTTTCATGTCAAATTTATATGGTCAAAAGTAGTTTTAATGCATGATATAGCCTCTAGGCACTTGTGGGAGTAGTTACTATCAATCTTATTGAGTTTGGTCCACTTTTATTTTGAGTAACTAAAAATTTCAGAAATTTTTTAGAGAAAGAAAATGATGAAGAGATTGTTGAGAGGCTCCTCGAGTCAAAGCTCGAAGGACAAGCATAATGAAGAGAATAAAAAGGCCAAGTACTATCTTCCTTGCAGTGCGGAGGTTCGACCGTGCGAATGGCCTTGTGATGCATTCTTGAGAGTCACCGGAATTCACGACGACTTTTATTATTTGGCTGAGAATGCAGGACTCACCGACTCTCCACAACTAGTGTGAACAGTATCTCCTACTCACTAATATTTTCATGCAAAACTTTTACTTCCATGCTAGAAACTCACCACCTTCAATGGAGTTTTATTTATATGATGAGTTTAAGGATATGTCACTATATGATTTTTATGTAGTTTTCAAGCTGTCCTTTGTGGGCAGCATTGAGGAACCACATCCTAGTGATGTGGATGGATTTATTGATCAAATTGCTGTAGGGAAAACGAGAAAAGTTTCAGATGCAAGGACTACTAGTATATGTTTTCCTGTTCTATGTTACTTTGCAATATTTGCTAGTAGATGCTTAATTGGTCGCGGGAACAGTGGGAACCTTAGTGCTCCAAACCTTGCTATTTTGTGCCATGCTTTTTTCGTGATACAACCTTCAGTTTAGGTGCCATTGTTGCTAAAAGGTTAAGTCTGAATCATACAAAAGGCCCCATCTTTGGAGGTATCTTTGCTTCACGCCTTGCTAAACACTTTGAGATACCTATTAGACATCATGAGAAAGAGGAAAAGTTGCTGCCCACTATTTTGCTAGACTATAAGAGTATGGTAGCACATGACTTTATTGTTAAAAATAAGAAGAAGATACTTAAGTATAACTTGATATTTGCTAAAACTAAGTGTGAGACTATTATCTTGCCTGCACCTTCTTTGTTTAACATACTTTCAGGCACGTACCTCATCCTGCTCGAGGACATTTATGCATACTGGGAGCTGACACAAGTCCCAGAGCCTGAGCTTGAGCCACCACTTGACCCATATCGAGAGTCTGTTTATCAGTGGGATCTGGAGGAGCTCGCTAACCAGTGGCACCCCATGGACCCTCCTCAGTACACCGGAGAGGGTCGCTTCGATCCATGGGCATAAACCAACTTAGGCCAAAAATTCTAAGCTTGGGGGAGTACGTATTTGTCATCGATATTACACTCATGTTCACACACTCATTCTAGTTGTCGGTGCTCATACTTTTTCATTGTACTATCCATGCTAGTTTATTTTATTTTCTTGCTTTCTTCTTCTGTGTTTGAAAAACTTTGAGAAAAACCAAAAAATTAGTTGTAGTCTTAGCTTGTAGTAGTAGTAATTAAAAGAAATAACCCAAAAAGATTTCTCGTTCTTGTTTTGTTTGTTGGGAGCTTTCCCATGTAAATAGTTTTTCTCGTTCTTTGAATTTCTTTTCTTTTCTTTGGGGGTCGACAGGAGAAGACCACGATGAAAATCATGAGTGGCTCTCAAATGCATTATTGTTGATCTAGCCAAGAGCCCATATTACCTTGTCTTCTCCTTTAAATTAAATGCTTGCAGATTCCAGCTTAGTCCAATGCACGTGCACTATTATTATTATTCACACCGTTCGGTCGTGCAAGTGAAAGGCAATAATGATGATATATGATCGAATGATTGATATGAGAGAAGCTGGTATGAACTCGACCTATCTTGTTTTTGTAAATATGATTAGTTCATCGTTCCTGATTCAGCCCATTATAAATGAAACATGTTTGCAATGACAATTAGAGATTATAGTTTCCCATGCCATGCTTAATTAGCTAGGAGTTTATAATGGTTTACCTTGTGTGCCAACATGTTATTGAAATGGTTGTGATGTGGTATGATAGGGTGGTATCCTCCTTTGAATGATTCGAGTGGCTTGACTTGGCACATGTTCATGCATGTAGTTGAATAAAATCAACGTAGCCTCCACGATATTTATGTTCATGGTGATTTATATCCTACTCATGCTTGCACTCATTGTTGGTTAATCTTAATGCATGTTCATGACTGTTCTCGCTCACTACTTGGTCGCTTCCCAGTCTCTTTCTAGCCTTCACTTGTACTAAATGGGAATACTACTTGTGCATCCACTTCCATAAACCCCAAAGTTATGTCATATGAGTCCACCATACCTTCCTATATGCAATATTTACCTGCCGTTCCAAGTAAATTTGTTGTGCCAAACTCTAAACCTTCGAATGAAATTCTGTTTTGTATGCTCGAATAGCTCATGTATCAACTAGGGATGTCTATATCTTCCATGCTAGGTGGGTTATTCTCACGATGAGTGGACTCCGCTCATCATTCAGGAGAAAATGCCCGGTAACCGGGATGCCTAGTACCATGCTCAAATAAAAACAAAATAATTGCAAACAAAACTTCCCCAGGATTGTTGTTAGTTGGACGGTACCCGTTGTTTCGGGCCAGCCATGGAATGTGCTAGTTGGTGGTGGGGCAGTATAAACATTACCATTCTGTTTGGGAACCGCCTATAATGTATGTAGCATGGAAGATATCGAGATATCTTGGTTGTTATGTTGACAATGAAAGTATGCTGCTCAAAAAATTATTTATCTCTGTTTCAAAACTCGAGCCCTGGCACCTCTACAAATCCCTGCTTCCCTCTACGAAGGGCCTATCTATTTACTTTTATGTTAGTCATCATTTTCTTATTAAAAGCACCAGTTGGAGAGCACCGCCGTCATTTGCATGCACTGTTATTAATTTACATTGAGTACGACTGTGACTGGATCTCTTTTGCAATGAATTACATGTCTAGTCAGTCCTTGATCTTCAAGGGTGCTCTGCATTTATATTTTGCAGTCTCAGAAAGGGCTAGCGAGATACCATCTTGTTATATCATATTATGATTGTTTTGAGAAAGTGTTGTCATCCGAGATTTATATTATTGCTCGCTAGTTGATTATGCCATTGATATGAGTAAATGTGAGACCTAAGTGTTATTGTGAATATGGTAGTTTATAATCTTTGTTGCAAACTTGAATGTTGGCTTTACATATTTGCAACAACAAGATCAAATAGAGTTTGTAAAAGTTTTTCTTTATCACTTTTAGTTTGTCAACTGAATTGCTTGAGGACAAGCAAAGGTTTAAGCTTGGGGGAGTTGATACGTCTCCAACGTATCTACTTTTCCAAGCACTTTTGCCCTTGTTTTGGACTCTAACTTGCATGATTTGAATGGAACTAACCTGGACTAACGCTGTATTCGGCAAATCTGCCATGGTGTTATTTTTGTGCAGAAATAAAAGTTCTCGGAATGACCTGAAACTCCACGGAGTCATGTTTTGGAATTAATAAAAAATATTGGTGAAAGAATGAACGTAAGGGGGCCCACCCTGTCCACGAGGGTGCAGGGCGCGCCCCTGCCTCGTGGGCCCCCTGGACGTCCACCGACCTCAACTCCAACTCCATATATTGACGTTCGGGGAGAAAAACTGGAGAGAAGGATTCATCGCGTTTTACGATACGGAGCCGCTGCCAAGCCCTAATCTTCCTTGGGAGGGCTGATCTAGAGTTCGTTCAGGGCTCCGGAGAGGGGAATCCGTAGCCATCGTCATTATGAACCATCCTCCATCACCAATTTCATGATGCTCACCGTTGTGCGTAGTAATCCCATCGTAGGCTTGCTGGACGGTGATGGGTTGGATGAGATTTACCATGTAATCGAGATAGTTTTGTTAGGGTTTGATCCCTATTATCCATTTTGTTCTAAGATTTATGTTGTAATGACTTTGCCATGTTTAATGCTTGTCACTAGGGCCCGAGTGCCATGATTTCAGATCTGAACCTATTATGTTTTCATGAATATAAGTGAGTTCTTGATCCGATCTTGCAAGTTATAGTCACCTACTACGTGTTATGATCCGGCAAACCCCGAAGTGACAATAGTCGGGACACTTCCCGGTGATGACCGTAGTTTGAGGAGTTCATGTATTCACTAAGTGCTAATGCTTTGGTCCAGTACTCTATTAAAAGGAGGCCTTAATATCCCTTAGTTTCCAATAGGACTCCGTTGCAACGGGAGGGTAGGACAAAATATGTCATGCAAGTTCTTTTCCATAAGCACGTATGACTATATTCAGAATACATGCCTACATTACATTGATGAACTAGAGCTAGTTCTGTGTCACCCTATGTTATAACTGTTGCATGATGAATTGCATCCGACATAATTATCCATCATTGATCCATTGCCTATGAGCTTTTCACATATTGATCTTTGTTATGTTACTTCTCCATTTCCACTATTATTATTGCTACAAAATTGCTACTGTTACTTTTGCCACCGTTACCATTACTTCCATACTACTTTGCTACTAAATACTTTGCTGCAGATATTAAGTCTTTTAGGTGTGGTTGAATTGACAACTCAGCTGCTAATACTTGAGAATATTCTTTGGCTCCCCTTGTGTCGAATCAATAAATTTGGGTTGAATACTCTACCCTCAAAAACTATTGCGATCCCCTATACTCGTGGGTTATCAACCACCACACGGGAATAAGTATGGGAACTCTGCATCATATGTATCAGCCGAAAGCTCAATGGACATCAGCGACTGACCGGCGCACGCCGTGTTGGACTGCGTAAGCACTTACATTTTTTCAAGGAGGTAGCTAGGTCTGCTCACCGGCCGCGTACGCAACATGCAGCAGTGCAAAGGGCGATGGGCCCAAGACCCCTGTGCGCTTAGAATGTAGACCGATGTGCTGGCCTCTCTGATGAGCCTAGGTTGGACTGCGGTGTGTTGATCAGTCGAGGGCGGTCATGACCTGATGGTGTGTCCGGCCGGAGTTGATCGAGCGCATTGGGTAATTTGGTGCACCCCAGCAGGGAAGTATTATCTTTTCGAATAGTCAGGTCCACAATAACGGACGCTCAGAGTTGTATCCTGATCGATACAACTAGAATTGGATACTGAATGCTGAGGCATGTAATGGATATGTGGCTCCAAGATTGCTTTCCCGCAGGGAGTCGGGGAAGGATCTCTGGGCGTTATTTCTACAGCATGTCTGTTAAATATAAACAGCTATTCTATACTCTTCTGATTGCTACAAGATGCTTGGAGCTGCTTGAAGATGCTAGTCTTTGATAGGCTAGGCTTTCCCCTTCTCTTCTGGCATTCTATAGTTCAGTCCATAGATACTACCCATTTCATTGATAACGATGCATATGTAGTGTAGATCCTTGCTTGCGAGTACTTTGGATGAGTACTCATGGTTGCTTTGCTCCCCCTTTTCCACCTCTTTCCGTTCTTCTTGGATGCTGCAACCAGATGGTGGAGCCCAGGATCCAGATGCCACCGCCGACGGCTACTACTACGTGACGGACGCCGACAACCAGGAGTTGTTAGGAGGCTCCCAGGCTGGAGGCCTTGCCTTTTCGATTGTTGTTACTTTTGTGCTAGCCTGTTAAGGCAAACTTGTTTAACCTACGTATGTACTCAGATATTATTGCTCCCACTAACTCATTTGTATTTGAGCTTATGTATACGAGCCCTCGAGGCCCCTAGCTTGTAATATAAAGTTTGTATTATTTTAATTTGTGTCTAGAGTGGTGTTGTGATATCTTCCCGTGAATCCCTGATCTTGATCATACACATCTACATGTATGGTTAGTGTACAATTGAATCGGGGGCGTCACACCTAAGTGGTGATTTATTTTCTTATACTAACGGAGCTCATAAGATTTTCTGTCGAGTTTTGTGTTGTGAAGTTTTCAAGTTTTGGGTAAAGATTCGATGGACTATGGAATAAGGAGTGCCAAGAGCCTAAGCTTGGGGATGCCCAAGGCACCCCAAGGTAATATTCAAGGACAACCAAGAGACTAAGCTTGGGGATGCCCGGATGGCATCCCCTCTATCGTCTTTGTTCATCGGTAACTTTACTTGAGGCTATATTTTTATTCACCACATGATATGTGTTTTGCTTGGAGCATAATTTTCTTTTATTAGTATTTGCTTGATGTTATCCAGAGACATGTTTTACATATTTTAGTTCAATAAAAAGTCAAGTATAGCCTTTACCATGCTTATTTTGCAAGTCTATATGTTGTTATTTTCAAATCAGAAAGTTTGCTGTTATGTTTTGAATATTGGTGAATAGTCAGAAGATGATAAAATCTTGAAATTTTTACACAATGAGTAACAACAAATTTTCTACAGTGTGGTACTTTTTCACAATTTTTGGAGTTAGGTAAGTATTATTCCTCTTGCATTCTTTACAGACGGTCATGTTTAGACAGATTGCTGTTATGTTTGCATTGTTTGCATATGTTTGCTTGTTTAATGATTCTATTCGAGGATAGGAGTGTTAAATATGCAAAGGATTTTAGTAGGCAATATCAAATAATAATTTTAGTGATTTTCTACAGTAGAGAATGATAAGGTTATTGCATTGATTTATACTAACTTATCTCACGAGTTCTTGTTGAGTTTTGTGTGGATGAAGTTTTTAAGATTTAGGGAAATCGTGATATAAAAGGAATTAAGGAGACACAAAAGCTCAAGCTTGGGGATGCCCAAGGCATCCCTAATTAATATTTCAAGAATTCTCAAGCATCTAAGCTTGGGGGTGCCCCGGTTGGCATCCCACCTTTCTTTTTCAACAACTATCAGTCAGTTTTGGTTGAGCCTAAGTTTTTGCTTCTTCACATGATATGTGCTATCCTTGCAGTGTCATTTTATTTTATTTTGCTTGCAGTTTGAATAAAATATTAAGATCTAAAGTTCTTAAATGTTAGAGAGTCTTCACATAGTTACATAATTATTCGACTACACATGGTTCTTCACTTATATCTTTTGGAGTAGTTTGTCGTTTGCTCTAGTGCTTCACTTATATCTTTTTAGAGCACTGCGGTGGTTTTATTTTGAAAAAATGATGAACTCTCATGCTTCACTTATATTATTTTGAGAGTCTTAAACATCATGGTAATTTTCTTAGGTTATGAATTTAGTCCTAATATAATGGGCATCCAAGAGGGATATAATAAAAACTTTCATATAAAGTGCATTGAATACTATGAGAAGTTTGATTCATTGTGATTGTTTTGAGATATGAATTTGGTGATATTAGAGTCATGCTAGTGGAGTAGTTGTGAATTTGAGAAATACTTGTCTTGAGGTTTGTGATTCCCGTAGCATGCACGTATGGTGAACTGTTATGTAACGAAGTTGGAGCATGAAGTATTTATTGATTGTCTTCCTTAAGAGTGGTGGTCGGGGACGAGCGATGGTCTTTTCCTGCCAATCTATCCCCCTGGGAGCATGCGTGTAGTACTTCATTTTTATAACTAGTAGACTTTGCCAATAAGTATGTGAGTTCTTTATGACTAATGTTGAGTCCATGGATTATACGCACTCTCACCCTTCCACCATTGCTAGCCTCTCGAGTACCGCACAACTTTCACCGGTACCATACACCCACCATATAACTTCATCAAAACAGCCACCATACCTACCTATTATGGCATTTCCATAGCCATTCCGAGATATATTGTCATGCAAATTTCCACCGTTCCATTTATTATGACACGCTTCATCATTGTCATATTGCTTTGCATGATCATGTAGTTGACATCGTATTTGTGGCAAAGCCACCTTTCATAATTCTTTCATACATGTCACTCTTGATTCACTGCACATCTCGGTACACCGCCGCAGGCATTCATATAGAGTAATATTTTGTCCTAAGTATCGAGTTGTAATTCTTGAGTTGCAAGTAAATAAAAGTGTGATGATCTTCATTATTAGAGCATTGTCCCAGTGGGGAAAGGATGATGGAGACTATGACTCCCCCACAAGACGTGATGAGACTCCGGATGAAAAAAAGAGGCCAAAAAAAAGAGAAGGCACAAAAAAATAAAAAAATAAAAAAATAAGAGAAAAAGAGAGAAGGGGCAATGCTACTATCCTTTTACCACACTTGTGCTTCAAAGTAGCACCATGGTCTTCATGACAAAGAGTCTCCTATTTTGTCACTTTCATATACTAGTGGGAATTTTTCATTATAGAACTTGGCTTGTATATTCCAACAATGGGCTTTCCTCAAATTTCCCTAGGTCTTCATGAGCAAGCAAGTTGGATGCACACCCACTTAGTTTGTTTTTGAGCTTTCATACACTTATAGCTCTAGTGCATCCGTTGCATAGCAATCCCTAGTCACTCACATTGATATCTATTGATGGGCATCTCCATAGCCCGTTGATACGCCTAGATGATGTGAGACTATCTCCCTCGTTTTGTCTTCTCCACAACCACCATATTCTCTTCCACCATAGTGCTATATCCATGGCTCACGCTCATGTATTGCGTGAAAGTTGAAAATGTTTGAGAACATCATAATTATGAAACAATTGCTTGGCTTGTCATCGGGGTTGTGCATGATTTGAGTATTTCATGTGATGAAGATGGAGCATAGCCACACTATATGATTTTGTAAGGATAAGCTTTCTTTGGCCATGTTATTTTGAGAAGACATAATTGCCTTGTTAGTATACTTGAAGTATTATTGTTTTTATGTCAATATTAAACTTTTGTTTTGAATCTATTGGATCTGAACATTCATGTCACAATAAAGAGAATTAGATTGATAAATATGTTAGGTAGCATTCCACATCAAAAATTCTATTTTTATCATTTACCTACTCGAGGACGAGCAGGAATTAAGCATGGGGATGCTGATATGTCTCCAACATATCTATAATTTATGAAGTATTCCATGCTATTATATTATCCATCCTGGATGTTTTATATGCATTTATATGGTATTTTATATGATTTTGTGGACTAACCTATTAACCTAGAGCCCAGTGGTAGTTTCTGTTTTTTCCTTGTTTTTTGAGTTTTGTAGAAAAGGAATATCAAACGGAGTCCAATTAACCTGAAAATTTACGGAGATTATTTTTGGACCAGAAGAAGCCCACGGAGCATCGGAGATGGACCAGAAGAGTCCCGAGGCCACCACAAGGGTGGAGGGCGCCCCCCTAGGGTGCGTCCCCTATCTCGTGGCTGCCTCGCAGACCCCTCCTGACTTTTTCCCGATGCCAACACCTCTTATATACCCCCAAACTTCCAGAACAGAACCAAGATCAGGAGTTCCGCCATCAGAAGCCTTTGTAGACACAAAAAAACCTCTCGGGACCCTGTTCCGGCACCCTGCTAGAGGGGGGACCCATCACCGGTGGTCATCTTCATCACCCCGACGCTCTCCATGACGAGAAGGGAGTAGTTCGCCCTCGGGGCTGAGGTGTAACACCCAAAAATTTAGCCGTTTAGATTTTCAAAATTTTAAATTAATTGGATGAGTTTTTGGTTTGGTTATCTTATTTTAAAAACATTTCTCATGTTAGAAGAATTTCCAGGACATTTAAAAGTATTCCAAGGATTTGGCCACCTTACTCCTGTCAAATACTTTTGACTCTCCCTAAAAACTTATTCTGTTATTCTAAATTCCTCTCCTAGTATTTCTCATGTTCTAGGACAGTGTCCAACACAGCACCTCTCCACAAAAATATTCTTCTCATATTTAATAAATTCCCGAAGTGGATTTTTATTTATCAGGGTTTCCTTGGTTTACAAAGGAACCATATTTTCTGTGAGTCTTCTACACCCACACGAAATTATCCTAGCAATTAGACAGAACCCACAACTCATTTCACCAAAAACATGAGGTTCCATAGTTCAAAATTTTCAAATTCCGTGCAATTCAAATTTGGACTTGATTCATATTTCATGGGCAAAACCAAACTTTTATTACTCCAAAAAATCTAAGATTTTGCCCGACACTCTCTTATGCATCAACACATCACCACAAAAGTTCTCAATTTTTTCTAAAATGCCTAGAGCTCTCTGGCGTTTTGTCAAACACCTGGTGAGCACCGTTCATCGCTGCCAATTTTCAAATTTTTCTAAAATGCCTAGAGATAGACTTCGTGCACTGCACTCCACGCAATTTCTCCTCGCCCACGCCTCTTCTCCTCATTAATGGGTCGCCGGGTCCCCTCTGGTCGGCCGCTCGATGACGCTAGCATAATGGCTGCTCGTTGCACCTGCCATCGCCCTTGGCAGCGGCGGCCGAGCGGATTAGCTCGCCGACCTGCATCTTCACTCTCCTACTGCTCCCCTGTCTACCACCTCTCCACGCGGCACATCCTCTATGGCATTGACGACTGCCCAAACCGCCCCGAGCCTGGCTGGCAATCGCCGGAGCCGATCGCCGCCACCACACTTGTGCAGACACCTCGCCGTGGATAAGGCCACAGAGCTCGGAACTCGCCGCGCTGGCGCTTCAAGAGGATCACTTGACCTCATCCACTCCTCACGCCCCTGACCACCGCCCAAGCCAACCTCACCGGTCGGAATAACTCCGACGTGATCCACTCTGCCACTGACCTGCTTGGACCACCTATAAAAGGGCACCCCGAGCTCCGTTCTTCATGCACACCACTCCAACACCATCCCAATCGACCTCCCGCACACTTCCTCGACCTCAACAGGGTAATCTTCCCCACCTCCGACCACCCAATCCGTCGTAGAATCCCAGACCTCTCATCGCCGTTAGGCCACCTCCTCCACCCAAACCTTGTCAGTAGACCGCTGATCCACCATGTGATTGTTTTCGTGCTCCAATTTGTCAACCCGAGCCCTCTCTAGCGCAGCCCGCGACCACATGACATCGCCGTCTGCTGGAGTCGACCTCGCCGTTGTTCTGGTGCTCGCCAACGACCAGCACCACCACCCACCGATGCGGGGTGCCACCCCGAACTCATACTGACCATTGCTACCTCCTGAAACACCGGTGATCCCCGTCGGTGACCACCACATCCCCGCTATACACGTGCGCGTAGAGCGCGTCTGAATTTCAAACCTGGCGGGTGGGGCCCACCCGTCGGTATTCTGTTATTTTCAGAAGCGTCCTTTGCCTCTTAAGACTTTCTGCTCTGGGAAGCGTATTTCCGACTAAGGCGCTTTCAGTTATTACCGCAGGGACCCACTGGCAGTTATTTTATTTACAAAGAGGTCCTTGCTTTTAAATCCTTAATAACTTTTAAACCATATATCATTTTCAGTTGATTCTTTTTCTGAGATTCTTATTTTTCACTCTAGTTTATTTTAGTATTTAATGAAAAATATTTTGAGACAACTTTTGTGATGTTGCAAAAAAGTTGAATTTGGATTTTTATTTTCAGAAAATGAAGATGGGGACTATACCGGGAGTTTGGAAGAACCTCTTGCTGATTACTTTGGTCAAGGCAAGCATTAGTGAACTTGGATTATAATGAAGTGCTTGCATGGTTGCATCAGAATAGTTTTACACCGTATAATAGTAATAGTAGAAACATGCACGGGTCACGTCAATTTGAGTACTATTGTATGAACCCTATTGCATGTCATGTGAGCACTATTGCATCCATTAGAATGAATATGGTAAGATCCAGGAGTGTATATCATGTCTTGGACGTGCCGATGGGCACAAACTGTGTTATGACATGACGGTGTCATTTTGGCATGTGAGGCATGCCACTCTTAACAACAACACCTCCTGAGTCAACCTAGATCGAATTTGTTCCACTTAGCCTAACTACACACTGTGCAGCCACTTGTCTTCCCGCATGGGGAGTGCGGTTTAGTAAGTTATTAACCCCTTTCCATGTAACCACTTAGAGAGGCCACGATGAGGGTTCCACGACCATGGATGCCAGTCATCGGGTCAGGGGGCATGGGTGTATCGGCTGGGCTGAGAGGGGGGTACCCCTTGTAATCCGCGCGTATTAGTAGTGATCCCATGCTATTCGTGATGATGGTCTCCCCGACTTAGAGTTTTTCTTGAAAGATGCTTTGGGTGATTCCTAGCATCCGGAAAATTATTCTGGTGTTTGCTAGTCAGGTGTGTTTTCAACCCAAAAACCGTAATGGAAATTAGTCGATTGGCTACGGAAACTCCATACACTTGGTTAAAGAGTGCAACCTCTGCAGAGTTACATCTATTTGAATAGCCGTGTCCACGATCAAGGGCACAATTGGGAAGGGTCAAGTATCGGTCCTGTCTCGCCCGATTCTCTTTTAGACACCCGTTTCGCGTTTTTCTTGAAATTTCTCGGGCGGTCTAACGTCCGATGTTCCACTTCAAGTTCTTGGTCGTTACATTGTTGTATGATTAATATATCCACATGAAACTGACATTATCATACCATGACTTAATTCCAGTCAGCATGTGCATTTAACATAGCCCATCATGAGCATTTACATTCATTATATGTTTTGTTCGTAATGTTTGCGAGTACATTCCAACGTACTCCCAGGCTTGTCCCTGGCTATTGTCTTGGCCAAACGTAGAGGAGGACATGATTGCGGAGGAAGACTGCGCTATCGAGCCCGACGCGTAGAGTTGTTCCCAGTCAGTTACTCATGGATTTGGAGTCTACCACGTGTATCATCCACTAGCGCTTCTGCTACACCAATAAAATAGTCAAATCTCACCCTGACGCTTGACTTACTTTATTGTACCGGTGCTATATCACCATCACCCACTATCATATTCCACCTCCACCTGTTTTACACATTTCTAATGAAGTGTAGAGCTCTGGATCAACCTGATGTAATACTATGTTTGTATTGGTTATCTATATCAAGGAAATCCACCAGCAGTCCTGATCTTGGGGCTGGTGTGACTTTGGGCTATTCCGTGATTAATTACGGAACTGAGCCCGACAAACCTTGGTATCAGAGCTAGGCCGACTGTAGGAAGCCCTAGGTGCGTTCGCTAGTAATAGGATCAATCCTAGCATTTTTAGCATGCCTTATGTGCATTGTAACAAATTTTCCTTGAAGAGGAAAGAGTGATGCAACAATAGTAGCGTAAGTATTTCCCTCAGTTTTTGAGAACCAAGGTATCAATCCTGTAGGAGGCTCCTCAAAAGTCCCACGCACCTACACAAACAAACAAAGAACTCGCATCCAATGCAATAAAGGGGTTGTCAATCCCTTCACGGCCACTTGCGAAAGTGAGATCTGATAGAGATAGTATGATAAGATAAATATGTTTTTGGTATTTTATAATATAGATGCAAAAAGTAAAGATGCAAATAAAAGTAGATTGAAAGCTTATATGATAAAAGATAGACCCAGGGGCCATAGGTTTCACTAGTGGCTTCTCTCAAGATAGCATAAGTATAACGGTGGGTGAACAAATTACTGTCGAGGAATTGATAGAAAAGCGAATAATTATGAGATTATCTAGGCATGATCATGTATATAGGCATCACGTCCGCGACAAGTAGACCGACTCCTGCCTGCATCTACTACTATTACTCCACACATCGACTGCTATCCAGCATGCATCTAGAGTATTAAGTTCATAAGAACAGAGTAACGCATTAAGAAAGATGACATGATGTAGAGGGATAAACTCATGCAATATGATATAAACCCCATCTTTTTATCCTCGATGGCAACAATACAATACGTGCCTTGCAACCCTTTCTGTCACTGGGTAAGGACACCGCAAGATTGAACCCAAAGCTAAGCACTTCTCCCATGGCAAGAAAGATCAGTCTAGTAGGCCAAACCAAACTGATAATTCGAAGATACTTGCAAAGATAACTCAATCATACATAAAAGAATTCAGAGGAGATTCAAACATTTCTCTTAGATAAACTTGATCATAAACCCACAATTCATCGGATCTCGACAAACACACTAAAAAAGAGTTTACATCGAATAGATCTCCACAAGAGAGGGGGAGAACATTGTATTGAGATCCAAAAAGAGAGAAGAAGCCATCTAGCTAATAACTATGGACCTGAAGGTCTGTGGTAAACTACTCACAACTCATCGGAGGGGCTATGGTGTTGATGTAGAATCCCTCTGTGGTCGATTCCGCCTCCGGCGGAGCGCCGGCGAAGGCTCCAAGATGGGATCTCACGGATACAGAAGGTTATAGCAGTGGAAATTGTTTTTCGTTGGCTCCCTGGATGTTTTCGGGGTACATAGGTATATATAGGAGGAAGAAGTACGTCGGTGGCCGCTCGTGGGGCCCAGTAAACAGGGGGCTCGCCCAGGAGGGGTGGGCGCGCCCTCCTATCTCCTGGCCGCCTCGTTTGCTTCTTGACTTGCACTCCAAGTTCTCCAGATCACGTTCGTTCCAAAAATCACGCTCCCGAAGGTTTCACTCCGTTTGGACTCCGTTTGATATTCCTTTTCTTCGAAATACTGAAATAGGCAAAAAAACTGTAATATGGGCTGGGCCTCCGGTTAGTAGGTTAGTCCCAAAAAATGATATAAATGTGTAAAATAAAGCCCATAAACATCCAAAAGGGGTAATATAATAGCATGGACCAAACAAAAATTATAGATACGTTGGAGACGTATCATCATCATATACCTATGATATGATTATTTGGATTTTTGTCTACTGTTGTAGATGTCTGGAGGCAGCTGTCCGACCCAGATTTTCGCTAATGAGCCTGAGGGATTTTCTTGTCTTCTCGTCATCATCGCTAGGGTCGCGATGAGGTCACCGAGCCGTCCGGAGTACACCATCTTCCCCGACAGGATCACAGACACCCTGGCCATGTACCAGGCTTTGGTATATATTCAGGGTGAATCCGCCGAGCCCCACCACAACTACCACTTCGTTGGGAGAGTCATGCCTACAGAAAGGCATGCTATCCAGATGGTTGCTCGCAAAGCCATTGCTTGTTTTAGGGACATCCTTCTGGTCATGCAGACCCATCCCTATTACTACCTGCCATGCCATGTTCCATACACAAGTCACTACGCATTCTTGTGTACCGCGAAAGAATGGGACGAGGCAATTGAACCCCTGGTTCAATATATTATGGCTCTGGAGTCAGTCTTCACATCACTGGTGGATGACTATCTTATTGTACGAATGGACTTAGCTCATGCGAGAGTTCCTCACAGGAGGGTGCTCTGTTCCCCTTCACCACGTGATCCACGCATCCCGACTCCACCATATATCTATTCTGCTTATTCCATGTTTTGGCGCTCATCCCCGAGCAACAAAGTTGGTCGCTTGGTTGCACCCATTCCCGTTAGAGCATCACCACCAACAAGCATAGTGCCACTGCGAGCAGGCGGGACGTCAACGACTGGGCGACTAGAGACCATACATGAGGAGGATGAGGAGGTTGAATCTTCAGCACCCCATCTGGGACTCACACTTAGCAGGGCCTATGACATCTCAGATACTCCATGATGGCAGCCAAGGCAGCTACACCGCAAACACCCTTTAAGGGAATGTAGTTGTAAAATATTTATCTTCTATATTTTCCTTCCTTGTAAGATAGCAAGTAGTGGACTCAGACCGTAGCACGCTAGAAGTTGGAGTGGTGCGCTAGTTTTAATAAGTGGTCATTAGTATACGACTGCGGCAAGCATATTGTATAATTAGATCATGCATGTATGATTAAGTCCTCCATGTATAACTAAAACCTGCTTGTATAATATGTTTTGGTGTACTTGCGTATTGGGGGAGTTTATTTTCAGTTCCTCAAAGATTTGGTTTTCTTCTTTGAAATTATTTTCTCATCCTGTTACACCAATACCCCAGAAAGAAAATGCATTGTCCCTGGACTCGTTCAATGCCCAGTCCGCCAGAGGACAACTTTGCGCAGATGGGAAACAATTTCACATTTGGACAGACAAGTTAGCAAAGCAATGATTCCGCGCTTTCACAAGCATTCTGTCTGTATGAGCAAAGTCAGCAACATCACTAGGAAATGATGCATCACTTGATAAATATGGGGAATCACCAAGGGCAACACCACCCCAGGTCAAAATTATCTGAGCTCCAGAAGACCAACCCAACGGTCTTTTCTCATGCAAATAAACCTCTGGAGGTAGACGACTGGCTACGTTACATTGAAAGGAAATTGGTCAAAGCATAGTGTACGGACCAGGAAAAAGTATTATATGCTCCGCATTATTTTTCTAGTACAGCAGCATCATGGTGGGAGAATCTATGCCACACACATCCGAATGGAGGGGACATGACTTGGGAGCAATTCAAGGAAAGCTTCCGGGGAGCCCATATCCCCAATAGTATCGTGAAGTTAAAGAAAAGAGAGTTTGAGGATCACAAGAAACGGGGCACATCAGTAACCCAGTACCTCGACCAATTTACTCAGCTAGCCCGATATGCCAACGATGAATACATGACAGAGAACAAGAGGATGGAAAAAATTCTGAACGGACTTATCCCATCTCTGAAGTGCTAATTGGTGGTCCACACCTTTTCGGATTTCAAGACACTGGTAGACAAGGCATTTATTCTGGAAAATGAGCACCACAACCTGAATGAGATTCGCAAGCGCCGCATGAACAAGTCAGCACCAGTCCGCAACAATAGGCCCCGAAATGAATGGCCCTGAAATGAATTTCAGAAGCCTGTGGTACCCAGACCAGCAGTACCAACACCACGACCGCAAGAGAATCGCAGCACCTTCAACAATCGGGCCAAGGAAACCGTATACCGTCTTGGCATCACTTGCTACGCTTGTTGTGCGGAGGGGCATTACGCTAGGCAATACCCAAAAGAGGGGAATAATGCTCGAAGACCCAACAACAAGGACCATGGGACAAATGCAGCCCCACGACACAACAACTCCGATAACAACCAAAGAAAGGGACAGGTTAATCATGTGACGTTTGAGGAAGCCCAGAATGCACCGGACATCGTGTTTGGTATGTTCCCTATCAACACAATTAATGCTACAGTTTATTTGATTCCGGAGCTTCCCATTCGTGCATCTCTAAAAGATTTGCCTTGAAGAATCAAATTTCTTTTTCAACTTTGGAAAACTCAATGGTTATTCAGTCCCCGGGATCTAAGCAAAGCACACAATGGTACTGTAAGGACGTGAGCACTGAAATCAAAGGGCTGAAGTTTCTAGCCAACTTTATTGTACTGGAAGCAGCCGATGTGGACGTCATTTTGGGAATGGACTGGTTGAACTCAAATAAAGGTTTTATAGACTGCTACAGCCGTACAGTGACTCTCACAGAATGTCAAGGGAAAATAGTAAAGGTTGGTACAAGGAAAGTGTCCACCTCGCAGGGAAAATTAAATCAAGTGGACTGGCAGACTTAAGCAAAGTTCCTGTGGTATGTGAATATCCAAATGTATTCCCTGAGGAGCTACCGGGCATGCCACCGGATCGTGAGATTGAGTTCTTTATTGAACTAGCACCTGGCATGGCACCCATTTATAAGAAGCCATATCGCATGGCACCAACAGAGTTGGTTGAGTTGAAGAAGCAAATCAAGGAATTATTGGAGAAGGGTTATGTCCGACCCAGCTCGTCACCATGGGGATCACCGGTTTTATTCGCCAAGAAGAAGGATGATACCTTAAGTTTATGTATTGATTATAGGGCACTCAACCTGGTTACCATCAAGAATAAATATCCATCACCATGGATCAATGACTTGTTCGACCAACTGGTTGAACCGAAGGTATTCTCAAAAATAGACTTGAGATCAGGCTACCACCAATTAAGAATCCGACCATCATATGTACCAAAGGCTGCCTTTACTACTAGATATGGATTATACGAGTTCACTGTGATGCCTTTTGGATTAACCAACACTCCGGCTTATTTTGTACATCTCATGAACAAGGTCTTTATGAAATACTTGGAAAAGTTCGTGGTTGTATTAATCGATGACATATTTATTTATTCCAAGACACCATAAGAACATGAGAAACATCTTTGGATAGTTCTCGAAGAATTACAGAAAAATCAACTTTCTGCCAAATTCAGTAAATGTGAATTTTGGTTAGGAGAAGTTGGTTTTCTAGGGCATGTTCTAACACAAGATGGAATAGCAGTTGACCCAAGCAAGGTAAAAGATGTCTTGGGGTGGAAGCAACCCACCAGCGTGACTGAAGTCAGAAGTTCTCTTGGTCTGGCTGGCTACTACCGACGATTTATCGAAGGGTTCTCCACCATAGCCAAACCCATGACGCAGTTGCTGAAGAAAGATAAAAAGTTTGAATAGACTAGAGAATGCAAGAAAAGTTTCCAGGAATTAAAGAGGAGGTTAACAACCGCACCCATTCTGACTGTGCTAGATGTACACAAAAGCTTTGATATATAATGTGACGCATCTGGAAAGGGCATTGGGTGTGTCTTAATGCAAGAGAGAAAAGTCGTAGCATATGCTTCAAGGCAACTACGACGACAAGAAGAGAATTATCCAACCCATGACTTGGAATTGGCAGCCGTGATACATGCACTCAAGGAATGGCGACACTACCTTCTTGGTAACCGATGTGAAATATACACGGATCACAAAAGCCTTAAGTATATCTTCACCCCACTAGAATTGAACCTACGGCAACATCGCTCGCTTGAATTAATTAAGGACTGTGATATGGGAACTCATTACCACCCGGGTAAATCCAATGTTGTGGCAGATGCAGTCAGCCGAAATCCATGCACCGACAACGACAGTGTGCGATTTCCATGGCATGAGTTCAACCAGGAGTTTGCCAAACTCAACATGGTTCTAGTTATGGAAGGAACTATTGCTCAGCTAGAAGTAAAGCCAACGTTGGAAGCTCTAATCAAAGAAGCTCAGAAAGGACACCCCAGCATTGAGGGAATTAAAAGGAAGGTAAACTTAGGCAAGGCATCTGAGTTTACCATTGATGAGCAGGGAATCCTGTGGCCCAATAAAGAAGAACTAAAGCAAAAAAGCTTGGCAGAAGCCCATACGACTCCATACTCCATTCACCCAGGAGGAACCAAAATGTACAAGGACTTACAAGAGAACTTTTCGTGGAATGGGATGAAAAGGGATATAGATGTGTATGTTACACAATGTGACTCTTGTCAGAGTATAAAGGCAGAACATCAGAGGCCAGCAGGATTATTGCAGCCACTTAGAGTACCTGAATGGAAATGGGAAGAAATAGGAATGGATTTTATTTTCGGATTACCAAGATCATGGCACGGGAACGATGCTATCTGGGTTATCACGGATTTATTAACCAAGGTGGCACACTTTATTCTGGTAAAAACAACATACTCAACTCAGAGGCTTGCTAGGTTATGCCTCTCTCGAATTGTTTGCCTACACGGAGTACCCAAGACCATAGTCTCTGACAGAGGCACTCAGTTTGTCTCAAGGGTTTGGGATCACCTGCAGCAAGCCCTAGGAATGCAATTGGTATTCAGTACGGCATATCACCCACAGACAAGGGGACAGGCAGAATGCATAAACCAGATATTGGAAGACATGCTGAGAGCTTGCGTTCTTACTTATGGAGCTAGTTGGGAGGATAGTTTACCATATGCGGAATTTTCATACAACAACAGTTATCAGGCCAGCCTAAAGATGTCACCCTTTGAAGCACTTTGCGGCCAAAGATGTCGTACCCCACTCAATTGGTCTGAAACTGGAGATGGTCGAATCTTTGGCCCGGAAGTTCTCAAAGAGGCATAAACAAAAGTGAAACTTATCCGGGACAAACTGAAAACGGCTCAGAACCATCAGAAAAGCTATTATGACCAGAAACACCGCCAGATCAGTTTTGAACCTAATGAATATGTTTACCTTAGGGTATCCCCAATGAGAGGACTACAGAGATTTAAGGTCAAAGGAAAGCTAGCACCACGGTTTGTTGGACCATTTAAAATAATTGCAAGGAGAGGCAAGGTTTCCTACCAACTGGAGCTACCATCAGAATTGTCAGACGTTCATGATGTGTTCCATGTATCACAACTAAGGAGATGTTCTAGCAATCCTGACAAACAAGTCCAACACCAGGACCTGGATCTTCAACCAGACCTTACATATAAGGAGCACCCGATAAAAATCTTGGAGGAGTCTGAACGGAGGACCCTACAGAATGTGATAAAGTATTATAAGGTCCAGTGGAGTAATCATACCGAGCAAGAAGCTACTTGGGAAAGAGAGGATCACCTCAGGACTAAATATCTGTACCTGTTTGAGGGATAGCTGAAATCTCGAGGATGAGATTTTTCTTAAGAGGGGTAGGTGTTGTAACACCCCAAAATTTATCCCTTTGGATTTTCAAAATTTCAAAATGGTTTTTAATTGGATGAGTTCTTGGTTTGGTTATCTTATTTAAAAACATTTCTCATGTTAGAAGAATTTCTGTGGCATTTAAAAGTATTCCAAGGATTTGGCCACCTTACTCCTGTCAAATACTTTTGACTCTTCCGAAAAATTTATTCTGTTATTCTAAATTCCTCTCCTAGTCTTTCTCACATTCTAGGATAGTGTCCAACACCCCACCTCTCCATAAAAATATTCCTCTCATATTTATTAAATTCCCAAAGTGGAATTTATAATTATCAATGTTTCCTTGGTTTACAAAGGAACCATATTTTCTGTGACTCTTCTACACCCACAAGAAATCATCCTAGCAACTAGACAGTACCCATACATCATTTCACCAAAAGCATGAGGTTCCATAGTTCAAAGTTTTCAAATTCCATAAAATTCAAATTTGGACCAGATTCATATTTCTTGGGCAAAACCCAACTTTTATTACTCCAAAAATTCTAAGATTTTGCCAGACTCTCTTATGCATCAACACATCACCACAAAAATTCTCAAAATTTGCCAAAATGCCTAAAGCTCTCTGGCATTTTGTCAAACACCTGGTGAGCACTGTTCATTACTGACAAATTTTTCAGTAAATTCAGAAACAAACAGAGAGTGGGAGAGATCGACGCTGTGCACTGCACTCCACCGCATCCTCTCCTTGCCCACTCCTCTATTCCTCATTAGTGGGTCATTGGGTCCCCTCTGGTTGGCGGCTCGACGAATCCAGCACAGTGGCTGGCCGGTGCAGCTGCCACCGCCCTCGGCAGCTACGGCCGAGCGATCAACTCGCCGACCTGCGTCTTCACTCCCCTACTGCTCACCTGCCTACCACCTCTCTACGTGGCGCTTCCTCTACGGCGTTGACGACCGCCTGAACAGCCCCGAGCTTGGCTGGCAGTCGCCGGAGCCGATCGCCGCCACCACACCCGTGCAGATACCTCGTCGTGGATAAGGCCACAGAGCTCGGAACTCGTCACGCTAGCGCTTTGAGAGGATCACTCAACCTCATCCACTCCTCACTACCCCTGACCACCGACCAAACCAATCTCACCGGCCGGAATAACTCCGGCGTGATCCACTCCGCCACTAACCTTCTTGGACCACCTATAAAAGGGAACCCCGAGCTCCATTCTTCATCCACACCACTCCAACACCATCCCAATCGGCCTCCCGCACACTGCCTCGACCTTGACAGGGTCATCTTCCCCACCTCCGACCACCCGATCCACCGTGGCATCCGAGAACCTCTCATAGTTGTTAGGCCATATACTCTACCCAAACCTCGTCAGTAGACCACTGATCCACCATGTGATCATTTCCGCGCTCCAATTCGTCAACCGGAGCCCTCTTCGGCGAAGCCCGCAACCACCCGACGCCGCCGTCTGCCGGAGTCGACCTCGTCGTCGTTCTGCTGCTCGCCGACGACCAACACCACCACCCACCGATGCGGGTGCCACCTCGAACTCATACCGACCATTGCGACCTCCTGAAACGTCGGCTATCGCCACAGGTGACCACCGCATCCCCTCTGTACACGCACGCGTAGAGCGTGTTTGAATTTCAAACCAGACGGGTGGGGCCCACCCATCAGTATTTTGTCATTTTCTGTTATTTCCAGAAGCGTCTTTTGCCTCTTTACGCTATCTGCTCTGGGAATCGTATTTCCGATCGAGGCGCTTTCAGTTATTTCCGCAGGGACCCGCTGGCAGTTATTTTATTTATAGATAGGTCCCTGGTTTTAAATCCTTAATAACTTTTAAACCACAGATCATTTTCAGTTGATTTTTTTCTAAGATTCTTATTTTTCACTCTAGTTTATTTTAGTATTTAATGAACATATTTGGAGACAACTTTTTGTGATGTTGTAAAAAAGTTGAATTTGGATTTTTATTTTCAGAAAACGAAGAGGGGGACTATCCCGAGAGTTTGGAAGAACCTGTTGCTGATTACTTTGGTCAAGGCAAGCATTAGTGAACTTGGATTATAATGAATTGCCTGCATGGTTGCATCAGAATAGTTCTACACCGTATATTAGTAATAGTAGAAGCATGCTTCGGTCACGTCGATTTCAGTACTATTGTATGAACCCTGTTGCATGTCATGTGAGCACTATTGCATCCATCAGATTGAATATGGTAAGAATCCAGGAGTGTTTCTCCTGTCTTGGACGTGCCGACGGGCACAGACTATGTTATGACACGACGATGTCATTTTGACATGTGAGGCATGCCAGTATTAACAACAACACCTCCCGAGTCGACCTAGATCGAGTCTTGTTCCACTCATCCTAACTACACACCATGTTGCCACTTGTCTTCCCACAAGGGGAGTGCAATTTAGTAAGTTGTTAACCCCTTTCTGTGTACACACCACTTAGAGAGGCCATGATGAGGGTTCCACGGCCATGGCTAATGCCAGTCATCGGGTCAGGTGGCATGGGTGTATCCGGATGGGCCGAGAGGGGGCACCCCTTGTAATCTGTGCGTATTAATAGTGATCACATGCTATTCGAGACAATGGTCTCCCCGACTTAGAGTTTTTGTTGAAAGATGATTTGGGTGATTCATGGCATCCGGAAAGTTATTCTGGTGTGTGTTGGTCAGGTGTGTTTTCAACCCAAAAATTGTAATGGAAATTAGTCGATTGGCTACGGAAACTCCATACACTTGGGTAAAGAGCGCAACCTCTACAGAGTTACCTCTATTCGAATAGCCATGTCCATGGTCAAGGGCACAGTTGGGAAGGGTCAAGTATCAGTCTTGGTGTCGGTCTTTGGAAGAAATTAATTAAATTGAGCTTGATTCATCTTGCAGGATATTGTGGTCACCATCGAGGCTGTCATGAATATGTTGTTATGCATATTATTGTTATGGTGTACTAACCCGTTTCTCTTATTTTATTTTCTGAGTATCACTTGGGATGGCTAGACTACCCAAATACTCAGTTTTATTTTCAAGACCTTACGTGGCGTCGCTTGAGTCTCGGGCGGTCTTGTCTTGCCCGATTCGCTTTTAGACACCTGTCTGGCATTTCTTTTGAAGACTTACGAGGCGTCGCTTTTAGACACCCGTTTGGCATTTCTTGTCACGACATTACGAGGCATCGCTTTTAGACACCCTTTTGGCATTTCTTTTCAAGACCATACGAGGCATCGCTTGAGTCTCGGGGTCCTGTCTCGCCTGATTCTCTTTTAGATATCCGTTTGGCGTTTTTCTTGGAATTTCTCGGGCGGTCTAACGCCCGATGTTCCCCTTCAAGTTCTTGGTCGTTACTACTGTTGTATGATTAATTAGAGTGACATTATCATACCATGACTTAATTTCGGTCAGCATGTGCATTTAACATAGCCCATCATGAGCATTTGCATTCGTTATATCTTTTGTTCATAATGTTTGTGAGTACATTCCAACGTACTCACAGGCTTGTCCTTGGCTATTATCTTGGCCAGACCTAGAGGAGGACGAGCTTGCGAAGGAGGACTGGGCTAGCGAGCCCGACATGTAGAGGTGTTCCCAGTCAGTCACCCGTGGATTTGGAGTCTACCACGTGTATCATCCCCCAGTGCTTCTGCTACACCAATAAAATAGTCAAGTCTCACCCTGATGCTTGACTTACTTTATTGTATCAGTGCTATATCACCGTCACCCACTATCATATTCCACTGCCACCTGTTTTCCAGTTTGTAACAAAGTGTAGAGCTCTGGCTCAACCAGATGTAATATTACATTTGTACTGGTTATCTATATCTAGGAAATCCACCAGCAGTCCTGATCTTGGGGCTAGTGTGACTTTGGACTATTCTGTGATTTATTATGGAACTAAGCCCGACATGAGGGTATGTACCAGTAGCTATGTGTGATCTCTCTCTCTCTCTCTCTCTCTCTCGTGTTCTTGATTCGGCACGATCTTGATGTACCGCGAGCTTTGCTGTTATAGTTGGATCTTATGATGTTCCTCCCCCTCTACCTCTTGTAATGGATTGGGTTTCCCTTTGAAGTTATCTAATCGGATTGAGTCTTCAAGGATTTGAGAACACTTGATGTATGTCTTCCATGTGCTTATCTGTGGTGGCAATGGAATATTTACGTGATCCACTTGATGTATGTTTTGGTGATCAACTTGCGGGTTCTGTGACCTTGTGAACTTATGCATAGGGGTTGGCACACGTTTTCATCTTGACTCTCCGGTAGAAACTTCGGGGCACTCTTTGAAGTTCTTTGTGTTGGAATGAATAGATGATTCTGAGATTGTGTGATGCATATCGTATAATCAAACCCGCGGATACTTGTGGTGACATTGGATTATCTAAGTGACATTAGGGTTTTGGTTGATGTGCGTCTTAAGGTGTTATTTTAGTACGAACTCTAGGGCTGTTTGTGACACTTACAGGAATAGCCCAATAGATCGATCAGAAAGAATAACTTTCAGGTGGTTTCGTGCCCTACAATAATCTGTTTGTTTGATCTCTGTTATTAGTGACTTTGGAGTGACTCTTTGTTGCATGTTGAGGGATTGTTATATGATCTAATTATGTTATCATTGTTGAGAGAACTTGCACTAGTGAAAGTATGAACCGTAGGCCTTGTTTCGAAGCATTGCAATACCGTTTTTGCTCACTTTTGTTACTAGTTACCTTGCTGTTTTTATAATTTTAGATTACGAAAACCTATATCTATCATTCATATTGCACTTGTATCACCATCTCTTCGCCGAACTAGCGCACCTATACAATTTTACCATTGTATTCGGTGTGTTGGGGACACAAGAGACTCTTTGTTATTTGGTTGCAGGGTTGTTTGAGAGAGACCATCTTCATCCTATGCCTCCCACGGGTTGATAAACCTTAGTTCATCCACTTGAGGGAAATTTTCTACTGTCCTACAAAACTCTATGCTTGGAGGCCCAACATGACTCTACAAGAAGAAGGTTGCATAGTAGACATCACTCCTGCACACAAAGAACAAATACTTGCAACCATACGTGTTAAAGGGGTTGTCAATCTGTTTCAGGCAATGGTGCCAGAAATTGGCGAGTGGATGGGAGAAAGTTGTAATAAATTGAATAAATAGATCATGAATAAAAATAAATTCCAGCAATGTATTTTTGTATTTATGGATTAATAGATCTGAAAGTAAAAGCAAAATAAAAATAGACTGCAAAGGCAAATATGATGAAGAAGAGACCTGGGGGCCGTAGATTTCACTAGTGGCTTCTCTCGAGAAAATAGCATATGGTGGGTAAACAAATTACTGTTGGGCAATTGATAGAACTTCAAATAATCAGGACAATATCCAGGCAATGATCATTATATAGGCATCACGTCCAAGATTAGTAGACCGACTCCTGCCTGCATCTACCACTATTACTCCACACATCAACCGCTATCCAACATGCATCTAGTGTATTAAGTTCATGGAGAAACAGAGTAATGCAATAAGGACAATGGCATGATGTAAACAAGATCTATTTATGTAGAAATAGACCCCATCTTGTTATCCTTAATAGCAATGATACATACGTGTCAGTTCCCCTTCTGTCACTAGGATCAAGCACCGTAAGAACGAACCCATCACAAAGCACCTCTTCCCATGGCAAGAAAAATCAATCTAGTTGGCCTAACTAAACCAAAGATTCGAAGAAGAAATACGAGGCTATAAGTAATCATGCATATAAGAGATCAAAGAGACTCAAATAACTTTCATGGATAAAAACATAGATCTGATCATAAACTCAAAGTTCATCGGATCCCAACAAACACACCATAAAAAGAGTTACATCAAATAGATCTCCAAGAGACCATTGTATTAAGAATGAAGAGAGAAAGAGAGGAAGCCATCGAGCTACTAACTAAGGACCCGTAGGTCTACAATGAACTACTCACGCATCATTGGAGAGGCACCAATGAGAATGATGAACCCCTCCGTGATGGTGTTTACATCTGATGTGGTGGTTCTGGAACTTGCAGCGGCCGGAATTGATTATCATTGACTCCCCTAGGGTTTCTGGAATATTGGGGTACTTATAGAGCAAAGATGCGGTGTGGGAGGCCACCGAGGTGGGCAGAACCCACCTGGGCATGCCTGGGCCTCCAGGCGTACCCAGGTGTCTTGTGCTCACCTCGGCCCCCCTCTTCAGTACTGCTTTGGCCCAATGGATGTCTTCTGGTCCAAAAAAATCCACAAAAAGTTTTACTGCGTTTGGACTCTGTTTGATATTGATTTCCTGCGATGTAAAAAACAAGGAGAAAACAACAACTAGCACTGGACACTATGTCAATAGGTTAGTCCCAAAAAATGATATAAAGTAGCTATAAAATGATTGTAAAGCATCCAAGAATGATAATATAACAGCATGGAACAATCAAAACTTATAGATACGTTGGAGACTTGTCAACCCCAAACCCTAGAAGCGTTGTTGAGGCCACCCAAATTTACCAAGTTAAAAGAGCATTGTCGAGGCCACCCCAAACCCTAGAAGCATTGTCGAGTCCACCCAAATTTACCAAGTTAAATGAGTTAAAAGAGCGTTGTCGATGCCATCCAAATTTACCAAGTTAAAAGTTACTACTAATTTACTCCCGGTCCGCTCGCCCGACCAACTCTCGAGGCCACACAAACCCTAGAAGAAAGAGTTTTGTCGATCTACCCCCTCCCTGCATAGCAATTATTTTTTGCAAAGTGTCCTCTCCTAAAAGTATAATCCCGATAACTTCGACATGAAGGGGACGTCGGATATGCATGAGAGAGAGGCGGTCCGCAACTAATCCATTGCTCATATATGAATATGATTCCTTGTTGTGATTAGCTAGGTCTATGTTTGCCACTAATTAATCCATCTCTCATGTTTGTATATTGCCATGTTGTAATATTTGCAGACACTATGGAAAGAGGCTTAGAACAAGAACAGTTGTTGGGGGATATAATCCTCGGCGGAGGTGATCCCTTGTCGTTTCTCAACGATACCGATGGTCAGGAAGGAGAGGATGATGGCTCCGGTGATCCAACAACGGAGGAGGAAGAAGATTATGACACCTCCGATGACCGAATGGCGGAGGAAGGAGACCGTGATGACAGCTCCGATGACCGAACGGAGGAGGGAGCTGTTGCAAAGTCCGGCGAGGTATATATATTAATTAAGCCTATGCATACTTGATGCATTAGTTGTTTTGGTATGTACATATATTAACGCTTCTTTCCTCTTTTATAGCCCTCCGGAATGAGCCAAACTTCCATAAGGAGGTGAGGCCCGAAGAAAAGGTTGCGCCAGGATGAAAGGTTCACGGTCATAGAAATCACGAAAGATGGCTAACCGATTGCTCCCAAGCGGACCAAGGACACATTTGTAGATCAATGCGGAGTTGTTATTAGGGACAGCATCCCGATCAGCATCGTGCAATGGAATAAGAGTAAGGAAGACCCTGAAGTATCTTATGTCAAGGATAGACTAAAAGGTGATCTTTGGACCTCGCTGATGACAAATTTCAGCCTCCCACCAGAGGGGGAGCCGAATAACCCAGTTATAGAGCCAAAGGTCAAGGCATATGATCTTTAGAACATGGCAGAACTATTCAGGAACTGGAAGAAAGATTTGAACTCAAAGTTTGTCGACAAAGGAAAGACTCAAGAATTCACCGATCCATATCAGAAGATAAGAGATCACTAGCTCGCATTTGTGTCCTACAAGCAGTCAGAGAAGGGTAAGAAAAGGTCACTGACAAACAAGAAAAATGCTGCAAATAAGTTGTATCACCATCACACTGGGCCAGGTGGCTACTACAAAGCGCGGCCATTGTGGGACAAAGCTGAGCAAGACCTGCTTGCAAAGGGGTCCAACCAGCGACATTGCACTAGCCAGATCGTTCAAGGACTTGGTTCTTCGGGGTTGGGGGAACTTTGGACCTAGAAACAGGGGAGTGTCGTTAGACAAACGAGAAACTTGCAATACCCATCAAGAAGCTTCAGGTAGCAATCAAGGTAGCGCAGGAAGGGACGTTCATTCCTGACAGAGAGAAGGACGAGCTGACAGAGGCCCTCGGGAATCTTGAGCACCCTGGACGAACACGAGGTACATCAGGCTCCGTTCCGTGGGTGCATGGGTTTCCCGATAGCGGTGGTTACATAAGCTAAGAGAGAAAGAGGAAAGAAGAAGCAACCAAAATGGAGAGGCTCAGTGCAAGATTAGCAAAGCTGGAGGAAATTGGGAGCCAGGGAGCTACCGGACAACCATCTCAGCGGCATGAAGATCCTTGCTTCAACGCTGCCCCGGAAGCTACCCCACCATCTCAGCAGAGAAGCAGCGTGGCTTCCACGGAGTTTGTTCATCCTGATTTCACGGCTCCTCTCTACCCCGTGGATAGTATCACGGAGGTTGAACATTACGAGCTAATGACGAAATGCCAGAACCAGACCTAGCTCGAAGGCGGCGGTCAGCTCTGTTGTACCTCCTGAAGCCGAGGGAACTTTTCATTGCCATTTGATTCCACATGGCTATGTTGTTGTGACGGTGGATGAAATAACGGAGGGATTTGAGGAGCTGGAGCTTGACTACCCTACAGGTGAAGGGGAGATTCATCTGGAAAATGCTTTAAGGAGTACCTATCTATGGAGAAAGGAGTGCGTCAAGCTTCCAAACTGGACCCTCCTCCTCCGCCTCCGTGTCAAGGCAGTCCGCCTCCGCCTCCTCCTCCTCCGGCGAGTGATCGGGGCACTCCACCTCCTCCTCCGCCTCCTCTGGCATGTCAGCAGACTCCGCTGCTTTAGCAACGGTGGAAGAGAGCCGCCGCCACTCCGGGAGCTAGCAATACAAGACGCGGGAACAAATACAAATTTGGTCCAAGCCTGAAGCCTCTTCCAAAGTTACCATATGAGAGGAATGGCCAGGAAACCGATGAAATCGTGGAAGCAGAAGTGCAGGCCCATTTTTAATGGAAACCTCCACCTCCAAAGGAAACAGTAGATCCGGTGAAAGCGAAACACACTCTGGATGCCCTGAAGCGACCACCATCGCCTCCGTTGGATTCCAAGTATGTCCACTGTATTAAAAAGACATATGAAGATGCACATCGGTCGGGAAGTACTTCCAGTGATGCAAGATTAGGATAACAAAGAAGTGGCAAAACAATTCCCTAGCTCGGCGAACAAGCGAAGCAATCGTGCCCCCCGCTCAAGGTTGAAGGAAATATGCCCTAGAGGCAATAATAAAGTTGTTATTTTATATTTCCTTGTTTCATGATAAATGTTTATTATTCATGCTAGAATTGTATTAACCAAAAACTTGATACATGTGTGGATACATAGGCAAAATACCGTGTCCCTAATAAGCCTCTACTAGACTAGCTCGTTAATCAAAGATGGTTAAGTTTCCTAACCATAGACATGTGTTGTCATTTGATGAACGGGGATCACATCATTAGGAGAATGATGTGGTGGACAAGACCCATTCATTAGCTTAGCATTATGATTGTTCAGTTTTATTGCTATTGCTTTCTTCATGTCAAATACATATTCCTCCGACTACGAGATTATGCAACTCCCGGATGCCGGAGGAATACCTTGTGTGCTATCAAACGTCACAACATAACTAGGTGATTATAAATATGCTCTACAAGTATCTCTGAAGGTGTTTGCTGGGTTGGCATAGATTCATATTAGGATTTGTCACTTCGAGTATCGGAGAGGTATCTCTGGGCCCTCCAAGTAATGCACATCATAAGAAGCCTTGCAAGCAAAGTGACTAATGTGTTAGTTGTAGGATGATGCACTATGGAATGAGTAAAGAGACTTACTAGTAACAAGATTGAACTAGGTATGAAGATACCGATGGTCGAATCTCGGGCAAGTAATATACCGATGGACAAAGGGAATAACGTATATTGTCATAACGGTTCTATCGATAAAGATCTTCGTAGAATATGTGGGAGCCAATATGAGCATCTAGGTTCCGCTATTGGTTATTGACCAGAGAGGTGTCTCGGTCATGTCTTTACATAGTTCTCGAACCCGTAGGGTCCGCATGCTTAACGTTCGATGACGATATTGTATTATATGAGTTATGTGATTTGGTGATCGAATGTTGTTCGGAGTCCCAGATGAGATCACGTACCTGACGAGGAGTCTCGAAATGGCCGAGAGGTACAAATTGATTTATAGGACGATGGTATTCAGACATTGAAAGTGTTCTAGAGGGTACGGGTACATACCGGGTCATCGGAAGGGGTTCCGGGCACCCCCGGCAAAAGATATGGGCCTTATGGGCCAAGAGGGGAAACACACCAGACACAAAGGGGCCGGTGCGCCCCCCATATGGGCTGGCCAAATTGGAGAAGGAAAGGGGAAGGAGGAAAGGAAAAAGGGAATAGGATTCCCCTCCCCCCTCTTCCCTTCCTACTCCGAATAGGAATAGGAGAGGGGGGTTGGCTGAAATTGGGAGAGGACCCCAAGTAGGATTCCTCCTACTTGGGGCACCCCCTTGGCTACCTCTCCTCCCCTCCAAACATCTGGGCTATTCTATTACGCGTAACAGAATATTATTTTGTTACCCTCTCGGTACTAACGTGGTTCACAGTTTGGACTGACGTGTTTTTCAACCAGAACTGATCTTCCTGCGTGCACGACGGACGGAAATAGGGGATGCAACGTGGAGCTTCCGGTCGTTCTCCGGCGCGATGCTGCGGGTCATTCGTTGCTAGAGGAGACATGTAAGGGGTTCTGCATGTGCGCGCGCTCAGCTGGATGTGTTTTGCAATCTGTAGTAACCGGAGGTGATGGTGTGGGCATTTTGGCGGCGGACGTGTTTTGGGCATCAGTGTTTACTGTGGTGTTCGTGGGCCTCAATTTACGTCGTGTTTGTTGTTTTTGATGTGAGAATTATCGGTATGTTAGAGTTTTTTGAGATTATTTTCATCTGTAATTTATGATTACAAGTTTTGGTGTTCTTGGTCGTTTTCCACGCCTACCATGGAAATATGTTCTTCTTTTTCTGTTGTTTTACTTTCGAATTGGTGTTGCAAGGAGAGTTATAAGGATTGTATGAAAAGATATGCATTGTCAATTTTGCTTGTTTGAGTTGTTTCTACCCCGGATTCCCATGTTATTTTGTCGTTGGCGGAGGTGGTGTATGGCGGCTGACTGTAAGCTGCGATTTCTTGTAATCTAGTCAAACTGTGTAATTAAGTTGCGTGTTTTTCAATGTTGTTTTGAATTGCTGCCGTTTGTGTAGTTGGACTGCTGCGTGTCAAAGTTGTATTACTGTGTGTTGACATCGGAGCCGCACCAATGGCTCTGCACTTTGATTATAAAGCCCGAGCCCTCTATCAGTTTCATTCTATGAGCTGCAACCAAAGAAAAGCGAGATGGATCCTGAGCTGGGAGAGGTCATAGAGGAGGAGGGGGACGCCATAGATGTGACGGCTGCAGTAGCGGAGCAAAGGAGGAGGAGGCGCAGGCGCAGGCAGATGGCGCGACGTGCCGCCGAGGAGGAGCTGGAGGCAGAGTTCAACAGACAGCTTGCACGTGAGGTGATGGATACTTGCAACTCCAATGAATTGGAGCTTCTTTTCCCAAAGGGCAGGGGAAGGAACCATATTCAGATCATTAGTTGGGCTAGGGAGAGAGCAACCACGGCTCCACATCCATCCACGAGGGCAAAATGGCGTTGTTTCTTTGATCATTATGACTGAAGCAGTCAATATTATGTTTTTAAGATTTTTGTTGTGAGGGAGCAGATGTCTGAATGACTAAATGAATTCAATTGTTTTTGTCTCTGAATGTGTTGTTTTGTCTGCATATGTTCGACATGTGCACATTTGAACTGCTTGTGTATCTGAAGTTGAACTGATTTGTGGTCAAATGTTGCATGGCTTGTGTAATAACTATTTTCTACCGGCTGGCTGCCCATCTGCCTATTTTTTTTTATAATCTGCGAGTCTCCCTAACTATAAACGCTATCCATCTATGTGTGGTATGTGGCCAAGTCTTCCCCCTCCTTTTTCTTCCTTCTTCCAGAATCAGATCTAGGTTCCTCTCTCTTCTCTTCGTTGCCTTTTTCTCTGTTCCTGTGTGTTCCATGGAGGATTGTTCATGCGGATGCCTGGCAAAGATGGCGCGCATAGCTGACGGCTGTGTGTACGAGTCTGGTTTGGAGCTCACTCAGACTTAGCGGCGTGGGCAACTTTCTTGTCTGTTGTACAGCAACCATGGGTTTCGTACACCCTATGTTTGTCGGCTGACGGATGGTGACTTGAAGGAATCATGGGTATGTGTTTCTATTCGTTTTGTTTTCTACTTTCTTGTTGGTTTCTGTTTGAATCCCATGGACTGGATCTGAAGTTTTGGCTTATGAATAGCTTGTCTATATTTTTTTAATTTGGTTTTGTCTGATTTTAACAGTAGGGATTTCTGTGTGTATTTGTTCATTACTTAACAGTATTTTATCCATTTTTGTATAATCCCTGATCTGTTTATGAATAGATGTTTTTTACTGTAGGTGTATTGATATGTATATTTCTTCAGTTTAGTCAGTTCACATGTCTAGTTAGTTTTGTGTTATTGTTTTGGTTCAGATTTTTTCCATTTTAGTTTGTTATGCAAATAGTTCCTATATCTGTGTAAAAATTCAGTTATGTCAGGTGTTCATCTTCTTTTGTACTCCCATGCCCATTTGCAGAAAATGTCACCCAGGATCAGGATTGTTGCTCCTAGTTCCGGTGTTCAGAAGATGGAGACTTCAGACAAGAATGGGTATTAGTTGATGGATGTTGCCTACCACATCGACTTTGATGGTTGCATCAACCTAACTACTGGGTGGAAGGAGTTTGTGGCTGAGTCTGGATTTGAGGATGGTGATGTGGTTACGGTTATGTTCTCGAGAGAAGATGACTCTCTGACATTCAGAATTTACGTGCTGTAGGTTTAAATGTGGCAAATTACGCCGGTTGTGAGATTTGTGTGTGGTTGATTATGTTGCAGTATTTTTTCTTTTAAGACATTTGCATGTGAGATGGTTGAATTGTATGGTATTATCAGAATGGTATGGAACAAGTTATGTAATGTTTTTCCTATTGTTCTGCTCAAGTATAACTGTTTTTATTTATACATTCTTTATATTAGTACCGGAACAATTTCTATAATTGAACTGATGGGCATCCTTTGTTTTGACTGGTATACTTTTCATGTTCATAACTCGCAGAAGGTGCTATACGCTGATGATTTTTTTAGAACCCCTTTTTGTTATTGAGTTTGCTGAAATTACATTCTGTTAATGATAGTACTGATCTATTTTAGGTTGTCAATTACCAATCAAATTTGTTTGTTGTATAATATTTTTTTCTTACTTTTTTACATGAATTTTGGAGCACATTTTTTCTTTTTTATAGATGAATAATGATAGTTTTGGTATTTTATAAAATTAAAAAAATTTAATCTTCGCTGCACAGTACTATTGTTTTTTGTACTTGAACCTTATGAATTGTAGTAGTTGAACTTTTTGTAAATTTGTTTCTAAAATTTTTATTTACAGTCTTATATTTTTTTTTACTTCTTACCATTAAGATGTGTTTGAACTTTTTACAATATTTTTGTTTATTAACTGATTTTTCTAGTGAGTTTTTTTAAAATTATCTGCATTTTTTATTTTATGTCGTGCGTGATCTGCTAGATTTTTGTAATGGGGTGAAGTACTTTGTTGGGCCATCGGCCTGGGTCGTTGTTTTCGGCCCGGATTGCTCGTCCCGCGCGGCTGTGCAGCACGGCGTGCGCGTGAGCTATGTGTTTAGTCCCACCTCACTAGTCGAGGGGGCTCTAGAATTGTTTATAAGCGCAGCTGAGGCTCACTAGTCAAACTCCTCTGAACACTTACCAGAGAGCTTATACACGGTGCTCACTCTCTCTCTCTCTTGACCTGTGGGCCCTGGACGGCAGGCCCTGCGGTTGTGCGGATTACTAGGGATTCGCCCATGGGCTCGAGTTCAAGTATCTAGCTTTGTCAGGGCCTGCGCCTGTCCTTGGGCGGTCAATTTTTTCATTTTTTGTTGTTTGAATCTAGTACTTGACTACAACAGCAACTTGGACTAGTACTTTTTTGTCCTTGGGCGGTCAATTTTTTTTCTTTTCTTTTTTTGTTTGTTTGAATATAGTACTTGACTCCACTAGTAACTTTGACTGGTACTGCGCCTGTCCAAACGAGCGCACTGCCGCGTTAGCGCAGGGCCGAGCTAGGAACGAGCCATAGCAGGCGACGACACGGCATGCCGCGGCGTCGCATGCGGAGGCGAGTCCGTAACATGACTTGCCCCCGCACCGCACCGTACCGAGGGGCATAGTTGTACTGACACATCTTCCTTGTATGGACTTTGCCCCATTATCTATCTTAGGGGTGTGGGTGCGTGGCGGGGGGGACAAAATAACCGCACTGCGCCTGTCAAACAAGCGCACTGCCGCGTTAGCGCGAGCCCGAGCCGGGGGGGAGGGGCGGTCGGGACTCCCCCTCTCCCATCCCGGCGAGGCCAAGCCAGGAACGAGCCGTAGCAGGCGACGACGCAGCGTGCCGCGGTGTCGCATAACATGACTTGCCCCATTATCTATCTTAGGGGTGTGGGTGCGTGGGGGGGAACAGAATAACCGCACTACGCTTGTCAAACGAGCGCACTGCCGCGTTAACGCGAGGCCGAGCCGGGGGGAGGGGGGAGGGACCCCCCCTCCCCCATCCCGGCGAGGCCGAGCCAGGAACGAGCCATAGCAGGCAACGACGCGGCGTGCCGCGGCGTCGCATGCGGAGGCGAGTCCGTAACATGACTTGCCCCATTATCTGTCTTAGGGTTGTGGGTGCGTGGGGGGGGGGGGGGACATGACTTGCCCCCGCACCGCACCGTACCGAGGGGCATAGTTGTACTGACACATGTTCCTTGTGTGGACTTTGCCCCATTATCTATCTTAGGGGTATTGGTGCGTGGGGGGGGGGGCAGAATAACCGCACTGCGCCTGTCAAACGAGTGCACTGCCGCGTTAGCGCGAGGCCGAGCCGGGGGGGAGGGGGTCCCGACCCCCCCTCCCCCATCCCGGCGAGGCCGAGCCAGGAACAAGCTGTAGCAGGCGACGACGCGGCGTGCCGCGGCTTCGCATGCTGAGGCGACTCCGTAACATGACTTGCCCCATTATCTATCTTAGGGGTGTGGGTGCATGGGGGGACACATGACTTGCCCCCGCACCGCACCTTACCGAGGGGCATAGTTGTACTGACACATCTTCCTTATATGGACTTTGTCCCATTATCTATCTTAGGGGTGTCGGTGCGTGGGGGGGGGGGACAGAATAACCGCACTGCGCCTGTCAAACGAGCGCACTGCCGCCTTAGCGCGAGGCCGAGCCGGGGGGAGGGGGGTTCGGGACCCCCCTCCCCCATCCCGGCGAGGCCGAGCCAGGAACGAGCCGTAGCAGGCGACGACGCGGTGTGCCGCGGCGTCGCATGCGGAGGCGAGTCCGTAATATGACTTGCCCCATTATCTATCTTAGGGGTGTGTGTGCGTGGGGGGGAAACATGACTTGCCCCCGCACCGCACCGTACCGAGGGGCATAGTTGTACTAACACATCTTCCTTGTATGGACTTTGCCCCATTATCTATCTTAGGGGTGTGGGTGCGTGGGGGGGGGGGGGGAAACAGAATAACCGCACTGCGCCTGTCAAATGAGCGCACTGGCGCGTTAGCGCGAGGCCGAGACGGGGGGAGGGGGGTCGGGACCCCCCCTCCCCCAGTCCAGCGAGGCTGAGCCAAGAACGAGCTGTAGCAGGCGACGACGCGGCATGCCGCGGCGTCGCATGCGGAGGAGAGTCCGTAACATGACTTGCTCCATTATCTATCTTAGGGGGTGTGGGTGCGTGGGGGGGAAACATGACTTGCCCCCGCACCGCACCGTACCGAGGGGCATAGTTGTACTGACACATCTTCCTTGTATGGACTTTGCCCCATTATCTATCTTAGGGGTGTGGGTGTGTGTGTGGGGGGGGGGGACAGAATAACCGCACTGCGTCTGCCAAACGAGCGCACTGCCGCATTAGCGTGAGCCCGAGCCGGGGGGAGGGGGGTCCTCCCCTCTCCCCCATCCCGGCGATGCCGAGCCAGGAACGAGCCGTAGCAGGCGATGACGCGGTGTGCCGCAGCGTCGCATGCGGAGGCGAGTCTGTAACATGAGTTGCCCCATTATCTATCTTAGGGGTGTGGGTGCGTGGGGTGGGGGACAGAATAACCGCATTGCGCCTGTCAAACGAGTGCACTGCCGCGTTAGCGCGAGGCCGAGCCGGGGGGAGGGGGGTCGGGACCCCCCCTCCCCCATCCCGGCGAGGCCGAATCCGTAACATGACTTGCCCCCATTATCTTATCTTTATTTTTTAGGGGGAAACCAGCACCGTTATGAATTATTTTTTCATTTGTACTTTTTTGATAATTTTTTTGTACTGTTGTGAGTTATTATTTGTACTTTGGCCGTTTGTTTTCTCCATCTATATTAAAAAAATTATTGTATTTGATTTTTGGTATTATCTTTTGTAACTGCCCAGAGATAGTGGGCTTCGCCACGGTTGTGGGCTTTAGCCGTCCGTTTTCTCCCACTCATCTTTTAACCCTCCCACTCACTTTTTAACCTCCGATCTTCCTCGTTCCGCTCCTCTCCCGTCGCCAAATCGATTCCGTCTTTGTTCCCCTCTTTTTCTCTTCTCGCAGGGGAAGTTGCTACTCCTGTTTCGCCGTGGGAGCGTCGGCCGGAGGGTTCAACCCCAGGGGTGGAGGTCCGGGTGCTCTGTTTTGTTTCTTTTGCTCTGCTATTGACTTTGCTTGCGTCCTCTTATGTACAGATTTTCTCTCTATTTCTAATCTGTTGCTCTCTTTGCTGTCCCAGGCTGCACTCGCTAGGGTTCCTTTGCTGTTGAACGAGCGTTTGGTGGCAGTGATACTGGATTGTGTGGCGGATTTTGTGTTTGATGGTAAGAGTTTTGCTTTTGTATGGTGTGCTTTGCTTCTGAAATAGTTCAAAGCCCTAATTTTTGTTCATGTGTCTTGCAGATCTGGTTTGGCAGATTTTAGGACTGTAGATCTCAATGGGTACATCATCCAGTCCAGACAAATTGAATGCAGGTGATTTTCCCTGTATTTTGGATGATGTTTTAACAGATCTAGTTTTTAAATTGTACAGTTGTTGCCGTATCGACTTTATAAGTTGTATGTATTTTGATATGTTTTAATTTTTGTCCTGGATTGTATGGTGTGTATGGTTTTGGCAGTTGATGCGAGCTGCAGACAGGTTGTAGTACTTATCACCATGTGTATTTTGAACTGTTGTCCTGGCATTTGAATAGGTTGTAGTAGTTAGTGAAGAACTAGTATGGTGTTGAAAGAGTTGTCTTTTCTGAAGTTTGTTCTGCAAGTGGTGGGTTCATATTTGTTTTATTGGGTGAACTTGTAGTGTTCACATAGTTGAACTGATTGCTTGTTCTTGTACTTTTTTGCTAATTATGATGTTGTTGCAGATATTGGAGTGCCGGTGCCTCTTGATTCTGACAAATCAGAACGCTTTCAAGATCTTGTGAATGTTATTTTTGAGACACCAAATCCTCTAGAAAAACTTGCGAATGTTGCTGGTGTTTCCTTTATATTTGCTCTTTTTTTATCAGCCTTTAATACATATATATGTTTAGTTACATCAGTTGTTCCTTTGTGTTTGTGTCTGATGCTATGCGCTTTATTTATCTTTGTGTCTGCAATGTTAATTGTGTTTAATTTTTTATGTGCGTGGTTATGTTATTGGTTTACATAGTTAATGACAGACATGATGTTCCAGAGGACATTGCTGATGTTGTTAAAGATATTAATGATGGAATGTATTCACTTAACGTTGATGATGGTGGTGGCAGCTTGCAGTTGTCTGTTACTCAGTCTCAAAGTGTTGATGGCACTGAGCCTGTTACCCAGGCTGAGGATGTTCCTATGCAGTTACAGCTCGAGGATGAAAGGATAAGAAAGAAGAAGTATGAATTCCAGAAGAGAAAGGAGTTGGAACATCGTCAAAAGGCTGCCTGTGTGCAAGAAAGTGATGTTGATGTTGCTCAAGCTCCTAAATGTGTAGGCGATGAAGGTGGTGACACGGGTTTTTCAACTGTTCATGCCGGATCTCATGGAAGTGAGATGCCTGTGAAGACAAACTTGATGCAAACTCGTTTGACGCAAGTGTTTGATCGTGATGGAGTTAAGGAGAAGAAAGCTGTTTTGAAGAGGAAGATGTTAGATCGAAATCCTGATGGTACACGGAGGCGTAGCCCACGTGTGAAAGTTGGTTCCCAACCTGGTAATAGCAAAGCTGATGCGGATAGTGTTGCTATGAAAATTGGTCCAAGAAAACTTGGTGGCTCCTCTATTCGTCGGAGTCCACGAGGTTTGACAAATAAGAAGCCTTCTTCGTCTCCTCTTCAAGAGCGGTCTTTGTTGAAAGAAAATAAGAAGCATAAAGTTCATCCTACAAAGGTGAACAAAGGTGTGAAGAAGCGTGCTCGTGTCGAAGCTGAAGATGTTGTATCTGAAGAAGATGATATTGAAGTTGATTCAGAAGATGAACTTGCAGTGGTATGTGTTTTGTACTGCATGTGACTTGCTAGTTGTACTTGCAATGATTTAATTGTGTTTGGTTTGGTATGCTGGCCAGGTGAGGCTGGTCATTGTTTGCATCTATTTGATTGTGGTACTGATGTTGTTTTAATAGTTGAACTTGTGCAAACTTTTCTTTGTTTTACTTGCCTTCATATGCTTGTTTTGTTTTCTATATTAATTGTTTGCAGTGGTATGTGTTTTGTTCTGCATGTGACTTACTAATTGTACTTGTAATGATTTAATTTGTGTTTGGGCTGGTATGCTGGCCAGGTGAGGCTGGTCATTGTTTTCATCAATTCAGGGTGGTACTGATGTTGTTTTAATAGTTGAACTTGTGCAATCTTTTATTTATTTTTTTACTTACATTCATATGCTTGTTTTGTTTTCTATATTCATTGTTTGCAGTGGTATGTGTTTTGTACTGCATGTGAATTACTAGTTATACTTGCAATGATTTAATTGTTTTTGGGCTGGTATTGCGGCCAGGTGAGGCTGGTCATTGTTTGCATCAATTGAGGGGTGGTACTGATGTTGTTTCAATAGTTGAACTTGTGCAATCTTTTCTTTTTCTTTTTACTTGCATTCATATGCTTGTTTTGTTTTCTATATTCATTTTTTTGAGGTGTGGCTTCTTTATTTTCATTTACAGCCTGTTAGCGTTATGAGTCCGGTCAAGGCGGTGGGAGGCAATGCCGGAAAAGTTGCCTTGGATGAAGGTGACCAATGGAAATTGAACTTAACTGTGCGATGTTCGTTGAGAGAGGTTGAAGATTGTGCTAAATTGCTCGAGAGTCGGCATGTGGCTAGGGTTCATGCATCTGGTTTTGGTTCTACTTTCAAGTGGAGGGTGAAGTCTAATATTTCCCGCCCTCTGATGGGAGTTTTTACCTGAGGATAGATTCTGATACAATGACTCTTGACATGGGTGAGGCTAATAAGAAGCTTCGCATCACTAGCGATGGTATACATCAATTATTTGGTTTCCCTCGTGGTGGTCGTTCTGCACCAAGGCCGTCAGAGGACGGATATGACAATGCTCTGATGAAGTTAAGATCGGAGCTTGACATTAGCAGGAACAAAGATATCAAGACAAAGGATTTGAGGAATAAGCTCAAGGTGCTTGTCAAGGATCCTAGCAAAGATGACCTTGCTCTGAAAGTGTTCTTCATTATTGTGTTTATGAAGGTTGTGTTGCCTGGTTCTGCCCCGCGTGTTTCCAGAGAGGCAACAATGTTTGAGGGTCTCGTCTTTGAGGACATGGCTAATATGGATTATTGCCAGCTGATGGTTGATGAGCTTAGAAGGGCTGTTGCCAAGTACCAAGATGGTGATACCATGGGGAATGCAATCACAGGATGTGCCATAGGGCCTGTACTAATGTACCTTGAGTGCCTTATCCGTGGCAAGACTACGGAGCCTGACATGCGAGTCCCCTGCATATGTTTCATGGATCTTGCCAAGCTTGCTGATCTGGTTGATGCAGATTTGATAAAAAAAGGCAATGCAGATCCAAAGACTTGGGTGTTTGGAAAGCTTCCAGTGAGTTTTGTTTGTTTTGTGTCTTGCAGACCTTTTTTTTATTTTAGGTATAGCTATTTTTTTGCTGTAGTGGACATGTGTACTGTAGAGTTGTCTGTTTATATTTTGTATGGTTTAGGTATGGTTTTTTAGTATTGTTGTTTCGTGTGTGGTTGAACTGAATAACTTTGTTCAACTGGCCTGTTGGTAAATACTAACAAATTGGCAATGACAGTTAAAGTTTATTAGTGGTGTTGATTTTAAATATGTTAATACCATGATTTATTTTTCCCTATGTGTTGCATTGATTGATTAACTATTTTTCCCTTTTGTTTGTAGTGGAAAACTCATGAGGAGGTTGTTTTTTCCGAGTGTATAAACGGCCAGTTCTGGAGATGTCGTCGTCTCAGGTTCCGAAGTTTTCATCTCTGCCCGACGAGTTGAGGGATGGCCATGGTGTTGAGGGTGCTGGTTATGTCCCCCCTAGCCCTAGTAATGCTAGTGCTTCACAGAGACAGGGTTTTGGTATTGATGTTGCTGTTTCAGCATTGGAGCGCGTTGAGTATATCTTAAGTAATGTGTGTTCTGAGCTGCAAAAGGTCCCAACGACAGTTGAGTGTCTGAGCTGTATCAATGCTATCCTTCCTGAAGGTCATCAATTTAATGCTGAGGAAGCTGTTGACTACATTGAGATGGAGAGAATTTTAATCGGTGATATGCATGACGGTGCCGCTAATCTAGTTCAGAGCTCGGTTCGTCTGTTGAACAACATGGAGCATTTCAGAACTATGCAAAACTCTCGCTGCAAGCCATATGAAGAAAGTGCAAATGTTGTTATCAAGCAGTTTGGGCAGGATGAGGCTGCTGCCACCGACAGCAGGGCTGGTGATGGTACTGAGGCTAATGTTTTTGATCACGAAACAAATGATGTTGGCTTGGAGCGTCCTGATGTTGATGTGAGTCAGTCCTCGGTGTTTGCAATTTTTACTTTGTTGTTCTGCTGTCAGTGTTGTAGTTGAACTTCCTCATCTTCATCTATTTATTAATAATTATCTTTCATGCAGATTGATCAGGATGAGGCTGCTGGCACCGACAGCAGGGCTGATGATGGTACTGAGGCTAATGTTTCTGATCAGCGTACGAACAATGTTGACTTGCAGCACCCTGTTGTTGATGTGAGTCAGTCCTCGTTGTTTGTACGTTTTTACTATGTTGTTCTGCTGTCAGTATTGTAGTTGAACTTCCTGATCTACATCTGTTTTATTAATTTTTCTTTTCATGCAGGAGACCAGTCATAATGTTGAGGCTGCTGTTGAACGTGGAGTTAATGATCCATCCACTGATAAGTGCAAGGTTATTTTTATTTTCATTGTGTTTATTCATATTTTCTTGAATTTTCATGCGCACCAATGTGTCTTGCTTGTTCATTTTTCTATCCCACACCGTTTAGAGTTTGCAAGGGGGTAGCTACCTTTTTTGTTACTGTTGTTTTAATTCCTTGTGTTTATTGTTGCTCATAATAGCATTGTTTTTTTGCCTCATTACATTTGAATCAGGGTCCTATTGTTGGCGATGAGCCTTGTTTGCCCGTTGGTGATGTTGCTTTGAATGTTACCAGCAGCAAGTTCGATGATGTTGCTGTGAATGCTTCCAAGGTTTATTTTTCTGTGCACCTATTGGTAGCTTATTTCTTATTGTTAATTTTGTTCATATTATTCACTTTTTCTGAATTTTTATTTTCGTCATATTACTGATGTTGGGCTTGAGGTTGTCCTTAGTGGTGGAGATGATGCTCGTGATGTTCCATTGAGTAGTGGGCGCAATGCTGGTACCGAAGTTGCTAATGAGGATGCTGGTGCTGCCAGCATACTTGATTCCAAATCGCCTGGTGTTGGTATTGCTGGGAATGAAAATGTTTCTGGTTGTGAAGATTTGCCGCCGGAGAATTTCCCCCCTGGAGGTCTTGATTACGGTGATGCATTGCAAGATGCTTCTAGCGCGGAGGAGGTGCCATCCGAGGATGATGATTTACTTCTGTCAATTTCTTCTGACCCCTTGACGCAGGAGGCGCTCTTGTCGTCCCAGGATTTTCTTTCTACAGACCCTAAAAGCGCAGCAATATTGGTGTCCTCTCAAGATGTCCCATCGTCAAACCCTGAAACTGGAGGCATAATGGTCTCATCACAGGAACTACCGTCGTCGTCAAACCCTAATAGTCCAGGTAAGGACTTGTAAATGGGGAGTACTTCTCAATTTTGGCATTTTGGACATGTTCTCTTGTAGTTGTTGAACTTATTATTTTTCATCATTTTCTGCAAGCAGAAAGTGGTAATGTTGTTAAGGTTGATACGTTTTTCTTCGCTGTTATGAGGTTGCGCACAAACCATACGAAATGGTTAGCTTGGGATTTTGCCGTACCATTTTTGTCTCTTTTTCTTTCTCTTGTATGATTATTGTTGTTGTTGCAGTAGTTTTAATTCATGTAATATTTTGTGTTTTTCTAGTCACAAGCCGATGTTTCAAAATAAAGAATGTGATGCCAGTGTTGGTTCTATTGCTAAAGTGTTTGTCCCCACTGGCATGCTCAACTCAGACAGTGCTGATGTTGTTTTATATTCTCTACGTCAGAAGTACCGAGACACTGACAAGTTGATAGTTCCCAGATGGGTGACGGTCAGTATTTTGCTTTTTTGTAAATAGGATGATAACTTGTTTTGCCAATTTTCTAACTGTTGTTGTTCTTTTTGTACAACAGACCAAGATCCATGATGGAAATATTGATTCCAATGTGCTAAATTGGTTCACGAGATCAGGTGCTGATGGTTTTGACCAAGTAGGTGAACTTCGACTTTTTGTACTCATTAACTAGAAATGTCATGTTTTCTTTGCAGTTTAGGGAGGTGGGGGAATGAACTTGATTAGCCTGCTTTTACACCTGTACTTATGAATGATCCGTGCTTCTTTTATTAAAGTTGCACTTATTGTTGCAAGGAAATTGAACTTCTGAATTATGTGATTTTTCCGCAATTTTGGGCGGTGGATATAAATTCTTTATGATTATGTGATTTTTTTGTACTTCTGAATTTCAATTTCCCTCTTTTATTTTATTGTTTGGAGGCTGAATTTTTTGTTTCATTATGATTTGGTAAATTCATTTTTCCTCTGCGATTTTTTTCCAGCTTCTTCTCCCTACATTTGATCCGCCGTCATTTGTGGCTACCATGAAGCCTAGCGAAGAATCTGGGCATTGGTGCTTGATTGTCCTGAATTTGAGGTTCCGTCGTTTCGAGTGTCTTGATTCACTCCGTGATGAAACCTGGGGTGATGTAGTTAGATTCATAAGGAATATGATAGATAATATAAAGAAGCTTTGGAGGGAGTCCAGTGTAGACAGGGCCAAACCGTTCTCACCGGTGCATATTGATGGTTTCTCTTGCGAGTTTGTGCAGGTGCCTCAGCAGGAAAACACGTGAGTATCCGTTTTCAATGATTTTTGCTGGTTGTTTTTGTTGCTGGGAGGATGTTGTTCCTGTATTTTTTGGATTTGTGTTGTACCATTTTTTGGTTTTTCCTTTGTTTACAGGCATGATTGTGGATTCGTTATGCTACAAAACTGCAAGACCTATTATTGTCGGGAGGATTGTGTAATTGAAATGGTCGATTACAGCCATGAAGACATTCTGGACATTAGGAAGACTTTGTTGTATACCTGCGCAACTAGCGATGTGTTTGATGTTGACTTCCGAGGTTTGTTTGGCATCGAACCCTGTACGTGTGCATGGACATTTTTGTAATTTTTTTGCAGCTTGTACTTCTCTATTAGTACTGTCATGAAATATGTATTTGAACTTACACTTTGTGCGGTCTTCTTTTTTTTTCAGGTGAGTGGCTGGATCTTGGTGAGCATGACTACAGGTTCTTTGGTAGCCAGTTCTCGGAGCTCGAGCGCGTAGCTATTGATCTTAGCCAGGGGAGTTCTCCCGAAAATACAAGATCTGGTGTTATGAAGGGGCGGTTGGGAACTCTGAGAGGTTCTATGGCTGCTTGTGCAGAGAGCCCTACTACACCCAAGAATCCCATTGTGGAATTGATAGACAGCGATGATGATGTGTTTCACAAGATTGCTGGCATTGGAAGAGTCGTGAGGAGCGCTGCTGCAAAAGGTTTATCTCCCCTTGCTGGAATAGTGGAAGATCCTGCTTTAGATTCTGGCAATGTTGTAAGCACAAATCATGTTCCCAGAGCTCCTATAAAGTTTTGCTCCCCTGTGCAGCAGCTTCACCCTCATAAATTCCCTCACCTAGAAAAGGCTCGCAGGTTGTATAATCTATTGCTTAGTGATGAATGGCATGAGAAGTATGCCGAGTGAGTATCTCTCATTGTTTTTCCTCTTATTTTTCTTCTGTTGTTTGTAACTGCTAGATAAATATGACCTGAATTGTTCCTTTTTATACAACTCGAACTGCTATGAATGCCTTATCTTGCTTCTCCTTCTTTTTGTTCTTGTGTGTGCTGCAGGAATACATTCTCAATGATACCTCAGCCTGATGAAAGCGTAACTAACTTCACTGGGAATCGCATCTGGGAAGTTTTTTCACCTGGGCAAATGATGGAGGGTGATGTAATGGACTTCCTCATTGATGATTGGAAGCAAGATCCCGAGAGAAATGCTGATTTCGCATTTGGGAAAAGGATATTGCTGAGTCCATATTTCATCAGGTAATCAATCAGATCGGTTTCTTTCTGTTGAACAAGACTGCCTATTGTTTTTACAAGTTTTAATAATACTTTGCTTGTTGATCCTTTTGCGCTGTCTATTTCTAGTTTGGCTTTTTTGCAGGTTGTGCTTGACTGTTTGTTTTACGAGGATGAAAATAAAGTTTTTAATGTGGAGAGTGCAGCGAGAGATTTCAAGAGCTATGTTAAAGCTAATGAAGACTTGCTCAGTGCCGACCTTATGAGATCTACTAGCTGATTTTTGGTTTTTATTTGTTTGTTGTGATGCTGGTTTTTATTTTCAATATTTAACATCTCTTTTTTGGTCATTTGTTTTTAGATCATGATGCCTCTATTCAAGCCTATGGTTTTATCAAAGGATAGGAAAGTGAACCACTATTCCTTATATGTCATGAATCGGTACCGAAGTAGCGTTGACATCCTTGACTCTTTACCTTATCTGAAGAACCACCGTCCTTCAAAGAACACCTATCACAAAGACTGCAAGAAGATTGTGAGTGACATTTATTATCTGTACTATATTAATATTTCTGCATCTTTGTTTCTGCTTTTTTGAGACCTAAAACTGCGTGGGTTGTTTTGTTTTTTTACAGATTTCTTGATTGGTCAAAGTAATGAAGGCTGTGTATGGTGATGCTCAGTACAATGCAGGCAAGCAGCCCAATTGGGAGCTGTGTGCAAAGAAACCAACGTTTGTCAGGTTCCACTTCAAGGGGAAAATGAATGTGGTCATTATAATCTGAAGTATGCGGGATGCTATGATGGTGAAAAGATCGTTGAGAAAATTCGAGATAAAGACGTGGGTTTCTTGTTGAGCTTTTCACTTTCTGTTTTTGGCTTATTGTGCATCCTTTTTTTATGTGTCATGATTTTTGATAGTTTGTTTTATTGTTTTGCAGCCACGCATTGTTGATTGGAACGCTGAGGATCTGTATAGAGTTGTGTTCAACCGGAATAACCATCTTATGGTGACGGAGCTTCCCAAGGAGGTTCAGGCTTTGGCTCCTGATGCATAGGAGAAATGGTCATCATTTGCATAGTGAATGGGATAGTTGTGTGATATATCTCTTGAAAATAGTGTAGGCTCTATTTGTAGTGTTTGATGTCTTGTCGAGTACTATGTAATAACTAGTATATTTTGTGTTGTGTTTTAAGTGTGGCACAATGTTTAACAAACTTTTTTTCCATGATGATTGTGTGGTTGAATAGCTGTTTCACTTGTGTATGTTTCATCGGGAATTCGTTTTGGTTCAGTTTTATTTTTTTACTGAAGACTTATATAGTAGTTGAACTGAAAACACTTTTTTCAAGTGTATTTATGAGTTGTTGCTGAGAAAGTGAGATTTATTTTATTTTTATCTGATTCCATCCTAAGTTGGACCTTTATAGTTTCTGTACTCTCGTTTTCTTGTACTTATAATATAGTTCTGTTAGTACTGATTTGTAATCTCATTCAGCGTAAGGCTATTAAAATTTTGGTGCCAAATTTCTATTTGAACTTCTTGAACTTTACTAGTTGAACTTCATAGTAAAAGTTAAAGTACTGGTTTAAATTAGCTACGTTTAAGAGATAGTCCTATTAAGTTCAAAACTATTTCTTTCTCAAGGCATTAATTGGTATGATCATAGCACTTACCGAATAAACTTAGTTGTACTGAGATTTCAATTGTGCTAGTACTTTGATTAATTATTTATTTTTTGTGTTGTTTGATGCTAGTACGTCTTCTGTTGTGTTTCTTGTGGTTTTTCTCCTTTGTCGAACTTATATCTTTTTGATTTAGTTTTTGGCCTTCTTTTTTCTAGGTTGTGGTTCTTCTCCAGGCAATGTTTGGTATAATCCTAGCACTTGCCGTATAGACTTAGTTGTACTGAGATTTTAGTTGTATTGTTACTGTTATTCTTAGTATGTCACTGTTTTAAGGAATGCGAACTGAAGCTTCTCGTTCCTTTTTATATTTTGTAGAATGAACGTATCATGTGTTCAACTGTACCCGAGCTTTCAGTCCTAGCATGCTAGTGACTAGGAAATACGTACTGGTGTTTCTTTGCTTTTCCTGTTGCAGTACTTAGTGAATTTCTAAATACAATTTAGCATGATGCTTTTAGTACTGAATGTTGTCCTCGGCTGAAACTTAGTCTTTTTAGTGTTGTTCTGAAACTAAAAACTGATTTTTTAGCATGATAGTACTACCGTTCATGTCTAAGCTGTACTGAGCGTCGAAGGCTACTATTTGCTTTTGTCCTTAGTTAGTCTTCCACTTTTTTTGCGAAAATATTCATGTGTTATTTTTTTTCTCCATGACTAGTGCTACGTGGCAGCCATCAAGTTTCAACTTCAACCTACTTCAACTTCAAATGATGGATCAACAAAATAGGAAGCTAGCAAACTTGTTGGACAACATAAGCAAACGATGTACTTGATAGACATAGGCAAACTTGTTCAAACCCTGACACACATAGCATAAGGTAGCTGGTTCAACATAATGAAAGAAAACTATGAAAGTGCTAGTATCGACTAGAGGGGGGTGAATAGGCGATTTTTGTGAAAGTCTTCAAAACTTGGAAGTTTCGAAGACAAACAATATAAATGACCTAGTTGATATGCAGCAGAAGATAAACTACCATAAGCAAGCCATAGTCAAGTATGCAATGATGTGAAAGTACAGGACTAATAGCAGCTAAGTAGTAAGGATCAGGATGGAAGATAGTGTGAAGCCAATCAACAGTAGTAGTCAAGCAATGAAGTCAAACAGATGCGACAGATAGGCAATGACTTCACGAAGACAAACTTAAGTAAAGGAGGGGATAGGATAGAACCAGTCACTTGTTGAAGACACAGGATTTGTTGGACTAGTTCCAGTTGCTGTGACAATTGTACGTCTGGTTAGGGAGGCTGAGATTCAACTCAGAAGACCGCGTCTTCACCTTATTCCCCTTGAGCTAAGGACACCCAATCCTCGCCCAATCACTCTGGTAAATCTTCAAGGTAGACTTCCAAACCTTCACAGACTTCGTTCACCGGCAATCCACAATGACTCTTGGATGCTCAGAACGCGACGCCTAACCGGCTGGAGGATTCACAGTCCTCAAGTGTAATAAGTCTTCAGGTCACACAGACAGAAAGACTTCAGTGATGCCTAACACTCTTTGGCTCTGGGTGTTTGGGCTTTGTCCTCGCAAGGATTTCTCTCTCTCAAAGGCTTCGAGATGGGTTGCTCTCAAACGACAAAAGCCGTGCACAAACTCTGAGCAACCACCAATTTATGGTGTAGGGGGTGGGCTATTTATAGCCACAAGGCAACCCGACCTGATATGTCCGAAATGACCCTGGGTCACTAAGGAACTGACACGTGTTCCAACGGTCAGATTTCAAATACACACGGCAACTGTACTTGGGCTATAAGCAAAGCTGACTCATCCAGCTCTGGATAAGATTTGCTCTCATTGTCTTCGCTCGAAGACATAGGATTTGGTTGAGCATCACTTCAGTCACTCTGACTTAGTTCACTTGGACTCCACTTAACAGTACGGTGGTTCCTATGACTCAACAAAGAAGAAAAGGAAACAACGAAACCACACAGTCTTCACGCTCCATAGTCTTCACGCAATGTCTTCTCATGGCATAGTCTTCAATATGAATATCTTCTCATACCACCATTATCTTCAATGTCTTCATACATTTTTAGGGGTCATCTCCGGTAGGTAAACCGAATCAATGAGGGACACTACCTGCGTTATCCTGCAATTCTCACAAACGCATTAGTCCCTCAACCAAATTTGTCGTCAATACTCCAAAACCAACTAGGGGTGGCACTAGATGCACTTACAATCTCCCCCTTTTTGGTGATTGATGACAAACTGGTTGAAGTTTTCAACGAGGATAAAGTATGTGAAATTGTAAAGGATAGGATAGTGTCTTCATAAGTAGCAAGGGCTCCCCCTGAAGATGTGCATATAAGTAATTTGCTTTTGGAATGCAAATGCACATGGCAGGTTGTACTTGTGGAGATCCACTTCAACTTATGAAGATAATTCATCATGCATGAAATGAGATAGCAAGTAGAATGACATGCATAATGAAAAATGGACGTCTGCAGAATGTTCTAAGTGCGGAAGTTATCATCGCACATGCGGAATTTATCATCGCATCACAGTAAAGCAAATAAGTAGCAGACGACCATCAAGTTTAAGTGTTACAACTCAAAGAACCAAATGTTTCAAACGCAAGAGTTGTAAGCACGAGGAAAAATATAATGCAACCACCCATATGAACCCGCTTGAAGACTATCAACTCATACGCTTCTCCCACTTTTGTCAGTAAGGACCAAAAAGGTTTGAAGACATAGAGCATCTACTCGTCCTCATGAGTAGGTGAAGCAGCAGGGTTGTCGTCGTTGGTTGGCGGTGCAGATGTACTTGGTGCAGTGTTGATGCGTGCAGTAGTAGGAGGTGGTGAAGTAGCATCATCTTCATCATCGATCACTCTGGCATTTACAGTTGCCGCGAAGGAAGAATAGTCGGAGTCTTCAAGAGATGGAGTTCGACGTAGGACAGCAGTCCGTAGAGGAGTGGAGTCAAACTGGAATCTTTCATTGAAGCCATCGTCTTGAAGATCTGGTTCAGCACTAAGCAGGGTCAAACTCTTCCATGATCGCCGGCAAGTCTCATGAGCAACAAAGGCATTCTTGGTGGCAAGGTTTCGAATGCGATTGACATCCACCAAGAGGCTTTGCATCTGTCTCTTGAGCCAATAGTGATGCTTATCTTGTTTCTGATGAAGGGCCACAAGAAGTTCTCGGTCATTTGTGACACTCCAAAAAAATTTATTTGGTTTTCAGCAAAAACTCTGTTGGATTTGAAGAAGGTCATTTAAATTCTTCCGAAAACCTCTCTCTCAAAACTTTTTCCCCTGGGCAAGGATTTTATTTTGGTATCTTCTTCAACCCTGGTGTTTGGTTATTAAAAACCTTTCTTCTGTTTGACCCCTTCTCAAATTTATTTTTGGGATTTATTTTCTTTAAAAAAAAAAAGAAACCCTGTGAGTTTTGGGGCTTCTTTCATTTTGAAACCACCCATGGTTTTACCATGCCTCATGTGGTAAAATCTCCCAAAACCCCTCCTTCCACTTTGAGGCAATCCAAACATTCTGTTCCAACAAGTCCAAACCATTTTTGGATTTTATTCCATTTATTTTATTTCCCAAAACATTTCTGTCAATTATTTTAAGCCTAGATGATTTACAAAGCAAGTACCTATTTCCCTTTGAGTTTTGATCTCAAACCAACTCCTCTGGATAGTCCTTAGCACCCACAACCTCTATCCATCAAGATCCACTCCTCCTCTTTTCAAAATTTTCAAGTTTCAGCCTCTGCAAGTTTGGACCAGATTTGTCAAATTTGGTGAAATTCATATCTTCTCTTCTCCAAAAATTCTACCAAAATTCAAGAAGCACCCAGATGCAATGAGGGGCCACCCCACCAAAAATCAGCTCAAGGAGAATTCTCCTCATGCCAAAATCATTTCGTCGAACACTTGGCCGACACTGTTACTGTGCACTTTCAGAAAGTTCAGAGATTCAATGTCGTTTTTCGTCAGAGTGTTGTCACCGATCAACAGTGCGTCCTGGCGCGTTGCGCACGGCCTCTCCTCCCTGGCCAGAGCACCGCACGTCCCATTGGACGGGTGCAGGTGTCGGTGGCGGCGAGCATCACCGACGCCGGCAGCATCTGCGGTGGTAGAGCCACCCGTGGCGGCCAGCGAGAGCCTGTGCCAGCTCTATATGCCGTCCGGCGCCGCCCAACGCTCCCTTGCCCTCCGCGTGGCCTCATGCACGCCAGCACACCCCGCAGCACCGTCGCCGTGGCCCGGCAAGGACAGGGCGCGCCCTCTGCCGCCGACGGGCCCGCGCCGCCCCGTTCCGTTGAATCCACCCAGGGCTCCTAATCCAAGCTCGTTTAGCATCTAAATGGAACCAGTGGACCTCCACGTTGATGCTCAACCCCCTAAACAGCCTGACCAAGCTCTGCGCTGCCGTAACCATCACCGGAGATCTCCGTTCACGTCCACAGCCCCGGATCGCCTATAAAAAGGGGCCCCGAGCTCGCCCTCAAGCACGCACCACCACTGCGCCACACAGACACCCCGCCAGGCCATTAGGAGGACCTCGAGGAGGTCTCCTCCCCCAACTCCGGCCGCCCCATTCCGCCTCGGCCACCATCTCGATTCACTCCGGTGAGGCCATCTCCGACGCCCAAACCGCGTCAGTAGCCTCCTCGAGCACCCTGTGAGCTAACCCAAGCTTCGATTTGACCCTCGCAGCCCTCCCCGACGAGATCCAACTCCACCCGAGCCGCCGTCCACCGGAGCAAGGGCCGCCGCCGACGTAGTGCTCGCCGGCGACCACCACCACCACCCACCGACGTGGAAGGACACGCTGAGCTCAAAGTTACCAGCCGATCCCCCTGCCTCGCCGTGGATCGCCACCGGCGACCACCGCAGCTCTCGGGCACCGACGAGCTCTGTCTCCCCCATTTGAATTTTCAAACCGGACGAGTGGGACCCGCCTGTCAGCCTCTCTTTTCCTTTTAAATGAACCGTTTTCTGAAAACGTATTCGGACAAATATGCTTTTGGCCTGAAATGTTTTTCTGGTCTTTTCTGTTTAGCCCCCTGGGAAGTTTCTGCTTCATTACAGAAATGTCCCTGGATTAAAACCCTTATAACTTTTAAATAGAGAAAGATTTTTGATTGATTCTTTTCCTGTCCTCTTTAAAGTTTTGTCTAGTTTTTTATCAGATTTATTTGAAAAATATTTGGAATTATTTTGTGCACCTCACGGTATTTACGATAGTGCGTGTATCTTCGTATGCCGTAGATAATGAAGGAGGTGACGGAACCGCGAACTTCACCGAGCTTGGCTCCGACTACTCCGAACCAGGCAAGCATGTTTGAACTTTTGATATGATGAGTGTCTTGGCATGTTTGCATTAAGTAGTTTATTGGCATGTTTATGAGCATCTCGATCAATGACATATTACATGCAATGTTGTGGCAAGTAAGTTTCGGAAATCCATAAGTTGTTGGATATGAGTTTGCATGGCCATGTGATGGCATGAGAATGGGCAAGATGGCAGTGTTGTAGCATGCCAGTCTTATGCCAGACTATTTGACTCCAGTGTCAACATGAATCAGTCCAGTTTCAATCTGTTTTCCCTTCCTGTACTACCACATGTTTTCCGCAAGGGATATGGCTTAGTAAGTTGCAAACCGCTTTCCTGGTACACACCAAATCGAGAGGCCGTGATGATGGTTCCATGGCCCTGGATTAAAGCCAGTCATCCGGTTAGGGGGCATGGGTGTTTCCGGTTGGGACCGAGAGGGGGGCACCCCTTAGAGCACGCGTATATAAATTTGATCCCATGCTATTCGAGATTGTGATCTCCCCGTCTCAAAGTTTTTCTTGAATGCTGTCTAGGGTGATTCCTGGCATCGTGAGGTGATATGGGTGTGTACTGGTTAGATGTGTTTCTTCCGAAATACCATGAACGGAACTAGTCCTTCGTGACTACGGAAATCCGTTGGCTGTGGACATTTTAGTACAAACTCTGCAGAGTCAAAAATTCAATGAATCATCTGATCCATGTCCAAATACTGTGTTCAACTTATCTTTTTAAGTGTCAGTCTCAGTGACAAAACTCCGGTGTACCACATGAGTGTTAAGTCCGGTTAAATGTTTATTCCTGTGGATGGACTAACCCGTTTATTACTATGTGTTGAATATTTCTCACGAGTATTATATTTTGTGAGTTTAATAATGAATTTAAGCCCTTTCTGCGATGTCGCTCAGACTTCCGACTGTGGACTAATTGTTATTTACTTTTGATATAAGCCCTTTCTGCGATGTCGCTCAGACGTCCGAGTGTGGCATATTTGTTATTTACTTTTGATATAAGCCCTTTCTATGATGTCGCTTAGACGTCCGAGTGTGGCATAATTGTTATTTACGTTTGATATAAGCCCTTTCTGCGATGTCGCTCAGACGTCCGACTGTGGCACGCTTGTTATTTACTTTTGATATAAGCCCTTTCTATGATGTCGCTCCGACGTCCGACTGTGCCACGCATGTCCTTTACTTTTCAATATAAGCCCTTTATGTGGTGTCGCTTAGACGCCCGACTGCGGCATGATTATTTGTTTGTTCACCCTTCGAGGCGTCGCTTCAGACACCCGATCGGTTTTCAGTTATTTTGAGGATTTTGGGAGGACTACCGCCTGACTTCCTTATTGTTTAATATTGTCGTGCAAGTTAATCATTTGAATGTGCATTACTAATTGCTCATGACGCATTCATGCATGCATTTGTTATATCTTACGTCCGAACTATCTTGCGAGTACTTTCAAAGTACTCACCTAGCTTGTTGATTTGGCCAGATGCTGACGAAGGCGATCTCATGGATGAAGAGTTAGATAGTGAGTCCGACGCCTAGAGGAGTCCCAGTCAGTCTCGTGCGACCCTGGATTTGGTCACTTTGTTATATCCGCTTCGCTACCCAAATATATCCATCGAGCCTCACCCCGACGCACAATGAGCTGCCAGTTTTGGAGTCATATTATCCACTCCACTGTGATATTCCACTACCACTTTTATCTCGAGTCAGTAGTAAGCCACCCCACACCATTGTGTCATATCCGCCATTATGTATAATTATTGGCGTGCTTGTAATAAAATTGTTGAGCATCCCAGCTCGACCCTGTAGTATATTTAATGCTACTGGCTTATTGTATCAAGATTTTGTCTACTAGTCAGGAGGATTTCCTCATACTGGACTCGAAAGGTCGGTTTCTCAATAAGCATTTTATTGGAAAACCAGTCGTGACATCATTGAGAACGCGAGAGCGCTTCCGAGGCCTTTGGGCAATGGTGCTTTCAGTGGCTTTAGTAGGTGCACGATGAGGCAGACGTGTATTTCCAGCCATTGGATAGATTCGTGTTGCAGCTGGGATGCCTTCAATGGCTTGAGTGAAGCTTTGGTGCTCGACATTCTGAAGACCAAGAGGCTTCTTGGTAGGGTCAGAGTATGTGGCTTCAACTGACATATCAACCTCTGGCAAAAAGATCAGATGATTGCGAGCAGAGGGCTGATAGTTGACAGATGAGTGTCGCTTGATGAGGCGCATGACCCATGGAGCATAAAACTTCAGACCAAATAGGTCAGATCCAGAAGAAGCAAGTTGCCTGATGAAGAATTCTTGAGTATTGAAGCTGATGCCATTGAGAATGTAAAAGACCAAAGTCTTCATAGCTCCTTCTAGCTTGGCCGCTGATGAATGTCCTTTGATAGGCCATAGAGTTCGCCAGATAATATGATATATTGTGCTCGGCAGATACTCAAGGTCTTCAACAAAGAACTCTGTGGGATATTCAGCCTCAGATGGCAAAGGCTTCATTATGCTAAACATCTGGCTCATGTTGGGTTCTGGCTTATGGAAGATGCTCTCCAATGCATTGCGGTGTAGCTGACAATCAGGTTCATATAGCTCTCCAGGAGTGGCGAGCCCTGTAAGCTCGATGATGTCAAGAGATTTCGCTTCATGATGAACATTTCCGGTCATCCACTCGAGAACCCATGTCTTGATATCTCTGTTGTAGCCGCGAATGTGTAGAGTAGCATAGAATTGAAGCAATAGCTCTTCATTCCAGTGTTCTTTGTCTGTCACAAAGTTGAGAAGACCAGCATCTCGAAAGCAATCAAGTGCTTCTTCTAAGCACGGCAATCCAGCAATAGCTTCAGTGTCAAGGTGCATATGAGGGAAAATGCGCCCTTGATCATACAGAACGCAGGAGTAATAGCTTCATTGTTGATAGCTCCATAAATGATCTGATGATATCCTGGGCTTTGAGTAGGGGTTCTTGGTGCTGTCAAAGAAGGTATTGTGGCTTTTGAAGCCATTTGCATTGAAGGACCCTGGTGAGTTTGCAGTACCTGGAAACCTTGGCAGTCTTGGCTTTGGCTTCTGGACCTGAGGCCTATGCTCAACATGATAATCAAATTGAGGTCCATAGGCAGTAGGCGGAGGTACCAGAATGGGCCATTAGACAGTGGTTAGCTGACCATGACTGTATGCTTGCTCAATTGTATGGGGCATTGGTGGCGGAACAGGAGCAGGGGCAACAGCTGAGGCTTCAGGCTGCACAACAGGTGCTTCAGGAGTAGTTGCCTCATTAGCTTCAGGTGCAGTGGCCTCATTGGCTTCAGGCACAGTGGCCTCATTAGCTTCAGGAACACTGGTTGGTTCAAGCTCCACATTAGCTTCAGCCATGACTACGTCATTGGCTTCATTGGCGCTGGTGGTGGCAGCTTCAACATTTTCAACCTCCACTTGATGAACAGGAGGGTCGGGCACTGGCACGTTCACATCAGGAATAGCTTCTTCATTAACGGGGGGAGTAGGGACACGTACGTCTTCTTGATTGTCATCGGCTGATGCAGCCGGAATGTCTTCAGCAGCTTGGGCTTCAGACTTGGAGACATTCACAGTTGGAGTGGGTTCAGAAAACACTTGACGTGCAATAGGCTGGCGTTGCACTTCTCCTTCTGGAACGCTCGACAGAGGGACTTGAGGCCTTTGTCCTTTGCGAAGCCTGTGAAATGCTGGGAACGCCTTTGGAGATGGAGTTGGCTGGGCCTCAAAGTCTTCATCTTCTTCTTGCACGGGTGGTGTATCTTGTTGTTGTTGTTGGGGAGTACTTGGGGAGTCTTGTTGCTGTGGGTGATCAGCCCATGATGCATCCTGAGCAGTTGGCGTCAGAGGATGACCAATGCTGATGAGTTCACTGTTCGTAAGAACAGGCGATGATACCACATTGTGTTCAATCTGAGGAAGAACTTCATCATCTTCAACATTGTCATCATGACCAATGTCTTCAGCAGCAGGGGTTCAGCTGCTGGAATGTCTTCAGCTTCATGAGCCTCTGCGGGAGCAGGCTCATGAACTATCATCCTTCTTTCTTGATGTTCTGACACAGGGCGAACCACTGAAATGGGTTCAACAACTAAGGGCTCTGTGGGAGAAGCCCTAGTCTTCTTGGTCTTGCGCTTCTTCTTGGAGGGAGCGGCATCAGAGGCTTCAGTATTCTTCCTCTTTCTGGCTTCAGCCTAGGCAGCCCTCGTCTTCTTCTGTTCTGAAGCGGTTGTACTAACCTTTGGCTTCGAGCCAGTCATGCTGCTTGGGAAGATAATGCGAGGGGCTTCTTGACTTGAAGGCGCAGGTGGAGCGGTAGATGGCTTCTTCTTCTCTGCAGCCATCCTGGGGTCAATGCCCGGACGGCCAAGAGATTTGCGCTTCTCTGCCTCATTGTAGGCAAGCACACACTTATCAGCCAAACTCTTCATGCGCTCATGAGAGCCTTGAGCTTCTTCACGCTTCTTAAGAAAAGCTTCTTTAAGCTCATGCAGCATGACCTTGAAGTTTCTGACATCTTGAACACTTAGCTTGGCCACATGATTCTTGAATTGAGCCTTTTCATAGTCAATCTTGTTCTTCAGCTCAACGATGCAGTGAGCGAGAGCTAGCTCGGAAGCAATGGCGCCATTGATGGAGACGTTGAGGCCAATGGAAACTGCAAATCTTCAAAGCTGAGATTGGGGGTGTCGAACCACTCATCAATGAAGTTGTGGATGATTGCCACATCGAAGAGAGGCAAGTTGTTGAAGATTTCTGCTTATTCCTTGCTCTTGATCAGTTGCTCAAGGGCATCATCTACAAGATCTTCGTCGTTGGACAAATCAATGGGTTCTTCACGCAGAATGGCAGCAGGAGTCAAGGTTTGATCAGTATGCCTGACAATTTGCTTTTTCTTCTCCGTTCTCTTGGAGACACGGGATTGATCTTTAGACTGCACACTATCTTCAGGAGGTGCAGTGGCCAGTGGCTTCGCACGAGAAGCTTTTGGGGGTGCAGCTGATCTTGAAGCCTTTGGCTTCTTTTGCTTTTGTGGCTTCAGAGGAGGAGCTGGAGCTTCATCATTATCAGCATCATTATTAGAATTATCTACTCTTGCACCCTGGACCAAGATGTAGGTGATGAGGCCATCAAGGTTGGAGAAGGGGCCGATGACATTAGGTTCTGCATCATGCGATCCGTCAGCACGGGGAGCAGAGGGACCAGAGTTGAAGTCTAATCCCAATGACTTCTTGTTTTTCTTGGCTGAAGCCTGGGCGAACTGAAGGTTGCGCTTGAAAAGAGCATCATCACGACACTAGAGTAATGAAGTGGGATCGGCGTTCTCAGGCTGAGGTCCACAAACCATGTAGGGATAGAAGCCTTGCGCAATAGCTTCAGCTCTGTTCTTGGGTTGAAGGCCTCGATAGAGAATATCACCCCAAGGTCTCTTGATAGCATTCTTCTCCGCATATTCCTTGGTCACAAACTAGTACTTGAACCATTCTTCAGCCCAATAGCGTCGAATCCATTGGATTCGTGTCTTGCGCTGATGATAAGTCTCTTCAGGATCTGTCTTGTAGAGCTCTGCTAGGTCATCAGGCAGATCTTTGGATGTTCCTTCTCTGCGCTGTCTGCCACCCTTCCTTGCTGATTTTTCTACAACCATGAACTTCAAACTGAATGGCTTCAATACGTTCAAAGGCTTTAGAGACTTACGCTTGCTGGTCAAGCAGGAACTGGCTTCAAGAGAATTAATGTGATGTTGTAAATATTCTACAAACGAATGCAGACTATGAGAACCAAGGGATTCTCCCACTGACATGTACCTGTGACAGAATTAGAGATGCGATCGAAGGGGAAGAGGTCATATGCATTCTTAGAAGATTTTGAAGATAAATTAGTTTGAAGACATTGACCTCATGATGCGAAGACATTCACTTACATGAGGTGAGTTGGTTCCAGATTTGTACCAATCTGTGAATAAGTACAAGTGAGGAATCAAACTAGATAGGAAATCTAAGTGAATAGACTAGGCAGTATGAGATGCAGACAGAATAGATCTATCATTGAGTAGGTAGAAACCACTTTCGGTAAATAGGATGAAATCTTGAAGATCAAAAAGGTGGTAAAAATAGAGTTATAATTACCGCACGAAGAACTGCTAGATGGGATGAATAGGAGACCGAGCAGTTCAGCCCACCGTGCCCTAACTTGGCGACGGAGGACACCTACGGCGACGGCGGAGAGGACGATGTCCGCGGCCGGTGTGAGGACGGCGTCGGAGAAGTCGTGGTAGCTAAGCGCTTCGTCGCCGGCTTCGTCGAGAGCTAGCGGTGGCGCTAGGGTTTTGTCGAGGTGGAGAGGTGGAAGAAGGATTTCTTTACCGCAGGGGACAAGTATTTATAAGTAGGTGTGCGGCACAGCGCAATTACGCTGGTGCCCCTGGCGGTTCACATCTGAGGGGCACGTGGCAAGCATGCAACATACTCAGAGTTGTCCCACGTTCCCACGCCCGCCAGGCATGTCGGAGAGTTGTTCCGGCTTCTCCGGATTTCAACAATAAAGATAAGTCATTTAAAATGGATTTAATGTTTGTCTCTTTGCCTTCTGCTGACTAGGACGCAGAGAAGACATTTGACAGTTTCAATAGGATGCATATGATTTGGACAGATAGAGTTTGAGATAGAAAGCATAGAGAGGTTAGGGTCCGATCACATTCACTTAGTTCAAAAGATCCAACTTGAAGACATAGCTATAAGTGAATGCTATGGAGGACAGAACACTTGTATATATATATCAGAAAGCAATCAAATCATCATAGTGCAGAAAATCATGAAGATAAATTGAAACTGAAGACAAACCAAATGCGAAGTCATTGCTAAAATATCACCATGAGTGAAACACTTCAAACTGAGAAACTTGGTGGTGGCGTTACCCACCGTATAGGAAGTATTAGACCCAGACACGGCGCACAATTATCGTGGCGCTCCGAAGTCAAATTCCATGTTAATGTATTCACACTCAGAGTGTAAGTCTTCATTGATTGAAGATATACATTACTTCGTGTGTTGCACATCTAAGTCATCAACATACATAAGTGTTAGGATGTGTGCCTAATCATAGGACATTAGAGCATTCCAAGATATTTAGCTCACACCGTAACTTGCAAAACCTTTTCTCATCCAAGGGATTTGTGAAGATATCTGCCAGTTGCTCTTTAGTGTTGACATGAAGGATGTCGATATCTTTCTTCATGACATGATCTGTGAGAAAGTGATGATGAATTTCAATGTGCTTTGTCTTCGAGTGTTGGACTGGATTGTTGGCTATCTTGATGGCACTTTCATTGTCGCAGAAGAGAGGTACTTGTTTCAGGTTGATGCCATAGTCCTTGAGAGTTTGCTTCATCCATAGAAGCTGAGCACAACAGGATCCAGCAGCAATGTATTCAGATTCAGTAGTTGAGAGTGATACACAGTTCTGCTTCTTTGAAGACTAACAGACAAGTGATCGACCAAGAAAGTGACATGTGCCTGATGTAGGCTTGTGATCCACCTTTTCAGCAGCATAATCAGCATCCGAGAATCCAACCAAATCAAATTTTGAGCCCTTGGGATACCATAATCCGAGTGTTGGGGTGTAAGCCAAATATCTAAGAATTCGCTTCACAGCTAAGTGACGCGATTCCTTTGGTGCCGCTTGGAATCGAGCACACATGCAAACACTAAGCATAATATCTGGCCTAGATGCACATAGATAAAGTAAAGAACCAATCATGGAGCGGTATACCTTTTGATCGAACTCTTTACCATTGTCGTCGGGACCAAGATGGTGTTTGGCTGGCATTGGCGTCGTGTAGCCTTTGCAGTCTTCCATTCCAAACTTCTTCAGGCAATCTTTGAGGTATTTTTCTTGAGATATGAAGATGCCATTTCTTTGCTGACGAATTTGAAGACCAAGGAAGAACTTCAGCTCACCCATCATGGACATCTGATATTGCTCTTGCATCATGTATCCAAACTCATCAGTATACTTCTGGTTGGTGCAGCCGAAGATTATGTCATCCACATATATTTGGCACACAAACAGTTCACCATCATATGTCTTTGTGAAGAGTGTGGGATCCAGGGATCCAGGTTTGAAGCCTTTGCTCTTCAGGAAGTCTTTGATCGTATCATACCATGCACGAGGAGCTTGTTTGAGGCCATACAGGGCTTTGTTTAACTTGTACACCATATCAGGATGTTTTGGATCTTCAAAGCCAAGTGGTTGAGCGACATACACTTCTTCTTCAATCTTGCCATTGAGAAATGCACTCTTCACATCCATTTGATATAGCAAGATGTTGTGATGGTTGGCATAGGCTAGCAGTATGCGAATAGCTTCAAGCCTAGCCACAGGAGCAAATGTTTCACCGAAGTCAATTCCTTCTACTTGAGTATATCCTTGAGCCACAAGACGTGCTTTGTTTCTGACGACTTGACCATGCTCATCTTGCTTGTTTCGATATATCCATTTTGTTCCAATAATGTTATGCTTGCGAGGGTCATGTCACTTGACAAGTTCCCAAACATTATTCAGCTTGAACTGTTGAAGTTCTTCTTGCATAGCTTGAATCCATTCAGGTTCCATAAAAGCTTCAGCAACTTTCTTGGGTTCTGATATTGACACGAATGAAAGTGCCCATAAAAGTTTGCTAACTGTGTTGCTCTTGAGCGAGTGAGTGGACCAGGTGCATTGATGCTGTCAATTATCTTCTCAATTTGTACTTCATTTGCAACACGAGGATGAACAGGACGAAGACTTTGCTCTTGCTGATCATTGTCATCATTGGGAGGATTGTCTTCGGTCTGAGCATTGTCTTCAGGTTGGTTAGTTGCAGAAATGATAAGTTCCTCTTCAGGCTGTGCTTCAGAGGGCATGATTTCACCAGTTCCCATTAGTTTGATAGATTTGCTGGGCGGAGCTTCGTCTAGTGTACTTGGCAGAATCTCTCTCTGTGAACCATTGGTTTCATCAAATTTCACATCCACAGTTTCGACGATTTTGTAGAGATAAAGGTTGAAGACTCTGTAGGAGTGTGAATCCTTTCCATAGCCAAGCATGAAGCCTTCGTGAGCTTTAGGTGCAAATTTTGACTTGTGATGGGGATCCTTGATCCAGCACTTAGCTCCAAATACTCTGAAGTAACTGACATTTGGCTTCTTGCCAGTAAGGAGCCCATAGGATGTTTTGTTCAGAAGCTTATGGATGTATACACGATTGATGATGTGACATGCTGTATCAATAGCTTCAGGCCAGAACTTTCTTGGTGTCTTGTATTCATCTAGCATTGTTCGAGCCATCTCAATGAGAGTTCTGTTCTTGCGTTCAACGATGCCATTTTGCTGAGGTGTGTATGGAGCAGAGAACTCATGAGTGATTCCCATTGTATCCAGATAAAGATCAAGTCCGGTGTTCTTGAATTCAGTACCATTGTCACTTCTGATATGCTTGATCTTCACACCATAATTGTTCATTTCTCGATTGGCGAAGCGTCTGAACACATCTTGAACTTCAGTCTTGTAGAGAATTATATGAACCCATGTGTATCTTGAGTAGTCATCAACAATGACAAAGCCATTGAGACAAGCAGTTGTTGTGAGGGTGGAGTAGTGAGTAGGTCCAAATAAGTCCATGTGTAACAGCTCGAAGGGTTGAGATGTTGTCTTGATTGTCTTGGAGGGGTGCTTTGCCCTTGTCATATTTCCATCTTCGCAGGCACCACACAGATGATCCTTCTTGAACTTGACATCTTCGATGCCTATGACATGCTTCTTCTTGACGAGTGAGTGCAAGTTCCTCATGCCAGCATGCCCTAGCCTTCGATGCCAGAGCCAGCATTCTGAAGCTTTTGTGAGAAGACATACGACAAGCTGCGGACCTAGACCCAATACCTTGCTTTTACCAGTGTCAGCAAACGTGATGTGACTCTTGTCGGATGGACGTAAGGTTGAGTCCATGAGAAGACTTCGATCACTAGTCATATGATTTGTGCATCCACTGTCCATAATCCATGCTGAAGCTTTTGGTGATGTACCCTACAGTGCAGTTAGGAGGATAGGCTTCACAAGAGTGTTGTGAAGCATAAGCATTTGACACATATAGGGATTGTCACAGCTTAGATCAAGATTAGGATACATAGTATGACAGGTAAGCGATTCAGATGTGATGTATATAGAATGACATTTTATCATGCGTCCTTAATGTGTTTTAGGTCCCCAGCAATAGTATCGGACGCCATTGATTTCAGGATGGAGACCCTTCTCTGCAAAAGAAAGTTAATTCTTCTTCGCCACCCACATCTTCAGGGGTGGCTTAGAAGCAATGAGTCTAAGTGCAGTATCTGAGAATTTTGGCTTCGGGGCCCTAGCAAATAGCCTTGCAGGAGAAGAATGATACTCATATGAACAAGCAGAAAAGTTCTTAGTCCTATGAACATAGCGGTTCGAAGACACACGCTCATATTCATAAGTCTGAGTATGATTTCCCTGCAAAACATTGGCGTTAGGGTGACTCAAGTGAGTCCTGTATCTGTATGAAGCCTTTAGGCCATATGAAGCTATAGGTCTAGGGTTTGTCTTCTTCCTTGGTGGTGTCATGACGACATTCACAGGAAGATTCTCAATGTACTGCTTAGGTACCCAGATCTTCTTCATAGGTGGTCCATTCCTGCAGTTATTACCAATGTACCTGGCAAACACTTCACCATTCTGATTCTTGAACAGCTTATGTTTGCATCAAAGGATTCATCAATGATAATAGGATTAGCACAGGTAAAGCTAGATAAAGTGGATGGATCTACTGAAGGTTCCTTTGCAGCAACCAATGTGGTTTTGGGGTACTGCTCAGGCTTCCAGTACGAGCCATCAACATTCATTTTCCTCTCGAACCCAACACCCTCTTTCCTAGGGTTTCGGTTCAGAATCTGCTTTTTGAGCACATCGCAGAGTGTCTGATGCCCTTTCAGACTCTTATATATCCCTATTTCAAGCAATGTCTTCAACATAGCATTTTCATCAGCAATAGCAGTGGTATCCTCCGCAGAGGGGTTAGCAACCACATCAGTAGGTGAAGACAATGAAACAGTAGCAGCAGTGGAACATTCAGCAACAGATGTAGCGTTATCACGCTCAATGCATTTTAGACATGGTGGTTCAAATCCATCCTGAGCGGGACTGATCTGTTGAGCGCGAAGTGACTCATTCACTTTCTGAAGATCTTCATGAGCCGCTCTCAATTTCTCAAGGTCTTGCTTCCTTTGAAGATAATCATAGGAGAGCCTTTCATAAGTAGTTGAGAGCGTTTCATGACGACTTTCAAGTTCTTGGTACTTAGCATGAAGATTTTTTATATCTTCAATAAGGACTGTGAACAGGTCATTTTCGCATCCAACAGGTCATCGCTTTTGTCTAACAGTTTTTGAGTATGTTCCATAGCCTTTTGTTGTTCAGTTGCAATTTTAGCAAGTGTTTTGTAGCTGGGTTTGGATTCACAATCAGAGTCATCTTCACTTGATGTTTGGAAGTAAGCATCACGTGATTTTACCATGGCACCACGGGCCATGAAGCAGTAGGTGGGAGTAGGATCGTCTTCGTCATTAGCTTCAGCGTTGGTGTGGAAGTCATTGTCTTCGGTGTTGAAGATGGACTTGGCAACATAGGCTGTGGCTAGAGCCAGACTTGCAACGCCAGGGTCGGACTCCTCTCCAGACTCCACCTCCGCCTCCTCAGAAGCAGACTCCTCCTCTGAATCCATTTCCTTGCCAACAAAAGCACGAGCCTTGCCAGATGAGCTCTTCTTGTATGATGAAGATTTGGAAGAAGACTTAGAAGAAGACTTTGAGGATTTCTTCTTCTTGTTGTCATCAAAATCATATTCCTTGCTCTTCTTCTTCTTCTTCTTCTCAATGTCCCACTGTGGACACTCAGATATGTAGTGACCAGGTTTCTTGCACTTGTGGCAGGTTCTCTTCTTGTGATCATGGGTGGAAGCTTCATCATTCCTTGAGCTGGATCGTGAAGACTTTCTGAAGCCTTTCTTCTTAGTGAATTTCTAGAACTTCTTCACAAGCATAGCAAGTTCCTTTCCAATGTCTTCAGGATCTTCAGAACTGCAGTCAGATTCTTCTTCAGATGAGGAAACAACTTTTGCCTTCAAAGCGCGAGTACGGCCATAGCTGGGACCATAGATATCTCTTTTCTCAGAAAGCTGAAACTCTTGTGTGTTGAGCCTCTCAAGTATATCAGACGGATCGAGTGTCTTGAAGTTAGGACGTTCTTGTATCATGAGGGCAAGGGTGTCAAAGGAGCTGTCGAGTGATCTCAGTAGTGTCTTGACGATTTCATGCTTGGTAATCTCAGTTGCGCCAAGAGCTTGAAGTTCATTTGTGATGTCAGTGAGGCGATCGAACGTGAGCTAGACATTTTCATTGTCATTTCTCTTGAAGCAGTTGAAGAGGTTGCGAAGAACACTGATTCTTTGATCTCTCTGGGTTGATACGCCTTCGTTGACCTTGGATAGCCAGTCCCAGACTAGCTTCGACGTTTCCAGAGCAATCACACGGCCATACTGTCCTTTGGTCAGATGACCACAGATGATGTTCTTTGAAGTAGAGTCCAGTTGAATGAACTTCTTGACATCAATAGGGGTGACACCTTCACCAGTTTTGGGAACGCCGTTCTTGACGACATACCAGAGGTCGACATCAATGGCTTCAAGATGCATACGCATCTTATTCTTCCAGTAGGGATATTCAGTTCCATCAAACACGAGGCAAGCAGCGGAGACTTTGATTATCCCTGCAGTCGACATAGCTAAAACTCCAGGTGGTTAAACCGAATCACACAGAACAAGGGAGTACCTTGCTCTGATACCAATTGAAAGTGCTAGTATCGACTAGAGGGGGGGTGAATAGGCGATTTTTGTGAAAGTCTTCAAAACTTGGAAGTTTTGAAGACAAACAATATAAATGACCTAGTTGATATGTAGCAGAAGATAAACTACCATAAGCAAGCCATAGTCAAGTATGCAATGATGTGAAAGTACAAGACTAATAGCAGCTAAGTAGTAAGGATAAGGATGGAAGATAGTATGAAGCCAATCAACAGTAGTAGTCAAGCAATGAAGTCAAACGGATGCGACAGATAGGCAATGACTTCACGAAGACAAACTTAAGTAAAGGAGGGGATAGGATAGAACCAGTCACTTGTTGAAGACACAGGATTTGTTGGACCAGTTCCAGTTGTTGTGACAACTGTACGTCTGGTTAGGGAGGCTGAGATTCAACTCAGAAGACCGCGTCTTCACCTTATTCCCCTTGAGCTAAGGACACCCAGTCCTCGCCCAATCACTCTGGCAAGTCTTCAAGGTAGACTTACAAACCTTCACAGACTTCGTTCACCGGCAATCCACAATGACTCTTGGATGCTCAGAACGCGACGCCTAACCGGCTGGAGGATTCACAGTCCTCAAGTGTAATAAGTCTTCAGGTTACACAGACAGGAAGACTTCAGTGATGCCTAACACTCTTTGGCTCTGGGTGTTTGGGCTTTGTCCTCGCAAGGATTTCTCTCTCTCAAAGGCTTCGAGGTGGGTTGCTCTCAAACGACAAAAGCCGTGCACAAACTCTGAGCAGCCACCAATTTATGGTGTAGGGGGTGGGCTATTTATAGCCACAAGGCAACCTGACCTGATATGTCTGAAATGACCCTGGGTCACTAAGGAACTGACATGTGTTCCAACGGTCAGATTTCAAACACACACGGCAACTTTACTTGGGCTACAAGCAAAGCTGACTCATCCAGCTCTGGATAAGATTTGCTCTTATTGTCTTCGTTCGAAGACATAGGATTTGGGTTGAGCATCACTTCAGTCACTCTAACTAAGTTCACTTGGACCCCACTTAACAGTACGGTGGTTCCTATGACTCAACAAAGAAGAAAAGGAAACAACGAAACCACACAGTCTTCGCGCTCCATAGTCTTCACGCAATGTCTTCTCATGTCATAGTCTTCAATATGAATATCTTCTCATACCACCATTGTCTTCAATGTCTTCATACATTTTTAGGGGTCATCTCCGGTAGGTAAACCGAATCAATGAGGGACACTACCTGCGTTATCCTGCAATTCTCACAAATGCATTAGTCCCTCAACCAACTTTGTCATCAATACTCCAAAACCAACTAGGCGTGGCACTAGATGCACTTACAAACTACAAATCTAAAACAACAAGACTAAGGACAGGCATAAGCGCGAGCAACACGAATGCAGACTTTCATGCATCTTCATCCGCGAAGTTGCAGTGGTAGTAGGGGTCAGCCTCCTGCTCTTTTGAAATATCCCAACCTCTCACGATGTTGTCGATTGTCTTCCATGACTTGTACGTTGCGTACGCATCTATTCCTGCGTACATGATGAGGTTGTCTGGCAGCGGGCTGGTCCCGCACAGTTTGTGGTCTGCCCTGTTCATCTTCTTCTTCATGCCTTCGTAGAATGGGTGGATAACGCCGCCTGCAACATCAGCCAAGGAGTCGTAGTATTTTTTGGTCTTTGGATCTTTCCACTTGCGCTGCATGTCGATGAAGTTGTTGGGGTTGATTTCCAAACCAGACTTCCCCAGCATCCGCTTGTCACCTCCAATGCTGAAATCGACAAATGTGTACAATTTCTCCTCCTGCAGGAAGTCTTGAGGCGCTTGGGCCTGCAAGGGGGGAGACAAACATTTAAAGATTATTCTTCTATTTTGAGGATTTAATTCTTCTGCTTTTTTTATTTTACAGGTGATAATCCATGAGGTAGATGCTTATATATTATGAGCCATGCATGAATGTAGTTCAGAAACTAGTACACAAAGTCCTGAAATTAAATTCAACTACACCGTGTTATTTTTTCTTTTTTGCTATCTTCGTTGCTTCACCAAATGCTTCACCAAACTAGAGAATCATTTCACCAGAGTCAATGATATATGCGCTACTTGATTCAAGTTTAGTTTTCTTTTTTGTTGAATAAAAGACCTATACGAGTGCTTGATACATCTTTGTGCATTAATTCTATATCAAGTTTCAAAAATTAGTTTGAGAAACAAGTGCATCAAGATATGGACCTATACCACTTCACCAAAGATCATTTAATACATCAATTCTATAAAATATACTAGTGCATCAAGATCAGAATCTATGCTAGTACATCAAGGTCAGAAATTAATTTGGTGCATAAAGTTCAGAATGCTATAAACTTTTTTTCAGATGCTAATCTGGTGAAACAATCCACTTCACAGTTTCAGAAATGCATGTAACTTGAGAAACATGTACTCGTGCATCCACTTCATAGACTATAGTAGTTCATCTAGTTGGGAAACAAGTTTTAATTAAGTTTTTAGTGAGTAGTACTGGTACAACAGATGAATGAACAGTGGTATGGGTTACCATTTTGTGGCTGCTACGATGTGGTATACCAAGCAGAGTTCCTCGACGCACAACTGCAGGACTGTCGCCATCTGTGGAGGTTCTTCTTCGTCGGTGTACTCCACATCAACTCCGATGAAGCTCGGATACAAGCCGCCGCCCTTCATCCTGAGCCTGCTCATCACCTCGTCGGCCTTGTCTGGTATGCTGGTGAAGACGATCTCCAGCGTCTCCTTGCCATGGAGCTTAACCCCTTTGAGTGTTTTGGTGTACTCGTGCTTCTCGCCGGGGACGTGAATGTCGATGAGGTTGCTGCTCTTGTTCGAAGTCTCGCCATGGTGACGCTTGGCGGACGGTTCCTCCGCCATTGCCTTCCTCCGGCGACTGTGGGCTTGGGAGAGAGAAGTTTGTGGTTTGTGTGCAGTGGAGATGGAAGCAAAAATGGTGGTTCTGTGAATGAGGCAGAGATGGAAGACAATGGGGTATTTTGCAGTGCGTCGATGGTGGTGTGTTGGAGGCGGTTCGTCGGGGGCGTGGGTGTAGTGGTCGTGGGGGTCGCTGTTTGTAGTGCGTCGTGGCAACCGCCCTGTGGGTGGCGCGGGTGGTGGCCTGGAAGACCTAACCGTCCAAGACAATTTTTTTTACTGCTGCACTGATTAGTCTTGTCAAGCTGTACTTACGATCTGCTAAATCCCAAATGCATGTCTCTGCGGTGGTGATGATGGCATTTTGCACTATTTAGGTGACGTATGGATCTGTGATGTTTTTTCGTGTGGATATTTAAGTATTTTTTTTCTATTGAAGTCTTTATACACTAGTTTATGTCAAAACATTTTTTCAATGCCCTGTGAGTTGTTGCTCAAAACTTGTACTTATTTTATTTTCATCTGTACCAACCTAAGTTAGGCTTTTATAGTTTTTGTATTCTCATTTTAGTGCACTTATATTTTAGTACTGTGTGAACTGAATTGTATTTTCATACAGCGCACGGGTTTGAAATTTGATGTCACAGTGGTGCGAGTGGCCTGACTGATCCTACTGTTTTAGTACTGATGTCGTATGTATGTTTGAACTGATTTTTTTATAACTTAGGTTGGGGTGGGGGTTTGAGATTATTTTACGACCAGATCGTTCGTTGAGGTGTGGACAGATTTTATATAAATAAGAAATTTAGCAGAATTGACAAATAAATTCTATTTGAACTTTTTGAATTTTAGTAGTTGAACTTGTCAGATTTTATATAAATAGGAAATTTAGCATAATTGACAAACATTATATGTTTGAACTTTTAGAGTTTTAGTAGGTGAACTTGAAAGTAATATTTTAATTCGGTTTTTAAATAATGTTTGAACTTTTTGATTTTTAGTAGTTGAACTTGTCAGATTTTATATAAATAGGAAATTTGGCATAATTGACAAACATTATATGTTTGAACTTTTAGAGTTTTAGTAGGTGAACTTCAAAGTAATATTTTAATTCGGTTTTTTAAACAATGTTTGAACTTTTTGATTTTTAGTAGTTGAACTTGTCAGATTTTATATAAATAAGAAATTTAGCATAATTGACAAACATTATATGTTTAAACTTTTAGAGTTTTAGTAGGTGAACTTGAAAGTAATATTTTAATTTGGTTTTTTAAATAATGTTTGAACTTTTAGAGTTTTAGTTGTTGAACTTGTCAGTTTTTCTATAAATAAGAAATTTAGCATAATTGACAAACATTATAGGTTTGAACTTTTTGAGTGTTAGTAATTGAACTTGAAAGTAGTATTTAATGCGGGTTTTTTAAATTATGTACATTTAACAGATAGGCTACTAAGTTCTGTTCTTTTTAGAGTTTCATTGTTTTTGTGTCATACTTTTTCCTTTTTAGGTTAATTGACAAACATTTTTCTTGTAGTTTATATTTATTTTGTCCCGCCCTCTGGTTACCTGGGCCTGGGCTTATTGGTGGGGTGTTTTGTTGACGATGCAGGCTATTGGGTCGTTTTCCGGCCCAGATAGCTCGTCCGCACAGCTATGCAGTGCGTCATGCGCGTGCGCTCTGGGTTTAGTCCCACCTTTCTAGTCGAGGGGGCTCCAGACCTGTTTATAAGCGCAACCGAGGGTCACCAGTCGAACTCCTTCGAACACTTACCTGAGCGCTTATACACGACGCTCTCTCTCTCTCTTGACCTATGGGCCCTGGTCGGTGGGTCCTGTGTTGTGCGGATTACTAGGGATTCACCCATGGGCTCGAGTTCAAGTATCTAGCATTGTCAGGGCCTGCGCCTGACATTGGGCGGTCAATTTTTTTTTGTTTGTTTGAATCTAGTACTTGACTCTACCAGTGACTTGGACTGATACTTTTTGTTCTAGTTCTTTGTCAGTTTTATGTGAGTGTAATTTTTTTCATTTGAGTTTTTTGCCTTCTTTTTTGTGTTTGTTTTTGTGATTATTCTCAAGCGTCTTCTGGTGTCATTTTCAGAACTATGGTACTTGCGTGTACACTGAGTTGTACTGATAGTGCATTCATAGTAGTGCCTAAGGACTAATGCTTCTTTGTATTTTTTATTGTAGTAAGTATGTACTGTCCGATCAAGTGTACCTAGTTGTACTGACATGGAGCAACGTTGTGTGATTAGTTGCATCAAGTGCCTACTTTTCAATTGTGGAATGATGGATTAACAACATACGAAGCTACCAAACCAAACTTATATAATGAGATAAGCAAAACATTGTACTTGATGACATAACTAAACTTGTTCAAACATGACAAGCATGACATAATAATACTGGTTCAACCCAACAAGAGCAAATTACTAATTTGAAACAACAAAATAAAAGGCAAGCACAAGCGGAAGTAAAACAAAGGCAGACTCTGATGTATCTTCATCCCGTAAAGGGGCAATAGGGGCGGTCGTAGAAGTTTTCAGCCTCCCGCTCTTTCGCATATTCCGAACCATCTATGATGTAGTCGATCATGAACCATGACTTGTACGCAGCGTACGCATCTACTCCTGCGTACTCAATGAGGTTGTCTGGCAGCTCGCTGGTCCCCCATAGTTTGTAGTCTTCCTGCGTGTTGATCTTGTTCTTCATGCCTTTGTAGAATGGGTGGATGATGCTGGCTGCAACATCAGTCAAGGAGTCGTACTCTTTTTCGGTGTATGGAACTCTCCACTTTGCGCTGAATGTCGATGAACTTGTTGGGGTTGATCTCCATACCGGACAACTTCAGCTTCTCTTTGTCACTTTCAATGCTGAAACCGGCAAATGTGAACAACTTCTCATGCTGCAGCATCTCGGTCAGGCGCTTGGGCCTGCAAGCGCAGAGACATTTTGAATATTAGCAATACTTTGATGTTTAAATTATTCATTTTTGTTTTGTTTTACAAGCGATGAATCCACGAAGTAGTTTTTTATGTAGGATAAACAATGGATGAATGTACTTCAAAAACTAGTAAAGAAAGTTCTGAAATTAAATTAAGTACATCATATTATTCTTCTTCTTGGATTGTACATAGTTTCAGTCAATGTTGTATGTTCTGCATTGGTACTAGTTTAGTCTACTTTTGTTGAAATAGGATAACACAGAACCAGTGCTTCACCAAGTCCTTAGTTTATTTTCTTATGAAAATAACATTAGATCAAATTCAGAAAATACTTCACTACATCAAGTTTAGAAACATCTTTTTAATACATCAAGTACATAGACTACTCTATTGGATCAACTTTAGAAACTACACTAGTCGATCAACTTCAGAATTTAATCTTCCGCAAGATTTTCCAAACAGTAATCCAGTGCATCAGGTTCAAAAATACATTTATAGTATATCTACTTGAGAAAATGCAGTAGTGCATCCACTTTTCACAAACCACACTACTACATCTAGTTGGGAAACAAATCTGAATAAATTTTCAGGATACGGTACTAATAAAACAGATAAACCATATGCAGGGCAAATGAGTAGGATTGCTCACCATTTTGTGACCGCTGCGATGTGGTACACCAAGCAGAGTTCGTCGATGCACAACTGCAGGACTGCTGCCATCTGGGGAGGTTCATCTTCGTTGGTGTAGTGCACACCAACACCGACGATCCTACGAGTCGTGCCACCAAGCTTCCTCCAGAGCCTGGAGATCACCTCGTCGGCCTTTTCTGGTACGCTGCTGCAGACGATCTCCAGCGTCTCGTTGCCGTGGAGCTCAACCCCTTTGAGGGTTGTTGTGTACTCGCGCTTCTCGCCGGGGACGTTAATGTCGACGAGGTTCCTGCTCTTGTCCGACGTCTCGGCATGATGACGCTTGGCGGATGGTTCCTCCGCCATTGCCTTCCTCCAGCGACTGTGGGCTTTGGAGAGAGAAGTTTTTGGTTTGTGTGTAGTGGAAATGGAAGCGGCAATGGTGGTTTGTGGGAACGAGGGAGAGATGGAAGAGAATGGTCTTTTTTGCAGTGCATGGACGGGGATTTGTGGGAGGCGGTTCGTTTGGGGGCGTGTGTGTAGTGGGTGTTGTGGCATGGGGTCACCGTTTGCCGTCCCTTTGTGGCAACTGCTCAGTGATTGGCGCGGGTGGAGGCGTGGAAGAACTAACCGTCCAAGTTAAATGATTTTTACTGTTGAACTGACTAGTCTTGTCAAGCTGTTCTTATGACCTGCCAAATCCCACTTGCACGTCTCTGCGGTGGTGATGATGGCATTTTACTGTGGCATCGATTCGTATAGTCAAGCTGTACTTATCAGCTGCTTATCCCACTTGCACGTGTCATCGTCGGTGTTGATGGAGGTCTGATCTTCTCTACTGTTGTACTCGGACTGGTGATTGAAGTGTAATTGAACGTACCAAATACCAGTGAGACTATGTGTGGTGCTAATGTTTTTTTAAAACAATTTTCGTATTTTTTAAAGGATTGTTTATATCAAGATAATCTGTGAGTATTTTTTATAGATAAATTAGATTTTCACTAGTATAGGATGTATTATATTTGCATTTTGCTTGAGGTAATTATTTTTATGTACTGATGGTCTTTCTGAATTGGGACTGGCAGAAGCAGGCATAGCTTTGTTTTTTCAAAACGATGTTTTTTTTGAGTCGTTCACTGGTCTGTTTGTTTTACCATGCCTTTTGTACTACCGACTGAGAATTATCAGTACTGATGTACTACAAGAGTTTAAATTTTTCCTTGACATTTTTTTTGCTGGGTTACTAGTTGACAGTAGCGTTTTGCTTCAGATATATCCAGATAAGTTTTTTCAGATTTATTTGTGACTGCATTCAAAAGGATTATCAAATGGTTTAAATAATAATGTCACTACTTCAGCGGGCACAAATCAGAAATTATATCAGTACTGATGTGTACTCTGCCTTGTACTGACGATTGAGAGTGATCAGTACTGATGTACTACAAGAGTTTAAATTTTTCCTTGACATATTTTTTTGCTGAGTTACTGGTTGACAGTAGCGTTTTGCGTCAGATATATCCAGATAAGTTTTTTCAAACGTTTTTGTGACTGCATTCAAAATGATTATCAAATGGTTTACATAATAATGTCACTGCTCCAGCGGGCACAAATCAGAAATTATATCAGTACTGATGTGTACTCTGCCTTGTACTGACGACTAAGAGTTATCAGTACTGATGTAATACAAGAGTTTAAATTTTTCCTTGACATATTTTTTTGCTGAGTTACTGGTTGACAGTAGCGTTTTGCGTCAAATATATCCAGATAAGTTTTTTCAAACGTATTTGTGACTGCATTCAAAATGATTATCAAATGGTTTACATAATAATGTCACTGCTCCAGCGGGCACAAATCAGAATCTAAAAAATAACTTTAGTTCTGATCGAGAAATCGACGATAAAGCTAAATAAGTTTTGGTAACGACAGTGTTTCTGAAATGCTTCCTCATTCTGTGCTGATGCAACTGAGACTACAAGGATATTTTTAGTTGACGCAGTAGGATAACCACTATGTATTGTTCAGTCTTGAGCTTCTCCTAACTGTCCCCGAATGTTGTGCCTTGCTGGCGCTCTTTCCAGGTTGAGCCTTGGCACTATAATAATCGTCAGTTTCAGTTTCCTCGCCCCCGACACTGTCATCTTCATTGTCTTTGTCCGATTGGCCGTCATTCTCGTCAAACTCTTCTTCTTCATCGTCTTCATTTGATTGCTTGGAACTCTGTACCTTGCCCTGTTTCTGTTCAGCTCCACTGACCTCCTTGCCCACTTTGCACGTGCGGGCATTATGTCCGTCAGTTCCGCCACACTTGCGGCAAGTGTAGTTGTTACGTGTGTTGTCTCCATTGGTAGAAAGCCGGGTGGCTCCAACCTGCTTGTTCTTGTCGACAGTGGCATCTGTGCAGAGTGGGCATGTGCGGTAGTTATGGTTGCTCACACAGTTGCAGAATCTGCATGCCCTTATCCTGAGGGGTTTGCCATCCGGGCCAAATTCCACACGCTTGATGGGGCGTGGTGGCTTTTTGGCTGCTGCTTGCGTCTTGCTCTTCCTCCCCTTTGTGTTTGAGAATATGGGGGGTTTAATCACCCTTTCCTGCTGCTGCTGGTAGGATGTGCTATTGTCATGTCGTTCGCCTACAGCACCATCAAGCTCATGATCTCACATGTGAGCTTGTGGGTGCTCTTGAGTGTGCACATGGGCAAGCTCTGGTTGCTGCTGCTCCTCTTCCTCGTTGTCAAACGGGTCAATAGCTCCCAGATGGTTCATCTCGGGTAACATTGTAGCAATATCCTGCTCAATGGCTTCATTGTCCGCGACACCTCCATTTTCAGCAGAATGCACGGCGTCGAGTTCTTGTTCAAGTTTTTCCATGATGACCCGCGACCTTGCCATTTGCTCTTGGCTTCTCAAGCTTTTTCTATGCACCCTCATGTTCAGCGTCAGCAGTGAGCTTTCAATGCAGTATTGGGATGCCTTGTTTGATGCTATTGTCCTCAAGTCATTTCTGTCAAATGTTGGCTGGATGTTGTTGGAAATATGCCCTAGAGGCAATAATAAATTAGTTATTATTATTATATTTCCTTGTTCATGATAATTGTTTATTATCCATGCTATAATTGTATTGATAGGAAACTCAGATACATGTGTGGATACATAGACAACACCATGTCCCTAGTAAGCCTCTAGATGACTAGCTCGTTGATCAATAGATGGTTATGGTTTCCTGACCATGGACATTGGATGTCGTTGATAACGGGATCACATCATTAGGAGAATGATGTGATGGACAAAACCCAATCCTAAGCCTAGCACAAAGATCGTGTAGTTCGTATGCTAAAGCTTTTCTAATGTCAAGTATCATTTCCTTAGACCATGAGATTGTGCAACTCCCAGATACCGTAGGAATGCTTTGGGTGTACCAAACGTCACAACGTAACTGGGTGGCTATAAAGGTGCACTATGGGTATCTCCGAAAGTGTCTGTTGGGTTGGCAAGAATCGAGACTGGGATTTGTCACTCCATGTGACGGAGAGGTATCTCTGGGCCCACTCGGTAGGACAACATCATAATGTGCACAATGTGACCAAGGGGTTGATCACGGGATGATGTGTTACGGAACGAGTAAAGAGACTTGCCGGTAACGAGATTGAACAAGGTATCGGGATACCAACGATCGAATCTCAGGCAAGTACTATACCGGTAGACAAAGGGAATTGTATACGGGATTGCTTGAATCCTTGACATCGTGGTTTATCCGATGAGATCATCGTGGAACATGTGGGAGCCAACATGGGTATCCAGATCCCACTGTTGGTTATTGGCCAGAGAGCTGTCTCGGACATGTCTGCATGATTCCCGAACCCGTAGGGTCTACACACTTAAGGTTCGGTGACGCTAGAGTTGTTGTGGGAATTAGTGTGCAGTTACCGAATGTTGTTCAGAGTCCCGGATGAGATCCCGGACGTCATGAGGAGTTCCGGAATGGTTCGGAGGTAAAGATTTATATATGGGAAGTCCTATTTTGGCCACTGGAAAATGTTCGAGATTTTTCGGTATTGTACCGGGAAGGTTCTAGAAGGTTCCGGAGTGGGGCCCACCTGCATGGGGGGACCCACATGAACGTGGGTAGTGCTGGCAAGGCCCCACACCCCTGGTCAAGGTGCACCAAGATCCCCCCTTAGAAGGAATAAGATCATATCCCGAAGGGATAAGATCAAGATCCCTAAAAAAGGGGGATAACAATCGGTGGGGAAGGAAATGATGGGATTTCTTTCCTCCCACCTTTGCCAACGCCCCAATGGACTTGGAGGGCAAGAAACCAGCCCCCTCCACCCCTATATATAGTGGGGAGGCGCATGGGAGCTTCGCCCTTGCCCCTGGCACAGCCCTCTCCCTCCCCAACACCTCCTCCTCCTCCGTAGTGCTTGGCAAAGCTCTGCCGGAGAACTGCAAGCTCCACCACCACGCCGTCGTGCTGCCAGAGCTCTCCCTCAACTTCTCCTCTCCCCTTGCTGGATCAAGAAGGAGGAGACGTCCCCGGGCTGTACGTGTGTTGAACGCGGAGGCGCCGTTCGTTCGGCGCTAGATCGGATCTTCCGCGATTTGAATCGCCGCGAGTACGACTCCATCAACCACGTTCTTGTAACGCTTCCGCTTAGTGATCTTTAATGGTATGAAGATGCACTCCCCTCTCTCTTGTTGCTAGTATCTCCATAGATTGATCTTGGTGATGCGTAGAAAATTTTGAATTTCTGCTACGTTCCCCAACAGTGGCATCATGAGCTAGGTTTATGCGTACTTTCTATGCACGAGTAGAACACAAGTTGTTGTGGGCGTTGATTTTTATTCAATATGATTACCGTTACTAGTCCAATCTTTTTTTGACAGTATTGTGGGATGATGCAGCCCGGACCAACCTTACACATACACTTACGTGAGACAGGTTCCACCGACTGACATGCACTTGTTGCATAAGGTGGCTAGCGGGTGCCAGTCTCTCCCACTTTAGTCGGATCGGATTCGATGAAAAGGGTCCCTATGAAGGGTAAATAGCAATTGACATATCACGTTGTGGTTTTTGCGTAGGTAAGAAAGGTTCTTGCTAGAAACCCATAGCAGCCACGTCAAACATGCAAACAACAATTAGAGGATGTCTAACTTGTTTTTGCAGGGTATGCTACGTGATGTGATATGGCCAAAAGAATGTGATGAATGATATGTGATGTATGAGATTGATCATGTTCTTGTAATAGGAATCACGACTTGCATGTCAATGAGTATGACAACCGGCAGGAGCCATAGGAGTTGTCTTAATTTATTGTATGACCTACGTGTCAATGAACAACGCCTTGTAATTGCTTTACTTTGTTGCTAAACCGGTAGCCATAGTAGTAGAAGTAATAGTTGGCGAGACAACTTCATGGAGACACGGTGATGGAGATCATGATGATGGAGAGCATGGTGTCATGCCGGTGACGATGATGATCATGGAGCCCCAAAGATGGAGATCAAAAGGAGCAAAATGATATTGGCCATATAATGTCACTTTTTGATTGCATGTGATGTTTATCATGTTTATGCATCTTATTTGCTTAGAACCACGGTAGTAAATAAGATGATCCCTCATTAAAATTTCAAGAAAGTGTTCCCCCTAACTGTGCACCGTTGCGAAAGTTTGTTGTTTTGAAGCACCACGTGATGATCGGGTGTGATAGATTCTAACATTCACATACAATGGGTGTAAGACAGAATTACACACGCGAAACACTTAGGTTGACTTGACGAGCCTAGCATGTACAGACATGGCCTTGGAACACAACAGACCGAAATGTCAAGCATGAGTCGTATGGTAGATATGATCAACATGAAGATGTTCACCGATGATGACTAGTCTGTCTCACGTGATGATCGGACACGGCCTAGTTGACTCAGATCATGTAATCACTTAGATGACTAGAGGGATGTCTATCTGAGTGGGAGTTCATAAGATGAACTTAATTATCCTGAACATAGTCAAAAGGTCTTTGCAAATTATGTCGTAAGCTCTCGCTTTAGTTCTAATATTTAGATATGTTCCTAGAGAAAATTCAGTTGAAAGTTGATAGTAGCGATTACGCGGACTAGGTCCGTAAACTGAGGATTGTCCTCGTTGCTTCGTAGAAGGCTTATGTCCTTAATGCACTGCTCAGTGTGCCGAACCTCGAACGTCGTCTGTGGATGTTGCGAACATCTGACATACATGTTTTGATAACTACGTGATAGTTCACTTAAACGGTTTAGAGTTGAGGCACCAAAGACAATTTCGAAACATCGCAGAACATATGAGATGTTTCGAGGGCTGAAATTGGGATTTCAAGCTCGTGCCCACGTCAAGAGGTATAAGACCTCCGACGATTTTCTTAGCCTGCAAACTAAGGGAGAAAAGCTCAATCGTTGAGCTTGTGCTCAGATTGTTTGAGTATAACAATCACTTGAATCGAGTGGGAGTTGATCTTCCAGATGAGATAGTGATGTTTCTCCAAAGTCATTGCCACCAAGCTACTAGAGCTTCATGATGAACTATAACATATCAGGGATAGATATGATGATCCTTGAGATGTTCACAATGTTTGACACCGCGAAAGTAGAAATCAAGAAGGAGCATCAATTGTTGATGGTTAGTGAAACCACTAGTTTCAAGAAGGGCAAGGGCAAGAAGGGATACTTCATGAAACGGCAAATCAGCTGCTTCTCTAGTGGAGAAACCTGAGGTTGAACCCAAACCCGAGACTAAGTGCTTCTGTAATAAGGGGAACAGTCACTAAAGCAGAATTCCCTAGATACTTGGTAGATGAGAAGGCTGGCAAGGTCGATAGAAGTATATTGGATATACATTATGTTAATGTGTACTCTACTAGTACTCCTAGTAGCACCAGGGTATTAGATACCGGTTCGGTTGCTAAGTGTTAGTAACTCGAAATAAAAGGCTGCGGAGTAGACGGAGACTAGCTAAAGGTGAGCTGGCGTTATGTGTTGGAAGTTTTCCAAGCTTGATGTGATCAAGCATCGCACGCTCCCTCTACCATCGAGATTGGTGTTAAACATAAATAATTGTTATTTGGTGTTTGCGTTGAGCATAGACATGATTGGATTATGTCTATCGCAATACCATTATTCATTTAAGGAGAATAATGGTTACTCTGTTTATTTGAATAATACCTTCAATGGTCTTACACCCAAAATGAATGGTTTATTGAATCTCGATCGTAGTGATACACATGTCAATGCAAAAAGATATAAGATAGTAATGATAGTACCACCTACTTGTGGCACTGCCATGTAAGTCATATTGGTATAAAACACATGAAGAAGCTCCATCTTTATGGATCTTTGGACTTACTCGTTTTTTGAAAAGTTTGAGACATGCGAACCATGTCTATTGGTGTATATGCATGAAGAAACTCCATGCAAATGGACCGTTTGGACTCACTTGATTTTGAATCACTTGAGACATGCAAATCATACCACATGGGCAAGATGACTGAAAGCCTCATTTTCAGTAAAATGGAACAAGAAAGCAACTTGTTGGAAGTAATACATTTTGATGTGTGCAGTCCAATGAGTGCTGAGGCACGCAGTGGATATCGTTATGTTCTTACTTCACAGATGATTTGAGTAGATACTGAGTATATTTACTTGATGAAACACAAGTCTGAATTGTTGAATGGTTCAAGTAATTTCAAAGTGAAGTTGAAGATCATCGTGACAAGAGGATAAAATGTCTATGATATGATCATAGAGATGAGTATCTGAGTTATGAGCTTTGGCACGCAATTAAGACATTGTGGAAATTGTTTCACAATTAATACCGTCTGGAACACCATAGTGTGATGGTGTGTCCGAACATCATAGTTGCACCCTATTGGATATGGTGCGTACCATGATGTCTCTTATTGAATTACCACTATCGTTCATGGGTTAGGCATTAGAGACAACCACACTCACTTTAAATAGGGCACCAATTCCGTTGAGACGACACCGTTTGAACTTTGGTTTGGAGAAACCTAAGTTGTCGTTTCTAAAAAGTTTGGGGCTGCAACGCTTATGTGAAAAAGTTTCAGGTTGATAAGCTCGAACCCAAAGCGGATAAAATGCATCTTCATAGGACACCCAAAACAGTTGGGTATACCTCCTAATTCAGATCCAAAAGCAATAGGGATTGTTTCTTGAATCGGGTCCTTCTCGAGGAAGAGTTTGTCTCGAAAATTGAGTGGGAGGATGGTGGAGACTTGATATGGTTACTGAACCGTCACTACAACTAGTGTGTAGCAGGGCACGGGAGGTTGTTCCTGTGGCACCTACACCAATTGAAGTGGAAGCTTATGATAGTAATCATGAAACTTCGGATCAAGTCACTACCAAACCTTGTATGTCGACAAGGATGCGCACTACTTCAGAGTGGTACTTAATCCTGTCTTGGAGGTCATGTTGCTAGTCAACAATGAACCTACGAGCTATGGAGAAGCGATGGTGGGCCCGTATTCTGACAAATGGTTAGAAGCCGTGAAATCCGAGATAGGATTCATGTATCAGAACAAAGTATGGACTTTGGTGGACTTTCCCGATGATCGGCAAGCCATTGAGATAAATGGATCTTTAAGAAGAAGACGGACGTGGACGGTAATGTTGCCGTCTATGAAGCTCGACTTGTGGCAAAGAGTCTTTTCACAAGTTCAAGGAGTTGACTACGATGAGATTTTCTCATCCGTAGCGATGCTTAAGTCCATCGGAATCATGTTAGCATTAGCTGCATTTATGAAATCTGGCAGATGGATGTCAAAGCAAATTTCCTTACAAGTTTTTGTAAGGAAAGGTTGTATGTGATACAATTAGAAAGGTTTTGTCAATCCTAAGGATGCTAAAAGGTATGCTAGCTCCAGCGATCCTTCCATGGACTAGAGCAAGCATCTCGGAGTCAGAATATGCGCTTTGATGGAATGATCAAAGATTTTGGGTTTGTACAAAGTTTATGAGAAACTTGTATTTCCAAAGAAGTGAGTGGGAGCACTATAGAATTTCTGATGAGTATATGTTGCTAACATATTGTTGATCAGAAATGTTGTAGAGTTTCTGAAAGCATATAGGGTTGTTTGAAAAGTATTTTTCAATAGAAAACCTGGATTAAGCTGCTTGAACATTGAGCATCAAGATCTATGAGGATAGATCAAAAATGCTTAATGGTACTTTCAAATGAGCACATACCTTGACATGATCTTGAAGGTGTTCAAGATGGATCAGTCAAATAAGGAGTTCTTGCCTGAGTTGTAAGTTATGAAGTTAAGACTTAAAGCTCGACCACGACAGAATAGAGAGAGAAAGGACGAAGGTCGTCCCCTATGCTTTAGACATAGCCTCTACAGTATGCAATGCTAAGTACCGCACCTGATGTGTGCCTTGCCATATGTCTGGCAAGAGGGTACAAAGGTGATCAAGGAGTGGATCACCAGACATCGGTCAAAATTGTCCTTGGAGTAATAAGGACATGTTTCTCGATTATGGAGGTGATAAAGAGTTCGGCGTAAAGGGTTACGTCGATGCAAGCTTTAACACCTATCCGAATGACTCTAAGTAGCAAACCGGATACGTATAGTGGAGCAACCATTTGGAATAGCTCCAAGTGGAGCGTGGAAGCAGCATTTACAATATGACCTAGAGATTTGCAAAGTACATACGGATCTGAATGTTGCAGACCCGTTGACTAAAACCTCCCTCACAAGCAAAACATGATCAATTCCCGGAACTCATTGAGTCTTAATCACATGATGATGTGAACTAGTTTAGTGACACTAGTAAACTCTTTGGATGTTGGTCACATGGCGATGTGACCTGTGAGTGTTAATCACATGGCGACGTGAACTAGATTATTGACTCTAGTGCAAGTGGGAGACTGTTGGAAATATGCCCTAGAGGCAATAATAAATTAGTTATTATTATTATTATATTTCCTTGTTCATGATAATCGTTTATTATCCATGCTATAATTGTATTGATAGGAACTCAGATACATGTGTGGATACATAGACAACACCATGTCCCTAGTAAGCCTCTAGATGACTAGCTTGTTGATCAATAGATGGTTACGGTTTCCTGACCATGGACATTGGATGTCGTTGATAACGGGATCACATCATTAGGAGAATGATGTGATGGACAAGACCCAATCCTAAGCCTAGCACAAAGATCGTGTAGTTCGTATGCTAAAGCTTTTCTAATGTCAAGTATCATTTCCTTAGACCATGAGTTTGTGCAACTCCCAGATATCGTAGGAATACTTTGGGTGTACCAAATGTCACAACGTAACTGGGTGGCTATAAATTTGCACTACGGGTATCTCCGAAAGTGTCTGTTGGGTTGGCACGAATCGAGACTGGGATTTGTCACTCCGTGTGACGAAGAGGTATCTTTGGGCCCACTCGGTAGGACATCATCATAATGTGCACAATGTGACCAAGGGGTTGATCACGGGATGATGTGTTACGGAACAAGTAAAGAGACTTGCCGGTAATGAGATTGAACAAGGTATCGGGATACTGACGATCGAATCTCGGGCAAGTACTATACCGATAGACAAAGGGATTGTATACGGGATTGCTTGAATCCTTGACATCGTGGTTCATCCGATGAGATCATCATGGAACATGTGGGAGCCAACATGGGTATCCAGATCCCGCTGTTGGTTATTGGCCAGAGAGCTGTCTCGGTCATGTCTGCATGATTCCCAAACCCGTAGGGTCTACACACTTAAGGTTCGGTGACGCTAGAGTTGTTATGGGAATTAGTGTGTAGTTACTGAATGTTGTTCGGAGTCCCGGATGAGATCCGGGACGTCACGAGGAGTTTCGGAATGGTCCGGAGGTAAAGATTTATATATGGGAAGTCCTATTTTGGCCACCGGAAAATGTTCGGGATTTTTCGGTATTGTACCGGGAAGGTTCTAGAAGGTTCCAGAGTGGGTCCCACCTGCATGGGGGGACCCACATGAACGTGGGTAGTGGGGGCAAGGCCCCACACCCCTGGTCAAGGTGCACCAAGATCCCCTCTTAGAAGAAATAAGATCATATCCCGAAGGGATAAGATCAAGATCCCTAAAAAGGGGGGATAACAATCGGTGGGGAAGGAAATGATGGGATTTCTTTCCTCCCGCCTTTGCCAACGCCTCAATGGACTTGGAGGGAAAGAAACCAGCCCCCTCCACCCCTATATATAGTGGGAAGGCGCATGGGAGCTTCACCCTTGCCCCTGGCGCAACCCTCTCCCTCCCCAACACCTCCTCCTCCTCCGTAGTGCTTGGCGAAGCTCTGTCGGAGAACCGCAAGCTCCACCACCACGCCGTCATGCTGCCGGAGCTCTCCCTCAACTTCTCCTCTCCCCTTGCTGGATCAAGAAGGAGGAGACGTCCCCGGGCTGTACGTGTGTTGAACGCGGAGGCGTCGTCCGTTCGGCGCTAGCTCGGATCTTCCACGATTTGAATCGCCGCGAGTACGACTCCATCAACCACGTTCTTGTAACGCTTCCGCTTAGCGATCTTCAAGGGTATGAAGATGCACTCCACTCTATCTCTCTCGTTGCTAGTATCTCCATAGATTGATCTTGGTGATGTGTAGAAAATTTTGAATTTCTGCTACGTTCCCCAACAGATGTTCGGGTGTTTGGTGTATCTCCCGAGGATGTATTTCTCTGGAACGCTGGCAGCGTTAATTGTCTGCATCATGCACAGTACATGCATGCAGAAAAGACCTGTATTTGTTTTTGGAAGAGGTGCATGTTTTTTGTCATTTCATTCGAAAAAAAACTTTGCAAAAAAGTAGTACAGTATGTAACATCTTTTTTGTAGTCCTCACCTGTGTGGTCCCATAGCCTGCACTCGCACTCATATGTTTCTCCCACGGGGTCTGCAACCACCTGGAACGCGTGCTGAGCCCACACAGACAGTTTTTGCGGGTGGTTGTAGCGCACTACGTACTTTGTGGGCTCTTCCGTCTCTGTCGCCGTGAATAGTGTGCTTAGTTTTAGCCTATCTAAAATCCCGCTGTACACAGCTCGTGTGTACAGCTTTGCCATCTGGGTGTCAAACCCATAGAAGGTCAGCGTGTTTTGTTCCTTCTACAGATGCAAGAATGATGACCAAATTGTTAGTTTTCTCGCAGCAAAAACTTCTAATAATTTTTTTACTTTAGTAAGCATGTAATTTTTTGTCTTATGACAAGTGATAGAGCTATACCCGGTTACCCATTGTCTCCTGGTTCTCTGTCTGCCTCCTGGTTTTGACACAGGAGTTTACCTGGCTGACAAACCGGTGTAGGTTATGTCTCTCATTTACGTAGTTCTTCTTGAGCACATAGTTCATGCTCTCACTTCGCTGTGTGGATGTCATTTTGGCGCAGAAAATTTCTTTGAAGTAGGCTGATATCCATTTCTCATGCTCGTTCCACATGCCCACCATTGTGGCATCATCGTGGAGGTTGTACTTATCCATGAGTCTTTTCCAGGCATCCTCAAACTCAGTTGGCATGAGGGGCCAGTTGAGAATTGATGTGAATTCATCCTTAAAGTCATCATGTAGGAAATACAGGTACGCGAGGTGTTCCATGTACTTCTTCATAATGTGCCAGCAGCATAGCTTATGTACTATGTTCTTGAAAACATCTGTGATCGCCAAAGCCATTGCCGGGCACTGGTCTGGTAATGAGAAAATAGACTCGGAGTGGTCAGCATATGGTTGTGCATATATACCAATAGAACTGACACAACATTTTTACTGTGTTACTTTCCTTTTCTCTCTTTGGATGGGGGGTGGTGGTTGGGGGTTGTCGGTGTCAAAACCGGCGGATCTCGGGTAGGGGGTCCCGAACTGTGCGTCTAGGCGGATGGTAACAGGAGACGAGGGACACGATGTTTTTACCCAGGTTCGGGCCCTCTCGATGGAGGTAAAACCCTACGTCCTGCTTGATTAATATTGATGGTATGGGTAGTACAAGTGTGGATCTACCACGAGATCAAGGAGGCTAAACCCTAGAAGCTAGCCTATGGTATGATTGTTGTAATGTATGTTGTCCTACGGACTAAAGCCCTCCGGTTTATATAGACACCGGAGGAGGCTAGGGTTACACAGAGTCGGTTACAATGGTAGGAGATCTACATATCTGTATCGCCAAGCTTGCCTTCCAGGCCAAGGAAAGTCCCATCCGGACACGGGACGGAGTCTTCAATCTTGTATCTTCGTAGTCTTGGAGTCCGGCGGACGATGATAGTCCGGCTGTCCGGACACCCCCTAGTCCAGGACTCCCTCAGTAGCCCCTGAACCAGGCTTCAATGACGATTAGTCCGGCGCGCATAATGTTCGGCATTGCAAGGCGGGTTCCTCCCTTGAATAATCCAGAGAAGATCATGAACACCAGGATAGTGTCCGGCTCTGCAAAATAAATTCCACATTCCACCGTAGAGAGAATAAAATGTACACCAGTTCAATCTGCTGACGTATTATGCGGCGTGACATCAAACCGCTACTAGGCTTTCACTTGAATCATTTTTTACTGTACCACCTCAGCACGTTTAGCGAAGCGGTTTCCTTGACACGTCTTGTCGAAGCAGAGATCGTGTTCCCCTTATTCCGGGATTCTCATCAATACGGTCGTGGGTAACCCAACCGTTCCCATCGCCACGCCTCCTCCATCGAAGGTGAATCCCAAACGGTCACGGAGGCGGCTCTTGGTATTTTTCCCCTTTATAAGAGGACCAAGGCTCTTTCTTTTTCTTCTTCAATCTCGCATCGAATCTCCTCCTCGCTCCCAGTTCCAACACCCAGAGCCTCAGATTCGAGCGCTTCGGATTCTCAACCATGTCCGGCTCCGACATCCAGGGCCGGTGGATGCCCTCCTCCATCACGGAGGAGGACATATTGAAGTTACGCAAGGCCAAGTACCTGGCCTACGAGGTTTCGCACAGGTTTCCCGCCCAAGGGCAGGTCGTGCCTGCTCCCGAGCCCGGTGAGTTTGTTGTCTTCGTATCCCACCTCCGTCGGGGTTTAGGCTTCCCGACGGATCCCTTCGTGAGAGGGCTCATGTTCTACTATGGGCTGGACTTTCACGACTTGGCTCCGGAGTCCATCCTCCATATCTCCGCATTCATTATCGTCTGCGAAGCCTTCCTCCGTGTCACTCCCCACTTCGGCCTATGGCTGAAGACCTTCAATGTGGAGCCGAAGATGATCGGGGGGCGTCAAGCGGAGTGCGGCGGGGCGGCCATAAGCAAAAAGGCCGATGCCCCATGGCCCGAGGGTTCCTTCCAAGAGGAACTCGGACTGTGGCAACAGGAGTGGTTCTATATCACCGCTCTGAAGGGAAGCAAGCAAAAGCCGCCGCCTTCCTTCCGCCCGGGACCTCCATGCCGACTGATGTCATGGGTCAACCAAGGGCTCAGTTGGGGGCCGTCCGAAGACGTGCCCTTATTGCAGGGCCGGATTCGAGACCTCCAGGCGAGGGAGATCAATTTAATTGTGGTGATGCAGGTTATGTTAATCAGGCATCTTTTGCCCTGCAAACGTCTTCCTCTCCGTCTATGGGAGTTCAACCCGGCGGGACCTCGGATTCTCCAACACTTCATGGGTGCGACAGCCATGGAGATATACAAGTTGTTCTTCGGACCGCAGGTGGCGTGTCCAGAATTGGCCGAGGACGCAGGCCTAAGCCGCAATCGCCCGGATACTCAGGTAAATAGCTCAGAGTCCGGACGCCCTGTTTATCTTCTTTTCTAGAGTTCGCCTCCTGACCCATTGCTCTTCACTGGAGTGGGTAGCACATTCGAGGCTGATAAGGTGTCCGGCCCCCCTCCCAGAGACCGCACTGGAGCCCGTGCTGGTCAGAATGTTGGAGGTCGCGCCCATGGAAGGGAGCGATGGGGAAAGTAGAGGAGCTATTATTTCGCCCAAAGGGGCGTCCGAAGAGAGGGGAATCAAAAACCCCTCCTTCCAGGGGGAGAAGAGGACCGCCTCCGAAGATCCAGAGGCCAAAGCGCCTAAACGGGGGAAGAGATCTTCCCCGGGGGGTCCGGCGTCCGGGGAGAATCCGGACGCACAATCATCGCCAAAGAATCAGCCCTCCAGCGAGCCATGAGTATGAAAAGGGAATTTCATCAGTAAGAAAATACCTCCATTTGTGCTTCCGTGGGTAACCAAAAATTTTATCTTGCAGTTCGGATTTGCAGCCTTCGCAGATGAGTTCGTCTTCGGGGGACCTTCTTCCGGAGATGATGGAGAGCGAAACGCCCCCGTCTGCTGCGCCATCAGATAAGGCAGACGAGCCTGAAGTATCGTCACGGAGGGTATCCCCGAGTCCGGAGGGGCCGGAGAGTTCAGCGCCCGCTAGTATCCGGCCGGGAGAACTGAAGAATCTGCTTGAGAGGGCGTCCATCTCAGAAGATCATCGTGCGTTGATGCACATGGTGATTGGAAGGATTTCATCCGCCGAGAGCGGATTGCGCAATGCCGCTATGAGTTTGCTGGCGGGGTTTGAGGTACGCGAGAATGACGCTCCTTTTATATTTTTTGACAGTTCTGCACATAAAAGTGTGCCCTGTATAGATAGTAGCCCCTGAGACTCGGTAGGTTGTCGAAAACGACAGCGTGCCGAGGATCGAAATCGTAAGTAATGAATGCCGCCGTTCCTATGCAGGTGGCGGATAGTCTGAGGGCTAGCCGGACTAGTGGGTTTGCCGAGTTAAATCGGCAACTTGACGTGGCGGATGCGGACATCGCACTTGTCAACCGGCGACTTGACGAGTCGCAAGGTAAATGAGTTCTCCGCAGTCGCTTTATTAAGGGGGTCGAAGCCCTCCTCTGATAAATTAAATGCTGTTGTACAGACGGTGCTGCTGCTGTGGAGAGCCTTCGGGCCGAACTTGCTCGAGCTAAGGAGCAAGCCCGAAGGAGTGACACGGCTGCCTCGAGGGCGGCCGAGGAGTTGAAAGCCGAAAGGGCTGCGCACTGCCTAAGCAGGGCAGAGGCGGCCGAATTGGCCATGAAAGTAAAAGATGCTGCCGACCGCAATGAGGCTCTTGAAAAGGAGCGCTTATCGGAGCGGGAAGACCTGAAGAAGGCCACCTCCGAAGCCAAGGATGCCCGCTCTGCAATGCGGGCCATGAAGGAGGAACTGCGCCAGGCCGGAGATATCGTGGCTGGCAAGCCTTTTCTGCTGCGTCGCGGGTTTATGGATCAAAACTATGCTCAATTTGAGCGGCTGTGGAGCCCGGAGGATCCGTATATGGACTTAGCTGCAAGTGCGGCTGATGCCGTTGAGCACTTCCGGAGCCAAAAGGATCACAAGACGGAAGAGCTATATTATTCTCAATTCCATAGTCCGGATCGCTTACTTTCGTTGACAGACCGGTTGGCCGAATGGGCCGAGCTAAATAGATTGTCCGGACTTGCCATGACTGACATCGTGGCCCATGTCTGGCCAGAGAGGCCCAAGGCGACGAGCTACTTCGGCTTACTGCAGCAATTCCTTGGAGCGGTGCTGCATATAAAGGAGATGAAGCGGTCGGCCTGCATCGAGGGCGCGCGGATGGCTCTTGCCCGTGTGAAGGCGCATTGTCCGGAGATGGATGCCACCGCTGTTGCCGCCCAGGGTTCGGATGAAAGCCGGCTCCCTGCCGAGCACTATTTCGGGGAAGTTATGCGTGGCGCTCGTGTAATAGAGTCGCAGTGCTCGAAAAATGTCACGTTCAAATGAATGTTTTAGCTTGTAAAGCGATGATTATGTTATAACTGCTTTTTATACTTGTGCGTCCCAAGTAGTAAAACTTCTCCTGTGCGGCCGTTTACGTATACATTTGTATAACTTGAAAGATTGCAGTCTTTGGCTTCAGCCCCCACGCAGAAGGTGCGGGGGTGTTCGCAAAAATAGCGCGTTTTCACACTTAATCCGACGTCTCGGTCCTGTTTAAGGAGGTGGTAGCGTAGCGAACGAGGCAATCCGGACTATAATGCTTTATCACTTTCACATAGCCAGTGGAGCTCGAGGGTGGGGCTACGATATAGCCCCTGGTGGAACCGCACTTCTCCGAATTCGGGGCGCGTGTGTGCCTGACCGGGAAACGGTCCTTCGTCAAAGCGGGGAATTCTAAACATTCCGGTAGTCGATCGAGTGGTTGACCAGTCTCTCGCTGTATCATGACAGTCAGTTTTCGGCTTTCTCTACTGAGGTGCTCGCCCAGCCGAACTGGGGCACAATCACAGTAGTTCTCCTGGGGCCGCATTAGCCGATGATACGAAACGTAAGGCAGCAAAACACAGGAGCCGGGCAAACCCAACATTTGACCAAAGACATGATTCGGAGCTGATGCATATAATGCCTAACTCGAGACGCCGAACACTCCCTGAGGTGTTCGGTCTTTATAATAGTGGGCGGAACAATGCCCTAAGCCCCTAGTGTCCAGGTACGGGCATGGTCTTCTGACGCGGCCGATGCCAAAGCGTCAGGCTCCGCTTTGGCTATAGGAAGAAACCAAGGGATAATAACAACAAGAGACAGTGAAAAAGGTTTACGCAGGGTCTTAATCTGAAAAGAATCCCCACAACGGGTCCCTACTGCACGTCTGCGCCTGTGTCTCCGTTGCGCCGTTATCCTGGACGGGTATGCACGTTGTTCATCTGTAAAAAGAGAGGAACGCTTAGTTTGAAAACAATTCATGCGAAAAATATGTGTAAAAGAAGGAATATGAATAAGTAAGGCGGGGTTTGTATGAACCCGCGGTTGTTTGTGCGCACAGCCCCCTGTGAAGAGGTATGCGGCTAGGGAGCCCCTAGCCTGCTGAAGCCGGATTCGTCTATCCGAGTCCGGGGTCTTTAAGTGACCCTCGCACTGAAATGACGCCACGCGGACCGGGCATCTTGAGTGTAAGAGACGTGTAATGCGGTATGGCATTGAAGCGGACAAAAGCCTTTCATCCCAAGAGTGCTTGATATCCACTTTTAAATGGGACAATGTGAAAAATTAATTTTTCGCATCGAAAATTGTTCGGTGATCCGAACACGACTTCTAGTAATATGGAGCCTGTGCACTTGGCGTAAGGGCCTGGCGTCACTCCTTTGAAGGAAGTGCGGCTGTGTCGAATTTTGGTAGGGTCTATCCCCATCTTACGGATTGTGTTTGAATACAGCAGGTTTAAGTCGCTGCCTCCGTCCATTAGGACCGAAGTAAATTGTAGTCCTTCTATTATGGGATTCAATATCAGGGGAGTCCGTCCCGCGTTTCGAACGCTTCTGGAATAGTCTAGGTGGTCGAACGTGATTGGCTTTGATATCCAATCTCTATGGTCTGCTGGGTTGGACCGTGCGAGGCTCTTTTTAGGAAGTGCCGCGCTATTTTTCCGTATTATCACATGAAGTGAGTTTACTGCTTTGACCTCTTGTGGGAAAGTATTTTGGTTTCCGGTGCTCTGCTGGTGGGGTTTATCGTCTTCGCTCGACGCGTCGAGCCCCTTGTGTTCGGCGTTTAGGCTGCTGGACTGTTTGAAAACCCAAGAATCCCTGTGGGTGTGGTTTGCAGGCCTTCCGGGGGTACTGTGGATTTGACATATCCGACCCAAAATCTTGTTTAAGTTGGACAGCTCATCGCCGTCATCCTTAAGAGGCGTTGTTTTGTTGTTTGGCCGCGAGTGTTTGAATCCGGCGTTGACTGCCGTGCTCTTTGGGCTTTTCTCTTTATTCCGGTGTTGTTCTTTTCTGCGCCGTGATTTTCCGTTTCCATCCCTTATTACGGATGTACTTGGGTCGCTGGTGCTGCATCTTGCTAGCCAGTTGTCCTCTCCCGCACAGAAGCGGGTCATGAGGCTTGTAAGTGCAGACATTGTCCTCGGTTTCTCTTGACCAAGGTGCCTGGCAAGCCATTCGTCTCGGACATTGTGCTTAAAAGCTGCTAAGGTTTCGGCGTCCGGACAGTCGACTATTTGGTTCATTTTGCTAAGAAACCTGTTCCAGAATTTCCGCGCTGACTCTCCAGGCTGTTGAGTTATATGACTTAGATCATCTGCGTCCGGAGGGCGGACATAAGTCCCTTGAAAATTTGCTCTAAACGCATCCTCGAGCTCTTCCCAACTTCCCATGGTGTTTTCTGGGAGGCTTTTAAGCCAATGACAGGCTGGCCCATTGAGCTTGAGGGGTAGGTATTTTATGGTGTGGAGATCATCTCCTCTGGCCATGTGTATATGTAGTATATAATCTTCTATCCAGACTCCAGGGTCTGTTGTTCCATCATAGGCCTCTATGTTTATGGGTTTAAATCCTGCTGGGAATTCATGATCCAGGACTTCATTGGTGAAACATAGTGGGTGTGCGGCGCCCCTGTATTTGGGTGTGCCACTATCTTCGGACACTTGACGTGTTGCCTTGCTTCCTGGGGCCTTCTTCTTTGGCCCGTAGATGGACCTGGCTGGGCCATCTGTCTTTCCAGGTTCATTAGTTGGTTTATGTGCGGCGCCGCTTTCAGAATTTGGCCTATCATCTGGCCGTCTATCCAACCAGGCAGCCTCTTTATTTTTTGACGGTGGAGGCTCTATGGCCTCCTCGTCGAATTTTGGCAGCAGCTTACGCTTCGGGTAGCTCTTTGATTGGTGGCCATTGCCGTATTTATCTGCGGTGTTGAGCACTTTGCTCCATCTCATTCTGAGTGTGTCTTCCGCTGTTTTGAGCCTCCGCTTTTCCTTCTTCAGGCTTCTTGCAGTGCTGACGAGTCTTTTGCGAAGGTTCTTGCTCTCCGGTGGTGTGTCCGACATGAGATTGTCCGGACTGTCGTTTTCGCCGGGCCTGGACTGATTATCTGACTCGTCATGTTCGGACGGTTGCTTATCTGCATGTTCATCGTCCATTTGTGAGCCCTGCTGTATTACGGGCTCCTTTAGAGTGTTGTTGTTGTCGAGGCGGGACTTAGGGCGGCGTCTGCGCCGCCGTTTTGGTTGTTTATCGGTGGGGTTATCTTCTGCCGCGGCCCGTTGGTCCTCGTTATCGCTCTCCTTTGGGGTGTCCACCATGTATATGTCATGTGACGAGGTGGTCCTCCCATGCCTTATAGGCTCTGCTTCTTGTTCGTCTCCGGTATCGTCGTCTATTCCGTCGATGTCTTCGGAGTCATAGTCTAGCATGTCGGTTAGATCGTCGACAGTGGCTACAAAGTGGGTGGTGGGTGGGCTCTGAATTTCTTCGTCGTCCGTACCCCAACCATCCTGGCCATAGTCCGGCCAGGACTCTCCTGATAACGAGAGATGCTTTAGCGAATTTAGGATGTCGCCAAAGGGCGAGTGTTGGAAGATGTCCGCGGCGGTGAATTCCATAACTGGCGCCCAATCCGAATCGATTGGTAGGGGCGCGGGAGGTCCGGAGTCCGGCAAGGAGTCCGGCGCCTCGGAATCACGAATTTTGTAGGGGACAGGATTAGTGTTCGGCTCCATCGCCGTGGATGTTGAAGCCCCCAGGGCGGCGTCTATCCACCGGCCCTCGATTTGGGCGATCGGCTCCGGACTAATGGCCGAAGCGGATTCGTGTGCGGCCACCAAGGCACTGTTCGGCGGCAGAGCTAGATCATGCCCGTCGTCACAGTGTGGCGCGCTTGGCTGTGGCTCGAGTCCGTCGAAGATCAAGTCTCCGCAGACATCGGCCGTGAAGTTTAGGCTTCCGAATCTGACCTGACGGCCAGGGGCGTAGCTTTCGATCTGCTCCATATGGACAAGTAAATTAGCCCGCAGTGTGAAGCCGCCAAATATGAAGATCTGTCCGGGGAGAAAAGTCTCACCCTAGACAGCGTTGTTGGTTGAAGATGCCATCGGGCCTATCGGTGACGGCACAGAGGAACTCTCAATGAAAGCACCAATGTCGGTGTCAAAACCGGCGGATCTCGGGTAGGGGGTCCCGAACTGTGCGTCTAGGCGGATGGTAACAGGAGACGAGGGACACGATGTTTTTACCCAGGTTCGGGCCCTCTCGATGGAGGTAAAACCCTACGTCCTGCTTGATTAATATTGATGATATGGGTAGTACAAGAGTGGATCTACCACGAGATCAAGGAGGATAAACCCTAGAAGCTAGCCTATGGTATGATTGTTGTAATGTATGTTGTCCTACGGACTAAAGCCCTCCGGTTTATATAGACACCGGAGGAGGCTAGGGTTACACAGAGTCGGTTACAATGGTAGGAGATCTACATATCCGTATCGCCAAGCTTGCCTTCCACACCAAGGAAAGTCCCATCCGGACACGGGACGGAGTCTTCAATCTTGTATCTTCGTAGTCTTGGAGTCCGGCGGACGATGATAGTCCGGCTGTCCGGACACCCCCTAGTCCAGGACTCCCTCAGGGGTGGTTTTAGCGGTTGTACCTATGAGGATGCATGTAGGAGCCTTCCTTCTCATGCACCTTAAAAATTTCTTGAACAACCACTTGAATGAATCTGCATCCTCATCTCTTATCAGGGCAAAACCAAAGAATGTAGTCTGTAAGTGGTTGTTAGTTCCGACAAACACCCTAAGTGGCATATGGTACTTGTTGGTCTTATATGTTGTGTCAAACGTTGCACAGTCCCCGAAGTCCTGATACGCCCCTCGGCAGCTTGCGTTTGCCCAGAATATGTTCTTAACTCTGTCGGACTCATCGAGTTGCATGTCACAGAAGAATTCCCTGTTTATAGCTTTCATCTCCCTGAAGAAGTTGACAATCTTTAGGACATCGTCCACATCATCAATCCTTGAATTCTTTGCTTTCCTGCATATTAAAAGTTCATTGAAAAATGCATGTTGAACTTGCGTCAGGTCATGCATTGCGTGATATGTTTGTACTGACAGAGGAAAAAATATGGAGGCGGTTTATGGGAGGAGAACAAGTTTGTACTTACAGGTTAATCAGGTCTTTGGCATTCATTTCGAGGAAGTAGCTACCAGGGTCATTACCGCCGAGTATGCTCATGATTTGCGCGTGTTCAATGCCTCTGAACTGCAGGTACTTGACGTACTCCAAGATTGTTTTGTCAAAGTTTTTGTGGGAGTGCAAGAAGACAAGCATTTCTGCGGTGAGCTGTAGCCTGTGGTTGTGTTCCCAGACTATCTCTTTTACGACAAATGTTCCATCTTTTTCCTTCTTCAGCCTCATTTTATCCCCGCAGTTAGTTCTGGTTGTCATCTTGTTATGCTGTCTATTTGCTTCAGACACCTTTGATTCATAAACTCCATGGCACGTGCAATAAAGATAGGCTCTGGTCTTACACTTGGGGCCTTTCCTGACAGCAAAACCAGCGTGCTTCGCATATATGTTGTAGAAGTTCTTTGTTTCTTTGAAAGTTTCAAACCTCATCTCTAGCCTTGGCAGAACATAAGCTTCAATGTCAGGTGGCTGCACGCAACAGTGACCAAACAAAAACGTAGTTATGAAAATGTTAGATGGGGTGGTCACAGCACCATGGTATGGACTGTGCTTGTATTTTTTTCTATATGGATACTTACATGTGTATAGCTCTGCGCTGCCTCTGGTGTTTGTTGTTCTCCCTGGTTTATGGGCGTCGGTGGTGTCACCCTTGGCACATGCAGCAATGCATCTCTTGGAGGGAGCAACGTTGACAAAGATCTCTGTCTCTCTTTGTACGGCCGTCTCCCCTCAGATTCATTGTGAGGTTGCTCCTGTCTATATGGCTCATATCTTGTACTTTCGAACCTGCTAGAGTCGCCAAAATTTCTATCTTTTTGCCCTGGTCTTCCCGTCGCAACTGCTTTTGTAGCACGGATGACTGATGTTGACGGAGCGACTGGTGGAAGCCTTCTTGCAACCCATCCATGGCTTCCTGTCCTTGGCTTTTTGCATGCGCTGTGGAAGGAAAACATTTGTTGTTGGTGATATTGTTGTCCTTGTTGCAACCCAGCAGCGGCAAAGCTTGCATTCCCAGATATTGGTGTTTGCTGTATAGAAGAACCTGTCCGTGCTTCTGATGATTGCGGTGTAACTTCAAATCTGCTTGTACTATTGAAATATCCAGGCGGTATTTCTGGTGTTACCCAACCAGGTGGTGCCCCATATTTGTTTGGCTCATCAAATTCTTGCTGCGTGCGCTGCCTTGCATGCTTCTACAAACAACATTCAACAGATTTGGGATTAATCTAGTTTCGTTTTCAGTCGAACTGATGAACATTCATGTTCAAACACGGATGTCCTGGTGTACTATTTTTTAGCACTGTTTTGTAAACTGGACATTGAACTCATACATGACTTCTCTTTTGTTCTTCTATAACTTATGCAATTACACTAGAAGTACTCCTAGTTTATGTATCATTGAACTTACTGTGTAACTGTGGCACTCTCTTGTCACTATCTACCTGGACTGACGGGTATGTTTAAGTTTTTTTACTTGAACTGAAGATAGCATATTAGATGCACTGACAGTAGCCTCGACATCCTAATCGTGCATCAATGCATCTAAATTACAAGTACAGCTAGCTTATGTATCAGTGAACTTACTGTGTAGCAATTTTATATTTTTTTCGGTAACAATTTTATTACTCGTTCGAACTGATGCAACTACATGACTTGTACTCTTAGATATAACAACATACAACTCTCAGTGGTAGCTGAACCTTATCACTATCTACTTGGACTGATGCATATGTTTAAGTTTTTTTACTTGAACTGAAGCTAGCATATAGATGTACTGACAGTAACCTCGACATCCTAATCGTGCATCAATGCATCTACATTACAAGTACTGCTAGCTTATGTATCATTGAACTTACTGTGTAGCAATTTTATATTTTTTCGGTAACAGTTTTGTTACTCGTTCGAACTGATGCAACTACATGACTTGTACTCTTAGAAATAACAACATACAACTCTCAGTGGTAGCTGAACCTTGTCACTATCTACCTGGACTGATGCATATGTTTAAGTTTTTTTACTTGAACTGAAGATAGCATATTAGATGCACTGACAGTAACCTCGACATCCTAATCGTGCATCAAGTGGCAGGGGTGTCAATGAACTGATGCTAGCATTTGCAATGTACCATCGGGTTCTTCTTCATAGCAGGACTGATGAACTGATGGAGTGACACAAACGTGGGGAGCAGACATTACCTCCAGTGTACTGTCTTCTTCTTCTACGTCTCATGGGCGTCTTACTGGCATGTTCTTGCGAGGCGGCGCCATTGACGCAGCTCCTGCTTGTGGTGCATGTCTGGCGAAGAGGTTAGTTGAGGAAGAACCTTGCGGGGATCACTGCCCCGGAGAAGGAGACCCGGCGATGGAGGGGGCAGGAGGCGGGGATGACGGCTCCGTCAATGGATCCTGCGACGGAGGGAGGCAGGAGGCGGGGATCACGGCCCTATCGATGGATCCTGCGGCGGAGGGAGATAGGAGGCGGGGATCACGACCCCGACGATGGATCCGCCGACGGAGGGAAGCACGAGACGGGGAATACAGACCTGTTGATTAATCCGGCGATGGAGGGAGGTAGGAGGTGGGGATCACGTGTAACGCCCCGGATGTAACTTTCCATATTTGTAACTCCAACTCTTGCCATTTTCGGCTATGTGCTATGGTATTCCCTCCGTGGTTGGGTTTTGTTTTTCGTTTGGCATTTTGTTCATGTCATGCATCTCTTATCATGTCATCATGTGCATCTCATTTGCATACGTGTTCGTCTCATGCATCCGAGCATTTTCCCCGTTGTCTGTTTTGCATTCTGACGCTCCCACATGCACCGGCGCACCCCTCTTGTCTCTTTGTCATGAGAGGGTGTTAAACGTTCTCGGAATGGACCGAGCCTTGCCAAGTGGCCTTGGTACACCACCGGTAGACCACCTGTCAAGTTTCGAGTCATTTGGAGCTCGTTTGATACTCCAACGGTTAACCGGGTAACCGCATAGGCCTCTTTTGGGTTGCAGCCCAACACCCCTCCAAAACAGCCCAATAACCCATCTAAGTCACTTCCATGCTCTCCGTCGTCGGATCACGATCGTGTGAGCGAAAACCGCACCTCATTTGGAGCTTCCTAGCTCCTTCTACCTATAATTACACCCCCTCCCCCGAAATCCCGGATCATTCCACCCGTAACCCTAGCCCCGCTCCTCTCCGCGCTGCCGGACGTGTCCGGTTTGGGCCGGACACCCGCGCCGCCGCCGCCCGGCCAACCGCAGCCTGCCACGTGGGCAGCCCGCGCCCACTTTGCCGCGGCACCCCGCCGGCCCGCGGAGCCCGTCCCAGGCCCCTGAGGCCCATCGCCGCCGCCCGCCTGTCCCGTCGCCTGCGCCGCCCGCGCCTTGCCTGCGCCCTGACGCTGCTCGCCTTCGCCTCCATCGCCGGACGCCCTCCGGCGAGCTCGGCCGCGCCGCGCCGGCGCCTCCTCCGGCCACCGCCGCCTCGTCCCTCGCCGCTCGCCGCCCAGATCCGGTCGGGAGAGGCCGGATCCGCCTCTCCTTCGCCTCCCCGGCCTTATTTCCTCCTCTCCGGCGTCCAACTCCGGCGGGAACTCCGGCCACGCCTCGGTTCGCGTGCCACGGGAACCCTAGATCTGTGTGGAGGTTGACCCCGAAAATCCTCCAAGTCATGTTTCTGTCAGTATTTTGTTGCATATTCATCGTGTTATAACTCTGCACCCGTGGCTCCGTTTTGGGCGTGTAGAATACATATTGTTCGCCTCGATGAGTACATCATTTCATCTCATTGCACCATTTTCATTTGAGCTCATCTTGATGCCCGAAATGTTGTTGGAAGAGGGCAATATAATGTTAGTTTCTGTTTCTTAACAGAACATGCACTTTTCTCATTTTTGCCATGATTAATGTGTGCATCTTATGAACTTGAGCCCTACATATGTCTTGATCTATGCCATGCCAGCTTTACAGGGGTGTATGCCATGTATTTTTGTGATCTCTGTGGTGACTAGCACAATCATGCAAACTAGGGATCATAATGTTGCTGATTTCAGGGATAGTATTTTCACTGTCATGTCCTGCTGTTATTTTTATGCCATGTGTTCATGTTGTTATAGAGAGATCTATGCCCATTTTGAGCATGATCAGTAAGGGTGTTTTGAACATATGGATGTGCTCTATCCATCCATGCCTTTGTTGGCAATTATGGAGTAGTCTAGCATGTCATTTTCGTGCTCTACTTTTGCTACAAAATGTTTCCTGGCAGACTGTTTACTTGATATTCAATTTTTACAAGGTTGTTGTAGTTGATCCGTGTATGCTATGATGTTGTTCTTGCCATGTATAGCTTCTATGCCATGTCTTCTTGGTGGATGTATGCTTAGTTTATCATGAAATGCTCTGTAGTGAGTGCATCGAGCTCACGAACATGCCTACTTGTTATCTGTTTTTGCCATGTCCAGTTTTCTGCTAAGTCTGAGATCTGTAATGAAACTTGCTATGTTTACATGGGTGCCATCATTTCTTATGGTCCTTTTTCGCTTATGATCAGTAAGGGACTTTTGATCTATGCTTTGAGTAGAATCATGTCATGCCTTGTTTTGCTATTATAAGTTCCTGTAGCAGGTTGTTTGCTTGCTCTAAACATGCCTTCCTGATGTTAATTTCTGGCATACTAGTATTTTCACTAAGTCTGTGAACCTGATATTTTTTTTTGCACTTTCACCATGCTTGTTTGAACCTGTTATGATGTGATTTAGCCGTAGCTCAGTGTTCCTCTTTTGTTAAGAATCTGCTGTAGATCACTGCCATATGCTTTGTTTGTATGTTGGGGTGCTGTAGCATAGTTTCTTGTTGCATGCTAAGTAGCATCATGCTGTTAATCGCAGATTTGTGCCATTATTGTTTTGCTTGCCATTTGCAAACCGTGCATCCGTTTCCGGTGATCTTCATATCGATTTCAACCGAAATCATCTCATCTTTCCAGCGGCATACTTGGTTTGCCAAGTTGATGCCTTGTTCATCATTTTCCCTTCCAGAGCACACATATGCATTGCATATCACATCTCGCGTATCATGTCATGTATTGCATCATATTGCTTGTGCATTGCTCCATGTTTGATTGTGGTTCCATTGCTTGTGTTCTTGCTTTGGGTAGAGCCGGGAGACGAGTACGTAACGAGGAACCTGTTGAGAACGCTTACGAGGATCAAGCCTTTGACAACTCTGAGAACCTTGCAGGCAAGATGACCATACCCTCGAAATCACTTCTATCTTTGCTTGCTAGATGCTCGCTCTTTTGCTATGCCTATGCTATGTTACCTACCACTTGCTATATCATGCCACCCATATTGCCATGTCAAACCTCTAACCATCCTTTCCTAGCAAACCGTTGTTTGGCTATGTCACCGCTTTTGCTCAGCCCCTCTTATAGCGTTGCTAGTTGCAGGTGAAGATGAAGTTTGTTCCTTGTTGGAACATGGATACTTTGGGATATCACAATATCTCCTGTTAAATTTAATGCACCTTATATACTTGGTAAAGGGTGGAAGGCTCGGCCTTATGCCTGGTGTCTTGTTCCACTCTTGCCGCCCTAGTTTCCGTCATACCGGTGTTATGTTCCTTGATTTTGCGTTCCTTACGCGGTTGGGTGATTTATGGGACCCCCTTGACAGTTCGCTTTGAATAAAACTCCTCCAGCAAGGCCCAACCTTGGTTTTACCATTTGCCACCTAAGCCTTTTTCCCTTGGGTTTTCGCGAGCCTGAGGGTCATCTTTATTTACCCCCCCCCCCCGGGCCAGTGCTCGTCGTGAGTGTTAGTCCAACCTATCAGCCGCCGGTGGCTACCAGGGGCAACTCTGGAATGGCCTATCGGAAGTTTGGATAATCCGGTGTGCCCTGAGAACGAGATATGTGCAGCTCCTATCGGGATTTGTCGGCACATTCGGGAGGCTTTGCTAGTCTAGTTTTACCATTGTCGAAATGTCATGCGAACCAGGATTCCGAGGCTGATCGGGTCTTCCCGGGAGAAGGAATATCCTTCATTGACCGTGAGAGCTTATGATGGGCTAAGTTGGGACACCCCTGCAGGGTATTATCTTTCGAAAGCCGTGCCCGTGGTTATGAGGCAGATGGGAATTTGTTAATGTCCGGTTGTAGAAAACCCGAAGTTGACCTTAATTAAAATACATCAACCGCGTGTGTAACTGTGGTGGTCTCTTCTCGGCGGAGTCCGAGAAGTGAACACGGTGTTGGAGTTATGTTTGACGCAAGTAGTTTCAGGATCACTTCTTGATCGCTACTAGCTTCACGACCGTGCCTTGCTTGTCTTCTCGCTCTCTTTTGCGAATGTAGCCACCCTATATGCTAGTCGCTTGCTGCAGCTCCACCTCATTACACCACCCTTCCCTTAAGCTTAAATAGTCTTGATCTCGTGGGTGTGAGATTGCTGAGTCCCCGTGGCTCACAGATTCTACCAAAACATATGCAGGTACCGATGATACCAGCGCAAGTGGCGCAATCGAGCTCAAGTGGGAGTTTGACGAGGACCGTGGTCGTTACTATGTTTCGTTTCCAGACGATCAGTAGTGGAGCCCAGTTGGGACGATCGGGGATCTGTGTAGAATTTGGGGTAGTCTTCTTTTATTTTGGTTCCGTAGTCGGACCTTGAGTGTAATCTGGATGATGGATGTTTATTTATGTATTGTGTGAAGTGTCGACTGTAAGCCAACTATGTATCTCTTTCCCTTATGTATTACATGGGTTGTGTGAAGATTACCTCACTTGCGACATTGCTTTCAATGCGGTTATGCCTCTAAGTCGTGCTTCGACACGTGGGAGATATAGCCGCATCGAGGGCGTTACATCATGACCCTGTTGTTGGATCCGGCGATAGAAGGAAGGAGGAGGCGGTGGCGGATCCGTCGCCGGCCAATCACGGCGCCGCGGGCTCCCTCGCTCCGGCTGCCGCCGTCGCTCGCTCGCCGACGACGCTAGCCTCCGGCGAAAGAAGGCGTGTTGGGGTCGAGGGAATCCTACGGTGTTGTGCGCGTCGCGCCTATAAGGGGAGGGGGGTAACAGAATAATATTCTGTTATGGGTAACAGAATAGTCCAGCCCTATATATATAGTGGCACTATTCTAATCCCGGGATTAGAATAACTATTTGGATCACAACTCCCTATATAGGGCCCGCCGGAGGTTCCTGAGATCTGAAAATGTCACCAAACAGAAACAGAAAAAGAAAACCACCCGCCCACCCCACCCCCAATCCCCGGCGTGCCTGCCTCCACCAGCCCCCCATCCCCGGCGTTCCTAGGCCTCCCTGGCCCCGCGTGCCTCCCACCAAATCTGGTGACCAGGGAAGGTCCCGATCAGGCGTAGGGGTCACGCACGACCTCCGGCCGCTGCCCGTTCATCGACCCGGATCCGTCCCTCGACCCGGATCGTGTCGCCACCACCGTCCATCGCCCCACATCGCGCCGCCGCCACCATCCATTGCCCCACATCGCGCCACTGCCACCGTCCCATGATGGGGATCACGGTGCAGCCACCGTCCCACGATGGGGATCGCGGTGCAGGAACTGTCCCACGATTGGGATCGCGCCACTGCAACCTCCATCGACCCACCTCCCGTCGTAGGGATCCTGCTGCCGCGCGACAACCACCGGGATCCTCCCACCGTGCGACCTTCCTCCACATGCTGCTGTGAACTTCTTCCACCGGCCACCGCGACCTTCTTCCCTCCCCTTCCTCGCTGCAGATGAGCTAGCGGGCCGCCATAGCCTCTCTGCCACCAATGCGCCATCGCCTCCGGCGGCCCCTCCCGCATCACCTCCGCTTCCCGCCGCCAGCCACGGCATGCGGCGCCCTCCGGCCCCGCCACTTTCATCCGACCCTGCTAGTGTCCAGTACATCGGCCCTCCCTTTCATCGGATATATTGGCCTCTGGATCCTCTGACGACCACCACGGCTAAGATCCGATGGATGTTGCCGGCCTTGAGTAGTGGTTGCCGGAGCCTGTGTTTCTCCTGACCAAAACTGATGCATTTCTTCTTGTTCTTCTTCAGTTTTGTTGACTGATCTTAACTGTCTCCACTGATTGGACTGCAGGTGACATGTGGATGATTAGTCTGAATGATTGGTCTAAAGTGCCACTAAAGACATATAGAAACTATACTTCACATGTTTCACTGGTTCGAGAGTGTGTCTTGCAATTAGTCTCTGCCCCACCTTAAAACAAAATGATAAAATGATTCATCTACTCCAAGCGTGTGTGTACGTGGATTCGAGGGATTTGGTTTTTTCTCTAGTAACTAGCATATTTGGTGAATGTGTGAAGTCCTGCTACTACTAACAGAGAAGGAAAATCACCAATGAACCTCATTTTGAGATAAAATGGATCCAATTTAGAAAAACTTGGCAAGCCCACAGTATGTCACCACCCATTTCTTTTATAAGGCAGTCGTGTGTGCGTGCGTTTGGTGTGCTTGTGCAATGGGTATGCTTTTCCTTTATTTTTTGAATAAATCAGAAGTTCATACATACAAAAAACTGAAGTTCAATAAATAAATGTTTGTATGCATAATTCACGTGAGAAATAATGTATTTTGTGTGTGGGTGTGTGCCAAAGACCACAAGTTCAGATGAGGAAAAGGTAATGAAATCAAACCTAAAATTGTTCATTGCACACATTCGAATAAAAAAGAGGAACACACCATCAAAATATCCCACAGAAGGTCAAATTGAAATAACAAATATAGTTCAAAAAAGAGTAATTAGAAAATGGATTTCTCTTGTTTCAAAAACAAACACCCTAGAAATTTAAATTAAAATAACAAAGCGGCTGAATGTTTACTGAAAACTCGGATTTAACCGCCAATAAAAATTAAAACCAAGGACTTCAAATAAAAAATAGAGCAGATAAAAGTTTATATAAAAATGTGTTTGCTCGTTTCTACAACCATAGAAGATCAAATTTGAAATACAAAAAGCGGTTTGATATTTCCCCATTTCTAAAATAGAAACAAAGAAGTTCAAAATAAAAAAGCGATAAGTTCAAATTTTAAAACAACTGACTAAATAATGAAAAGTAAGAAGTTCAAGCAAGAAATAGAACAGTTCAAAATTCATTAAAAAAGATTTTGCTGTTTCTAAATAAAAAAACTCTACAAGTTCAAATTTAAATAACAGAGCGGTTCAATATTTCTTACAAACCTAGGATTTTTTTTCTTTACTAAAAAATAAACCAAGAAGTCCAAATTACAAAAATAGAGAAGTTTCATATTTATCAAAAAAACCTCAAATTTTCCTTGTTAGTAAATAGAAAATATGAAGAAGTTCAATTTTAAAAAAAGGGTAGTTCGATGTATACGGAAAACTCAAGTTCTTTCTGTTTATAGGAAAAATAAGTGTATGAAGTTAAATTTTATTTAAATGTTTGATGCTTATTTAAAAACATATTTTTTACGGCAAAAAGACTAAGAATTTCAAATTCAAATATCATAGAAGTCCGAAGTATACAGAAAATTCAGATTTTTCTCATTACTAAAGAATAAAATGGAGAAGTTCAAATTAAAGTAAAGGAACAAATAAAAAGTTTAAAAATATCTTTCCACCTTTTTCTTAAAACTAGAAGTTCAAGCTAAAACAACAACGTGATTCGATGGTTATTTAAAAAATATAGGATTTTACCTTTTTTAAAAACTCATATATATGTTGTTATTAAAAAAATCAACCATGAAGTTCAAATTGAGAAAACATTGAAATCCGATGTGTTTGAAAAATCAAAAACAAATCTTTACTAAAAAAGCGAAGTTCAAATAAAAAAACACAGAAGTTCAAAGTGAAAACTACTAGTATTCAACTACTACATGGGGTGCTTTTCATATATGAAAAAAGAATAAAAAGACAAGGTCTAAAAATACATTTAGCTAGAAGTTCATGTGATGGGCCTCGAAAGTTCAAATATTCTTGTAAAGGAGGTTCACGTACACAAAGAACTTCAAAGTATATAAAAAACTCAGATTTGTTGCAAGAAGTTCAAGTGCCCTGTCCAGAAAAGTTCAAATATTCTTGCGAAAGAGGTTCACCATGTATTTCCATGTTCGGTTTTTTCTGTATAAAAATCGAATACAATTCTTTACTCAAAAATATAAAACGGTGAAGTTCATATTGAAATATCAGAGAAGTTCAGAGTTTATTAAAACCTAGGATTTACCTGTTCAAAAAATAAAAAACACAACACCATTTTTTGCACTTCTAAAAACAACTCATAAACAAAAAAAATGTTGCTAGAAATTCAAGTGCTCGACAAGGAAAAGTTCAAAAAATTCTTGTGAGACAGGTTCACCGTGTATTTAGATGTCCAAAATACATAAAAAAATATGTTGTGTTTGTGTTTTAAAATAATTTTCTCAAACCAGAGAGAAGTTCAAACTGATAACAACCAGAAGTTCATGTACTACATGGTGTGTATTTCATATAAAAAATACAATAAAGTGAAACAGAGTGAAGTTCGAACAGACATGCCCTAGAAGTTCAACTACTTCACGCAGTGAAAAAAACAGCACATCAAAAATTAGAGTGAAGTTCAAACAGACATGCCCGAGAAGTTCAACTACTTCACGCAATGCATTTCCATTCACGATGAAGGCAGAAATCATGATCTCATTGTTTTCTAGTTTACTTCAAAACGGGAGGAATATCATTTGTGTAAGTTCAAGTCCTCGGTCGGAGAAAGTTAAAAAAATATTGTGAGATAGGTTTGTACAAAAAGAATATCATTTGTGTAACACTGACGAAAATGGATGGGAAAATTACAAACAAAAATACATGAAGTCCAACGAGAAAATAGCAGGAAGTTCAACTACTACACTGAATGAATTTCACAAGAAAAACTTTTAAAACCGTCGTGAGTATGAAAAAATGATCAACACGGAAAAGTTGTGTGTTTATAGCAGCTTTCCATCGGTATATCACTTGCTTAATTCTGATGAGTGTTCCGGTGAGTGAATGAAGAGCTACGAGCAAAAAAAGCACGTGAAAATAGAATGAAGTTCAAGCAGAACTGCCACAGAAGTTCAAGTACTTCACACGATGCATTTTTGACGAATCTGTTTCGCGATAAAGGCAGAACGAGTGATCTCGCCGTTTTTGAAATTACTTGAAAATGGTTGGGGATTCAGAGAAAACCATCAACATGAAAAAGTTTCCCATTTTTCGTAGCTTTTCAACAGTATATTATTTGCCCCGTTCTGATGAAGTTTGTAGAAATTACGGCGAAAATACATTTTTAGCCATTTTCAAAATCAATGTAAAACCGTAATGAATTTGGAGAAACAATATATACCAAAAAGTTTCGCATTTGCTCAGGCTTTCCAATGCCATATCATTTTGCTATGTTCGGACGTATGATTAAGAAAATAAATCGAAAATACAAACTTGGTAGAACTTGTACCGTTTTCTAAATTACTCTTAAACAATTCAAAATTAGAAAAAACTTTCAACATGATAAATAAGTGCATTTTCATAAGCTTTCCAACGCCATATCATTTGTATCAAATGGATTAGGCATTTAGAAATGGCAACGAAAATAAAAACTCGGTTGTTCGGTTTGCAAAATTTTATGATTTTCCACATTACTCTTTAACCATAGGGAATTAGAAAAAACTTTCAGCATGTGGAAGGAAATGCCATATTATTTGCCTCATTCCGATAGACGGTTTAGAAATGCAATCGAAAATACGATTCGCGTTTTTTGTATGAAGAAAAAACGGTTTTCAAAACTGCTCTTAAACCACTTACATTTTGCCAAAATTTGAAGTTGGGTCATGATACTGGTGTCCATAGCTTTCGAACGGTATATCGCAAGCCCCATTTGGGCAATGTTGACGGAAGTTCAACCTAGCACTAGGGGAAGTTCAGGTCGAACAAATCAAGCAACAAAATTGCAAAAAACACAATTTCATCATGACCCGAGAGCAAAATCTGCCAGCGAGCGAGATTTTTATATTTAAAACCGGTATTTAGTTGCTAAAAAACGTTTCTAGATTACACTAACATCATATAGAACAGTACTAACCAGAATAATTCGGCGGGGAAGCCACGGTTGCAAAGATAGCCCGAAGGTCGGGTTCGTACAAAGGGAAGTTCAGGCCCGTGTACAAACAAAAATACGTCACAGAAGTTCAACGTGAAAACAACATGAAGTTCAACTTGTCGGAGTAATTGGACACGGATACCCCGAAGACGACGAGACGATCTTTCAAGACATCGGGGCAGGCCCTGCCCCTCAGCCGAGTCCCAGACGGCGACCTTCGAAGAAGGCCGAGTCCTGGCTGGCGACCTTCAAAGAAGGCCGAGTCCCGGCTGGCGACCTTCAAAGAAGGCCGAGTCCCGGCTGGCGACCTTCAAAGAAGGCCGAGTCCCGGCTGCCGACTCCGGCACCAGGCCGACTGCCGACTGCCGACTGCCGACTGCCGACTCCGCCACCAGGCCGACTGCCGACTCCGCCACCAGGCCGACTGCCGACTCCGCCACCAGGCCGACTGCCGACTACGCCACCAGGCCGACTGCCGACTCCGGCACCAGGCCGACTGCCGACTGCCGACTCCGGCACCAGGCCGACTGCCGACTCCGCCACCAGGCCGACTGCCGACTCCGCCACCAGGCCGACTGCCGACTGCCGACTGCAGCCCGACGTGACGACCGTACCTGGCACTATTCACGTCACACCCCAGCCATCATGTACAGTGTCACTTGTCCCCTGGCACTATTTATGAAGTGACCCAGGGGACAAGCATGACACCCTACCATGCCTTGCCCATGCCACCACTTAGCTTACTTCCTAAGCTAGCCATGCCTATATATATGGGCACACATCCATCCATCCAGGATGGACACTCACGCACACACACATGGAGCCACAAGCAAGCTAGCTAGCAAGAGAGCTAGCTAGCCATCCATCCATCAACTCCCACGGGCAAGCATGCCCAAGCACATCCATTCGGCCAAGAGCAACGGCCACCATGCCACGTACATATACAAAGCCAGATGCCTATGGCACTGAGCTGAGATACAGCTCCAGGAGCACTCTGTACCAGATATATTAGATATACTCAGACATGCAGGAGTAGGGTGTCATCTCTCCGGAGAGCCTCGAACCTGGGTAAACCACCGCGTGCTACTCGCATACCCGCTCCCGGTCCTATCAGCAGCAGTCTTGCCCTCACACGAAGCCACCTTGTGGCATATGTCGTCTAGCACCCCCCGTGAGAATACCACGACACAACTACTATGTTGAATGAATTTCAGATGAAAACTTTTAAAATCGTTGCGAGTATGAAAAAATGATCAACATGGGAAAGTTGCGTGTTTACAGCAGCTTTCCATCGGTATATCACTTGCTCAATTCCGGTGAGTGGATCGATAGCTAGGAGCAGTGGATAGAGATATACGAGCAAAAAAAGCACGTGAAAAACAGAGTGAAGTTCAAGTACACGTGCCGAGAAGTTCAGGTTCTTCACGCGGTGCATTTTCGAAGAATCAGTTTCGCGATAAAGGCAGAACGGATGATCTCGCCATTTTCACAATTACTTGAAAACGGCTAGGAATCAGAGAAAACCATAAACATGAAAAAAAAATTCACATTTTCCGTAGATTTTCAGCGGTATATTATTTTCTACATTCCGATAAAGTATGTAGAAATTACGCCAAAAATACATTTTTAGCCATTTTCCAATTTGACTTACAACTGTAAGGAATTACGAGAAACAATATATACAAAAAAGTTTTGCATTTTCTCAAGATTTCCAACGCCGTATCATTTGTTGCATTCGGACGTACGTTTGAAAAATTAGCTCGAAAATACGAACTCAATGGAACCTGTACCGTTTTCTGAATTACTTTTAAACCGTTCTAAATTAGAAATAACTTTTAACATGAAAAAGTAGCACATTTTCACAAGCTTTCCAATGCCATATCATTTGCCGCAAATGGATTAGCCGTTTAGAAATTACATTGAAAATACGAACTCGGCTGTTCGGTTTGCGAAATTTTACGATTTTCAAAATTACTCTTTATCCATAGGAAATTAGAGAAAACTTTCAACATGTCGAAAGAGCGGTTTTGCAGCAACTTTCCAACGCTATATTATTTACCTCATTCCGATAAACAGTTTAGAAATGCGATCGAAAATACTATTCATGTTTTTTGTATGACGAAAAAATGGTTTTCAAAACTGCTCTTAAACCGCTTACATTTTGCCAAAAAAATTAACTTGGATCGTGATATTGGTGTTCATAGCTTTCCAACGGTATATCGCAAGCCCCATTTGGACACTTTTTAGCTGAAGTTTAACCTAGTACTTGGGGAAGGTCAGACGCGTTACTCGGGAAGTTCCTGTTGTGATCAGAATATTATTCTGATCCCGTGATCAGAATAGTGTTTATGTATGTATGTGTATATATATATATATATATATATATATATATATATATATATATATATATATATATATATATATATATATTGGGGGAGGGGGCGCCTACAACACACAACATCTGTTAGCCGTCTGCGGCGCCTCCCTCCATAGTTTACACCCCGGTCATATTGTCGTGGTGCTTAGGTGAAGCCCTGCACGGATCACTTCACCATCACCGTCACCACGTCGTCGTGTTGTTGGAACTCATCTACTTCCTAGACACCTTTCTGGATCAAGAGGGCGTGGAACGTCATCGAGCTAAATGTGTTAGAACTTGGAGGTGTCGTACACTCGGTACTTGATCAGTCGGAGCTAGAAGAAGTTCGACTACATCAACCACGTTGTTAAACGCTTCCACTTTCGGTCTACGAGGGTACATAGACACACTCTCACCCTCTCATTGCTATGCATCTCCTGGATAGATCTTGCGTGAGAGTAGGAATTTTTTTTAATTGCATGCAACATTCCCCAAAGTGGCATCCGAGCCAGGTTTATGCGTAGATGATATGCACGAGTAGAACACAAAGATCTGTGGGCGGTGATCGTCATACTGCTTACCACCAATGTCTTATTTTGATTCGGTAACATTGTTGGACGAAGCGGACCGGACCAACCTTACATGACCACGTTCATGAGGCCGGTTCCACCGATAGACATGTAACTAGTTTTGCATAAAGGTGGCTGGCGGGTGTCTCTTTCTCCTACTTTAGTTGAATCGAATTTGACTGCAGATGGTCCTTGTTGAAGGTTAAAATAACAAACTTGATAAATCACTGTTGTGGTTTTTGTGTCGTAGGCAAGAACGGTTCTTACTAGAAGCCCGTAGCAACCATGTAGAACTTGGAACAACAAAGTAGAGGATGTCTAACTTGTTTTGCAAGGCATGCTTGTGATGTGATTTGGTCAAGTCATGATGTGATATACATTATTGTATGAGATGATCATGTGTTTTGTAAAAGTTATCGGCAACCGGCAGAAGCCTCATGGTTGTCTCTTTATTGTACGAAATGCAAATGCCATGTAATTGATTTACTTTATCACTAAGCGGTAGGGATAGTTGTAGACACAATAGTTGGCGAGACGACCACGACGCAACGATGGAGATCAAGGTGTCGAGCCAGTGACGATGGAGATCATGACGATGCTTTGGAGATGGAGATCAAAAGCGCGAGATGATGGTGGCCATATCATGTCACATATTTTGATTGCATGTGATGTTTATCTTTATGCATCTTATTTTGCTTAGTACGGCGGTAGCATTATAAGATGATCCCTTAACTAAAATTTCAAGGTATGAGTGTCCTCCCTGAGTATGCACTGTTGCTACAGTTACTCGTGCTGAGACACCACGTGATGATCGGGTGTGATAGGCTCTACGTTCACATACAACGGGTGCAAGACAGTTTTGCACATGCGGAATATTCGGGTTAAACTTGATGAGCCTAGCATGTACAGACATGGCCTCAAAACACTAGATACCGAAAGGTCGAACATGATGATCGGACATGGTTTAGTTGATCAACGTAGAGATGTTCACCATTGATGACTACTCCATCTCACGTGATGATCGGACATGGTTTAGTTGATTTGGATCACATATCATTTAGATGACTTGAGGGATGTCTATCTAAGTGGGAGTTCTTTAGTAATTTGATTAATTGAACTTAATTTATCATGAACTTAGTCCTGATAGTATTTGCAAATTATGTTGTACTCCCTCCGTCCTGAAATTCATGTCGCGAGCCCAGTTCATTGGCAATTTTACAAAAAAACCTCATGGTTTCAATACTGTATCAAACAAGTCCCCGCCCCTGTCTTCCTCCTCTGGCGTCGCCAGCGGCCGGCGTCGCCTAGTTGCGTGATTCGCCGCCCACCAGGAAGTGATCCGCCACCGTCGCCAAGTACCTGCTCCGCCGCCTTAGTCGCCAGGTACTGCTCTGCCGCCTTCGTCGCCAGGTACTGCTCCGCCGCTGTTGCCCAGACCTGCGCCACTGTGATAACCTCCCGCCGCGATTACCTGCGGGCGTCGCCGGAACCTCCTGACACGTCCTCCTTGAGCTCGCACACGTCCTCCTTGAGCTCCTGTGCATCCTCCTCAAGCTCCAGCGCGTCCTCCTTGAGCTCCGCACGTGCGCCGCCGCAATTCCTCCTGGCCGCGATCCCCTATGGGCTTCGCCGGAAACTGCCTCCACGGTCCGGTGGACCAGGAGTTCGCGCGCTTCCTCCTTGATCTCCAGCTCGTCCTCCTCAATCTCCCGCGCGAGCCTGTGCTACTCCTTCCTCCCCGCCCACGTGCCCGCCGGTGGAGCTCCTCTGCCCATACTGATGCTGCTTCTCCCCCGCCGGTGGAGCTCCTCTGCCCATACTGCTGCTGCTCGTCTACCCGTGTTGCTGCTCATCGGCCCGTGCTGCCACCAGAGCTCCTGTTCGTCAGGAAGAAGAAGGTACTGTAAGGAGTTGCTCCTCTGCTCCTTGTGCTCCTCCATTGCTGGTTGTCACAAAGAACAATGTTAACCGAATACTGTACTCTCCAATGTTAACTGAAGAACAAAGAACAAAATGAAAGTAGCTTGAAGATTTCAGGTTACAAGTCAATGTGGGCACTACTGAATTATGTTTGTGTGGATCAGCCGCTAGACATCATTTTTATTGTGGGTTTGCAAGTGCTACATCAGCTGGTTCACCATGTGGGGATCGGCCGCTCAATCAAAATGAAATTGTGAATTTGCAAGTGTAGACTGGCTACTTGTGAAGTGCTCTGTTTTTGCTCTATTTTAGTTTCAAAACTTGAAATCTTCTTGCTGACTTCTCCATTAATCTTCTTGTTGACTTCTCCATTAATTGTTAGAGGAGTATAACTTTTCTGCAATCCTCTGTGTAATTTGAAAAGAGGCTCATTTGTTAGAGCAGAGTAAGCCTATTATTGACACTAGTGTACCTTGGAGAGGCCCTTGAGATGGGTCTTGCCCTGTTCACAATGGCAGTAAGGTCACAATGTTCTAAAATTAATAGGAGTTGTACCACAAACAACTGCAGATCACTTAACAACATTACATAAAGTTAAGCAAATTAGTCATAAAAAATGAAGTTGATAAACTAATGACATAAACTTCAAAATTAGTCATGATGGATTGGAATTCTTTCTTAAATGACAGGAGTTGGAAGTTTCATAAGAAATGAAATGGTGTTACAAAGGAGCAGCTTCATTTCTTAGTCGTAACATTTCTTAGTCAGTAGTTCTCATTTTTGTAATGCTTGCAAGGCTCCTGTCATTTTAGTAATTTTTTTGTGTGTATATCCTTGTTATGGTACCATGATGTACTCATCTTTTGTCCTTGATAGCAGCAGTATGGATTTGAACATGATGCCTCATGAGGAAGACAATGAAGGTATTAATTTGAATTGGATCCCTGAAGAGGAGGAACCTCAAGTGGCAGAGAATGTAGTTATGGATTTGAACATGATGCCCAAAGAGGAAGACGATGAAGGTATTAATTTGAATTGGATCCCTAAAGAGGAGGAACCTCAGGTGGCAGATAATGGAGCTATGGATTTGAACTTGATGCCTCAAGGGGAAGACGATGAAGCTATGAATTGGATGCCTCAAGAAGATGAAGGGAAAGAGGATGAAGCTCAAGAGGAAGAGGATGAATTTATGAATTGGATACTTCAAGAGAAAAGAAGAGAATGGAAATTGTAGAAGAAATGGAAATTGCATTAGGAAAATAAAATGAAAGGAAAGAATTAGCTATAGAAGGGAAAAGAAAGAAAAGTAAAGGGAAGGGACGAAGTAGCAACAGAAGGGAAAAGAAAGAAAAGTAAAGGGAAGGGAAGGGAAGTGAAGAAATGGCCAAAAAAGGAAAAAGAATGTAGCCAAGAGGGGGGAAAGAGGCCCTTATGTCATGTAGTCAGGTAGTTGTTGATACCAAGTGCTCCTTGTGTATGTATTGTGTAATCTTGTGTCAAGAGGGGACAAAGAGGCCCTTATGTCATGTCCTTGTGTAATCTTGTGTCTAATCCTTATATATCAACTCCTTGTTGGAATTTATTGGATTTTGGGTTATTTGGATTAACTGAATTAACTGGATTAATTTGGATTATTTGAATTAATTTGGGTTATTTGGATTTATTTGAATTATTTGAATTGATTTGGATTAATTTTAGTTATTTGAATTAGGAGGCCCACACTACTATCCTGGAAGACGCAGCTATTACTCATTTCGCAGTAGGTTGACAATATGCAAATGATTTCCTAGGGGTTTCAGACCTGCTATTTGTGTCTGAATACATGTGTGTCTGAATCATGTGTCTAAGTTAGTCACAAGCACAAGCAGATCATGAATACATGTGTGTCTGAATCATACTCCATGCGTTTATTGAATCATGTGTTTACTGAATTTTAAACTTGCTAGCAATATGCTTGCGGTACACTTTATAGTCAGATCAGGAGCCAAGCTCTAAAACTGGACTTTAACTGAATTTTAAACTGATTTTTTACTCCAAAATAAGAGTACTATGCCTGCTTAACTGAATTTTTAACACAATCTCTCTCTTGGCCTAGGAGTACTCAATTTCAATCTCTCTCTTAGCGTAGGAGTACTGAATGTTTACAGTAGATTTACACTAATTTTCCAACTCAAGCAGTATCCATTCACTTATTTTGATTTTCCAACTCAAAATAAGAGTACCATGCCTGCTTAACTGAATTTTTAACACAATCTATCTCTTGGCCTAGGAGTACTAATTTTTTTAACAATAAACGGACACACATGACAGCTACTCTTGTTTGCAGTAAGATGAATGTATTACAGCTAACTTGGGTAACTTACTGTATAAGGAACTTTTAGGCTCTTAGACATCAGCTAGAAATGGTCCCTCTTGCCTCCTCTTTTCCAGTTTAAAGAATTGTTCTACAGACAGAGATAAGTACTGCAAATAAACAAGTTAATCTGATGAAGGTTTCCTTGAATAACATAGCTAATTAATTACTCCTACAAGATGTTTGATCAGTTCTGTGTTAGCTTTGAGGAAATAAATAGTTATCCTCAGAAACAACTCCACAGAGTATAGTTCACAAATTGACATCACACTTTACAAAAGCACATCTCAGTTTACAGGAGTACATATCACATTCACTAAAATTCAGTAGATAGAGAATAAGTGGTTCAGAGAATACGCACATTCAATAAATTCAGTAAAGAAGAAGTAGAGAAGAGAGGTTCATACCCAGGTTGTATGCATTGATGACAGAGATGACCCAGGCTGTAGGACTTGGAGATGCTGGAGAAGATTTGTAGCCGCTGCTGCTGCCAAGTGAGCAAGCACGACCCACTGGACAGTCGCCACCACTGTCACGGTGTCGCGGGCGCGGGTCTTCCACGAGAGAAACAATGAAGAAGAAACCGCAAATCCATGAGCAAATCCATGAGCTTAAGCTTGTTGTCATCGTCGGGCTCATCAGTGCGGCGGTAGCTGGGGAAATCAAAGATTTTTATGAGGAAGGGGGGACTTGGGGAGGCAGGCGAGTGACAGCGGCGGCGGCGGAGTAGGAGGCAGCTGCGGCGAGGGAGCGGGGGAGCAGGGGAGCCGTGGCGGCAGGGAGCAGGGCAGCTGTGGTGGGGGAGCGGGGAAGCAACTGCTGCGGGGAGCAGCGCAGCTAGGGATTCTGTCGGATGAGGACGACGAGGAGTGCGGGTTTGGTCGGGAGAAACTAGAGGTTTTTTTAAAAAAAAAATTGCCCTTGCGACATGTTTTTCGGGACGAAGGGAGTAGATCACTAGCTCGCGTTGTAGATCCCCTATGTTTTTTGATATGTTCCTAGAGAAAACTAAGTTGAAAGATGATAGTAGCAATGATAGGGACTGGGTCCATGATCTGAGGATTATCCTCATTGCTGCACAAAAGAATTATGTCCTTAATGCACCGCTAGGTGATAGACCTATTGCAGGAGCAGATGCAGACGTTATGAACATTTGGCAAGCTCGATATGGTGACTACTTGATAGTTTAGTGCACCATTCTTTATGTCTTAGAACCAGGACATCAAAAACGTTTTGAACACCATGGAGCATATGAGATGTTCCAAGAGCTGAAATTGGTATTTCAGACTCATGCCCATGTCGAGAGGTATGAGACCTCTGACAAGTACTTTGCCTACAAAATTGAGGAGAATAGCTCAGCTAGTGAGCATATGCTCAGAATATCTGGGTACTACAATCGCTTGAATCAAGTGGGAGTTAATCTTCTAGATAAGATAGTGATTGACAGAGTTCTCTAGTCACTATCACCAAGCTACTAGAATTTCGTGATGAATTATAATATGCAAGGGATGATGAAAATGATTCCCGAGCTCTTCATGATGCTGAAATCAACGAAGATAGAAATCAAGAAAGATCATCAAGTGTTGATGATTAACAAGACCACTATTTTCAAGAAAAGGGCAAAGGGAGAGAAAGGGAACTTCAAGAAGAATGGCAAGCAATTTGCCACTCCCGTGAAGAAGGCCAAAGCTGCACCTAAGCCTGAAACTGAGTGCTTCTACTGCAAAGGAAATGGTCACTGGAAGCAAACTACCCCAAATTTGGCGAATAAGAAGGATGGCAAAGTGAACAAAGGTATATTTGATATACATGTTACTTATGTGTACCTTACTAGTGCTCGTAGTAGCCCCTGGGTATTTGATACCTGTTCAGTTGCTAAGATTAGTAACTTGAAACAGGAGTTACAGAATAAATGGAGACTAGTTGAGGGTGAAGTGATGATGTGTGTTGGAAGTGGTTCCAAGATTGATATGATCATCATCGCGCACTACCTATACTTTCGGGATTAGTGTTCAACCTAAATAAATGTTATTTGGTGTTTGCGTTGAGCATTAACAAGAGAGGATCGTGTTTATTGCAATACGGTTATTCATTTAAGACAGAGAATAATTGTTATTCTGTTTACATGAATAAAACCTTCTATGGTCATACACCCAATGTTAATGGTTTATTGAATGTCGATCGTAGTGATACACACATATTCATAATATTGATGCGAAAAGATGCAAAGTTAATAATGATAGTGCAACATACTTGTGGCACTGATGTTTAGGTCATATTGGTGTAAAGTGCATGAAGAAACTCCATACAGATGGGATTTTGGAATCACTTGATTATGAATCATTTGATACTTGCGAACCATGCCTCATGGGCAAGATGACTAAAACTCGGTTCTCCGGAACAATGGAGCGAGCCAATGACTTATTGGAAATAATGCATACCGATGTATGCGGTCTGACGAGTGTTGAGGCACGCGACAGGTATCGTTATTTTCTGACCATCACAGATGATTTGAGCAGATATAGGTATATCTACTTAATGAAACACAAGTCTGAAACATTTGAAAAGTTCAAAGAATTTTAGAGTGAAGTGGAGAATCATCGTAACAAGAAAATAAAATTTCTACGATCTGATCACGGAGGCAAATATTTGAGTTACGAGTTTGGCCCTCATTTAAAACAATGTGGAATAGTTTCACAACTCATGCCACCTGGAACACCACAATGTAATGGTGTGTCCGAACGTCGTAACTATACTTTTAGATATGGTGTGATCTATGATGTCTCTTACCGATTTACCACTATTGTTTTGGGGTTATGCATTAGAGATAGTTGCATTCACGTTAAATAGGGCACTGTCTAAATCCATTGAGACGACACCGTATGAACTGTGGTTTGGCAATAAACCTAAGTTGTCGTTTCTTAAAGTTTGGGGTTGCGACACTTATGTCAAAAGGCTTTAGCCTGATAAGATCCCCAAATCGGAGAAGTGTGTCTTCATAGGATACACTAAGGAAACAGTTGGGTACACCTTCTACCATAGATCCGAAGGCAAGATTTGTTGCCAAGAATGGAACCTTTCTAGAGAAGGAGTTTCTCTCGAAAGAAGTGAGTGGGAGGTAATTGTACCTTCTCTCAATTTGGAAAGTAGCTCATCCTGTGATGCCTACACCAACTAGAGAGGAAGCTAATGATGATGATCATGAAACTTCATATCAAGTTACTATCGAACCTCGTAGGTCAACCAGAACACGATCGACACCAGAGTGGTACGGCAATCCTCTTATGGAAGTCATGTTACTAGACCATGGCGAACCTATGAACTATGAAGAAGCTATGATGAGCTCAGATCCAATAAATGGCTTGAGGCCATGAAATCTGAGATAGGATCCATGTATGAGAACAAAGTGTGGACTTTGGTGGATTTGCCGATGATCGGCGACCCATAGAAAATAAATGGATCTTCAAGAAGAAGACTGACACTGATGGTAATGTTACTGTCTATGAAGCTCGACTCGTCGCAAAAGGTTTTTTACAAGTTCAAGGAGTTGACTATGATGAGACTTTCTCATCCGTAGCGATGCTTAAGTCTTTCCGAATCATGTTAGCAATTGCCGTATTTTATGATTATGAAATCTGGCAAATGGACGTCAAAACTGCTTTCCTTAATGGATTTCTTAAAGAAGAGTTGTATATGATGCAACTAGAAGGTTTTGTCGATCCTAAAGGTGCTAACAAAGTGTGCAAGCTCCAGCAATCCATCTATGGACTGGTGCAAGCATCTCGGAGTTGGAATATATGCTTTGATGAGGTGATCAAAGCATATGGTTTTATACAGACTTTCAGAGAAGCCTGTATTTACAAGAGAGTGAGTGGGAGCTCTATGGCATTTCTAATACTATATGTGGATGACATATTGTTGATTGGAAATGATGTGGAATTTCTGGATAGCATAAAAGGATACTTGAATAAGAATTTTTCAATGAAAGACCTCGGTGAAGCTGCTTACATGAGCATCAAGATCTATAGAGATAGATTAAGACGCTTGATAAGACTTTCAATGAGTACATACCTTGACAAGATTTTGAAAGAGTTCAAAATGGATCAGTCAAAGAAGAGGTTCTTGCATGTATTGTAAGGTGTGAAGTTGAGTAAGACTCAAAGCCTGACCACGGCAGAAAATAGAGAGAGAATGAAAGTCATTCCCTATGCCTCAGCCATAGGTTCTATAAAGTATGACATGTTGTGTATCATACCTGTTGTGTGCTTTGCCAATACGTTTGGCAAGGGGGTACAATAGTGATCCAGGAGTAGATCACTAGACAATGGTCAAAATTATCAGTTGTTACCTTAAAGAGGACTAAGGAAATGTTTCTCAATTATGGAGGTGATAAAAAGTTCATAGTAAAGAGTTACGTCGATGCAAGCTTTTACACTGATCTAGATGACTCCACAGTCTCAATCTAGATATGTATTGAACGTGGGAGCAATTAGCTAGAGTAGCTCCATGCAGAGCATTGTAGACATAGAAATTTGCAAAATACATACGGAACTGAATGTGGCAGACCCGTTGACTAAACTTCTCTCACAAGAAAAACATGATCACACCTTAGTACTCTTTGGGTGTTAATCACACGGCGATGTGAACTGGATTATTGACTCTAGTAAACCTTTTGCGTATTGGTCACATGGCAATGTGAACTATAGGTGTTAATCACATGATGATGTGAACTATTGGTGTTAAATCACATGGCAATGTGAACTAGATTATTGACTCTAGTGCAAGTGGGAGACTGAAGGAAATATGCCCTAGAGGCAATAATAAAGTTGTTATTTTATATTTCCTTATTTCATGATAAATGTTTATTATTCATGCTATAATTGTATTAACCGGGAACTTGATACATGTGTGGATACATAGACAAAATACCGTGTCCCTAGCAAGCCTCTACTAGACTAGCTCATTAATCAGAGATGGTTAAGTTTCCTAACCATAGACATGTGTTGTCATTTGATGAACGGGATCACATCATTAGGAGAATGATGTGATGGACAATACCCATCCGTTAGCTTAGCATTATGATCGTTAAGTTTTATTGCTATTGTTTTCTTCATGCCAAATACACATTCCTCCGACTATGAGATTATGCAACTCCCGGATACCGGAGGAATACCTTGTGTGCTATTAAACGTCACAACGTTCCTGTGTGATTATAAAAATTCTCTATAGGTATCTCCAAAGGTGTTTGTTGGGTTGGCATAGGCCGAGATTAGGATTTGTCACTCCGAGTATCGGAGAGGTATCTTTGGGGCCTTCTCGGTAATGCACATCATAAGAAGCCTTGCAAGGAAAGTGACTAATGAGTTAGTTGCAGGATGATGCATAACAGAATGAGTAAAGAGACTTGCCGGTAACGAGATTGAACTAGGTATGAAGATACCGATGATCGGATCTCGGGCAAGTAACATAGTGATGGACAAAGTGAATAACGTATGTTGTCATAACGATTCGACCGATAAAGATCTTCGTAGAATATTTGGGAGCCAATATGAGCATCCAGGTCCCTCTATTGGTTATTGACCGGAGAGGTGTCTCGGTCATGTCTACATAGTTCTCGAACCCGTAGGGTCCGCACGCTTAACGTTCGATGACGATATTGTATTATATGAGTTATGTGATTTGGTGACCGAATGTTGTTAGGAGTCCCGAATGAGATCATGGACATGACGAGGAGTCTCGAAATGGTCGAGAGGTAAAGATTGATATATAGGACGATGGTATTCGGACACCGGAAGTGTTCCAGAGGGTACCGGGTACAAATCGGGTCAACGGAATGGGTTCCGGGCACCCCCGGCAAAAGATATGGGCCTTATGGGCCAAGAGGGGAAATGCACCAGCCAAAAAGGGGCTGGTGCACCCCCCATATGGGCTGACGAAATTGGAGAAGGAAAGGGGAAGGAGGAAAGGGGAAGGAGGAAATGAAAAATGGAATAGGATTCCCCTCCCCCTCTTCCCTTCCTACTCCGAATAGGAATAGGAGAGGGGGGTTGGCCGAAATTGGTAGAGGACCCCAAGTAGGATTCCTCCTACTTGGGGTGCCCCCTTGGCTGCCTTTCCTCCTCTCCAAGCTATATATATGTGGGGAGGGGGGCGCCTACAACACACAAGATCAACTCTTAGCCGTGTGCGGCGCCCCCTCCATAGTTTACACCCCGGTCATATTGTCGCGGTGCTTAGGCAAATCCCTGCGCGCATCACTTCACCATGCCGTCGTGCTGACGGAACTCATCTACTTCCTTGACACCTTGCTGGATCAAGAGGGCGTGGAACGTCATCAAGTTGAACGTGTGTAGAACTTGGATGTGCCGTACATTTGGTACTTGATCGGTCAGAGCTAGAAGAAGTTCGACTACATCAACCGCATTGTTAAATGCTTCTACTTTTGGTCTACGAGGGTACATAGACACACTCTCCCCCTCTCGTTGCTATGCATCTCCTAGATAGATCTTGCGTGAGCATAGGAATTTTTGGAAATTGCATGCTATGTTCCCCAACAAAGGTGTCTAGCGATATCGTCGCTAATCATCCGGGGCTAGTGCCCGGTACCAATCTTGGTGATTACCCGACCGATGATGTAGAGTTTGAAACGTTAGAGGTAGTAGAAATCTTCAGATACGAGTACGGGAAGCCTCTCGTCAAACCTGATCATCCTCCTCTAACAACGATGATGCGAAGATTGCATGAATGGTACATGGATACCTGCAGGAAGTCTGGGGAAGGATAGTATGATGGTGAAAATTAAAGATGAGCACGGCCTCATTGGAGTTGAGTTGCTGCCTGTTGAATTTGTGGAGTTATTTCAGTTATTCAATCAAGACGCCCTCGAGAAACAACTCATGACTTTCTACTGTCTGTAAGTATTACTTCTGTAATTAAGTCTCTATAGCTTAGCTCTTTCATTGCATGTATATATAATTATCCTCACTATATTATGCAGATTGAAGATCATCGAATGCAAATAAGGACAAATCTATGACATTGGGTTCATTAACCCAAATACCGTAAAATGAATGGTCGGTTCAAAAGAGAGTCAAAGATACCGAGGACAACTTGCTACAATCGTTACTTCGATATCAAAACAAAGGGAAAATACTCTTTCCTTACAAATTCAAGTGAGTGTTACTGTCTTGTGCATATTCGGTTTCGCTTAATCAAGGTTATAGTAATGTAATTGATGAGTATGCATGCGCAATTTCCACTTTATTCTGCTAGAGATTAACTTTGACCGGGGAGTAGTAACTGTCTTAGACTCGAGACATAAAGATCCCTAGGAGTATGCAAACATGACTGCAATGCTCCAAAAGTAAGTTCAATCGATCATTATCGCACCATATCGGCAACTTTCATTCATTTGCTGATATCAAGTAATCATTTCCTTTGCCTGGCAGGGTTTGGAAACAGTTCATCAGAATGGTTCCGGGTCTGCAGAAGGAGATGCGATTTACACACCCCAAAGTAAGTAGTACTAGCTAGTTCTGCACATCTCTGATCGATTATTGTTTCATCAATACCATTATCATGCTTCATTATCAGTTTGATTGAACTTTACTATCGTAAAGTGCTTTTGGCAGGAAGGCGGGAATAATTTATGTGGATACTACGTTTGCGAGTTCATCCACCACTCGACCTCTGAGTGGGGCTACTCTGACCAACAATATGAAGTACGCAAACAATATTCACAATTTTGTTTTATTACCATCAATTGTGTTGAGTTTCGTTCATATATATGTATTGACCCCATTCTTTAAATTAGTTGTGGCAGATGCGGGATGAACTCCTACCACATGATCACATACGAGCAATTCAAGAGGAATTGGCAGGATTCTTTCTTGACCACGTGATACATAAAGACGGAGAATGCCATGTGGAAGTTGAAATTGATTTTAGATGCTAGGGATTGTAAGAGATGTTATATTGTATATATGTAGTAGCCTCAGATAGATATATACGAAAACTTGTTGTTCGACCAATCTCGGAGAAACAGAGGTCACTTCTCTCTGTATATGTTCATGACGATCTTGTGCAATTAATGGTTCCTTCATTTGCTTACTAGCTAGCGTGTCGACTTCTTTCTATACGTATAGTAGCTAGTGTCGACCAAACACGGAGAAAGAGATGTCACTTCTCTCTATTAGCTAGCTAACACAATATGAAACCCCTAAATTAACCCTCCAAAACCCCTAAACTCCCCCTTTCAAAAAAGAAACAAACATCCCAGTGCGTGCGAGCTGCTGACGCGTGGCTGCCTTTTGGTCTCGGTTGGTGTTACCAACCGGGACTAAAAGACCGCCTGCGTGGGCACCCCGTAGCGGCCACGTGGAGCCCCTTCTATCCCGGTTTGTAAGCAAACCGCGACTAAAGGTTTTGGTCTTTAGTCCCGTTTGATTTGTGCCGGTTCCAGAACTGGGACTAAAGGCCCTCTGGAACCGGGACTAGTACCCAGTTTTCTACTAGTGTCGGCCTACCGGCCTACTCCTCGGAGGTCTCCGACGATTACCCAACGACGGAGACAGCCTCCGATGATGAGTCGGCGCCCCTGTCCGCCCTGTTCCTTGCCGGCTGGACCATGGAGCATGCGCAGGCACACCTCAAGGATGCCATGGGGGAGCAGCAGCTGGCGCCACAGTTGATGTCATGGTTTCGGCAGGCACAGGAGGAACAGTGTACAACTTCTCCCTCCTCAAGCAGCATTGGCTGAAGGAAGGCCAAATCTACGTCCAACTCGTGAGCGAGGAAGCTGAGGCGGCCAAGGCCGCAGAGAACCCAACTTCGTCACCGAGCAAAGGGTGTTGTACAAAGCCGCACACACTCGTGCGGCCTGCAACGCGAGCGCAACACAGTCGTACGCAGAGGCGATCATGGATGAGAATTTTGGCAGTTGCGCACCCTTTGCGCCGCCGATGAAGTTTCGACGGTGCCGATTCCACCACGAGGCATGTCCGTCCATGTCTATCATCGATCTTAGATGAACCGGTGACAGACAGGCTACAGACTCCGACGAGGAGCAATAGCGCGTGGGAGGCGGCGAGGCCTCGAGTCCCATGAGCCGATCCGTGTCCCATGTACTCTTGTTTATCAGCGGCCGCACTTTCACTCTGCATGGCTTAGCTGGCCGTCGGACATGGACACGGCCGCCCGACATGGGCACGGATGGGAAGAATAAGGACCCGAAGGACGCACGCCACCTTAGATTTAGACCAAGTTTAACTTTGATCGCTTTTATTTAATGAAATATGCCAGAAATGTAAAAATATTTGTTCGATTTAGATAAAAAAATCGTTCAATTTACATGTATTTCGTTCGGTTTGTTTAAATACAGTTTGAAATGTTTGGGGATGGTTGGAGGACCGGCTCCGTGTCAATGTCAACGTCCGAGGATAGATACGGATCCATTTTATGGTCACGTTTGAGATGGCCTAATAGGGTATGGGTATGCCATGAACTAAAAAAGCAATTCTTTTTGAGAATACCAAAAACCATTTCCAAGACACGGTGTGGATGGGCATCGCTACGGTAGAAATTCCCAGAATTCGAGACAGAAGCACCACATGCCAACCCCACCCCTGCCCGCTCCACTTTCCTTTTATTTCCGTCACGAACCCAGTAGCTCCACTTTCCTTTTATCCGCCGCCACGCCAAGCCATCTCGGCGAAGGACAAGGCTCGGGCTGCCGCCACCGCCTCTGCCCCAGCTATAAAGGAGTGACCTTTGGTCGGCCCGCTCCTCCTCCTCCTCTCTTCCTCCGTGTCGCGTCTCTCGCCTGCTCGCCGCGCTCTGCCCGGTCCGCTCCTCCTCTTCGTCCGGGCGGTGCCTCTCTCCTCCGACCTTCCCGCCGCGCTCCGGTCGGTCCGCTGCTCCTCCACCCTTCGCCCGGGCCGTGCGTATGTCCTCCTCATGCCGGATTTCATCTTGCTCGTCCTCCTCGATCGATTTGTCCATTCAGAATCGCGTTTGGATTTGATTTTGCCCGTCCTCGCCGTCGCCGGTTTAGATAGCTACAATCCCGCCTAATTTGATTTTGCTCGTTCTCGCCGTCGTCCGTTTAGAATTGCGCCTGATTTGATTTTGCTCGTTCTCGCTGTCGTCCGTTTAGAACCGCGTCCGACTTGATTTTGCTCGCGCTCAGTTCGTCAGCTTAAAACCGCACCCGAGTTGATTTTGCGCGTCCATGCCATCGTCATTTTAGAGTCGCTCGCTTCTGATTTGATTCTGCTCGTCCTCGCCGTCGCCCGTTTTTGCACATCCTAGCCGTTGCCCCAATGCGCCCGCATGTTCTTGGTCCTGTCTCGTCGAGGGTCTCCCGTCTGGTTTGCGATTGAGAAATCTCTGCGTGCGCTTCTATTATCTGAGAGACACTCTGGATCATGCGTTCCTTCGTGTTCGTGTCAGCGCGAGCGTTACAGGAACGGCTGGGTCTTGGTTTTGAAATTGGGTTCCGGCCGGAGATGGAGAGGCGGAGAGCAGTTGTCAGTTTGTCGCGCTAGTTCAGATTGGTTCCTAGGCTCCTGCGGTTGTTCATCGGTCATTTTCAGATCTCAAACAGCTAGCTTGTTCGTGTTCGTCCGTCAAGAAACGTGCCCTTTGACGCTCTGGTTCCTCTGTTGATTCTGATTGTACCAGCTAGCTTGTACCACTTTCGTCAGGCTAGATGCAGGGGTGATTTTGTTCTGATGGGTGTTACTGCTTCCGTTCTTTTCAATTGGTTGGTTACTTCCTAGAGTATCATGCTTTCCTTATGTTCCCATATATGGTGATGTGTGTTCAGGGGTGCAAACCATTAACCATGTAGGCCGTGGGTGCCATTTGGAGCAGGCAGAGTAGAAATTTTTAAAAGAGTGCAAATCATGTGGCTTGCTGATTGACTAATTGAACACCTGCTGTTGGTACTGTTTGACAAGGTTTCCTGTTTTTCTTCCTTGGGTTGCTATTTACATTTTCATATAGGAGTACTAGAGACTTGTTCTAGATTGCATAGCAAAACTCTAGAATTTTGTCATTGCACACTTGCACATATGATTCTGCTGTGAGCATAACTCCAGAGTTTATTTATCTGTGAAAGCACGTTCATCACATGTTGTTTATCAATGCTTCTCACTTTAGTCACGTCCCTTTTGTTTGTCCTGTTAAATTTTATGGAGCAAATTTTGTACTCATTGGTTAAAATATCAAGAATGCTGACTTCTGTGTTTGTCGCTATGTAAGCCATGCACTTGGGATGCCTAGGCGTGATTAGGATTAGGATTGCATATAGATTTTATTCTATGTTTGTTTATAACCTGGTTGTGACCTAACATAGTGTAAATCTGCTAATTTTTTAATTTAATTTATGTTCAACGCAAGTAGGTTTTGGTCGTAAGTGGTATTTCTGATATCAATTACTGCTGTCCAGTCACTGAAATAATGCTTTTCTTGCTTTGCCTAGACTTTGTGACAAAAATAAGCATGCGTCTCTGTGCCTACAAACTTGTGGGTAGTGATGATGATCTAACTAGCATCCTGTTTTCAGGAATGAAGATCTGAATTACCCTCACCCCTCTAGAGAAATCAGTTTACCTCATTCGGTTTCTGGAACTTCTTTATAGCTTTCTGAGTTTACTTCGGTCTTGCATGTATTAGCTTTCTGTTTGTACCCCTATCTATGTCTGTTTCTTTGTGTGTTTCTTGTGTGCAAGTGCTCCATTGTGTGTGTCTTGACTGTGTGTCTGACTGTGTGTGTGATGTGGCCCTATCTATGTGTGCTTCTTTGTCTGTTTCATGTGTGTAAATGCTCTATTATCTGTGTGTGACTGTGTTTAACTGCTTGGATGGGGTGATTCTGATTGTGTTACTGCTTATATGGTATGTCCAATTGGTTTCTTATTCATGCTTTGCTTGTATTCCAATGTCGTCTTCCCATATATGGGGATGTGTTCAGGGATGCAAACCATTTAGGCTATTTTGAGCAGGCAGGGATCTAGAGACGTGTACTGGTCAGGCTTCTCTCCTACTGATAGCTGATGATAGGCTGAGCAGAAAAGTTTGACTCTTGTAATACTCACTTGCTTGGCTTCCACTCCTTTGTGTGACCGATTTGGCATCCAATGCATCTCATGCCTATCTTATATATCTCACTCACTCATCACAGCATCCTTTTCCCTGTTTTTGTTCCTTTTTTTTCTTATCATAATAATCATGTATACCGTGGTGTTTGACAATACATTTTTTGTGATATATGTGTTTCATTATGTCTTATGTGGATATCATATTCTTTTTTTGTATTACTGCTGTCCATTCACTGGAATAATGCTTTTCTAAGTATTTCAGGTAGGATATAGACAAATGTCACATTTGCTCTTCCTTGTGTCGCTAAGGACACTAATGGGTGGGGTTTGCTTACACCCCAGGTATATTTATGTTTTCTACATTTTGTGATGCTAATGTCTGTAGTCCCAAAACGCTTATTTAGCCATGTTTTCCTTGTTCACTTCACAAGATTATGTATTCATGCTGATAGTATGTTGCTCTTTCCAGGACCGATAATACTGATAGTATGCTGATAGTATGCCAAGGACTGCTCAGGGTTCCTATCACTTTCTGTTTTACTAACTAAGGTAATCGAATTTTGATCTTCATCTTGCAAATTTATCACCTTATGGGAGGAAAAGGTTTGCATGTACATGAGCTCTGATTATCTACATATATACTTGAATTGCCTTGGATTTGTTGGACGACTATTCTACATGATGTTCTCCATGATTCACTTGATCAGTTAATTTGAGTATTTTCCTGGTGAGTTCTTTAGGTTCATCTTGTGACACAAAATACAATTTGTTCTCTGGCACTTTTACACTTGTCTTTGTTTATACTCCCTCCGTCCGAAAATACTTGTCATCAAAATGGATAAAAAGAGATGTATCTAGAGCTAAAATATGTCTATATACATCCCCTTTTATTCATTTTTATGACAAGTATTTCCGGACAGAGGGACTATAACATTAGAGGCCTCTTGGCTTGTAGTTGGGTAATGCGGAGAGAGATTTGGAATTGAAGAACTAAAATAATGCAAAGTTGAAGGTTTTGAACGGGAAGCTTGAACATATAGTTTACTTTTTCTCATGTCTTTGATTAGTTTCATCCTATCTATGTCTGTTTCTTGTGTGCAAGTACTCCATTTTGTCTGTGTGACTGTGTGTGACTGAATGTTTGTGTGTGTGACTGATTGTGTGTGTTTCTTTGTCTGTTTCTTGTGTGCAAGCGCTCCATTGTGTGTGCGCATGTGTGTTGACTGTGACTCTGTGTCATTTTATGACTGTGACTATGTATTGATTGTGACTGTGTGTATGTGTGTGTGTTGACTGTGACTGTCATTGTGCAAGCGCTCCATAACTACCTATGCATGGAAATTTCTATAAGGTCATGGGCATGTAATTTAATGACCTACATACCTCGGTAGTTGGTAGTGTCATTGCCCTTTGGACACTCTTCAATGCATTGTTGTATATTTTCCTGCCACAAGTATGATGTTTGTGCTCAGAATGATGTATATGTAGAATACAGGGTGGATGGAGGTATTCATGATGGCTAATTTGATTTGTTATGGTTCTGATGGTGTGCTTCTTGTGTTTGAACTGAAGCCGTGGATCACTCATTAACCTGGTATGTGTTTGTATGGTAATCCTTCTCGAATTTAACCCCTTCCAATTTTGTACACAATATTTATCTTACAGCTGGTAATACCTTATGAATGCATATCCCACATTTTAGGTAGTAATATAGTAATGCCATACTTCTTTGGATGTTGTTCTGTATATGCAAGTTTGGTGAGCTCACATGTTGTGTCAGTATCTACCTACGCAGCTGAATTATTTCCGGATAGGACAGAGGTGCAATGTTTACATACTTGGCAGAAAGTTCTTTAACACTGAACTCATCAAAGGTCCTTGGACTCAAGAGGTTTGTCAATGCACTCCTGACTTTGCTCGAGAAAAAAATATTTTGCACATTTTATAGTTATATTTATGATATTATTTCTACAGGAAGATGACAAAATTATTGACCTTGTAAACAAGTATGGACTAACAAAATGGTCGCATTGAAAGGTATTTCTTTTGATTGTTTTATTATTATATGGTTTGCTGAAACGCATTTTCCCCCTATGTGCAAACACAGTGGTAACAATTCTCTGTTGATGCATTGCAGGTCAGCTACCAGAACTTCCTACTGTGTTTCCGAACATGCTCCCGAACATGTTCAATTTATCAGCCCTAGGACAGGTGACTACTGTGCTCCTTTTATGATTCAGTGTCGCTAGTGCTCAAATCATGGACAGTCCATTCTGTCATCACAACGCGACCAGATTCACTCTCATTTGCAGTTTATTTGATGATGGCAGAATGAATCCACCTGTGATCTATCACGCTTCTTTATTATTCAATATTCTGTTATTACTTTCTAATTCTTTCTTCCCTTTGCATCGATCCACTTGCTATGCAGCCACTGCCATGACATAGTAGGTATGCTTTATGTCTTTCTTTGTGCTTAAGATTTTTCCTGTTCTGTGATGCATATGTCTGACCACTCTTTCCTTAGGCTACTTGGCATGCTCGACATGTTTAGGTCAGTGGACTTCCTCTGATCGCTAATAAATAGGTAATTGCCTTGAGTAACTTTATTTCTTGGCGTCTCTTTCTTTATTTGCAGTCTAACTATTTTGTTCTTCTTTCTGCAGACGGTTGCTCTATTCCTCAATCAAGTTATGGCTCCTATCGGGGGAAACACATTTGGTCTGGGTGATGCAGTTCTTAATACGAAGCTGATTTTTGAATTCATTCAAAACATCTTAGGTGGCATAATCATCTGAATCCAACCATATGGAACGATGCTTGGACTACTGAGGAGGAACATGCACTGATTAATGCCGTCAGGTATATGAGAATAAATGAGCAGAAATAACAAAAGTTCTTCCTGGAAGGTACTGCGAAACAACTTATATCATGGGTCCTTCTTGTAGTTAGCTTTCTGTTTGTGCCCTTTCTATCTTTTGTGTGTGTGACTGACTGTGTGTGTGTAACTGTCTGTGTATGTGTGACTGATTCTGTGTGACTATTACTGTGTGTGTGACTGAATCTGTGTGTGTGTGACTCTGTGTGTGACCGACTGTGTGTGTGCGCGCGTTTGAATTAATATTGCATTTGTTTGATGGTGTGTGATGTATGCTTTGCTTGATGGTGTGTCCTGTATGCTTTGCTTGATGGTGTGTCCTGAATGCTTTGCTTGAATGATTGTATGTTTTGTTTGTTGTGGTTTAACCCTGCCTTTGCCGGTCCCAAGCCCGGATGTGAAAATGTGGAGGGAGCTGCATTGATATTGCATTTTCTTGATTGTGTGTCCTATATGCTTTGCTTGAATGATTGATGTTGTTGTATAATTTGTGTTTTGTATTGTTGTGGTTTAACACTGCCTTTGCCGGTCCCAAGCCCGGATGTGAAAATGTGGAGGGAGCTGTAGTTACCTTCTTTGTATTGTTTGCATTACACACAGTTTGCATTACCTTCTTTGTATTGTTTGCATTACACACAATTTGCATTACTTTCTTTGTGGTTACTGTCCTGATTGAAATAGTGGATCTTCACATAATGTGATAGCATGGGATGAAGCTTTGAAATGCATCCTTCCTTGCTATGAAAAATCTAGGCATGCCAGGAACTTCATGATTCCTTTCTCAAGCTGTATGAGGTCAGTTTTTTTTTGCGAATAATATGAGGTTAGTGTTTACCTACGCTGCACGGATATTTGGATACATATCGGATACACGATACGGGGATACACCCGATACGCTAATTTTCTGAAAACATGGATACGGGGATACGTTTATATATAGATATTACATATATTAATTATTAAAAATATTGAAAACAAAATAGAGATTCTAGGTCAAAGCATGCCTCAATAGGATTATTCCCTTTGTTTTCTTGCACTTGGGCCACTTTCATTAATTGGCAGTGGGATTTTCCTGGGTTTGTTGTTTCAATTAGTGCATCGACTCTCTCTTGCTCACCTTTCAATTGAACAAGAACATTGATATTCATGTTTTGGCATGAATTCACGCCCATGTTGGGTATCTTCAAAAGGTGCGCCTTTACTATTGAGGGGATTTCACGTCGAACGAGGGGTTTCAGGTATCCAAAAAGTATCCAAAAGGTATCACAGAAGTATCCTAGGAGTATCAAACATTATTTTCTTTTTTAAAAGTTAAAAAGTCAAGGGATACTTACGGGATACGTATCAGGCCATATCGGGGCAGTATCCGGCTAGATACGCACACTTTCTGAAGTATCCACGCAACGTAGGTGTTTACTTACGATAATACCAAAGTTACTTACGATAATACCAAAGGGAAGCGAATGTTCGATTGTTCTGGGTGGTGTATGGCTTACCTAGAAAATAAAATGCAGTGCTATCTGTTCGGCTGTATACAATTTTTTCCGACCATAGAATTTGTCTCGTCTCCTAAATTAATCCTACTGGTTTTAAATCTTGTCAGTGTGGATGTTCTTTTTTCTACTAATATATTCAAGTAAATATATCTCCTAAATTAATCCTACTGGTTTTAAATCTCGCAATGTGGATGTTCTTTTTTCTGCTAATATATATGGTCAAGTAAAAACGTCAGTTGTTTGTCCCAAGCAACTGGGTTGCTAGCTAGGCAAGTTGAGTGAGTAATGTCCTCAACACTATAGAACCAAGCAACTGGGCGCTGCTAGCTAGGCAAGTTGAGTGAGTAATGTCCTCAACACTATAGAACTAACGTCAGTTCTATACTGATCTTATGTGAACGCGCTCTGCGGCCTTGGATGCATCGCACGGATCTTGAGGCAAGGATCGCCATGCGAGGCGCAGAAATTGTTTGTGCTAACTGTTAGCTGAGCGAATGTTCCCTATATCCCCCTTCCTTGATCCACTAACGCCAGTCCCCCATCTTTTCCTAACCCGTCTCGCACTCTGCCCCGCAGGTGATTCAGTGTGGTTTTTTGTCTTCGCTGGCAATTCGAGCGTCTTCGACCACTCGGAGTCAAGTTCTTCATCTGCTCCAGCATTGGGCTAAGGCGTACACTGCTCCGACGCCACCGCTCTGTTTTCTGCAGGGCTCATTCCGCCAGGGTTCGATGGATGTTGAGTGGTTGACATGGCGGCGGTGACATTTTTATTCGCTCGACAGCCGTAGGTTTGTCGACACGGCGTTCGCAATTGCAATCGTCGCGGTGGTGATTTGCGGTGTCAGGGTAGGGTTCAAGACGTTGGAGCTGTCGCGATGGGGAGGGTCATAGTGTGCGTGGGATTAATTGTGGCGAGCTTCGTGGCCACGACCGCAATAGGGCCATGGGCATTGGCGCGTTGGTTTTTTGCCATTTTGTTGGGGCCGTGAAGAGTTTGGTTTTTGCGATTTTCTTTGTTATTTTTTTCCTTCTCTTTCCCAGGCCGCAACCCAACCACTTTCTAATTCTATATTTTCCCTGCTTCCCTTCCATCCTCATGGGCCTGCAGCCCAACCACCCAGGCGAGCGAGCGACTGTTTTCCTTCTCTTCCTCTGCCTTTGTACGCTCTCGCTTACATCGCAGAGGCTATATCTCGCTTGAAGCAAGTCTTCCTTCGGTCTCGCCTGAAGCGTGTCTATAGTTTTCGGCCTGCCCATTCACACTAAAATAAATACACTACAGAAAAAGGATCACGCATGAATCAATCCCACGAGGCCACGATGTCCTAGCTGTAGTGTTGCGCTGCTAGCCACTTGTCCACCACCGGGTTCATATTTAATTAGAAGGTCATGACCTTTTTAAAGAAAAAGCGTTGGGTTTTCACTGGTTTTTTGGTTTTTTTTTTGTTTTTCTTTTTTTTCACCGTTTTCCTTCATTTATTTTCTCTATTTTACTGGTTTTTTATTTTCTTTTGGTATTCTTTATTTCATTTTTCGTTTTTCACTAGCTTTTTTCTTTTCTTCATTTTCTTCGCTTTTGTTTGGTCTTTTTCCTCGTTTTTCATTGGTTTTCTTTTGTTTTATCTCGGGTTCTCATTGTTTGTCTATACACATTTTCGGTATATATTTAATACACATTTTTATAATATACATGTTTAATATTTTCAAGTACAAGATTAAGATTTATTGATTACCATTTATTGAATACATGGTCAATATTTTTTCAATATACAGTTAACAATTTTCAAATGCTTGATTAAAATTTTGTAAATACTCGATAACACATTTTTTGTGTACACATTTTACACTTTTTTTTTCAAATCCTTGATTACCAATTTTGAAATACAAGTTTCACATTTTTTTTCAATACATGGTCAGCATTTTTACTATATACATTTAACATTTTTTAAATGTTTGATTAATATTTTTTAATATATGATCAATATTTTTTCTGTGCACATTTAACATTTTTCATATGTTTTATTAACATTTTGCAAAGACAATTTTACAAGTTTTTTAATACATGGTCAACATTTTTGTATACACATTTAAAAAATTTCTAAATGCTTGGTTAAGATTTTCTAAATACTTGTTTTAAAAAATTTGAAATGCTTCGATTAATATTTGTTAAATACATGATTAACTTTTTTTACACATCTTAATTTTTTTCTATACATTTTTGGTATAAATGAGAAACTTTTTCTCTATGTACATTTAACATTTTTGAAATGCTTGCTTAGAATTTTTTAAATATTTAATGTAAAATATTCTGTAATATATTTATTTAGAATATTCGTAAGTTTAAACGAAAGTAAAACATGAAAACAAAAACAACAAATGAAAAACATGAAAAAAAAGAGGCAGTGGCCTCCCGTGCACTGCGCCGGCCCATACGTTCTCGCGACTTCATCGAGTCGGAAGGTTACCTACTATAAGTGAGTTATAACCGCGCCCTACTTACATAAGGGAAACATACATCCGTATGATGGAAACCCCACCTATTACTCCCTTCAATTCGAGTAAATAGCATAAAACTACTACAGTTCGGGCTAGGGTTCCAAAAAACTACTAGTTTTATATTTTTGCTGATAACTACCAACATTGGGGTCGGTTGTTCACAACCCCCAAATGACGGAGTGCTTTAAATTGATTGTGATTATGACAAGGATGGCCCACTCGTTGGAGCTGACATGGCATAAAATGTGAACACCGATATCTTTCTTACTCACCCCGTTTTCTTCTTCCTCTATCTCTCTTTCTTCCTCCCGCCACTCGCCCTCAGCCTGGAGGACCTCGTGCTCGACGCGCACGCTCGCCACCATGGCTGACCGATCGGTGGCTAGAGCGATGCCGCCGGCGGGAAGCCCGCCTTCCCCCTCCCCCCTTCCCCGGTAGACTGACCTATCTAGGGAAGCATCCTACCCAAGTCGACCTTCGCTGACTGCTATAGACGGACATGGCCAAGGGAAGAGCGCACACAGTGTTGCGCATGCTCGTTCTTGTGCGCCGCCACCTGCTGCTATCCCCGGCTCCTCGCCACCCTTGTTGTGGCCACTCGTCTCCGCCACCTATTGCGCGCACCAGCCACTTGATGCCCCTGCTTTGCGAGTATGAGGCTCTGCAGGGAGCCACCGCACGCTGCTTGCCGCAAGCCGCCTGAGGTCGCGTGCTAGTGGCCGCACCAATGGGGAGCCGCCGCGTGGTGCTGGACGTGAGCCGCCTGAGGCCCTGGTGCTGGCCGCGCACCCCTAATCAATGCCTTGGAACTCGGCCTCCTCAGGTCACCTGCTGGGAAGGGGATGGAGGTAGTGGGCAGCGATTCTAGGGAGAGGACGACGGCAGGTTGTGGGAGAGAGGTCGAGATGGATCGGCCCAGGGACCTGATTGCTTTTTTCCTTTCTTTATAAGGACCTGGCCTCTTTTTAAAGGAAATTACAGGGAACTGATTATTTTTTTTGAAAAATATAGGGACACAATTGCTTGTTATAAATATTTGGGCCCCACCTAGCAGTGTTGACTTTTATGCCATGTGGACCTGACGAGTGGGCCACAAGTGTCAAACAAACGGTTTAAAATTTAAACACTCAGTCATTTGAGTTTTTTGGAATAGCGAACCCCAAAGTTGGTAGTTATTAATGAAAAAAAATAAAAACCGGTAGTTTTTTGGAACCCTAGCGTATCTTTTTATTGATAGAAGAAGAGAGAATGAGTAAAAGTGAGATACGACACATGCACGAACGCAAGGCGTGTACACGGTGCCCAAAATAGAAAAGAAGAGAGGCAAGGTGCTTGGCCCGAACAGGCAAAAGACACAGCTAAGCCCACTAACTAGAGAGGCAGTCCAAACCAACGTAACCACGAATCCAGCACTGGGGAAGCCCGGAGCACCAGGGGAAACCCTAGATCGAACGACGATGGCGCCACAACGTTTTCCTTCTATGTAGGAAATCATGCAGTCATTAATTATTACTGACAACTTATTAGCACTAGTTTTTCCTCCTCGTAGTTTACACCGTCTGATGCGTCAGATAATAAGAGTACTTTCAGACTTGCAACCCCAGCCCTCGATCGTCTCGACTATTCCCAGATCACAACTCCCTGCTCTTGTACCCTACGTCTGCGTTGCACATGTGCCCTGCTCCAGCACACGGCTACTAGTATACCCGTCTCCTCCGGGATCCGGCCAACTCTGCTGGTGCTACTTCTTAAGCTTGCGTTGGTTTTTTTCTTGAAGATGAAAGGGTGATGCAGCAAAGCAGAGATAAGTTTTCCCCTCAGTTTGAGAACGAAGTTATCAATCCAGTAGGAGGTACACACAAGTCTCCAATCTATGCACCTGCAAAAAAATAATTAAACACTTGCACCCAACACGATAAGGGGTTGTCAATCCCTTCACGGTCACTTGCAAGGATGAGATCTGATAGAGATGGATATAAAAGATTACTAAAACGTAAAAAAATAAAAGTGAATAAATTGCAGCAAGGTATTTCTGGGTTTTTTGGTTTATAGATCTGAAAATATATGATGGAAAATAGACCTAGGGTCCATAGGTTTCACTAGAGGTTTCTCTCTTGAAAGAAAACATATGGTGGGTGAACAAATTATTGTAGAGCAATTGATAGAAAAGCACAAAGTTATGACGATATCCAAGGCAATGATTATGAATATAGGCATCATGTCCGTGTCAAGTAGACCGACTCCTGCCTGCATCTACTACTATTACTCCACACATCGACCGCTATCCAGCATGCACCTAGTGTATTAAGTTCATAAGAAGAGGGTAACGCCTTAAGTAAGATGACATGATGTAGAGGGATAAACTCAAGCAATATGATGAAAACCCCATCTTTTTATCCTTGATGGCAATAATACAATACGTGCCTCGCTACCCCTACTTTGCACTAGGTGAGGACATCGCAAGATTGAGCCCAAAACTAAGCACCTCTCCCATTGCAAGAAGAACAAATCTAGTTGGCCAAACCAAACCGATAATTTGAAGAGAAATACAAAGATATCAAATCATGCATATAAGAATTAAGAAGAGACTCAAGTAATATTCATTAGATAATCTCATCATAAATCCACAATTCATCGGTTCTTGACAAACACACCGCAAAAAAATATTACATTAGAAAGAACTCCAAGAACATCGAGGAGAACATTGTTTTGAAGATCAAAGAGAGAGAAGAAGCCATCTAGCTACTAGCTATGGACCTGTAGGTCTGTGGTAAACTACTCATGCTTCATCGGAAGGGCAATAGGGTTGATGTAGAAGCCCTCTGTGATCAAATCCTCCTCCGGCAAGGTGCCAGAAAAGGCCCCAAGATGGGATCTCACGAGAATAGAAGGTTACGGCAGCGGGAAAGTATTTTGGTGGACGCTTTTGGCGGTTTGGGAATATTTTACAATTTATAGAGCTGAGATGGAGGTCGGTGGACTCCCGAGGGGACCACAAGCCAGGGGGCACGCCCCCCCGAAAGCGCGCCCCCCTAGAGCGCGCCCTGAGGGCTTGTGGTTCCCTCGGGACTCTTCTGGCCCTCTCCCCAAGTCTTCTGGGTGTCTTCTGGTCCAAGAAAAATCATCGCGAAAGTTTTATTCTATTTGATATTCCTTTTTTGTAGAACTCAAAAACAAGAAAAAACAGAAACTAACACTAGGCTCTAGGTTAATAGGTTAGTCCCAAAAATAATATAAAATAGCATATTAATACATATGAAACATCCAAAACATGTAATATAATAGCATAGAACAATAAAAAATTATAGATACGCTGGAGACGTATCAAGCATCCCCAAGCTTAATTCCTACTCGTCCTCGAGTAGGTAAATGATAAGAACCGAATTTTTGATGTGGAATGCTACCTAGCATATTTATTCATGTAATCTTCTTTATTGTGGCATGAATATTCAGCTCCATAAGATTCAAAACAAAAGTTTAATATTGACATAAAACAATAATACTTCAAGCATACTAATAAAGCAATCATGTTTTCTCAAAATAACATGGCCAAGGAAAGTTATCCCTACAAAATCATATAGTTTGGCTATGCTCCATCTTCATCACACAAAGTATTCAATCATGCACAACCCCGATGACAAGCCAAGCAATTGTTTCATACTTTTGGTTTTCTCAAACTTTTTCAACTTTCACGCAATACATGAGCGTGAGCCATGGATATAACACTATAGGTGGAATAGAATATGGTGGTTGCAGAGAAGACAAAATAAGGAGAAAGTCTAACATCAACTATGCGTATTAACGGGCTATGGAGATACCCATCAATATATATCAATGTGAGTGAGTAGGGATTGCCATCCAACGGATGCACTAGAGCTAAGTGTATGAAAGCTCAAAAAGAAACTAAGTGGGTATGCATCCAATTCGCTTGCTCACGAAGACCTAGGGCAATTTGAGGAAGCCCATCATTGGAATATACAAGCCGAGTTCTATAATGAAAAATTACCACTAGTATATGGAAGTGACAAAATAGCAGACTCTCTATCATGAAGATCATGGTGCTACTTTGAAGCACAAGTGTGGTAAAAGGATAGTAACATTGTCCCTTCTCTCTTTTCTCTCATTTTTTTGTTTGGGCTTCTTCGGCCTCTTTTATTTTTTGTAAAGTCCGGATACTCATCCCAACTTGTGAGGGAATCATAGCTACAATCATCCTTTCCTCACATGGGACAATGCTCTAATAATGATAATCATCACACTTCTATTTAAACGCCTCCGGCGGTGTACCAATGACCCACAAGTATATGGGATCAATTGTAGCCTTTTCGGTAAGTATGAGTGTCGAACCCAACGAGGAGCAGAAGGAAATGACAAGTTGTTTTTAGCAAGGTAATGTCTGCAAATGCTGAAATTGCAAGTAACAAAGTAGTTTGATAGCAAGATAATTTGTAGCGAGCAAGTAAAAGTAGTAGTAAGAAAAGTGCATCAAGGTAGCCCAGTCCTTTTGAGGCAAAGGACATGCCAAAACGGTCTCTTATGACAAGTAAAGTGTTCTTGAGGGTACATGGGAATTTCATCTAGTCACTTTCATCATGTTGGTTCAATTCATGTTCGCTACTTTGATAATTTGGTATGTTGGTGGACCGGTGCTTAGGTGTTGTTCTTACTTGAACAAACCTTCTACTTATGATTAATCCCCTCGCAAGCATCCGCAACTATGAGAAAAGTATTAATAATAAATTATAACCATAGCATTAAACTTTTGGATCCAATTGGTCCCTTACGGAATAGCGCATAAACTAGGTTTTAAGTGTCTGTCACTCTCGCAACCCATCATCTAATAATTAATCCACAATGGATTCCCTTAGGCCCAAATATGGTGAAGTGTCATGTAGTCGACATTCACATGACACCACTAAGGGAATCACAATATACATATCATCAAGATATCGAACACATATCAAGTTCACATGATTACTTGCAACATGATTTCTCTCGTGACCTCAAGAACAAAAGTAACTGCTAAAAAATGATAATCATGCTCAAGATCAGAGGGGTATTAAACAGCATAATGGATCTGAACATATAACTTCCACCAAATAAACCATATAGTAATCAACTACAAGATGTAATCAACACTACTAGTCACCCACAAGCACCAATCTATAGTTCCGGTACAAAGATTGAACACAAGAGATGAACTAGGGTTTGAGAGGAGATGGTTGCTGAAGATGTTGATGGAGATTGCCCTCCCCAAGATGGGAGAGTTGTTGGTGTGATGATGATGATGATTTCCCCCTCCGCGAGGGAAGTTCCCCCGGCGGAATCGCTCCGTCGGAGGGCAAAAGTGCTCCTGCCCAAGTTCCGCCTTGGGACGGCGGTGCTTCGTCCCAAAAGTCCTCTCCTTATTTTTTCTAGGTCAAAATAACTTATGTACCAGAAGAGGGGTACCGGAGGTGGGCCGAGGGGAGCACAACCCACCAGGGCGCGCCTGGGCTCCCTGGCGCACCCAGGTGGGTTGTGCCGACCTGGTGGGCCCCTCTGGTACTTATGTGCTCCAATAATTCTCATTTATTCCATAAAAATTCCTCGTGAAGTTTCAGCTCATTTGGAGTTGTGCAGAATAAGTAGCCTGACATAGCTTTTTCAGGTCCAGATTTCCAGTTGCCGGAATTCTCCCTCTTTGTGTGAACCTTGCATATTATGAGAGAAAAGGCATTAGAATTACTCCAAAAAGCATTACTATGCAATAAAACAACATAAATAAGAGTAGGTAAACATGATGCAAAATGGATGTATCAACTCCCCCAAGCTTAGACCACGTTTGTCCTCAAGCGAAAACAAAAATCGAAAAACATGTCCACATGCTTAGAGAGAGGTGTCGATAAAAACAAAATACAGACATAGAAGCATCATGTAAATTATTATGACAGCAACAAACTTTAACATAAAACTTTTATCATAAAACTTTTATCATAGACTTCTCATGAATAAGTAACAATTCATCACATTATCGAAGTATAAAGTATAAACTCTATTGGAAACCAACAAACTATGTTCTCAGTCAACTTTGCAACTACGATTCATCATCTTTTCAGGAAGGGTCACGTATCGGAGCCTTTAGGCAAGTCCACATACTCAACCATCATATAGTCTTATATGATTGCTAACACTCACCGCATATACATGAGCAAAACGTTTCAACCAGACACATAGAAAGATAGGGGCTTATAGTTTCGCCTCCCAACGTGTTCACCTCAAGGGTGATGTCAACAATAATAACTCATGCTACCATATTCAATTGGATATATGTGCCTAGATCTTTCCTCACCACATGATGCTTGCCAAAAGAGAAAATAAAAAGGAACAGAGATAAGAACTTTGACTATTGCATGAAAGTAAATACATAAAAGTAAAAGATAGGCCCTTCATAGAGGGAAGCAGAGGTTGCCATGCGCTTTTTGTTTGTATGCTCAATCCCTTAGTGAAAGAGAACATCACATTATATTTCCCCTTATGATGGCAACCTTTATTATGCAGTCTGTCGCTTTTATTCTTCACCATCACAAGTTCGTACAACGCTCAATTTTCTCTTACACTAAATGATGTAACACTTTTAGAAGCAATTTTTATTGCCTTATTGCACCGATGACAACTTAGTTGAAGGATCTTACTCAATCCATAGGTAGGTATGGTGGACTCTGAAAACATGTAACAGCCTGGTTTTTGGCCCTTTTCTTTTTCTTTTGATTTATTTGGTTTTTGCTCTGTTTTTCTTTTTGGAGTGGTTCTGTGGCCTTGTCACCTGGGAAATCATCCTCATTTCCCCTCCCAAGAGGCTCATCATTCTCAAAACCTTGCCAAGATCATATCACTTCACTCCTTGAACAAACCCTAAAATTCTTTTCTAGGGAAAATTCCTTTTTCATTAATGGAATAACCCTATCTGCCCTAGGTTGTGAAGCAACCTATATTTCTGTCCATCCAAAAATTCCCAATTAATTTTCATAATTACTTTGGGTCATATGTTGCTCAAATATGCCCAAACATTTCCTAGGACAGTTCAGAAATAATTCCCCAATATTCCTTTTTTCTATTCTGCCCTAAATGGCACTTTGTAAAGGAAGTGTCATTTATATTTTTCCTAGTGACTCCCAGCCTTTTTGGGCATGCTTATATGTCCAAATAATTGCCTCATGCACAAGTTCAACTTTATTTGCCTAGCCAATCTTCCTTAGCGAATTTTCAAAGTTTCTGTCAGACAGAAGGCTTTGTGAAGGAAGTACTAGCTAGGAGTATCCAAATGAGTTGAAATTTTGCACACTCCTTAGTGTGCTCATATTAACCCCCTCCACCCATTTGCAGCCCCATCCAATCATCTATGTGAGGACAGGAGAAAATCTTTGATTCTGGCAATATTTTCAGGTTGTGAACCAAGTGTATTTTATATTGCTTAAAAAATTCTGATAAATTACCAGATCATTCTTATACCCATAAAACATCTCTCCACCCAATTTGGTATCATTTCAATGAGCCATTTAATCACCAAAATTATTGCAAGTTTCTGTCCAGAAATGATGTTTGTGAAGCAAGTGCCATTTTGGCTTGTCAATTTGGCATGAGCTTTTTACAGCATCTTCATATGTCCAAATAATCAAGCTTTGCCCAATCTTAGCCCCAGTTGATACTCTATGTGAGAGCATCATCATGATCTTCATTTCTGGACCAAAAATGCAGTTGTGAAGCAACTATATTCATTCTTGGTCCATTTCTCCTCAAAACCCCCAGGTTCATAGTCCTTCGATAGATAAACCTCCCAGACATAACTTTTCACCCATAGCATCTCTCTATTGATCACATTGAGCTGATCAAGTTTACTGCAGTAAAATTCAGAGCTCATTTACCATTTAATTGTAGCACCACAAATCAAGCGAATGCCTCATAAATGCTCTATCTTGGAAGGACTATCAGCTAGACAACATTTTGGGTGCTGCAGGATATTGAATGCCCCGGTTCACGTGGTGACTACGACGATGGCATGCCTGTGCATGCGCTCTGTGCGCTGTGGCGTGTCCAGAGCACCGTTTGTGCTTTGGCACTGCTCCCTCTTGTCGTCTTAGAGCTCGTGAGCATGTCCTGTGACGCCCCGATTCAATCGTACACTAATCATGCACGCAAACGTGTACGATCAAGATCAGGGACTCACAGGAAGATATCACGACACAACTCTAAAACATAAATAAGTCATACAAGCAACATAATACAAGCCAGGGGCCTCGAGGGCTCGAATACAAGTGCTCGATCATAGACGAGTCAGCGGAAGCAACAATATCTAAGTACAGACATAAGTTTAAACAAGTTTTCCTTAAGAAGGCTAGCACAAACTGGGATACAGATCGAAAGAGGCGCAGGCCTCCTGCCTGGGATCCTCCTAAACTACTCCTGGTCGTCGGCGGGCTAAACGTAGTAGTAAGCACCTCCAGAGTAGTAGTCGTCGTCGACGATGGCGTCTGGGTCCTGGGCTCCGACATCTGGTTGTGACAACCAGGTAGAAGAGGGAAAAGGGGGAAAAGGGGGAGCAAAGCAATCGTGAGTACTCATCCAAAGTACTCGCAAGCAAAGAGCTACACTAAATATGCATTGGTATATGTGTAAGGAGGCAATATTAGTGGACTGAACTGCAGAATGCCAGAATAAGAGGGGGATAGCTAGTCCTATCGAAGACTACGCTTCTGGCAGCCTCCGTCTTGCAGCATGTAGAAGAGAGTAGATTAAAGTCCTCCAAGTAGCATCGCATAGCATAATCCTACCTGGCGATCCTCCCCTCGTCGCCCTGTGGAAAAGGGATCACCGGGTTGTCTGTGGAACTTGTCTGGGTGTGTTTTATTAAGTATCCGGTTCTAGTTGTCATAAGGTCAAGGTACAACTCCGGGTCATCCTTTCACGGAGGGACCCGGCTATTCGAATAGATTAACTTCCCTGCAGGGGTGCACCACATAACCTAACACGCTCGATCCCATTTGACCGGACACACTTTCCTGGGTCATGCCCGGCCTCGAAAGATCAACACGTCGCAGCCCCACCTAGGCACAACAGAGAGGTCAGCATGCCGGTCTAAATCCTATGCGCGCATGGGTCTGGGCCCATCGCCCATTGCACACCTGCACGTTGCGAGGGCGGCCGGTAGCAGAACTTGCCTCCCTAATACAAGAGCAGGCGTTCCAGTCCAATCCGGTGCGCGCCGCTCCGTCGCTGACGTCAAGAAGGCTTCGGCTGATACCACGATGTCGAGTGCCCATATCTTTCCCGCGTAGTTGGTTAGTGCGTATAGGCCAATGGCCAGACTCAGATCAAATACCAAGATCTCGTTAAGCATGTTATTATGAAGCAACCGCGGACGCCGACCAGGGCCAGGCCCACCTCTCGCCTAGGTGGTCTCTGTTGGGGAACGTAGTAATTTCAAAAAATTTCCTACGCACATGCAAGATCATGGTGATGGCATAGCAACGAGAGGGGAGAGTGTTTGTCCATGTACCCTCGTAGACCGTAAGCGGAAGCGTTATCACAACGCGGTTGATGTAGTCGTACGTCTTCACGATCCGACCGATCCAAGCACCGAACGTACGGGGCCTCCGAGTTCAGCACACGTTCAGCTCGATGATGATCTCCGGTCTCCGATCCAGCCGAGCTCCGGAGATGAGTTCCGTCAGCACGACGGCGTGGTGATGATGATGATGTTCTACCGGCGCAGGGCTTCGCCTAAACTCCGCGACGATATGACTGAGGTGGAATATGGTGGAGGGGGGCAACGCACACGGCTAAGGAACGATCCGTCGATCAACTTGTGTGTCTATGGGGTGCCCCCCCGCCCCCGTATATAAAGGAGCCAGGGGGGAGGAGGCGGCCGGCCAAGGAGGGCGCGCCAAGGGGGGAGTCCTACTCCCACCGGGAGTAGGACTCCCTCTTTCCAAGTAGGAGTAGGAGAAGGGGGGAAAGAGGAGGAAGAGGGGAAGGAAAGGGGGGGGGGGCGCCCCCCTTCCCTTGTCCTATTCGGACTAGGAAGGGGAGGGGCACGCGGCCCCCTCCTGCCTCCTACCCTCTTCTCCCTCGAGGCCCATGTAGGCCCAATAACCCCCCGGGGGGTTCCGGTAACCTCCCGGTACTCCGGTAAAATGCCGATTTCACCCGGAACCATTCCGATGTCAAAACATAGGCTTCCAATATATCAAACTTTATGTCTCGACCATTTCGAGACTCCTCGTCATGTCCGTGATCACATCCGGGACTCCGAAAAAACTTCGGTACATCAAAACTTATAAACTCATAATAAAACTGTCATCGAAACGTTAAGCGTGCGGACCCTACGGGTTCGAGAACTATGTAGACATGACCTAGAACCATTCTCGGTCAATAACCAATAGCGGGACTTGGATGCCCATATTGGTTCCTACATATTCTACGAAGATCTTTATCGGTCAAACCGCATAACAACATATGTTGTTCCCTTTGTCATCGGTATGTTACTTGCCCGAGATTTGATCGTCGGTATCCAATACCTAGTTCAATCTCGTTACCGGCAAGTCTCTTTACTCGTTCCGTAATACATCATCTTATAACTAACTCATTAGTTACAATGCTTGCAAGGCTTAGGTGATGAGTATTACCGAGAGGGCCTAGAGATACCTCTCCGACAATCGGAGTGACAAAACCTAATCTCGAATTATGCCAACCCAACATGTACCTTCGGAGACACCTGTAGAGCACCTTTATAATCACCTAGTTACGTTCTGACGTTTGGTAGCACACAAAGTGTTCCTCCGGTAAACAGGAGTTGCATAATCTCATAGTTGCAGGAACTTTGTATAAGTCATGAAGAAAGCAATAGCAGTATACTAAACGATCAAGTGCTAGGCTAACGGAATGGGTCATGTCAATCACATCATTCTCCTAATGATGTGATCTCACTAATCAAATGACAACACATGTCTATGGTTAGGAAACATAACCATCTTTGATTAATGAACTAGTTAAGTAGAGGCATACTAGTGACTATAGTTTTGTCTATGTATTCACACATGTATCATGTTTCCGGTTAATACAATTCTAGCATGAATAATAAACATTTATCATGATATGAGGAAATAAATAATAACTTTATTATTGCCTCTAGGGCATATTTCCTTCAGTCTCCCACTTGCACTAGAGTCAATAATCTAGATTACATAGTAATGAATCTAACACCCATGGAGTCTTGGTGTTGATCATGTTTTGCTCGTGAGAGAGGCTTAGTCAACGGGTCTGCAACATTCAGATCCGTATGTATCTTGCAAATTTCTATGTCTCCCACTTGGACTTGGTCCCGAATGGAATTGAAGCGTCTTTTGATGTGCTTGGTCCTCTTGTGAAATCTGGATTCCTTTGCCAAGGCAATTGCACCAGTATTGTCACAGAAGATTTTCATTGGTCCCGATGCACTAGGTATGACACCTAGACCGGGAATGAACTCCTTCATCCAGACTCCTTCATTTGCTGCTTAAGAAGCAGCTATGTACTCCGCTTCACACGCCACGACGCTTTGTTTAGAACTGCACCATCTTACAGCTCCACCGTTTAATAAAAACACGTATCCGGTTTGCGATTTAGAATCGTCCGGATCAGTGTCAAAGCTTGCATTGACATACCATTTACGACTAGCTCTTTGTCACCTCCATATACGAGAAACATATCCTTAGTCCTTTTCAGGTATTTCAGGATGTTCTTGACCACTGTCCAGTGATCCACTCCTGGATTACTTTGGTACCTTCCTGCCAAGCTTATTGCTAAGCATACGTCAGGTCTGGTACACAGCATTGCATACATGATAGAGCCTATGGCTGAAGCATAGGGAACATTTTTCATTTTCTCTTTATCTTCTGCTGTGGTCGGGCATTGAGTTTGACTCAACTTCACACCTTGTAGTACAGGCAAGAATCCTTTATTTGGCTGATCCAGTTTGAACATTTTCGAAATTTTGTCAAGGTATGTGCTTTGTGAAAGTCCTATTAAGCGTCTTGATCTATCTCTATAGATCTTGATGCCCAATATGTAAGCAGCTTCACCGCGGTCTTTCATTAAAAAACTTTTATTCAAGTATCCCTTTATGCTATCCAGAAATTCTATATCATTTCCAATTAATAATATGCCATCTACACATCAAACTAGAAATGCTACAGAGCTCCCACTGACTTTCTTGTAAATACAGGCTTCTCCAAAAGTCTGTATAAAACCATATGCTTTGATCACACTATCAAAGCATTTATTCCAACTCCGAGATGCTTGCACCAGTCCATAAATGGAGCGCTGGAGCTTGCACACTTTGTCAACACCTTTTGGATCAACAAAACCTTCCGGTTGCATCATATACAACTCTTCTTCTAGAAATCCATTCAAGAATACAGTCTTGACATCCATTTGCCAAATTTCATAATCATGAAATGCAGCAATTGCTAACATGATTCGGACAGACTTAAGCATCGCTACGGGTGAGAAAGTCCCATCGTAGTCAACCCCTTGAACTTGTCAAAAACCTTTTGCAACAAGTCGAGCTTTATAGACAGTTACATTACCATCAGCGTCAGTCTTCTTCTTAAAGATCCATTTATTCTCAATGGCCTACCGATCATTGGGCAAGTCAACCAAAGTCCATACTTTGTTTTCATACATGGATCCCATCTCAGATTTCATGGCCTCTAGCCATTTTGCGGAATCTGGGCTCATCATCGCTTCCTCATAGTTCGTAGGTTCATCATGGTCAAGTAACATGACTTCCAAAATAGGATTACCGTACCACTCTGGTGCGGATCTTACTCTGGTAGACCTACGAGGTTCAGTAGAAACTTGATCTGAAGTTTCATGATCAATATTATTAGCTTCCTCACTAATTGGTGTAGTTGTCACAGGAACCGGTTCTCGTGATGAACTACTTTCCAATAAGGGAGTAGATACAGTTATCTCATCAAGTTCTACTTTCCTCCCACTCACTTCTTTCGAGAGAAACTCCTTCTCTAGAAAGGATCCATTCTTAGCCACGAATGTCTTGCCTTCAGATCTGTGATAGAAGGTGTACCCAACAGTCTCTTTTGGGTATCCTATGAAGACACATTTCTCCGATTTGGGTTCGAGCTTATCTGGTTGAAGTTTCTTTACATAAGCATCGCAGCCCCAAACTTTAAGAAACGACAACTTTGGTTTCTTGCCAAACCACAGTTCATAAGGCGTCGTCTCAACGGATTTTGATGGTGCCCTATTTAATGTGAATGCGGCCGTCTCTAAAGCATAACCCCAAAACGATAGCGGTAAATCAGTAAGAGACATCATAGATCGCACCATATCAAGTAAAGTACGATTACGACGTTCGAACACACCGTTTCATTGTGGTGTTCCGGGTGGCGTGAGTTGCAAAACTATTCCGCATTGTTTCAAATGTAAACCAAACTCGTAACTCAAATATTCTCCTCCACGCTCAGACCGTAGAAACTTTATTTTCTTGTTACGATGATTTTCCACTTCACTCTGAAATTCTTTGAACTTTTCAAATGTTTTAGACTTGTGCTTCATTAAGTAGATATACCCATATCTGCTCAAATCATCTGTGAAGGTGAGAAAATAACGATATCCGCCACGAGCCTCAACATTCATCGGACCACATACATTTGTATGTATGATTTCCAACAAATCTGTTGCTCTCTCCATAGTACCGGAGAACAGTGTTTTAGTCATCTTGCCCATGAGGCACGGTTCGCAAGTACCAAGTGATTCATAATCAAGTAATTCCAGAAGTCCATCAGTATGGAGTTTCTTCATGTGCTTTACACCAATATGACCTAAACGGCAGTGCCACAAATAAGTTACACTATCATTATCAACTCTGCATCTTTTGGTTTCAACATTATGAATATGTGTATCACTACTATCGAGATTCAATAAAAATATACCACTCTTCAAGGGTGCATGACCATAAAAGATATTACTCATATAAATAGAACAACCATTATTCTCTGATTTAAATGAATAACCGTCTCGCAATAAACAAGATCCAGATATAATGCTCATGCTCAACGCTGGCACCAAATAACAATTATTCAGGTCTAAAACTAATCCCGAAGGTAGATGTAGAGGTAGCGTGCCGACCGCGATAACATCGACTTTGGAACCATTTCCCACGCGCATCGTCACCTTGTCCTTGGCCAGTGCTCACTTATTCCGTAGTCCCTGTTTTGAGTTGCAAATATTAGCAACAGAACCAGTATCAAATACCCAGGTGCTACTACGAGCTCTAGTTAGGTACACATCAATAACATGTATATCACATATACCTTTGTTCATTTTGCCATCCTTCTTATCCGCCAAATACTTGGGGCAGTTCTGCTTCCAGTGACCAGTCTGCTTGTAGTAGAAGCACTCAATTTCAGGCTTACGTCCAGACTTGGGTTTCTTCTCTTGAGCAGCAACTTGCTTGCCATTCTTTTTGAAGTTCCCCTTCTTCTTCCCTTTGCCCTTTTTCTTGAAACTAGTGGTCTTGTTGACCATCAACACTTGATGCTCCTTCTTGATTTCTACCTCCGCAGCTTTTAGCATTGCGAAGAGCTCGGGAATAGTCTTGTTCATCCCTTGCATATTATAGTTCATCACAAAGCTCTTGTAGCTTGGTGGCAGTGATTGGAGAATTCTGTCAATGACACTATCATCGGGAAGATTAACTCCTAGTTGAATCAAGTGATTATTATACCCAGACATTCTGAGTATGTGCTCACTGACAGAACTATTCTCCTCCATCTTGCAGCTATAGAACTTATTGGAGACTTCGTATCTCTCAATCCGGGCATTTGCTTGAAATATTAACTTCAACTCCTGGAACATCTCATATGCTCCATGATGTTCAAAACATCGTTTAAGACCCGGTTCTAAGCTGTAAAGCATGGCACACTGAACTATAGAGTAGTCATCAGTTTTGCTCTGCCAGACGTTCTTAACGTCGTCAGTTGCATCAGCAGCAGGCCTGGCACCCAACGGTGCTTCCAGGACGTAACTCTTCTGTGCAGCAATGAGGATAATCCTCAGGTTACGGACCCAGTCCGTGTAATTGCTACCATCATCTTTCAACTTTGCTTTCTCAAGGAATGCATTAAAATTCAACGGAACAACAGCACGAGCCATCTATCTACAAACAAACATAGACAAGCAAAATACTATCAGGTACTAAGTTCATGATAAATTTAAGTTCAATTAATCATATTACTTAAGAACTCCCACTTAGACAGACATCTCTCTAGTCATCTAAGTGATTACGTGATCCAAATCAACTAAACCATAACCGATCATCACGTGAGATGGAGTAGTTTTCAATGGTGAACATCACTATGTTGATCATATCTACTATATGATTCACGCTCGACCTTTCGGTCTCCGTGTTCCGAGGCCATATCTGCATATGCTAGGCTCGTCAAGTTTAACTTGAGTATTCCGCGTGTGCAAAACTGGCTTGCACCCGTTGTAGATGGACGTAGAGCTTATCACACCCGATCATCACGTGGTGTCTGGGCACGACGAACTTTGGCAACGGTGCATACTCAGGGAGAACACTTCTTGATAATTTTAGTGAGAGATCATCTTAAAATGCTACCGTCAATCAAAGCAAGATAAGATGCATAAAGGATAAACATCACATGCAATCAATATAAGTGATATGATATGGCCATCATCATCTTGTGCTTGTGATCTCCATCTCCGAAGCACCGTCGTGATCACCATCATCACCGGCGCGACACCTTGATCTCCATCGTAGCATCGTTGTCGTTACGCCATCTATTGCTTCTACGACTATCGCTACCGCTTAGTGATAAAGTAAAGCAATTACAGGGCGTTTGCATTTCATACAATAAAGCGACAACCATATGGCTCCTGCGAGTTGCCAGATAACTTCGGTTACAAAACATGATCATCTCATACAATAAAATATAGCATCACGTCTTGACCATATCACATCACAACATGCCCTGCAAAAGCAAGTTAGACGTCCTCTACTTTGTTGTTGCAAATTTTACGTGGCTGCTACGGGCTTAGCAAGAACTGTTCTTACCTACGCATCAAAACCACAACGATAGTTCGTCAAGTTGGTGCTGTTTTAACCTTCGCAAGGACCGGGCGTAGCCACACTGGATTCAGCTAAAGTGAGAGAGATAGACACCCGCCAGCCACCTTTAAGCACGAGTGCTCGTAACGGTGAAACCAGTCTTGCGTAAGCGTACGCGTAATGTCGGTCCGGGCCGCTTCATCTCACAATACCGCCGAACCAAAGTATGACATGCTGGTAAGCAGTATGACTTGTATTGCCCACAACTTACTTGTGTTCTACTCGTGCATATAACATCAACGCATAAAACCTAGGCTTGGATGCCACTGTTGGGGAACGTAGTAATTTCAAAAAATTTCCTACGCACACGCAAGATAATGGTGATGGCATAGCAACGAGAGGGGAGAGTGTTTGTCCACGTACCCTCATAGACCGTAAGCGGAAGCGTTATCACAACGCAGTTGATGTAGTCGTACGTCTTCACGATCCGACCGATCCAAGCACCGAACGTACGGGGCCTCCGAGTTCAGCACACGTTCAGCTCGATGACGTTCTCCGGCCTCCGATCCAGCCGAGCTCCGGAGATGAGTTCCGTCAGCACGACGGCGTGGTGACGATGATGATGTTCTACCGGTGCAGGGCTTCGCCTAAACTCCGCGACGATATGACCGAGGTGGAATATGGGAGGGGAGGGGCGCGGCGCCCCCTCCTGCCTCCTTCCCACTTCTCCCTCGAGGCCCATGTAGGCCCAATAACCCCCCGGGGGGTTCCGGTAACCTCCCGGTACTCCGGTAAAATGCCGATTTCACCCGGAACCATTCCGATGCCCAAACATAGGCTTCCAATATATCAATATTTATGTCTCGACCATTTCGAGACTCCTTGTCATGTGCGTGATCACATCCGGGACTCCAAACAAACTTTGGTACATCAAAACTTATAAACTCATAATAAAACTGTCATCGAAACGTTAAGCGTGCGGACCCTACGGGTTCGAGAACTATGTAGACATGACCTAGAACCATTCCCAGTCAATAACCAATAGCGGGACCTGGATGCCCATATTGGTTCCTACATATTCTACGAAGATCTTTATCGGTCAAACCGCATAACAACATACGTTGTTCCCTTTGTCATCGGTATGTTACTTGCCCGAGATTTGATCGTCGGTATCCAATACCTAGTTCAATCTCGTTACTGGCAAGTCTATTTACTCGTTCCATAATACATCATCTTATAACTAACTCATTAGTTACAATGCTTGCCAGGCTTAGGTGATGAGTATTACCGAGAGGGCCCAGAGATACCTCTCCGACAATCGGAGTGACAAAACCTAATCTCGAATTATGCCAACCCAACATGTACCTTCGGAGACACCTGTAGAGCACCTTTATAATCACCCAGTTACGTTGTGACATTTGGTAGCACACAAAGTGTTCCTCCGGTAAACGGGAGTTGCATAATTTCATAGTTGCAGGAACTTTGTATAAGTCATGAAGAAAGCAATAGCAGTATACTAAACGATCAAGTGCTAGGCTAACGGAATGGGTCATGTCAATCATATCATTCTCCTAATGATGTGATCTCACTAATCAAATGACAACACATGTGTATGGTTAGGAAACATAACCATCTTTGATTAATGAACTAGTTAAGTAGAGGCATACTAGTGACTATAATTTTGTCTATGTATTCACACATGTATCATGTTTCCGGTTAATACAATTCTAGCATGAATAATAAACATTTATCATGATATGAGGAAATAAATAATAACTTTATTATTGCCTCTGGGGCATATTTCCTTCAGTCTCAACCTGCCCTGTCGCTCCGCCACAAAGATCCTTTCAGCCCCCAATCCGTGAATCACTCGCGGGTACTCATCGAGCGGACCCGACTTTAGTCACCATCTGTAATATGTATATATGTATAGTATATACCCGTGATCACCTCCCAAGTGATCACGGCCCAATAGTATAGCAAGGCAGACTGACAAGAATGTAGGGCCAATGGTGATAAACTAGCATCCTATACTAAGCATTTAGGATTGCAGGTAAGGTATCAATGGTTGTAGCAACAATGACAGGCTATGCAACAGAATAGGAGTAACCGAACAGTAACATGCTACACTACTCTAATGCAAGCAGTATAGAGAAGAATAGGCGATATCTGGTGATCAATGGGGGGGGGGGGGGGGGGGCTTGCCTGGTTTCTCTTGCAAGGAGGGGTCGTCAACTCCGTAGTCTAACTGGGCAGCAGCAGCGTCGGTCTCGTAGTCTACCGGAGAGAAGAGGGGGAAGAAACAATGAATACCATGCAAACAGATGCACATTGATGCATGACATGACAAGTAACGATGCTAGGTGTGCCCAATCGCAGTAGTAGGTTATACCGACGAAGGGGGAAAACATTCGGGAAAGTATTCCCGGTGTTTCGCGTTTTCGGACCGGTGAACCGGAGGGGGAAAGTTGCGTGTTCGCTATGCTAGGGATGCGTGGCGGACGAACGGGCTGCATATCCAGATTTGTCTCGTCGTTCTGAGCAACTTTCATGTACAAAGTTTTTCCATCTGAGCTACGTTTATTTTATATTGATTTCAAAAGATTTAAATCATTTTTAGCATTTATCTAATTATATTAGTTCTAAATTTGGATTTATGACATCAGCATGATGTTATCCTGACGTCAGCAGTCAACAGGTGTTGACTGGGTCAATCTAATGGTGGGTCCCGCATGGCATACACTGTTTAATTAGCAGGTTAATTAAAGACAGTTAATTAGCTTACCTAATGATTAGGTTAATCTAAACAGAATTAATTAAGTTAATTAAATAAATAATTAATTATTTTTAATACTTATTTTTCTTAAATCTATTTTTTTTTATAAAATGTTCTGGGGCGTGGGCCCCCTAGTCAGTGGCTCTGGGGGAGCATTAGCGGGTGAGCGGGCAGCGGGCGACGGGCGCCTGAGTGTGGGTGAACCCGCCTGGCATCAGGGGAGCCCGCCCAGGAGGTTGAGGCCGTGGCGACGAGCGCCGACTGTGGGTGCCGGACCCGGGCGGCGCGGGGTGGCACCGCGGGCAGAGGCCGAGCGGCAGAGGACGCAACGGGGCGGGGAGAGGAAGCAGGGGAGGCACGAAGGGCGCAGGGACAGGGGATGCGCGGCGAGCCACGGGCGGGAGCTGGAGCGCGACGGAGATGGGGGAGGGCGAGGCGCGGGCCGCGACTCCGAGCGACGCGACGAGCAAAAGGCTGCGACGGGTGCGAGGCCCGGGCCGCGACTCCGAGTGACGCGACAAGCAAAGGGCCGCGACGGGCGCGACGCGTGCGTGCGCGCGGTAGAGGAGGCCGGGGCGTCGCGAACGGCGCCGGCGACTGATGGAAAGGGGGAGAGGAGGCGGAGCTCACAGGGGCGGTAGGGGTTAGGCAGCGGGGGTCGAGGAGGATGACGGAGACGACGCGTCGTGGAGGAGGCAGACCGGCGAGGAGGAGGTAGGCCGGCGAGGAGGTCCGGCGAGGTCCTCGGGCGGCTGTGCGGGCTCCGAGCGGCGTCCGTAGAGCTCCGGGCGGCAGTGAATCGAGGACGAGGCGGCGGCGTACAGCGGGTTGGGCGTGGCGTTGGAGCTCCCAGATCGGGAGAGGGGGGAGGCGAGGAGGATGGCTGTGGGGTGGCCCCGGCTGTGTTCGACGGGGCTGGAGCCACTGCCCCGATCCAGATCCAGACGGAATCGGGTGAGGGAGGGGGAGTGGGAAACGAGGAGTGGGGGGTCGAGCAGAGGGAGTGGGGGGTCGTGGGGGAGTTAGGGTTACGGGGAGGGAGTGATAAGGAGGCCCGACTGGGCATGGTGGGCCGGCCGGTGCGGCTGCCAGCTGGGCCGTTCGGTCCAGCGTGGGGGGGGGGGTCTTTTTCCCTTTTTATGTATTTATTTGTTTTCTGTTTATTAGTTTTATAAAATATACAAGTAGTACCTAAATTAGTGTTACAAAATACCCCAATGCCACAAAAAGTTTGGTGACAAAATAAAATAGTTTAGTAATTTATTAATTGTAAAAGGCATTTAATTAATTGCTTTTGCTACTATTTAAATCCTTATAGTCCATTTAAGCATTTTATAAAATCTTGGCTTCTCCACCATAATTGCTTACGATTTATTTGAAACAACCCGAACATTTTAGTTTTAATTTTTGAAAACTTTTGTTGTTTGCTTTTCTTTTGAATTTGATTTTGAATCGGTTTCGAACAAACGCGAGATTAGCAACAGTAATCGAGGTGACGTGGCATTATTAGCAGAGGTTACTGTAGCCAGATTATCCGGGCGTCACAATTCTCCTCCACTACAAGAAATCTCGTCCCGAGATTTAAGAGGTGGGTAAGGGGGAAGGTTCTGGCTACGAAATTCTAGCGAGTGTTCCCGGTCTTAGTTGCTCTTCTCCAAGGGGTCGATCCATTACATTGATGTCTTCATTCCTCTGCTTAAGGTCATCATGATGAAGTCGTCATCCTTTCCTCGGGAACTCCATTGTACGTACGAATTTCAAGGGTTAACTTCGGAAGAACGGACCGCTACAATGTTGCTTATCTGGTAGATAAGCTCAGGAAAAGTTGCGGAAAGTAACTCTCGAATTCATACTTAAGAAATTTTCGAGAGCAAAGTACGAAGGTGCAAAATGGAAGCTTCAAGCGCATAGGCAATTGTTTGTTGCCTGAAACAAGTGTGAAAGGGGTTTAGAGCAATGGGCATAAGCATTGTGTCTGATACCAGAATAGATCACTAGGATGGTGGCCCGCGAATTACATACGAGGCCACGCGCGAGGAATGACTTTGGGAATAGGGGTGTACAGGAGAGTCAGGTTTCGATCCTGTGGAACTGTGGGTTATGGGCCCACCAGGTGTGTTTTTTTAATAGGATCAGTGACATCTTACACGGTCATGATAGCAAGGCATGTCAGGGAGTACCATGTCAGTTATGTCGGCAACAACGTTGGTACCAAGGGCGAGGGACGAAGAGAACCATTTTCCTGCTCGTTGCAATGAGGCGGACCAATAGGCAAAGTTCTCGTCCATCGGTGGTTACCGGAATGTCATCAACAAAAGTAACAGGGTCTTACTGACGGAATTATACACGAGGGGTTTACATAAGCAGGGAATTAATACTGCTTAGACCATAATGATCACCAGAAAGGTTAAACCAAATAATGTAAAGGAAAATATGATTATCAGATATTTCAGGGGTATATCCTTCCCAATGATAAGTAGAGCATGATATCCATGACAGGATATAATGTAGAAAACCCTTTAGGTAAGGGGAGAAAAATTTCATGACATTAACCATACAACGGTGTTCGGATAATTGAGCAAGAAACATTTAGCATTGGGATTCAAATGTTCTTGTTGAAAATCGGAGTACCACAAACATGCTTCGAGATAGGATTGACATGGTCTTCAAGCAAAGGTCAGGCTTTGGATACAAAGGATCCATCGAAAACAACTTATAGAGTAAGTCTTACAGTTTCCTCATGGAAGAATGGATAACCTTGCTGAAAAGGAATCTATAACAATAGGGCCTCCGGCCAGGTGTGCTGGGCATGACATCATCTTACCGGGTCATATAAATACCAATGACATAACTCTTGGATATATGTTCCAACCATCATATCTGACCGAGATTCAGATCTGATCGGTGTCAGGATACCTCAGACTCAGGATGTCTGAGAAGAAAAGGTACAACACAAATTGATGGGATGACATTGTAATATTCTCGGGAAATGAACTATGGAAGCGATTCTGAAACCAGAGTTCATCATTAAACCAAGGAAAGGGGCGAGGGGGTAGCTGATGGAGTCAGCAACAATCCTCGAGATTTCCAAAAAGGTGGATTTCCACAGTTATGTGAACAAGGAGATAACATTTGTCGGATCAAATGATATAATGATGTATGCTCAAGGAAAACATACATAATTACACAATGGCTGAAAAGTGCACCCGAAACATGGGCTTAGGAAGTACGATCAATGTTAGAATGATGAATCGATAACCAATGGTCTAAGTATGAAACATCGACCATTAACTTCAAAGCAATAGGGTTGCTAGAAGTTTTTAAGTTGCACATCATAGTTCAATTGTCGGTTCTCCGGTTGGAAACAACACGGGGACTAAGGAAGAGTGGTGAGGGTGAGAAGTAAAATCATACCAAGAATTTCTAAGAGGTGGAGCAATCCCTCACAACATTCTCGACAGAAAAGACAGTAATACTTCAAGGCAGAACACAACACTAGCTGGAGAGCAAGTTGTATTCATAATGTGGACAAGTTCGCGATGAAAGGAAGTCAAGGGTGTTGTCGATGATAGTAAAAATCATCGAGGGCAAGGATGGTATTTCTCTTCATGATTTCAATCGATATCCTAGAAGAGCGCAAAATGTTGATGATGATCACGACACAATTGTCGAGAGATTTCACGAAGGTGTAATCGATCGGCGATGACATCAAGTCAAAGGACTGATGAAGTGAAAGGTTATTGGAACCACGACTACGACTCAAAGTCAAAATCAAGCTTGTTGTTCAAGGCGAAATGATATGACGCGGAAAATCGACGTAAGCTTAGCTCATCGTCGAAAGTGGTGCTCCGGGAATGAGGACCAGGTAGCACAGTTAAAAAGTTGCACGATAAGCATATAGCCGATCAAGCTAGGAATGACTTGAAGGATTATTAAACTCATAAGCAACAAAAATTACTTAGAGTATTGAAACGGAGTGCGGAATCAATTCACTTATCGGTGTTCTCGAGTGACTAATAACTCAAAACTTGGGGGAAAATTGGAATCGATGAGAATAATAGTTGACGAAGAAGTCATAAGAAGTTATGTAGTTCCGTGATATTCTCGAGATACCAGAGGGTATACTCAAAGGTAGAGCAGAATAGAGGTTGGATAGGTATAATGATCTGCAGAAGAAAAGTACTTCAACTTGTCCGAGAAAAGGAATCAGAGAATATCAATATGGCCGGAACCAAGATTGCAAAAGACTAGATCCCAAATATAAGATGAACTTATACCAAGGGAATAATTAATTTAAGAGTAGCTTCCATGATAGGATCTACATTGTGTCCATGGGCATGAACACAGAGTTCAAGGTCGACTCCCACTTCTTCAATGCATAACCTTTCTTTAACTGCTCTAGATAAAAATGATTTCAGTGTCAAAACCTACCTGGTGAATTACCAGAGGAGTATGACCCATGAAAACTTTGGAGTTCACACAGATTAAGGAAGGCATAGGTTCAACCCATCTGGGCTTCTTAGAACTTATACCATGAACTTCAGGAGTAAATAACACAAGCTCAAAAGTAGAGCACGGTTGACAAAAGTAGAGGATACAATTTACCAAGGGCATTATGTATCAGGTAAAGAACTCATAAGACTTTTGGTTGTGGAGGACACTGTCAAATAATAACCCGACAATGGGTATGGCGGTCCACAACGGGGCTGATGTGAGTATCGGTACTCAATCAGAGGAAGAAGGAATGCCAAGGCATCAGATTGTAGAATCAACTGACTAATTCAAGCTTAATGCAAAGAATTTTATGATTTCCAAATTAAGGGATCAAAAGCAATCGTTCTGATTGAAAATGAATAAGTTCGATAGACTTAGAAGCACAACCGATCAAGGCATTGATTGGTCAAGAACCAGCTCATATCCAAATGTCGTCTGAGCCGGAAGGATAATCCTAGGATTCGATTGATGATTGTGAACATTCACAACTTATTGAATCAATGGACTCAAAAATGATAGTGACAAAGGATGCCAATAAGATTATTATGCTTATGGGATTAACCATAATGCAAGCAAGCAAGAATTTCAAGAACAATAGGCTGTTGAGAATTTTTGAAAGATCAAATAGTATTTCGAAGGATTATGTGAAACACCTGAACAACTGACAAGGAGCGGATACTCGATAAGTGCAAGGAATTATCCATATGGGTATTCTTGTGGCAAAGAGCTGTAAGGCAGTAAGCTCAAACGATTCTCGAAACAACGAAGAGCAGTTCGTTGCACCTTGTAATAACAAGCTCAATGGGATCGAATGTAAGAATGGCAGGTGCATGCAGTTATCCATAAGGATATAACAGTGGTAGGGAATTTGCAAAGGCGGTGGGCACAAGCGTCTCGGGAGAACATCCTAGAGTATCTTCAAAATCTTCTGACGCAGTAGGCGATCATATGTGATTAGGGGCTCTCTGGGAAAAAGTAGTTACAAAAACCTAGAGTCAAATTGAGTAAAATCATTTAACCCGAATAGAGGAGAGATTAGAGTCCCAGAGTATAGGTCGAGGAATAAAATATTCTAATACCACCCAATTGGCAACGTGGGCCCATGGGCCGCACAGCCAAGTTAGTAAAACAATTTTCATCGACTAGACTCAACTTCGGCCAAGGAGTTGGAAAGGGGGATTCCTACAGGAAGTCGGCTCTGATACCAACTTGTGACGCCCCGATTCAATCGTACACTAATCATGCACGCAAACGTGTACGATCAAGATCAGGGACTCATGGGAAGATATCACAACACAACTCTAAAACATAAATAAGTCATACAAGCAACATAATACAAGCCAGGGGCCTCGAGGGCTCGAATACAAATGCTCGATCATAGACGAGTCAGCGGAAGCAACAATATCTAAGTACAGACATAAGTTTAAACAAGTTTGCCTTAAGAAGGCTAGCACAAACTGGGATACAGATCGAAAGAGGCGCAGGCCTCCTGCCTGGGATCCTCCTAAACTACTCCTAGTCGTCGGCGGGCTGAACGTAGTAGTAAGCACCTCCAGAGTAGTAGTTGTCGTCGACGATGGCGTCTGGGTCCTGGGCTCCGACATTTGGTTGCGACAACCAGGTAGAAGAGGGAAAAGGGGGAAAAGGGGGAGCAAAGCAACCGTGAGTACTCATCCAAAGTACTCGCAAGCAAAGAGCTACACTACATATGCATTGGTATATGTGTAAGGAGGCAATATTAGTGGACTGAACTGCAGAATGCTAGAATAAGAGGGGGATAGCTAGTCCTATCGAAGACTACGCTTCTGGCAGCCTCCGTCTTGCAGCATGTAGAAGAGAGTAGATTGAAGTCCTCCAAGTAGCATCGCATAGCATAATCCTACCCGGCGATCCTCCCCTCGTCGCGCTGTGGAAAAGCGATCACCGGGTTGTCTGTGGAACTTGTCTGGGTGTGTCTTATTAAGTATCCAGTTCTAGTTGTCATAAGGTCAAGGTACAACTTCGGGTCGTCCTTTCACCGAGGGACACGGCTATTCGAATAGATTAACTTCCCTGCAGGGGTGCACCACATAACCCAACACGCTCGGTCCCATTTGGCCGGACACACTTTCCTGGGTCATGCTCGGCCTCGGAAGATCAACACGTCGCAGCCCCACCTAGCCACAATAGAGAGGTTAGCACGGCGGTCTAAATCCTATGCGCGCAGGGGTCTGGGCCCATCGCCCATTGCACATCTGCACGTGGCGAGGGCGGTCGGAAGCAGACCTAGCATCCCTAATACAAGAGCAGGCGTTCCAGTCCAATCCGGCACGCGCCGCTCCGTCGCTGACGTCAAGAAGGCTTCGGCTGATACCACGACGTCGAGTGCCCATATCTTTCCCGCGTAATTGCTTAGTGCGTATAAGCCAATGGCCAGACTTAGATCAAATAACAAGATCTCGTTAAGCGTGTTATTATGAAGCAACCGTGGACGCCGACCAGGGCCAGGCCCACCTCTCGCCTAGGTGGTCTCAACCTGCCCTGTCGCTCCGCCACAAAGATCCACACATAGGGCCGTCGGGACAAAGGTCCTTTCAGCCCCCTATCCGTGAATAACTCGCGGGTACTCTTCGAGCGGACCCGACTTTAGTCACCATCTGTAATATGTATATATGTATAGTATATACCCGTGATCACCTCCCGAGTGATCACGGCCCAATAGTATAGAAAGGTAGACTGACAAGAATGTAGGGCCAATGGTGATAAACTAGCATCCTATACTAAGCATTTAGGATTGCGGGTAAGGTATCAATGACTGTAGCAACAATGACAGGCTATGCAACAGAATAGGAGTAACCGAACAGTAACATGCTACACTACTCTAATGCAAGCAGTATAGAGAAGAATAGGCGATATCTGGTGATCAAGGGGGGGCGGCTTGCCTGGTTGCTCTGACAAGGAGCGGCCGTCAACTTCGTAGTCGAACTGGGCAGCAGCAGCGTCGGTCTCATAGTCTACCGGAGAGAAGAGGGGGAAGAAACAATGAATACCATGCAAACAGATGCATATTGATGCATGACATGACAAGTAACGATGCTAGGTGTGCCCAATCGCGCTAGTAGGTGATACCGACGAAGGGGGAAAACATCCGGGAAAGTATTTCCGGTGTTTCGCGTTTTCGGACCGGTGAATCGGAGGGGGACAGTTGCGTGTTCGCTATGCTAGGGATGCATGGCGGATGAACGGGCTGCATATCCGGATTCGTCTCGTCGTTCTGAGCAATTTTCATGCACAAAGTTTTTCCATCTGAGCTACGGTTTATTTTATATTGATTTTAAAAGATTTAAATCATTTTTAGCATTTATCTAATTATTTTAGTTCGAAATTTGGATTTATGACATCAGCATGATGTTATCCTGATGTCAGTAGTCAACAGGTGTTGACTGGGTCAATCTAATGGTGGGTCCTACATGGCATACACTGTTTAATTAGCAGGTTAATTAAATAGAGTTAATTAGCTTACTTAATGATTAGGTTAATCTAAACAGAATTAATTAAGTTAATTAAATAAATAAATAATTATTTTTTAATACTTATTTTTCTTAAATCTATTTTTTTATAAAACGTTCTGGGCGTGGGCCCCCTAGTCAGTGGCTCTGGGGGAGCCTTAGCGGGTGAGCGGGCAGCGGGCGACGGGCGCCTGAGCGTGGGCGAACCCGCCTGGCATCGGGGGAGCCCGCACAGGAGGTTGAGGCCGCAACGACGGGCGCCGGCTGTGGGTGCCTGACCCGGGCGGCGCGGGGTGGCACCGCGGGCAGAGGCCGAGCGGCGGAGGGCGCAACGGGGCATGGAGACGAAGCAGGGGAGGCACGAACGGCGCATGGACAGGGGATGCGCAGCGAGCCACGGGCGGGCGCTGGAGCGCGACGGAGATGGGGAGGGCGAGGCACGGGCCGCAACTCCGAGCGACGCGACGAGCAGAGGGCCGCGACGGGCGCGACGCGTGCATGCGCGCGGTAGAAGAGGCCGGGGCGTTGCGAACGGCGCCGGCGACAGAGGGAGAGGGGGAGAGGAGGCGGAGCTCACAGGGGCGGTAGGGGTTAGGCAGCGGGGGTCGAGAAGGATGACGGAGATGACGCATCATGGAGGAGGCAGACCGGCGAGGAGGAGGAGGCAGGCCGGCGAGGAGGTCCGGCGAGGTCCTCGGGCGGCTGCGCGGGCTCCGAGCGGCGTCCGTGGAGCTCCGGGCGGCAGTGAATTGAGGACGAGGCGGCGGCGTACGGCGGGTCGGGCGCGGCGTCGGAGCTCCCAGATCGGGAGAGGGGGAGGCGAGGAGGACAGCGGTGGGGTGGCGCCGGCGGTGTTCGTCGGGGCTGGAGCCACTGGCCCGATCCAGATCCAGACGGGATCGGGTGAGGGAGGGGGAGTGGGAAACGAGGAGTGGGGGGTCGAGCAGAGGGAGTGGGGGTCATGGGGGAGTTAGGGTTACGGGGAGGGAGTGATAAGGAGGCCCGACTGGGCCTGGTGGGCCGGCCGGTGCGGCTGCCAGCTGGGCCGTTCGGTACAGCGTGGGGGGGGGGCTTTTTCCCTTTTTTGTATTTATTTGTTTTCTGTTTATTATTTTTCTATTTTATTTTCTATATATTTTTGTTTTATAAAATATACAAGTAGTACCTAAATTAGTGTTACAAAATACCCCAATGCCACAAAAAGTTTGGTGACAAAATAAAATAGTTTAGTAATTTATTAATTGTAAAAGGCATTTAATTAATTGCTTTTGCTACTGTTTAAATCCTTATAGTCCATTTAAGCATTTTATAAAAGCTTGGCTTCTCCACCATAATTGCTTAAATCCTTATAGTCCATTTAAGCTTTTGTAAACTTTTGTTGTTTGCTTTTCTTTTGAATTTGAATTTGAATCGGTTTCGAACAAACGCGAGATTAGCAACAGTAATCGAGGTGACGTGGCATTATTAGCAGAGGTTACTGTAGCTAGATTATCCGGGCGTCACATGTCCCTTGGCTTCCTCTCATCGTCGCCGTTCCGCTGGACCCCTCTTCCCCTCAGTCCGCTTGCTCACCGACGCTCGCCGCTGCGTGACCATGGGCGAACAGTGGTGTTTTGGATCTGTTCGTCACCGCTATCATCCTCCATGCGCCCCCTTGGCCTCCTCTACCCCGTGAGAACCTCCACTATGCCTCCCTCGTCGCCTGCCCCCAAGATCATGCGCGCGCACACGCGTCCGCGGCGTCGGCCACGCGTTTGCGGCGATGACAGCGCAACACCTCGCCCCGCGGCTATATAAGCCAACCCCGAGGCCTCTCGACCTCACCACTGGCCTCCCCGCACTCCTCTTACCCTCCCCGTCCACTTCCCTGAGTCCCGGAGTTCCTCCTCGCCGCCCATTGCCGCCTCGGCCATGGCCGGTTGCCGGCTACATTGGCACAAGCCCAAGCCCCTCCCTCTCTTCCTCCACCACCTCGGTCCTCCCCTAGTACTCTATGGCCACTCCAGCATTTCCCTTCCCTCCCCGGTGGCTCTGTTCTTCGAGTTCACCGGAGCCCGAAGGCCTCGTCCACCGGCACCCATGTTGCCATCGCCCTGGTCCACCCCCGCCGTCCGTGGATGGGCCCTGGAGATGTGCCGGAGTCCGCTGAGCCTGTCCATGTGCGGAGCCTCGCTGGAGATGCCCTATAGCTCCAGCAGGCCATGTCAGGGCCGGCTTTGCTGCGGCCAAGCGCGGGCGAGAGGAAGGAGACGAAGGCGCTGACCCCCCCTCCCCTCTAGCTGGCCGGTGGACCCCCCGGTCCCACCTGGCAGTGGCTCAAGCCGCGGCCCCGCCCTGCTGACGTGGATAAGTGGACACGGCTTTTGCCGTGTACGCTTTCATCCACCAAAATCGTATTTCCCCGAGTGCGCGTTCTGTTTTTCTGTTAAGGGCCTGTTTGTGATGATTTTTATTACAAAGAGGTCCCTAGCAGAAAAACATCTATATGTTTTTAAGCGTAGCTCCAAATCAGGTGATTCCAAAGCTCACTTCTTTGTTTCGTTGAGCCCGTTCTGTTGGTTTCACTTTCACCATGTTTTGACATTCTGGAAATGACCTTTATGCCCTTGCCCTTATTCAGTCCCCTTTGAGAGAGAATGTTTTTTGACGATTCGTTCCGCGAGTTTCTCGCACTTTCTTTTGGTGATTTCTTCCACCCCAGGCAAGCCACACCCTCCATTTGCATCACTGTAATACAGTGACATGGTTTAATTTATTTAAACTTGTTTAAAATATTGTTTTAGCACTTGTGATCTATGCATGGCATTTTCTTGGAGTATTATTTTGATCTTGTTGATGCCATGCTATTGTTTGGATTACTAGGAGTTATGTTTGTAGTTGATGAGTATCATGTTGCCATTGGAGTATTACTGGTTGATATTATGATTGTTTCATGATGATATCTATTAGTATATTTTGGAGTATTACTTTGGATGTCATGCTACCTTTGGATTATTAGTGGTTAGTATGATTATTTTCATGATGCTAGTTGATGTTCTGTTTCTTGGAGTATTATTTTTGGAGATGGTGCTTACATGTGGATCTTATCTAGATAGCTTTATTCTTTTTATTGGAGTAGTAGGATTATTGTATTCGGATTCATCATGATAGTAGTGTTATGCTATCCTCGGAGTATTTTGGTATGATGATATTATGCTCAGACTATTTGTTGGATATTGCTATGACTTGGATTATAGTTTGATAATTGATATCGGAGTATCAGTTATCACAGTTATGTTTTTGGGGATAAATTCCGTCATTAAGTTGGTCAAGTGCCACCGAACCGGGCTTTCTCAAGTGCAACCACATTTGCCTTTATGGGAAGGCCCTAATGCGATGTCATTGCCGTGTCTCTTGCTGGTGCCTCCAACGAGTGAAGGTTATGGGCATGCGCTACCCTGATCAGGTAGGCAGACATAAGCCTTGTGTGCTCGTAGTTGGATTTTGCGCGCTTTTGTCCCCGTTTGGGACAGTTTATTATTTTGGCCACGACGGTGGCCGTTGGTGTCTTTGGTAGACACGGGGCCACCCAGGACTAGCCCAGTGGGGAGTGAGTCGAAGTGGCCGGGAGAGTGTCATGGCACTAGATCGGTTTTGTCGGAACGCTGTTGGTCCACCCGAATGGGAGTGCGAGGCCATGGGTTCCGTTGTGTGGGTAAAGTGTGCTACCTCTGTAGAGTGTGTTTGTTTAAGCTATCGAGAGCCGCATCCTCGGTCATGGGCATGGGTAGGTCTGGGCGTTCGGTTAGGCCGAAAAATTCGGTTCGGTACCTCGATTTATACTGAAATTTGGTTTCCTGTTTTTCCTGACCGATCGGTCTTTAGAAAAATCAATGACCGAGACTTTGGTCAACCTATAATTCGGTTCGGTCCTCGGTTATTACCGAAGGGACCCGATATTTTCTTTGGGATGAAGAAATCAGGAGTCAAGGCCAAAAAATAGGGAGAGGAGAACAAGAATTAATCGAACCATCCGTATCATACAGCAGCTGATGCATCATCGGAGGCGGGCAGCCAGCGATGAAGGAATGTTGGCCGTGAGCCCATGACCACGTGGGAGCGATGGATGTCCTCGGCCATCACCTATAGCGAGGGAGCCATGGGCGCCATCGGCAGCGACCACGCAGGACGCATGGGTGCACGCACGCAGCAGGCCGCTGCTGGTTTGCGTGAGGTCAGGAAAATAGAGGTGGCGACGCTGCGTGGAGTGGCCTGTAGGTGCGCGAAGGAAGGCGAAGCCTCTAGCGGATCCAGGATAAAGATGCGGGGGCTGCGTGTGTGGCTGAGGAAAAGGCCCATTGTCTAGTTTCTTTTAGCCTCAAGCGCTTCGTATCGTATCTGCGTGTTAATGTAGATGGACTATTGGGCTTAATTAGTATGGCCTTATTACAGTACTACTATTTCGGTTAGTTCGGGAGATTCGGTCAACAACATCCAACGACCGAATTCACCGATGCAATATTGGTTTCTCACATTCGCTAACCGAAGACAACTACCTAACCTTCGGTCCTCGGTTTTTTCAGCTTCGGTCTCGGTTTTTTCAGCTCGGGTCTTCGGTTCTCGGTTTTTATGCCCAGCCCTTGGCATGGGTTCGTACTAGGTCACACCGTTCGATCAACACTCACATGACGGAATGACTTATAGGTGACTTATATGTTGATATTTTGAGCAGTACAGATTAGCAGGATGTTGATGATGATGTTGGGGACCAAGTGTTGGTCATGGTAGTGATCGCCGAAAAGACCACCGTTTGAGACCAAGTGTTGGTCATGGTTGTGATCGCCGGAAAGATCACCGTTTGGTTACAAGGTAACCCGATCCAAGACCACGAGGTTGGCCCGTTTGTGATCCATGAATGATCACCATTTGGTTTTGATCACAAGGTGATCGAGATGGTACATTGCTTGGCCGGTTAGCCAAGAGAGATATGGTTATGGAGATCTCAGATGGTGATTTATCAGTATTGTAGTAGTTTCATATCATGATTAGTAGTTGCTGTTGTATCATGGTAGCTGTTAATTTAATTAACCTGCTTAATGCTATGTTGCTGTCTTGCCTTGATGTTTTTGGTTGTTGTGAGCTCGCAAGTACATTCAATGTACTGACCTGGCGTGTCATGCCAGATTGCAGGTGATGTCGTGATTGCTTGATTGCTTATCGCGGTTTCCGATCGTGCGAGCTAGATCATGTCCCAGCCAGAGTCCCTGTGGAGTGGAGTTCACCACCTTCTTCTATGTTCCGCTGCTAGAAGATTTCTGCTGCTTCGAGTTGTTCTGCTGCTAGCATAGAGCAAGTGTAGTATCGCAGACATAGTATCACCGTGCTAATGTGAACCATTGTAACATCAGACCTTTGTATTTATTCTTGTAATAAGAGCTGATTTGTTCTATGTCAAGCGGTGCCGTATTCCAGAAGACTTCATCTCGATCTCTGGGCTGGAATACGGGGCGTTCCGGTTTCTCTGAGCTGGGGTGCCACATGCTTGGTATTAGAGTAGGTCTGGCTGTAGGAAGCCCTAGTCAGCGCAAGCGTTAGAAACCGATAGAAATTGGTAGTATAGAGTCTGGCTTGATGATCGCATTTCGTTGCTGCACTTGTTTGTTGCATAGCATGCATATAGAATTATTATTTATTGCTAACGGTTTATCTGGTGAGTGTAGCTGGCATCGGTTGGGATCCACTACAGCTCAACCTTTGCATTTCCCCAGTTCCTTTTTCTTTCGGTGTTTGGTATCATTTCTGTCCCAGCAGAGTGATGCCAAGTGATCCCCACACTGTTTGCAAAGATGGTGCTCAGGTATCGCGCCGATGTTTTTCTTTCAGCCCCGTCTATCGTTTCGGTGATAGACATGCCTCTATCTCGGATCATTCTTTTTATTTTGTCGTGTTGGCAACCCTGAATGATCTTAGTTATCAAGAAAGGGCAATGTCAGCAGCCTCAGTTTTTCCCTGCTATCCTATTTCTTGGATGAGTACGGACCTTTTTATGTCCGCTTGATAATAATGTGGTTGCGACCTTCGTGTCCCACTACATAGTTATCGATTGCATCCTCACCTCCGAGCAAGTTCAGGTTGCTACCTGGCTAAGCTAGCACTTGGTGTAGCGATGTTTACACCAATTCTTCCACACATTTATTTGTCCTCGTGCACATCGTCACAGCATGCTAGATCGTACAACCAGAGATCGCGCGAGATTTGTGTGCTTAAGTAGGCATGCATATTGTGTGACTAGCAGTAATATATGACATTAATTGTGTGTGGATTGATTGTTGTTTTGTGCTTTTGTTTAGCTGAGTTTTCTTTTGCTTATTTCTTTTTGGGCCCTGGTGTTACATTATTTTCCCCTATAAAGAGTTGCTCATCCACCGACACCGGACTCAAAGAAGCAATAAGGATTTGAAACATTTGGAAGAAGCTCAGCTAAACATTTTGGTCTACCCAGTCAACTGCATTATGGAATTAAAATCTGCTCAGAATACCAATGGTGTATTGGGTTGACTATCAGCATCGAGTCTACATCAGTACAAAATCCTCACAACAGTAATGATCCAGGCAGCAGACAGACAAGTCAGGTACAAGACAAACGATATATTTTCAAACAGAGGTATGGATCATATACAAAATTTTGGCTCAGTAATGCATGATGCTTGAAATATGTTAGCATCGAAAGTAAATGTAGAATGCAGTATGCTCAAGAAAGACAGTCAAACCATTTTTCTCATGCAAACAATCAGCCTCAGAACATTATGGGCGTGTGTATGGATTTCAGTGTACATATCAGTATGAAGTTTTGGATATAAGAAACTCAGTCTTCTTCCACACGCTATTGGAAGAAATTTATGATACAAGGCTCCTCAAATTTTCCTCAGCATGATATGTGAACAATTTCCGGCCCATGATACCCAGTCTTTCTCAGCAAGATACCTCAACAAAAGCTTCTCACAGACGGAAATGAATTTTTCTGAACAAGCAAAACCAAGGAGAAGCTTCTCAAGTAAGAAACTCAGGCTTCTCCAGCATAATACTCATGACAAGTTTCGTGTGTAAGCTATAGAGCCTTCTTCTGCATGATACCCAAACAAAAGATTTGAGCAGAAGTTAACAAGTCTTCCTCAGCAAGCTACTCGGATGGCTTCTCTCGTAAGCCATTCAGTCTGTGTCAGTACCACACCATGCACCATCCTCGGAAATTATATGATGAGTTGCAAATGTATGGGAGTACAGTCCAAGGAACAGACTTGCAATAATTTTGTCAGAGGTAAAATTCAGTCAAACCATATGCCTACCACAAGGATCGAGTGTTCGGTGGTATATTCTTCTTATATATGGTGAGCATGCATCCCCAGTCATATCATTCACTCATACGAGATGCGGCAAAGATCCAACAAATATACCTAAGAAAAGCAAGGATTCAACAACCTCGTGAGTCAGGCAAATGAAAATAAAGATGAGCAGAAATACATATCATGAATTACAAGGATCGACAATATTTGGAGATGACATCACAGACTCAACAGTCTTGACAATGGTCATCAAGGTCGTTATTCCCGCAACTGACAAGGAGATATCATAAAACCTTGTCACCTTCTTGTATGACTGGCCTCAGCAATGAGCTTCGTATAGCTACAAACCCCAGGTATATGTCATATGTGTACGGACCTAGGTCAGAAAACAAGCACAAGGAATAATGTCAAAAGTATTGCACTAATCCCGCCCATGGTCATACGAAGAATCAAGGACATGTGTACCAAGTTATTTCAGTAAGGTATCCTGACAAAGAAAATCATGACTGTAAGAAGGATGAGTCTGACAGCAAAGGTATGGTGATTTTTGCACGAACATCAGGGTCCAGATACCCAAGTCAGTTGGAGGCCATAATTCCATATGGATCCACAATGTCATACTCTCAGCGGCCTACCCTAGTTACAAGAATTTTTCATATCTCGCTGACTCGCTTGACATGGTTAGCGTGGTATATCCAAGTATGTTCTGTCAGAACCAAGATTCCTTTGCAACCTCAGCAATTTGACCTCAGTGGCAGTGTTAAAGCATATCACAGCCTATTACCACAGATGGGTATATCGACTACATTAGAAAAATCAACAGCCAAACAATCATCTCAGACCCGGTATACTCACCGACAGAATCAAGTACACGATTAGTCTGTCAGGAAAAGCATTTGTCCGCTAGCCCCCTGTTGGGCTAATCTCAAGATGTAAATAATTGAGGTATGACAGAGCTATAACTCCATACACCGTTATATTGCTCACGACAGAAGGCAGTCAAATCTTTGGTACCTATCTCATGCTCGAGCCAAAGGAATAAATCAAGATAAATCAGTGCCACCTATGAGCAGTCAGATCCCGTCAGAAGATGGCCATGATTAATTCTCAACACGTATTGAACCCAGAAGGCCTGCATTTATTGAAGCAACCCCATGGCAGAAGTAAAAAGGTTTTCATGACCAAAGGAAAATTTATGCTCAGATCCAGTGGACATCATCGCAGATATGAGAAAATTTGTGCCAGCAAAATGATTTGGTATATGAACAAAGACCTATCAGAATTTGGGAAAGGTGAAGCAAACAACCTCAGAGCAAGATAAGTTGATCATCTGAAATTCTCGGGGGAACAATAGATAAAGGAAAAAGGATACCCGAGTTGGAAACGGTGTCCTCAAGTCATACTTGTTCCCTGAGCAACCAAATCTCGAGGATGAGATTTCTTTAAGGGGGGGAGGTTTGTAACAGCCTGGTTTTTTGCCCTTTTCCTTTTCTTCTGATTTATTTGGTTTTTTCTCTGTTTTTCTTTTTGGAGTGGTTCTGTGGCCTTGTCACCTGGGAAATCATCCTCATTTCCCCTCCCAAGTGGATCATCATTCTCAAAACCTTGCCAAGATCATTTCACTTCACTCCTTGACCAAACCCTAAAATTCTTTTCTAGGGAAAATTCCTTTTTCATTAAAGGAATAACCCTATCTGCCCTACGTTGTGAAGCAACCTATATTTCTATCCATCTAGAAATTCCCAATTAATTCTCATAATTCCTTTTGGTCATATGTTGCTCAAATATGCGCAAACATTTCCTAGGCCAGTTCAAAAATAATTCCCCTATATTCCTTTTTCTATTCTGCCCTAAATGGCACTTTGTGAAGGAAGTGTCATTTATATTTTTCCTAGTGACTCCCAACCTTTTTGGGCATTCTTATATGTCGAAATAATTACCTCATGCACAAGTTCAACTTTATTTGCCTAGCCAATCTTCCTTAGTGAATTTTCAAAGTTTCTATCAGACAGAAGGCTTTTTGACGGAAGTACTAGCTAGGAGTATCCAAATGAGTTGAACATTTGCACACTCCTTAATGTGCTCATATTAACCCCCTCCACCCATTTGCATCCCCATCCAATCACCTATGTGAGCACAGGAGCAAATCTTTGATTCTAGCAATATTTTCAGGTTGTGAACCAAGTGTATTTTATATTGCTTAAAAAATTCTGATAAATTACCAAATCATTCTTATACTCATAAAACATCTCTCCACCCAATTTGGTATCATTTAAATGAGCCATTTGATCACCAAAATTATTACAAGTTTCTGTCCAAAAATGATGTTTGTGAAGCAAGTGCCATTTTGGCTTGTCCATTTGGCATGAGCTTTTTACAGCATCTTCATATGTACAAATAATCAAGCTTTGCCCAATCTTAGCCCCAGTTGATACTCTATGTGAGAGCATCATCATGATCTTCATTTCTGGACCAAAAATGCACTTATGAAGCAACTATATTCATTCTTGGTCCATTTCTCCTTAAAAACCCTAGGATCATAGTCCTTCGATAGGTAAACCTCCCAGACAAACTTTTGACCCATAACATCTCTCTGTTGATCACATTGAGTTGATCAAGTTTACTGCAGTAAACTTCAAAGCTCATTTACCATTTAACCGTAGCACCACAGATTAAGCCAATGCCTCATAAATGCTCTATCTTGGAAGGACTATTAGCTAGACAACATTTTGGGTGTTGTAGGGCATTGAATGCCCCGTTTCACGTGGTGATTACGACGATGGCGTGCCTGTGCATGTGCTCTGTGCCTTATGGCGTGTCCAGAGCATTGTTTGTGCTTTGGCACCACTCCCTCTCGTCGTCTTAGAGCTCGTGAGCATGTCCCTTGGCTTCCTCTCATCGTCGCCGTTCCCCTGGACCCCTCTCCCCCTCCGTCCGCTTGCTCACCGACGCTCGCCGCCACGTGACCATGGGCGAATAGTGGCGTTTTGGATCTGTTCATCGTTGTCGTCATACTCCCTGCGCCCCCTTGGCCTCCTCTGTCCCGTGAGAACCTCCATTGTGCCTCCCTCATCGCCTGCCCTCGAGATCATGCATGCGCACACGCGTCCGCGGCGCCGGCCATGCGTCTGCCGCGACGACAGCGCGACACCTTGCCTCGTGGCTATATAAGCCCACCCTGAGGCCTCTCGACCTCAACATTGCCCCCCCACACTCCTCTTCCCCTCCCCGTCCACTTCCCTGAGTCTCGGAGTTCCTCCTCGCCACCCATTGCCGCCTCGGCCATCGCCGGTTGCCGGCTACATTGGCACAAGCCCAAGCCCCTCCCTCACTTCCTCCACCACCTCGGTCCTCCCGTAGTACTCTATGGCCACTCCAGTGCTCCCCTTCCCTCCCCGGTGGCTCTGTTCTTCGAGTTTGTCAGAGCCCGAAGGCCTCGTCCGCTGGCGCCCCTGTTGCCATCGCCCTGGTCCACCCCGCCGTCCGTGGATGGGCCCTGGAGATGCGCCGGAGTCCGCTGAGCCCGTCCATGTGCGGAGCCTCGCCGGAGATGCCCTGTAGCTCCGGCAGGCCTCGTCGGGGCCGGCTCTACCGTGGCCAGGCGCGGACGAGAGGAAGGAGACGAAGGCGCTCACCCCCTCCCCTCCAGAAGGCCGGTGGACCCCACGGTCCCACCTGGTAGTGGCTCAAGCCGCGGCCCGGCCCTGCTGACGTGGATAAGTGGACATGGCTTTTGCTGTGTACGCTTTCATCCACCGAAAGCGTATTTCCCCGAGTTGGCGTTCTGTTTTTCTATTAAGGGCCTGTTTGTGATGATTTTTATTACAAAGAGGTCTCTGGCAGAAAAACATCTATAACTTTTTAACAGTAGCTCCAAATCAGGTGATTCCAAAGCCCACTTCTTCGTTTCGTCGAGCCTGTTCTGTTGGTTTCACTTTCACCATATTTTGACATTCTGGAAATGACCCTTATGCCCTTGCCCTTATTCAGTCCCCTCCGAGAGAGAACACTTTTCGGCGATTCGTTCCGCAAGTTTCTCGCACTTTCTTCCGGTGATTTATTCCACCCCAGGAAAGCCACACCCTCCATTTGCATCACTGAAATGTAGTGACATGGTTTAATTTATTTAAACTTGTTTAAAATATTGTTTTAGCTACTTGTGATATGTGCATGGCATTTTCTTGGAGTATTATTTTGATCTTGTTGATGCCACGCTATTGTTTCGATTACTAGGAGTTATGTTTGTAGTTGATGAGTATCATGTTTCCATTGGAGTATTAGTGGTTCATATTATGATTGTTTCATGATGATATCTGTTAGTATATTTTGGAGTATTACTTTGGATGTCATGCTACCTTTGGATTATTAGTGGTTAGTATGATTATTTTCATGATGCTAGTTGATGTTCTGTTTCTTGGAGTATTATTTTTGGAGATGGTGCTTACATGTGGATCTTATCTAGATAGCTTTATTCTTTTTATTGGAGTAGTAGGATTATTGTATTCGGATTCATCATGATAGTAGTGTTATGCTATCCTCGGAGTATTTTGGTATGATGATATTATGCTCAGACTATTTGTTGGATATTGCTATGACTTGGATTATAGTTTGATAATTGATATCGGAGTATCAGTTATCACAATTATGTTTTTGGGGATAAATTTCATCATTAAGTTGGTCAAGTGCCACCGAACCGGGCTTTCTCAAGTGCAACCACATTTGCCTTTATGAGAAGGCCCTAATGCGATGTCATTGCCGTGTCTCTTGCCGGTGCCTCCAACAACGGAAGGTTATGGGCGTGCGCTACCCTGATCAGGTAGGCGGACATAAGCCTTGTGTGCCCATAGTTGGATTTTCCGCGCTTTTGTCCCCGTTTGGGACGGTTTATTGTTTTGGCCATGATGGCGGCCGTTGGTGTCTTTGGTAGACACGGGGCCACCCAGGACTAGCCCAGTGGGGAGTGAGTCGGAGTGGCTGGGAGAGTGTCATGGCACTAGATCGGTTTTGTCGGAACGCCATTGGTCCACCCGAATGGGAGTGCGAGGCCATGGGGTAAAGTGTGCTACCTCTGTAGAGTGTGTTTGTTTAAACTATCGATAGCCGCATCCTCGGTCATGGGCATGGGTTCGTACTAGGTCACACCATTCGATCAACACTCACATGACGGAATGACTTATAGGTGATTTATATGTTGATATTTTGAGCAGTACAGATTGGCAGGATGTTGATAATGATGTTGGGGACCAAGTGTTGGTCATGGTAGTGATCGTCGGAAAGACAACCGTTTGAGACCAAGTGTTGGTCATGGTTGTGATCGCCGGAAAGATCACCGTTTGGTTACAAGGTAACCCGACCCAAGACCACGAGGTTGGTCTATTTGTGATCCGTGAACGATCACCATTTGGTTTTGATCACGAGGTGATCAAGATGGTATATTGCTTGGCCGGTTAGCCAAGAGAGATATGGTTATGGAGATCTGAGATGGTGATTTATCAGTATTGTAGTAGTTTCATATCATGCTTAGTAGTTGTTGTTGTATCATGGTAGATGTTAATTTAATTAACCTGCTTAATGCTATGTTGTTGTCTTGCCTTGATGTTTTTGGTTGTTGTGAGCTTGCAAGTATATTCAATGTACTGACCTGGCGTGTCATGCCAGATTGCAGGTGATGCCATGATTGCTTGATTGCTTGTCGCGGTTTCCATTCGTGCGAGCTAGATCGTGTCCCAGCCAGAGTCCTTGCGGAGTGGAGTTCACCACCTTCGTTGTTGTTCTGCTGCTAGAAGATTTCCGCTGCTTTGAGTTATTCTGCTGCTAGCATAGAGCAAGTGTAGTATCGCATGCGTAGTATCACCATGCTGATGTGAACCGTTGTAACATCAGATCTTTGTATTTATTCTTCTAATAAGAGCTGATTTGTTGTATGTCAAGCAGTGTCGTATTCCAGAAGACTTCATCTCGATCTCTGGGCTGGAATACGAGGCGTTCCGGTTTCTCTGAGCCGGGGTGCCACAAAATAAGAATTGGGTTTAAGGGTTTTTGGATGCACAAGTAGTATCTCTACTTGGTGCCGAATTTTTGGCTAGCAAAGATAGGGGCAAGCACCACATGTTGAAGGATCTATGACAATATAACTTCTATGTGAATATGAACAAAAATGAATCATTACTTTGTCTTCCTTGTCCAACGTCAATAATTTTGGCATATAATATTTTGATGGGGGCTCACAATCACAAAAGATTTCCAAGATAGTGTATTTTCATGTGAATCTAATTTTCCCTTATTAATTCTTTCATGAGTTGCATCATTGACCAATGCTATGTTTTTCAATGTACAATAAAATTTTCTACTTATACTTTTCCTTATGTGGTGTCATTACTCACCATAAGATTAGCATATGATCTTTTTCATTTATTTCTTTTCTTCTTATTGAAACATGAAAGTAAAGAAAGCAAACTCAAACTAAACTTTATTATATATCTCGCACACAATTACAAAGATAGATCACTAAGCAAACTCTCAAAAGAAAGGATCAAACTAAACTTTTATTCATTTAAAGCAAAAGATAACTATGGATCGAACTAAGATAAGTAAATGCGAAAGATAGTGGAGATGATACGATACCGGGGCACCTCTTGGCGAAAGCCAAGGGGAGTGATCATACCCGATACTCAATTTCTCTCTTGGTGCTGAAGAAGGAGGTGGTGGTGATGAAGCGGTAATGATCTTGTCCAATATATCTCTGAGTGCCTCTCTTAAACTGTGAATCTCCCGAAGAGCTTGGTGAAGCAGCTCAGTATTCTTCCTTACTTCATCCATGATATGCTTATTTTCCGGACCCCAAGAGTTTGTCCCTGCATCACTTTCTCTTGGACGAGATATGTCCCAATTGGACGGTATATGCACACGAGGAGTGTTTTCGAACCCATAGTTACGAATCAAGATGTAACCTGTGTAAAGGCCTCATGGAAGGGAGTTCTTGTAATTCGGAGCTCTCTTATTGTTTGAAGATGTCATGGCTTGATGAGGATTAGGACGGGTAGATATACCAGCTAGTGTGCCTCTCTCGGAAGATGGAGGGTGAACTCCAAGGGAGTTCCCTTCATCTTCCTCCATGGCAACCTCCTGAACTCTGTCCCCCTCTAGCTCCTTCCACAGCAACCCTGCATCGTCTTCTCCATTGTTGGAAGAGGGGGAAGACATGGTGCCTGGCTTAACGGATCTGACAGAAAACAGGAAGAAAAGAAGACAAAGATTTCTCCGCGATATGGAGGTCAATAGGTTCGGGTGGTATATAAAGTTTTTTTTATATTGGGAAACAAGAAACGAAAGAAAAACGGAGTCCAGAAGGTACCCGAGGTGGGCACAACCCACCTGGGCGCGCCTGGCGCGCCCTGGTGTCTTGTGCCCACCAGGGTCAGCTTCCTGGTAGTTTCTTATTTTCCTAATTTTCTAAATATTCCAAAACTGACAAAAAATATTTTTGCAGATATTTTGGACTCCGTTTACTGACCGTATCATGTACCTCCTTTTTTTCATGATTCTGGAGCGTTCTGGAAGGTTTCTTGTATGTGTTCTTCCGATGTCATAGTTTGGATAACATTGCTGTCAACATTAATGGGCGTACCTGAGATATAATGTTCTATTCGTTGCCCATTAATAACCTTCGGGTTAGTACCTTTGGCATTATTTATTTTTATAGCTCTAGATTGATAAACCTCCAAGATAACATAGGGTCCTTCCCATTTGGAGAGGAGTTTTCCTGCAAAGAATCTAAAACGAGAGTTGTACAAAAGAACATATTCTCTAACCTTGAACTCACGCTTTTGGATTCTTTTATCATGCCATCTTTTCGCTTTTTCTTTGAATAACTTGGCATTTTCATAAGCTTGGGTTCTCCATTCATCTAAAGAGCTAATATCAAATAACCTCTTCTCACCAGCAAGGTTGAAATCATAGTTGAGTTCTTTAATTGCCCAATATGCTTTATGTTCTAACTCAAGAGGCAAATGACAAGCTTTTCCATAAACCATTTTATAAGGAGACATACCCATAGGATTTTTATATGCTGTTCTATAAACCCAAAGTGCATCATCTAATTTCTTAGACCAATTCTTTTGGGACCTATTGACAGTCTTTTGTAAAATTAATTTTATTTCTCTATTGCTAAGTTCAACTTGACCACTAGACTAAGGATGATAGGGTGATGCAATTCTATGGTTAACATCATACTTAGCAAGCATTTTATGGAAATCACCATGAATAAAGTGTGAACCACAATCAATCATTAAATATCTAGGGACTCCAAACCTTGGGAAAATAACTTCCTTCAGCATTTTAATAGAGGTGTTGTGATCAGCACTACTGGTTGGAATAGCTTCTACCCACTTAGTAACATAATCAACAGCAACCAAAATATGAGTATACCCATTAGAGGAAGGAAAAGGTCCCATGAAAACAAATCCCCAAACATCAAATGGTTCAATAGTAAGTGAATAATTCATAGGCATTTCTTGATGCTTACCGATATTACCTATTCTTTCACATTCATCACAAGATAAGACGAACTTACGGGCATCCTTGAAGAGAGTAGGCCAATAAAAACCAGATTGCAATACCTTGTGAGCAGTTCTGTCTCCCGCATGATGTCCTCCATAAGCTTCGGAGTGACATTTCCGTAGGATTTGTTCCTGTTCATGCTTAGGTACAAAATGTCTAATAATACCATCTACTCCTTCTTTATAAAGATGTGGGTCATCCCAAAAGTAATGTCTTAAATCATAGAAGAATTTTTTCATTTGTTGGTATGTAAAGCTAGGTGGGATGTATTTAGCAACAATATAATTAGCATAGTCAGAATACAAAGTATTGTTATGAGAAACATTTATTGGAGCTAACTGTTCATCAAGAAAGCTATCATTAATAGGTTGTGGGTCATCAAGAATATTTTCAAGCCTAGACAGGTTATCAACTACAGGGTTCTCTGCTCCTTTTCTATCACTGATATGCAAATCAAATTCTTGTAGTAGAAGAACCCACCTAATGAGTTTAGCATCTTTCTTTTCCATAAGATATTTATAATCAACATGATCGGTGTGAACAGTCACTTTGGAATCAACAATGTAGGATCTAAATTTATCACAAGCAAACACCACTGCCAAAAATTCTTTTAGTGTAGTAGCATAATTTCATTGAGCAGTGTCTAAAGTTTTACTAGCATAGTTGATAAAATTTAGTTTCTTATCAACTCTTTGTCCTAGAACATCACCAATAGCATAATCACTAGCATCACACATAATTTCAAAAGGCAAGTTCCAATCAGGTTGTTGAACAATAGGTGCAGAAATTAAGGCTTTCTTGAGTGTTTTGAAGGCTTCTAAACAATCATCATAAAAAACAAAAGGAGTATCCTTTTGCAAAATATTTGTGAGAGGCCTAGAAATTTTAGAAAAGTCTTTGATAAATCTCCTGTAGAAACCACCACGACCAAGGAAACTACGAATACCTTTGATATCTTTAGGACATGGCCTTTTCTCAATTACATCAACCTTTGCTTTGTCCACCTCAATACCTCTTTTAGAAATTTTATGGCCCAAAACAATACCTTCATAAAGGCATACGTCTATAAGCATAGGTTCCAAAAGGGCACGTAAAAGTGGTATTTTCTTGATCAGGTTGAGAAACATGTATTTGTGAAAAACCGAAATATCCATCAAGGAAGCAAAAATGTGTGTGCTTAGATAATATTTCTAGCATTTGATCAATAAAAGGCAAAGGGTAATGATCTTTTCTAGTTTCTTTGTTTAATTTTCTAAAATCAATTACCATTCTATAGCCTGTGACAATTCTTTGTCGAATAAGTTCATTCTTATCATTAGGAACAACAGTAATACCTCCCTTCTTAGGGACACAATGAACAAGTCTTATCCATCTACTATCAGCTATAGGATAGATTATACCTACTTCAAGAAGTTTCAATATTTCCGTTCTTACCACTTCTTTCATCTTCGGATTTAATCGTCATTGGTGATCAAAAATGGGTTTAGCATCAAGTTCCACATTAATCTTGTGCTGGCATAGCGTGGGACTGATGCCCTTAAGATCATCAAGAGTATATCCAATAGCAGCTCAGTGCTTCCTTAGAACTTTCAATAATCTTTCTTCTTCATGTTCTGAAAGGTTAGCACTAATAATAACAAGATATATCCTTTTCTCATCAAGATAAGCATATTTCAAAGTGTCCGGCAATTGTTTTAATTCAAACACAAGATCACCTTTAGGTGGAGGAGGACCTCTAAGGTTTCAATAGGCAGACTATGTTTAAGTAGTGAGGTTGTTGTTCGAACAAGATTCTATATATTTATTTTCTTTCATGCATAAGAAAATCATTTTCATGGTCTAGCAAATATTTTTCTAAAGGATTAGTAGGAGGTACAACAATTGAAGCAAGACCAATAAGTTCATCCTTACTAGGCAAATCTTTCTTATGAGGTTTTCTACTAAACTTGGAAAAATTAAACTTGTGAGATTCATCACCAAAACTAACACCGACAATTAACAATCTATTTTAGCATTAACGGTGTTCAAGAAAGGTCTACCAAAGATAATGGGACAAAAGTCATCTTGTGGGGAACCAAGAACGAGAAAATCATTTGGTTATTTTATTTTCTCACACAAGACTTCAACATCTCTAACAATCCCAATTCGTGATATAGTATCTGTTGGCAAGTTTAATAGTAACATCTATGTCTTCTATTTCAGCGGGTGCTATATCATTCATAATTTCTTGATATAGGAAAAAAGGAATAGCACTCACGCTAGCACCAATGTCACATAAACCATGATAACAGTGATCCCCTATCTTAACTGAGACAACATGCATGCCAACAATAGGTCTATGTTTATCTTTTTCATCGGGTTTGGCAATTCTAGCAGCTTCATCACAGAAGTAAATAACATGCCCATCAATATTATCAACCAAGAGATCTTTAACCATAGCAACACTATATTCTACTTTGATTTGTTCAGCTGGTTTAGGTGTTCTAATATAACATTTTTTGACCACAGTTGAAACTTTAGCATGTTCCTTCATCCTAATAGGGAAAGGTAGTTTTTCAATATAAGAAGTGGGAACAACTTGATCAACATTATACATGATAGTTTCATCTTTAGCTCTTACTGGTTCTTCAATTTCTTCTTTAATTGGTGGGTGATATTTGAACCACTTCTCTTTAGGAAGATCGACATGAGTAGCAAAAGATTCACAAAAGTAAGCTACTATATTAGAGTCAAGTCCATATGTAGTGCTAAGCTTTTGAAAAGCATCGGTATTCATAAAAGATTTAACACAATCAAACTTGAGCTCAATACCTGACTCTTTACCTTCGTCGAGTTCCTAATATTCAGAGTTGCGTTTAATTCTTTCTAAAAGATCCCACCAGAATTCAATAGTCTTCTTAATAAAAGAACCAATACAAGAAGTATCGAGCATGGATTGATCATTATGAGAAAGCTGAGCATAAACATTTTGAATAATAATTTCTCTTGAGAGCTCATGATTGGGGCATGAATATAACATTGACTTAAGCCACCCCCAAGCTAGAGCAATACTTTCTCCTTCACGAGGCCAAACGTTATATATATAATTCCTATCATGATGAACTAGATGCATAGGATAATTTTTTTGATGGAATTCCAATTTCAACTGATTTCTGTTCCAAGATCCAATATCATCGCATAGCCTATACCATGTCAATGCCTTTCCCTTCAAAGATAAAGGGAAAACCTTATTCTTAGCTTCATCTCCGGGTAAACCTGCAAGCTTAAACAATCCACAAATTTCATCCACATATATCAAGTGCTTATCAGGATGTTCGGTTCCATCTCCTGCATAAGGATTAGCTAGCAGTTGTTCTACCATACCCGAAGGAATTTCATATTCAACATTATCAGTAGGTGCAGTAGGTTGAGGGGTAAGTAATTGTGGTTCCGGTCGAGATGAAGATACCCCGAACAAACCCCTCAAAGATTGTTTTCCATAGTAACAAGTGACAATACATTTTAGCACGTAGTAATAATTTTTCCTTACCAATTTCCACTTACCAAGAGCGCTTCACTCCCCGGCAACGGCGCTAGAAAATAGCCTTGATGACCGACAAGTATACAAGATCAATTGTAGCCTTTTCGATAAGTAAGACAAGTATATGGGATCAATTGTAGCCTTTTCGATAAGTAAGAGTGTCGAACCCAACAAGGAGGAGAAGGAAATGACAAGTGGTTTTCAGCAAGGTAATGTCTGCAAGTGTTGAAATTGTAAGTAACAGAGTAGTTTGATAGCAAGATAATTTGTAACGAGCAAGTAACAATAGTAGTAACAAAACTGAAGCAAGGTAGCCCAATCCTTTTGAGGCAAAGAACATGCCAAAACGGTCTTTTATGATAAGCAACGTGTTCTTGAGGGTACACGGGAATTTTATCTAGTCACTTTCATCATGTTGGATCAATTTGTATTTACTACTTTGATAATTTGGTATGTGAGTGGACCGGTGCTTAGGTGTTGTTCTTACTTGAACAAACCTCCTACTTATGATTAACACCCTCGCAAGCATCCATAACTACGAGAAAAGTATTAAGAATAAATTCTAACCATAGTATTAAACTATTGGATCCAATCGGTCCCTTACGGAATAGCGCATAAACTAGGGTTTAAGCTTCTGTCACTCTCGCAACCCATCATCTAATAACTACTCCACAATGCATTCTCTTAGACCCAAATATGGTGAAGTGTCATGTAGTCAACGTTCACATGACACCACTAAGGGAATCACAACATACATATCATCAAAATATCGAACACATATCAAGTTCACATGATTACTTGCAACATGATTCTCCCGTGACCTCAAGAATAAAAGTAACTACTCACAAATGATAATGATGCTCAAGATCAGAGGGCTATTAAATAGAATAATGGATCTGAACATATAATCTTCCACCAAATAAACCATATAGTAATCAACTACAAGATGTAATCAACACTACTAGTCACCCACAAGCACCAATCTATAGTTGCGGTACAAAGATTGAACATAAGAGATGAACTAGGGTTTGGGAGTGTAACATCCCAAATTTTCAATTTGGAATGTTATACATAGATCATCATTGCATATCATATTTTTGTTGCATTGTTGGCTCGATCCTAGAAATTCTACGCAACTCAAGGACCCACGGAGCGAGTTGGGGATTTCGTTATTTTCTTATTTGGGGTTTTCTCAAATTTTGAAAATAGGATCATTGATTTTATTTATTTTATCTTTAATTATTTCTACTACCAAAAATTTCAGAGAGGGAATAAAATGACTTTCCCAAAATAAAGAAATAATGAAGATTTAATAAAAAAATCAAATAAGATTTTTTTTGGAGTTTTTCGCTTTTTATTTGAATTTAGGAAAAATGCGCGTTTTTCAAAATTGCATTTAGGCCCCAAATAAATGTTCATCTTGTCCGGCTAGATTTTAGAAGCCGGCGAAAATTTATTTCCAGATTTTTGGAGTTCGTTTAGTATTTCTTTTTATTTTTCTTCTGCGCGGAATTATTTAAAAAAACGCGCACCGCCTCTGGGCCGTGCCCGAGCGGGACTCCGCTCGGGGAGCACTATATAAAGCGCCACCCCGGCGCCCCCTAGGCCCAGCCGCCCCGCCCCGCCAGCCCGATCCGCCACCGCCGGCCCACCCGCGCCGAACCCTAACCCTAGCTAGCCGCCGCCGCCGCCAGCCGCCGCCGGAGCCGCCGGACTTCGCCGGAGCCGCCGCCGCCGCCCGAGGTTCGCCGCCGCCTCGATCCGCGTGCCGTCTTTTTTTAAGAAAAACCGAGCGGGTTTTTCTTCGGGTTTTTTTCGGTTTTCGTTAGATCGTTTTTTTATTTCGGTTCGGTTAATTAGCGAGCGTTCGCTCATTCGTTCGTTTTAACGAACGTGTTCGTCAGAATAGTTTAGTTAACGAACGTTTGTTCGTTGACCCGTTTGTCGTTTTTCTTTTTCTCGGATTTAATCAGCGATTTTTCTGATCGCGATTCCTGATCCGATTTTCGTTTTAGTATAACTTTTCGCTCGTTTATCGGAATTGGGCGATTCGAGCGCCTGGAGTTTTGTCTCGAAACCCTCTTTCCGAATAATCAACTTAAACAAGTTTTTTCTTCTGTAAAATTTGACTTAGATCCAGATTAGTAAAACGAAGCTGTTTTCTTTTGCCGTTTGACTTTCGTTGCGTTATTTGATTTGTTTCTTTTGCAAACCGGAGTTCTTAAGTTGAACATTCTGGTTAGATCTTTTATTCGAGTTTTAACTGTGCATTAGATGAGTACTTATGGTATGCTTGTTTGTTTGTCTGCGATAGAAAACCCGGAGTGCGCCGCCTATTACTTTGAGTCTCTAGGTTTCGCGGATCATCAGCAAGGCAAGTAACACTTTGATCATACCTTTTCTACTACCCAGTTTTATGCATTAGATCAATCCTCAAACATTGCATGATTAGGATCTAATTAAATTGTGGGATGGGAAGTAGATGAGGTAGTACCTATTACCTGTTTTATTATCAAACCTTTGGGAGTTACTTCTACGTTTGCTTATTATGCCATGCTATGCTAGTAGACGTGGATTGGGTGAGTGAATTTGCATGACAGATGTGAGATTGTTAATTAATGGTTTATTTAAGGTGGCAACTTAAACACACATCTGGGTGGATTGAGGCACCTGGTTTCTATCAGGACTTGCCTGTATTTCCTCGGACCGCCACCCAGGCTCAAAGGGATCATGAGATTTTTCAAACTAGAAACTTCCGTGTGCAGCCATGTGCTATTATGGGCTCTAGCATAGTTGACTAAGTTGTGCGAACTCTTACGGGGTGGACTAGCAGATGTAGGGGATGTAGGTTGGTACGGTCTACCCCTTATGTAAGGTGCAAGTGCTTCTGAAAGGCTATGTCTCGGTCATCCGTTTCTCAAACACCATGTAGTGCGAGAAACCAAACAGAGGCGATCGAGTCTTGTGGGGAAAAGTGCGCAAACCTCTGCAGAGTGTATAAACTAATCATGGTTAGTCGTGTCCCCGGTTATGGACGTTTTGAGTATCTAGTACTTGGATATCATGTGAATCTCATCATGTTACTTCTAATTTAATATTGTTGGGATGTTAATGAGTACTTTTAATTGGGATTGAGAATGCTGTCATCCATTCTCAATGTTTAACAACCACCATGATAGTTAAATAAACTTATTCCTTTGCAGTAGGGAAAAACTGGCTTTATGCAAAAACTGTAACCATAGAGCTTTTCCACCAGCCATATATGCATGTAGTATAGCTTATTCCATTGTTATTCTCTATGTGTTACATTACCAGCATATTCCATGTGCTGACCCGTTTTCGGGCTGCAATGTTTCATGTTGCAGACTTTTCAGACGACGAGTAAGATGCTTTTAGGTCGTGGTTCTATACTCAGTGATGCCATTGGAGTTGATGGACTCGCTTATCTTCCAAGCCTTCCGCTGTTATTGATTTTAGATGGCCTTAAGCCATACTTATTTCAATAAGTTCTCTTTTGAGACATTCGATGTAATAAGTGTGTGATTGCTACTCTGTTATAAATCCTCCAAGTACTGTGTGGTGTCAGCATTACTGATCCAGGGATGACACTGAGCATAGAGATCAGATTGTTTGAGGTCTGGTCGCTACAAAGGTGGTACCAGAGCACACGCTGACTGTAGGACACGGCCACTAAGCTTAAACCCTAGATCACTACTCTTTCTTCTCATTTCTGACTCCTCATCTTTTCTATTCTTTAGGATGGCGGATGCAAGGATCAAGTTCACACAACCAGATGAAAACTCACCTTTTGGATATCACTTGAAGGAAGCCACTAGATACCTGAACATAGGAGTACCAAGCTTCACCGGGACTTTCAACGCCACTTTACCCGAAGAGGAGCGCTGGAGGATTCAAGTCTATGTTCCAGGAAGGACATTTGCACCAGCCACAGAGCCAATAGAGTTTACCCTTGATGCACCAACATGGAGCCTAGGAAAGAGCATGGCAGCTCACATCGCCATGGGACGAATTGGAGAAGTTTACCACAACAATCTCAAGAATACTATCTACTAGATTTGTGGGCGCCGAGATGAGCATTGGGAGATGATCACCACCAGGAAGGACAGATCAATCGCAGCTTATATTCAGGAGTTAAACCAACACATCCGACGCCAGGAGAATCAGATGTGCGTAGATATGGAGGAGCTACAGAAGGCTATGACCAAGATCAAGGAGCTAGAAGAGGAACTCAAGGCTACACGTAAAGACTATATGGAAGAAATCATCGCTCTAGTAAGATAGAACGGTGACCTTAAGGAGAAGATTGGAGTATTCATGGGAGGATCAGCACCCAGAGGAGAAGAGGATGAACCTACTTGCCCAGATAATTATATCATCATCGACGACACCGACTCAGATCCCGACGACAGCGATGATGACTATGTTGATGAAGCTGGAGCAGATATCATGGAATCTGCATCGGAGCAGTTTTCTAGTTGACCACCATAACAGTAGTAGAATTTTCCACCATTTAAATTAGTTTTAGTCCAAGCACTTTTGTAACGATAGTTAGACCGTTGTATGCCCTTGTTTGAATTGATTGGAATGATATTGTGTGCTTTTGTCTCATGTGCATATGGGTAGTGTTATCTCAATAGACCTCATTCTATTCTTAACTTTCCTCTCCCCTTTAAACCCTCAGATTCCTTCGAGACGCGACCCCGAGTTTGTTTTGCCGCCAGAGATCACTCAGTTGATTCAGCAGCAGAATACCTTGATTCAAACATTGGTACAGAACCAAGGCAACAACAACAACAACAACCCACCACCACCACATGTTGACCATCTGGCACGTTTCTTAAGGTTGAATCCACCGGTGTTTTCTAGTAGCAGCGAGCCGATAGTAGCAGATGATTAGCTCCGTAAGATAGGGAGGGAGTTGACCACTGCAGGATGCGCGAATGGAGAAAAGGTGAAGTTTGCCACACATCAGCTTGACGGACCCGCAGCAGCATGGTGGGAGAATTTTACAGCCACTTACCCTATAGACACTGTCACATGGAATCAGTTTCAGCAAGCCTTTCGTACTGCCCATGTTTCAGCAGGAGCTATGGCCATGAAGAAGCGTGAGTTTCGCAACTTACGCCAAGGAGGACGGACAGTTGGCCAGTATGTGGATGATTTTAGTAAGCTAGCACGTTATGCCCCAGATGACGTTGCTACGGATGCAGCTAAGCAGGAGAAGTTTCTAGAAGGACTGAATGATGAGTTGAGCATGCAGTTGATGGTAGCCACTTTCAATAACTACCAGGAGTTAGTAGATTGTGCTCTTATGATTGAGGGGAAGCAGCAGCAGATTGACAATCGTAAGAGGAAGTATGCACAGGGGAAGTACAATTCTGGAGCTCAGCAGAAACCACGCTTTACCACAAAGTCAGGAGGACACTTTCAGCATACTCATGGAGGAGGCAGCTCGCACAATCATAATGGCACAAAGAATGGAAACGGGAATGGAGGAAGCAATGGACAAAGCCGCACCAACCCGTCAACACCATCCAAGGTAGACCTGAGCCATATCACTTGTTATAAGTGCTGTAAGACGGGGCATTATGCAAATGATTGTCCCGAAGCCCAAAATGGTAATGGCAATGGTGTAACACCCCAAAAATTTAACCAGGTTTTAGTTATTAAAATTTTGCCAAGAGTTTAAAAAAATTTGCCTGCAAGAATATCTCTGTTGATTTCAAAACTTTTCTTTTAATATTAAGGAATTTTTCCCAAGTGGATCCTTCCAAAACATATTGGACTTATTTTCCCTCTCATCTAAAAACATCCCTCAATCATTAGACTTAATTATTAAATTATCTCACCCTAAGCTTTATTCATTAAAATGACTTGTTTTAAGTTCTTGGAGATCTTTTTGAACTACAACCATTTGATATTTATCTAAAAATCCAGCCAAAATTTGGAGATGTCATATGATGTCGCTAAATCACTTTTGTGCAATAATATATTTCATTCATTGCATATTTTGAGTGGTACACATGTTTTTCTTCTCTGGTCCAGTGGACAATTTTGCACTACAACCCATTTAAATACTTGTTTCTAGCTTCCACCAAAATTATGGGATGTCAGTAGGGGCATATCATTCCATTATATGCAAAAATCCAGTGATGTTCTTTGAAAATTTTGAGTGAAACAACCTCATCTTCATTCTGGTCCAACATGATGGTTTGTACAACAACCATACTTTTTCTTGCTCTTTAGCCCTTGATTCTTTCTCCTACTTGTAGTCCTCGATGTTAAACTCCTATGTCCAGGAGCATGCAACCGTTGGCATAATTTTGGTTCATGAAATAATGCCATTCACATCCTGTCCAGATTTGAAGTTCTGCAAAACTTGCACTAGCAAGTTTGTTCTTTCCACCAACTAACCTCACCACCCTCTTGTGCCTCCAACGAGACACTGATTTGGAAGATTTGGCCCCTCCAAGAAATGCCTAGATGCCTTTGGCATTTTGTCAAACACCCAATGTGCATGGCCAAATTTGGCATGATTTCAAGTTTACATTGTGAACTTGAGCCCCTGACTAAACCACCATGCCCTTTGATCCCGTGCTAACCCTAAACTAGTCCTGTTATTTGCCAACCCCTCCCAAGCACTCTAGGATACCATGGCATTTTGTCGAGCATGTAGCGAGCGTGCTCTGGGCGCACCCAGAGCGCGCGTTTTGCACGTGCGTGCGCCCGGGTCGCCGCGTCACGCCCCGGCCCTTGCTCGCCTGCAGAGCCGCACCCCCCGACCTCATCCGCTCGCAAGAACCCGCCAAGCCCCCTGGCGCCCAACAGCTCCGCCGTCAGGTCAGCAACGGCGGCTAGCGGGCGGCCACAGCAGCCTCTGTCATGGACGGTGCCGCCCGAGCCACCAGCGCTCGCCAGCTGACCCCTTGAACAGCTCAAGCTCATCCGCAGCCTTGTCCGCAAGCCCTCGTTGCCGCCACGACGCCCTGACGCTACAGGGAGGCGGTTCGCCGTCGTCCTTATCGCCGGCCGCCTCGGAACCGACCTCCACCGCGTATATAAGGACCCCGGAGCTCAAGCGAGACCTCGAGCAACCCCATATGATCACCCTAGTGCTGCCTTGGCCAGCAGTCGAGAGAGGGAAGGCCTTCTTCCCCGAGTCCGGCCGGTTCGGCCGCCGCCAAGTTCTGGCCGATTCCGTCGCCACCAGAGCCTCCCCCTCTCTGTTCTCTTCACCAAGAGCTTCCTCATCCTCCCGTGAGCCTTTTCCCCTACTTGATTTTGATCGGGAGCCATCGCCGCCACAAAATCACTTTGCCACCGAAGCCTTCCTCCGCTGCGGAGCTCGCCGCCGGTGAATCCCTCCACCTCTGACAACCTTGCAACCACCGGAAAGATCACCCTCGACCCGCGGATCCATCCCCACCCTCAGCTCCCCACAAGGACCCGCCGTTCGCCGGCGATGGTCACCGGAGTCCCGCCTCCGCTCGGGATAGAGGGAGAAGAAGGAAGGCGGACTAGTCAAACCTGACTAGTGGGCCACCTAGGACCCACTGTCAGTGACCCCCGCTCGGTCCACGCAGAGTAAGTGGACGTGCAAAACCCCGAGTACGTTTCCCCTGTTCGAAAGCGTATTCTGCCCAAAACGTTTTCTTTTTCTATTTTAATTTAAAAATAGAATTTGACCAAAACTTTGACTGGTTATATTTTTTTAAGGTTAACTCCAAATGAATTGATTCTTTTTCCTACCTCTCGCCAATATTGTCTAGTTTATTTTAAGATTTATTTGAAAAAAATTCAGAACAACTTTTTGTGTTGTTTTTATTTTGTGTGTTAATTCATTTATATTGCTAAAATAGGATTTTTGAAGAGAGGAGAAATGTTTCAAGAGTTTGAAATGCGCCCTGCCTTCCCGTGACCTGAAGGCAAGCATTCTGAACCCCGGCATAATATTTTTGTGTGTTCGATGACACGTTCATAACATAACCTCACTTTGGAGAAACTTGTTATTTCATGTGATATGATCATATGCATGGGTGCATGTACTGATTTCCATGCTGTTGGAAATGAACACACTTGTGATGATAATCATCCTCATGTGCCTTGCATGCATACCGGCAGGAACCCGGGAAAACCTCTGCATTGGGTAGGCATGAGTTTGTCGCCGGTCTCCGTCGGGACGGTTATGTCTGGTATGGCATGGTAAGGTGATATGAGCGGTGACTCTGTTGGTTGAAATATATTCGTTATGCTATTCATGCAGGGAATACTTAAACCTCCTGAGTCGACCGTAGATCGAGTCTTGTGCCAGTAACCCCCATACTTGTTTCGTACTACCACTCGTCTCTACAGCAAGTAGAGTACGGTTCAGTAAGTTGTCAGCATCTTTCTAGCACACACCGTACAGAGAGGCCATGGTGGAAGATACCGGTTGTAGCCGGTAGGCAGGCCACCTGGTCCAGGGGCATGGGTGTTTTCGGTTGGGACCAAGAGGGGGTCACCCCTTAGAGCGCGCGGTATAAATTTGATCCCATGCTACGCGAGGTTGTAGCCTCCCCACTTAGAGTTTGCTTGACAGGTGTCGTGGGTGATTCCAGACACGTGTGAGTTAAGTTGGTGTGTGCAAGTTAGGTGTGTTTTCAACAAAAAGACCGTAGACGGAATTAGTCCTGATGGACTAAAGAAATCCGTTACTCGTGGGTAAAGAGTACACCCTCTGCAGAGATTAAACCTATTCGAATAGCCGTGTCCATGGTTAAGGATTACAGTCTGGGATGGGTCAAGTGTCGGTCTTAGTGTCGGTCTTCAGAGGTGAAACTGTTAACCAGAACTGGAACTACTACTTGTGACTTGTGATAATTATGATTATTATTATTGTTGACTAACCGTGATATTATTGTTATTATCGAGTATCTCTGGGATGGTTCTACCTCCGGGATATTCACTATGATTGTTTATTTTAAAGCCCTTTATGTGGTGTCGCTCAGACGCCCAACTTTGGCATTTCTTTTAAAGCCCTTTATGTGGTGTCGCTCAGACGCCCGATTGTGGCGTTTCTTTTAAAGACCTTTATGTGGTGTCGCTCAGACGCCCGACTGTGGCATTTCTTTTAAAGCCCTTTATGTGGTGTCGCTCAGACGCCCGACTGTGGCATTTCTTTTAAAGCCCTTTATGTGGTGTCACTCAGACGCCCGACTGTGGCATTTCTTTTAAAGCCCTTTATGTGGTGTCGCTCAGACGCCCGACTGTGGCATTTCTTTTAAAAGCCCTTTATGTGGTGTCGCTAAGACGCCCGACTGTGGCATTACTTGTTATTTATTTCATAAATTTTAATACTACTATGTTATTGCATTTTTATAAATAACTTGCTTGCATGCATCAGAGTTTTATTTATCTTTTGTGACTGACATCATGAGCATAAAATATTTTCAGCACATCATTGTTATATTATACATGTGTTCATAATGTTTGCGAGTACATTCAAAGTACTCACTGGCTTGTCCCTGGCTATTGTCTTGGCCAGATTTTCTTGTACGGAGAGGAGCGACGCGATGACAGCCCCAGAACCTAAGCAACGGAGATAGCAACCTCGCGGAGATAGGAGTTAACCTGGTCAGCTGTTCCTGTGGGAATTGGAGTCCCATACACACTGATGATCCACAAACCGCTTCCGCCATCAACCACTAGAAACCATTTGTTGTACCCACAGGACAGAATGGTCTTGTACTGCATATTTTGTATTTTGCTTGGAATTTCTGTATCAAGTTGGAGCCTCATCAGCTAACAGTAATCCTGGGGCTGATGAGCACAACGGTCTTTTCTGGAAATTTATACCCGGAAAACCGGTCGTGACAGACTTGGTATCAGAGCCAGGCTGACCATTGGCTAATCGTATCTTAGCCAGGTCGAAAAACTTAGGCAAACCAACCCACCAGACCTTAACCAAACCCCAGCCAAGCTTCTCATGCAAGATAGCCACACAGTAATCCCAACACTTTTGGCAGTCGGTGCCCAACCTATCATCCTAGCCTGTCGATCGCACACGAGTGACCGATGGCAAAAATGTCTCATTCGCAAGCGTGCGAAGGAAGACTCCGTTCCCTTTTTCTATAAAAAGGGCACGCTAGCCCCAACCCAGCACAACACAGCCTCGAACCTAGCCACAATGCCCGGCCCCGTCGTACACAATGAGACCACATCAACCAACCTTGGAGGTTTTGTGACCATCCTCGCAAACCTCACCCGTCGTGCCTATGCGTTAGAAGAGCCACCTCAATATGTTGTGTACCAAGGACCCATGAGCGGTGAGGACCGTCAATTCTGGGCCACTGTGCACATCTACGGTAGGGGTCTAGCACCCGAGCGCCCCTACAGGTTCACCGGAAGAACAACTTCCTTTGAGCCACAAGCCATACAACTAGCTGCTCGAGAGGCTATAGTACATCTCAGGCACTTGTCGCCCAGAGTTAACTGTCGCTCGTTCCACTACTACCCCAGACGCGAAGGGTATGGGAGACCACCCCAAGTTGCCAACGGAGATCACGAGACGGATCCCGCATTGTTGCACCTAGTGCGCTATGTAAGTGCACTAGAGGCACTGTTCGACCAGATCACCATTGATCTGATCGCAGCTCGAGGAGAGCTGGTTCGTCGAACCCCAGCTAGAAGAGAAGACGATCCCAACGCCGACAACCCAGTCGGGCTATTCGGACAACCGATCGAGACCCTGAGTTCAGCTCCAGACACCAACCGAGATGCTTTGATGACCCTAGAAGTGCTTCGTCGCCTTTTGGGAGCACACTCCAACGGGGTTGTGGCCAACAATCCCCGTGGTGGTCATCATCGCTACCCCGACCCTATCGTTCCTCTGCCATCTCCGACTAATCCCGGCAGTGAGACACGTGGAGAAGCCTCGACATCCATTAGGCACGCCCGTTTAGACATAAACGAGGTAGACTAAGCCGTACGAGTAGTACTGAGTCTCAGTGTATCCTCACTTTGTAATCATGCGACCATGTATATTAGCGCAGCCTGTCGTTGTGCCTCTGCTTTAGTGGTAGCCTTGCGTATTTCCTTTGTCAGCGCATAGTTGCACATTTTCCGGGCACAACTACCAAAACCAACCCGACGACAACCACAGTAACACGTCTCTTTATGAGATATGTGTATCTCTGACACTGACCCGACCTTCGGAGGTGATCTGGCAGTTTTATTACCTTTCACCATGGTAAATAAACCAGCCCAGATGCTATATAAGAAGGCCACCTTGTGACCTTACCCAGCAACCCTCACCTCGTGCACCACTCTCGCAACCATTTCTTGTCATGCCGAGCCCTAGTATTTATCGGAGAACCCCAGATGCAACCCCAGGTAGCTTTGTCAAAATATTGTGGGATTTTACCTGCAGTACCATGGGTTCTACCTAGCCACCCCGGTACGAGCTGTTCAAATCTAGAATCACCCCTTCCACCTCGGAATATTGGGCAGCAGTACACATTCCTCCCATAGACCCCAACCAAGATCCAACAGAGGTTTCCTTCGTGGGGAAATCTATGCCGACCCCACGCTTGGCCATAAAAGCTGCTACGAACGAAGCGATATCTCATCTTCGATCCGCAGTACCCTATGCCCGCGAACGCGGATATTATTATTTTCCGAGCCGTGCAACACCCGGAGGAGTGACGTCTTTTCCCGGTGGGCGTATTGAGAGAGACCCAGTTCTGGCCAACCTTATCCAGTACATCATCGCTCAAGAGCATTTGAACTAGCGAGTGATGGATTATCTCCAGAATCTCACTGATCTGAATACTTAGATTGCAATCGGTAGACCACTGAGGCCCGAGCTGGAGAGACGCATACATCGACTGGTCAATCCACTTCCTCCGATAGAAGAGGAGTGTATCCCTTTACCAGAGACATTTTATTAGGACCCCACCCAGTTACCATTTTTATTTTAGACGTCACTACTGTATTTGTTATTTCAACATTTATTATTGCGTCGTATCTTATGCATGGTACCTCAAATTTGTGCAACGAGTCGAGTATCTAGTTTCTACTTATGTGAGTGGTTGTCTTCGTGAATAACCTGTGTAACAAAAAAAATCCTGGAGTGAGATTTCCTTTCCCTGAGTTGCCGCATCGTATAATTTCTCACGGCATGGATTATTTTATTTCACGTAGCACCATGGCAGCAGCCTCGCAACCACAATTGCATGGACACATACACCGCTTGCAAAAATAAATAAATTGCGACGGTGTTGCATCTAACTAAGCACCCCGTACAACAGTTAACACCCGACACACCCCACCTACTCCTCGTGATTACTGCCACCACGGAGAGCCAGCACCTGAGCGGCAGCATCACGGCGATCATCAAGGATCATCGCGCACAGGAGCACGGAGAGCCCCAGCACTGCCGCCAGCCCCCCGCACAACAGGATCACGTACCAGTCCGGCACCACCTCTGCCATTAGAGCCTCATCTCGAGCTCCGGCCAGCAGAAACAGAGGAGAAGAAGAGAGAAGGTGGAGCGAGGCCAGGTGTGACGAAGAAGAGGAGAACGCCGCGGTCATTTTATAGCTCAAGCTCGGTGTACGGTGGGCGAGGTCCACCAGCGCCGCTCGTCGCCCGATCGCCGGTGTTCGGAGGCGAATCCGTGAGCAGTGCCGACAGCGCACTGGTCCGCGAGGTGAGTGCACACTGCACCGGCAGCAAGCACGCCGCGCACTACCGCAGTACGGCCTAGATGCCCTATGCGCTAGACATCGCCGGTGGAGAAAGCCGGGAAAGCGCGCGGGAGAGAGGAAGAAGAGAGAGCCAGAGGAAGAAGGAGAGACTGACAATGGACCCCGGTCCCACCTGTCAGCCAGAGAGAGCACTGTGCTCTCGGGTACGACCAGCGTATTGTTAAATTTAGAATTTATTCTAAATTCACGGCGCCCAGCGTAGAAATCGCTCATTTTCATAAGCATGGATTTTTCCACACAGCGCCAGTACCACACTGTAGTTACTCACCACTTATTGCCCTCTCACTGTAGCCTCTTTTTACCGCGTGTGTAAAATGACCTTTTGACCAAGTAAAAGTATTTTTGTTTTACAACCCTTAGCAAATCTCGAGGACGAGATTTTTTTTTCTTAAGGGGGGGTAGTATTTGTAGCACCCCAAAAATTTAACCAGGTTTTAGTTATTAAAATTTTGCCAAGAGTTTAAAAAATTTTGCCTGCAAGAATATCTCTGTTGATTTCAAAACTTTTCTTTTAATATTAAGGAATTTTTCCCAAGTGGATCCTTCCAAAACATATTGGACTTATTTTCCCTCTCATCTAAAAACATCCCTCAATCAGTAGACTTATTTATTAAATTATCTCACCCTGAGCTTTATTCATTAAAATGACTTGTTTTAAGTTCTTGGAGATCTTTTTGAACTACAACCATTTGATATATTTATCTAAAAATCCAGCCAAAATTTGGAGATGTCATATGATGTCTCTAAATCACTTTTGTGCAATAATATATTTCATTCATTGCATATTTTGAGTGCTACACATGTTTTTCTTCTCTGGTCCAGTGGACAATTTTGCACTACAACCCATTTAAATACTTGTTTCTAGCTTCCACCAAAATTATGGGATGTCAGTAGGAGCATATCATTCCATTATATGCAAAAATCCAGTGATGTTCTTTGAAAATTTTGAGTGAAACAACCTCATCTTCATTCTGGTCCAACATGATGGTTTGTACAGCAACCATATTTTTTCTTGCTCTTTAGCCATTGATCCTTTCTCCTACTTGTAGTCCTCCATGTTAAACTCCTATGTCCAGGAGCATGCAACCATTGGCATAATTATGGTTCATGAAATAATGCCATTCACATCCTGTCCAGATTTGAAGTTCTGCAAAACTTGCACTAGCAAGTTTGTTCTTTCCACCAACTAACCTCATCACCCTCTTGTGCCTCCAAAGAGACACTGATCTGGAAGATTTGGCCCCTCTAAGAAATGCCTAGATGCCTTTGGCATTTTGTCAAACACCCTATGTGCATGGCCAGATTTGGCATGATTTACAGTTTACATTGTGAACTTGAGCCCCTGACTAAACCACCATGCCCTTTGTTCCCCGTGCTAACCCTAAACTAGTCCTGTTATTTGCCAACCCCTCTCAAGCACTCTAGGATACCTCTGGCATTTTGTCGAGCACGTAGCGAGCGTGCTCTGGGTGCGCCCAGAGCACGCGTTTTGCACGTGCGTGCGCCCGGGTCGCCGCGTCACGCCCTGGCCCTTGCTCGCCTGCAGAGCCGCACCCCCCGACCTCATCCGCTCACAGGAACCCGCCAAGCCCCCCTGGCGCCCAACAGCTCCGCCGTCAGGTCGGCAACGGCGGCTAGCGGGCGGCCACAGCAGCCTCTGCCGTGGACGGTGCCGCCCGAGCCACCAGCGCTCGCCAGCTGCCCCCTTGAACAGCTCAAGCTCATCCGCAGCCTTGTCCGCAAGCCCTCATCGCCGCCACGACGCCCTGACACTACAGGGAGGCGGTTCGCCATCGTCCTTATCGCTGGCCGCCTCGGAACCGACCTCCACCGCGTATATAATGACCCCGGAGCTCAAGCGAGACCTTGAGCAACCCCATATGATCACCCTAGTGCTGCCCTGGCCAGCAGTCGAGAGAGGGAAGGCCTTCTTCCCCGAGTCCGGCCGGTTCGGCCGCCGCCAAGTTCCGGCCGATTCCCTCGCCACCAGAGCCTCCCCCTCTCCGTTCTCTTCACCAAGAGCTTCCTCATCCTCCCGTGAGCCTTTTCCCCTACTTGATTTTGATCGGGAGCCATCGCCGCCACAAAATCACTTTGCCACCGAAGCCTTCCTCCACTGCGGAGCTCGCCGCCGGTGAATCCCTCCACCTCTGACAACCTTGCAACCACCGGAAAGATTACCCTCGACCCGCGGATCCATCCCCACCCTCAGCTCCCCACAAGGACCCGCCGTTCGCCGGCGACGGTCGCCGGAGTCCCGCCTCCGCTCGGGACAGAGGGAGAAGAAGGAAGGCGGACTAGTCAAACCTGACTAGTGGGCCACCTAGGACCCACTGTCAGTGACCCCCGCTCGGTCCACGCGAAGTAAGTGGAAGCGCAAAACCCCGAGTACGTTTCCCCTGTTCGAAAGCGTATTCTTCCCAAAACGTTTTCTTTTTCTATTTTAATTTAAAAACAGAATTTGACCAAAACTTTGACTGGTTATATTTTTTTAAGGATAACTCCAAATGAATTGATTATTTTCCCTACCTCTCTTAAGGACCAAGATTTATTTGAAAAAAATTTAGAACAACTTTTTGTGCTGTTTTTATTTTGTGTGTTAATTCATTTATATTGCTAATATAGGATTTTTGAAGAGAGGAGAAATGTTTCAAGAGTTTGAAATGCACCCTGCCTTCCCGTGACCTGAAGGCAAGCATTCTGAACCCCGGCATAATATTTTCGTGTGTTCGATGACACGTTCATAACATCACCTCACTTTGGAGAAACTTTTTATTTCATGTGATATGATCATATGCATGGGTGCATGTACTGATTTCCATGCTGTTGGAAATGAACACACTTGTGATGATAATCATCCTCATGTGCCTTGCATGCATACCGGCAGGAACCCGGGAAAACCTCTGCCTTGGGTAGGCATGAGTTTGTCGCCGGTCTCCGTCGGGACGGTTATGTCTGGTATGGCATGGTAAGGTGATATGAGCGGTGACTCTGTTGGTTGAAATATATTCATTATGCTATTCATGCAAGGAATACTTAAACCTCCTGAGTCGACCGTAGATCGAGTCTTGTGCCAGTAACCCCCATACTTGTTTTGTACTACCACTCGTCTCTACAGCAAGTAGAGTACGGTTCAGAAAGTTGCCAACCTCGTTCTAGCACACACCGTACAGAGAGGCCATGGTGGAAGATACCGGTTGTAGCCGGTAGGCAGGCCACCTGGTCCGGGGGCATGGGTGTTTCCGGTTGGGACCGAGAGGGGGGCACCCCTTAGAGCGCGCGGTATAAATTTGATCCCATGCTACGCGAGGTTGTAGCCTCCCCACTTAGAGTTTGCTTGACAGGTGTCATGGGTGATTCCAGACACATGTGAGTTAAGCTGGTGTGTGCAAGTTAGGTGTGTTTTCAAAAAAAAAGACCGTAGACGGAATTAGTCCCGATGGACTAAAGAAATCCGTTACTCGTGGGTAAAGAGTACACCCTCTGCAGAGATTAAACCTATTCGAATAGCCGTGTCCATGGTTAAGGATTACAGTCTAGGATGAGTCAAGTGTCGGTCTTAGTGTCAGTCTTCGGAGGTGAAACTGTTAACCAGAACTGGAACTACTACTTGTGACTTGTGATAATTATGATTATTATTATTGTTGACTAACCGTGATATTATTGTTATTATCGAGTATCTTTGGGATGGTTCTACCTCCGGGATATTCACTATGATTGTTTATTTTCAAGCCCTTTATGTGGTGTCGCTCAGACGCCCGACTGTGGCATTTCTTTTAAAGCCCTTTATGTGGTGTCGCTCAAACGCCCGATTGTGGCGTTTCTTTTAAAGCCCTTTATGTGGTGTCGCTCAGACGCCCGACTGTGGCATTTCTTTTAAAGCCCTTTATGTGGTGTCGCTCAGACGCCTGACTGTGGCATTTCTTTTAAAGCCCTTTATGTGGTGTCGCTGAAACGCCCGACTGTGGCATTTCTTTTAAAGCCCTTTATGTGGTGTCGCTCAGACGCCCGACTATGGCATTTCTTTTAAAGCCCTTTATGTGGTGTCGCTAAGACGCCCGACTGTGGCATTTCTTTTAAAAGCCCTTTATGTGGTGTCGCTAAGACGCCCGACTGTGGCATTGCTTGTTATTTATTTCATAAATTTTAATACTACTATGTTATTGCATTTTTATAAATAACTTGCTTGCACGCATCAGAGTTTTATTTATCTTTTGTGACTGACATCATGAGCATAAAATATTTTCAGCACATCATTGTTATATTATACCTGTGTTCATAATGTTTGCGAGTACATTCAAAGTACTCACTGGCTTGTCCCTGGCTATTGTCTTGGCCAGATTTTCTTGCACGGAGAGGAGCGACGCGATGACAGCCCCGGAACCTAAGCAACGGAGATAGCAGCCTCGCGGAGATAGGAGTTAACCTGGTCAGCTGTTCCTGTGGGAATTGGAGTCCCATAGACACTGATGATCCACAAACCGCTTCCGCTATCAACCACTAGAAACCATTTGTTGTACTCACAAGCCAGAATGGTCTTGTACTGCATATTTTGTATTTTGCTTGGAATTTCTGTATCAAGTTGGAGCCTCATCAGCTAACAGTAATCCTGGGGCTGATGAGCACGACGGTCTTTTCTGGAAATTTATACCCGGAAAACCGGTCGTGACAAATGGAAGCTCAGAAAAGAAGCCGAACCCTTTCAACAGGGGCAAGTGAACCACGTTACCGTGGAGGAGGTTGACGCTCAGCCAGACGCAGTAATAGGTAAGTTTTTGGTTAAGACATTTACTGCAGTTGTTCTTTTCGATACTGGTGCTTCGCATTCATACATATCAAGAGGGTTTGTGGATAAATATAAACTTCCGACCCAAGCACTTAGGTCACCCATGCTAGTAACCTCACCCGGAGCAGAGTATACGGCTAGTATATGGTGTGATCGACTGCCATTAAGGATTGGAGACCATGTATTTCCCTCGGACCTAATAGTTTTGGAATCCCAAGGTTTGGATGTGATATTAGGCATGGATTGGTTATCGAAGTATGGAGGGAATATAGATTGCGCCAGTAAGTCGATTTTTCTTACCACCCCTGAAGGAAGAAGAATCAAGTATGTATCACGGCATGAGCCGAGAAGAGCACATGTAAGTTCGTTATCAAGAGTTGTGCAGGAGGAAGTACCAGTGGTAAGGGATTTCCCCGATGTATTTCCAGAAGAGTTGCCAGGCATGCCACCGGATAGAGACATTGAGTTCCTAATTGAACTACTGCCAGGCACTGGGCCTATATCCAAGAGACCGTATAGATGCCAGCCCAAGATTTGGAGGAAATCAAGAAGCAGATTAAGGAGTTGTTGGACAAAGGTTTTATTCGCCCAAGTTCTTCACCTTGGGGATCGCCAGTACTTCTAGTGGAGAAGAAGGATGGATCGTTAAGAATGGTTTTTGATTATCGCGGATTGAATGAAGTAACAATCAAGAACAAGTACCCACTACCAATGATCAATGATCTGTTTGATCAGTTGCAAGGAGCTAAGGTGTTTTCCAAGATCAATTTGCGATCAGGGTACCATCAGTTGAAGATTCGGGAGCAGGACATACCGAAGACGGCTTTTACCACCAGGTACGGGCTGTATGAGTATACCGTTATGTCATTTGGTCTGACTAACGCCCCAGCCTATTTTATGAACATGATGAACAAGGTGTTTATGGAGTTTTTTGATAAGTTCGTCGTGGTGTTCATTGATGATATTTTAGTGTACTCGAAGAATGAAGAGGAACACAAGGAGCACTTGCGATTGGTACTCGAGAAGCTGAGAGAACATCAGCTATACGCCAAGTTCAGCAAGTGTGAGTTTTGGTTGAAGGAAGTTGGATTTCTCGGACATGTTTTATCCGGAGAAGGTATCGCAGTAGACCCCACTAAAGTTGTCACTGTGACTAACTGGGAAGCACCAACAACAGTTGGAGAGATTAGGAGTTTCCTTGGACTCGCAGGATACTACCGGAGGTTCATTGAAAATTTCTCGAAGATTGCGAAGCCTATGACCGAATTGCTGAAGAAGGATACTAAGTTCATTTGGACTGAGGAGTGTGAGGCTAGTTTCCAAGAGTTGAAGAAACGTTTGGTTACCTCACCAGTATTAATTCTGCCAGATCAGACCAAAGATTATGAAGTGTATTGCGACGCTTCACGTCGAGGACTTGGAGCAGTGCTTATGCAGGAGGGAAGAGTTGTTTCGTATGCTTCAAGACAACTTAAGCCTCATGAGTTGAATTATGCTACTCATGATTTGGAGTTAGCAGCCGTAGTGCACGCATTGAAAACGTGGAGGCATTTTCTCATTGGAAATCGTTGTGAGGTGTATACGGATCACAAGAGTTTGAAGTACATCTTCACGCAGAAGGAGTTAAACCTCAGGCAGAGGAGATGGTTGGAGCTTATTAAGGATTATGATATGAGATTGCATTATCACCCCGGGAAGGCTAACATTGTAGCAGTCGCGTTGAGCCGCAAGAGCCATGTCAATACACTAATGACAGGAGAAATACCCAAGGAGTTAGCCGAGAATCTTCATGAACTATGTTTGGAAATAGTTTCGAGAGGCTATGTAGCAGCATTGGAGATTCAGTCTACTTTGATGGATAAAATCAGAGAAGCTCAAAAGGCAGATAAGGAAGTTGCTTCCATTAATGAACGGATGAGCAAGGGAAAGGCTAAAGGATTTCGTGAGGATGAGCACCATACCTTATGGTTAGAGGATCGAGTTTATGTGCCCAATGACCCGGAGATCAGGAAGTTGATTCTGCAAGAGGCACATGATTCACCACATTCGATTCACCCCGGAAATACCAAGATGTATTTGGATTTGAAGGAAACTTACTGGTGGACCGGAATGAAGAAGGATATTTTAGAGTATGTAGCAGTTTGTGATGTATGTCAGAGGGTGAAGGCAGAACATCAGAAGCCAGTAGGATTGTTACAGCCATTGCCTATACCCGAATGGAAGTGGGATAAACTAGGCATGGATTTCATCACAGGATTGCCCAGGACCCGTTCAGGCTATGACTTGATTTGGGTTGTAGTCGATCGTTTGACGAAGGTAGCTCATTTCATCCCAGTAAAGACTACCTACAGCAGCGCCAAATTGGCTAAGATATACATGACAAGGATTGTATGTTTGCATGGAGTTCTGAGGAGTATCGTATCAGATAGAGGAACCCAATTCACCTCAAAGTTCTGGAAGCAGTTGCACGAAACATTGGGAACCAGGCTGGAATTTAGCACAGCTTTCCATCCATAGACAGATGGATAGGCTGAGAGAGTCAATTAGATTTTGGAGGATATGCTTAGAGCTTGTGTTTTGGATTATGGATCAAGTTGGGATGATAACTTGCCATATGCGGAGTTTTCTTACAACAACAGTTATCAGTCCAGTTTGAAGATGGCCCCTTTCGAAGCCTTGTACGGAAGGAGGTGCAGAACCCCGTTGTTGTGGGATGAGGTTGGAGACGGCCAGTTGTTTGGACCGGATTTGATTAAGGAGTCTGAACAGAAAGTAAAGTTGATTCGCGACAGGCTCAAGGTAGCTCAATCAAGGCAGAAGAGCTATGCAGATTCAAAACTCAAGGGGACAGAATATGAAGTCGGAGACAGAGTTTATCTTCGAGTATCTCCGCTTCGAGGAGTTAAGTGTTTTGGAGTTAAAGTAAAGTTAGCGCCACATTTTGTGGGGCCATACAAAGTTTTGGAACGCATGGGAGAAGTAGCATACAAGTTGGAATTACTTGAGGGATTGTCAGGAGTTCACGATGTGTTCCATGTTTCACAGTTGAAGAAGTGCCATGCAGAGATGGTTGATATACCACTGAGAGATACAGTGCCACTGGAAGCGATTCAGTTGAAAGATGATTTGACCTATGAAGAGAAACCTGTTAAGATTCTGGATTATGCCAGCCGAGTTACCCGCAGTAAGGTTATCAAGTTTTGCAAAGTTCAGTAGAGCCATCACACCGAGGACGAAGCCACCTGGGAGTGAGAGGAAGATCTGCTCAAGGCCCACCCTCACCTATTTGCTAGCCAACCCGAATCTCGAGGGCGAGATTAATCTTAAGGGGGTTAGGTTTGTAACATCCCAAATTTTCAATTTGGAATGTTATACATAGATCATCATTGCATATCATATTTTTGTTGCATTGTTGGCTCGATCCTAGAAATTCTACGCAACTCAAGGACCCACGGAGAGAGCTCGGGATTTCGTTATTTTCTTATTTGGGGTTTTCTCAAATTTTGAAAATAGGATCATTGATTTTATTTATTTTATCTTCAATTATTTCTACTACCAAAAATTTCAGAGAGGGAATAAAATGACTTTCCCAAAATAAAGAAATAATGAAGATTTAATAAAAAAATCAAATAAGATTTATTTTGGAGTTTTTCGCTTTTTATTTGAATTTAGGAAAAATGCGCGTTTTTCAAAATTGCATTTAGGCCCCAAATAAATGTTCATCTTGTCCGGCTTGATTTTAAAAGCCGGGGAAAATTTATTTCGGGATTTTTGGAGTCCGTTTAGTATTTCTTTTTATTTTTCTTCTGCACGGAATTATTTAAAAAAACGCGCACCGCCTCTGGGCCGTGCCCGAGCGGGACTCCGCTCGGGGGGCACTATATAAAGCGCCACCCCGGCGCCCCCCCAGGCCCAGCCGCCCCGCCCCGCCAGCACGATCCGCCGCCGCCGGCCCACCCGCGCCGAACCCTAACCCTAGCTAGCCGCCGCCGCCGCCGCCGCCAGCTGCCGCCGCCGCCGCCGCTGCCTCGCCGACCCGCCACCCGAGGTTCGCCGCCGCCACGTTCCGCGTGCCACCGGTTTTTTAAAAAAAACCTAGCGGGTTTTTCTTCGTTTTTTTTTCGGTTTTCGTTAGATCGTTTTTTATTTATTTCGGTTCGGTTAATTAGCGAGCGTTCGCTCGTTCGTTCGTTTTAACAAACGTGTTCGTTAGAATAGTTTAGTTAACGAACGTTCGTTCGTTGACCCGTTCGTCGTTTTTCTTTTTCTCGGATTTAATCCGCGATTTTTCTGATCGCGATTCCTGATCCGATTTTCGTTTTAGTATAACTTTTCACTCGTTTATCGGAATCAGGCGATTCAAGCGCCTGGAGTTTCGTCTCGAAACCCTCTTTCTGAATAATCAACTTAAACAAGTTTTTGCTTCTGTAAAATTTGACTTAGATCCAGATTAGTAAAACGAAGCTATTTTCTTTCGCCGTTTGACTTTCGTTGCTTTATTTGATTTGTTTCTTTTGCAAACCGGAGTTCTTAAGTTGAACATTCTAGTTAGATCTTTTATTCGAGTTTTACCTATGCATTAGATGAGTACTTATTGTATGCTTATTTGTTTGTCTGCGATAGAATACCCGGAGTGCGCCGCCTGTTACTTCGAGTCTCTAGGTTTCAGGGATCATCAGCAAGGCAAGTAACACTTTGATCATACCTTTTCTACTACCTAGTTTTATGCATTAGATCAATCCTCAAACATTGCATGATTAGGATCTAATTAAATTGTGGGATGGGAAGTAGATGAGGTAGTACCTATTACCTGTTTTATTATCAAACCTTTGGGAGTTACTTCTATGTTTGCTTATTATGCCATGTTATGCTAGTAGACGTGGATTGGGTGAGTGAATTTCCATGACAGATGTGAGATTGTTAATTAATGGTTTATTTAAGGTGGCAACTTAAACACACATCTGGGTGGACTGAGGCACCTAGTTTCTATCAGGACTTGCCTGTATTTCTTCGGACCGCCACCCAGGCTCAAAGGGATCATGAGATTTTTCAAACTAGAAACTTCCGTGTGCAGCCATGTGCTATTATGGGCTCTAGCATAGTTGACTAAGTTGTGCGAACTCTTACGGGGTGGACTAGCAGATGTAGGGGATGTAGGATGGTACGGTCTACCCCTTATGTAAGGTGCAAGTGGTTCTGAAAGACTATGTCTCGGTCATCCATTTCTCAAACACCATGTAGTGCGAGAAACCAAACGGAGGCGATCGAGTCATGTGGGGAAAAGTGCGCAAACCTCTGCAGAGTGTATAAACTAACCATGGTTAGCCGTGTCCCGGTTATGGACGTTTTGAGTATCTAGTACTTGGATATCATGTGAATCTCATCATGTTACTTCTAATTTAATATTGTTGGGATGTTAATGAGTACTTTTAATTGGGATTGAGAATGCTGTCAACCATTCTCAATGTTTAACAACCACCATGATAGTTAAATAAACTTATTCCTTTGCAGTAGGGAAAAACTGGCTTTATGCAAAAACTATAACCATAGAGCTTTTCCACCAGCCATATATGCATGTAGTATAGCTTATTCCATTGTTATTCTCTATGTGTTACATTGCCAGCATATTCCATGTGCTGACCTGTTTTCGGGCTGCAACATTTCATGTTGCAGACTTTTCAGACGACGAGTAAGATGCTTTTAGGTCGTGGTTCTATACTTAGTGATACCGTTGGAGTTGATGGACTCGCTTATCTTCCAAGCCTTCCACTGTTATCGATTTTAGATGGCCTTAAGCCATATTTATTTCAATAAGTTCTCTTTTGAGACATTCGATGTAATAAGTGTGTGATTGCTACTCTGTTATAAATCCTCCAAGTACTGTGTGGTGTCAGCATTACTGATCCAGGGATGACACTAAGCACAGAGATCAGACTGTTTGAGGTCTGGTCGCTACAGAGAGGAGATGGTGTTGTTGAAGATGTTGATGGAGATTTCCCTTCCCAATATGGGAGAGTTGTTGGTGATGATGATGACGGTGATTTCCCCCTCTGGGAGGGAAGTTCCCTTGGCGGAATCGCTCCACCGGAGGGCAAAAATGCTCCTGCCCAAGTTCCGCCTCGAGACGATGGCACTTCATCCCGAAAGTCCTCTCCTTATTTTTCTAGGTTAAAATGGCTTATGTACCAGAAGAGGGGCACCAGAGGTGGGCCGAGCGGAGCACAACCCACCAGGGCGCGCCTGGGCTCCCTGGCACGCCCAAGTGGGTTGTGCCCACCTGGTGGGCCCCCTCTGGTACTTATTTGCTTCAATAATTCTCATTTATTCCATAAAAATTCCTCGTGAAGTTTCATCTTATTTGGAGTTGTGCCAAATAGGTAGCCTGACAGTTTCAGGTCCAGATTTCCAGCTGCCGGAATTCTCCCTCTTTGTGTGAACCTTGCATATTATGAGAGAATAAAAGGCATTACAATTACTCCAAAAAGCATTATTAGGCAAAAACAACATAAATAACAGTAGGTAAACATGATGCAAAATGGACGTAATATGTACTGGGATGTGCAATGATCAAGAGTGACATGTATAAAAAATATGAACGGTGACCTTGCCACAAATACAATGCCAACTACATGATCATGCAAAGCAATATGACAATGATGAAGCGTGTCATAATAAATGGAACAATGGAAGTTGCATGGCAATATATCTCGGAATGTCTATGGAAATGCAATAATAGGTAGGTATGGTGGCTGTTTTGAGGAAGGTATACAGTGGGTTTAATGCACCAGCGAGAATTGCGCGGTACTAGAGAGGCTAGCAATGGTGGAAGGATGAGAGTGAGTATAATCCATGGACTCAATATTAGTCATTAAGAACTCACATACTTATTGCAAAAATTTATTAGCTATCAAAACAAAGTACTACACGCATGCTTCTAGGGTGATAAATTGGTATGGAAAGACCATCGCTTGTCCCCGACCGCCACTCATAAGGAAGACAATCAATAAATAAATCATGCTCCGACTTCATCACATAAGGGTTCACCATACGTGCATGCTACGGGAATCACAAAATTTAACACAAGTATTTCTACCAATCCACAATTACTCACTAGCATGACTCTAATATAACCATCTTTATATATCAAAACAAATGCAAGGAATCAAACTTCTCATAGTATTCAATGCTCTTTATATGAAAGTTTTTATTATATCCCTCTTGGATGTCCATCATATTAGGACTAAATTCATAACCTTAGCAAATTACCATGCTGTTTATAGACTCTCAAAATAATGTAATTAAAGCATGAGAGTTCAAGAATTTCTATAAAATAAAGCCACTGACATGCTCTAAAAAGATATAAGTGAAGCACTAGAGCAAACTACCTAGCTCAAAAGATATAAGTGAAGCACATAGAGTATTCTAATAGATCACGATTCATGCGTGTCCCTCTCAAAATATGTGTAAAACAAGGATGATTATGGCAAACTAAAAATCAACGAATCAAATCATACAAGACGCTCCAAGCAAAACACATATCATGTGGTGAATAAAAATATAGCCTCAAGTAAATTTACCAATGGATTGAAGACGAAAGAGGGGATGCCATCTGGGGCATCCCCAAGCTTAGATGCTTGGTTGTCCTTGAATATTACCTTGGGATGCCATGGACATCCCCAAGCTTAGGCTCTTGCCACTCCTTATTCCGTAGTCCATAAAATCTCTACCCAAAACTTGAAAACTTCACAACACAAAACTCAACAGAAAACTCATGAGATCCGATAGTATAAGAAAACAAATCACCACTTTTTGGTAAAGTTGTGAACTTATTATTTATTTATATTGGTGTAATATCTACCGTATTACGACTTCTCCATGGTTCATACCCCCCGATACTACCCATAGATTCATCAAAATAAGCAAACAACACATAGAAAACAGAATCTCTCAAAAACACAACAATCTGTAGCAATATATAAACTTCGTATACTTCTGTAACCTCAAAAATTCTGAGAAAATTAGGGCAACCTGGGAAATTTGTATATCAATCTTGTGTAAAATATTCAAATCAAAAGCATAGGTCTGTTATTTTTCAAAATTGTTTTACTGGGCGCAAAAGTTTTTGTATTTCATCAAGATCAAATCAACTATCACCGTAAGCCATCCCAAAGGTCTTAATTGGCTCAAACTCTAACTAAAACACCAAAACAAAATTACTACAGAGGTAATAATGTGTATTTATTGAAAACCAGAACCAAAAACAAAATACATAAAAATAAAATTGGGTTCCCTCCCAACAAGCGCTGTTGTTTAACGGCCCTAACTAGGCATAAAACATAGATCTAGGTATTGTCATCTTTGGTATGCAATCCATAAGTAGCCCTCATAATATATTAGTATGGCAACTTAATTTTCTTTCTTGTAAAGTGTTCCATGGCCTTCCTTAACGGAAATTGAAATCTAATGTTTCCTTCTTTCATATCAATAATTGCACCAATCGTTCTAAGGAAAGGTCTACCAAGAATAATAGGACATGTAAGATTGCAATCTATATCAAGCACAATGAAATCTATGGGCACATAATTCCTATTTGCAACAATAAGAACATCATTAATCCTTCCCATAGGTTTCTTAACAGTAGAATCCGCTAGGTTCAAATTTAAAGAACAATCATCAAATTCACAGAAACCTATCACATCACATAAAGTTTTTGGAATCATGGAGACAGTAGCACCCAAATCACATGAAGCATGTCACTCATAATCTTTAATTTTAATCTTAATAGTAGGTTCCCACTCATCATAAAGCTTTCTAGGGATCAAAACTTCCAACTCAAGTTTTTCTCCAAAAGATTTCATCATAGCATCAACAATGTGTTTAGTACAAGCCTTATTTTGCTTCTAAGCATGAGGAGAATTCAACATGGATTACAACAAGGAAATACAATCTATCAAAGAACAATTATCATAATTAAAGTCCTTGAAATCTGAAAGAGTGGGTTCATCGCTACTTAAAGTTTTGACCTCTCCAATCCCACTTTTATCAATTTTCGCATTAAGATCTTTAAACTCCGAATCATTGGGACACCTTTTAGCTAAAGTTGACCCATCTGCAGTCCCATCTTTATCAAGATTTATATTAGAAAACAAAGATTCAATAGGACTCACACCAATCACTTTAAGATCTTCATCATTATTCTCACAAAAACTAGAAGAACACGCTTTCCCAAACAAATCTCGCTTGGCACACATCCTAGTGGTTCTTTCTTTACACTCGTTAGTAGAATTTTTAATAGCTTTCAAAGATTAATTAATATCATGCTTGGGTGGCATAGATCTAATTTTCAAAGAATCAATCTCAAGAGAAATTCTATCAATGTTCCTAGCCAAATCATTAATATTGAGCAATTTTTCTTCAACCATAGGATTGAAAACTTTTTGGGAATTAATAAAATCTTTAATATTGTTCTCAAGATTAGAGGGCATTTTATTATAATTTCCATAAGAATTGTTGTAGGCATTACCATAATTAGGAATTACTAGGAAACGGCCTAGGATTGAAATTACCTCTATAAGCGTTATTACCAAAGTTGTTCCTACCAACAAAATTCACATCCATAGATTCATTACTGTTCTGAATCAAAGTAGACAAAGGGATATCATTAGTATCAATAGGAGCACTCTTACTAGTAAACAATTTCATAAGTTCATCCATGTTTGCAGTCAAAGTATTAATTTCTTCAATCACATGCACTTTTTACTAGTAGAAGATCTTTCGGTATGCCATTGAGAGTAATTAGCCATAATATTATATAGGAGTTTAGTAGCTTCTCCTAATGTAATTTCCATAAAAGTACCTCTCGCGTAGGAATCTAAAATATTTCTAGATGCAAAATTCAATCCGGCATAAATGTTTTTAATGATCGTCCATAAACTTAAACCATGAATAGGGCAATTTCTTATCATCAATTTTCATCATCCCCCAAGATTGTGCAACATGTTCATGATCAAGTTGCTTAAAATTCATTATATTGTTCCTAAGGGAGATGATCTTAGCGGGAGGAAAATACTTGGAAATAAAAGGATCTTTACACTTATTCCATGAATCAATACTATTTTTAGGCAAAGATGAAAACCAAGTTTTAGCACGATCTCCTAGCGAGAACGGAAATAGCTTTACTTTAACAATATCATTATCCACATCATTTTTCCTTTACATATCACACAACTCAACAAAAGTATTTAGATGGGATGTGGCATCTTCACTAGGAAGGCCAAAAAATCACCTTTCACAACAAGATTCAGCAAAGCGGCATTAATTTCATAAGATTCCGCACTAGTGGCGGGAGCAATCGGATTACTAATAAAATCATTATTATTAGAGTTAGAAAATTCACACAACTTGGTATTTTCTTGAGACATCATGACAAAGCAATCAATCACAAGTGGAAAACAGGGCTTTGGTTGAGGACAGGATAAGGGTATTAATCCCGGTTCACTCATGAACCGGGACCAAAGGGTGCATCAGTCCCGGTTCGTGAAGCCAGGGCGCCGGCCGGGCCTCGGGGGCCATTGGTCCCAGTTCGTCTGACCTCTTTGGTCCCGGTTCCAGACACGAACCAGGAACAATGGGCCTCGTTCCTGGCCTAGCACCTTTAGTCCCGATTGGTGGCTTGAACCGGGACCAAAGGTTGTCCTTTAGTCCCGGTTTTAGCCACAAACCGGGACTAAAGAGAGGCCTATACATATGCCCCCGCCCCTGTCCGCGAACAGAGCCACTACTCTATTTTTTTGGCCGGTCGTGGAAGAAGTTTGTGGTGCTCTGGCTCACCTCTATGCACATGAGGTGTTCGATGAAATGCCCAAGCCACACTTAAGCTTTTTCCTCTCGAAGCTCCTTGTCCAAGCTCCATTTTCGTTAAGATTTGTATAGGTTTGGCGGTCCGTCCTGTCTCGTCCCCGTCCTCATCGCGGCCGATCTCGTCGCTGGCACCACCATGGTGAGCCTCCTGTTCTTATCTTCTTTCTAAAAGAAAAAAAATTCTTACTTGTATGATTTAGACAGATACTTGTATAATTTTCTTACTTCTATTATTGTTTGTTATTATATAGTGCGATGGTTTTGGTATCCACCCCCGTCAGCCCTCATCCTGTCTATGATTCAGATGTGGTATATATTATCTTTTATAACTATTTGTTTCATTTAGTGTTTATGACAATTATGCTGACCAACGTGACATAGATGTATTTATCTAGGAGGTATGTAACCAGAATTTCCAATCGACCCTCTTGTCGAGAGGTTAAATTTAGTTGAAAAAGAAAACAATTACTTGAAGAAAAAATTGAAAAGAATTGAGGAGGAGAAGATAGCATTGGAGTTGCATGTTGCGGATGTCGTCGATGATCACAAGATCAAGATGGATGCAATGCGCTTGAAGATTAGAAAGGTTAGAAAATATGCCATTCATACTGAGGCTTGGTATCATTATGCCGATGGATCAATTGTTACCTTAGTTGCGATTATGATCGCATTTGTTGTTGCATTGAAATGTTTAACATAGTTTCAATGTATGGTTTTATTAGATGCTCTAGAGAGCTATATGTTGTTCAATGAGAAGTATGTATGAACTTTATGTATTTATTTTTTCAGTAATAACATTTGATCACTACTGTACTTTGGTTTTAATGTGATGTTGAACTTGTATTAGTTTGGTCACTTCTCTATTCATGATGTTCTGTAATGGTTTTCGACACACTTAATTATATATAGTGCACGCAGATGAACCGGCAATGGATGTACGGTGACAGACGCACCTCCGAGTACATTAAAGGCATGCATAATTTTCTCGAACTGGCTGAGGCAAACAAGTAGAATGGTTTTATGTGTTGTCCATGCCCTATCTGTGGGAATATGAAGTCTTACTCTGACCCAAAAACCCTTCACATCCACCTGCTTGAGAAGAGTTTCATTCCACACTATAATGTTTGGACCAAGCATGGAGAAAGAGGGGTTATGATGGAAGACAATGAAGAATAAGAGGATGATGACAACTATCTGCCCCTTGAATACGGTGATGCTGCAAGGGGGGAAGTTGAAATCCAGAGGAACCAAACGATGTTCCCGATGATGATCTTCGCCGGGTCATTGTTGATGCAAGGAGACAATGCCAAAGTGAAAGGGAGAAGTTGAAGTTCGATCGCATGTTAGAGGATCACAAAAAAGGGTTGTACCCAAATTGCAAAGATGGCAACTCAAAGCTCAGTAACACACTGTAATTGCTGCAATGGAAGGCAAACAATGGTGTACCTGACAACGGGTTCGAGAAGCTACTGAAAATATTGAAGAAGAAGCTTCCAAAGGATAATGAATTGCCCGACAGTATGTACAGAGCAAAGAAGGTTCTATGCCCTCTAGGATGGGAGGTGCGGAAGATACATGCATGCCCTAATGACTGCATCCTCTACTGCACTGCGTACGAGGATTTGAACGCATGCCAAGTATGCGGTGCATTGCGGTATAAGATCTGACGAGATGACCCTGGTGATGTTGACGGCGAGCGCCCTAGGAAAAGGGTTCCTGCCAAGGTGATGTGGTATGCTCCTATAATACCACGGTTGAAATGTCTGTTCAGAAACAAAGAGCATGCCAAGTTGATGCGATGGCACAAAGAGGACTGTAAGAAAGATGAGAAGTTGAGAGCACCCGCTGACGGGTCACAGTGGAGAAAAATTGAAAGAACCTAGGGGGACATTGCAGGTGACGCAAGGAACATATGGTTTGGTTTAAGTACGGTTGGCATTAATCCTTTTGGGGAGCAGAGCAACAATCATAGCACCTGGCCCGTGACTCTATGTATCTATAACATTCCTCGTTGGTTGTGCATGAAGCGGAAGTTCATTATGATGCCAATTCTCATCCAAGGCCCTAAGCAACCCGGCAACGACATTGATGTGTACCTAAGGCCATTAGTTGAAGAACTTTTACAGCTGTGGAATGGAAAAGGTGTACGTGTGTGGGATGAGCACGACCAGGAGGAATTTTACCTACATGTGTTGTTGTTTCTAACCATTAATGATTGACCTGCTCTTAGTAACCTTTCAGGACAGACAAACATGGGATACCACACATGCACGCACTGTTTAGATGACACCGAAAGTATATATTTGAACAAATGTAGGAAGAATGTGTACCCGGGACATCGTTGATTTCTTCCAACGAACCATCAATGTTGAAAGAAAGGCAAGCATTTCAAGGGTGAGGCAGATCACCGGAAGAAGCCTGCCATCAGTACTGGTGATCACATACTTGCTATGGTCAATGATTTAAAAGTAATCTTTGCAAAGGGTCCCAATGGACTTTCTGTTCTAAATGACGCTGAGGGATGCGCACCCATGTGGAAGAAGAAATCTATATTTTGGGACCTACCCTATTGGAAATACCTAGAGGTCCGCTCTGCAAATCGACGTGATGCACGTGTTGAAGAATCTTTGCATGAACCTGCTAGGCTTCTTGGGCGTGTATGGGAAGACAAAAGATACATCGGAGGCACGTTACTCCGATTGCTCCAATTGCTCCTCCCGCCACTAGTGTGGAGTCTTGTGATGTTAATACTGCTTTGCTGAATCTTGTTATGAAAGATCAATTTGCCGGTACTCCTAGTGAGGATGACGTGTCCCATATTAACACATTCGTGGAATTATGCGATATGCAAAAGAAAAAAGATGTGGACAATGAAGTTGTGAATTTGAAATTATTTCCGTTTTCTTTGCGAGATCGCGCAAAGACTTTGTTTTCTTCTTTGCCTCGCAATAGTATCGATTCTTGGAACAAATGCAAGGATGCGTTTATTACTAAGTATTTCCCGCCCACAAAAATCATTTCCCTTAGAATCCAGATCATGAATTTCAAGCAACTTGAACATGAGCATGTTGCACAATCTTGGGAAAGGATGAAATTGATGCTAAGGAATTGCCCAACTCATGGGTTAAATCTTTGGATGATCATACAAAAATTTTATGCGGGGTTGAATTTTGTTTCTCGTAATCTTTTAGATTCAGCCGCGGGGGGGGGGGGGGGGGGTACCTTTATGGAAATTACATTGGGTGAATCCACTAAATTGGTAGACAATATTATGGCCAATTACTCACAATGGCATATCGAAAAGAGGTCCTACTAGTAAAAAAGTCAATTTGGTAGAAGAAATAAACTCTTTGAATGAAAAAGTCGATGCTCTTATGAAGTTGGTTGCTAATAAAAGTGCTCCTATTGATTTTATTGATGTGCCTTTGTCCACCTTGATTGATAAAAATAGTGATGCCATAGATGTGAATTTTATCTCGTGAAACAATTTCAATAACAATGCTTATAGAGGTAATTTTAATCCTAGGCCTTTTCCTAATAATTCCTCTAATAATTATGGTAATTCCTATGATAATCCTTCTTATAATAATAATAATAATAATAATAATAATAATAGGAACACCTATGATCTTGAGAACAATATTAAAGAATTTATCAATACTCAAAACGTTTTCAATGCTACGATAGAAGAAAAGCTGAATAAAGTTGATGATATGTCTAGAAGTATTGATATAATTTCTCATGATGTAGAAACTCTCAAGATAAAAGTTTTTGTGCCTAAAGTTTAAGAATCAATTAAATCTCTCTATGTTTCTATGGATGAAAGTAAGAAAAGAACCGCTATGTTTAGAGCTAAAAGAGAATTTTTAGAAAAAGCATTTTCTAGTGATTACTTTCATAAAAGTGATGAAATCTTAAAATGATTGGTGATTCTATTGATTCTTTGTCTAGTAAAATTAAGATTGATGAAAAAGGGACTGGAGAAGAGTCAACTTTAGCTAGAAGGCATCCCGATAATTCGGAGGGTGAAAATCTTGTTGAGAAAATTGATAAAAGTGGGTTTGAAGAGGTCAAAACTTTAACTAGTGATGTGCCCACTATTTTGGATTACAAAGACTTTAATTATGATAGTTTCCCTTTGGTTGATTGTATTTCTTTGTTGGAATCCATGATAAATTCACCCCATGCTTATGAACAAAATAAAGCTTTTACTAAACATATTGTTGATGCTATGATGAAAGCTTTTGAAGAAAAGTTGGAATTAGAAGTTTCAATTCCTAGAATTACATGACGAATGGGAACCTACCATCAAGGTCAAGATTAAAAATTATGAGTGTTTTTCTTTATGTGACGTGCTAGTGTTTCTACAATTCCGAAATCTTTATGTGATGTGCTTGGTCAAACCGATATTGAAGAATGCTCTTTAAATTTGCACTTGGCGGATTCTACTATTAAAAAGCCTATGGGAGGAATTAATGATGTTCTTATTCTTGGAAATAGGAATTATTTTCCTGTAGATTTTATTGTTCTTGAAATTGATTGCAATCTGTCTTGTCCAATTATACTTGGTAGACCGTTTTTACATACTATTGGTGCCGTGATTGATATGAAAGAAGGCAATATTAAATTTCAATTTCTACTAAGGAAGGGTATGGAACACTTCCATAGAACAAGAATTAGGCCACCATATGAATCAATCATAAGGGCATCATATGGATCTAGAACTAAAGATGAAAACATTTAGATCCTTCGCGTTATGCTTAGCTAGGGGGCGTAAAACGATAGCGCTCGTTGGGAGGCAACCAACTTGTATCTTTTCGCTTGTTGGTTTTCTTGCTGTTTACAATAGAATACACAATTATGCCTTTGATTAGATGTGTTTTTGTGGTTTAAATTAGTGTTTGTGCCAAGCAAGGCCTTTGGGATGATTTGGGTGAGAGTTGATTTGATTTTGCTGAAAAACAGAAACTTTTGCGCTCATGAAATTATTTTTCCTTCTTATAATTAGAGTGAATTTGAGTTGATTCTTTTTTAATAAGATTCATAAACAAATTATTCACGTCATCCTAATTTTTTCAGAATTTTTGGAGTTACAGAAGTATTCGAAGTGGTCAGATTGCTACAGACTGTTCTGTTTTTGACAGGTTCTATTTTCTTCGCGGTGTGTGCTTGTTTTGATGATTCTATGGTTTTCTTGGAAGAGTTTTTTCCATAGAAAAGTTGGAATTCATTAGATATAATGGAAAAATAAAATATGAATGGGTTTGCATCTGTACTTATAGTAGTGGTTTGCTTTCTTATAATAACGGATCTCACGAAGGTTTTGTTGAGTTTTGTGTGATTGAAGTTTTCAAGTTTTGGGTGATCTTACGATGGATGAAGGAATAAGGATTAGCAAAAGGCTAAGCTTGGGGATGTCCGAGGCACCCCAAGATAATATTCAAAGAAGTAGAAAGCAACTAAGCTTGGGGATGCCCCTGAGTGGCATCCCCTCTTTCTTCTAACGACCATCGGTATTTTACTTGAAGCTATATTTTTATTCATCACATATTATGAGTTTTGCTTGGAGCGTCTTGTATGATATGAGTCTTTACTTGTTTTGTTTTGTGTTCTAAGTCTTGAATCCTTGCTGGACACAACTTTTTTGAGAGAGCCAAAAATTATGCTATGCATGCTCCTATGCTTCACTTAAATTTTTAGAGCCTTGGAATTGCTCTAGTGCTTCACTTATATCTTTTTGTGCACGGTGTGCTTTGTTAGTTTCAAAGAAATGCTATCATACTTCACTTAGATTTATTTGGGAGTTAGTAATTTTTTTAAGAAATTCTCTCTTGCTTCACTTAGATTATTTTGAGAGAAAGAAATATTATGCTCATGTTCTTCACTTAAATTTGTTTTAGCTTATTAAAAGCAACATATAAAATTAGTCCCAAAGTGATAGATATCCAAGGAGGATATAATAAAAACCTTCATGAATATAATTGGACAAAATAAACTTAGTTCTTAGTAATGGTTTTGAGATATGACGATATGATATGTGAGTCATGTTGATGAGTAATTATGCTTTAGTAAGAATATTGGTGTTAAGATTTGTGATTCCCTATGCAAGCATGAAAGTCAACAGTTATGCAATGAAATTACATCCTACTTATGGTGCATTATTCGGTATTACTCATGCTTAATGCTTGAATGAGATTTTTTGTTTCTTGGTTGGACGCTTCTCAATCTTTTTGCTAGCCTTCATTTTGCGCTAAGTATGATCACTACTTGTGCATCCAAAACTCTTTAAACCAGTTTTGCCATATGAGTCCACTATACCTACCTATATGCGGTATTTCCGTGTCGTTCTAAGCAAATTTGCATGTGCCATCTCTAGTTTTCATAATAAACATGTCTTGTGTGTGCTCGTACCGCTCGCGAGGCGGTGAGGGGTGGCCGATATTTTCCATGCTAGATGTGTTATTCTCACGATGAGTGTTTATTCACTTGTCATTGCACGGGAGTACGGCAAAGGTATTAGGGATGCCCAGTCCCAAAATGAAAAATGAATTTACTTTATGTTGTCAAATAATAAATTCCTTGGAAAGTGTTGGTATGGAGGGCACCCGTGGATACAGTTAGCCATGGAAAGTGAAAGTATGGTGGAAAAAGGAATAAACTTTATTTTCTATTTGAGAACCGCCTATGATATATCTAGCATGGAAAGTGTTGAGAACTTAGAGTCGTTTTCGTTGGTGGGAAAAGTATGCGTCCCAAAATATTTTTATCTCTCAATTTTCGCTTTGAGCTCTGGCACCTCTACAAATCCCTACTTCCTCTGCGAATGGCCTTTCTTTTACTTTATGTAATTTTTATTTTGAATTTGAATCTCCACGTTCTCTTATAAAGCACCAACTAAGGGGCACTATGATCATATTTGAGCATTGGGTGTAGCTAATATTCGAGTGTGTTTCATGAATGGATCAATGGTTGAGCATAATGGGATAGGGATAACTTGCTTTAGCGTTGATATTTTGGAAGACATGGTTGCTTGTTGGTATGCTTGAGTATTAAAGTCTTCATGTCAAAACTAGACTATTTCTTTGAACCATATAAAAGTCCAAATGTCCATGCTACAAAGAAAAGATTATGTGATAAACATGTTAGGCAGCATTCCACATCGAAAAATTCTGTTTTTATCATTTACCTACTCAAGGGCGAGCAGGAATTAAGCTTGGGGACTGATACATCTCCAACGTAGCTATAATTTTTGATTATTCCATGTTGCTATATTATCATTCTTGGATGTTTTACAATCATTTTATAGTCATTTTATATCAATTTTTGGTACTAACCTATTGACATAGTGCCTAGTGCGAGTTGCTGTTTTTTGCTTGTTTTTTACACCGCACGAAATCAATACCAAATGGAGTCCAAACACAGCGAAACTTTTTGTGGATTTTTTTGGACCAGAAGACATCCAGTGGGCCGAATAAGTACCGGAGAGGGAGCCCGAGGGGGCACAAGACACCAGGGCGTGTGTGCGGCCCCAGGCGCGCACATGTGGGTTGTGCCCACCTTGGTAGCCTCCCGCACCGCCTCTTTGCTATATAAATACCCCAATATTCCAGAAACCCTCGGGGAGTCGACAAAAATCAATTCCAGCTGCTGCAAGTTCTAGAAACACCAGATCCAATCTAGACACCATCATAGAGGGGTTCATCATGTCCATTTGTGCCTCTCCGATGATGCGTTAGTAGTTCTTTGTTGGCCTACTGGTCTGTAGTTAGTATCTAGACGGCTTCCTCTCTCTCTCTCTCTTGATTCTCAATACAATGGTCTCTTGGAGATCCATATGATGTAAGTCTTTCTGCGGTGTGTTTGTTGGGATCCGATGAACTTTGAGTTTATGATCAGATCTATGTTCTTATCCATGAAAGTTATTTGAGTCTTCTTTGATCTCTTATATGCATGATTGATTATAGCCTCATATTTCTTCTCTGATATTTGGGTTTTGTTTGACCAACTTGATCTATTTATCTTGCAATGGGAAGAGGTGCTTTGTGATGGGTTCAATCTTACGGTGCTTGATCCCAGTGATAGAAGGGGAAATGACACGTATGTATCGTTGCTATTAAGGATAACAAGATGGGGTCTATTGATACATAAATAGATCTTCTCTACATCATGTCATTGTTCTTATTGCATTGCTCCGTTTTCCATGAACTTAATACACTAGATGCATGCTGGATAGCGGTTGATGTGTGGAGTAATAGTAGTAGATGCAGGCAGGAGTCGGTGTACTAATCTTGGACGTGATGCCTATATGATGATCATTGCCTGGATATCATCATGAGTATTTGAAGTTCTATCAATTGCCCAACAGTAATTGTTTTCCCACCGTTTTCTATTTTCCTCGAGAGAAGCCACTAGTGAAACCTACGGCCCCCGGGTCCCTTCTTTAATATATTTGCCTTTGCGATCTACTTCTTATTTGCTTTTACTTTCAGTTCTATTAAAACAAAAATAAAAAAATACCTTGGTGCACTTTATTTTATTTGCGCTCAATTTATCCTACCTATTACAACTTTATCATGTCTCCGAGCCAATTTCTGGCACCATTACCCGAAAGGGATTGACAACCCCTTTAACACATTGGGTTGCGAGTATTTGTTATTTGTGTGCAGGGGTTGTTTACGTTGTGTTGCATGGTTCTCCTACTGGTTCGAGAACCTTGGTCTCATCACTGAGGGTAACACCTACCGTCTCTGTACTACATCATCCCTTCCTCTTTGGGGAAATACCGACATAGTTCAAGCAGGCATCAATGATGACGGCGATGATGTACACACTCCAGAGCCCAAAACGGACTCCAGATATGCCCTCCTGAGGAAGAATATGATGCGGCGGCGGCTCCGTATCATAGAACGCGATGAATCCTTCTCTGATATTTTTCTCCCCGAACATGAATATGTGGAGTTGGAGTTGAGGTCGGTGGAGATCCAGAGGGCCCACAAGACCAGAGGGCATGCCCCAGGGTTGTGGGCACACCCTCCACCCTTGTGGCCAGGGTGTGGGTCCCCTTTGGTTTATTCTTTCGCCCATATTTTTTATTGATTCCAAAAATGATCTCCATGAAGTTTCAGGTCATTTTGATAACTTTTATTTCTACACAAAAATAACACCATGGCAATTCTGTTGAAAACAGCGTAGTCCGGGTTAGTTCCATTCAAATCATGCAACCAAAACACGGGCAAAAGAGTTTGAAAAAGTAGATACGATGGAGATGTATCAACTCCCCCAAGCTTAACCCATTGCTTGTCCTCAAGTAATTCAGTTGATAAACTGAAGTGATAAAGAAAAACTTTTACAAACTTTGTTTTATCTTGTTGTTGCAAATATGTAAAGCCAGCATTCAAGTTTTCAACAAAGATTATGAGCTAACCATATTCACAATACCATTTAGGTCTCACGTTTACTCATATCAATGCATAATCGACTAGCGAGTAATAATAATAAATCTCGGGTGACAACATTTTCTCAAAACAAGCATGATATGATATAACAAGATGGTATATCACTAGCCCTTTCTGAGACCGAAAACATAAATGCAGAGCACCCCTGAAGATCACGGACTAACTAGACATTGCAATTGATGGCAAAAGAGATCCAGTCACTGTCATACTCAAAATCAATTAATAACAATGAATACAAATGAAAGTGGTGCTCTCTAACTGGTGCTTTTTATAAGAGGATGATGACTCAGCAATAAAAGTAAATAGATAGGCCCTTCAAAGAGGGAAGCAGGGATTTGCAGAGGTGCCAAAGCTCTGGTTTTTGAAACGGCGATAAATAATATTTTGAGCAGCATGCTTTCATTGTCAACATAACAACCAAGAGATCTCAGTATGTTCCATGCTACATATATTATAGGCGGTTTCCAAACAGAATGGTAAAAATTTATACTCCCCCACCACCAACAAGCACATTCCACGGCTGGTCCGAAACAACAGGTACCGTCCAACTAACAATAATCCTGGGGGAGTTTTGTTTGCAATTATTTTGATTTGATTTGAGCATGGGACTGGGCATTCCGATTACCAGCCATTTTCTCATGAATGATGAGCGGAGTCCACTCATCGTGTGAATAATCCATCTAGCATGGAAGATATAGATAGCCCTAGTTGCTACATGAGCGATTCGAGCATACAAAACAGAATTTCATTTGAAGGTTTAGAGTTTGGCACATGCAAATTTACTTGGAAGGAAAGGTAAATACCCCATATAGGTAGGCATGGTGGACTCATATGGAACAACTTTGGGGTTTATGGAAGTGAATGCACATGCAGTATTCCTGCTTAGTACAAGTGAAGGCCAGAAAGAGATTGGGAAGCAACCAACTAGAGAGCAATGATACGTCCATTTTGCATCATGTTTTCCTACTATTATTTATGTTGTTTTATTGTATAATAATGCTTTTTTGAGTAATTCTAATGCCCTTTCTCTCATAATATGCAAGGTATGCACCAAGGGGGAGAATTCTGGCAGCTGGAAATCTTGACCTGAAAAAGCTACATCAAGCTTCCTATTCTACACAACTCCAAATGAGCTGAAACTTCCAATGATTTTTCATGGAATATTTAAGAATTATTGGAGCAAATAAGTACCAGAGGGGGGCCACCAGGTGGGCACAACCCACTTGGGCACGCCAGGAGGCCCAGGCACGCACTGGTGGGTGCTGCCCTCCTCGGCCCACCTCCGGTGCCCAGCTTCTGGTATATAAGTCATTTTGACCTAGAAAAAATAAGGAAAGGACTTTCGGGACGAAGCGCCGCTACCTCGAGGTGGAACTTGGGCAGGAGCAATTTTGCTATCCGGCGGAGCGATTTCGCCAGCGAAACATCCCTCCCAGAGGGGAAATCATCATCATCATCATCACCAACAACTCTCCCATCTTGGGGAGGGCTATCTTCATCAACATATTCAACAGCACCAACTCCTCTCAAACCCTAGTTCATCTCTTGTGTGCAATCTTTGTACCGAACTATAGATTGGTGATTGTGGGTGACTAGTAGTGTTGATTACATCTTGTAGTTGATTACTATATGGTTTATTTGGTGGAAAATTATATGTTAAGATCCATTATGCTATTTAATACCCCTCTGATCTTGAGCATGATTATCATTTCTGAGTAGTTACTTTCATTCTTGAGTTCAGGGGAGAAATCATGTTGCAAGTAATCATGTGAACTTGATATGTGTTCGATATTTTGATGATATGTATGTTGTCATTCTCTTAGTGGTGTCATGTGAACGTCGACTACATGACACTTCACCATATTTGGGCCTAAGGGAATGCATTGCGGAGTATTTATTAGATGGCGAGAGTGACAGAAGCTTAAACCCCAGTTTATGCGCTATTCCGTAAGGGACCGATTGGATCCAAAAGTTTGATGCTATGGTTAGAATTTATTCTTAATACTCTTCTCATAGTTGCGGATGCTTGCGAGAGGGTTAATCATAAGTAGGAGGTTTGTTCAAGTAAAAACAGTACCTAAGCACCGGTCCACCCACATATCAAATTATCAATGTACCGAACACGAATTAAGCCAACATGATGAAAGTGACTAGATGAAATTCCTGTGTACCCTCAAGAACACTTTGCTTACCATAAGAGACTGTTTTGGCCTGTCCATTGCCTTAAAAGGATTGGGCTACCTTGCTGCACTTTTGTTACTAGTATCATTACGTTCTCGTTACAAATTATCTTGCTATCAAACTACTCCGCTACTTACAATTTTAGCACTTGCTGACATTACCTTGCTGAAAACCATTTGTCATTTCCTTCTGTTCCTCGTTGGGTTCGACACTCTTACTTATCGAAAAGGCTACTATTAACCCCATATAATTGTGGGTCATCAAGGCAATTTTCTGGCGCCATTGCCGGGGAGTGAATCGCTCTTGGTAAATGGAAATTGGTAAGGAAACATTATTACTACGTGCTGAAATTTATTGTCACTTGCTACTATGGAAAACAATCCTTTGAGGGGTTTGTTCGGGGTATCTTCACCTCGACCGGAAACACAATTAGTTGACCATCAACCTACTGCACCTACTGAAAATATTAAATATGAAAAATTCCTTCGGGTATGTTAGAACAATTCCTAGCTAATCCTTATGCAGGAGATGGAACCGAACATCCTGAATGCACTTGATATATGTGTGTGAAATTTGTGAATTGTTTAAGCTCGCAGGTTTTCCCGGAGATGAAGCTAAGAAGAAGGTTTTCCCTTTATCTTTGAAGGGAAAAGCATTGACATGGTATAGGGTATGCAATGATATTGGATCTTGGAACTGGAATTGAAATTGGAATTTGATCAAAAAATTATCCTATGCATCTAGTTCATCGTGATCGGAATTACATATATAATTTTTGGCCTCGTGAAGGAGAAAGTGTCGCTCTAGCTTGGGGGAGGCTTAAGTGAATGTTATATTCATGTCGGTGTACTAAAGTAGGGGTACCTTAGTATCCCGAACTTGTGCACGGGCAGTCGCAGTGCCCCGCGGCAAGGCTTGCCGGGTGCCCGCCAGGATCCTCCGTATTTCCTATTGGAGCCATTCAAGAACAAAGTGTTTTAACTGAGAAGACAAGGCCCCGGCAAGAGGAGCTTGCCGGGAAGGACAAGGCCCCGGCAAGAGGAGCTTGCCGGGAAGGCCAACCAAGGCATTTCAAGGAACTTGCCGCGACGCGCCGCGCGTCCCGGCAAGACCCGGCGAGCGACAAGCTTCCGGGCGAGACAAGACAACGACCGCGGCAAGGCACTTGCCGCGGCGAAGCCACCACTCTGTGCCCACGCTCCAGCGCATCCGTCGACGTGTCGCCGCAGGACCATTCCAGGCGCACATGGCGGGAAGCTGTGCAGCCAAGCGGTGCGAGGTGGCAAGTGGAGATGACGAGAAGGCCATCGTGGCGAACGGTGGCGCCCCTAACGGTCGCTTTTCTGCACTGTTGGGCGACGTGGACGGGCATTAAATGCTCTTGTCCCATGCCGTCAGAGTTAGGTAGGGTGCACTGTAGAGGCAGTTGTACCAACCCCTCTTTTTACATTTGTACCCCTGTCTGCGTTGCCACCTGTCGGTGACCCCTTGAGCCTATAAAAGGAGGCCCATGCGCAACGTAGAGGGGGTTCGACTCATTCGAAACTACAGAACACTCACGCTCTTGAGCAAGAACAGAATACAACCACAAAGCAGCAGTAGGAGTATTATCTCTCCGGAGAGCTCCGAAGCTGGGTAAAAATCGCTCGTGTGCTTCGCCTCGATCCGCTCTTCGTGCATCCTCCGCTCCCTGCCGGACCGAAAGGGGCCCTACCCCATAGGTGTTCGTTTCCCACGACATCTTTGGCGCGCCACGTAGGGGGCGTCGAGGTTGCGTGAACCTGATCCGGTGTTCACGCGAGCCAGATCTTCGTTTTCTTCATCCTCATCTTCAACATGCCACCGAAGAAGAAGGCTTCGGAGGTGGCCGCTCCGTCACGTCGATCCCACCGCCACCGGAGCAAACGGGTGGTGGGGTAGACGCCGGCAGAGGGACGGGCGCCGACGAGGGAGCCCACGCTGCTGCCAGGTCCAAGGACAAGGCCGTGCAAACCTCGGCGTCCGTACACGCACCGCGCCCGTCTCAGGAGGCGCGGGACCGATAACGTCATGGTACTCGCAGTACCATACGTTCGTTGGGTCAAGGCCAAGCTGGTGGATCTCGGGATGCTCAAGATCAGCATGCACGTCAACATGCTGGCACGAGCGCGGCACGGTTGCCTGGACGAGAAGTGCGAGCATATCTCGCACCTCGCGCCGTTCGCCGCCGCCACCCAAGACTCCCGAAGAAGCGCTGGCCCAAGCCCAACTGCTTCTAGATTACCCTCCAGCGGCAGACAAGATCGACGACTGGAGGGCCACCATTCAGAGCCTCATCCGCTTCGCCAACGGCGACACCCCCCGGCAACCGAGCACATTGAAGCCGCGGCAAGACGCCCAGGCGCAAGCCGGTGGCGACAAAACCGGTGAGGGTGCAACCACCGTGCACTCCCCACCCCGAAGGCCAAGATCGCCGACTCACCGGGTCAACCTCGACACTGACTCCACAGCGTCATCAGATCCGCGAGCTCGTCGTGATCAGCGCCAAGTTCTTCAAGAACGACAGCAAGAGGACGCTCGTACTCAAATCGAGCGTCGAAGAGAAGCGCGGCGTCAGTCAGACCAGCGCGCTGGGCCCACTGTCGACATGCATGCACCAGGGGAACCAGGCGACCTACCGTACGCGGTAGGTTGCCCTGCGTTCACTCGTGAGCTGCGGCAAGTCCAGTGGCCCAGTACCAAGAACTTCAAGCCAGATGTAGCCGAGAAGTACGATGGCAGGTTGCACCCGTCGGAGTTCCTCAGCATCTACACCATCGCGGTGCAGGCTGCCGGGGGGCGCAATGAGAAGATCCTCGCCAACTACTTCTCGCTGGTGCTCAAGCCTAACGTCAGATCTTGGCTCATGCACCTGCCGGACAACTCCATCTCCTCATGGGCGGACCTGTGTCATCAGTTTGTCGGCGCCTTCACAGGTGGCCACAAGCCTCATGTCCTGGAGAGCGATCTTCATCTGCTCGCCCAGAAGGAAGGAGAACCCCTGCGCAAGTATATTCAGAGATTCATCCAAGTGCAGCGCAACATCCCAGACGTCCACCCTGCCACGGTTATCAGCGCGTTCCATCAGAACATGCGTAATCGCAGGATGAGGGAGGAGATGGTGATGTGCAAGAGCAGAGATGTCAGCGAGCTATATGCCCTGGCCGACAGGTGCGCACGTGCTGAAGAGGGGAGGAAACTCCCCGGAGAGAATGCAGGAGCAGAAGGGTCTGACAGTGAGGATGCCGCCCCGGCAAGGAAAAACCGGAGGCGGAACAACAGGAAGAGGAAAGCAAAAGACGTGCTAGTCGTCGAGCAGTTCGGCAATGGAGGTGGCGCCGAGAAGGCCAAAGCTAGAAACTCCGGCGAGGCCGTGGTGGCCGCCGACAAGCAGGATGGCTCCGGCAAGCAGTACTGCAAGATCCACTGCACCAAGGGCCATGATCTCCAGACCTGCAAGAAAGTTGAGCAGCTTGTTGAACTGCAGAAAGCTGAATACGAGCGACGCGACAAGGAGAAGGCCCAAGAAGGTGGTGGAGGATCCGGCAAGAAGCGTCCCGGCCGGGGAGGGCGCCGCGGCAAGGCCAAGCAGCGGCAAGGCCAAGCAGCGGCAAGGAGACAGGCCTCCCCGCGGCCGCGACAAAGATGAAGACGAAGACGAAGATGAAGAGATGGATGAGGATGCGGCCGACGAGCAGGAGTTTCAGAAAGCAACACAGGTTTTGTGCGTCGACGGCGGTGCTTCTCTGCATACTTCGCACCGCCAACTCAAGCAGTGGGTGCAGGAAGTTAATGCAGAAGAACCATCAGTTGAGTCGCGCAAGCCTCTGAAGTGGTCCAGCACGCCTATCATCTTTGATGTTGAGGATCACCCTGATCGCATAACTGCGGTCGGATGCTTGCCGATGTTGGTTTCACCAACTATCCGCAACCTCAAGGTCACAAAGATGCTAGTTGACGGCGGGGCCAGCTTGAACCTGATCTCCTCAGCGGTGCTCAAGAAACTCCAGATCCCCGACAGCGAGCTCGAAGAGACTGGTACCTTCCAAGGAGTCAACCCGGGAAGGAGCAAGCCGAAAGGGAAGATCACGTTGCCAGTAACATTTGGCAGCGAGCTAAACTTTAGGACTGAGAGGGTCACCTTTGACATTGCTGAATTCCCATTGCCCTACAATGGGATACTCGGCCGTCCAGCGCTCGCCAAGTTCATGGCAGCCTCTCACTATGCCTACAACGTGCTCAAGATGCCAGGTCCAATAAGTGTCATCTCTGTCCCTGGCGACAAGAAAGATGCCCTTATCTGCACTGACAAGATCTACCAGGAAGCAGCAGCCGCAATAGATCACAAGACACTTGCCGCTGAAGCTCCCGGGGGGAAGAAGAAGACCAAGTCCGGCAAGAGCTCTGATGCCCACTCCGGCAAGCGCACCTCTTCGGAGTGCTGCGCTACCGTCGAGGACGCACCATCGAGCTCCACCGGCAAGTGTAAGAAGGCGAAGGCAGCTCCGCCAGAGACCAAGAAAGTGGCCGCCAAGGAGGACGGCACTGGTGGTACCTTCACCATCAGTGCCACGCTTGATCCTAAATAGGAAAGCGCGCTCGTTGCTTTCCTATGGGCGAATGTTGATGTGTTTGCATGGCAACCATCTGACATCCCTGATGTTCCCAGGAAAGTAATTGAGCACCACCTTGCCGTCTATCCTCACGTGCGGCCCGTCAAGCAGAAAATCAGAAAACAAGCAGTGGAGCGCCAAGAATTCATTGCAGAAGAGATCAAGAAATTGGAAGCAGCAGGCCTTGTCAGAGGGGTGCTCCATCCTACGTGGTTGGCCAATCCTGTAGTCGTGCGCAAGGCGAACGGAAAGTGGAGGCTTTGTATTAACTTCATTGATGTTAATAAAGCTTGTCCCAAAGATCCATTCCCCTTGCCGCGCATCGACCAGATTGTTGACTCCACGGCAGGATGTGATTTGCTTTCATTTCTTGATGCATACTCAGGATATCATCAGATCTTCATGGCAGAAGAGGATGAAGAGAAGACCGCATTCATTACTCCATGTGGCACGTACTGTTTTGTGCGGATGCCTTTTGGATTGAAGAATGTTGGTTCAACATTTGCAAGGGTGGTTCACGAAGCTTTTGAGCCACAATTGCACAGAAATGTAGAAGCCTACATGGATGATATAGTGGTCAAGAGCAAAGACAGAGTAACTCTGATCCAAGATTTGGACGAGACCTTTGCAAATCTGCGCAAGATCAACCTCAAGCTCAACCCCGAGAAGTGCGTATTTGGAGTTCCCTCCGGCAAGCTTCTCGGGTTCTTTGTGTCTCAGCGGGGCATTGAAGCCAACCCCGACAAGATTAAAGCCATTGAGCAGATCGAAGCACCGAAGCGCGTCAAGGATGTACGAAGGCTTGCCGGCTGCGTAGCTGCTCTCAGCAGGTTCATCTCTAAGTCTGCTGAGCGCACCCTGCCGTTTTTCAAAATATTGAAAAAGGCAGGTCCAATGAAATGGACTCCGGAAGCGGAGGCTGCGCTGCAGGACTTGAAGAGATATCTTTCCTCCACTCCAATACTTGTCGCACCTAAGCCACAAGAGAAGTTGCTGCTATATCTAGCGGCAACCAATCAAGTGGTTAGTGCTGCGTTAGTAGCGGAGAGGGAGCCAGATGATGAGCCAGCGGCCGCGGCAAGCACATCCAGCGACAAGCAGGGGGCTCCCCCGACAAGCTCTGGTCCCGACAAGGGTGGATCTGTGCAGCCACAAGAAGAGAAGTAGAAGAAAATGGTGCAGCGCCCAGTTTACTTTGTTAGTTCCCTCCTGCAGGGGGCTAGATCAAAGTACTCTGGTGTGCAAAAATTGCTTTTCGGCCTTCTCATGGCCTCGAGAAAGCTGCGCCATTACTTTGAAGCACATGAGATCACAGTTGTCACTTGCTTTCCGTTGAAGAGGATACTGCAGAATCCAGAAGCAACAGGCAGGATTGTCGAGTGGGCACTGGAATTGTCAAGCTTTGGCCTCAAGTTTGAGAGTACCTCAACTATCCAGAGCCGAGCATTGGCAGAATTCATAGCAGAATGGACGCCAACACCTGATGAAGAAACTCCAGAGACGATCATCCCCGTCAAGGAAGCAAGCAAAGAATGGATCATGTACTTTGATGGTGCCTTCTCGCTGCAAGGCGCCGGTGCGGGCGTGTTGCTTGTCGCGCCCACCGGAGAGCACCTCAAGTACGTGGTCCAGATGCACTTTCCCAAGGAGCAAGCGACAAACAATAATGCAGAGTATGAAGGTTTGCTTGCCGGACTCAGGATCGCGGCAGACCTTGGGATCAAGAAGCTTATTGTTAGGGGTGACTCGCAGCTTGTCGTCCGCCAAGTTAACAAAGATTATCAGAGTCCGTTGATGGAAGCCTACATTGATGAAGTGAGAAAGTTAGAAGAGCACTTTGATGGCCTACAGATGGAACATGTTCCGAGAGCTCAGAACGACATTGCAGATGGCCTGTCAAAGTGCGCCACACTCAAGTTACCTGTGGAACCGGGAATTTTTGTGCTCAAGCTGACTCAACCATCTATAACACCATCAATCGGACAGAACAAGAAGAGGAAGTTGATTTCTGGTGACTACTTTCCGGCAGAGCTCCCCGAAGCCACCACAAGAAGGTCCCCAAAATCAACACAAAGGGTGCTAAGGGGCAGTCTGCTCCGACAAGCCCTAGGGTTTGTTCCGTTGAAGCAGACACTCCCGACAAGTTTTGCTCCGGCAAGCTTGCCGGGGAACACCAAGCTCCGGCAGGGCCTCAGGTCCTTGCCGTAGAAGCAGATGTTCCCGCAGCAGCATTTGTGCCTTTAGTCCTTGTTGTCGAGCCGCAAGCTCCAGCATGGGCACATCAGATTGTCCGTTTCCTTCAGACAGGAGAACTTCCCGAAGAGCAAGAAGAAGCGGAGAGAGTAGCCCGACAATCAAGTATGTACCAGTTTGTCGACGACATACTGTACAGAAGAAGATTCAACGGAGTGAAATTGAAGTGCATTCCCCGGGAAGATGGACAGAAGCTGTTGGCGGAGATACATGGAGGCATATGTGGTCATCACATTGGCGCAAGAGCACTTGTCGGCAAAGCTTTCCGGCAAGGTTTCTTTTGGCCAACAGCCCTCCAGGATGCAACTGCACAAGTAACCAAGTGTGAAGCATGCGAGTTCCATTCCAAGCAGATACACCAACCAGCTCAAGCTCTCCAGACGATCCCTTTATCCTGGCCATTTTCGGTCTGGGGGCTCGATATCCTCGGCCCCTTTCCCCGAGTTGTCGGGGGCTTTGAGTACTTGTACGTTGCAATCGACAAGTTCACAAAGTGGCCGGAAGTGGAAGCAGTGAGGAAGGTGACCGCACAGTCAGCAGTCAAGTTCTTCAGGTCGATTGTTTGCCGTTTCGAGGTCCCTAACAGAATCATCACCGACAATGGCACACAATTTACGAGCCGCACCTTCATGCAGTACATCCAAGATCTTGGCGCCAAGATCTGTTTCGCTTCTGTTGCTCACCCGAGAAGCAACGGTCAAGCGGAGAGGGCAAACGCTGAAGTGCTGCGCGGGCTCAAGACCAAAACTTTCGACAGGCTGCAGAAGTGCGGAAAGAACTGGATCGAGGAGCTGCCGGTGGTTCTTTGGTCGATCAGAACGACACCAAATCGAGCCACTGGCCAGACACCTTTCGCTCTAGTCTATGGAGCAGAGGCAGTTCTCCCCACGGAACTCGTATACGGATCGCCTCGAGTGCTCGCTTATGATGAGCTTGAGCAAGAGCAGCTGCGGCAAGATGACGCGCTGCTCCTTGAGGAAGATCGTCTTCAGGCTGCTATACGAGCTGCTCAATACCAGCAAGCTTTGCGCCGCTACCATAGCCGCAAAGTTAATGCCCGAAGTCTCGAGGAAGGCGACCTTGTTCTTCAGCGCGTTCAATCCGCCAAGAATTCCAACAAGTTGACGCCGAAGTGGGATGGCCCTTATCGGGTGAAACGAGTCACTAGGCCTGGCGCTGTCCGCCTTGAGACCGAAGATGGCTTTCCGGTGAGCAACTCCTGGAACATAGAGCATCTTCGTAAGTTTTACCCATAAGGCGCGGTTGCCGGAACCTGCTGTTCCGGCAACCACCTTTTGTACAAGCCTTGCCGCTGTTGCATGTAACCCTTTGTACAAAGCCGGGCGCAGATCCCGTGCGTAAATAAAGATCATATGCTCTGCAAATCTTGTCAAATTTCATGCTTTTTTCTTTTTTGCATGAATTATCTGACACTTTGTGCAGCACTTACCCCCGGTAAGCAATAATGAGCCTCAAGGCTCCATATCATTATTTTCTCTTCTTTCTTTTTCTCAAAACGAAGGTTCCCTCGCCCACAAGTTCACCGGGGGGGGGGGGGAGAGGAGGAGATAATGGTGTGGACCAGGCGTCGTTTAAGTATCGCCTTGCCGGGACGCAAGCGACTGAAAAGCTAAGTTGCCAAAGTTTGAGCACAACTAGTTTTGAATTTTTTTAAGTTATCTTCCTTGAACGACCGTGCTTTGTATGGAAAACCTGTGCGCGGAGGAACCAACTCGTAGCTAGTTGCGCCCTTACTTTGTTTCGAGTCCGCTCAACAACTTAAGTGTGCTGCGACTAGTTCCGACAAGGTTTCTTGCCGGAGGCAACACCGCCAGCAGGCTGCTGATGTTCCGCACTCAGCGCTCGCGGCAAGGGTGCCTGCGCCGGCAAGTTTCCCTAAAAGCGTAGGGTAAAAACATACAAAGGAAGGAATCAAGTAAAGGAAATAGCATAGCAAATACTGCCCAGAATAAAGTTATATTACAGTGATAACTTGCCGCGCTCTAATAGATTGTTCCCGTAACATGTTTAGCAGCGGCAAGAAAAAAAGAGAAAACACGCGGCCTAATCTACGCGGTCGCCATCAACCCTCCTGACTTCATTCACCTTGTCCACAATGGGTGCGACAAGGGCCTTGAGCTCTTCAAGATCAGCACCCGCCAGCAGCTTCTTGAGGACGTTGGTGAGGTTGAGGCCCGGATTGCGGAAGAGCACCTTCACCAACACCTTCTCCAGAACTCTGGTGCAGATTGCGCATGACTCATCAGCCAGCTGCTTTGGGATCCTTTCCCGGAGTTGCTGGAGAGCCGTCGCCACACCCTTGAAGAACAGAGTAAGCTTAGCGCTGGGCTGGAGGTTCTCATCAGAAGAGTACCCGAAGCCCTCCAATTCCAGCTGCGCCAGAGCTCCGTCCAGAGCTCCACATCGATAACTGCGGCGATGTTGACGAGGCCCTCCGTCCAGAGCTCCACAGTAGCCCTGAAGGTGTTCTGGGTTTCGGCGGCCCTCGTCAGCAGAGCCTAGTTGGCCTTGATCTCCCCTTTCAAGTCCTCCTCCCGCTTCTTGACGCCGTCCAGCGTCTCAGTCAGCGTGGCCAGCTTCAGCTCCAGATCAGCCTTTGAATCCTTGGCGGCGCTCAGCTCTTTGACCCTCTCAAGGAGGCGGCCCTGCAGCTCGCCGTGGGCGAGGGCATCCTTCTCTCGCTCACGCTGGAGTGCGGCAAGCTCTTCGTTCTTCGCCATGAGGGTGGCTTCTAGCCCCGTCACCTTCACCTCCAGCTCCTTCTTGGCGGCCTCGGCAGCTGCAGTAGCATCCTTCGCTTCCTTGAGGGCCCCGCCAAGTGTCTCCTCGCGCGCGGCAAGCTCCTCCTCATAGCTGTTCAAGTTGACCTTCCGCTGCGTCAGCTCGCCTTCTCGCAGGGACATCTCCTCGCTGGCAAGCCGTTGCTGCTCTTCGGCTTCAGCCTTCTCGAGGAGAAAGGCCTTCCGTGCCTCGGCAAGCTGCGCCCTCTCCTCTGCAATGGATCGGAGGGCCTCTTGGTTGCGGCTCTGGAGCTCCTCCGCATGCTTCTCTATGTCCACTCCCGCCTGCGCGACAAGCGCTTCCCGAGACTCCAGCTTCGCTTGTCGGGCGCGGTAGAGCGACACCAACTTCCGGAGCAGCTGCTCCTCCTCAGACTCGCCGCTGCTGCTGCTTGGCGCGTCAACCACTGTCAGCCCAGCGGAGGCGAGCATTTCTCCATCAAAAACCTCTCCCTCGACCGACGCCCTGGAGCTTGACGCCCAGGGGAGCTTGATGAAGACACCGTCGCTGGCCTTCAAGTAGGCGCCGGGCTGGGGCTCCTCGGAGCCTGGCGCTGCGTCAGCGGCGAAGGGATTGGCGGTTGGCGTAGCGCCCTGCGCTCCTGCGGCCCCCGGGTCGTCAGTACGATCGCCGGATCCCTCGCCAGCTCCAGCGCCAGCAGCCTTGGCGGCCTCTTCGTCGGCAGGATCATCAGCGCCGGCCTCTTCTTCGGTGGCAGCGGTTTCGTCAGTATTATCGTGCCTGCCCTCCTCGCCGGTGGCCTCAGTCTCCATCGGCTCCGTGGAGGGAGGATCTGAAGACAGGAAGAGGGAGAAAAAGTCAAGCAAATATCCAAACAAGAAGATCAGAAGGAGAAAAACCCAAGGGAAGCTTTCTGGCAAGAAGGATTACCTGTGCTGGGCTCTGTAATCATGGGCTCCACCACCGGGGGATCGCTGGTCCCGTCCCTTGATGGAGAACCACCCCTTGCCGGGGACCTCTCCCTTGCCGGAGAGCGCTCCCTTGCCGGGGAATCATCCCTTGGCGGCGTAGTGGAAGCAGATAGCACCTCAGGGGCTGCCTCTGGTTGTTCCTGGTGAACCTGTTCTGCTCCTACACAAGCAAACAAACAATCAAGATATCAACAAGGAAAGAGCACCCATCCGCGCCCCACAACAGGAAGTGAACAAATACTTACACTGGGGGCTGCGATGAGGGCTGCTTTGAGGAGAGTTGGCCGGGTCCGACAAGGTGGTCTCGGACGCGTCCTCTGTTGCTACAGTGGGATCGTCCTCGATGACAACCACGGAGACCTTGGCCCTCTTCGCCGCTCTCTCGGCCAGAGTCCTGAAAAGGAACAAGGTTCAGAGGGAAGCAGATCAGATACAAAGACAAGAAACAGCAAGAATTGAAGAAGTATAAGTACAACAAGAATAAAGTCGTACTCCTCCTCCTCTTCTTCCTCCTCGTCGGAGCTGAGCATGGAAAGGTCGAAGTCCGGTACCCTTTCTGCGCGACGAGGCGGAGGAGTAGGCTCCCTTGGACGCTTGGCGGGAGCTGCGGCGGGATCAGAGGTGGCGGCCCGAGAAGACCCCGCTCCAGTTGCCGGTGTGGCGTGAGATGCTCCCGCGGCAACGGTGCTTGTCGCGGTGGAGCGTGTCCCGCGGCGCGGTGGCTGTTGGCCCGTCTGCCGCCCTGCTATGTCTCCGGTCCTGCGGAGGCACCTTCTTGGTTGAGCTGGGGGCTGCGCTGGGGGCTCCGCCTGCGACAAGTTGCTTGAAGACGGCTGGCCACTTGCGCCCTCGGCGGGCTCGCTCGGTTCGGCTTCGGGCTCTCCCTCGCCGGCGACCTCCCCGACAAGCTCTTCTCGATCGGCAAGGCTTGCCGCCTCGGCTGCCTCTGCCTCCTCCACAGTAAAACCAAACTCGCCCGCAGCGGCAGCTGCCGCCGCCTCCTCCACCCTGGTGGCGATGCGCCGCATCTCATCGTCGGTGGTGTCGCGGGTGAGGAGCCTCTGCTCGTCGGCGCGGACCGCTACCTCCACCAAGTCGACGAAGAATTGCTGCACAACGTCATCGGCGGGCTCCTGCCAAGTTGGGACAATCCCATGCGAGTCGCACTCCGGCATCATTGCGCAGATGCGATCGAGCTGGGAGTTGTTGCACAATGGGACGACGCCCTGCGGCAGCCTGAACCACTCGGGATGGTTGGGGTCGTGCTTGAACAGCTCCTTGAGCGTCCCATCCAACTCCAAGACAGTGAAATTAAAATTGAGGCCTGGGCGCAGCCTCATGATATCCGCCGGGCCCCCAAACAGCCAGGCGGGTCTCCCCCTCTCCTGCAGAGGGGCGATGCGGCAGCGAAGAAAGTCCGCGCCAACAGCCCCTACAGTGTGCCCGGCAAGCCTGAGCCACAGGATCCGGGTGGTGGCGATCTTCAGCCTAGCATCGTCCGCCGCCAGGGCGCTCCAATCGCCGCCGCGCACTACTCGGGCTTGGCGCAAGTTGGTGAATGGCTGCGGATCCGCATCAACAATCCAACACCATTCCGCCCTCCACTCCTCCCATTTGCTACGGAGCTCCCCCTCCAGATAGACCTCCTTCTTACCGGCTCTCGAGATCCAGGCGATCCCGCCAGATAAGGGCTCTCCTTTCATGACCCGGGGCATGAAGTAGTGGCGGAAAAGGGCTACGTTTGGGTGGATTCCGACGAAGTTCTCGCAAAGGTGTGCGAAAACCGCCATTGTTAGGACGGCGTTGGGGGTGAAATCGAGGAGATGGAGCCCGTATGTGTTCATGATATCACAGAAGAAATCGGAAAAGGGCGGGCAGAGCCCGCAATAGAAGAACAGCGGAAAGAAGGGCTATCCTTTTGGACACCGCTTCGAAGTGGAATCTTCGGCGGAGAGTACCTGCGTGCACGGATGCGCCCGCGTCTCCGTCGACCAGAAAAGATAGAACCATTCCCTCAGCTCTTTCACGGAGAGCTCAGGGGGGAAGAGTGCCCGCTCCTTCCGCTGCGCCTCAAGCCACAACGCCTCAGCCGACTTTGCACCCTTCCCGGTCTTCGGAGCCATGGCGGAAGCGGTGGTGGAGAGCGAGGGCGTTGGCGGCAACGGCGGCGACGGGGGCGGAGTGCTGCTCTCTTTCGGCTTTGGGAAGCGGAGGGGAGCGGCGGAGCTTTCTGAGGAAGGAACCACAAGTGGTGAAGGTGGGGGAACGGCCCCTGTTTCCCCTGCTTATAAAAAGGAGGAGGCGAATGTTATGCCTTTCTCGATTAAAGAATCACCCACGATCTCTCCCACGACGCCGCATTGGACGCGTGCCATTACGGGAGGGCGCGGTGGATACGGAGTTAGATACGGTGTGGACCAGGCCGCGTGTGCCCGTGCCCTGTTTTGGGCCTCCGGCAGGGAGCGGAGGACGCACGAAGAGCGGATCGAGGCGAAGCACACGAGCGATTTTTACCCAGCTTCGGAGCTCTCCGGAGAGATAATACTCCTACTGCTGCTTTGTGGTTGTATTCTGTTCTTGCTCGAGAGCGTGAGCGTTCTGTAGTTTCGAATGAGTCGAACCCCCTCTACGTTGCGCATGGGCCTCCTTTTATAGGCTCAAGGGGTCACCGACAGGTGGCAACGCAGACAGGGGTACAAATGTAAAAAGAGGGGTTGGTACAACTGCCTCTACAGTGCACCCTCCTAACTCTGACGGCAGGGGACAAGAGCATTTAATGCCCGTCCGCGTCGCCCAACAGTGCAAAAAAGCGACCGTTAGGGGCGCCACCGTTCGCCACGATGGCCTTCTCGTCATCTCCACTTGCCACCTCGCACCGCTTGGCTGCACAGCTTCCCGCCACGTGCACCTGGAACGGTCCTGTGGTGACACGTCGACGGATGCGCTGGAGCGTGGGCACAGAGTGGTGGCTTCGCTGCGGCAAGCGCCTTGCCGCGGTCGTTGTCTTGTCTCGCCCGGAAGCTTGTCGCTCGCCGGGTCTTGCCGGGACGCGCGGCGCGTCGCGGCAAGTTCCTTGAAATGCCTTGGTTGGCCTTCCCGGCAAGCTCCTCTTGCCGGGGCCTTGTCCTTCTCGGCAAGCTCCTCTTGCCGGGGCCTTGTCTTCTCAGTTAAAACACTTTGTTCTTGAATGGCTCCAATAGGAAATACAGAGGATCTTGGCGGGCACACGGCAAGCCTTGCCGCGGGGCACTCGACTGCCCGTGCACAAGTTCGGGATACTAAGGTACACCTACTTTAGTACACCGATAGGAGCCCTCGGGCCTGGGCCATACAATTCATGCCCCAATTATGAGCTCTCAAGAGAAATTATTATTCAGAATTTTTATGTAATGACCAATCCATGCTCGATACTCCTATACTGGTTCTTTTATGAAGAAAAATATTGAATCCTAGTGGGATCTTTTAGAAAGAATTAAACGCAACTCTAAAGATTGGGAACTGGACGAAGGTAAAGAGTCAGGTATTGAACCTACGTTTGATTGTGTTAAATCTTTTATGAATATCGGTGCTTTTCAAAAGTTTAGCACTAAATATGGAGTTGACTCTGAGATAGTAGCTTCCTTTTGTGAATCTTTTGCTACTCATGTTGATCTCCCTAAGGAGAAGTGGTTTAAATATCACCCACCTATTAAAGAAGAAATTAAAGAACCGGTAAAAGCTAAAGAAGAAACTATCATTTACAATGTTGATCCAGTTGTTCCCACTGCTTATATTGAAAAACCACCTTTCCTTGTTAGGATGAAGGAACGTGCTAAAGCTTGAACTATGGTTAACAAAAGTTCTGTTAGAACACCCAAACCAGCTGAACAAATCAGAGTTGAACCTAGTGTTGCTATGGTTAAAGATGTCTTGGTTGATAATATTGATGGGCATGTTATTTACTTATGTGATGAAACTTCTAGAATTGCCAAATCCGAAGGAAAAGATAAACATAGACCAGTTGTTGGCATGCCTGTTGTCTAAGTTAAGATAGGAAATCACTGTTATCATGGGTTATGTGACCTAGGTGCTAATGTGAGTGCTATTCCTTTTTCCTTATATCAAGAAATTAAAGATGAAATAGCACCCTGCCGAAATAGAAGGCATAGATGTCACTATTAGACTTGCTAATAGAGATACTATATCACCAATTTGGATTCTTAGAGATGTTGAAGTCTTGTGTGGGAAAATAAAATACCCTACTAATTTTCTTGTTCTTAGCTCCCCACAAGATGACTTTTGTCCCATTATTTTTGGTAGACCGTTCTTGAACACCGTCAATGCCAAAATAGATTGGGAGAAACAAACTGTCAGTGTTAGTTTTGGTGATGAATCTCATGAATTTAATTTTTCCAAGTTTAGTAGACAACCTCATAAGAAAGGTTTGCCTAGGGACGAAATTATTGGTCTTGCTTCTATTGTTGTGCCTCCTACTGATCCTTTGGAAAAATATTTGCTAGACCATGAAAATGATTTGCATATGCATGAAAGAAATGAAATAGATAGAATCTTTTTGGAACAACAACCTCTGCTTAAACACAATTTTCCTATTGAAACTCTAGGAGGTCCTCCTCCACCTAAAGGTGATCTTGTGTTCGAACTAAAACAATTGCCAGACACTTTGAAAAATGCTTATCTTGATGACAAAAAGATATATCCTTTTATTATTAGTGCTAACCTTTCAGAACATGATGAAGAAAGATTACTGAAAGTTGTAAGGAAGCACATGGCTGCTATTGGATATACTCTTGATGATCTTAAGGGCATTAGTCCCACTCTATGTCAGCACAAGATTAATATGGAACCTGATGCTAAACCCGTTGTTGATCACCAACATCGGTTAAATCCGGAGATGAAAGAAGTGGTAAGAACGGAAATATTGAAACTTCTGGAAGCAGGTGATACGTCTCCAACGTATCTATAATTTTTGATTGTTCCATGCTATTATATAACCCGTTTTGGATGTTTATGGGCTTTACTTTACACTTTTATATCATTTTGGGACTAACCTACTAACCGGAGGCCCAGCCCGAATTGCTGTTCTTTTGCCTATTTCAGTGTTTCGAAGAAAAGGAATATCAAACGGAGTCGAAACGGGATGAAACCTTCGGGAGCGATCTTTTTGGAACAAATGCAAACCAGGAGACTTGGAGTGGATGTCAAGAAGCAGATGAGGCGGAGACGAGGGTGCCAGGCGCGCCCTAGGGGGTGGGCGCACGCCCCACCCTTGTGGGCGCCTCGTGGCTCCACCGACCTACTTCTTACTCCTATATATCTCTGCATACCTTGAAAACATCAAGGAGCAGCACAAAACCCTATTTCCACCGCCGCAACCTTTTGTATCCGTGAGATCCCATCTTGGAGCCTTCGCTGGCGCTCCGCCGGAGGGGGAATCGACCACGGAGGGCTTCTACGTCAACACCATAGCCTCTCCGATGAGTTGCGAGTAGTTTACCACAGACCTTCGGGTCCATAGTTATTAGCTAGATGGCTTCTTCTCTCTCTTTGGATCTCAATACAAAGTTCTCCTTGATCTTCTTGGAGATCTATTCGATGCAACTCTTTTTTGCGGTGTGTTTGTCGAGATTCGATGAATTGTGGGTTTATGATCAAGTTTATCTATGAGAAATATTTGAATCTCCTCTGAATTCTTTTATGTATGATTGGTTATCTTTGCAAGTCTCTTTGAATTATCAGTTTGGTTTGGCCTACTAGATTGATCTTTCATGCAATGGGAGAACTGCTTAGCTTTGGGTTCAATCTTACGGTGTCCTTTCCCAGTGACAGTAGGGGCAGCGAGGCACGTATTGTATTGTTGCCATCGAGGATAAAAAAGATGGGGTTTATATCATATTGCTTGAGTTTATCCCTCTACATCATGTCATCTTTCTTAATGCATTACTCGGTTCTTATGAACTTAATACTCTAGATGCAGGCAGGACTCCGTCGATGTGTGGAGTAATAGTAGTAGATGCAAAATCGTTTCGATCTACTTCTCGCGGACGTGATGCCTATATACATGATCATGCCTAGATATTCTCATAACTATTCACTTTTCTATTAATTGCTCGACATTAATTTGCTCACCCACTGTAATACTTATGTTATCTTGAGAGAAGCCACTAGTGAAACCTATAGCCCCCGGGTCTATCTTTTATCATATAATTTTCGATCTAATTTTATTTGCATCTTTACTTTTCAATCTATATCATAAAAATACCAAAAACATTTATTATCTTATTATCTCTATCAGATCTCACTTTCGCAAGTTACCGTGAAGGAATTGACAACCACTTTATCGCGTTGGTTGCGAGGTTCTTGTTTGTTTGTGTAGGTACGAGGGACTTGTTTCGAGCCTCCTACTGGATTGATACTTTGGTTCTAGAAAAATAATGGAAATACTTACGCTACTTTGCTGCATCACCCTTTCCTCTTCAAGGGAAAACCAACGCAGTGCTCAAGAGGTAGCAAGAAGGATTTCTGGCGCCGTTGCCGGGGAGGCCTTCTCACAAGTCAAGACATACCAAGTACCCATCACAAACTCATCTCCTTCGCATTACATTATTTGCCATTTGCCTCTCGTTTTCCTCTCTACCACTTCACCCTTGTCGTTTTATTCGCACTTCTTCTGTTTGTCTTTTCGTTTGCTTTGATGTCTTACTTGGCTCATTTGCTCGTTTGGTTGGAATAGTTGTTTATTTATTGCTAAAAAGAGAATCTAAGATCTATGGATCCTCATCCAATTGCCAATCTTTTTAAGAGATCCAATTATGATGAACCAAATCCTAGTGATTTGAGTGCACTAGATTATCTTTATGAGGTTTTGCTTGAAATTCATGAATCTGAAAAACTGTGATGAAGAAATTTATGAAGAGATTCACGATAGCTCCTTGAATAAAAAGCATGATTGCAATGATTTTATTATAAATTCTCTTGATCTCAATTGTGCTAATAATATGCAAAACCCTAAGCTTGGGGATGCTAGTTTTGTGATGTCTACTACTTGTTGCAATGATCATGATTGGGGCGACTCTTCTTATGATCTTGAAAATTTATTTAAGCCCCATGATGAATATGAGATTGATAATAGTGTTTGCAATAATATTGAAAGTGGGTTTGGAAGAGTTTCAACTTTAGATCCCACATATTTGGAGAATGTTCAATCTTATGGTATTTTCTATAAAAGTGGGTTTGGAGAGGTCATGACTTTAGTTAATGATAATCCCACTATTTTGGAAGAGTGTCAACTTCACATGCATATGGATCGTGTTGAGAATATGTTATATGATAGCTATTTTGTTGAATTTTCCAATGATCCTACATGTAATTATTATGAGAGAGTAAAATATGGTCGTAGAAATTTTTATCTTACTAAATTACCTCTCGTCATGTTGAGATTGCTATCGTCTCTTTCTTCTTCCCTGCATATGCTAGTTTTTGCTTCCCTTGCAAATTTGGTTTCTTATAATATGCCTATGCATATGAAGTATGCTATACTTAGATGTGTTTGTCACATGTTTCATGATGGTCTCTTTGCGCTTCAATTCTTGTCTTTCATGTGAGCATCATTGAAATTATCAATGTCTAGCTAAAAGGCTTTAACGAAAAGCGCTTGTTGGGAGACAACCCAATATTTTTATTTACTGTTATTCAATAAATAATTCATCTAGCCTCTGTTTAGATGTGGTTTTATGTTTTGATTAGTGTTTGTGCCAAGTAGAACCTATAGGATCATCTTGGGTGATAGTTAATTTGATTCTGCTGAAAAACAGAAACTTTTGCGCGCACAAGAATAATTTTAATCAATCACAGAAACGTGATTTTTAGTTGATTCTTTTTCTGTAGATCAATAGACAAATTGACCAGGACTTCCTATTTGGGTAGCATTTGTAGAGTTCCAGAAGTATTCAAAAGTTACAGATTTCTACAGACTGTTCTGTTTTTTGACAGATTCTGTTTTTTACGTGTTGTTTGCTTATTTTGACGAATCTATGGATAGTATCGGGGGGTATGAACCATAGAGAAGTTGGAATACAGTAGGTTTAACACCAATATAAATAAAGAATGAGCTCATTACAATACCTTAAGTGGTGTTTTTTCTTTCTTGCACTAACGGAGCTCATGAGATTTCCTGTTGAGTTTTGTGTTGTGAAGTTTTAAAGTTTTGGGTAAAGATTTGATGGACTATGGAATAAGGAGTGTCAAGAGCCTAAGCTTGGGGATGCCCATGGCACCCGAAGATAATCCAAGGACAACCAAAAGCATAAGCTTGGGGATGCCCCGGAAGGCATCCCCTCTTTCGTCTTCGTCTATCGGTAACTTTACTTGGAGCTATATTTTTATTCACCACATGATATGTGTTTTGCTTGGAGCGTAATGTATGATATGAGTCTTCGCTTTTTAGTCTACCACAATAATCCTTTCTGTACACACCTTTTGGGAGAGACACACATGATTTGGAATTTATTAGAATACTCTATGTGCTTCACTTATATCTTTTGAGCTAGAAAATTTCGCTCTATGTGCTTCACTTATACTTTTTAGAGCACGACGAAGGCTTTATTTTGTAGAACTTATAAATCTCTCATGCTTCACTTATATTATTTTTAGAGTCTTTTAGAACAGCATGGTATTTTCTATGGTTATAAAATTGGTCCTAGAATGATGGGCATCCAAGTTGGGTATAATAAAAACGATCATAGAAAGTGAATTGGATGTTATGATCAATTTGATGCTTGATAATTGTTTTGAGATATGAGGATGGTAATATTAGAGTCATGATAGTTGGGTAATTGTGAATTTAAGAGATACTTGTGTTAAAGTTTGTGAATCCCGTAGCATGCACGTATGGTGAACCGTTATGTGATGAAGTTGGAGCATGATTTATTTATTGATTGTCTTCCTTATGAGTGGAGGTCGGGATCGCGCGATGGTTAACTCCTACCAACCCTTCCCCTAGGAGCATGCATGTAGTACTTTGTTTTGATTACTTGTAGATTTTTTCAATAAGTATATGAGTTCTTTATGACTAATATTGAGTCCATGGATTATACGCACTCTCATCCTTCCACCATTGCTAGGCTCTCTTGTGCCACACAACTTTCCCGGTACCATACACCCACCATATATGTTCCTAAAAACAGCCACCATACCTACATATTATGGCATTTCCATAGCCACTCCGAGATATATTGCCATGCAACTTTCCACCATTCCGTTTATTATGACACACTCATCATTGTCATATTGCTTTTGCATGATCATGTAGTTGACATCGTATTTGTGGCAAAGCCACCTTGATAATTCTTTCATACATATCACTCTTGATTCATTGCATATCCCTGTACACTGCCGGAGGCATACATATAGAGTCATATTTTGTTCTAAGTATCGAGTTATAATTCTTGAGTTGTAAGTAAATAAAAATGTGATGATCTTCATTATTAGAACATTGTCCCAAGTGAAGGAAGGATGATGGAGACGATGATTCCCCCACAAGTCGGGATGAGACTCCAGACTTAAAAAAAAAGCCAAATAATATATATATATATATATAGAGAGAGAGAGAGATGGAGAGAGAGAGAAAGAGAGAAGGGACAATGTTACTATCCTTTTACCACACTTGTGCTTCAAAGTAGCACCATGATCTTCATGATAGAGAGTCTCCTATGTTGTCACTTTCATATACTAGTGGGAATTTTTCATTATAGAACTTGGCTTGTATATTCCAATGATGGGTTTCCTCAAAATGCCCTAGGTCTTCGTGAGCAAGCAAGTTGGATGCACAACCACTTAGTTTCTTTTTGAGCTATCATACACTTATAGCTCTAGTGCATCCGTTGCATGGCAATCCCTACTCACTCACATTGATATCTATTAGTGGGCATCTCCATAGCCCGTTGATACGCCTAGTTGATGTGAGACTATCTTCTCCTTTTTTTTTCTTCTCCACAATCACCATTCTATTCCACATAAAGTGCTATGTCCATGGCTCACGCTCATGTATTGCGTGAAGATTGAAAATACTAAAGTATGAAACAATTTCCTGGCTGAAACCGGGGTTGTGCATGATTTAAATATTTTGTGTGATGAAGATAGAGCATAACCAGACTATATGATTTTGTAGGGATAACTTTCTTTTGCCATGTTATTTTGAGAAGACATGATTACTTTGTTAGTATGCTTGAAGTATTACTATTGAACTTTTGTTTTGTATCATTTGGATATGAACATTCATGACACAATAAAGAAAATTACATTGAGAAATATGCTAGGTAGCATTCCACATCAAAAATTCTGTTTTTATCATTTACCTACTCGAGGACGAGCAAGAATTAAGCTTGGGGATGCTTGATACGTCTCCAATGTATCTATAATTTTTGATTGTTCCATGCTATTATATTACTCGTTTTGCATGTTTATGGGCTTTACTTTACACTTTTATATCATTTTTGGGACTAACCTTCTAACCGGAGGCCCAGCCCGAATTGGTGTTTTTTTTGCCTATTTCCGTGTTTCGAAGAAAAGGAATATCAAATGGAGTCCAAACGGGATGAAACCTTCGGGAGCGATCTTTTTGGAACAAATGCAAACTAGGAGACCTACAGTGGACATCAAGAAGCAGACGAGGCGGCCAAGAGGGTGCCAGGCGTGCCCTATGGGGGTGGGCGCGCCCCCCACCCTCGTGGGCCCCTCATGGCTCCACCGACCTACTTCTTCCTCCTATATATATCTACGTACCCTAAAAACATCCAGGAGCACCACGAAACCCTATTTCCACCGCTGCAACCTTCTGTATCCGTGAGATTCCATCTTGGAGCCTTCGTCAGCGCTCCGCCGGAGGGGGAATCGACCACGGAGGGCTTCTACATCAACACCATAGCCTCTCCGATGAGTTGTGAGTAGTTTACCACCGACCTTCGGGCCCATAGTTATTAGCTAGATGGCTTCTTCTCTCTCTTTGGATCTCAATACAAAGTTCTCCTTGATCTTCTTCGAGATCTATTTGATGTAACTCTTTTTTGCGGTGTGTTTGTCGAGATCCGATGAATTGTGGGTTTATGATCAAGTTTATCTATGAGAAATATTTGAATCTACTATGAATTCTTTTATGTATGATTGCTTATCTTTGCAAGTCTCTTTGAATTATTAGTTTGGTTTTGCCTACTAGATTGATCTTTCTTGCAATGGGAGAAGTGCTTAGCTTTGGGTTCAATCTTGCGGTGTCCTTTCCCAGTGACAGCAAGGACAGCAAGGCACGTGTTGTATTATTGCCATCAAGGATAAAAAGATGGGGTTTATATCAAATTGCTTGAGTTTGTCCCTCTACATTATGTCATCTTTCTTAATGCGTTACTCTGATCTTATGAACTTAATACTCTAGATGCAGGTAGGAGTCGGTCGATGTGTGGAGTAATAGTAGTAGATGCAGAATCGTTTGGATCTACTTTTCACGGACGTGATGCCTATATACATGATCATGCCTAGATATAACTATGCACTTTTCTATCAATTGCTCGACAGTAATTTGTTCACCCACCATAATACTTATGTTATCTTGAGAGAAGCCACTAGTGAAACCTATGGCCCCCGGGTCTATCTTTTGTCATATAAGTTTCTGATCTACTTATTTGCATCTTTACTTTTCAATCTATACCATAAAAATACCAAAAATATTTATCTTATCTTATTATCTCTATCAGATCTCACTTTCGCAAGTTACCGTGAAGGGATTGACAACCCCTTTATCGTGTTGGTTGCGAGGTTCTTGTTCGTTTGTGTAGGTACGAGGGACTTGTTTGGAGCCTCCTACTGGATTGATACTTTGGTTCTAAAAAACTGAGGGAAATACTTACGCTACTTTGCTGCATCACCCTTTCCTCTTCAAGGGAAAACTAACGCAGTGCTCAAGAGGTAGCAAGAAGGATTTCTGGCACCGTTGCCGGGGAGGCCTTCTCACAAGTCAAGACATACCAAGTACCCATCACAAACTCATCTCCCTCGCATTACATTATTTGCCATTTGCCTCTCGTTTTCGTCTCCCCCACTTCACCCTTGCCGTTTTATTCGCCCTTCTACTATTTGTCTTTTCGTTTTCTTTGATGTCTTACTTGGCTCGTTTGCTCGTTTGGTTGGAATAGTTGTTTATTTATTTCTAAATAGATAACCTAAGATATCTATGGATACTCATCTGCTTGCCAATCTTTTTAAGAGATCCAATTATGATGAACCAAATCCTAGTGATTTGAGTGCACTAGATTATCTTTATGAGGTTTTGCTTGAAATTCGTGAATCTGAAATTGTGATGAAGAAATTTATGAAGAGATTCACGATAGCTCCTTGAATAAAAAGCATGATTGTAATGATTTTATTATAAATTCTCTTGATGTCAATTGTGCTAATAATATGCAAAACCCTAAGCTTGGGGATTCTAGTTTTGCTATGTCTACCACTTGTTGCAGTGATCATGATTGGGGTGACTCTTCTTATGATCTTGAAAATTTATTTAAGCCCCATGATGAATATGAGATTAATAATAGTGTTTGCAATAATATTGAAAGTGGGTTTGGAAGAGTGTCAACTTTAGATCCCACATATTTGGAGAATGTTCAATCTTATGGTATTTTTGATAAAACTGGGTTTGGAGAGGTCATGACTTTAGTTAATGATAATCCCACTATTTTGGAAGAGTGTCAACTTCACATGCATGTGGATCGTGTCGAGAATATGTTATGTGATAGCTTTTTTGTTGAATTTGCCTATGATACTACATGTAATTATTATTAGAGAGGAAAATATGGTCGTAGAAATTTTGATCTTACTAAATTACCTCTTGTCATGTTGAGATTGCTATGGTCTCTTTCTTCTTCCTTGCATATGCTAGTTTTTGCTTGCCTTGCAAATTTGTTTGCTTATAATATGCCTATGCATAGGAAGTATGTTAGACTTAGATGTGTTTGTCACATGTTTCATGATAGTCTATTTGCGCTTCAATTCTTGTCTTTCATGTGAGCATCATTAAAATTATCAATGCCTAGCTAAAAGGCTTTAAGGAAAAGTGCTTGTTGGGAGACAACCCAATATTTTTCTTTGCTGTTATTCAATAAATAATTCATCTAGCCTCTGTTTAGATGTGGTTTTATGTTTTAATTAGTGTTTATGCCAAGTAGAACCTATATGATCATCTTGGGTGAGAGTTAATTTGATTCTGCTGAAAAACAAAAACTTTTGCACGCACGAGAATAAGTTTAATAAATCACAAAAAACGTGCTTTTTAGTTGATTATTAGTAGATCAATAGACAAATTGCCTAGGACTTCCTATTTTGGTAGGAGTTTTAGAGTTCGAGAAGTATTCCAATGTTACATATTGCTACAGACTGTTCTGTTTTTCACAGATTCTGTTTTTCGCGTGTTGTTTGCTTATTTTGATGAATCTATGGCTAGTATCGGAGGGGGGGTATGAACCATAGAGAAGTTCGAATACAGTAGGTTTAGCACCAATATAAATAAAGAAATGAGTTCATTACAGTACCTTAAGTGGTGGTTTTTCTTTCTTGCTTTAATGGAGCTCATGAGATTTCCTGTTGAGTTTTGTGTTGTGAAGTTTTCAAGTTTTGGGTAAAGTTTGATGGACTATGTAATAAGGAGTGTAAAGATCCTAAGCTTGGGGATGCCCATGGAACCAGAAGATAATCCAAGGACAACCAAAAGCCTAAGTGTGACACCCCAAAAATTTGGCCTTGTTTTAATGAATTAAAATTTTTGCCAGGAATTAAAACTTTGAATTTCTGAGATCCATTTTGATTTTCAATCATTTCCTTCCCTGTTGTGATGAGTTTTTTTTTCCTAAGAGAAAACTTTTCAAACATGTTTTTGGGCTTATTTAACCTCTCAAGAAAAACTTTTCTTTTATCAGTATAACTAATTAACTAATTAAATTGCTTGATCTTTATTTTCTTGAAAAATGGTGTTTCAAAGTTATATGGCCATATTTGAACTACAACCATTTGATAAATTCACCTAAAATTCTAACCAAAAATTTGTAGATGTCATGTGATGTTTTTAAATCACTTTTATACAAAAATATCCTTTATTTGTGTAATAATTTGAGCTGTGCATCAATTTTTCCTTCTCTGGTCCAGAGTGCAATTTGCACTACAACCCTTCTAAATAATTCTTTCTAGCCTCCACCAAAATTATGGGATATTGGTAGTAGCATATGATTCAGCATTATGCAAAAACCTAGTGCTGTTCTTTGAAAATTTTGAGTGAATCAACCTCTCTTTCATTCTGGTCCAACATGATGGCTTGTACAGCAACCACATTTTTAGTTGCTTATTTATCCATGATTCCTTTTCCTACTTATAGATAGCCCTACAAAACTCCTAAATCTAGGAGCATGCACACATTGGATTATTTTTGGTTCATGAAATAATGTCATTTATTTCCTGTCCAGAATTGAAATTCTGCAAAACTTGCACTAACAAGTTTGTGCTTTTCACAAACTAACCTCAGCACTCTCTCTTGCATCTATGGAGACCTTGATCTGGAGATTTTGGCCACCCCAAGTATTGCCTAAGTGCCCTTAGCATGTTGTCAAACACCTTTCGGGCATGATCAGTGTTGACATGAGTCCTTGTTTGCACTGTGGACTTGATCCCCTGGCCAAACCAGCATGTCAAATAGTTTTGCCTTAGATTATAACCCCACCCTGCTAACTCCCAGCTCCAACCAAGCGCTCTGGAGTGCCATGGCATTTCGCCGAGCACGTCCCGTGCATGCCCGGAGCGCGAGCAGAGCGTGCGTTTGGCACGCGCGTGTGCCGAGCCGACATGCTGGCCCCACGGTCTTGGCCCGCTCTGCAGCACCGCGCCACGCGCTTCCTTTCTCATTGCAACACGCCAAGCCGCCCCTCGCCACGCCCCGGCAAGCCAACAGCTAGCCGCCACCGCCGCCGACAACCCCTGCTCCGTTCAGCGCCGCCCAAGCCACCCCGGCTCGCCACCTGGCCCCTGGAACAGCGCGAGCTCATCCTCGAGTGTGTCCGCTAGCGTTCGTCGCTGCCATGTCGCCCTAGCTACAGAGAGGCGGTTCGCCGGAGAGCTTATCCCCACCACCGCGGAACCGACCTCGGCGCGCTATAAATGGACCCCCCGAAACCATTCGAGCACGCAGGCGACCTCATGCTACCCCCATGGCACTCCCCTACCTCGCATTCGACCCGGGGAGGCCTCCTTCCTCACCTCCGGCAACTCCTGCCGCCGCCACTGCCCCGGCCAATCTGGCACCTCCAGTACCTCCCCCTCTCTATTCTCTTTGCCAAGAACACCTCCTTCCTTCCAGGAACCCAACCCCCTACTTGATTTTGATCGGGAGCCATCGCCGCCACAAAAGCACTTTGCTCCCGAAGCCTTCTCCACCGCGAAGCTCGCCGCCGGCAGCTCCCTCCGTCCCCACCGGCCTGGCAACCACCGGGAGGACCGCACTAGAGTGGCGGATCCATCCCCGCCCTCGGGGCCCCGCGAAGAGCTGCCAGTCGCCGGCGACGATCGCCTGAGCTCCGCCTCCGCTCGGGACAGAGGAAGGAGAGGGAGAAAGACTAGTCAAACCTGACTAGTGGGCCCCGTGGACCCACTGTCAGTGACCCACTCCGCCGCCACGCGTGTGAAGTGAAAGCGTAGAACCCCAAGTACGTAACCCCTACTTAGAAAGCATATTCGTGGCTGAAACGTTTTCTTTTGTTTTATTTTAAAAACAGATTTTGACCACAACTTTGACTGCCTATAACTTTTTAAATACAACTCCAAATGAAATGATTCTTTTACCTACCTCTCTCAAATTTCACCTAGTTTATTTTAAGATTTATTTTAAAAAAATTCAGAACAACTTTTGGTGCTGTTTTTATTTTGTGTGTTAATTCTTTTATATTGCTAAAAATAGGATTTTTGAAGAGAGGAGAAAAGTTTCAAGTTTTGGAGTGCACCCTGCCTTTCCACACGTTGAAGGCAAGCATTCTGAATCCCGGCATAATATTTTGGTGTGATCCTTGATACATTTATAACACCACCGCATTTCGAAGGACTTGTTATTTCATGTGGTATGATCATATGCATGAGTGCATATTAGTGATTTCCATGCTGTTGGAAATGAACACACTTGTGAGGATAATCACCCCCATGTGCCTTGCATGCATACCGGCAGGAACCCGGGAAAACCTCTGCCTTGGGTAGGCATGAGTTTGTCGCCGGTCTCCATCGGGACGGTTGTGGCTGGTATGGCATGGCAAGGTGATATGAGCGGTGACTCTGTTGGTTGAAATATATTCTTATACTAATCATGCAGGGAATACTTAAACCTCCTGAGTCGACCGTAGATCGAGTCTTGTTCCAGTAACCCCCATACTTGTTTCGTACTACCACTCGTCTCTACAGCAAGTAGAGTACGGTTCAGTAAGTTGTCAACCTCTTTCTAGCACACACCGTATAGAGAGGCCATGGTGGAAGATACCGGTTGTAGCTGGTAGGCAGGCCACCTAGTCCGGGGGCATGGGTGTTTCCGGTTGGGACCGAGAGGGGAGGCCACCCCTTAGAGCGCACGATATAAATTTGATCCCATGCTACGCGAGGTTGTAGCCTCCCCACTTAGAGTTGGCTTGACAGGTGTCGTGGGTGATTCCAGACACGTGTGAGTTAAGCTGGTGTGTGCAAGTTAGGTGTGTTTTCAACTAAAAGGCCGTAGACGGAATTAGTCCTGATGGACTAAAGGAATCCGTTACTCGTGGGTAAAGAGTACACCCTCTGCAGAGATTAAACCTATTCGAATAGCCGTGTCCATGGTTAAGGATTACAGTCTGGGAAGGGTCAGGTGTCGGTCTGAGTGTCGGTCTTCGGAGGTGAAACTGTTAAACCAGAAATGGAAATTACTACTTGTGACTTGTGATAACCATGATTATTATTATTGTTGACTAACCTGTGATATTCTTGTTATTATCGAGTATCTCTAGAATGGTTCTACCTCCGGGATATTCACTATGATTGTTTCTTTTAAAGCCCTTTATGTGGTGTCGCTCAGACGCCCGACTGTGGCATTTCTTTTAAAGCCCTTTATGTGGTGTCGCTCGGACGCCCGACTGTGGCATTTCTTTTAAAGCCCTTTATGTGGCGTCGCTCAGACGCCCGACTGCGGCATTTCCTTTAAATCCCTTTTTGTGGCGTCCGTCAGACGCCCGACTGTGGCATTTCTTTTAAAGCCCTTTATGTGGCGTCGCTCAGACGCCCGACTGTGGCATTTCTTTTAAAGCCCTTTATGTGGCGTCGCTCAGACACCCGACTGTGGCATTTCTTTTAAAGACCTTTATGTGGCGTCGCTCAGACGCCCGACTGTGGCATTTCTTTTAAAGCCCTTTATGTGGCGTCGCTCAGACGCCCGACTGTGGCATTTCTTTTAAAACCCTTTATGTGGTGTTGCTAAGACGCCCAACTGTGGCATTGCTTGTTATTTATTTCATAAATTTTAATACTACCATGTTATTACTTTTTTTATAAATAACTTGCTTGCACGCATCAGAGTTTTATTTATCTTTTGTGACTAACGTCATGAGCATAAAATATTTTTAGCACATCGTTGTTATATTATACCTGTGTTCATAATGTTTGCGAGTACATTCAAAGTACTCACTGGCTTGTCCCTGGCTATTGTCCTGGCCAGATTTTCTTGCACGGAGAGGAGCGACGCGATGACAGCTCTGGAACCTAAGCAAATGGAGATAGCAGCCTCGCGAAGATAGGAGTTAACCTGGTCAGCTGTTCCTGTGGGAAATGGAGTCCCATAGACACTGATGTTTCACAACCCGCTTCCGCCATCAACCACTAGAAACCTTTCTTGTACTCACAGGCCAGAATGGTCTTGTACTACATCTTTTCTGTATTTTGCTTGGAATTTCTGTATCAAGTTGGAGCCTCATCAGCTAACAGTAATCCTGGGGCTGATGAGCACGACGGTCTTTTCTGGAAATTTATACCCGGAAAACCGGTCGTGGCAGACTTGGTACCAGAGCCTGGCTGACCATTGGCTAATCCTATCTTAGTCGGGTCTATAAAATTAGGCAAACCAACCCACCAAACCATAACCAAACCCCAGCCAAGCTTCTCGCGCAAGATAGCCACACAGTGACCCAATACCTTTTGGCAGTCGGTGCCCAACCTATCAACCTAACCTGTCGCTCATGCGCCAGTGATCGAATCCTAAATAGTCCTTTCTCGCAAGCGTGCGAAGGAAGACCCCGTCCCCTTTTCCTATAAAAAGGGGCATACTAGCACCAACACAGCACAGCACAGCCTCGAACCCAGCCACAATGCCCGGCCCCGTCGTGCACAACGAGACCACAGCAACCAACCTTGGATGTTTTGTGACCATCCTTGCAGACCTCACCCGTCGTGCCTATGCGTTAGAAGAGCCACCTGAATATGTTGTGTACCAAGGACCCATGAGCGGTGAAGACCGTCAATTCTGGGCCGCTGTGCACATCTACGGTAGGGGTCTAGCACCCGAGCGCCCCTACAGGTTCACCGGAAGAACAACTTCCTTTGAGCCACAAGCCATACAACTAGCTGCTCGAGAGGCTATAGTTCATCTCAGGCACTTGTCGCCCAGAGTTAACTGTCGCTCGTTCCACTACTACCCCAGACGCGAAGGGTATGGTAGACCACCCCAAGTTGCCAACGGAGATCACGAGACAGACCCCGCATTGTTGCACCTAGTGCGCTATGTAAGTGCACTAGAGGCACTGTTCGACCAGATCACCATTGATCTGATCGCAGCTCGAGGAGAGCTGGTTTGTCGAGCCCCAGCAAGAAGAGAAGACGAGCCCGACGCCGACAACCCAGTCGTGCTATTCAGACAACCGATCGAGACCCTGAGATCAGCTCCAGCCACCAATCGAGATGCTTTGATGACCCCAGAAGTGCTTCGTCGCCTTTTGGGAACACACTCCAACAGGATTGTGGCTAACAATCCCCGTGATGATCATCATCGCTACCCCAACCCCGCAGTTCCTCCGCCATCTCCGACTAATCCCGGCAGTGAGACACGTGGAGAAGCCTCGACATCCACCAGGCACGCCCGTTTAGACATAAACGAGGTAGACTAAGCCGTACGAATAGTACCGAGTCTCAGTGTATCCTCACTTTGTAATCGTGCGACCGTGTATATTAACGCAGCCTGTCGTTGTGCCTCTATTTTAATAATAGCCTTTGCATTTTTTATTTTTATTTTTGGTTAGCGCATAGTTGCATATTTTTCCGGGCACAGCTACCAAAACCAACCCGATGACAACCACAGTAACACGTCTCTTTATGAGATATGTGTATCTCCGGCACGGACCCCGACTCTTGAGGTAATCTGGCAAATTTATTACCTTTCACCACGGTAAAATGATCCAGCTCCATTGCTATATAAAGGCCACCTTGTGACCTTACCCCGCAACCCTCACCTTGTGCACCACACTCACAACCTTTTTCCTGTCATGCCAAGCCCTAGTATTTATCGGAGAACCCCAGATGCAACCCCAGGTTGCTTTGTCAAAATATTGCGGGACTTTACCCGCAGTACCATGGGTTCTACCCAGCCACCCCAGTACGAGCTGTTCAAATCAAGGATCACCCCTTCCACCTCGGAATATTGGGCAGCAGTACACATTCCTCCTGTAGACCCCAACCAAGACCCAACAGAAGTTTCCTTCATGGGAAAATCTATGCCAACCCCACACCTGGCCATAGAAGATGCTGCAAACGAAGCGATTGCTCGTCTTCGATCCGGAGTACCCTATGCCCGCGAACGAGGATATTATTATTTTCCGAGTCGTGCAACACCCGGAGGAGTGACATCTTTTCCCGGTGGACGGATTGAGAAAGACCCAGTACTAGCCAACCTTATCCAGTACATCATCGCTCAAGAGCATTTGAACCAGCGAGTAATGGATTATCTCCAGAGTCTCACTGATTTAAATCCTCAGATTGCCATCGGCAGAGCACTGAGAACCGACCCGGAGAGACGCATACATCGTCTGGTCAATCCACTTCCTCCGATAGAAGAGGAGTGTATCCCTTTACCAGAGACATTTTATCAGGACCCCAACCAGTTACCGTTTTCATTTTAGACGTCACTACTGCATTGGTTATTTCAGCATTTATTTATGTGTGTGACTTATGTGCGATACCCTGAGTTTGTACGACGAGTCAATTATTTGGCTTCTACTGATGCGTGTAGTTTTTGTTGTGATTTATGCTCCTTTAAATTAACTGTTTTTCCCTTGCAAAATTCTGGAGTGAGATTTCTTATGCCTGAGCTGCTACATCTACACTTTCTCACGGCGTGGATTTATTAATTTCACACAGCACCATGGCAATAGACTCACAACCATAATCTTTCGGACACATACACTGTTTGCAAAACTTTGCAACAGTGTTGCATCCAGCTAATCACCCCTAACAACGATTAGCACCCGGCACACCTCATCTACTCCTCGTGATCACCACCACCGCGGAGAGCCAACACCCGAGCAGCAGCGTCGCGACGATCGTCGAGGATCATCGCGCACAGGAGCACAGAGAGCCCCAGCAGTGTCGCCAGCCCTCTGCATATCAGGATCGCAAACCAGTCCGGTATCACCTCCGCCATTAGAGCCTCACCCGAGCTTCTGTAAGCAGTAATGGAGAAAGAAGGAGGAGGAGAAGTGAGGCCAGGTGTGAGGAAAAAGAGAGAGGCACCCCGGCCGTTTTATAGCTCGAGCTCGGTGTACGGTGGGCGAAGTCCACCAACGCCGCTCGTCGCCGATCGCCGGTGTTCGGAGTCGAATCCGCAAGTAGTGCCGACATCGCACTGGCCCGCGAGGTGAGTGCACGCTGCACCAACAGCTAGCACGCCGCGCACTACCGCGGTACGTCCTAGATGCCCTACGCGCTAGGCGTCGCCGGTGGAGAAAGCGCGCGGGAGAGAGAGGAAGAAGAGAGAACCAGAGGGAGAAGAAGAGACTAGCAGTGGACCCCGGTCCCACCTGTCAGCCAGAGAGAGCACTATGCTCTCGGGTACGACCAGCGTATATTTAAATTTAGAAGTTATTCTAAAATTATATCCAGCGTAGCAATCTCACGTTTTTGTCCCGAACCGTAGACTTTTCCACGCAGCACCAGTTTTCACACTGTGGTTTTTCACCACTTATTTCCCTCTCACTGTAGCCACATTTTTATTGCGTACAGTTTTTCTTAAAACAGCCTTTAACAAATCTCGAGGACGAGATTTTTCTTAAGGGGGTTAGTGTTGTGACACCCCAAAAATTTGGCCTTGTTTTAATGAATTAAAAAATTTGCCAGGAATTAAAACTTTGAATTTCTGAGCTCCATTTTGATTTTCAATCATTTCCTTCCCTGTTGTGATGAGTTTTTTTTTCCTAAGAGAAAACTTTTCAAACATGTTTTTGGGCTTATTTAACCTCTCAAGAAAAACTTTTCTTTTATCAGTATAACTAATTAACTAATTAAATTGCTTGATCTTTATTTTCTTGAAAAATGGTGTTTCAAAGTTATATGGCCATATTTGAACTACAACCATTTGATAAATTCACCTAAAATTCTAACCAAAAATTTGTAGATGTCATGTGATGTTTTTAAATCACTTTTATACAAAAATATCCTTTATTTGTGTAATAATTTGAGCAATGCATCAATTTTTCCTTCTTTGGTCCAGAGTGCAATTTGCACTACAACCCTTCTAAATAATTCTTTCTAGCCTCCACCAAAATTATGGGATATTGGTAGTAGCATATGATTCAGCATTATGCAATAGTGCTATTCTTTGAAAATTTTGAGTGAATCAACCTCTCTTTCATTCTGGTCCAACATGATGGCTTCTACAGCAACCACATTTTTAGTTGCTTATTTATCCATGATTCCTTTTCCTACTTGTAGATAGCCCTACCAAACCCCTAAATCCAGGAGCATGCACCCATTGGATTATTTTTGGTTCATGAAATAATGTCATTTATTTCCTGTCCAGAATTGAAATTCTGCAAAACTTGCACTAAAAAGTTTGTGCTTTTCACAAACTAACCTCAGCAATCTCTCTTGCATCTAAGGAGACCTTGATCTGGAGATTTTGGCCACCCCAAGTATTGCCTAAGTGCCCTTAGCATGTTGTCAAACACCTTTCGGGCATGATCAGTGTTGACATGAGTCCTTGTTTGCACTGTGGACTTGATCCCCTGGCCAAACCAGCATGTCAAATAGTTTTGCCTTAGATTATAACCCACCCTGCTAACTCCCAGCTCCAACCAAGCGCTCTGGAGTGCCATGGCATTTCGCCGAGCACGTCCCGTGCACGCCCGGAGCGCGAGCAGAGCGTGCGTTTGGCACGCGCGTGCGCCGAGCCGACACGCTGGCCCCACGGTCTTGGCCCGCTCTGCAGCACCTCGCCACGCGCTTCCTTTCTCACCGCAACACGCCAAGCCGCCCCTCGCCACGCCCAGGCAAGCCAACAACTAGCCGCCACCGCCGCCGACAGCCCCTGCTCTGTTCAGCGCCGCCCAAGCCACCCCGGCTCGCCACCTGGCCCCTGGAACAGCGCGAGCTCATCCTCGAGTGTGTCCGCTAGCGTTCATCGCCGCCACGTCGCCCTAGCTACAGAGAGGCGGTTCGCCGGAGAGCTTATCCCCACCGCCGCGGAACCGACCTCGGCGCGCTATAAATGGACCCCCCGAAACCATTCGAGCACGCAGGCGACCTCATGCTACCCCCATGGCGCTCCCCTGCCTCGCATTCGACCTGGGGAGGCCTCCTTCCTCACCTCCGGCAACTCCTGCCGCCGCCACCGCCCCGGCCAATCCGGCACCTCCAGTACCTCCCCCTCTCCGTTCTCTTCGCCAAGAACACCTCCTTCCTTCCAGGAACCCAACCCCCTACTTGATTTTGATCGGGAGCCATCGCCGCCACAAAAGCACTTTGCTCCCGAAGCCTTCTCCGCCGCGAAGCTCGCCGCCGGCAGCTCCCTCTGTCCCCACCGGCCTGGCAACCACCGGGAGGACCGCACTGGACTGGCGGATCCATCCCCGCACTCGGGGCCCCGTGAAGAGCTGCCAGTCGCCGGCGACGATCGCCTGAGCTCCGCCTCCACTCGGGACAGAGGAAGGAGAGGGAGAAAGACTAGTCAAACCTGACTAGTGGGCCCCGTGGACCCACTGTCAGTGACCCACTCCGCCGCCACGCGTGTGAAGTGAAAGCGTAGAACCCCAAGTACGTAACCCCTACTTAGAAAGCGTATTCGTGGCTGAAACGTTTTCTTTTGTTTTATTTTAAAAATAGATTTTGACCACAACTTTGACTGCCTATAACTTTTTAAATACAACTCCAAATGAAATGATTCTTTTTCCTACCTCTCTCAAATTTCACCTAGTTTATTTTAAGATTTATTTTAAAAAAATTCAGAACAACTTTTGGTGCTGTTTTTATTTTGTGTGTTAATTCTTTTATATTGCTAAAAATAGGATTTTTGAAGAGAGGAGAAAAGTTTCAAGTTTTGGAGTGCACCCTGCCTTTCCACACGTTGAAGGCAAGCATTCTGAATCCCGGCATAATATTTTGGTGTGATCCTTGATACATTTATAACACCACCGCATTTCGAAGGACTTGTTATTTCATGTGGTATGATCATATGCATGAGTGCATATTAGTGATTTCCATGCTGTTGGAAATGAACACACTTGTGAGGATAATCACCCCCATGTGCCTTGCATGCATACCGGCAGGAACCCGGGAAAACCTCTGCCTTGGGTAGGCATGAGTTTGTCGCCGGTCTCCATCGGGACGGTTGTGGCTGGTATGGCATGGCAAGGTGATATGAGCGGTGACTCTGTTGGTTGAAATATATTCTTATACTAATCATGCAGGGAATACTTAAACCTCCTGAGTCGACCGTAGATCGAGTCTTGTTCCAGTAACCCCCATACTTGTTTCGTACTACCACTCGTCTCTACAGCAAGTAGAGTACGGTTCAGTAAGTTGTCAACCTCTTTCTAGCACACACCGTATAGAGAGGCCATGGTGGAAGATACCGGTTGTAGCTGGTAGGCAGGCCACCTGGTCCGGGGGCATGGGTGTTTCCGGTTGGGACCGAGAGGGGAGGCCACCCCTTAGAGCGCACGATATAAATTTGATCCCATGCTACGCGAGGTTGTAGCCTCCCCACTTAGAGTTGGCTTGACAGGTGTCGTGGGTGATTCCAGACACGTGTGAGTTAAGCTAGTGTGTGCAAGTTAGGTGTGTTTTCAACTAAAAGGCCGTAGACGGAATTAGTCCTGATGGACTAAAGGAATCCGTTACTCGTGGGTAAAGAGTACACCCTCTGCAGAGATTAAACCTATTCGAATAGCCGTGTCCATGGTTAAGGATTACAGTCTGGGAAGGGTCAGGTGTCGGTCTGAGTGCCGGTCTTCGGAGGTGAAACTGTTAAACCAGAAATGGAAATTACTACTTGTGACTTGTGATAACCATGATTATTATTATTGTTGACTAACCCGTGATATTCTTGTTATTATCGAGTATCTCTGGAATGGTTCTACCTACGGGATATTCACTATGATTGTTTCTTTTAAAGCCCTTTATGTGGTGTCGCTCAGACGCCCGACTGTGGCATTTCTTTTAAAGCCCTTTATGTGGTGTCGCTCAGACGCCCGACTGTGGCATTTCTTTTAAAGCCCTTTATGTGGCGTCGCTCAGACGCCCGACTGCGGCATTTCCTTTAAAGCCCTTTTTGTGGCGTCGCTCAGACGCCCGACTGTGGCATTTCTTTTAAAGCCCTTTATGTGGCGTCGCTCAGACGCCCGACTGTGGCATTTCTTTTAAAGCCCTTTATGTGGCGTCGCTCAGACGCCCGACTGTGGCATTTCTTTTAAAGCCCTTTATGTGGCGTCGCTCAGACGCCCGACTGTGGCATTTCTTTTAAAGCCCTTTATGTGGTGTCGCTAAGACGCCCGACTGTGGCATTGCTTGTTATTTATTTCATAAATTTTAATACTAACATGTTATTACTTTTTTTATAAATAACTTGCTTGCACGCATCAGAGTTTTATTTATCTTTTGTGACTAACGTCATGAGCATAAAATATTTTCAGCACATCGTTGTTATATTATACCTGTGTTCATAATGTTTGCGAGTACATTCAAAGTACTCACTGGCTTGTCCCTGGCTATTGTCCTAGCCAGATTTTCTTGCACGGAGAGGAGCGACGCGATGACAGCTCCGGAACCTAAGCAAATGGAGATAGCAGCCTCGCGAAGATAGGAGTTAGCCCGGTCAGCTGTTCCTGTGGGAAATGGAGTCCCATAGACACTGATGTTTCACAACCCGCTTCCGCCATCAACCACTAGAAACCTTTGTTGTACTCACAGGCCAGAATGGTCTTGTACTACATCTTTTCTGTATTTTGCTTGGAATTTCTATATCAAGTTGGAGCCTCATCAGCTAACAGTAATTCTGGGGCTGATGAGCACGACGGTCTTTTCTGGAAATTTATACCCGGAAAACCAGTCGTGGCACTAAGCTTGTGGATGCCCCGGAAGGCATCCCCTCTTTCGTCTTTGTCTATCGGTAACTATACTTGGAGCTATATTTTTATTCACCACATGATATTTATTTTTCTTGGAGTGTCATGTATGATATGAGTGTTTGCTTTTTAGTCTACCATGATCATCCTTGCTGTACACACCTTTTGGGAGAGACACACATGATTTGGAATTTATTAGAATACTCTATGTGCTCCACTTATATCTTTTGAGCTAGATAGTTTCGCTCTATGTGCTTCACTTATACTTTTTAGAGCACGGTGGTGGCTTTATGTTGTAGAAATTATAAATCTCTCATGCTTCACTTATATTATTTTGAGAGTCTTTTAGAACAGCATGGTATTTGCTATGGTTATAAAATTGGTCCTAGTATGATGGGCATCCAAGTTGGGTATAATAAAAACTATCATAGAAAGTGAATTGGATGCTATGATCAATTTGATGCTTGATAATCTGATCAAGAAAAGACCACTTTTACTTGTCCTTTTGGAACTTTTGCTTATAGACGTATGCCTTTTGGTTTATGTAATGCATCTGCTACCTTTCAAAGAGGTATGACTACTATATTCTCTAATTTTTGTGAAAAGATTGTTGAGGTTTTCATGGATGACTTTTCTGTTTATGGGAAGTCTTTTGATGATTGTTTAAGCAATCTTGATCGAGTTTTGCAAAGATTTGAACAAACAAATCTTGTCTTGAATTGGGAGAAGTGCCACTTTATGGTTAACGAAGGTATTGTTCTGGGCCATAAAATTTCTGAAAGAGGCATTGAGGTGGATAAAGCCAAGGTTGATGCAATTGAGAAAATGCCATGTCCTAAAGATATCAAAGGTATTTGTAGTTTCCTTGGTCATGCTGGTTTCTATAAGAGGTTTATCAAAGACTTCTCTAAAATTTCTAGGCCTCTTACAAATCTTTTGCAAAAGGATATTCATTTTGTGTTTGATGATGATTGCTTGGAAGCCTTTCAAACACTAAACAAAGCCTTAATTACTGCACCTGTTGTTTAACCACCTGATTGGAACTTGCCTTTTGAGGTTATGTGTGATGCTAGTGATTATGTTGTTGGTGTTGTTCTAGGACAAAGAGTTGATAAGAAACTGAATGTCATTCATTATGCTAGTAAAACTCTAGATAGTGCTCAACATAATTGTGCTACTACTGAAAAAGAATTCTTAGCAATGGTGTTTGCTTGTGATAAATACAGATCTTACATGGTTGATTCTAAAGTAATTGTACACACCGATCATGCTACTATTAAATATCTTATGGAAAATAAAGATGCTAAACCTAGACTCATTAGGTGGGTTCTTTTGCTACAAGAATTTGATTTGCATATCACTGATAGGAAAGGAGCAGAGAACACCGTAGCTGATAACTTGTCTAGGCTTGAAAATATTCTTGATGACCCACAACCTATTAATGATAGCTTTCCTGATGAACAATTAGCTGCAATAAATGTTTCTAATAGTACACCTTGGTATGCTCACTATGCTAATTATATTGTTGCTAAATACATACCACCTAGCTTTACATACCAACAGAAGAAAAAATTCTTCTATGATTTAAGACATTACTTTTGGGATGACCCACATCTTTATAAAGAAGGAGTAGATGGTATCATTAGACGTTGTGTACCTGAGCATGAATAGGAACAAATCCTACAGAAATGTCACTCTGAAGCTTCTGGAGGACATCACGCGGGAGACAGAACCGCTCATAAGGTATTGCAATCTGGTTTTTATTGGCCTACTCTCTTCAAAGATGCCTGTAAGTTTGTCTCATCTTGTGATGAATGCCAAAGAATAGGTAATATCGGTAAGCATCAAGAAATGCCTATGAATTATTCACTTGCTGTTGAACCATTTGATGTTTGGGGATTTCATTTCATGGGACCTTTTCCATCCTCTAATGGGTATACACATATTTCGGTTGCTGTTGATTATGTTACTAATTCGGTAGAAGCTATTCCAACCAGTAGTGTTGATCATAACACCTCTATTAAAATGCGTAAGGAAGTTATTTTCCCAAGGTTTGGAGTCCCTAGATATTTAATGACTGGTGGTGGTTCACACTTTATTCATGGTGCTTTCCATAAAATGCTTGCTAAGTATGATGTTAACCGTAGAATTGCATCACCTTATCATCCTCAGTCTAGTGGTCAAGTTTAACTTAGCAATAGGGAAATAAAACTAATCTTACAAAAGACTGTCAATAGGTCCCGGAAGAATTGGTCTAAGAAATTAGATGATGCACTTTGGGCTTATAGAACAGCTTATAAAAATCCTATGGGCATGTCTCCATATAAAATGGTTTACGGAAAAGCGTTTCAGTTGCCTCTTGAGTCAGAACACAAAGCATATTGGGAAATTGAAGAACTCAATTATGATTTCAAACTTGCTGCTGAAAAGAGGTTGTAACGCCCTCGATGCGGATATATCTCCCACGTGTCGAAGCACGACTTAGAGGCATAACCGCATTGAAAGCAATGTCGCAAGTGAGGTAATCTTCACACAACCCATGTAATACATAAGGGAAAGAGATACATAGTTGGCTTACAATCGCCACTTCACACAATTACATGAATAAAGCATTACATCATCCAGATACAAACAAGGTCCGACTACGGAACCAAAATAAAAGAAGAACCCCAAATGCGACAAAGGTCCCCGATCGACCCCAACTGGGCTCCACTACTGATCAACTAGAACGAAACAACACAAAGGGCAAGATCTTCATCGAGCTCCTCCTTGAGCTTGGTTGCGTCACCTGCTCGGTAACATAGGCACCTGCAGACTGGTTTTGGAAGTATCTGTGAGCCACGGGGACTCAGCAATCTCGCACCCTCGCGATCAAGACTATTTAAGCTTATGGGTAAGGTAAAGGCATGAGGTGGAGCTGCAGCAAGCGACTAGCATATATGGTGGCTAACATACGCAAATGAGAGCGAGAAGAGAAGGCAAAGCACGGTCGATAAAAGTATGATCAAGAAGTGATCCTATAGCAGCCTATGTCAAACATAATTCCAACACCGTGTTCACTTCCCGGACTCCGCCGGAAAGAGACCATCACGGTTACACACGCGGTTGATGTATTTTAATTAAGGTCAACTTCGGGTTTTCTACAACCGGACATTAACAAATTCCCATCAGCCCATAACCGCGGGCACGGCTTTCGAAAGTTCAAATCCCTGCAGGGGTGTCCCAATTTAGCCCATGACAAGCTCTCACGGTCAACGGAGGAATAGACCTCCACCCGAGACACTCCGATCAGACTCGGTATCCCGGTACAACAAGACATTTTGACAGGGTAAAACTAAACCAGCAACACCGCCCGAATGTGCCGACAAATCCCGATAGGAGCTGCACATATCTCTTTCTCAGGGCACACTCAGATGAGACTAGCTACGAGTAAAACCAACCCTCAAGTTTCCCCGAGGTGGCCCCGCAGACAGCTCAGTTCGGACCAACACTCAGAGGAGCACTGGCCCGGGGGGGTTAGAATAAAGATGACCCTTGAGTCTGCAGAACCCAAGGGAAGGTGGTAGGTTGCTAGTGCAAATGGTAAAACCAATGTTGGGCATTGCTGGAGGAGCTTTACTTAAGGCGAACTCTCAGGGGGTTCCCAATATAGCCCAACCGCGTAAGGAACGCAAAATCCGGGAACATAACACCGATATGACGGAAACTAGGGAGGCAAGAGTGGAACAAAACACCAGGCATAAGGCCGAGCCTTCCACCCTTTACCAAGTATATAGATGCATTAATTAAATAAGATATATTGTGATATCCCAACAAGTAAACATGTTCCAACAAGGAACAACATCTCCATGTTCCAACAAGGAACAAACTTCAATCTTCACCTGCAACTAACAACGCTATAAGAGGGGCTGAGCAAAGCGGTAACATAGCCAATCAACGGTTTGCTAGGACATGGTGGGTTAGAGGTTTGACATGGCAATTTGGGAGGCTGACAAGCAAATGGTAGGCATCGGAGCATTGACATAGCAAAAGAGCGAGCAAACTAGCATAGCAAAGATAGTAGTGATTTCGAGGGTATGATCATCTTGCCTGAAATCCCGCAAGGAAGAAGAACGATTCCAAGAAGAAGACAAACGGTCGTAGACGAACGAATCCTCACAACTCCGGAACGAAACCGAAGCTAACGAGAGAAGCAAACCGAAATGAAACAAACAACATGGTAAACACACAAGCATAAACATGTCATGATGCACCAACAAGTATGATGCATGTCCGGTTTAATGAGGCATGGCATGGCAAAGTGCACAAACAATACTACAAATTAAGTGGAGCTCAATATGCAACGAGTTGCATATTAACGGAACACCACATCAATTATTTAGTTTCTCTCTCGGTTATGAACAAGACAAGATTAAATGTTGGTTAACATGGCAAGAGGTGAAGCATAATTAAACTACATATTTAGGAAAGTTTAAATGAGGCCGGAAACACAAACAACACTTCCGGAAAATCCCCATGTTATTTAGCAATTTAAAGCAAGCAACAATTTTAAACATTTTAATTGTTGTTATCATGATGCGGATGACATATGCAAGTTTTATGCAATTTTTATGAAAATGTTGACATAAGTATGTTATGAAGCATTTGGTCACCATGGCGAAACAAAAAGGGTGCCACGGCGGCAAAACGGAAATGGTGCCACGGCAACATTCCGATGATCCGACAACTCATCAAGATGTCGGTGCGAACGAAAGTGTGGATGTGCAGAACATGCAAAAGATGGTGAGGTGATCCCAGATACCGGGTTCCCACGTGTCGGTGGCATGGCAAAAGAGTGAAAAATCGGACATGGTGCAAACACGGGCATCTCATACAACATGCATTCGTACATGGGCAGTCGTCTCGTCGTTATACCTTTGAAGCATGCATTTTCGGAGCAGTTCGGGTTCGGTACGATGTAGAGGAAGTAGTCGTTCACGGGTTGTCGTGGGAAGTAGTTGTTCACGTAGCGACGGTAGTCGTACACGAGTTGTAGTCGAACTTGACGGAGCCAACGTCCTCGAGGGTAGTCGTGGTACTTGGGGTCTTCGGACTTGCTGGTCTCAGTTCTTGCGACAGTAGTGGCACATGGCAACGGTAGTGGAAGTAGTTGTACACGTTCGTTTCGAAGAGGCACTTGACGAATCGAACGTCTTCGGGGCGACGGTAGTGGTTCATGGACGTCGTGGGAAGTAGTGGAAGTAGTTGTACACGGCGACGGTAGTTGTACACGTTCTCTCGTAGATGTCCGGGGTCGTCGTGAGGAACTTGACGTCCACTGGGTCTTCGAGGGTCGATGGTACTTGGCGTGGAGGTAACCATCGGGTTGCCGTTTGTTGGAAAACAAGCTGCACCAGGGAAGATCAAAGCAGCGGCGGCAGCAATAGAGTTGGCCAAAAGGGACGGCTCAGGCAGGAGCTCCATAGCACAGCGATGGTGCCAACGGAGATGCAACAGGGGATGGGCGCGGAGGAGGCAAGAAGGTCAAAGGGCGCCGCAGGAGAGGAGGCGGAGCTCCTGCAGGGTGCAGCGGCGGCGAGGGGGGAGGGAGGTCGAGGCCGGTGGCGCTGCAGCATGACGGCACGGCGGCCGGACGTCATGGCGGATGAAGCAGGGAGGCAGAGGAGCGGGACTCTGGCGACGAGGAGCAGTGGCGGAGCTTCGGGCTCGGCCGGCAGCAAGGTCAAAGGGCGCCGCGGGAGGCAATGGTTGCGGGCGTGCTCCTCTGCTCGAAGAAGAGGCCGAACCGGGCGGCAGCCATCCATGGTGATGTCATGGGGCTCCTCGAGCAGGAAGAAGAAGCAGGGCGCGGCGGTGGACCTGGAGGTCGCCGTCGAGGCGGCTGGCCGCGCGAGAAGACAAGGCCGAGCGCTCCTGCTCGGGCCTCAGGAAGAGAGGGGGTGGCGGCTGTGCGGGTGGCGGGGCGGCGATGCAACAGGGCGGCAGCTCGGGAGAAGATGAGAGGGAGAGGATGAGGGGATCGAGCGGAGTTGGGGATCGGGCGCTGGGGCTCTCCTCTCCTGGCGGCGCTCGAACGGGAGACGAGGGAGAGATCAGGGGATGGGGATCGCTCAGGCTAGGGTTAGGAGGGACTGGTGGGGGCGGCTGGGCGTCTGCTCTCTCTTTAGCATAAAAAATAGATAGCATTTCAAAAGAATTAAAAGAAAAGGTCAAGAACAAGAATAAAATGGTGGGACATATTTGTAAGGCTGTACGGAATATTTCCAACCCAACAAAAATGGTTCCAACAAAATAGGAGAAGTTAAATCTAAAATTATTTAACTTGCACCGAAGGAGTTTGAATGGAGTCTAGACTTTAGGAGTAGCCAAAATGTTGAGATTTTTGGTGGAGCTTCGGAAGATGATGAAAGAATAAATGGCAAAGTTGGAGATCAAGAATTAAGACAACAAAGGCATTGGGATTTTACAAGTGTGTTATGGTGAATTCCAAAAATGGAATATTTACTATAGCTCTCTAAATATCGAGAGGATATGTTTTAAAGAGAATCACCATGTGAATTCCCTCGATTTAAATAGATCAAAAGATCTATGCAATTTATTTAGGTGAGTTTTAAAAAAATTAAATGACATGATGGCATGATGCAATGAAAATGATGCAACAAACAAAACAAATCACATGACGAAACTCGGAGTAGCTGGAAGTCTTCTCGAGCATCGGTCTCGGGGCGTTACAACACTCCACCACTACGAAAGGATCTCGTCCCGAGATCTAGGATGGCACCGGAGGGAAAACGGAAGAGAAAAAGAAAGGTAAAACTAAGTTGCTTCTTTTGACAAACGAGTGAAACCACAGACCTTGAGAGGTTGAGCAATTGAAAAGAAAGAGTACAATAGAGATGAACGAGATTGCAAACAATCCGTTAGAAAAGAGGAACAAGGAACATTACGAGGACTTGAAGATTGCAAAGACACGAACCAAGAGTTTAATGGACAAGATAGAATTCGAAACCACTCTGGATAAAACAAGATGAGAGAGAAAGAATTCGGGCAGCACCCTGGTTGAACATGGAAGGAATAGAACATGAACATAAGAAAATGGGATGATACTTGATAGAATCAACAACACACCGCCTCCGGAACTATTGAAAGAATGGAACAATGGGTAAGAAGGATTTCAGACAGCACTCAGGTTGAAAAGAGAGGCAAAACTTGGTAAGATGAAAGAACTTGAAGAGGTGACACAACACTCCGGTTAAATTGATAAGCAAGAAAAGAACATGATCCTCAATTCGAGAAGAATAGTGAAGAGAGCAACATCACAATGCCTCCGAAAGAAATAATAGAAGATAGATCATTGGAATAACATAATGGAGAAGAAAATGACAACTTCTACCACAATTGAATTTGGAAGGCATCCTTGCAAGAAGGTTAGAATAGAGTTGTTGGAAGACCAACAACGAAAAGAATAAGTTTGTAGTGGGCTTATGGAAACATCTCAACATTATGAGGTGACAACCGGCCACTAACGGAAACAATTGCTTGCTTGAGATTAACGTAGAGATGAAAGCTTGTTCCATCAAGATGGAAAAGAGATAACTTGGGTCATTAATAAGCACCAAAATAGCAACATTCCTTAGGGAAGGCTTTAGGTGAAATCTATACCAAGATAACTCCAATGAAGAGATTGACGGTTGAAAAGATCTCTTGAACAAAGAGGAAATGATGGATTTAAATATGTCACTCTTGAAAACTTGTGAATCATGAAACACGAAGGGAAATTATCAAGAATGACCTAACACCACCTCAGAAGATAAGGTCGAAAGAATTGCACTTCGGAATGCAAGATGAAGAATACTTGAACTCCCCAAAACAAAACATGTGCTGAGCACCATGCTTATCTTAGAGTATAGCTTGGCGGATCATAACTTTGAGAGAAATCTTGAAGAACAATTGAAGAATGAAAGGAATCCTTGACGAACCACCATGAAGAAACTCCGGTATTAAAAGGATGGTGGAAAGAAGGAGAAGTTGAAAACACAAGGTGAAGCCTTGCAGTGATAAGATGAAGCTTTGAAATGATATAACCGAGAAAACATTGAACTTCGGAAAGAAAAGATGAAGCATCTCGGACCGAGAATGTGATATGATGAACAAACTCCGGAAAGAAGAGATGAACAACTTAGAACTGAGAAATTGGTACCATTACGAACTCCGGAAGAATGACAATCACTTGGATGAAACAAGAACAAGAATTATGTTATACGTATCCTTCACCAATTAAATTGATGACAATCAACGGATTTGGCAATACTACTTATTTTGTAGAAAGGATTAAGAGAGATATAGCGTAAACTTGAGAAGGTCTTCATGAACCACCGGTAGGATTGAAAAGAACGAATGAATTAATATGATAATCAAAGAAAAAGAATATTGAAAGAACCACCGTAAGAATTGAAAATGAAAGTAGCAAAGGCACAATTCACCAGGAAGAATTGAAAAATGAAAGAAGATACTTGAGGGGATTTAGATACATGAGAACGAAGAGATCATGAACTAATTATAGGGTATTCGATTGATGCACCGGCAAGATAGGAGAATGAGAACTGACAGCTGAGAATGAATAAACCTGAATTGATGGACTCTGGATGACAAACTGAGAAGACTCTTGAATATCTCCTGATGGGTGAAAAAGATTCCCACAATCGAAAACAATTATGAGAGGATGGCAACAAGCTAGCACCATGAATCTTGAAGAGAATAGAGCAAGATTAAAGAGAAATCCTTCTTCGGTCTTCAAATGTTGAGAATGATGATGAGAACCAACACCATGAATTATTGAGGCACACCAGAAAAATCAAAAGCGAAGAGGTTGAGCCAACTATGAAAAGAATTTGAAAGATCTTGGAGAAAAGCATTTGACTGATGATAACTCATTCTTACGTCAAACTTGGAGAAGAATTTAGGATAGCTCTGGGAAAATAGAAGAGTCAGGTAAGATCCTGGGAAAAGACCTGTGGGTTAGGGCCCACTCAAAAGAACATCGTTGAAAAGATTTAAAAGAGATGTTGCACCGGTTGAATTAAATGACTTGGATGAGATACCAATCTCGAAAGAGCTTGAACGAATGTAGAGTGGAAACACGAATCTTCGAGATATCTTGAGCACTCCGGAATAACAAATAGAGAGAAGAAGAATGATAATGAGGTGCACCGGTATGAGAAGACATAGAAATGAGGAAAAAGGTATGATCAACAAAACTTGACTTGAATCCACCGGAGAAGAGAAAAGAATGAGGAATGACGAACTAGTAGAACATCTTCTTGAGAACCACCGGGTAAGAACATTGACGGAAAAGAATGGAGAAACTTCACAAAAATAAAAGGATACTTGGTAAAGAAATCTTAGTCCTTGAGGAAAAAGGGTGGGTGGGCGGGAAAAAACAAAGGCAACTTGGAGACGGATGAAACAAACACCGTTGAGAAGAAATGATAATTGGTCTTGCTGATGTTGAAGTGATCGGATCCACTTGAAGAGAAACACGCCGGTTGAAAAGGATTGACATGACAATCTCGATTGTCGAGAAGGATTGGTATTCACATCGGAGTATGAGAACACCATTTCGGAAAGGTATGGAATCAACACTTGACATTGAAGCAACTCGAATACCACAACTCAAAACAAAAACAAAGGACTGGCTTGCAGAATAAGCCGGAACAAACATATGATAGAGATTTTGTCCGAAGTTTTCGTGGTGGGGCCTACACGGGCTCGATCGTACAGCACCATCATGTACAAGGCAGTGCACATGACATACGAAGCGTCCCCGAGTCGGCATAGCCAAGGACTCTTTAAGACACAACGAGACCACTGTAAAACCAACCGTGAATAGGCGGACCACTAGACGTCGAACCCCAATTTCATATCATACATCCATCGGAAAGATATCCTAAGAGCTACTTGAATTCCCACCTATGAAACTCCCGAAATTTTCCGGTTATGCAATCAGGTGTTGGGGATACAGGGGAAGCATAATATCTCACCCAAAACTAGCAAATCCTACATCCAGCTATATCCATCCTTCAACACATAACCAAGAAACCTTCGGAAATCGTCTACCTCAACCTTCGAAAAGCATCCGTTATACAAGTTATGGCAATACTCCCGAACTCACCTCAGTACTGGGTTATCGGGGTTATCTCACCAACAACTGCATAAAAGAGATTTTCGATGTCGGCGTGCTAAACTCAGGTATTCCATAACTGCAACGATAAAATTATGACGACAACACCTCAGACCTCAACTCCCCGGGACACTTCCACTAAACCCCTGACAGGAGGCACCAAGACAATGTTCTCATCATAAAACCATCGGAACAATTCCAAGATACCCGCGTGACCCTAAAAAAAATTTAGTGAAATTTGAGAAGAGAAGAGTCAAAACTCTACGTCAGGATGCCTTACCAGAGCGATGAAGAGACTGGGGAGTAAAAAGAATTCCTAACTCTCCGATATATATAATCCTAAATGACTCAAAACATTTTTCTAGACACAACTCGGCCGCTAAAAACGATCAAGCAATGGGGCTCCTAAGGTCGGGGAAGGCTCTGATAACCAACTTGTAATGCCCTCGATGCGGATATATCTCCCACGTGTCGAAGCACGACTTAGAGGCATAACCGCATTGAAAGCAATGTCGCAAGTGAGGTAATCTTCACACAACCCATGTAATACATAAGGGAAAGAGATACATAGTTGGCTTACAATCGCCACTTCACACAATTACATGAATAAAGCATTACATCATCCAGATACAAACAAGGTCCGACTACGGAACCAAAATAAAAGAAGAACCCCAAATGCGACAAAGGTCCCCGATCGACCCCAACTGGGCTCCACTACTGATCAACTAGAACGAAACAACACAAAGGGCAAGATCTTCATCGAGCTCCTCCTTGAGCTTGGTTGCGTCACCTGCTCGGTAACATAGGCACCTGCAGACTGGTTTTGGAAGTATCTGTGAGCCACGGGGACTCAGCAATCTCGCACCCTCGCAATCAAGACTATTTAAGCTTATGGGTAAGGTAAAGGCATGAGGTGGAGCTGCAGCAAGCGACTAGCATATATGGTGGCTAACATACGCAAATGAGAGCGAGAAGAGAAGGCAAAGCACGGTCGATAAAAGTATGATCAAGAAGTGATCCTATAGCAACCTATGTCAAACATAATTCCAGCACCGTGTTCACTTCCCGGACTCTGCCGGAAAGAGACCATCACGGTTACACACGCGGTTGATGTATTTTAATTAAGGTCAACTTCGGGTTTTCTACAACCGGACATTAACAAATTCCCATCTGCCCATAACCGCGGGCATGGCTTTCGAAAGTTCAAATCCCTGCAGGGGTGTCCCAACTTAGCCCATGACAAGCTCTCACGGTCAACGGAGGAATAGACCTCCACCCGAGACACTCCGATCAGACTCAGTATCCCGGTACAACAAGACATTTCGACAGGGTAAAACTAAACCAGCAACACCGCCCGAATGTGCCGACAAATCCCGATAGGAGCTGCACATATCTCTTTCTCAGGGCACACTCAGATGAGACTAGCTACGAGTAAAACCAACCCTCAAGTTTCCCCGAGGTGGCCCCGCAGGCAGCTCAGTTCGGACCAACACTCAGAGGAGCACTGGCCCGGGGGGTTAGAATAAAGATGACCCTTGAGTCTGCAGAACCCAAGAGAAGGTGGTAGGTTGTTAGTGCAAATGGTAAAACCAATGTTGGGCATTGCTCGAGGAGCTTTACTTAAGGCGAACTGTCAAGGTGTTCCCATTATAGCCCAACCGCGTAAGGAACGCAAAATCCGGGAACATAACACCGATATGACGGAAACTAGGGTGGCAAGAGTGGAACAAAACACCAGGCATAAGGCCGAGCCTTCCACCCTTTACCAAGTATATAGATGCATTAATTAAATAAGATATATTGTGATATCCCAGCAAGTAAACATGTTCCAGCAAGGAACAACATCTCCATGTTCCAACAAGGAACAAACTTCAATCTTCACCTGCAACTAACAACGCTATAAGAGGGGCTGAGCAAAGCGGTAACATAGCCAATCAACGGTTTGCTAGGACATGGTGGGTTAGAGGTTTGACATGGCAATTTGGGAGGCTGACAAGCAAATGGTAGGCATCGTAGCATTGGCATAGCAAAAGAGCGAGCAAACTAGCATAGCAAAGATAGTAGTGATTTCGAGGGTATGATCATCTTGCCTGAAATCCCGGAACGAAGAAGAACGATTCCAAGAAGAAGACAAATGGTCGTAGACGAACGAATCCTCACAACTCCGGAACGAAACCGAAGCTAACAAGAGAAGCAAACCGGAAAGAAACAAACAGCATGGTAAACACACAAGCATAAACATGTCATGATGCACAAACAAGTATGATGCATGTCCGGTTTAATGAGGCATGGCATGGCAAAGTGCACAAACTATACTACAAATTAAGTGGAGCTCAATATGCAACGAGTTGCATATTGACGGAACACCACATCAATTATTTAGTTTGTCTCTCGGTTATGAACAAGACAAGATTAAATGTTGGTTAACATGGCAAGAGGTGAAGCATAATTAAACTACATATTTAGGCAAGTTTAAATGAGGCCGGAAACACAAACAACACTTCTGGAAAATCCCCATGTTATTTAGCAATTTAAAGCAAGCAACAATTTTAAACATTTTAATTGTTGTTATCATGATGCGGATGACATATGCAAGTTTTATGCAATTTTTATGAAAATGTTGACATAAGTATGTTATGAAGCATTTGGTCACCATGGCGGAACAAAAAGGGTGCCACGGCGGCGAAACGGAAATGGTGCCACGGCAACATTCCGATGATCCGACAACTCATCAAGATGTCGGTGCGAACGAAAGTGTGGATGTGCAGAACATGCAAAAGATGGTGAGGTGATCCCAGATACCGGGTTCCCACGTGTCGGTGGCATGGCAAAAGAGTGACAAATCGGACACGGTGCAAACACGGGCATCTCATACAACATGCATTCGTACATGGGCGGTCGTCTCGTCGTTATACCTTTGAAGCATGCATTTTCGGAGCGGTTCGGGTTCGGTACGATGTAGAGGAAGTAGTCGTTCACGGGTCGTCGTGGGAAGTAGTTGTTCACGTAGCGACGGTAGTCGTACACGAGTTGTAGTCGAACTTGACGGAGCCAACGTCCTCGAGGGTAGTCGTGGTACTTGGGGTCTTCGGACTTGCCGGTCTCAGTTCTTGCGACGGTAGTGGCACATGGCAACAGTAGTGGAAGTAGTTGTACACGTTCGTTTCGAAGAGGCACTTGACGAATCCAACGTCTTCGGGGCGACGGTAGTGGTTCACGGACGTCGTGGGAAGTAGTGGAAGTAGTTGTACACGGCGACGGTAGTTGTACACGTTCGTCTCGTAGATGTCCGGGGTCGTCATGAGGAACTTGACGTCCACGGGGTCTTCGAGGGTCGATGGTACTTGGCGTGGAGGTAACCATCGGGTTGCCGTTTGTTGGAAAACAAGCTGCACCAGGGAAGATCAAAGTAGCGGCGGCAGCAAGAGAGTTGGCCGAAAGGGACGGCTCAGGCAGGAGCTCCATAGCACAGCAATGGTGCCGACGGAGATGCAACAGGGGATGGGCGCGGAGGAGGCAAGAAGGTCAAAGGGCGCCGCAGGAGAGGAGGCGGAGCTCCTGCAGGGTGCAGCCATGGCGAGGGGGGGAGGGAGGTCGAGGCCGGTGGCGCTGCAGCATGACGGCACGGCGGCCGGACGTCACGGCGGACGAAGCAGGGAGGCAGAGGAGCGGGACTCCGGCAACGAGGAGCAGTGGCGGAGCTTCGGGCTCGGCCGGCAGCAAGGTCAAAGGGCGCCGCGGGAGGCAATGGTTGCGGGCGTCCTCCTCTACTCGAAGAAGAGGCCGAACTGGGCGGCAGCCATCCATGGTGATGTCGTGGGGCTCCTCGAGCAGGAAGAAGAAGCAGGGCGCGGTGGTGGACCTGGAGGTCGCCGTCGAGGCGGCTGGCCGCGCGAGAAGACGAGGCCGAGCGCTCCTGCTCGTGCCTCGGGAAGAGAGGGGGTGGCGGCTGTGCGGGTGGCGGGGCGGTGATGCAATAGGGCGGCAGCTCGGGAGAAGATGAGAGGGAGAGGATGAGGGGATCGGGCGCTGGGGCTCTCCTCTCCTGGCGGCGCTCGAACGGGAGACGAGGTAGAGATCAGGGGATGGGGATCGCTCAGGCTAGGGTTAGGAGGGACTGGTGGGGGCGGCTGGGCCTCTGCACTCTCTTTAGCAGAAAAAAATAGAGAGCATTTCAAAAGAATTAAAAGAAAAGGCCAAGAACAAGAATAAAATGGTGGGACATATTTGTAAGGCTTTACGGAATATTTCCAACCCAACAAAAATGGTTCCAACAAAATAGGAGAAGTTAAATCTAAAATTATTTAACTTGCACTGAAGGAGTTTGAATGGAGTCTAGACTTTAGGAGTAGCCAAAATGTTGAGATTTTTGGTGGAGCTCCGGAAGATGATGAAAGAATAAATCGCAAAGTTGGAGATCAAGAATTAAGACAACAAAGGCATTGGGATTTTACAAGTGTGTTATGGTGAATTCCAAAAATGGAATATTTACTATAGCTCTCTAAATATCGAGAGGATATGTTTTAAAGAGAATCACCATGTGAATTCCCTCGATTTAAATAGATCAAAAGATCTATGCAATTTATTTAGGTGAGTTTTAAAAAAATTAAATGACATGATGGCATGATGCAATGCAAATGATGCAACAAACAAAACAAATCACATGACGAAACTCGGAGTAGCTGGAAGTCTTCTCGAGCATCGGTCTCGGGGCGTTACAGAGGTTATTTGATATTAGCTCATTAGATGAATGGAGAACCCAGGCTTATGAAAATGCAAAGCTATTCAAAGAAAAAGTTAAAAGATGGCATGACAAAAGAATCCAAAAGTGTGAGTTCAAAGTTGGAGAATATGTTCTTTTGTACAACTCTCATTTTAGATTCTTTGCAGGAAATTCCTCTCCAAATGGGAAGAACCCTATGTCATCGAGGAGGTCTATCGATCCGGAGCTATCAAAATAAATAATGTCGAAGGTTGTCAATGGGCAATGAATAAAACATTCTATCTCAGGTATGCCCATTAATGTTGAAAGCAATATTATCCAAACTTTGACACCAGAGGAACACATAAAGGAAACCTTCTGGAACACTCCGGAATAATGAAAAAAGGGAGGTACGTGATACGGTAAGTAAACGGACTCTGAAAAATCTGCAAACATATTTTTTGTCAGTTTTGGAATATTTAGAAAATTAGGAAAATAAGAAACTTCCAGGAAAGTGACCCTGGTGGGCACGATACACCAGGGTGCGCCAGGAATGCCTGGCGCGCCCAGGTGGGTTGTGCCCACCTCGGTACTTTTCGAACTATGTTTTTCTTCCATTCTGCTTGTTCCCCAAGATAAAAAAAAACTATATATACCTCCCGAACCTGTTAACCTCCATATCACGGAGAAATCTCTTGTTTTGTTTTCTTGCTGTTTTCTGTCAGATCTGTTGAGCCAGGCAGCATGTCTTCTTCTTCCTCTGACCATATTGAAGAGGATGCTTGGTTGATGAAGATCGAGCTGAAGAGAGAAGACCCCATTGGAGCAGATAAGGAGGACAAGAGCAAGGAGGCCACCGGAGATCAAGTCCCGATGGACGAGCAAGTCCTGCCCGCCTAGGAGGAAGAGGAAGATATCCTTAAACCCTACTATGCTCATATTACCCCCACTGAGATTGCAGCCTTCAGGATCTTCGAAACAGTTCGTATACAAAATAAGTATCTCACTCGTGAAAATATTCTGCATATGGAGCACATCGCTTCCCTATGGAGAGTCATCCGAAGGTTGGAGAGTCTCTTGGTCCTTAAAGACCGGATTGCTTCTACTTCATCACTACCACCTCCTTCTTCACCACCAAAAGAAAACTGAGTATTGGGTATGGGCACTCCCCTTGGCTTTCGCCAAGCTTGGGGGAGGTGCCCCGGTATCATCTCAACTATCTTTTGCCTTTACATTCTTAGTTCGATCCAGGGTTATCTTTAGCTTTTAGATGAATAAAAGTTTAGTTCGATCCTTTCTTTTTGTGAGTTTGCTTAGTGATCAATCCTTGTAATCGTGTGCGAGATATATAATAAAGTTTAGTTTGAGTTTTGCCTTCTTTACTCTCTTGTTTCAATAAAAAGAAAGGAAATAAAAGAAAAGGATCATATGCTAATCTTATGGTAAGTGATGACATTACACAAGGAAAAGTATAAGTAAAGAATTTTATTGTAGATTGACAAACATAGCATTGGTCAATGATGCAACTCATGAAAGAATTAATAAGGGAAGAGAAGATTCACATATAAATACACTATCATGGAAATCTTTTATGATTGTGAGCACCCATCAAAATATTATATGCCAAAATTGTTGATGTTGGACAAGGAAGACAACTTAATGATTTATGTTTGTTCATATTCATATAGAAGTTATATTGTCATAGATCCTTCAACATGTGGTGCTTGCCCCTATCTTTGCTAGCCAAAAACTCCGCACTAAGTAGAGATACTACTTGTGCATCCAAAATCCTTAAACCCTATCTTGTTTGAGAGTCCACCATACCTACCTATGGATTGAGTAAGATCTTTCAAGTAAGTTGTCATTAGTGCAAAAAGGGCAATAAAAATTGCTTCTAAAACTGTGAGATCATTTAATGTGAGGGAAAATTGAGCATTGTACGCACTTGTGATGGTGAAGAATAAAAGCGACAGACTCAATAATAAAGGTTGCCATCACAAGGGGTAATATAACGTGAAGTTCTCTCGCACTAAGGGGTTGAGCATACAAACAAAAAGTGCATGGCAACCTCTGCTTCCCTCTACAAAGGGCCTATCTTTTACTTTCATGTATTTACTTTTATGCAAGAGTCAAAGTTTTTCTCTCTATTCCTTTTATTTTTCTCCTTTGGCAAGCATCATGTGGTGAGGAAATATCTAGGCGCATACATCCAGTTGAATATGGGTAGCATGAGTTGTCATTGTTGACATCACCCTGGAGGTGAGTGCGTTCGGAGGTGAAACTGTAAGCCCCTATCTTTCCATGTGTCTGGTTGAAATGTTTTGCTCATGTGTACTCGGTGAGTGTTAGGAATTATAGAAGACTAAATGATGGTTGAGTATGTGGACTTGCCTAAAGGCTCCGATATGTGACCCTTCCTAAAAATATGATGAATTGTAGTTGCAAAGTTGACAGAGAACATAGTTTGTTGGTTTCCAATAGAGTTTATGCTTTATACTTTGATGTTGTGATGAATTGTCACTTGTTCATGAGAAGTCTATGATAAAAGTTCTATGATAAAAGTATTATGTTAAAGTTTGTTGTTATTATAATAAGTCACATGATGTTGCTATGTCCATATTTTTTTTCTCGACACCTCTCTCTCTAAGCATGTGGACATGTTTTTCGATTTTGGTTTTCACTTGAGGACAAGCAAGGTCTAAGCTTGGGGGAGTTGATACGTCCATTTTGCATCATGTTTTCCTACTATTATTTATGTTGTTTTATTGTATAATAATGATTTTTGGAGTATTTCTAATGCCTTTCCTCTGATAATATGCAAGGTATGCATAAAGGGGGAGAATTCTGGCAGCTGGAAATCTGGACCTGAAAAAGCTACGTCAAGCTACCTATTCTACACAACTCCAAATGAGCTGAAACTTACCGAGGATTTTTTTATGGAATATTGATGTTTTAGGTCTCCAGCATTGGTGTCAAACGTCTTTGATTTCCGGCTGGAGACCTTTCCCTGCAAGAGAAGTTAATTCTTCTTAACCACCCACATCTTCAAGGGTGGCTTAGAAGCAATGAATCTAAGTGTAGCATTTGAGAACTTTGGCTTGGGAGCCCTAGCAAATAGCTTCGCAGGAGGAGAATAATACTCATATGAATATGCAGAAAAGTTCTTAGTTTTGTGAACATAGTGGTTAGAGGAAACACGCTCATAATCATGAGTCTCATGATGGTTTTCCTGCAAAACATTTGTGTTAGGGTGACCATGAGTGGTCCTTTGTCTGTATGAAGCCTTTGGGCCGTATCTTGCCTTTGGTCTCGGGTTTGTCTTCTTCCCACATGGTGTCATGACGACATTCATCGGAAGCTTCTCAAGACAACTTTTGGGCACCCAGATCTTCTTGAAGGGTGGCACGTTCCTATAGTTAGTACCAATATACCTGGCAAACACTTCACCATTCTGATTCTTAAACAGTTTATAATTGGCATCAAAGGATTCATCGATGATAATGGGGTTACCACAAGTGAAGCCACATTAAGTGGATAGGTCCACTGAAGGATCCTTAGCAGCAACCCAGGTAGCTTTGGGGTACTGCTCAGGCGTCCAGTAAGAACCATCAACGTTCATTTTCCTCTCGAACCCAACACCATCTTTCCCAAGGTTTCGGTTTAGAATCTGTTTCTTGGGGACATCGCACAAAGTCTGATGCCCTTTGAGGCTTTTGTACATGCCTGTTTCAAGAAATGTCTTCAATCTAGCATTCTCATCAGCAATAGTAGTGGCATCCTCAGTAGAAGATATTATAACATCAAAGTAGTAGAACATTGATATGTCTCCAACGTATCTATAATTTTGTATTGTTCCATGCTATTATGTTATCAATCTTGGATGTTTTACAATCATTTTATAGTCATTTTATATCATTTTTGGTACTAAACTATTGACATAGTACCCAGTGCCAGTTGTTGTTTTCTGCATGTTTTTTACATCGCAGGAAATCAATATCAAACGGAGTCCAAATGCAACGCAACTCTTGGAGGAATTTTTTTGGCCAGAAGAAAGCCAATGGGCCAAGGGAGCACCTGAGGGGCTGCTCGAGGTGAGCAGCACCCACCAGGGCGCGCCAGATGGCCCAGGCGCGCCCTGGGGGGTTGTGCCCACCTCGGGTGCCCCTCGAACTACCTCTTTGCTCTATAAATACCCAAATATTCCAGAAACCCTAGGGGAGGCGAAGAAATATTGATCCAGGCGCCGCAGAGTCCAGAACCACCAAGATCCAGTCTAGACACCGTCATGGAGGGGTTCACCAGTTCCATTGGTGCCTCTCCTATGATGCGTGAGTAGTTCTTTGTAGACCTACATGTCCGTAGTTAGTAGATAGATGGCTTCCTCTCTCTCTCTCTTGTTTATCATTACAATGGTCTCTTGGTGATCCATATAATGTAAGTCTTTTGGCGGTGTCACTCCAAAAAAAAGACACATCCATGACATTTTGGGTGGAACGAAATTTTTTTCTATCATACTTATGACACTTCTATGACGATAATTGTGACAAAACCCGGTATCATCATAGATGTGGTGGGCTCCTACTTCTATGATAAAAATCATGACAGAAAATGGGCTTTTCGTCCTGGGCGGGCTGGAGACGCAGCTGCATGACATTCTTTGGGCCATCCATGACGGAAAAAACCGTGGTAGAAGCGAGGGCGAGGAAAATTTCGGGGAGTTCCCGGTTACGATGGGTGGTCGGGGGCCGAGCGATGCGCGTTTCTCTCGTACACATACGTGCGTGTGTGCGAGGCATTGGCTCTAACTGAACCCGAGCAAGGCGTTGGGCTCTAACTGAACCTGCAAGCGTTACTGAACCCGAGCGATCGATCGATGGCTGTTAACTGAACCCGATCGAGCGATTCCTTCGCTACTGCTGCTAATTGAAGCCGATCGATGCTGCCTCTGGATGAACAGTGAGCGTTGCCGGGGGGAGGGTTTGGATGAACAGTGAGTGGTGGGGGTGGATGAACAGGACCCCGTGGCGTTGCCTCTAGATGAACAGGAGCCCGACCGATCGAGTTGGTTGGGGCTGGATGAACAGGACCCCGTGGAGGGCTGGATGAACAGGATGACCTCGTGGAGGGCTGGATGAACAATAGACGATGGAGGGGTGCCCGTGGAGGGGTGGTTGAACAGTAGCCGGTGGAGTAGCGCACGGTGGAGGCTGAATGAATAGGAGCCCGTGGAGGCTGGAGGAGGTCGATGGTAGCCCGTGGAGGCTGGAGGAGGTCGACGGTGGAGATGAACAGTATCCCATGGAGTCCCGTTTTGCGGTACGCCACACCCCTCCCGATGAACAGGACCCCCGTTTCGACCGTAGCGCTCTAACACAAGTCCGTTTCGTCCTTTTTGCGGTATGCCACACCCCTCCCGATCAACAGGACCCCCGTTTCGACTGTAGGAGGTTTGTTTCCTCCGTTTTGCGGTACACCAGACCCCTCCCGATGAACAGGATCCCATTTCGAATGTGGCCGGTCGAACACAAGGCCGTGTCCTCCATTCTGTGGTACGCCAGGCCTCGTTTCCATCACCTGTTCCGTCCAAGCCCTCCCAATGAACACGATGACGCATTCCGTTCCGACCCAGCTGGTTGGCTCCCCATGAACACAACGACGACGTTGTTTCTCCGTTCCGACCCAGCCATGTACACGAGCCCTGGCCGTACGTATGCGCGAGTAGGCATTTGAGACCCCGCCCGTATGTAACACATATGTGGCCGTATTTTCTATCTTGCACACTGGCCGCTGTACGTACGTGTACATGCTACGTGCGCGCCTCTACTACGAACCGTGCGCGCCTCTACTACGACACATGCGCGCCTCTACATCTACCAGTATATATGTACGTACACGTTCGCGACCAGAATGACAACACTACGTACACTTCGACCAGGTGGGTCCCGACTGTTAGGCACTTCCTTGCGTGCGAAGATGTAGCTGGTGGGTCCCAGTGCTACCTCTTGAGCACTGGTTGGATTTCCCCGAAGAGGAGAGGATGATGCAGCAAAGTAGTGTAAGTATTTCCCTCAGTTTTTGAGAACCAAGGTATCAATCCAGTAGGAGACCACGCACAAGTCCCTCGTACCTACACAAAACGATAGCAACTCGCAACCAACGCGATTAGGGGTTGTCAATCCCTTCACGGTCACTTACGATAGTGAGATATGATAGAGATGATAAATAATATTTTTGGTATTTTTGATAGATGGATGCAAAGTAAAAAGTAAAAGGCAAAGTAAAACAAAGCAAGTAAATAAAGTGATAGAGATTGATATGATGAGAATAGACCCAGGGGCCATAGGTTTCACTAGTGGCTTCTCTCAAGAGCATAGATATTCTATAGTGGGTGAACAAATTACTGTTGAGCAATTGACAGAATTGAGCATAGTTATGAGTATATCTAGGCAATGATCATGTATATAGCCATCATGTCCAAAACAAGTAGATCGAAACGATTCTGCATCTACTACTATTACTCCACTCATCGACCGCTATCCAGCATGCATCTAGAGTATTGAGTTAAAAACAGAGTAACGCCTTAAGCAAGATGACATGATGTAGAGGAATAAATTCATGCAATATGATAAATACCCCATCTAGTTATCCTCGATGGCAACAATACAATACGTGCCTTGCAACTCTTTCTGTCACTGAGTAAGGACACCGCAAGATTGAACCCAAAGCCAAGCACTTCTCCCATTGCAAGAACTACCAATCTCGTTGGCCAAACCAAATGGATAATTCGAAGAGACTTGCAAAGATAACTCAATCATACATAAAAGAATTCAGAGAAGATTCAAATATTATTCATAGATAAGCTGGATCATAAACCCACAATTCATCGGTCTCAACAAACACACCGCAAAAAGAAGATTACATCGAATAGATCTCCACGAGAGAGGGGGAGAACATTGTATTGAGATCCAAAAAGAGAGAAGAAGCCATCTAGCTACTAGCTATGGACCCGAAGGTCTGAAGTAAACTACTCACACTTCATCGGAGGGGCTATGGTGATGATGTAGAAGCCCTCCATGGTGGATGCCCCCTCCGGCGGAACTCCGGAATAGGCCCCAATATGGGATCTCGTGGATACAGAAGGTTGCGGCGGTGGAATTAGGTTTTTGGCTCCTTCTCTGATCGTACGGGGATGCATAGGTATATATAGGAGGAAGGAGCACGTCAGTGGAGCTCCGAGGGGCCCATGAGGCAGGGGGGCGCGCCCAGGAGGGCGCGCCCTCCACCCTCGTGACCTCCCCGGAAGCTTCTTGGAGTAGGGTCCAAGTCTCCTGGATCACGTTCGGTGAGAAGATCACGTTCCCGAAGGTTTCATTCCGTTTGGACTCCGTTTGATATTCTGTTTCCTCGAAACACTAAAATAGGCAAAAAAAACAGCAATTCTAGGCTGGGCCTCCGGATAATAGGTTAGTCCCAATAATAATATAAAAGTGGAAATAAAGCCCAATATAGTCCAAAATAGTAGATAAAGTAGCATGGAGCAATCAAAAATTATAGATATGTTGGAGACGTATCAGGCATCTCCAAGCTTAATTCCTACTCGTCCTCGAGTAGGTAAATGATAAAAAGAGAATTTTTGATGCCGAGTGATACTTTGGCATAATTTCAATGTAAATCTTCTTAATCATGGCATGAATATTCAGATCCGAAAGATTCAAGACAAAAGTTCATATTGACATAAAAATGGTAATACTTCAAGCATATTAATCAAGCAATTATGTCATCTCAAAATAACATGGCCAAAGAAAGTTCATCCCTACAAAATCATATGGTTAGGCTATGCTTCATTTTTGTCACACAAAGATGTTCCCAACTTCTATACCCCCGATGACAAGCCAAGCAATTGTTTCATACTCAAATAATCTCAAACTTTTTCAACCTTTACGCAATACATGAGCGCGAGCCATGGATATAGCACTATGGGTGGAATAGAATATGATGATGGGGATTGTGTGGAGAAGACAAAAAAGGGAGAAAGTCTCACATTGACGAGGCTAATCAACGGGCTATGGAGATGCCCATCAATTGATGTCAACATGAGGAGTAGGGATTGCCATGCAACTGATGCACTAGAGCTATAAGTATATGAAAGCTCTACAAAAGAAACTAAGTGGGTGTGCATCCAACTTGCTTGCTCACAAAGACCTAGGGCATTTTGAGGAAGCCCATCATTGGAATATACAAGCCAAGTTCTATAATGAAAAATTGCCACTAGTATATGAAAGTGACAAAATGAGAGACTCTCTATCATGAAGATCTTGGTGCTACTTTGAAGCACAAGTGTGGTAAAAGGATAGTAGCATTGTCCCTTCTCTCTTTTTCTCTCATTTTTTTCTTTTTTTCTTTTTTGGGCCTTTCTCTTTTTTTGGCCTTGCTTTTTTTCTTTTCTCTCTTTTTTTAATTTTTATTTTTATTTTTCGTCTGGAGTCTCATCCCGACTTATGGGGGAATCATAGTCTCCATCATCCTTTCCTCACTTGGGACAATGCTCTAATAATGATGATCATCACACTTTTATTTTTCTTACAACTCAACAATTACAACTCGAAACTTAGAACAAAATATGACTCTATATGAATGCCTCCGGCGGTGTACCGGGATGGTGCAATGAATCAAGAGTGACAAGTATGGAAAATAATGCATGGCGGCTTTGCCAAAAATACGATGTCAACTACATGATCATGCAATGGCAATATGACAAAAGTAATGTATGTCATAATAATGATGATGGAAGTTGCATGGCAATATATCTCGAAATGGCTATGGAAATGCCATGATAGGTAGGTATGGTGGCTGTTTAGAGGAGGATATAAGGAGTTTTATGTGTGATAGAGCATATCGTATCACGGGGTTTGGACGCACCGGCGAAGTTTGCACCAACTCTCAAGGTGAGAAAGGGCAATGCACGGTACCGAAGAGGCTAGCAAAGGTGGAAAGGTGAGAGTGCGCATAATCCATGGACTCAACATTAGTCAAAAGAACTCATATACTTATTGCGAAAATTTAGAAGCCATCAAAAATCAAGTACTACACGCATGCTCCTAGGGGGATAGATTGGTAGGAAAAGACCATCGCTCGTCCCCGACCGCCACTCATAAGGATGCACAAGCCAGGTACACTTCATGTTTCAAATTTGTTACACAACTTTAACCATACGTGCATGCTATGGGACTTGCTAACTTCAACACAAGTATTTCTCAAATTCACAACTACTCAACTAGCACGACTTTGATATTATCACCTCCATATCTCAAAACAATTATCAAGCATCAAACTTAATTTAATTCACTCAAAAAGAAAGTTTCACATATCTTGAACACTAAGTATATTAACATTAAGCAAATTACCATGCTATTAACGACTCTCAAAATAATCTAAGTGAAGCATGAGAGATCAAAAGTTTCTTTAAAACAAATCCACCACCGTGCTCTAAAGGATATAAGTGAAGCATAGAGCAAAAACTATCAATCTCAAAAGATATAAGTGAAGCACATAGAGTATTCTAACAAATTCCAAGTCACGTATGTCTCTCTCAAAAGATGTGTATAGCAAGGATGACTGTGGTAAACTAACAAGCAAATACACAAATAATACAAGACGCTCCAAGCAAAACACATATCATGTGATGAATAAAAATATAGCTCCAAGTAAATTACCGATGGAAGTGGACGAAAGAGGGGATGCCTTCCGGGGCATCCCCAAGCTTTGAATTTTTGTTGTCCTTGTATTATCTTGGGGGTGCCATGGGCATCCCCAACCTTAGGCTCTTGCCACTCCTTGTTCCATAATCCATCAAAAGAATTCACACAAAACTTGAAAACTTCACAACACAAAACTCAACAGAAATCTCGTGAGCTCCGTTAGAGAAAGAAAACAAAAGACTACTTCAAGTTACTGTAATGAACTCATTCTTTATTTATACTGGTGTTAAACCTACTGTATTCCAACTTCTCTATGGTTTATAAACTAATTTACTAGCCATAGATTCATCAAAATAAGCAAACAACACACGAAAAACAGAATCTGTCAAAAACAGAACAGTCTGTAGTAATCTGTAACTAACGCAAACTTCTGGAACTCTAAAAATTCTACGAAAATAGTAAGTCCTGGAAAATTTGTTTATTGATCATCAGCAAAAAGAATCAACGCAAAATCACTCTCCAGTAAAACATGGCAGCTAATCTCGTGAGCGCTAAAGTTTCTGTTTTTCAGCAGAATCAAATCAACTATCATCGTAGGTTATCCTATAGGTCCTACTTGGCACAAACACTAATTAAAACATAAAACCACATCCAAACAGAATGTAGATGGATTATTTATTCCTAAACATAATCAAAAACAAAAACACAAAATAAAATTGAGTTGCCTCCCAACAAGTGCTATCGTTTAACGCCTCTAGCTAGGCATTGAGAATTTTAATGATGCTCACAAGAAAGACAAGAATTGAAGCGCAAAGAGAGCATCATGAAAAACGTGACAAACATATCTAAGTCTAACATACTTCCTATGCATAGGCATATTATAGGCAAATAAATTTGCAAGGCAAACAAAAACTAGTATATGCAGGGAAGAACAAAGAGATGATAGCAATCTCAACATGAAGAGAGGTAATTTAGTAACATGAAAATTTCTACAACCATATTTTCCTCTCTCATAATAATTATATGTAGGATAATAAGCAAATTCAACAAAATAGCTATCACATAACATATTCTCAACACGATCCAGATGCATGTAGAGTTGACACTCTTCCAAAATAGTGGGATTAACATTAACTAAAGTCATGACCTCTCCAAACCCACTTTTATCAAAAATACCATAAGATTGAACATTCTCCAAATATGTGGGATCTAAGGTTGACACTCTTCCAAACCCACTTTCAATATTATTGCAAACAATATTATCAATCTCATATTCATCTTGGGGATTAAATAAATTTTCAAGATCATAAGAAAAATCACCCCAATCATGATCATTGCCACAAATAGTGGACACAACAAAACTAGCATCCCCAAGCTTAGGGTTTTGCATATTATTAGCATAATTGACATCAAGAGGATTTATAGTAAAATCATTGCAATCATGCTTTTTATCGAAGGAACTATCAAGTATGGGTGCAATAGCAACGATCTCATGTTTAACATAAGGAACTATAGCAAATTCATCTTCATAAATATTGGCATCATGGCCACAAGGATAGCAAGCATCATGTTCATCAAGGGATATTTCAATCAAATCATCGGAATCATCATTATCTATAGATTCATGCATATCATTATTTTCTTCCAAAGCAACGGTCATTCTTTCAATAAACTCTTGGACGTAGACATTATGAGCAAGGTATTCATTGCAATATTTAAGTATGACGGAATTTTCAGATTTGTTGAGAGTAAAATCATACTTTTCAATCAAAAATGCAACTTCATGAGCACCCTTAAAAACGACAAATTCTTCAATTTGTTTGATATCATAGTAACTATAAACACCCTTTGCATAAGAAGATAAGATTTCATTATTATTGAACTCACATAGGTAGGGAAGGTGTTTTTTAGGGTTCTTAGAGCAACAAGTAATATCACACATTTCACAAAGATTCAAAGCATAGCATAGCAACCTATTTAGATGATACCGTATGAGTCTCCCCTTTTCAGACAAACGATAACGCACAAAATAAAAATGCTCATCTAAAGATTTCCCATCAACTAGGCTAGTTGGGGTTTCAGAACGAGCACATAAGTATCAAAGATGATCCAAGTAGAACACTTTAAGTGGATCCATATCAATAGATTTTCAGCAAGCGAAGATGCAAGCATATAGAAGGCACAAGGAAACACAAACAAAGGCAAACGGGAAATAGATGAGGAGATTGGGAAAGAGAGGGCGAACAAAACGGCAAGGGTGAAGTGGGGGAGAGGAAAACGAGAGGCAAATGGCAAATAATGTAATGCGAGAGATAGGGATTGTGATGGGTACTTGCTATGTTGACTTTTGCGTAAGCCTCCCCGGCAACGGCGCCAGAAATTCTTCTTGCTACCTCTTGAGCACTGCGTTGGATTTCCCCGAAGAGGACAGGATGATGCAGCAAAGTAGCGTAAGTATTTCCCTTAGTTTTTGAGAACCAAGGTATCAATCCAGTAGGAGACCACGCACAAGTCCCTCGTACCTACACAATACGATAGCAACTCGCAACCAACGCGATTAGGGGTTGTCAATCCCTTCACAGTCACTTACGATAGTGAGATATGATAGAGATGATAAATAATATTTTTGGTATTTTTGATAGATAGATGCAAAGTAAAAAGTAAAAGGCAAAGTAAAACAAAGCAAGTAAATAAAGTGATAGAGATTGATATGATGAGAATAGACCCGGGGGCCATAGGTTTCACTAGTGGCTTCTCTCAAGAGCATAGATATTCTACAGTGGGTGAACAAATTACTATTGAACAACTGACAGAATTGAGCATAGTTATGAGTATATCTAGGCAATGATCATGTATATAGGCATCACGTCCAAAACAAGTAGATCGAAATGATTCTGCATCTACTACTATTACTCCACTCATCGACCTCTATCCAGCATGCATCTAGAGTATTAAGTTAAAAACAGAGTAACGCCTTAAGCAAGATGACATGATGTAGAGGAATAAATTCATGCAATATGATAAATACCCCATCTTGTTATCCTCGATGGCAACAATACAATACGTGCCTTGCAACTCTTTCTGTCACTGAGTAAGGACACCGCAAGATTGAACCCAAAGCCAAGCACTTCTCCCATTGCAAGAACTACCAATCTCGTTGGCCAAACCAAATGGATAATCCGAAGAGACTTGCAAAGATAACTCAATCATACATAAAAGAATTCAGAGAAGATTCAAATATTATTCATAGATAAGCTGGATCATAAACCCACAATTCATCGGTCTCAACAAACACACCGCAAAAAGAAGATTACATCGAATAGATCTCCACGAGAGAGGCGGAGAACATTGTATTGAGATCCAAAAATAGAGAAGAAGCCATCTAGCTACTAGCTATGGACCCGAAGGTCTAAAGTAAACTACTCACACTTCATCGGAGGGGCTATGGTGATGATGTAGAAGCCCTCCGTGGTGGATGCCCCCTCCGGCGGAACTCCGGAACAGGCCCCAAGATGGGATCTCGTGGATACAGAAGGTTGCGGCGGTGGAATTAGGTTTTTGGCTCCTTCTCTGATCGTGCGGGGATACGTAGGTATATATAGGAGGAAGGAGTACGTCGGTGGAGCTCCAAGGGGCCCACGAGGCAGGGGGCGCGCCCTCCACCCTCGTGACCTCCCCGGAAGCTTCTTGGAGTAGGGTCCAAGTCTCCTGGATCACGTTCGGTGAGAAGATCACGTTCCTGAAGGTTTCATTCCGTTTGGACTCCATTTGATATTCTGTTTCCTCGAAACACTGAAATAGGCAAAAAAACAGCAATTCTGGGCTGGGCCTCCGGTTAATAGGTTAGTCCCAAAAATAATATAGAAGTGGAAAATAAAGCCCAATATAGTCCAAAACAGTAGATAAAGTAGCATGGAGCAATCAAAAATTATAGATACGTTGGAGACGTATCACCCAGCAGTCAGGGGGAAACATTTTTTTTGCAAAATACGGTGGCTCGTCCGGTGGGTCTCCGCTATCGAGTGTAGGAATAATTATTTTGTGCGTAATAAGGAGACACTTCCTTGTTGCGGCAGTGGACCCAGCTGTCAGCCTCTCCATGTATAGTCCCTGTCCGATGAAAGTCGTTCCTTGACCACGTTGACCACACCGCGCCGAGAGCACCAGGGCGGTGGACGACGGTGAGGCCTAGGAAGGGGACGACGCGGATCCGGGGAAGACGTAGCAGTAGATGCCCATGAGAAGAGGAGTACGAGGGTTCACTGGTTCGGCTGCAGTGTGAGGCTGCCGTCGCCGCAGAATAACAAGGGGTATGGGTGAGTAGAGGGATGGCCTGGTCAGCGGTGGAAGTAGTAGGGGGCGGTGAGGCCTCCGCAGCATCACAGCCGGCCACGGGAGGCAGGAGCACGCGGCACAACCGGCGCTGGATTGGGCAGCTGGAGCAAGAAGACCAGAGGTTGAAGAAGCACTACGGCCGTTGGATGAACATCATATGGTAACAGGAGCTAGAATCGTTCATATTGACTAAGTTGACAAAGCCCTCCGTCCCCGTCAACTTGGTAGGCCCACAAGTCAGCCTCCCACTATGCTGGGTTCCAGCTGGCAGGGGGAGTATTCATTTTTTTTGTGCGTAATAAGGAGGCACTTCCTTGCATGCGAAGATAGCTGGTGGGTCCGACCTGTCAGCGGGGGGCACGTTTTTTTTGCGAAATACAGAGGCCCTTCCGGTGGGTCCCAGATGTCAGGTGGAGGAATCATTATTTTGCGCGTAATAAGGAGGCATTTCCTTGTGTGCGGCCATGGACCCAGCTGTCACCCTCTCCACACACAGTCTACTGCCGATGGTGTCGTTCGTTGACCATGTTGACCACGCCGCACCGAGCGCATCCAAGGTGCTGGACGACGGCGAGGCCCTGGACAGCAACAAGCCGGAGATGGGCAGACACGGGAGTAGAGTCGTAGACGGAGAGGTGTACGAGGGTTATCTGGTTCTAGTGCGATGTGGTTCGGCAGTCGGTGGAGAAGAACAGGAGGTGTGGAGGGGTGGAGGGATGGCCTGGCCAACGGTGGAGTAGCACTTCATAGCGAAGCGTGCTAAGCAGAGCTGCTAGCAGCAGGAGGCGGGAGGTGATCCCGGCGGCGCTGGAGGAAGAAGACGAGAGATTGAAGATGGATGCCGGTCGCTGGATGTAAATCCAACAGCTAACATGTCAGAATCATTTGTTGACTAAATTGACAACGACTTGCATTGGCTTCGACCTATTGGCCCACATTTCAGCCTCAAAAAATGTGGCACATATTCAACCCAGTTTTTTAGAATTTACAATCTTTTTTTTGCGCGGTAGAATTTACAGTCAATTTGATCTTTTTTTGAATTACAGCCATTAGCTGGGCTGGGTGAACAAATAATGTAGCGTCCATGCGGCCCATTTATTTTATTTCCTAAAAAATTACAGGCCATTTGCACTTTCTCAAAATACACGATTTTGCTTGGCTGATTCTAATTATAATGTTGGGTTGGGCCAGCAATGTTCTCAAAAAATAAAAAGGGGCTGAGCATTTTGTTATAAATATATTTTAATAATAAGTGATATTATTACATTCGTCCTTAAATCTTGCCAAGCTTTTGTACACAATCACTAGGATTTTCGTGCCAAAACAATCCAGAATTTTATTGTTAAGAAATTATTTTTATAAGTTAATAAGATATGGGATATTGTTTTCTTACATATGTAAGTATCTGTTAAATATATGATGACAAATAAATAATATATAATAACATATAAAATAATTTAAATGTATATAATATAGTTAGAAGGGAAACATAAGTTGGACCTGGCGTTCCTTTTCTTATATAGAAAAATAGAACAGACCTCTACATTTTCTTCAAAAAATACATAAATTGGGCTGCCGATATTCAGGAAAAAAAAAACCTTGGATGGAAGGACCATAGGCCGGTCGATACATGACAGCCGTCAAGAAAATACAAACAGGCCTATGGACCTCCCATCCGAGGTCGTGGGCTGCGCATCTTAAAAATGAAAGCCTAGACGGGACAGCCCAAAACCCAGCTGATACTTGTTGCCCAAGTGATAATAAATGATACCTGCCAGCGCCCCGGCTTTGTTATGAATTTATCTCCTATAGTAACTACATGGAAGCACCTAAAAATAATGTACATATGTTGACAAACCCGTGGGCCCCAATGTCAGTATAGCATTAGGAGGAAGTATTTTTCGATGAGGCACTTGCTTGCGTACGGACATAGACCAGGTGAGTTTCCGACTGTCCGCCTCTCCACGTACAGTCCTCTCCAGATTCCTCTCATTTGTTCAGCATGTTCACAATGGCAGACAGCGGCGTCGCGGCGAGCGCACAAAGGCGCAGGAGGGGATCCAACCACCTGAGGAAGTGCCTTATTATTAACGAAACTACTGAACTAGCCTAGTGGCCAAGTGACACTACCCGACAGCTGTTCCGCCCGGGTTTGATTCCACCTGTGCAGGGAAAACTTCCAACATGATGTTAACCCTATTTGAAAAGGCCGTGTTAATATAAATGCTCTACCTCTGAAAGTTGCAGTTTCTTATTTGAAACTGAACTTGCAGTTTCTTATCTGAAACTGAAACTTCCAGTTTCTTCTCTGAGAATCACATTGTCTGCACTTTTATACTCCTATGAAACTACATTTTTTAAGTGCTAAAAATGGATCTCTAGAATTCATAAAATACTTCATATGCTCAATACTGCAAATCTGAAATTCAAAAGACATTCATATCTGAAAGTACTCCCAAAATACACAACACAATTCACAACCTGCAAATACTGACAACCCTAAGCTCCTCCTGACAATTCACAACCTGCCCGACTATTGGGCTGGGGGGGCAGTCCCCTCCTATTCCTCGGCGGCAGACAGCCGCCCCGTGAGACGATGTGAACGGCGAGGGAGAGGATGGCGGGGAAGCGTCATCGGGCCAACTGCTTTTCTCCTCTTGCAGTTGGGTTCGGTCGACGAAGACTCCATCGGCTCGCTCTGGCAGGATACCCTCACAAACGGCACCCTGTAGATGCTCGATCCTTCCATCTCTGGTGGATGCTCCATCTGGGATCGATACTCCCATCATCGCTCCCTCACAATCGGATTCGGTGAATCTGTTTTCTCCATGGCCCAGAGGAACAGCTCTATGTACTCCCGCGACTCCCCCCCAGAGTATCGCCGCCTTTTCACTCTGTTGCAGATATTTGGCCATGGATGTCGCCATCGCCACTAGTTGGTCCTTGTTGTCAAACCAAGACTATATCTCCAACATCCTAGCTAGCTTCACAGGGTCGCCGTCTGCGATCCTCATGTATCGGTTGTACTCCTCCATCGATCTACTTCTCCACAGCACCTTCACTCGCCGGCGGTGTTTTTTGAATGGAAGAGGAGAGGAGCAGCACTGGTTTTAGATTAGAATGGGAGAGGAGCGACGCTGGTTTTGGACTAGAGCAGGAGAGGTGGGGTGGTGGTTTTCAAATGGAAGAGGAGAGGAGCGGCGCTGGATTTAGATTGGAACAGGAGAGGAGCGGCGGTGGTTTAAGAGGAGAAGAGCGGAAGAGCGGCGCTGGTCTTGGAAGTATTTTTTGTTGTTTTGCGTATTTTGGGTCAAAGTTTGACTACGTACTGTATTCGACAAGCAAAATGTGAATGCATGTCACCAAAAATTGTATCATTTGGTTCGTATTTGAATGTACTTTCAAATTATATTATTTTTGCAACATATAACATATATTTTATGTGCGAAAATCATGGTCAATTATGACCCAGAATAAAAGGGAGACTAGTTAATGTGGGGTCGCTTTCTTAATTGAAGGGTAAACTGATTTTGATTTTGATCCAGTCACAGCGCGTCGGCCCTCTTGTCCAATCCTAAATCACTGCCGCACGCTCCTCTCCCTCTTCTCCATTGCAAAACCACCTCCTCTCCTCTCCATCATCTCCATTCCAAAACCACCGTCTCGCCTCTCCCTCTTCTTTATTGCAAGACAACCGTCTCTCCTCCCATCTTCCAAAGCTAGCACCGGACCACTCAGAAGGACATCTATGGAGAGGATGCAGCAGCGAATCAGGCAGATCGCCGGTGGCGACCAGGCAAAGTTAGCCAGGTTGAAGGAGATCCTTACTTTGTTTTACAATGAGTGGGTGATTTCGAGGACGGTGCGGGCCATGTGGCAATGTATGTGAAAGAGCGAGACGGCGGCGATGAGGGCGGCGATGTACATGTACTCCTTGGCGGCATTCACGCCGTAGTCCTCTGAGTTCATCGAGTATCTCCTCTGGGTGATGGAGCAGACAGATTTGCCCAAGGCATCAGTCAGGCGATGGTGGGGGGCATACAGGTCGAAGGTCGAGCACCCAGAGGATAACGAATCGATCGAGTATGGTGTGCCATTCGTGAGGGTGCAGAGCCAGCCAGAGCCACATGAGTATTCGTTCTCCCACCGCAAGAGGAGGACGGATGGCACTACGTCGCTTCCCTGCCGTTCTCCATGGTTCCCTTGACGCTCGCCTCGTTTCAACAACGGTGGTAGGGTTTAAGGTAAGCTTCGCACTAACCTAATCTTCCACCTGCTCATGCTTACAATCAGTGTGACAGCTAATGAAAATCATGCTTACAATCAGTCTTCGAGGACAATGCCAATCACCCTAAAATAGCTCTGGACCTTTGGGTCAAAGTTGTTACACAGTGTACAAATAATGAAAAATAGATTGGTGCTTCTTTCAGAAAAGAGTACTCCCTAGAAAACTGCCAATATAAGCTACTAGTATTTGGTTAGAGGATTTGCTGCCGAGAAAGATCCGTCCATAGAGAGCGCCACCATCCGACTGGTGGTGCTGGATGCCAATGCATGCATGCAGCATGGTTGGTGTCGGTAATTTTTACTTGGCACACCTTGCACTCTGCATATATGCCGGTTCCATACGTACATTTGTGCAGTTCCACCAAAATGCAGCCGATAACCCTGTTTGCATAGATAATGAAAAAGCGTGATTACATTATAGTGGCACTAGTTGATGAAACACACAAAATAAATAGAAGAAAATATTGCGATAGCATCATAGTATGCCATGCTGCGAGGGCGAGATGGGCCCTGCGACGCCTCATACGGTACGCCTCATACTGGACATCGTCCCAAGTCTCCCAGATACACCTTCTGCCTGTGATGAACATCAGTGTACAGCGGTAGTACAAGGAGGCGCCTTGAGACATTCAAATCTCTGTTTTTGTACAGATCAACTAAAATTAAGCACCCCAGTTTGAAGAAACACTTAAACATTAACAATGGGACTAGTTGATGAAACATACATTAACAAAGAGAAGCACTTTCTTTATCTACATTGGAAATGAAATCATACAAAGGACACTCGCTCTATTTTAACTGTATTATTACTTCATTTTATCAGCGACACTAGGGTCGAGCAGGTGGCAAACGAGGTGTACCGTGCGTCGCAAGGATGGAGGCCGGGGGTGCTTAGACTGGGATGCTGAAGCTGGCTCTTTCAGTCACCAACATGGATGATTCAATTCATGGGACCTTTTGGTGCAGTTCACGTAAAATGAAGCAATGTCCCGTGAGCTAGCAGCTTCTTCTTCAAATTTTTTAAGAAAAGGGCTCCAGCCCCGGTTACATTTTCATCAGAAAATGAAACCCACCGAGCTTCTTCTTCATTAGTTGCAATAAAATTGAGCAACATCAAGGTTGGTTGTGAAGCTCCTGGAATGCTCAACTATAATTTGGATATCATTTGTGCAGTTCAACTAAGATCGAGCGTGAAATGTATATCTCTGTTTGCACAAAAAGGTGGAAAGGAGGGTGACTAACAAGTGATGAAACATGCATCAAATGAAAAGAAGCATGTTCCTTATCTGAATGGCAATCCTACAAGGATAGTAGCAATTTCTAAAGCAGTGTCATTGCTAGATATTAGTGTTGGCATTAGGATTAACTATGACAACCGTTAAATACGACATTACTTTGGGCACAGGAGAGTAGGCGGACCAGGACAGTTGCATTTCTAATGAAAAGAACCAACTTATCTTAATGGGAAATTTACCAGTACATGTAAAAAAGTGCCATTGATTCATATTACTAGAGGCATTACATTGAAAACAACATTGGTTTAACGTGTCCTTACTTTCAACAGTGCGACTGCTACATTTTACCAGTGGCATTACATAAGAGTGGCTTGGGGCAACAAACATCAGAATAGGATATCTGGGTTGGTCCCATTTTTGTTCGGTATAGCCACCGTATACTGTGTGAGGCTAGCAAATCTAGTGTTGGACTTACTCTGTTGACTTGTCCCCCAGTCCCCACTTTCTTTCCTTTTTCAACCAATAGATCGGGTTTATATTGAGTTTGTACTGCATTTACCTTTATTTCCCTATTAGACCTAGAGACCAGTTGGATAGCCAGTCTCTGCTACTTTTCGCCCCCATTATTTCCTCTTTCGACCAAGTCCTAGATTCAGGTAACAAATCCTCCCCCACCCCCTTTCTTCCTTGTTTGAACCAAGTAGTACTAGATTTGAGTGCACGAACTAGTTTTACCTCTTAATCGTAAAAAAATTGGGTGGTTTTTGAACAGCCGATCGATCCTATCTATGAGGGGGCCTGAGAAATAATAAAAGATAGAAATGCAGCGACGTTAGGAGCTCGGGAAGTAGAGCAAGGCTGATTTCAAAGGAAGTTATACCTGATGGTCGCCGGGATGTTGCTAGGTGGGCGGCGGGAGGTTGGATCTGCCCACACTACGGCAGCGAGGAAGAAGGGGTCGGAGGCCCTTGTCGGTGTCAAAACCGGCGGATCTCGGGTAGGGGGTACTGAACTTTGCGTCTAGGATCGATGGTAACAGGAGACAGGGGACATGATGTTTACCCAGGTTCGGGCCCTCTCTATGGAGGTAATACCCTACTTCCTGCTTGATTGATCTTGATGATATGAGTATTACAAGAGTTGATCGACCACGAGATCGTAGAGGCTAAACCCTAGAAGCTAGCATGTGATTATGATTGTTGTATATCTCTATCGACTAGCCTGGCCTAGGTTTATATAATGCACCAGAGGCCTAGGATAACAAGAGTCCTAGCCGAATACGCTGCTGGGGAGGAGTCCTTGTCTTGATCGCCAAGTCTTGTGGAATCTTCCTTGTATGCGGCAGCTATCCGAACTGGCCCATGAGTATACGGCCATGGGGGTCCTCGGCCCAATCTAATAGATTGGGAGATGACGTGGTGAGTACCCCCTAGTCCAGGACACCGTCAGTAGCCCCCTGAACCAGTCTTCAAGTTAGGGACGCTCCTCGATTCTTCCAAACTGTTCTTCATCTTTGGTCGTCGGTCTTGAAAACTGGTTCAACAGATCTTCTCATCTTCGATCTTGAGGATCGCCGAAGTGCATCCGAAGAGTTTACACATCGGGTATCCGAGGAGCCCCTTTAAGTTTCCGGCCTTTATCAATGCCTTGTTATTTTTATGCCACACCTCGGGTCTGAAGTTGTTCCCGAGAGGCAATGTCCTCTTGCATCCGAGCTCCAACGCCGGACTGCATTCGAGGTATCTTTTGCAGCCGAGCAGCAATGTCGGACTGCTTCCATGCTACAACGCTGAAATGTATCCGAGCTCCAACGCCGGACTGTGTCCAAGCTCCAACGCCGGACTGTGTCCAAGATCCAACGCCGGACTATATCCAAGATGTCATAGATCATCTTGGTTCAAAAAAGTTGAAGGAGTTTAGCCGAGCATATTGCCAGAAATGCCCTCTATGGAGCTAGCCGCTAGCGCCCGAGCTTTATGTCGGACTGCTTCCAAGGTGGTGCACCACCCAGACCGCGGGCTGATTTTTGTGAATATTTTTAACTGGTGCAGTTTATTCTCTGACGAGGTATATAGCCAGTATATGTATATCCAGTAGCCCTCAAGGTGTGTATCAGTCTAAAACCCGAGGTGCACCTGAAGGAAAACATGAAACCATTGTTCCTAATAGCCCCTGAGACTCAGGTCGATGCGCGAAATCAACCTGAGGATCAATTCCTAGCTCGGCAGCAAACCTAGGAATAAAAATGCAGTGTAATATATTTAGAAATAATAGTGATCGGCGAACGGGCCCCTGAGAGAGGGTCGTGAGAAGTCGTCGTGATATATTAGCTTGATGCCAGATAGGTCCAGATGGTACTTATTGTTGTCCAAAGACGCACTTTCCCATAGTTCGATCAAGCCGAACACTAAGCCCTTTGAATTTTCTGCATTGAATAGGCAATGCAGTAGCCCCCGAGACACTGGTCGGGTGGCAACAGCAGATCAGGGGATCGATGTGCCCCTTTAATATTTGTAAATAATGAGTGCAAAGCCCAATAGCCCCCGAGCCTTAATGTGGGCATGGGTGGCCGAATTAAGGATCGATATCCAGAGTAAAATCGCAGACTGTGTGTTAATGATTCTATGTATCCAAGTACTTTACATCATTATTTTGACTCCATTGCGACCGTTTATCAGTTGAAAGTGGCCCATCGTCGGCTTCTACCCCTTGGTAGATACTACACAGAGTGTTTTCGCACTAACAAAACAACCCTTAGCCGACGTCTCGGTGCCCAGAGGCGGTTGTGTTAGCAGAAACGAAGCAATCAGATATGCGGGCTTTATAACTTTCGCTTAGTCATAGGAGCTTTAAACCGGGGAAGCTAGCTATGAGCCCCCGGTTAGTGTTCGGCAACATCCGAGGTCAAGCCGTAAACACTTCGGCCAATGCTATGAACAGCCCGTCATTTAATACATTTATTGGACCGCTGACCAGTTTACGCTTATTGTGACAGTCAGTTTTCGGCTTTCTACACTGCGGTGCTTAACCATGCGAGTTGGAAGCACAATCGCAGTGGTTCTCCCTTTGCACACCTAGCCGAACAAAGAGGAACATAGGAGGCAAGCACAGGAGTCGGGCAACCCATCTATTGACCGAAGACACAATTCGAAACCGATGCATATATAGCAATATCCGAGAATTTTTGCCGAATCTCTAAAGGTGCACTGCGAGACTTATGCAGAAAACACACAAATGGTTGAAAAATGCCATAGGATTGGAAAACCAAAAAGCGTTAGTAAAAACTCGATGTCCAAACTAGATCAATTGTTCGGTGCCAATCGGAAAATTGGTCTTAGAAAAAAAAAGAATTTTGCTTTTGTCGTGCTTTAACATGACACATCGTATCTCAAGACTTTAAGCGGGTCACCCTACGGCTTCAACCTCCTATCCCGAAGGCGGAGTGCTTCTCATTAGGCTAGCTTAGCAAACTTTAGCAGCCTTGAGAGAGAAAATAGGCTCCCCGGCTATTGACCACATGCTCGCGTCGAATAAAGGAGTGATAGAAAAAGACTTTGCAACGACTAAGAAGAAGAACACTTACTATAAAACAGCTCAAATAAACTTAAGAGCCCCCAAGTGACTTGGGTATAAGAATTTTATGTATAATGATTATATGTACCGAAATACTAATATCATATCTTTGTTCACCAGAACTTTAAACGCGTCTTAACCGACCGTCGGCTTCTCCCTCTTCGGTCAAGGACCGAAAAGTGTGATGTACTCCACCTGTCGAGAGTATGGACGGTGTTTCTGAGAACCAGGCAATCAGGCCATAAGGTTGTAACAGACAAAGCGCGCTCAGGGAACTTATGCTTTATTACTAACGAAGTGTAAGAAGCATCTTCGAAGATAATAGTACCCCCACTGATACCTTTCTTCGGGTGCTCATTGCTGTTATGAGACTTGTGCAATAGATTTTTTGTACTCATGAGTTCCATTGTGTGCCGACCATAATTGAAAACAATAAGAGCACTAGCTTTCGGCTTCACCCAGTCTGAGGTCCGGCTCGGATGACCCGATCGTGACAATTGCAGAGGTGCTCCCTTTACTCCCTAGCCGAACAATCGGGAACGCAGGGGTAAACACAGGAACGAGGCAACCCAGCTTGCAAATCACTTAAGTCAATATGGTGCATCGTGTGGCATAATACACGAACAAGGAACGAAGCCGTACAAGTATAATCATATACAAGAGGAAAGGCTTCATAAAGGAAGCCCCCAAGTGAATTGGGTATTTGAATTTGTGTGTCACAAACAAAGTTTTGACAAGGAACTTTGTCACAAACAACTTTGTGCCGAAAATTATAATGCTTGGTCGAACCGAACAAAATTTAAAACTGAAAGTTTTTGAGCATGAAAGCAACTTAGCTCGTTAATGTGTTCGGTGTTGATGATGCAATTCAGGCTTGTGGCGGGATGAATACGCCCATTGAACTGACAAGGTCCGCAGTCCTCGGCATGGCCGAGGTCCCAGCCCCCAGGCCCGAGGTGTCCGAGCAAGGAGTTTGGCATTCCGGAGTAGTGACCACGTAACGCGGTCAAAATCGATTACCTGCATAGATAAAACAGTGTGGTCCAGGAAATAATAATATATATAATCCTTGAATAATTGATGTACGCAAGAATAATTTATTTAAAGAGATGTGGCCTGGCGCCGAGGGCAATGTCGATGCAGGGCATCGGCGTGGCGCAGTGAAGGCATGCCAAAGCCTGAATTTGCAGGGTGGTCTGAGTTTCGGATGCGGCGTTCACCGAACTATGTACGGAAACTGACCGAACCACCACGCGACCGTTTTTAATGTGGCCGCCATTTGATAGACCTGTGTACAGATGATGGAACAAACCAGAGTAATAATACTTTAAGAAAAATAAGCCCGACAAGCAAAAATTGTTAGGATTAATAGCACCTGGTTTATTTGTTGTAGTAGTCCGAAGAAAAGCGACTCCCAAATTTGGGAACCGATCCGCACACCCATTGCCTGAGTGGCGATAAAGCGATGGCATGGCGATGCTGGACGTGACAAAGCTGGTCGGCTTGCCAATGTGAAGCCCCCGGTTGGCTTGCCGAGGCGAAGCCCCCGGTCCAGCCAACGTGACAAAGCTGGTCGGCTGGTGACGCCGAACTCACTGGAGTATGTTGATGAAGAAATAGCCAAGTCCCCGGTCTAGTTGAGGTGACGGAGCAGGATGGTGACGAGTTGTTGCACCCGCCATGTCAGCCGAGGTGTTGAAGTAGTTTGGCGTCATGGACATTGGCTTGAAGAGGCAACAGTGCGGCCATGCCGACCCAGGTCGTAACTTCTGACGCGGTCAATGCTAGCCTGATGAAGTGACTGCGCGGCAATGCCGGTGTGGTCGCTCTGTGTAATCTGTGTAGTGACGATGTTGGTGATGATTTATCCTTCGCGATGCCGAAGTATTGTTCGGCTGGCCGAGATGATGATCCAAAGAAGTTGAGCTCGGCTCAACAAAGCGACGACATGTCTAGCGCAGGTCGGATGCCGTGGAGTGATGTTGTCGAGCCGGTTTGACACCGGCGCGACGGGGAATACTTATAATATTAGTGGGATGTGTTTGAGAATAAGACACAATACCCCATACAAGAACTTCCTTCAAAAAGGAGGTCCGAAATCCCGTTCATAAAGAAGATGAACTCGGGTCGGATTCGTTCTCGTGCAGAAAACAGATCCGAAAAGTGATGCACTAATCAGAAAGTTCCCGGAGTTTGGACGGTCGGATTGAGCTGAATTTCGGGCATGTGGTAGATATGGGAATTCCGCAAACGATCAACGGTTGGATCTTCCAAAAGACGTGCGAGCTAGATGCTGGACACCACGCCCCAAACTCGTCCGGATTCTCATCCAGATTCAATACGGCTCCAGTATATCGGAGATTGCCGGAGATTCCTCCAAAGGAACTCGACGAAATTTTGCAGCGTTGTTGTAGACTCAATTCCGCGCAGTTCCACCAAAGCGATTGTTTAAGCGACACTCGAGGAGGCGGTGGCGGCGGATACAAGTTTGCTATCTAGAAAAACAACACCGTCGCCCGAGGGCAATGTTGGCATTGAGCCCCTGAGCTCCATGGGTGATTCCTCCATGATCTTGATGGAGATCGGAGTTGATGTTGGCCCTCGTCCGAACATGACGATCAGAGGCAGGGCATAGTCTTGGTTAAGCCAAGGTGACCAGTCGAGTCGGTGACGAAGAAGTCGATGTCGCAGTTGATCTGCAGTCGTGCCATTGATCCTTTTGCCGATCACACAGGGGAACTCTCAATGAAAGCACCAATGTCGGTGTCAAAACCGGCGGATCTCGGGTAGGGGGTACCGAATTGTGCGTCTAGGATCGATGGTAACAGGAGACAGGGGACACGATGTTTACCCAGGTTCGGGCCCTCTCTACGGAGGTAATACCCTACTTCCTGCTTGATTGATCTTGATGATATGAGTATTACAAGAGTTGATCTACCACGAGATCGTAGAGGCTAAACCCTAGAAGCTAGCATGTGATTATGATTGTTGTATATCTCTATCGACTAGCCTGGCCTCGGTTTATATAATGCATCAGAGGCCTAGGATAACAGGAGTCCTAGCCGAATACGCCGATGGGGAGGAGTCCTTGTCTTGATCACCAAGTCTTGTGGAATCTTCCTTGTATGCGGCAGCTGTCCGAAATGGCCCATGAGTATATGGCCATGGGGGTCCTCAGCCCAATCTAACAGATTGGGAGATGACGTGGTGAGTACCCCCTAGTCTAGGGCACCGTCAGCCCTCCCTCGCCAGTGGTGCTTGGGAGAGAACGGCAAGGCAGGCTGATCGGGACACGTCAGCAGTGGGTAAGAGCCGTCGCCGAGGACGACCGCGTGAATGTTGCACCTTCTCAGCTTCCCCGGCGGAGATGATCCGGCAGGATCTGTGACCAGCGGTGAGCAGAGAGAGAGAGAGAGTGTGTGGCCACCACTATCGTGTTTAGATCTAGAGAGGCCGAGACAGTGTGAAGAGAGCAACACTAGCAAGCAAGCGCGGAGGCTCCTGCCTATATAGTGGAGTAGTACTAGTTTTCTTTTGTCTACCGGAGCCGCCTTGACCTCGTCAATGACTGTCGAGAACTCTTCATGCACGTGGCCCGGAGGCGCAGTTGTCGTTGTTTTGATCTGAAGCGCCGGATTATAACATATAACACGAAAAAATGCCACATGACAAGAAACCATAACCTCACTGCTCAAATTAAAGATAAACTCGTAGAAGATGTCCTAATTAACATAGCCGGCTTGACCTAGATGGCAGCCGAGTAGTCTTCATGCATGTGCCCCCAATGACTAGCCCAACTCAGTTGTCGCTGTTTAACCCTCGCAGTGATCCGAAGCACATGACACCTAATTTTGCGAGATGACAAGAAACCTTTTTTTAGATTTCTCACCACAACTACAGCCATGTACAACACAGCCTGCACGATATGTAGACGATAGCCAATCCAGGTGTGTCTGCTGGAGTCTGGTCACATGCATGGACGAACTAATCTTCCGTGTCTTGCAGGGATCGTCCAGGCACCAACGTAGTACAACATTTCTCTAGTACTATCGCTCGTCTCCCTCTTCTATTAAGTCACCCGACTTGCGGGGCCGGGGAGTGTGCCTATGGTCGGTTCTCAATTGCGGTCCCACATGTGTGTGCAAACGCAATATGATGTGCGTTCCATTCGGAGAGCAACGTGCCATACCGACCGACCGTCTGGGGTGCGACGCGAATGCGACGGGCATGCTGTATACTCCGTACATGTGTACCGTCGTTTTCTAGAGGCTTTGCTCCATGGCGCAATCCATGGATACAAAATTAGTATACTGTACTATTTAGAAGTCGAGGGCGGGCTTTTCCTGCGTGGTAGGCGGGGCAGTTCCGCCTAGTCGGTTCGACAGAGACGCGAGAAGATGAGGGAGTAGGCTGCTGCAAACGTAGGGTTGTGTGATTTGATAGCAAATTACTGCTGGACAGGTGGGGCCACATGATTTGATTGCCATTATCATTTTAACTGCGGCGCTACGACTGGCGTGAGTCTCCTGATTCCTGACCACCTCCATACAGGTGGCTCTCCCAATGTTCCACCTTGTAGTAGAGGCTGGCTCTTGCATGAGAGCCCACTTCTCCACTTTTTCCTTGCCTCTCTTTCCTCCACATATGCAAAAATGCCATGTAAAGTGCACTATTGTACTTAGGTTGGTCATAATGGAGAGTATCATATACTAGTATCATGCATATGATACTTTTGTATGATACTACATCTGTAATGCATAGTATCATCTGTTTGGTATCATAGGATAGTTTATTTATTGTCATGCATGACACATAGTAGCACATCATTTAATATGATACAATATCATATTATGATACTCAACTCTCTCTTTTCTTCATTTAATTCGACGTCACCTCATGAAGATTGCATAGTTGGCATGCATGATACTAGTACCTAAGATACTCCCATTACAAGCAGCCTTACTTGCTCCTACAGGTGCTAAGCTTGCCACATAGGTATAAAGTCTGATGTGGCAAGTTAATCAAGAAGAGAGAGACTAGTTTGGTGACCCAAGGAAGAAATGGTGCTAAGCGCGTGTACCTAGATGAAAAGACAATTTTGAGTCTATAGCTAATTAAATGAAGCAAGCTTAGCAACAAAAAACTAATAAGCACACTATTTCATTGGAAGAGGTCACTCCTTGGCAAATGCAATAAATACTAGTACTCCCTGTGTCCCATAATATAAGAACATTTTTGGCACTACACTAGTGTCAAAAACGTTCTTATATTATGGGACGGAGGGAGTACAAAGAAAGAGATAGAGAGAAGTAAAAAATAAAATACACTTATAGCCAACCTTATAGCTAACCTTGTTGTAGTATGAGTGACTAAGTGATGACTATGTATGACATGCCAACATCAGATAGCCTAACGCACTGTGTTAAATCTCCAAGGGCGCGACCGCGCGAGCGACGCGGCGGTCGTGGTAGGCGCGACCCTGATACGGGCTGCTGGCAGCCCTTGGATCTGAGATCAAACGGTTGCATGCTAAGTTGTTGAAAATTTGCAGAATAACCCTCCAGGATAGGATATTCACCCATAGGTTTAGAATCACGCCATGCAACTGTTTGATCTCAGATCCAAGGGCTTTCGGAAGCCCGTATCATGGGAGAATGGAAAGCCACTAACCTGCCGTTCGCACGCTGGTAGTTCGCTCCTACTCGTCCCCGCACGTCCTTTAATACTACGGCAGTTCACTCCTAGTCGTCTCGTCCTTTCACATTACGGCAGTTCCACTAATCCTAACCCTCCTCCCAAATCCATGGCGTCCCAAATCTCCATGATCGGCGGTGAGTACAAGGTTAGAACCATCACCGGTGATGAGTTCGACGTCATCTACACCCGTTCTTCCGCGACGGTGAAAGGATGCCTTTCTCACTTCAGACGCATGTTCGAAAACTCAGATGATGAGTGGGGCACAGGGCTAGATGTTGAGTACACCACAGTCCTGGGACAAGAGAAGGATCTAAAGGACGAAGAGAGGAAGAAGCCCGCCATGATCCAGGTTTGCGTGCATGACTTATGCTTGGTCTACCACATATGCCATGCCGACGTTGAATGCCTTGATTTTAAGGACTTCCTCGAGAACAACCTAGTAAAATTCGTTACTATAGACTTTAGTAACGACAAAGAAGTCCTGGGTTAGATAGGCCTCATTGTAGGAAACCCCTTCGACCTCTAGAAGAATTCGATGGTGTCCTCTCGTCAGCCTTCAATGCTGACCCTGGCAGGAGCCATGGTTCATCCTTCATACGGTAAACTGGAGAAACCTCCATACACGTTTCATCGTTATGCATGGCAGCGGAATGTACTAGATATAGACTGAAGGAAATATGCCCTAGAGGCAATAATAAAGTTATTATTTATTTCCTCATATCATGATAAATGTTTATTATTCATGCTAGAATTGTATTAACCGGAAACATGATACATGTGTGAATACATAGACAAACATATAGTCACTAGTATGCCTCTACTTGACTAGCTCATTAATCAAAGATGGTTATGTTTCCTAACCATAGACATGTGTTGTCATTTGATTAGTGGGATCACATCATTAGAAGAATGATGTGATTGACATGACCCATTCCGTTAGCCTAGCACTTGATCGTTTAGTATACTGCTATTGCTTTCTTCATGACTTATACATGTTCCTATAACTATGAGAATTATGCAACTCCCGTTTACCGGAGGAACACTTTGGGTACTACCAAACGTCACAACGTAACTGGGTGATTATAAAGGAGTACTACACGTGTCTCCGAAGGTAAATGTTGAGTTGGCGTATTTCGAGATTAGGTTTTGTCACTCCGATCGTCGGAGAGGTATCTCTGGGCCCTCTCCGTAATGCACATCATTATAAGCCTTGCAAGCAATGTGACCAATGAGTTGGTTACGGGATGATGCATTACAGAACGAGTAAAGAGACTTGCCGGTAACGAGATTGAACTAGGTATTGGATACCGACGATCAAATCTCGGGCAAGTAACATATCGATGACAAAGGGAACAATGTATGTTGTTATGTGGTTTGACCGATAAAGATCTTCGTAGAATATGTAGGAACCAATATGGGCATCCAGGTTCCGCTATTGGTTATTGACCGAGAATAGTTCTAGGTCATGTCTACATAGTTCTCGAACCCGTAGGGTCCGCACGCTTAACGTTACGATGACAGTTTTATTATGAGTTTATAAGTTTTGATGTACCGAAGTTTATTCGGAGTCCCGGATGTGATCACGGACATGACGAGGAGTCTCGAAATGGTCGAGGCATAAAGATTGATATATTGGACGACTATATTCGGACACCGGAATTGTTCCGGGTGATTTCGGAGAAAACCGGAGTGCCGGGGGGTTACCGGAACCCCCCGGGAGAGTTAATGGGCCACATGGGCCTTGGTGGGAAGAGAGAGGGGCGGCCAGGGTGGGCCGCGCGTCCCCTCTCCCTCTGGTCCGAATTGGACTAGGAGGGGGGCGGCGCCCCCCTTTCCTTCCCCCCTCTCCCCCTTCCTTTCCCCTCCTAGTAGGAGTAGGAAAGGAGGAATCCTACTCCTACTAGGAGGAGGATTCCTCCTCCTTGGCGCGCCCCAAGGGGCCGGCCGGCCTCCCCCCTTGCTTCTTTATATACGGGGGCGGGGGGGCACCCCATAGACACACAAGTTGATCTACGGATCGTTCCTTAGCCGTGTGCGGTGCCCCCCTCCACCATATTCCACCTCGGTCGTATCGTCGCGGAGTTTAGGCGAAGCCCTGCGCCGGTAGAACATCATCACCGTCACCACACCGTCGTGCTGACGGAACTCATCTCCGGAGCTTTGCTGGATCGGAGCCCGGAGATCGTCATCGAGCTAAACGTGTGCTGAACTCGGAGGTGCCGTACGTTCGGTGCTTGGATCGGTCGGATCGTGAAGACGTACGACTACATCAACCGCGTTGTCATAACGCTTCCGCTTACGGTCTACGAGGGTACGTGGACGAACACTCTCCCCTCTCGTTGCTATGCCATCACCATGATCTTGCGTGTGCATAGGAAAATTTTGAAATTACTATGTTCCCCAACATAGACCACATCCACTATGCTGCAATGGATGGCTACCTTTGTTTCAATATCTAGAAGGGTTGGATGAAGAGCAAGAGCCAAGTGTGCGGTTCAAGCAAAGAAGTATCAGCCAAGAGGAAGAGGGGCAAGGACGAAGTCGAGGACGTCGACGAGGACTCCGAGTAAGATGGCAGTGTCGTTGCTCATGGTGGTTCTAATGCAGTGTCTACCGGAATAGTTGCAAAGTTTAATTTCAGGTGTGCTTAATTTAATTTGAGGGGTGTGTTCTGCTGAGCCCCCAGCAGAACTATGTGATGTTTCTTCTCATTACTTTAACTCTTCAGTACGTACATACTAGTATTTCTTACATTTCATCTTTTAGTTCGTATAGTACTACCACTCGTTTCTTCACACTATATACGTACAATATATATGGCCAACATCATATAGCCAACAGTTTAGTTGTCAAAGAATTTCAGGGTGCTTAGTTTTGTCAAAGAATACCAGGATGCTTAGTTTTATTTGAGGGGTGGGTTGTGCTGGACACCATTATTTTGACTAGCCTTTTTAATAGTACTATATGCATAATTTGGCGACGAGCGCTCTCTATATGTACGACCTTTTTTTTAATTTCAAGTTTTTCTCCATGGCGCAATCCATCGATACTACTACTATACAAAAGTATACAGTTTTTAAAAGGCTAGAGGGCGGGGCAGTCTAGCTTGGTCGGTTTCACGAGAGGCGAGGGCCTTTGTGATTTGACGGCTCATTACTGCTGGAAGGCGGGGCCTTGTGATTTGACTGCTCGTATAAATGCGCCGACGACCTGAGGAGGAGCAAAGAACCGTGCGGTATACTCAAGTTTTCCACTGGAGTAGTACTACGACGGAGGAGCAAGAAACACGGCAGCCCAGTGCCATATGGCAATAAAAAATGATCTAATTTGCTTGTCATCTCATTGTTAGCATTGTTCTATTCATTCCCTCAAAAAAAGCATTGTTCTATTCATGCCTCGCAGAGAACGTGACACGTGTGGCGAAACACCCGAAGCAAAAGATGAAACACAGGAGAAAAAGAAGAAGGAATATTATCACCCCAAATGATCTAATTCGCCGCGGAATCGTAACTGGTTCTTCATTGCCTCCATGACCTCCATCTCCTTGCGTGTTTCCTCCGCCATCTTCTTCATTCTGTCCATGACGCGGGATTTCTCGACGCGAGCCTTCATCATCTGTTCCATGGCCGCATTACGTACCTTGACAGCAGCCGGGTGCTTGATGCGGAGCTTCGCCAACTCCTCCTTCTGTTCCATGATGAGGGTCTGCAGCATCTTCAGCGAGGAACTACTATTCTCATGCAGCTTCTTCCAGCCGGCGTTCTTCAACTTCAACAGGTCGATCTCGTTGTAGAGCTTCGCCTTGTCCTCTTGAAGTCGCATGATTTCGCTGGTCGCCTTCTTCTCTGAGGCAATGCTCTTCTTCAGCAACATCGACAACCCGGCGGTCAACTCCCCCTGCTTATTGAGCTCAGCGGACATGTCGTTGAGGCTCTCCTTCAGCAGCTCCACCAAGCCTTGGATGAACTCCTTCTGCTTATTGAGGTGCTTATTGAGCTGATCGGGCATGCCGTCGAGGGATAACGACTCCAGCGCCGCCGGCTCGGCATGTTCGCCTCCGCGGCTAGGGCGCTCCTGGGAGCCATCGCCTGCCCGTGAGAGATCTTTCGAGGTCTCTGCGTGGCGGCGAGCCCTCTTTTTTTCCCGCAGCCTTGGTTGCCACCCCCTTGTTACGAGTAGTTCTCGACCTAGAGCTCTGCTCACCGGCCATGGCAAGGACGGACGAAGAAGAAGCACTTATGAGGAGGAAAGGTAGAGTAATTTTTGGTTAGGTAGTTCCCCTTTTTATAACCTAAGTACTAGCACTAGTAGTAATACCTGCATAGTGGGAACACGTTCAGGTTTGGTACGTACTAGTAGGTGTGAGCAGGCTTTCAAATGTGATGGGAACAAGGTAAAGATTAATTGATGGTTTTGGTTTCGAGGCCCGAAACGGCTCCCGATGAGTTTAGCGGAACATAAATTTCAAGTAGACTACACTGCTCAAATGCGTAAATATTATGTTACTGTCAAAAATTGGCACAAAATACGAAGGAGACCAATGGAAGTACTACTAGCAACCCATGATTTAACTACTCGCATGTGCGCAGTGGAGTAATAATGTCTTTCTTCCGGCCTCACGTCCACTCAATTTGCGTGCGCTGTATTAATTGACCATCAATGAAGTGAATGACTTTACACGCATCAAATTATCACATGGGGTGGATCTTGGTACAAAATTACGTCCGCTCGTGTACCCGCGTGTGCGTGCGTGGCGTGCGTGCACATCTTCGCTTCATGCATGTACCGCTAGTATGGCTCAGGGAGGACGAGTACATTCTTCTAGAACCAGCAGCACGTCACTGTGATCAATCCACGCAAGGAGGTCGCGACAACGCCTCCACATGTGCCACGTGGCTTCATGAACTGTACGAGAGACACTGTGTAGTGTGCCATTGGAATCTAATTTACGTGTTTTGCACATACTCGAAGTACTAGTAAGGTACATGTGCATTGCACGCATCAGATTTTGCAACCAAATTATGAATAAATACCACACTATAGCATGTAAGCTCTGAGTCATATATTCTTGATGTAGACCTTCGTTTAATTCTCATAGTTCATCTCATTCAAAATCAATTAATTTTTATAAAAAAGCTAGGGCCTCTTGAATTCGTAGAATTTCCAAAAAATGATCTAATTTGCTTGTGCCATATGGCAATAAAAAATGATCTAATTTGCTTGTCATCTCATTGTTAGCATTGTTCTATTCATTCCCTCAAAAAAAGCATTGTTCTATTCATGCCTCGCAGAGAACGTGACACGTGTGGCGAAACACCCGAAGCAAAAGATGAAACACAGGAGAAAAAGAAGAAGGAATATTATCACCCCAAATGATCTAATTCGCCGCGGAATCGTAACTGGTTCTTCATTGCCTCCATGACCTCCATCTCCTTGCGTGTTTCCTCCGCCATCTTCTTCATTCTGTCCATGACGCGGGATTTCTCGACGCGAGCCTTCATCATCTGTTCCATGGCCGCATTACGTACCTTGACAGCAGCCGGGTGCTTGATGCGGAGCTTCGCCAACTCCTCCTTCTGTTCCATGATGAGGGTCTGCAGCATCTTCAGCGAGGAACTACTATTCTCATGCAGCTTCTTCCAGCCAGCGTTCTTCAACTTCAACAGGTCGATCTCGTTGTAGAGCTTCGCCTTGTCCTCTTGAAGTCGCATGATTTCGCTGGTCGCCTTCTTCTCTGAGGCAATGCTCTTCTTCAGCAACATCGACAACCCGGCGGTCAACTCCCCCTGCTTATTGAGCTCAGCGGACATGTCGTTGAGGCTCTCCTTCAGCAGCTCCACCAAGCCTTGGATGAACTCCTTCTGCTTATTGAGGTGCTTATTGAGCTGATCGGGCATGCCGTCGAGGGATAACGACTCCAGCGCCGCCGGCTCGGCATGTTCGCCTCCGCGGCTAGGGCGCTCCTGGGAGCCATCGCCTGCCCGTGAGAGATCTTTCGAGGTCTCTGCGTGGCGGCGAGCCCTCTTTTTTTCCCGCAGCCTTGGTTGCCACCCCCTTGTTACAAGTAGTTCTCGACCTAGAGCTCTGCTCACCGGCCATGGCAAGGACGGAGGAAGAAGAAGCACTTATGAGGAGGAAAGGTAGAGTAATTTTTGGTTAGGTAGTTCCCCTTTTTATAACCTAAGTACTAGCACTAGTAGTAATACCTGCATAGTGGGAACACGTTCAGGTTTGGTACGTACTAGTAGGTGTGAGCAGGCTTTCAAATGTGATGGGAACAAGGTAAAGATTAATTGATGGTTTTGGTTTCGAGGCCCGAAACGGCTCCCGATGAGTTTAGCGGAACATAAATTTCAAGTAGACTACACTGCTCAAATGCGTAAATATTATGTTACTGTCAAAAATTGGCACAAAATACGAAGGAGACCAATGGAAGTACTACTAGCAACCCATGATTTAACTACTCGCATGTGCGCAGTGGAGTAATAATGTCTTTCTTCCGGCCTCACGTCCACTCAATTTGCGTGCGCTGTATTAATTGACCATCAATGAAGTGAATGACTTTACACGCATCAAATTATCACATGGGGTGGATCTTGGTACAAAATTACGTCCGCTCGTGTACCCGCGTGTGCTTGCGTGGCGTGCGTGCACATCTTCGCTTCATGCATGTACCGCTAGTATGGCTCAGGGAGGACGAGTACATTCTTCTAGAACCAGCAGCACGTCACTGTGATCAATCCACGCAAGGAGGTCGCGACAACGCCTCCACATGTGCCACGTGGCTTCATGAACTGTACGAGAGACACTGTGTAGTGTGCCATTGGAATCTAATTTACGTGTTTTGCACATACTCGAAGTACTAGTAAGGTACATGTGCATTGCACGCATCAGATTTTGCAACCAAATTATGAATAAATACCACACTATAGCATGTAAGCTCTGAGTCATATATTCTTGATGTAGACCTTCGTTTAATTCTCATAGTTCATCTCATTCAAAATCAATTAATTTTTATAAAAAAGCTAGGGCCTCTTGAATTCATAGAATTTCCAAAACGTGGGAATAGGAAAAACATGGGATTATAGTGGAATGTCGTCTTGAATCCTGCAGGATTGTATGAGTGTTTGATTGTACATAGAAAAAACGTAGAATTCTTTCAAAGAGGTTTGAGTGGATGGGATGTTTCCTATGAAATCTAGTGCAAATGAATCATATGGAAAAATTCCTATGGTTTACAATCCTACGAATCAAACAACCAAGATAGGAAAAATTCCTAATGACTAGAATCCTCCAAAATTCCTTTGAGAATCCTTTGAATCAAAGAAGCCCTTAATCTATTTTATGATTCATGCAATTGTGTGTTGTAAAGCATAAAGTAAAAACAAATAATGGCAATTCAACTAGAAAAAAGTCTGTGCAGTTATGATATGGAAGATTCTAGAACAAAAGAGAACCACTGTTGTTTTGAGGTTTGTGCATTATGCTTAAGTTCAACCATGGAGTCTGCTAGAATGTACATGTGGTAAAATCCGGTGGGGGGCTAGAAGACGGTGCGAGGGGCCGAGTGGAGGGAGACTATGAAGGAATGCACAAGTGCGAGATCGATATTTAGAGAGAGGGGGCGAGAACATGCGCTATTGCGCGCAGTGGCGGAGCCATGAAGAATAAATGAGCTAGGGGGCCAAGCATTGCTAATCCTTTACGAGGATGGTCAATTCATGAACTTAAACCATTTTTAGCAGAAATTGTTTAATGATCACATTCATATTAGCCTCGATATATAGTGATGTTAGGGGGGACAGGGCCCTTACTGCCCCTGTCTTCGCCATTGTGCACACGTCTGAGAGATGAAGCGAAAGGCATGGATGATGAGAGGGGGACGTTGGATATACAATTAATGTGGGTGTATTAGCTATATATGTTAATCCTATATAGAGAGGTATAGATTGATCGATGTGGACGTGGGAAATAGGGTAAGACCTGACTGGATATATCGATTGATCGGTTTGTGTGGAAAACTATGAAAGACCTAGCTATATACACACATACATAGAGGAACATCGATCATTGCGCATGCACGCGAGAGAGATAAAGAATGCCCGATATGATGGAGAGGGGGATGTGTGTGGGTGTGTGCCTTCATGGGAGACCAACCTGAAGAAAAAGATTGCATGTGTGCAATGGATAATGCCGACTGGTAGTGTGTGTGCATGCATGCACGAGAGAAAGTTAGTGGTACAGTTATAAAGAGAAGATGACTGTGTGGGTGTAAAAGACTAAGTGAGGTCATAATCAATGTAAAGTTGAATTCAAATATTTGAATAAGAGATCCTGATGTTTGAAACCCATGCATGCATGAATATAATGGAGATCTGCGCGGTGTGGTTTGGAAACAAGCATGTTGTAATGTATACACATTGGACAAGGTCAGACTGATTTGAATTTGAGATATCGATGGCAGACATCATTTGGCCACGGCGCATCCGTGCATGGACACACTATTCTAAGTGGAGATGATGGGTGGCTTTTGCATCACATATCTATATCTATACCCCTATATATATATTATATTTTATATTTTTTTATATTGTGTGCGGGTAACTTTAACTTTGAAAGATGGTCGTTGGATGAGGTGAATCCGATGGTCCAAAGATGGCAAATTTGAGCACTACTGGCCATTGGATATCATCTAGATTCCACCAGATTTCGCCACATGTATAATCTAGAAGACTCCATGGTTGAACTTAAGCATAATGCACAGACATCAAAACACAAGCACTTCTTCTTTGTTCTAGAATCTTCCGTATCAGAATTGCCCAAATGTTTTTCTACATGATTGGCCATTATTTGTTTTTCACTTTATGTCTTACAATGCACAATTCCATGAATCTTAAAATAGATTAGCTTTCTTATAAAAACTAGATGATTTTGAATGAAATGAACTATAAGAATTAAACGATAATCTACATCATGCATATATGACTCAAAGCTTACATGTTATAATGTGGTATTTATTCATAATTTGGTTGCAAAATCTCATGCGTGCAATGCATGTGTACCTTACTCTAGTCTAAATGGTGTTTGTGTGTGTGTTGTGCGTGTTGAGGTGCAAATTGTCTTTTTTTGGGGTACACGTTAAGCTTGTTATTCTGAAATTTCAAGTTGTGCCTTGTTATGCCGAAAATTCAAGCTAGCGTCTCTGTCTATCGTGCTGTGAAACTCCCACCTCTTCAACCCGCGCCTTGTTAGCCCGAAATATTTAAGATATATCTTTGTCTCGTTGTGCTCCGAGAACTCCCTCCATGTCAACTCGTGCCTTGCTATTCCGAAATTACAACGCGCGCGAAAACTCCCACCTCCTGTGAAATCCCGACACGCAAAATGCCCGTGGGACCCCTGAACCGAAAGAACCGCCTCAAATCGGTGGGGGTACTTTCATAACTTACCCCACATTTCGGACAATCGCGTCCCTAAGCCATGGTTCCCCACTGCCATCCCATCTGCCCACCCATTCATACACCGAGGCCGCGAAAACCCGCGACGAAGCCCCACACCCTGCTCCATCCGCCACCCAGCCGGAGCCTCTTCCCCGACGATGTCGTCCACAGCAACACCTCGACGTCCCTCATCCACCGTACCGAATGAGGATCCCTCGTCGATCTCATCATCCCGCCGGTTCAGCCACCCCGTCCTCCACCTCCAAGGAGCTTCCCTGACGTTCCCCTCGTCTTTAGCGCCACCTCCATTCCCACACCGCCGTCTTCACCTGCACCACCGAAAGAGCATCATCATCACCATTTCCTCGGATGAAGCTGCAGCCTAATCAGCGCCACCAAAGAGGTTGTACACTAATCATCGCATTTTCTTCTTGATTCGATCTCACGGTGCTGCCGGCGCTCGGTCCCGAGCCGACACGGTGCGGCTCCATCCACGACGGCATCGCCGGCCACTTCCTCCATGGCGTCGCTCCCTCGGCGGCGATGTCCACATCAGTAGGAGCTGCTGCTGCTTTAGCTCTCGCTCGCGCTGCTGCTCTGCTCTTGCTCTCGGTCCCCTGCCTTGTCTGGTCCTGCTATTGCTCTTGCTCGCGCTGCTGCTCTCGCTCTTGCTCTTGCTTGCGGTGCTGCTCCAATTTAGCTACACTTCAGTCGACTGAATCGACTTTGGGGTCAGTCGATTTTTAGGGGGTGGGGGGGCTCGCCGGGGTGAAGGAAGAACCAGCCGCAGCGGGGAGGGGGGCTCGCCAGAGAAGTACCCCATGATACGTCTCCATCGTATCTACTTTTCCAAACACTTTTGCCCTTGTTTTGGACTCTAACTTGTATGATTTGAATGGAACTAACCCGGACTGACGTTGTTTTCAGCAGAATTGCCATGGTGTTGTTTTATGTGCAGAAAACAAAAGTTCTCGGAATGACCTGAAACTCCACGGAATATCTTGGAATAAATAATAAAAAATCCTCGCCAAAGATGAAGGCCAGGGGGCCCACACCCTATTCACGAGGGTGGGGGGCGCGCCCCTCCCCCCTGGGCGCGCCCCCTACCTCGTGGGCCCCCTGGTGGCCCTCCGACGGCAACTCCAACTCCATATATTGGCTTTCGGGGAGAAAAAATCAGAGAGAAAGTTTCATCGCGTTTTACGATACGGAGCCGCCGCCAAGCCCTAATCTCTCTCGGGAGGGCTGATCTGGAGTCCGTTCGGGGCTCTGGAGAGGGGGATTCGTCGCCGTCGTCATCATCAACCATCCTCCATCACCAATTTCATGATGCTCACCGCCATGTGTGAGTAATTGCATCGTAGGCTTGCTGGACGGTGATGGGTTGGATGAGATTTATCATGTAATCGAGTTAGTTTTGTTAGGGTTTAATCCCTAGTATCCATTATGTTCTGAGATTAATGTTGCTATGACTTTGCTATGCTTAATGCTTGTCACTAGGGCCCGAGTACCATGATTTCAGGTCTGAACCTATTATGTTTTCACGAATATATGTGTGTTCTTGATCCTATCTTGCAAGTCTATAGTCACCTACTATGTGTTATGATCCGGCAACCCCGAAGTGACAATAATCGGGACCACTCCTGGTGATGACCGTAGTTTAAGGAATTCATGTATTCACTATGTGCTAATGCTTTGTTCCGGTTCTCTATTAAAAGGAGGCCTTAATATCCCTTAGTTTCCAATAGGACCCTGCTGCCACGGGAGGGTAGGACAAAATATGTCATGCAAGTTCTTTTCCATAAGCACGTATGACTATATTCGGAATACATGCCTACATTACATTGATGAACTGGAGCTAGTTCTGTGTCACCCTATGTTATGACTGTTACATGATGAACCACATCCGGCATAATTATCCATCGCTAATCTGGTGCCTACGAGTTTTCCATATACTGGTTTACGCTTATTTACTTTTCCGTTGCTATTGTTACAATCACTACAAAATACCAAAAACATTACTTTTACTGTCTTTACTTTTGTTACCGTTACCACCACTATCATATTACTTTGCTACTAAACACTTTGCTGGAGATACTAAGTTTCCAGGTGTGGTTGAATTGACAACTCAGCTGCTAATACTTGAGAATATTCTTTGTCTCCCCTTGTGTCGAATCAATAAATTTGGGTTGAATACCCTACCCTCGAAAACTGTTGCGATCCCCTATACTTGTGGGCTATCAAGACCTTTTTCTGGCGCCGTTGCCGGTGAGCATAGCTCTATTCTTTGAGTCACTTAGGATTTATATCTGCTGGACACTATGAAGAACTTGAAAGACGCTATGACAAAAATTTATCCCTCAACTACGAGGGGAGGTAAGGAACTGCCATCTAGCTCTGCACTTGATTCACCTTTTGTTATGAGTAAGCTAGCGACACCTAAACCTGCTTCTGCTATTCGTTTTGATATGTCACATGTTATTGATGATGCCACTTCTGCTATGCATGATACTTATGATGAAACTACTTCTATGCTTGATACTACTGTGCCACTCGGTGAATTTCTTGATGAGCAAATTGCAAGGTCTATAGAAAGAGAAATTATTGGACCTGAACACGATGATGATAGTGATGATGAGCCTATGCCTACTATTCCTGAGGGTTATCTTTTTAGTGCTGAATCTTTTGAAGCTATTGTTGCTTGCCAGGATAGTCTTGAACATAAGAGGTTGCTAACTAAGTGGAGTAAAGAATCTTTTAGAGGTAGGATGAGACCCGACCCTGCTTTTGCTACTTCACCTATCTGTGTTCCTGATTATGATTATTATTATATTTCTGTCGATCCAGATATAATTACTTTGGTTGAATCTGATCCTTTTTATGGCTATGAATCTGAAACTGTTGTGGCACATCTTCGTAAGTTAGATGATATAGCTGCCCTGTTTACTAATAACCTGAGATCGCGCCACTTTTATATACTCAAAATATTTCCGTTCTCATTAAAGGGTGATGCTAAGAAATGGTTTAATTCTCTTGATCCTGGTTGTGTGCAAAGTCCCTAGGATATGATTTATCACTTCTTTGCTAAATATTTCCCTGCTCATAAGAAACAAGATGCTTTGAGGGAAATATACAATTTTGTGCAAATTGAAGAAGAGAGTCTCCCACAAGCTTGGGGGAGGCTTCTCAAGTTACTAAATGCTTTGCCTGATCATCCTCTTAAGAAACCTGAAATATTTGATATCTTTTATAATGGACTAACTGATGCTTCCAGAGATTACCTGGATAGTTGTGCTGGTTCTCTTTTCAGGGAAAGAACACCGGATGATGCTGAACTTCTATTGAATAATATGTTGGCTAATGAAAATAATTGGGCACCTCCCGAGCCACCTCCTGAGCCAACTCCTGAGCCAGCTCCTGAGCCTATTACTGAGCCTACTCCTAAACCAACTCCGAAGAAGAGAGGTGTTCTATTTCTTAGTCCCGAAGATATGCAAGAGGCAAAGAAATCTATGAAAGAAAAAGGTATTAAAGCTGAAGATGTTAAGAATTTACCTCCTATTGAAGAAATACATGGTCTTAATTTACCGCCTGTTGAAGAAGTATATGATCTCAATTACTTATTTACTGAAGAACCTCCCGATATCCCGACACAGGTAGTAAAGGTAAATTCTCTCTATAGATATGATAAAGCTGAAGTTCCTCCTACTAAAATTGCTAGTCAGTGCTTGGATGAGTTTGATGACTTTATGTTTAAGCAAGATGACTTTAATGCTTATTATGGTAGACAATTAAAACAGAATACCTTTATGATTAAACGCTTGAGTGATTATATGGCTGATATTAGAGGTGAACTTAAACTTGTTAGCAAGCATGCTTCTATGGTTACCACTCAAGTAGAACAAGTACTTAAAGCTCAGAAAGAAGTGCTTGATGAAATGAATAGTAAGAAAAATGATTATGTTGTTAGAGTGGCTACTAGAACTGGTAGAATGACTCAGGAACCTTTGTATCCTGAAGGCCACCCTAAGAGAATCAAGCAAGATTCTCAGAGAAATAATATTGATATGCCTAGTTCTTCTAAGAGGAAGAAAAAGAAAAATGATAGGACTGTGCAAACTTCTAGTGAACCTATTGCTGAACCACCTGATAATCCAAATGATATCTCTATGTCTGATGCTGAAACACAATCAGGTGATGAACGTGAACCTAGTGATAATGTTAATGCTAATGTTCATGTTGATGCTCAACCTAGTAATGATAATGATGTAGAAGTTGAACTTGATGTTGATCTTGATAACCCACAATCAAAGGATCAATGTTATGATAAAAGAGACTTTGTTGCTAGGAAACATGGTAAAGAAAGGGAACCATGGGTTCAGAAACCCATGCCTTTTCCTCCCAAACCATCCAAGAAAAAGGATGATGAGGATTTTGAGCGCTTTGCTGAAATGATTAGACCCATCTTTTTGCGTATGTGATTAACTGATGTGCTCAGAACAAATCCTTATGCTAAGTATATGAAGGATATTATTACTAATAAAAGAAATATACCTGAAGCTGAAATTTCCACCATGCTTGCTAATTACACTTTTAAGGGTGGAATACCAAAGAAACTTGGAGATCCCGGAGTGCCTACTATACCATGCTCCATTAAGAGAACTTATGTTAAAACTGCTTTATGTGATCTTGGAGCCGGTGTTAGTGTTATGCCTCTCTCTTTATATTGTAGGCTTGAATTGAATAAGTTGACACCTACTAAAATATCTTTGCAAATGGCTGATGAATCAACTGCTATACCTGTCGGTATTTGTGAGGATGTGCCTGTTGTGGTTGCAAACGTTACTATTTTAACGAACTTTGTTATTCTTGGTATTCCCGAGTATGATAGTATGTCTATTATTCTTGGAAGACCTTTCCTTAATATTGCAGGGGCTGTCATTGATTGTAACAAAGGTAATGTCACTTTTCATGTTAATGGCAATGAGCACACGGTACACTTTTCGAGGAAACAACCTCAAGTTTACAGTATCAACTCTATTGGAAAAGTTCCATCGATTATATTTGGAGGTTTTGAATTTCCACTCCCTACTGTCAAGAAAAAGTATGATATTCTTATTGTTGGGGATTTTCATATCCCAGTTGAGGTAACTTAGTGTCATTCGAAATTTCTCCGGTTCCGGGATTATTCGGAATGAGTTTATTAACAAGACTTGATCAACCTTGTTAGCGGGTTCATTTTGATGATCACGAGATGGATGAAACTAGAAGCACAACTTTCTGTACCCTCTTTATATTTTCTGTTATTTAGTAGCAATAAAGTAAAATAGTATTTTTCTGTCTATTTCCTGACTTATCCGTGCAATATAAAAATATCCCGAAAATAAAAGTCCTCAGAATGCCATGCCAATTTAATATGATTTTTTCGGGAATATTTGAGAATTTGTTGTGCAAAAATTACCACATGGGGAGCTGCCACCTGGCCACGAGGGTGGAGGGCGCGCCCTACCCCCTGGGCGCCCCCCCTGCCTCATGGGTCCACGGTGGCCCTCCTCCACTTATTCCTGCACCCATCTTCTTCCTCTGCCTCACACAAACCCGAAAAACCAACTCAAGCTCGTCTTCCAGCCCCCGTTGCTGTGATTTTCGATCTCCTTGCTCAAAGCACCTCTTGCAAAACTGCTTGGGGAGATTGTTCCTTGGTATGTGACTCCTCCATTGGTCCAATTAGTTTTTGTTCTAGTGCTTTATTCATTGAAAATTTGTGCTGCATAGGTGACCATGTTCTTGAGCTTGCATGTCAAATTTATATGGTTCCAAGTAGTTTTAATGCTTGATATAGGCCCTAGGCACTTGTGGGAGTTGTTGCTATCAATTTTATTGAAGTTGGTTCACTTTTATTTGAAGTCACTAAAAATTTCAGAAATTTTTCAGAGGAAACAATATGCTTAGGAGGATGTTCCAAGGTGGTCCTTCAAGGAAGCAAGGTCCCAGGCTTGCAATACGTGATGCTGACGAGGAACCACCAAGAGGCGCACTCATGAGGCCCTGTCAATGGCCTTCAAAAAATTTTATGAATCAAGTGGGAATTAAAGAAGAATTCTACGCATATGTGCGTAATGAAGGTCTTGAGGACTTTGAAGCTGATAAATGCCCACAGTATCGTTACCTCACAAGTTCATTTGTGGGGAGGTTTGATTTTACAACTTCGCGTAATTCTCCTTCAGTCATGTTTGACCTTTATGACAAATCTTATACCATGGACTTAGAGGATTTCACTCTTGGATGCAAACTTCCATCTTGGGGTAGTATCAGGGATCCCCCTAAATCTGAATATAGAGACTTTCTTGCTAGAATAACTGTGGGGGAGTCTAGAGATATAGCGCAGGCCACTATAGGGAGCATTCACTTTCCTGCTATACATTATTTTGCTCTCTTCATTGGTAGATGTATAACTTCTAAGGATGAAGCATGTCACATGTGTGCCCATGATCTCAGCATTCTCAGAAGTGCTGTGTTAGGGGACCAATCTTATCATATGGGCGCCATTGTAGCTCGTAGGTTGCATCAGAATAGGCATAGCGGAGATTTCTTTGGAGGAATTTATGCAACCCGCTTAGCTAATTTTCTTGATGTAGACATTCGTGAGGGTGATATGAAGTTACCCTCTTCTTATTTAGATCTTGATCCTATGTTTTCCCACCAGTTCATTGAGAGGACTGGACCACCTTACCAGTACCGACTAATCTTTAACAAACGGCATGTGGTCCGTGTTGCTCTTCCTGCTCCTACCTTCTTTGATTTTCAGGCGAGAGGAAGATATATTATTACCAGAGAGGAGGCAGATGAGTACGAAAGGGGAGTGGAGGCTGCTCGACTCCATGCTACAGCTCAGGCGGCGATAACCGCTGCGTCACACTACGACCCCAGCTTCACCTACGGATATCCGCCAGGCCATCCCTGGCAATAAACCAACTTAGGCCAAAAGCCTAAGCTTGGGGGAGTACGTATTTCCCACCGACATTACATTCATGTTCACACACTCATTGCTAGATGTCGGTGCTCATACTTTTTCATTATAATATCCATGCTAGTTTACATTTCTTTTTCCTGCTTTCTTCTTGTGTGTTTGATGAACTTTAAGGAAAACCAAAAAAAAATTAGTAGTAGTTTATTTCTTTGCTGTAGTAATTAAAAAGAAAACCCAAAAATATTCCCGTTCTTCTTTTGCTTGTTGGGAGCTTTCCCGTGTAAATAGTTTTTATTTCTTTTCCTTTCTTTGGGGGTCGAGAAGACCATATTGAAAATGCTTAGTGGCTCTTATATGCATGCTTGTTTATTTAACTTAGAGCCCATATTACTTGTCTTCTCTCTTGAGTTGAATGCTTGCAGATTCCAGCTTAGTCCAATGCACGTGCACTCTTATTATTATTCACACCGTTCAGTCGTGCAAGTGAAAGGCCATAATGATGATATATAATGTACTTATTGGGAAGAGAAAAGCTGGTATGAACTCGACCTCTCTTGTTTTTGTAAATATGATGATTCATCGTTCCTGATTCAGCTATTATGAAGTAAACATATTTGCAATGACATTTAGAGATTATAGTTGCTTGTGCCATGCTTGATTAGCTATGAGTTATAATGGTTTACCTTGCGTGCCAACATGCTATTAGAATGATTATGATGTGGTATGATGGGGTGGTATCCTCCTTTAAATGCATTGAGTGACTCGACTTGGCACATGTTCATGCATTTAGTTGAATCAAATCAACATAGCCTTCATGATATTTATGTTCATGGTGGATTATATCCTACTCATGCTTATATTCGGTGTAAATTAATTTTAATGCATGTTTACGACTGTTGTCGCTCTCTCAGTTGGTCGCTTCCCAGTCTTTTGCTAGCCTTCACCTGTACTAAGCGGGAATACTGCTTGTGCATCCAAACTCCTTAAACCCCAAAGTTGTTCCATATGAGTCCACTATACCTTCCTATATGCGGTATTTACCTGCCGTTACAAGTAAATTTGTATGTGCCAAAACTCTAAACCTTCAAATAAACATTCTGTTTTGCATGCTCGAATAGCTCATGTGTCAACTAGAGCTGCCCTTATCTTCCGTGTTAGGCGGGTTATTCTCAAGAGGAGTGGACTCCGCTCCTCATTCACGAGAAAATGGCCGGTATTTGGGATGCCCAGTCCCATGCTTCATGCAAACTAAATCAAAATAACTGCAAACAAAAACTCCCCTTGGGACCCGTTGAATGTTGGAGGCACTCGTTGTTTCGAGCAAGCCATGGATTGATGCTTGTGGAGGAGGGGGAGTATAACCTTTACCATTCTATTTGGGAACCGCCTATAATCGGTTTAGCATGGAAGATATCGTCGTCTTTTAGTTGTTATGTTGACAATGAAAGTATGACGCTCAAAATATAATTTATCTCTATTTCAAAACCGAGCTCTGGCACCTCTACAAATCCCTGCTTCCCTCTGCGAAGGGCCTATCTATTTACTTTTATGTTGAGTCATCACCCTTCTTATTAAAAAGCACCCGCTGGAGAGCACACTGTTGTTTGCATTCATTATGATTGGTTTATATTGGGTATGACTTGACTGGATCTCTTTTACCATGAATTACAATGTTTAGTCAGTCCTTGATCTTTAAAGGTGCTCTGCATTTATGTTTTGCGGTCTCAGAAAGGGCTAGCGAGATGCCATTTTGTTATATCATGTTATAATTATTTTGAGAAAGTGTTGTCATCTGAGTTTTATTATTATGGCTCGCTAGCTGATTATGCTATTGATATTAGTAATTGTGAGACCTATGTGTCATTGTGAGTATGGTTAGTTCATAATAATTGCTGAAACTTGAATGCTGGCTTTTCATGTTTGCAACAACAAGAGCAAACAGAGTTTGTAAAAGTTTTTCTTTTTCTCTTTCAGTTTGTTAACTGAATTGCTTGAGGACAAGCAAGGGTTTAAGCTTGGGGGAGTTGATACGTCTCCGTCGTATCTACTTTTCCAAACACTTTTGCCCTTGTTTTGGACTCTAACTTGTATGATTTGAATGGAACTAACCCGAACTGACGTTGTTTTCAGCAGAATTGCCATGGTGTTGTTTTATGTGCAGAAAACAAAAGTTCTCAGAATGACCTGAAACTCCACGGAATATCTTGGAATAAATAATAAAAAATCCTCACCAAAGATGAAGGCCAGGGGGCCCACACCCTGTTCACGAGGGTGGGGGGCGCGCCCCTCCCCCCTGGGCGCGCCCCCCTACCTCGTGGGCCCCCTGGTGGCCCTCCGACACCAACTCCAACTCCATATATTGGCTTTCAGGGAGAAAAAAATCAGAGAGAAAGTTTCATCGCATTTTACGATACGGAGCCTCCGCCAAGCCCTAATCTCTCTCAGGAGGGCTGATCTGGAGTCCGTTCGGGGCTCCGGAGAGGGGGATTCCGTCGCCGTCGCCATCATCAACCATCCTCCATCACCAATTTCATGATGCTCACCACCGTGCGTGAGTAATTGCATCGTAGGCTTGCTGGACGGTGATGGGTTGGATGAGAGTTATCATGTAATCGAGTTAGTTTTGTTAGGGTTTGATCCCTAGTATCCATTATGTTCTGAGATTGATGTTGCTATGACTTTGCTATGCTTAGTGCTTGTCGCTAGGGCCCGAGTGCCATGATTTCAGATCTGAACCTATTATGTTTTCACGAATATATGTGTGTTCTTGATCCTATCTTGCAAGTCTATAGTCACCTACTATGTGTTACGATCCGGCAACCCCGAAGTGACAATAATCGGGACCACTCCCGGTGATGATCGTAGTTTGAGGAGTTCATGTATTCACTATGTGCTAATGCTTTGTTCCGGTTCTCTATTTAAAGGAGGCCTTAATATCCCTTAGTTTCCAATAGGACCCCGCTTCCACGGGAGGGTAGGACAAAAGATGTCATGCAAGTTCTTTTCCATAAGCACGTATGACTATATTCGGAATACATGCCTACATTACATTGATGAACTGGAGCTAGTTCTGTGTCACCCTATGTTATGACTGTTACATGATGAACCACATCCGGCATAATTATCCATCGCTAATCCGGTGCCTACGAGTTTTCCATATACTGGTTTACGCTTATTTACTTTTCCGTTGCTATTGTTACAATCACCACAAAATACCAAAAACATTACTTTTACTGTCTTTACTTTTGTTACCGTTACCACCACTATCATATTACTTTGCTACTAAACACTTTGTTGCAGATACTAAGTTTCCAGGTGTGGTTGAATTGACAAGTCAGCTGCTAATACTTGAGAATATTCTTTGGCTCCGCTTGTGTCGAATCAATAAATTTGAGTTGAATACTCTACCCTCGAAAACTGTTGCGATCCCCTATACTTGTGGGCTATCACCCCACTATCTATCTTAGGGTTCAGGGTGGGGGCGGTGGTCGCCGGCGGTGGCGGGGCGTTGTCGGGGCGGTGGCGTGGGGATCACCGGAGAAAAAGCTTGGCACGGGGGGGGGCCTAGAGGGATGGCCGAGGCGGTGGTGGACCTACGGTGGGGAGTGTTTTCAGGGCGGGCGGGGCGGCGCACCGCCGGCCGCGGGCGGCGGGGGGCTGCTGTTTGGCCGGTGAGGGCTGGCAGCTCAGTGGGGTGGAGGTTGAAGATGAACCGCAGGCCCTTGATTTCGTATCCAATGGCTGCAAAATCGACTGACCAGAGATGAAAAAGTTAGTCGACCGACGTGTAGCCTCACCTTCCTAGTGCGTTCAGTTTCGATAGCAAAATTCAGTTTCGACAGTTAAGTTCAGTTTCGACAGTTAAGTTCAGTTTCTACAGTTAAATTCAGTTTCGACAGTTAAGTTCATGGATGAGCGGCTGATGTATTTTACATCTAGCACTTTGTGGTTATGTATTTTACGTCATGTATTGGAGATGCAATTAGAATTCCACTCAGGTTAACGTTGTCTCTCTTGTCCTGCTTCAGCCTCGGCGTCGTACAACTCACCGGAGCTGCTCCAATGACGAAACCCTCCATCACAGCGGAGCAGTACCTCGGGCTCCATCTCCAGATGCCTAAGATCTTCTTCCCCTCCTCTGACAGCCAAGTCACCCGGAGCATCCTCACCGGCCAACCCAATCACGCTGAGATCAACATGGCTTCGCCAAAGAGGTTGTGCACTTGTTGCATCTCTTTTTTACTCTACATGTTATATATATTGTCCACTGAGCACTCGTAGTAACGGGAAATACGATTATTTTGTCCAACTATATGACAAGCAGTGAGGTACCAGGCAACTTAGCTATCCATGATGGACTCTCTTGAACGCCATCATTATTTATCTCTGCGCGTTTGAGCTGTGCATTTGTCGATGGGCCCGGGAGTTGAGCTAGTATGGCAGTGGCCTGGGTCCAAAGTAATAGAAGTAGCACAAAAACATTTTTTTAGTGTAGGATTTTCCATGCTCAAGCCTGCCTACTAGAATCGCCAGTGCTTGAAAGGAAAAGTGAATGAAAACATAGGAATTGGAAAGTTTCCTATGGTACTACTTTTCATGAATTTGGTGCAAAGGAATGGAGCAAAGGAAAACTGTAGGATTTCCTTTAGTGTCTCCTTGAAAGAAAAACCATAGGAATTCTAATTTCCACTTGTCCTCCTTTTCATATTCCTATTCATCAAGAACAAGACTAAGAGATAGTAGCATAATAGAATTATAACCATACATTTTCTTGTGGTTTGACTTAATCTCACCATGCTTTTTTGCATCCTGTGATCTTATAATTGTTGTGAATCAAACACCCAGATTGGCAGAAATCCTGTGTTTTTAAATTCTCTGTTTTGCATGTTCATTCCTATCCTATTCCTGTCTATTTCCTATCCCTGCATTGTTAGAATCCTCAAATTCAAACAAGCCCTTACTCAATTACTTCTGTTACAGATATGTGTCAAAGAAAACATTGTGTGGTTTGTCCTGCTCCTACGGCGTTGTGTTCCACCCCAGCTCAGCTGCTCCAACGACGGAAGGGTTCACCACAGCAGGGATCTGCTCTCCAGACTGTCTTTCACCGCCTCAGATCTTCTTCCCCGCTGCTGGCAGCCACAACAACTGCATTACCATCATCAACTGAGCAGATGACCTTGAGGACTACACGGGTCCGCAAGAGAGGTCGCACTCTTTCGTGTCTGCTTACGTAATGTGTCGCTTAATATGATGACATGCTACATTATCGTCGTATTCACCTATTGGACTCCGAGTCAGATCCAAACTAATGCTGCAACTTGAGTTTTTAAATGGTTGTGGGGTACATATTGGGGCAGCAATCAGTACTATCTGTCTACTATCTGGTTAATCTCCGTTGTCTACTAGGAGTTTCATGTTGGGTGCAAACAAACATTAAAGGAGCCATTATCTATATTTTTAACTAAAGCTATTACCTGCCTGCTATCATTGGTTTTGGGTCTATCCACAGTTTGCTACCATCACTCTGGATTTGTGCATGCACTCCTTGCATAATCTCACTATGTTTTATTCCTATGCATGCCAGTTAGTTATTGTACACAATGGAACTGATCATGTAGAGCAAAAGAGACGAGCCTTGCGTGGCAATAAATTTTCTTGCAGACGTCGGCAGCCCCCCCTCCACCCATTTCGGATCGTTCTGAGGGGGATTCAGAAGGAGAAGATCACTCCTATTTACCCCATGAGGTCTTCTCTCTAACTTGGCATGCTGATGTTGGTAATATCATGCATATGGTGCCTTGCATTGCTTACTGTATACATTAAAGATGTCATCTACTTAGTTTAGACATGCTTTGTGTCAATGCCATCTGTTTAGTTTCTTTATCGTATATGTGAATCATGCAATGCCATCTTGTTTAGCCAGGCATCATATATGTGAATTTTGCAATCCCACCCTAGTTAGCCAGTCATCTTATATGTGAATTATATCATGCCATCATTTTTTTTATTACGTGTTAAATTTGTCAACAATTTTAGTACATTCAATTACTCTTCCTGTGCATCAGCCATTCGGCACGGTCATGGAAAAATCTAGAGTGGAAACAAGGTCTTCAGAGCAGAAAATGCTATCTAACGAAGCGCATGTCTTGCTGGTTACTGATAGCTCCTCAGAGGAGGATTCAGAGACAGATGACCAGTCATATCCCCCCCCCCCGAGGTTCATGCTCTAACTTGGCAGGGTTATGTTGCTCATATCGTGTGTATGGTATCTTGCATTGCTATGTCATTTGCTTAGTTTAGACATGCTTTGTGTGAATGCCACCTGTTTAGTGTCTAATTACCATATATGTGAATTATGCAATACCATCTTGTTGCAAGACATTATATATGTGAATATACAATGTTATCTTGTTGCAAGGCATTATCTATGTGAATTATGCAATGCCATGATGTTTAGGCAAGCGTCATATATGTGAATTATGTCATGCCGGCCTTTTTTTGTATTTCTCATTGCTTTTGTCGACAATGTTTGTATATTCAACTACTCTTCCTGTGCATCAGCCATTTGAATTGGTGATGGAGAAATCTGGAGTGAAAACAAGGTCTTCATAGCAGATAATGCTACCTGCTGAAGCAGATATCTTGCTGGTTACAGATAGCTCTTTAGAGGAGGATTCAGAGGCAGATGACCAGTCCTATTATCCCCCTGAGGTGTATGCTCAAACTTGGCAGGGTTATATTAGTCATATCATGCATATGTTGTATTGCAATGCTTAGTTTTTACATCATATACACAATATTGAATGCCATCTCCTTAGTTGACACATGATATATGCGATTGCCCTCTGCTCACTTCCTTAGTATATAAATCATATATTTGAATTATGTCATGCCATGATGTTTACATAGACAGCATGTATCTGAATTATGGCATGCCAACCCATTTTCTAAAGACATAATATAGTTATATCATCCCATCCTATTTACATAGTCATCATATTTTAAATTATGTCATTCTATCCGTGAATTATATCATGCCATCATGTTTCTATCGACGACATGTTTGTGATTTATGGCATGCCAACCACTTTAATAGACACATCGTATAGTTATATCATGTCATCCTATTTACATAGTCATCATATTTTGAAGTATGTTATTCTATCATGTTTAGTTAGCCATCATACATGTGAAATTGTGTCATGCTATCCTGTTTAATTAGCCATCATATATGTGAAATTATGTCCTGCTATTCTGTTTGGTTAGACAACATAAATGTGAATTATTTCATGCCCTGTTTTCTTCCCTACTATCCATTGCACCTGTCTATCTTACAATGTCTGTACATTCAATTACTTTTCTTGTTTATCAGCCATTTGAATTGGAGGGAGTGATGGCAGTATCTATGGGAGTAAAAACACGGTCTTCAGAAAAGATCGTGCTACCTGTCGATGCAGATAGAACCACGGTTGTACTTGCCCAAGAACCAGCCCCACCACACATAACCCACACTCATGTAGATTGTACCCCTACCCAGTTGGATAGAGAACCAGCTACACCCCTTCTAACCCCAACCCCAGCAGATAGACACCCAGTTCCCGTTGACACAGCACCGTCTCCACCACAGAGCACCCAAATACGAGCAGTTAGTAAGGCAACTGCAGTGCCCAAAGCACGAGGACCACCACTCCGAACCCCAAGTCAATGCTTAAAGCAGAAGAAGAATTGTTCTCAGGTCAGGTTCTGTAGCTATGGTTCATACTACTTTGCTCTTCCATCACTGTATTTACTCATACCAACTAATTTCAAATTTGAAGGATGCAATTGAAACTCCAATGGCGCAACAGGTATGTTTTAAACCTGTTTCTTCAACGTGTTTGGCTGTTTGCTGTTGTAACTTGCTCTATGTTGATTTCAGTTTCAATTGAATAAACATTTATGTTCTCATGCCATGCACATTACAAGTGTTGTTATTGCTGCGTAGTTTCCCACACTTATATTTTGTCTATGCTGCTTTGTCTTAAATAGATATGATTCAAACTGTATCTATCTTAATTTGGCAACATAAACTAGAATGATATAGACCATACAGTGACCATACTACATAGATATATGTTTGTTTCATGCTGTTATCATGTCCACCTTACTACTGAACTGGTTTACCAAAATGAGTTTCATATACTACATTGTAAACCTGTGATGTGTTTGTTTGTTTCTCTTTTAGAACGCGGATAAAATATTGGAGAAGAGTACCCCGTTATGCAATGGTAAAGGAAGTAATGCATATAAGGTTCAAGATAGTGAGACATCCTTGTTGGTCTCCAAGAAAGCTGATAAAAACTATATTGAAGACACTGAGACAACCCCAAAGTCCTATCTTGATGTAGTGTTCGAGTTACTGGCTACTACTGCTGGCACCAGCTCTTCGAACTCGTTGTCTGAATCAGTTCGGCTTCTTGAGTCTCAACTTCAAGTTGAAAGACATCGATTAGATGTTATGCGACAGGAAGCCGAAGGACTGAGGAAGTCCCTGCAGAATTCAGATGCATACTTTCTGGTGCAACAGCAAGTGCTGGAGGACTTAAGCGCCAAACAAGAGAAAGTTAATAAGCTTGCTAAGCATCTTGCCAGCATTATGGGTACCAAGGATATTGTTTCTTGAGCTCTTCTGAAGTGGTTTCAGTTCTGGACTTGTTTTGCTGCGGCGTTTATATGCTGTTGTGTTCCCTATATTTGCATTGGTGGCGAACTTTGATGCCCAATGGATGTAATATGTGTAATAGACGTGATAGCCTATTGTAAGTTGCTTGCTTATTTATTTCCTTATTGTCTTGTTTATTTCTTTGCTTGTAGTCAGTGCAGTTCTTTTTCCGCGGTTTGCTAGTGGCCGCAATAACCTATTTTTTAAAACTAGGCCACAATAACCATGGGCTACATATTTACTGTAGTTACCATTTCCCTCCTACGGGCCATAGAAACAATGGGCCTTCTACGTGTCGTAGACACAATGGGCCTTCTATGGGCCGTATCATCAATGGGCCTTGTACGGGCCGTATGATCGGTTGGCCAAACATGGGCCAATAACAGACCGCATTATGGTCATAAACGTGCTAGAGTTGGAATCGTCTGTTCATGGGCCGACCATAACGGGTCGTCGTTAATCGGCCGTATTTGATGACGCTATCAAAATGGCCCAACATATTAACGGGCCACAAAACGGGCCGACTGTAACCTCGGGCTGAATTTAGCCCAGAAGCAGAAAATGACAGTAACGGCCCGTAAGTAAACGAATGCTAGAAATGAGCCCAAGAGTAAATGGGCTCTGAGAAGGCCGAAAGATAACATGGGCTGAAAGCGGCCCAACGGAATAACGGGCCGTTAATGGGTATAAAGTGATACACTGTTCATTATGGGCCAGTTTCACCACGGGCCGTTAATGGGTATAAAGTGATAGACTGTTCACTGCGGGCCAGTTTCACCACGGGCCGTTAATGGGCCAAGAATTACAAAGGGCCTCATATGGGCCAAAAGACGTCATGGGCCATACACGGGCCAGAAGTGAAAACGGGCTGGAATCATATTGGATGGCCCAGATGACGCTACTGGGCCTAATTCGGATAGGGCGCAATGGGCCTTGGGTTAGCGGGCTGTAAATGGGCTATATGCGAACAGGCCGTTAATAGGATTTCCATGGGCCGCACCCGCCACCTTTTGACCAAGTCAAACGGGTCGGCCTTTTCACAGGAATGGGCCTCTATTGGGCCGTGCCACGTGTCGACGTATCATAGGCGCCTTCTGTCCAATGAGTGGATGACACTGTCCCAACGATGAGCCGACATGTGTTTCTTCCAGCCAATGATGATTTTACACGTGGAAAATCCCCATTGGTCGGGGCTGTTAACGGGTTATCGGATCCAAAGCCCGGTCTGATAGCTTAACGGCGTTCCGTTACAGTGGATGCCACGTGGCGGTCACCCTTGATGAAAGCACTTCTGTGACGTGCGATTTATCTTCATGGAAGTGGACACTTCCGTGATGACAATTTTGGTAATGTCATGGAACACTTCTATGACAGCACATGTATGACTATCTTGATTCTGTAATAAAATCGTCATGGATGTACATGCATGACAAAAAATGCGACCTATTGCGACAAACATGTATCATCACGGAACTGAATTTTTTTGTAGTGTGTGTTTGTTGGGATCCAATGAACTTTGAGTTTATGATCAGATCTATGTTTTTATCCATGAAAGTTATTTGAGTCTTGTTTGATCTCTTATATGCATGATTGCTTATAGCCTCATATTTCTTCTCTGATATTTGGGTTTTGTTTGGCCAACTTGATCTATTTATTTTGCAATGGGAAGATGTGCTTTGTAGTGGGTTCGATCTTACGGTGCTTGATCCTAGTGATAGAAAGGGAACCGACACGTATGTATCGTTGCTACTAAGGATAACAAGATGAGATCTATATCTTCCACAATAGATAAACGGATCTCATCTACATCATGTCATCGTTCTTATTGCATTACTCTGTTTTCTCATGAACTTAATACACTAGATGTATGCTGGATGGCGGTCGATGTGTGGAGTAATAGTAGTAGATGCAGGCAGGAGTCGGTCTACTAATCTTGGAGGTGATGCCTATATAATGATCATTGCCTGGATAACATCATGATTATTTGAAGTTCTATGAATTTCCCAACACTAATTGTTTTCCCACCGTGTGCTATTTTTCTCGAGAGAAGGCACTAGTGAAACCTACGGCCCCCGGGTCTCTTTTCATCATACTTGCCTTTGCGATCTATTTTCTTTTGCATTTATTTTCAGATCTATTAAACCAAAAATATAAATATACCTTGCTGCAATTTATTTGTTCCGCGATCTATTTATTCTATGTACCACTTTTTACCTCATGTTTTTGCCTATCTTGAGGCGTCGTACCTAAAAGGGATTGACAACCCCTTTAAGACGTCGGGTTGCAAGTATTTGTTATTTGTGTACATGTGATGTTTACGTGGTGTGAGGAGGTTCTCCTACTGGTTCAATAACCTTAGTCTCATCACTGAGGGAAATCCGACGTAGTTCTAGCAGACATCAAAAGGAATTTCTGTCGTCGTTGTCGGGGAGGATCTTCAACATCAACCAGGTTCCTAATCACATATCTCATCTCCTTGCAATTTACATTATTTTCCATTTGCCTCTTGTTTTCCTCTCCCCCACTTCACAAAAATTTGCCGTTTTATTTGCCTTCTTTTTCGTTTGCCCTTTTCTCGTAAATTCTCATGTTTGCTTGCGTGCCATGTGCTTCTATTTGCTTGCATCTTCGCTTGCTAAAACTCTGTTGATATGGATCCTCATCCACTTGCTAATCTTTTCAAAAGATCTGATTATGTTGAACCAATTGCTAGTGAGTTGAGTGTACTTGATTATCTCTATGAAGTTTTGCTTGAAATTCGTGAATCTGAAAATTGTGATGAAGTACTAAAAGAAGAAATTTATGAAGTGATTCACGATAGTTCCTTGAATGAAAAGCATGATAGCAATGGTATTATTATAAATTCTATCAATGTCACTTATTCTAATAATATGCAAAACCCCAAGCTTGGGGATGCTAATGTTGCTATGTCTACTACTTGTTGCAATGATCGTGATTGGGCTGATTCTTCTTATGATCTTAAGAATTTATTGAAGCCCCATGATGAATACGAGATTGAAAACAATGTTTGCAATAATATTAAAAGTGGGTTTGGAAGAGTGTCAAATATAGATCCCACATGTTTGGAGAATGTTCAATCTTATGAAATTTTTGATAAAAGTGGATTTGGAGAGGTCATGACTTTAGGTAATGTTAATCCCACTATTTTGGAAGAGTGTAAACTTTGCATGCATGTGGATCGTGTTGAGAATATGTTATCTAATTGCTATTTCGTTGAATTTGCTTATGATCCTACATGTAATTATTATCTGAGAGAAAAATATGGTTGTGGAAATTTTCATGTTTGTAACACCCCTGGTGTCATGCTACAGTAATCCCCTGTTAATGGTGCCAATGTCATCATGATACTATTGCTAATCTTTTCTTGATCCAAATCACAATTCAAATTCAAATCCAATTTAAAGTCAAAAATTCATATTTGTCAGACATGAAATCTAAAATGTTCATCTTGTGCCAAATAATCCATAACTAATATAGGTGGTGAACCAACATTTTGCAAAATGTCTAAGTGCCCTAAACTGAATAAACAATGGCTAAAATAAATAGATTAAATGCCTTTTTAAATTATAAAAGTGGCAAACTATTTGAAAAGCCTCACAATCCTTCTTTTGGCAGTGCCAACTAGTGCAATGTAGTTATATGGCCAAGTCCCATATTTTACATAATCCTTTTGGCAGCTCAAATATTGCAAAGCATTTTCTGTAAAAAGGCAAAAGAAAAAGAAAAAGGGGAAATGAGAGAGAGCCCCCCTGCCCCCATGGAGCTCGCTCCCGTCGAACCGCCTCGCCGGCGCCGTCCCGGAGGGGACAAGGCCCCGACGGCTCAGGATTTCCCGCCTCCCCTCCCCACTTGCCTCCTCGCCTCCCAGATCTACCCCGCACTCCCCTTGTTTGCCCCTCTCCTCTTCCCTCTCCCTCTCGCACGAGCCGCCCGAGCTCGGCCGTCACTGCGTCGCCGCCGTTGACGTGCACTGGAGCTTCCCCGAGCTACAAGAAGGTGCCCAGGAGCCTCGTCACCTCGTCTTCTTCGTCCTGGCCTGTCGATCAAGGCTAAAGCGCCAAGATTTGTAATGGCGCCAAGATTTCCCCATCCCCCGGTTCTCCTCAAGACCTCAATCCCATCCTCAGATAGATCAATTGACCTGCTAGACAACAAGTACGTTCCCACAGATCTAGACTACATCTCAACCCCAATGTGCTCAGTTCAAGAAGATAGGGAATTGGGATTCTGAGTTTGGCGTGAAAAACTGATGACCGGTAAGGTTTTTATCGAATTGATCTGTACCTTACTAACTTTGCTTTAATTTCCCTGCACTAATTTTTATTTTCTTTAGATTGTATGCATCCATGGGTGACGTAAGGAAAAAAAAGATAGAAGAAACGAGCAGGTGAGTTAGAATTCGTTGGTAGTTTTCAAGAGTAATACGAACAGATGAAGTTTTCCAAACTAGTTGGTGATAGTTGTTGTGCGGGAACAACTAACATTAATCCAGAAGACGATGGCAATTAACAAACGATAGCAATGGTGATTATGAGCACATATTTAGTTCAACTGCAATAGAATTTGATAGTCTTGACATGTAACCATATTTATTACGGATATATGTGATCCAAGAAATTGGCATAATCTTGATAACAAGGAAAAGGACATAACAGTGGAGAATTATAAAGATAAGATGTAGAAAATTATTTGATATGAAAATTAATTTCGATGCACTTTAGTTGTTTGTTATAATACGCAACATATGTGTATATTATTATTATTTATTTATGCTTGTATTAAGGGGCCCCGGTTTCTAATTTCGCCCCGGGCCCTCAAAACCTCAGGACCGGCCCAGTCGCGCCCGCCACTGTCACCCGTGCTCCTCTGCGAGCCGCTGCTGCTCAACCCCCTGGCGACGCCCTGCCTCTGCCCCCGCCGCCTCCGGCCGCCGCCCCACCCCCGCCGCTGGCCATCGTGGCCCGCGCCGCCCCTTGCTGATGCACGACGCTGGCACCACTAGCTTCGGTCGCCGCTAGTGCCCTGTATTTTCGTTCGTGCACGCACATACATTCCCCCGTTGATGGCTCAAGCCACTGCCAAGTGGGCCCTACCATTTTTAATTAGACTTAAAACTAGTTAGTCACTGACCAGTGGACCCCCCTTTTTTTAATTAACCAAGTTATTTAACTTGCTAAAATAAGTCTATGCCATGCAGGCCCCTTTGACCCCATTGACTGGTCAGCATTGACCCAATCAACGCTGACTGTACTACTGACTCAGCCACCCTAGACCCCACATGTCATCCACTAGGGCTAGTTCCTAGTGGGTACAATATGTTTTTCTGTTATTTAATGATAAAGTAAATAGATAAAACAAAATCCATAATTTGCTTTAATCTTCGAAAAATCATAGAAAATAATTCGTAACTCGGATGGAAATGTTTTCTACATGAAAGTTGCTTAGAAATATCCAACGAATCCGAATACGCGGTCCTTTCACCTGTCACATGCCCCTAGCATGCTAAACATGGAACCTTCCCCCCTCTTTCTTCTGTCCGGAAAATGCCTAACACCGGGAAAACCTCACCGGATGTTTTCCCTCTCCGTCTGCAACATCTAGCACTGCGTTAGTTCACCCCTAACACCGCCATGTTATGCTTTATGATGCTATGTTTGCTTTATATTTATTGTTTCTTCCCCCTCTTCTCTCCGGTAGACCCCGAGACTGATGCTGCCCCTGTGATCGACTACGTCACGACAACCCTTCTTCCCTTTTCAGCGGAGCTTCCAGGCAAGCACCCCCCCTTGATCATCCCGATATCGCCCATTCCATTCTCTCATGCTTGCATTAGATTTTGCTACTGTAATTATTTTCTCCTATTCTGATGCATAGCCTGCTTTTCTATCTGCTGTTGTACCTTACCTGCTTATCCTAAACTACTTACTATAGGTTGGTGAGTGGTCCATCAGTGACCCCACCTTGTCCTTATTGCCCCTGCTTCATCGTCAAAGACCCGATCAACGAGATCGAAGACCAGGCCCCGCCACCGCACATCACTTTCCCCTTAGTTGCTCGACACTACTGGGTTACCATCGAGTGTCGAGGGTGAGACCTCATCAGCACTTCTGATGTTAAACCTGTAGTGTAGCTATTCGATCGTGGTCATCGAGGGTGATTTCCTCCTTAACCACTTCCGATACGACTCTATCATGCAACCCCTCAAGTGTGAACCTCGAGGGTGGTTCCTCTTACGTTCACCTTGATGATTACATCGAGTGGAATCCATCGAGGGTGGTTCCTCAGGGTTCCCCTTGGTGTTAGATACACAGTTACTATGGTTACTATGACTTTACACTGAACCATCTTACTAAAGACGGGTCAGCCCTGAGGGGTACCCGCGCGAGCTTAATTGCAAGTTATGTGGAGTCGGGTGACCTGGAAGGTGCCCGCGAGATAATTATGAGGCGTGGCCGGGCATTCTTAGCCCTTGTCGCAAGTCCTCGAAACGGGGCGACAGGGTCACATCTTTCGTGAGTCTCTGCTTGTTACCACGCGTTCCTAGTCCACTACGATTTTGATATTTGATCCGAGGGGCCTTTGGCCTGATAGCACTAACCATCACATGGGCATAGTATGAGCATTCTGCTTCGTAGGCATCAGCCGAAGCTTAATAGACGTCAGCGACTGAGCGGCGCGCGCCGGGTTGGACTAGTAAGTACCTGCCTTTTTAAGGAGGTAGCTAGGTTTGGTCACCGGCCGCCCACGCAACATGCAGGAGTTCCCGGGGGGATGGCCCAAGACCCCTGGGGGCATAGGTTTAGTCCGGTGTGCTGACCTCTCTATTAAGCCTAGGTCGGGCTGCAGCGTATTGTTTGGCCGATGTGACGCCCCCGATTCAATCGTACACTAATCATACACGCAAATGTGTACGATCAAGATCAAGGACTCACGGGAATATATCACAACACAACTCTAGACACAAATAAAATAATACAAGCTTTATATTGCAAGCCAGGGGCCTCGAGGGCTCGAATACAAGCTCGATACACAAGAGTCAGCGGAAGCAACAATATCTGAGTACAGACATAAGTTAAACAAGTTTTTCCTTAAGAAGGCTAGCATAAAAGCAACACGATCGAAAAGGCAAGGCCTCCTGCCTGGGACCTCCTAACTACTCCTGGTCTTCGGCGGCCTCCATGTAGTAGTATCCGTCGGCGGTGGCATCTGGCTCCAAGGATCCACCATCTGGTTGCATCAACCAGAAAGAAGAAAGAAGGGGGAAAAGGGGTAGCAAAGCAACCGTAAGTACTCATCCAAAGTACTCGCAAGCATCAGATCTATACTAAGTATGCATTTGTATCAAATGGAACGGTTATATCTGTGGACTGAACTGCAGAATGCCAGAATAGAGGGGGAAAGCCTAGCCTATCAAAGACTAGCATCTTCACGCAGCTCCGAGCATCTTGCAGCATGTACAAGAGTAAAGAATAGCAGTTTATAATTAACAAGCATATTGTACATTAATGCCCAGAGATCCTTCCTCGACTCCCTGCGAGAAAGCAATCCCGGAGCCACATATCTCAAGTATCCATTTGTAGTTGTATAAGATCAGGATATAAGTCTGAACGTCCGTTACCATGGACACGACTATTAATAGATAATCTTCCCTGCAAGGGTGCACCACGTTTTCCAACACGCTCGATCACTCTAGCCGGACACACCTTTCTGGGGTCAATGCCCGGCCTCGGAAGATCAACACGTCGCAGCCCTACATAGGCTCAGCAGAGAGGTCCCCGCCGGTCTACCTCCTAAGCACTCCGGGGTCTGGGCCCATCGCCCGTTGCACTCCGAGTCGTTGCGAGCAGGGCGGACCAGGCTCCACCACTACAGGATGGTGCCGGCCCAGCCGTGCCGCACTGCTGAACTGGACGTCTGACAAAGCTTCGGCTGATAACGCGACGTCGAGGCCCATAACTATTCTCACATGGTGGTTGGTGCGTAAAGGCCAGAGGCCAACTCAGAACAAATACCCAAACCGTAGTGTATTATTAGCTTGCGGAGACGAGCAGAGACTCACGATCGAAAGTGACCCCGTCGCCCCGTCTCGTGGACTTACGACAAGGGCCTAGAATGCCCGGCCGTGCCACGTAACCATCTTGCGGGTGCTCTCCGGGCCCGCCCGACTTCCACCAAGGTCTCAAGTAAAGTCATTATAACCGTGTGTCCAGACATCAAGGGGAAAACCCGAGGAATCTCCCCCGGTGGATTCCACTCAATGTAATCATCAAGGTGAACGTAAGAGGGACCACCCTCGAGGTTCACTCTTGAGGTGTTGAAAGATAGAGCCGTATCGGGAATGGCGAAAGAGGAAATCACCCTCGATGACCACGACCGAATAGCTACACTACAGAATTATCATCAGGAGTGCGTTATGAGGGATCACCCTCGGCACTCGATAGTAGCTCTGCAGAGTCGAGCAACAAAAGGGGCATGATGTGATGTGAGGTGTCGGGCTCTGGTCGTCGATCACATCGATCGAGGCGTCGATGATGAAGTAGGGGCAACAAGGACAAGGTGGGGGTCACTGATGGATCACTAACCAACCTATACTAAGTAGTTTAGGATAAGCAGGTAGGTAACAATAAGCAGGTACAAAAGCAGGCTATGCATCAAAATATGAGCAAACAATAACAGTAGCAAAATCTAATGCAAGCATGAGAGTATAGAATGGGCAATATCATGATGGTCAAAGGGGGGGGCTTGCCTGGTTGCTTAGACAAGGAGGGTCATCGTCGACGTAGTCGATCACAGGGGCATCAGCAGCGGTCTCGGGGTCTACCGAAGAGAAGAGGGGGGAGAAAATAGTAAATACATAGCAAGCAAGAGCATAACAGGACAATAGGCAGAGCTAAACGTGTTCTAACGTGATGCTACACACTACCGGCGAAGGGGGATAACATCCGGGAATGCTTTCCCGAAGTTTGGCATTTTCAGACAGACGAACAGAAGGGGAAAGGTTGCATATTCGCTATGCTAGGGATGTGTGACAGATGAACGGACTGCGTATTCGGACTCATCACATTTTTCTGAGAAACTTTCATGTATAAAACTTTTTCATCCGAGCTACGGTTTATTTTCTATGATTTTATCAAAGTTTTAAAAGATTTGGGCATTTATTTTAATTCGCAAATAAACAGAAAATACCAAGTCTACCCAGCCATGTGCTAGCCACAGAGGCTGACTGGTGGGGTCCAGGGGTGTCCCATCAGCAGTTGACCAGTCAACTATTGACTGGTCAATGGGGTCAAATGGGGCCACATGTCATTTGCTCTAAAGACTAAACTAGTACTCCCTCTGTAAACTAATATAAGAGCGTTTAGATCGTATTCTAAACACTCTTATATTAGTTTATCGGAGGGAGTACTAAAATACTCCTAAACTAAATTAGTCCTAATTAACACAAGGGCCGGCCACGCACGGAAGTGGGCCGTGGCCAAGCCAGCCACCCACACACACCACACACAGCTCGCAACACACAATTCTGTTTTCTGTTAACAAAAGATAGCGTTTTGTGATTTTCATAGCATTTAAACTACACATCAAATGGATTTGGTCCAGTGGGACAAAATGAAGTTTGTTGAGTGTACTATCTACTCATATTATTTTCTCTCCTGTTAGTAGTCGTTTAGGCGTTGTTTAGGGACTGTTTAGGGGGCTAGTCAGTGTAATATCAGCAAAGCTAGCTACTGCTACAGAGCAGCACATAATAGCAGCAGGCAGCTATACGCGGGCGAGCGCGAGCAAAGTGCAGCATGGCAGTAGCAGTTCGCAAGGGCTCGCGGAGGCGCGGCCAGGGGCGCATGACCGCGCGCGGGAGCGGAGCTCCGGCCATGGCGTCCGAAGCGCCAGCCGGCGATGAGCAGCGGCAGCAGGACGATGTGTTCGGCGGGGGTCTGTAACCTGAGGATTATCCTCATTGCTGCATAGAAAAGTTATGTCCTGGAAGCACCACTTGGTGCCAGGCCTGCTGCTGATGCAACTGACGATGTTAAGAACGTCTGGCAGAGCAAAGCTCATGACTACTCGATAGTTCAGTGTGCCATGCTTTACGGCTTAGAACCGGGTCTTCAACGATGTTTTGAACGTCATGGAGCATATGAGATGTTCTAGGAGTTGAAGTTAATATTTCAAGCAAATGCCCGGATTGAGAGATATGAAGTCTCCAATAAATTCTACAGCTGCAAGATGGAGGAGAATAGTTCTGTCAGTGAACACATACTCAAAATGTCTGGGTATAATAATCACTTGATTCAACTGGGAGTTAATCTTCCTGATGATAGTGTCATGGACAGAATTCTCCAATCACTGCCACTAAGCTACAAGAGCTTCGTGATGAACTATAACATGCAAGGGATGAACAAGACTATTCCCGAGCTCTTCGCAATGCTAAAAGCTGCGGAGGTAGAAATCAAGAAGGAGCATCAAGTGTTGATGGTTAACAAGACCACCAGTTTCAATAAAAAGGGCAAAGGGAAGAAGAAGGGGAACTTCAAAAAGAACGGCAAGCAAGTTGCTGCTCAAGAGAAGAAACCCAAGTCTGGACCTAAGCCTGAAACTGAGTGCTTCTACTGCAAGCAGACTGGACACTGGAAGCGGAACTGCCCCAAGTATTTGGTGGATAAGAAGGATGGCAAAGTGAACAAAGGTATATGTGATATACATGTTATTGATGTGTACCTTACTAATGCTCGCAGTAGCACCTGGGTATTTGATACTGGTTCTGTTGCTAATATTTGCAACTCGAAACAGGGACTACGGATTAAGCGAAGATTGGCTAAGGACGAGGTGACGATGCGCGTGGGAAATGGTTCCAAAGTCGATGTGATCGCGGTCGGCACGCTACCTCTACATCTACCATCGGGATTAGTTTTAGACCTACATAATTGTTATTTGGTGCCAGCGTTGAGCATGAACATTATATCTGGATCTTGTTTGATGCGAGACAGTTATTCATTTAAATCAGAGAATAATGATTGTTCTATTTATATGAGTAATATCTTTTATGGTCATGCACCTTTGAAGAATGGTCTATTTTTATTGAATCTCGATAGTAGTGATACACATATTCATAGTGTTGAAACCAAAAGATGCAGAGTTGATAACGATAGTGCAACTTATTTGTGGCACTGCTGTTTGGGTCATATCGGTGTAAAGCGCATGAAGAAACTCCATACTGATGGGCTTTTGGAATCACTTGATTATGAATCACTTGGTACTTGCAAACCATGCCTTATGGGCAAGATGACTAAAACGCCATTCTCCGGAACTATGGAGCGGGCAACTGATTTGTTGGAAATCATACATACTGATGTTTGAGGTCCAATGAATGTTGAGGCTCGCGGCGGGTATCGTTATTTTCTTACCTTCACAGATGATTTGAGCAGATATGGGTATATCTACTTAATGAAACACAAGTCTGAAACATTTGAAAAGTTCAAAGAATTTCAGAGTGAAGTGGAAAATCATCGTAACAAGAAAATAAAGTTTCTACGATCTGCTCGTGGAGGAGAATATTTGAGTTACGAGTTTGGTCTACACTTGAAACAATGCGGAATAGTTTCGCAACACACGCCACCCGGAACACCACAACGAAATGGTGTGTCCGAACGTCGTAATCGTACTTTTCTAGATATGGTGCGATCTATGATGTCTCTTACTGATTTACCGCTATTGTTTTGGGGTTATGCTTTAGAGACGGTCGCATTCACGTTAAATAGGGCACCATCAAAATCCGTTGAGACGACGCCTTATGAACTGTGGTTTGGCAAGAAACCAAAGTTGTCATTTCTTAAAGTTTGGGGCTGCGATGCTTATGTGAAGAAACTTCAACCAGATAAGCTCGAACCCAAATCGGAGAAATGTGTCTTCATAGGATACCCAAAAGAGACTATTGGGTACACCTTCTATCACAGATCTGAGGGCAAGATTTTCGTTGCTAAGATCGGATCCTTTCTAGAGAAGGAGTTTCTCTCGAAAGAAGTGAGTGGGAGGAAAGTAGAACTTGATGAGATAACTGTATCTACTCCATTATTGGAAAGTAGTTCATCACAAGAACCGGTTCCTGTGACAACTACACCAATTAGTGAGGAAGCTAATGATATTGATCATGAAACTTCAGATCAAGTTTCTACTGAACCTCGTAGGTCTACGAGAGTAAGATCCGCACCAGAGTGGTACGGTAATCCAATTCTGGAAGTCATGTTACTTGACCATGATGAACCTATGAACTATGAGGAAGCGATGATGAGCCCAGATTCCGCAAAATGGCTAGAGGCCATGAAATCTGAGATGGGATCCATGTATGAAAACAAAGTATGGACTTTGGTTGACTTGCCCGATGATCGGCAAGCCATTGAGAATAAATGGATCTTTAAGAAGAAGACTGACCCTAATGGTAATGTAACTGTCTATAAAGCTCGACTTGTTGCGAAATGATTTCGACAAGTTCAAGGAGTTGACTACGATGAGACTTTCTCACCCGTAGCGATGCTTAAGTCTGTCCGAATCATGTTAGTTATTGCTGCATTTCATGATTATGAAATTTGACAAATGGATGTCAAAACTGCATTCTTGAATGGATTTCTGGAAGAAGAGTTGTATATGATGCAGCCAGAAGGTTTTGTTGATCCAAAAGGTGCTAACAAAGTGTGCAAGCTCCAGCGTTCCATTTATGGACTGGTGCAAGCATCTCGGAGTTGGAATAAATGCTTTGATAGTGTGATCAAAGCATATGGTTTTATACAGACTTTTGGAGAAGCCTGTATTTACAAGAAAGTGAGTGGGAGCTCTGTAGCATTTCTGATATTATATGTAGATGACATATTATTAATTGGAAATGATATAGAATTTCTGGATAGCATAAAGGGATACTTGAATAAAAGTTTTTCAATGAAAGACCTCGGTGAAGCTGCTTACATATTGGGCATCAAGATCTATAGAGATAGACCAAGACGCTTAATAGGACTTTCACAAAGCACATACCTTGACAAAATTTTGAAAAAATTCAAAATGGATCAGGCAAAGAAAGGATTCTTGCCTGTGCTACAAGGTGTGAAGTTGAGTCAAACTCAATGCCCGACCACAGCAGAAGATAGAGAGAAAATGAAAGATGTTCCCTATGCTTCAGCCATAGGCTCTATCATGTATGCAATGCTGTGTACCAGACCTGACGTATGCTTAGCAATAAGCTTGGCAGGAAGGTACCAAAGTAATCCAGGAGTGGATCACTGGACAGCAGTCAAGAACATCCTGAAATACCTGAAAAGGACTAAGGATATGTTTCTCGTATATGGAGGTGACAAAGAGCTAGTCGTAAATGGTTACGTCGATGCAAGCTTTGACACTGATCCGGACGATTCTAAATCGCAAACCGGATATGTGTTTTTATTAAATGGTGGAGCTGTAAGTTGGTCCAGTTCTAAACAAAGCGTCGTGGCGGGATCTACATGTGAAGCGGAGTACATAGCTGCTTTTGAAGCAGCAAATGGAGGAGTCTGGATGAAGGAGTTCATTTCCGATCTAGGTGTCATACCTAGTGCATCGGGACCAATGAAGATCTTCTGTGACAATACTGGTGCAATTTCCTTGGCAAAGGAATCAAGATTTCACAAGAGGACCAAGCACATCAAGAGATGCTTCAATTCCATTTGGGACCAAGTCCAAGTGGGAGACATAGAGATTTGCAAGATACATACGGATCTGAATGTTGCAGACCCGTTAACTAAGCCTCTCTCACAAGCAAAACATGATCAGCACCAAGACTCCATGGGTGTTAGAATCATTACTATGTAATCTAGATTATTGACTCTAGTGCAAGTGGGAGACTGGAGGAAATATGCCCTAGAGGCAATAATAAAGTTATTATTTATTTCCTCATATCATGATAAATGTTTATTATTCATGCTAGAATTGTATTAACCGGAAACATGATACATGTGTGAATACATAGACAAACATATAGTCACTAGTATGCCTCTACTTGACTAGCTCATTAATCAAAGATGGTTATGTTTCCTAACCATAGACATGTGTTGTCATTTGATTAGTGGGACCACATCATTAGAAAAATGATGTGATTGACATGACCCATTCCGTTAGCCTAGCACTTGATCGTTTAGTATACTGCTATTGCTTTCTTCATGACTTATACATGTTCCTGTAACTATGAGAATTATGCAACTCCCGTTTACCGGAGGAACACTTTGGGTACTACCAAACGTCACAACGTAACTGGGTGATTATAAAGGAGTACTACAGGTGTCTCCAAAGGTACATGTTGAGTTGGCGTATTTCGAGATTAGGTTTTGTCACTCCGATCGTCGGAGAGGTATCTCTGGGCCCTATCGGTAATGCACATCATTATAAGCCTTGCAAGCAATGTGACCAATGAGTTGGTTACGGGATGATGCATTACAGAACGAGTAAAGAGACTTGCCGGTAACGAGATTGAACTAGGTATTGGATACCGACGATCAAATCTCGGGCAAGTAACATATCGATGACAAAGGGAACAACATATGTTGTTATGCGGTTTGACCGATAAAGATCTTCGTAGAATATGCAGGAACCAATATGGTCATCCAGGTTCCACTGTTGGTTATTGACCGAGAATACTTCTAGGTCATGTCTACATAGTTCTTGAACCCGTAGGGTCCGCACGCTTAACGTTACGATGACAGTTTTATTATGAGTTTATAAGTTTTGATGTACCGAAGTTTATTCGGAGTCCCGGATGTGATCATGGACATGACGAGGAGTCTCGAAATGGTCGAGACATAAAGATTGATATATTGGACGACTATATTCGGACACCGGAATTGTTCCGGGTGATTTCGGAGAAAACCGGAGTGCCGGGGGGGGTTACCGGAACCCCCCGGGAGAGTTAATGGGCCACATGGGCCTTGGTGGGAAGAGAGAGGGGCGGCCAGGGTGAGCCGCGCATCCCCTCTCCCTCTGGTCCGAATTGGACTAGGAGGGGGGCGGCGCCCCCCTTTCCTTCCCCCCTCTCCCCCTTCCTTCCCCCTCCTAGTAGGAGTAGGAAAGGAGGAATCCTACTCCTACTAGGAGGAGGATTCCTCCTCCTTGGCGCGCCCCAAGGGGCCGGCCGGCCTCCCCCCTTGCTTCTTTATATACGGGGGCGGGGGGGGCACCCATAGACACACAAGTTGATCTACGGATCGTTCCTTAGCCGTGTGCGGTGCCCCCCTCCACCATATTCCACCTCGGTCGTATCGTCGCGGAGTTTAGGCGAAGCCCTGCGCCGGTAGAACATCATCACCGTCACCACACCGTCGTGCTGACGGAACTCATCTCCGGAGTTTGCTGGATCGGAGCCCGGAGATCGTCATCGAGCTGAACGTGTGCTGAACTCGGAGGTGCCATACGTTCGGTGCTTGGATCGGTCGGATCGTGAAGACGTACGACTACATCAACCGCGTTGTCATAACGCTTCCGCTTACGGTCTACGAGGGTACGTGGATGAACACTCTCCCCTCTCATTGCTATGCCATCACCATGATCTTGCGTGTGCGTAGGAAAATTTTGAAATTACTATGTTCCCCAACATAGACCACATCCACTATGCTGCAATGGATGGCTACCTTTGTTTCAATATCTACAAGGGTTGGATGAAGAGAAAGAGCCAAGTGTGCGGTTCAAGCAAAGAAGTATCGGCCAAGAGGAAGAGGGACAAGGACGAAGTCGAGGACGTCGACGAGGACTCCGAGTAAGGTGGCAGTGTCGTTGCTCATGGTGGTTCTAATGCAGTGTCTACCGGAATAGTTGCAAAGTTTAATTTCAGGTGTGCTTAATTTAATTTGAGGGGTGTGTTCTGCTGAGCCCCCAGCAGAACTATGTGATGTTTCTTCTCATTACTTTAACTCTTCAGTACGTACATACTAGTATTTCTTACATTTCATCTTTTAGTTCGTATAGTACTACCACTCGTTTCTTCACATTATATACGTACAATATATATGGCCAACATCATATAGCCAACAGTTTAGTTGTCAAAGAATTTCAGGGTGCTTAGTTTTGTCAAAGAATACCAGGATGCTTAGTTTTATTTGAGGGGTGGGTTGTGCTGGACACCATTATTTTGACTAGCCTTTTTAATAGTACTATATGCATAATTTGGCGACGAGCGCTCTCTATATGTACGACCTTTTTTTTAATTTCAAGTTTTTCTCCATGGCGCAATCCATCGATACTACTACTGTACAAAAGTATACAGTTTTTAAATGGCTAGAGGGCGGGGCAGTCTAGCTTGGTCGGTTTCACGAGAGGCGAGGGCCTTTGTGATTTGACGGCTCATTACTGCTGGAAGGCGGGGCCTTGTGATTTGACTGCTCGTATAAATGCGCCGACGACCTGAGGAGGAGCAAAGAACCGTGCGGTATACTCAAGTTTTCCACTGGAGTAGTACTACGACGGAGGAGCAAGAAACACGGCAGCCCAGTGCCATATGGCGATAAAAAATGATCTAATTTGCTTGTCATCTCATTGTTAGCATTGTTCTATTCATTCCCTCAAAAAAAGCGTTGTTCTATTCATGCCTCGCAGAGAACGTGACACGTGTGGCGAAACACCCGAAGCAAAAGATGAAACACAGGAGAAAAAGAAGAAGGAATATTATCACCCCAAATGATCTAATTCGCCGCGGAATCGTAACTGGTTCTTCATCGCCTCCACGACCTCCATCTCCTTGCGTGTTTCCTCCGCCATCTTCTTCATTCTGTCCATGATGCGGGATTTCTCGACGCGAGCCTTCATCATCTGTTCCATGGCCGCATTACGTACCTTGACAGCAGCCGGGTGCTTGATGCGGAGCTTCGCCAACTCCTCCTTCTGTTCCATGATGAGGGTCTGCAGCATCTTCAGCGAGGAACTACTATTCTCATGCAGCTTCTTCCAGCCGGCGTTCTTCAACTTCAACAGGTCGATCTCGTTGCAGAGCTTCGCCTTGTCCTCTTGAAGTCGCATGATTTCGCTGGTCGCCTTCTTCTCCGAGGCAATGCTCTTCTTCAGCAACATCGATAACCCGGCGGTCAACTCCCCCTGCTTATTGAGCTCAGCGGGCATGTCGTTGAGGCTCTCCTTCAGCAGCTCCACCAAGCCTTGGATGAACTCCTTCTGCTTATTGAGGTGCTTATTGAGCTGATCGGGCATGCCGTCGAGGGATAACGACTCCAGCGCCGCCGGCTCGGCATGTTCGCCTCCGCGGCTAGGGCGCTCCTGGGAGCCATCGCCTGCCCGTGAGAGATCTTTCGAGGTCTCTGCGTGGCGGCGAGCCCTCTTTTTTTCCCGCAGCCTTGGTTGCCACCCCCTTGTTACGAGTAGTTCTCGACCTAGAGCTCTGCTCACCGGCCATGGCAAGGACGGACGAAGAAGAAGCACTTATGAGGAGGAAAGGTAGAGTAATTTTTGGTTAGGTAGTTCCCCTTTTTATAACCTAAGTACTAGCACTAGTAGTAATACCTGCATAGTGGGAACACGTTCAGGTTTGGTACGTACTAGTAGGTGTGAGCAGGCTTTCAAATGTGATGGGAACAAGGTAAAGATTAATTGATGGTTTTGGTTTCGAGGCCCGAAACGGCTCCCGATGAGTTTAGCGGAACATAAATTTCAAGTAGACTACACTGCTCAAATGCGTAAATATTATGTTACTGTCAAAAATTGGCACAAAATACGAAGGAGACCAATGGAAGTACTACTAGCAACCCATGATTTAACTACTCGCATGTGCGCAGTGGAGTAATAATGTCTTTCTTCCGGCCTCACGTCCACTCAATTTGCGTGCGCTGTATTAATTGACCATCAATGAAGTGAATGACTTTACACGCATCAAATTATCACATGGGGTGGATCTTGGTACAAAATTACGTCCGCCCGTGTACCCGCGTGTGCGTGCGTGGCGTGCGTGCACATCTTCGCTTCATGCATGTACCGCTAGTATGGCTCAGGGAGGACGAGTACATTCTTCTAGAACCAGCAGCACGTCACTGTGATCAATCCACGCAAGGAGGTCGCGACAACGCCTCCACATGTGCCACGTGGCTTCATGAACTGTACGAGAGACACTGTGTAGCGTGCCATTGGAATCTAATTTACGTGTTTTGCACATACTCGAAGTACTAGTAAGGTACATGTGCATTGCACGCATCAGATTTTGCAACCAAATTATGAATAAATACCACACTATAGCATGTAAGCTCTGAGTCATATATTCTTGATGTAGACCTTCGTTTAATTCTCATAGTTCATCTCATTCAAAATCAATTAATTTTTATAAAAAAGCTAGGGCCTCTTGGATTCGTAGAATTTCCAAAACGTGGGAATAGGAAAAACATGGGATTATAGTGGAATGTCGTCTTGAATCCTGCAGGATTGTATGAGTGTTTGATTGTACATAGAAAAAACGTAGAATTCTTTCAAAGAGGTTTGAGTGGATGGGATGTTTCCTATGAAATCTAGTGCAAATGAATCATATGGAAAAATTCCTATGGTTTACAATCCTACGAATCAAACAACCAAGATAGGAAAAATTCCTAATGACTAGAATCCTCCAAAATTCCTTTGAGAATCCTTTGAATCAAAGAAGCCCTGTTGTGTGTTGTAAAGCATAAAGTAAAAACAAATAATGGCAATTCAACTAGAAAAAAGTCTGTGCAGTTATGATATGGAAGATTCTAGAACAAAAGAGAACCACTGTTGTTTTGAGGTTTGTGCATTATGCTTAAGTTCAACCATGGAGTCTGCTAGATTGTACATGTGGTAAAATCCGGTGGGGGGCTAGAAGACGGTGCGAGGGGCTGAGTGGAGGGAGACTATGAAGGAATGCACAAGTGCGAGATCGATATTTAGAGAGAGGGGGCGAGAACATGCGCTATTGCGCGCAGTGGCGGAGCCATGAAGAATAAATGAGCTAGGGGGCCAAGCATTGCTAATCCTTTACGAGGATGGTCAATTCATGAACTTAAACCATTTTTAGCAGAAATTGTCTAATGATCACATTCATATTAGCCTCGATATATAGTGATGTTAGGGGGGACAGGGCCCTTACTGCCCCTGTCTTCGCCATTGTGCACACGTCTGAGAGATGAAGCGAAAGGCATGGATGATGAGAGGGGGACGTTGGATATACAATTAATGTGGGTGTATTAGCTATATATGTTAATCCTATATAGAGAGGTATAGATTGATCGATGTGGACGTGGGAAATAGGGTAAGACCTGACTGGATATATCGATTGATCGGTTTGTGTGGAAAACTATGAAAGACCTAGCTATATACACACATACATAGAGGAACATCGATCATTGCGCATGCACGCGAGAGAGATAAAGAATGCCCGATATGATGGAGAGGGGGATGTGTGTGGGTGTGTGCCTTCATGGGAGACCGACCTGAAGAAAAAGATTGCATGTGTGCGATGGATAATGCCGACTGGTAGTGTGTGTGCATGCATGCATGAGAGAAAGTTAGTGGTACAATTATAACGAGAAGATGACTGTGTGGGTGTAAAAGACTAAGTGAGGTCATAATCAATGTAAAGTTGAATTCAAATATTTGAATAAGAGATCCTGATGTTTGAAACCCATGCATGCATGAATATAACGGAGATCTGCGCGGTGTGCTTGGGAAACAAGCATGTTGTAATGTATACACATTGGACAAGGTCAGACTGATTTGAATTTGAGATATCGATGGCAGACATCATTTGGCCACGGCGCATCCGTGCATGGACACACTATTCTAAGTGGAGATGATGGGTGGCTTTTGCATCACATATCTATATCTATACCCCTATATATATTATATTTTATATTTTTTTATATTGTGTGCGGGTAACTTTAACTTTGAAAGATGGTCGTTGGATGAGGTGAATCCGATGGTCCAAAGATGGCAAATTTGAGCACTACTGGCCGTTGGATATCATCTAGATTCCACCAGATTTCGCCACATGTATAATCTAGAAGACTCCATGGTTGAACTTAAGCATAATGCACAGACATCAAAACACAAGCACTTCTTCTTTGTTCTAGAATCTTCCGTATCAGAATTGCCCAAATGTTTTTCTACATGATTGGCCATTATTTGTTTTTCACTTTATGTCTTACAATGCACAATTCCATGAATCTTAAAATAGATTAGCTTTCTTATAAAAACTAGATGATTTTGAATGAAATGAACTATAAGAATTAAACGATAATCTACATCATGCATATATGACTCAAAGCTTACATGTTATAATGTGGTATTTATTCATAATTTGGTTGCCAAATCTCATGCGTGCAATGCACGTGTACCTTACTCTAGTCTAAATGGTGTTTGTGTGTGTGTTGTGCGTGTTGAGGTGCAAATTGTCTTTTTTTGGGGTACACGTTAAGCTTGTTATTCTGAAATTTCAAGTTGTGCCTTGTTATGCCGAAAATTCAAGCTAGCGTCTCTGTCTATCGTGCTGTGAAACTCCCACCTCTTCAACCCGCGCCTTGTTAGCCCGAAATATTTAAGATATATCTTTGTCTCGTTATGCTCCGAGAACTCCCTCCATGTCAACTCGCGCCTTGCTATTCCGAAATTACAACGCGCGCGAAAACTCCCACCTCCTGTGAAATCCCGACACGCGAAATGCCCGTGGGACCCCTGAACCGAAAGAACCGCCTCAAATCGGTGGGGGTACTTTCATAACTTACCCCACATTTCGGACAAGCGCGTCCCTAAGCCATGGTTCCCCACTGCCATCCCATCCGCCCACCCATTCATACACCGAGGCCGCGAAAACCCGCGACGAAGCCCCACACCCTGCTCCATCCGCCACCCAGCCGGAGCCTCTTCCCCGACGATGTCGTCCACAGCAACACCTCGACGTCCCTCATCCACCGTACCGAATGAGGATCCCTCGTCGATCTCGTCATCCCGCCGGTTCAGCCACCCCGTCCTCCACCTCCAAGGAGCTTCCCTGACGTTCCCCTCGTCTTTCGCGCCACCTCCATTCCCACACCGCCGTCTTCACCTGCACCACCGAAAGAGCATCATCATCACCATTTCCTCGGATGAAGCTGCAGCCTAATCAGCGCCACCAAAGAGGTTGTACACTAATCATCGCATTTTCTTCTTGATTCGATCTCACGGTGCTGCCGGCGCTCGGTCCCGAGCCGACACGGTGCGGCTCCATCCACGACGGCATCGCCGGCCACTTCCTCCATGGCGTCGCTCCCTCGGCGGCGATGTCCACATCAGTAGGAGCTGCTGCTGCTTTAGCTCTCGCTCGCGCTGCTGCTCTGCTCTTGCTCTCGGTCCCCTGCCTTGTCTGGTCTAGCTATTGCTCTTGCTCGCGCTGCTGCTCTCGCTCTTGCTCTTGCTTGCGGTGCTGCTCCAATTTAGCTACACTTCAGTCGGCTGAATCGGCTTTGGGGTCAGTCGATTTTTAGGGGGTGGGGGGGCTCGCCGGGGTGAAGGAAGAACCAGCCGCAGCGGGGAGGGGGGCTCGCCAGAGAAGTACCCCATGATACGTCTCCATCGTATCTACTTTTCCAAACACTTTTGCCCTTGTTTTGGACTCTAACTTGTATGATTTGAATGGAACTAACCCGGACTGACGTTGTTTTCAGCAGAATTGCCATGGTGTTGTTTTATGTGCAGAAAACAAAAGTTCTCGGAATGACCTGAAACTCCACGGAATATCTTGGAATAAATAATAAAAAATCCTCGCCAAAGATGAAGGCCAGAGGCCCACACCCTATTCACGAGGGTGGGGGGCGCGCCCCTCCCCCCTGGGCGCGCCCCCTACCTCGTGGGCCCCCTGGTGGCCCTCCGACGCCAACTCCAACTCCATATATTGGCTTTCGGGGAGAAAAAATCAGAGAGAAAGTTTCATCGCGTTTTACGATACGGAGCCGCCGCCAAGCCCTAATCTCTCTCGGGAGGGCTGATCTGGAGTCCGTTCGGGGCTCTGGAGAGGGGGATTCGTCGCCGTCGTGATCATCAACCATCCTCCATCACCAATTTCATGATGCTCACCGCCGTGTGTGAGTAATTGCATCGTAGGCTTGCTGGACGGTGATGGGTTGGATGAGATTTATCATGTAATCGAGTTAGTTTTGTTAGGGTTTAATCCCTAGTATCCATTATGTTCTGAGATTGATGTTGCTATGACTTTGCTATGCTTAATGCTTGTCACTAGGGCCCGAGTACCATGATTTCAGATCTGAACCTATTATGTTTTCACGAATATATGTGTGTTCTTGATCCTATCTTGCAAGTCTATGGTCACCTACTATGTGTTATGATCCGGCAACCCCGAAGTGACAATAATCGGGACCACTCCCGGTGATGACCATAGTTTAAGGAATTTATGTATTCACTATGTGCTAATGCTTTGTTCCGGTTCTCTATTAAAAGGAGGCCTTAATATCCCTTAGTTTCCAATAGGACCCCGCTGCCACGGGAGGGTAGGGCAAAATATGTCATGCAAGTTCTTTTCCATAAGCACGTATGACTATATTCAGAATACATGCCTACATTACATTGATGAACTGGAGCTAGTTCTGTGTCACCCTATGTTATGACTGTTACATGATGAAGCACATCCGGCATAATTATCCATCGCTAATCCGGTGCCTACGAGTTTTCCATATACTGGTTTACGCTTATTTACTTTTCCGTTGCTATTGTTACAATCACTACAAAATACAAAAAACATTACTTTTACTGTCTTTACTTTTGTTACCGTTACCACCACTATCATATTACTTTGCTACTAAACACTTTGCTGGAGATACTAAGTTTCCAGGTGTGGTTGAATTGACAACTCAGCTGCTAATACTTGAGAATATTCTTTGGCTCCCCTTGTGTCGAATCAATAAATTTGGGTTGAATACTCAAACCTCGAAAACTGTTGCGATCCCCTATACTTGTGGGCTATCAAGACCTTTTTCTGGCGCCGTTGCCGGTGAGCATAGCTCTATTCTTTGAGTCACTTAGGATTTATATCTGCTGGACACTATGAAGAACTTGAAAGACGCTAAGACAAAAATTTATCCCTCAACTACGAGGGGAGGTAAGGAACTGCCATCTAGCTCTGCACTTGATTCACCTTTTGTTATGAGTAAGCTAGCGACACCTAAACCTGCTTCTGCTATTCGTTTTGATATGTCACATGTTATTGATGATGCCACTTCTGCTATGCATGATACTTATGATGAAACTACTTCTATGCTTGATACTACTGTGCCACTCGGTGAATTTCTTGATGAGCAAATTGCTAGGTCTATAGAAAGAGAAATTATTGGACCTGAACACGATGATGATAGTGATGATGAGCCTATGCCTACTATTCCTGAGGGTTATCTTTTTAGTGCTGAATCTTTTGAAGCTATTGTTGCTTGCCAGGATAGTCTTGAACGTAAGAGGTTGCTAACTAAGTGGAGTAAAGAATCTTTTAGAGGTAGGATGAGACCCGACCCTGCTTTTGCTACTTCACCTATCTGTGTTCCTGATTATGATTATTATTATATTTCTGTCGATCCAGATATAATTACTTTGGTTGAATCTGATCCTTTTTATGGCTATGAATCTGAAACTGTTGTGGCACATCTTCGTAAGTTAGATGATATAGCTGCCCTGTTTACTAATAACCTGAGATCGCGCCACTTTTATATACTCAAAATATTTCCGTTCTCATTAAAGGGTGATGCTAAGAAATGGTTTAATTCTCTTGATCCTGGTTGTGTGCAAAGTCCCCAGGATATGATTTATCACTTCTTTGCTAAATATTTCCCTGCTCATAAGAAACAAGATGCTTTGAGGGAAATATACAATTTTGTGCAAATTGAAGAAGAGAGTCTCCCACAAGCTTGGGGGAGGCTTCTCAAGTTACTAAATGCTTTGCCTGATCATCCTCTTAAGAAACCTGAAATATTTGATATCTTTTATAATGGACTAACTGATGCTTCCAGAGATTACCTGGATAGTTGTGCTGGTTCTCTTTTCAGGGAAAGAACACCGGATGATGCTGAACTTCTATTGAATAATATGTTGGCTAATGAAAATAATTGGGCACCTCCCGAGCCACCTCCTGAGCCAACTCCTGAGCCAGCTCCTGAGCCTATTACTGAGCCTACTCCTAAACCAACTCCGAAGAAGAGAGGTGTTCTATTTCTTAGTCCCGAAGATATGCAAGAGGCAAAGAAATCTATGAAAGAAAAAGGTATTAAAGCTGAAGATGTTAAGAATTTACCTCCTATTGAAGAAATACATGGTCTTAATTTACCGCCTGTTGAAGAAGTATATGATCTTAATTACTTATTTACTGAAGAACCTCCCGATATCCCGACACAGGTAGTAAAGGTAAATTCTCTCTATAGATATGATAAAGCTGAAGTTCCTCCTACTAAAATTGCTAGTCAGTGCTTGGATGAGTTTGATGACTTTATGTTTAAGCAAGATGACTTTAATGCTTATTATGGTAGACAATTAAAACAGAATACCTTTATGATTAAACGCTTGAGTGATTATATGGCTGATATTAGAGGTGAACTTAAACTTGTTAGCAAGCATGCTTCTATGGTTACCACTCAAGTAGAACAAGTACTTAAAGCTCAGAAAGAAGTGCTTGATGAAATGAATAGTAAGAAAAATGATTATGTTGTTAGAGTGGCTACTAGAACTGGTAGAATGACTCAGGAACCTTTGTATCCTGAAGGCCACCCTAAGAGAATCAAGCAAGATTCTCAGAGAAATAATATTGATATGCCTAGTTCTTCTAAGAGGAAGAAAAAGAAAAATGATAGGACTGTGCAAACTTCTAGTGAACCTATTGCTGAACCACCTGATAATCCAAATGATATCTCTATGTCTGATGCTGAAACACAATCAGGTGATGAACGTGAACCTAGTGATAATGTTAATGCTAATGTTCATGTTGATGCTCAACCTAGTAATGATAATGATGTAGAAGTTGAACTTGATGTTGATCTTGATAACCCACAATCAAAGGATCAACGTTATGATAAAAGAGACTTCGTTGCTACGAAACATGGTAAAGAAAGGGAACCATGGGTTCAGAAACCCATGCCTTTTCCTCCCAAACCATCCAAGAAAAAGGATGATGAGGATTTTGAGCGCTTTGTTGAAATGATTAGACCCATCTTTTTGCGTATGTGATTAACTGATGTGCTCAGAACAAATCCTTATGCTAAGTATATGAAGGATATTATTACTAATAAAAGAAATATACCTGAAGCTGAAATTTCCACCATGCTTGCTAATTACACTTTTAAGGGTGGAATACCAAAGAAACTTGGAGATCCCGGAGTGCCTACTATACCATGCTCCATTAAGAGAACTTATGTTAAAACTGCTTTATGTGATCTTGGAGCCGGTGTTAGTGTTATGCCTCTCTCTTTATATCGTAGGCTTGACTTGAATAAGTTGACACCTACTGAAATATCTTTGCAAATGGCTGATGAATCAACTGCTATACCTGTCGGTATTTGTGAGGATGTGCCTGTTGTGGTTGCAAACGTTACTATTTTAACGAACTTTGTTATTCTTGGTATTCCCGAGTATGATAGTATGTCTATTATTCTTGGAAGACCTTTCCTTAATATTGCAGGGGCTGTCATTGATTGCAACAAAGGTAATGTCACTTTTCATGTTAATGGCAATGAGCACACGGTACACTTTCCGAGGAAACAACCTCATGTTTACAGTATCAACTCTATTGGAAAAGTTCCATCGATTATATTTGGAGGTTTTGAATTTCCACTCCCTACTGTCAAGAAAAAGTATGATATTCTTATTGTTGGGGATTTTCATATCCCAGTTGAGGTAACTTAGTGTCATTCGAAATTGCTCCGGTTCCGGGATTATTCGGAATGACTTTACTAACAAGACTTGATCAACCTTGTTAGCGGGTTCATTTTGATGATCACGAGATGGATGAAACTAGAAGCACAACTTTCTGTACCCTCTTTATATTTTCTGTTATTTAGTAGCAATAAAGTAAAATAGTATTTTTCTGTCTGTTTCCTGACTTATCCGTGCAATATAAAAATATCCCGAAAATAAAAGTCCTCAGAATGCCATGCCAATTTAATATGATTTTTTCGGGAATATTTGAGAATTTGCTGTGCAAAAATTACCACGGGGGGAGCTGCCACCTGGCCACGAGGGTGGAGGGTGCGCCCTACCCCCCTGGGCGCGCCCCCTGCCTCATGGGTCCATGGTGGCCCTCCTCCACTTATTCCTGCACCCATCTTCTTCCTCTGCCTCACACAAACCCGAAAAACCAACTCAAGCTCGTCTTCCAGCCCCCGTTGCTGTGATTTTCGATCTCCTTGCTCAAAGCACCTCTTGCAAAACTGCTTGGGGAGATTGTTCCTTGGTATGTGACTCCTCCATTGGTCCAATTAGTTTTTGTTCTAGTGCTTTATTCATTGCAAATTTGTGCTGCATAGGTGACCATGTTCTTGATCTTGCATGTCAAATTTATATGGTTCCAAGTAGTTTTAATGCTTGATATAGGCCCTAGGCACTTGTGGGAGTTGTTGCTATCAATTTTATTGAAGTTGGTTCACTTTTATTTGAAGTTACTAAAAATTTCAGAAATTTTTCAGAGGAAACAATATGCTTAGGAGGATGTTCCAAGGTGGTCCTTCAAGGAAGCAAGGTCCCAGGCTTGCAATACGTGATGCTGACGAGGAACCACCAAGAGGCGCACTCGTGAGGCCCTGTCAATGGCCTTCAGAAAATTTTATGAATCAAGTGGGAATTAAAGAAGAATTCTACGCATATGTGCGTAATGCCGGTCTTGAGGACTTTGAAGCTGATAAATGCCCACAGTATCGTTACCTCACAAGTTCATTTGTGGGGAGGTTTGATTTTACAACTTCGCTAATTCTCCTTCAGTCATGTTTGACCTTTATGACAAATCTTATACCATGGACTTAGAGGATTTCACTCTTGGATGCAAACTTCCATCTTGGGGTAGTATCAGGGATCCCCCTAAATCTGAATATAGAGACTTTCTTGCTAGAATAACTGTGGGGGAGTCTAGAGATATAGCGCAGGCCACTATAGGGAGCATTCACTTTCCTGCTATACATTATTTTGCTCTCTTCATTGGTAGATGTATAACTTCTAAGGATGAAGCATGTCACATGTGTGCCCATGATCTCAGCATTCTCAGAAGTGCTGTGTTAGGGGACCAATCTTATCATATGGGCGCCATTGTAGCTCGTAGGTTGCATCAGAATAGGCATAGCGGAGATTTCTTTGGAGGAATTTATGCAACCCGCTTAGCTAATTTTCTTGATGTAGACATTCGTGAGGGTGATATGGAGTTACCCTCTTCTTATTTAGATCTTGATCCTATGTTTTCCCACCAGTTCATTGAGAGGACTGGACCACCTTACCAGTACCGACTAATCTTTAACAAACGGCATGTGGTCCGTGTTGCTCTTCCTGCTCCTACCTTCTTTGATTTTCAGGCGAGAGGAAGATATATTATTACCAAAGAGGAGGCAGATGAGTACGAAAGGGGAGTGGAGGCTGCTCGACTCCATGCTACAGCTCAGGCGGCGATAACCGCTGCGTCACACTACGACCCCAGCTTCACCTACGGATATCCGCCAGGCCATCCCTGGGAATAGACCAACTTAGGCCAAAAGCCTAAGCTTGGGGGAGTACGTATTTCCCACCGACATTACATTCATGTTCACACACTCATTGCTAGATGTCGGTGCTCATACTTTTTCATTGTAATATCCATGCTAGTTTACATTTCTTTTTCCTGCTTTCTTCTTGTGTGTTTGATGAACTTTAAGAAAAACCAAAAAAAAATTAGTAGTAGTTTATTTCTTTGCTGTAGTAATTAAAAAGAAAATCCAAAAATATTCCCGTTCTTCTTTTGCTTGTTGGGAGCTTTCCTGTGTAAATAGTTTTTATTTCTTTTCCTTTCTTTGGGGGTCGAGAAGACCATATTGAAAATGCTTAGTGGCTCTTATATGCATGCTTGTTTATTTAACTTAGAGCCCATATTACTTGTCTTCTCTCTTGAGTTGAATGCTTGCAGATTCCAGCTTAGTCCAATGCACGTGCATTCTTATTATTATTCACACCGTTCGGTCGTGCAAGTGAAAGGCCATAATGATGATATATAATGTACTTATTGGGAAGAGAAAAGCTGGTATGAACTCGACCTCTCTTGTTTTTGTAAATATGATGATTCATCGTTCCTGATTCAGCTATTATGAAGTAAACATATTTGCAATGACATTTAGAGATTATAGTTGCTTGTGCCATGCTTGATTAGCTATGAGTTATAATGGTTTACCTTGCGTGCCAACATGCTATTAGAATGATTATGATGTGGTATGATGGGGTGGTATCCTCCTTTAAATGCATTGAGTGACTCGACTTGGCACATGTTCACGCATGTAGTTGAATCAAATCAACATAGCCTTCATGATATTTATGTTCATGGTGGATTATATCCTACTCATGCTTATATTCGGTGTAAATTAATTTTAATGCATGTTTATGACTGTTGTCGCTCTCTCAGTTGGTCGCTTCCCAGTCTTTTGCTAGCCTTCACCTGTACTAAGCGGGAATACTGCTTGTGCATCCAAACTCCTTAAACCCCAAAGTTGTTCCATATGAGTCCACTATACCTTCCTATATGCGGTATTTACCTGCCGTTACAAGTAAATTTGTATGTGCCAAAACTCTAAACCTTCAAATAAACATTCTGTTTTGCATGCTCGAATAGCTCATGTGTCAACTAGAGCTGCCCTTATCTTCCGTGTTAGGCGGGTTATTCTCAAGAGGAGTGGACTCCGCTCCTCATTCACGAGAAAATGGCCGGTATTTGGGATGCCCAGTCCCATGCTTCATGCAAACTAAATCAAAATAACTGCAAACAAAAACTCCCCTTGGGACCCGTTGAATGTTGGAGGCACTCGTTGTTTCGAGCAAGCCATGGATTGATGCTTGTGGAGGAGGGGGAGTATAACCTTTACCATTCTATTTGGGAACCGCCTATAATCGGTTTAGCATGGAAGATATCATCGTCTTTTAGTTGTTATGTTGACAATGAAAGTATGACGCTCAAAATATAATTTATCTCTATTTCAAAACCGAGCTCTGGCACCTCTACAAATCCCTGCTTCCCTCTGCGAAGGGCCTATCTATTTACTTTTATGTTGAGTCATCACCCTTCTTATCAAAAAGCACCCGCTGGAGAGCACACTGTTGTTTGCATTCATTATGATTGGTTTATATTGGGTATGACTTGACTGGATCTCTTTTACCATGAATTACAATGTTTAGTCAGTCCTTGATCTTTAAAGGTGCTCTGCATTTATGTTTTGCGGTCTCAGAAAGGGCTAGCGAGATGCCATTTTGTTATATCATGTTATAATTATTTTGAGAAAGTGTTGTCATCCGAGTTTTATTATTATGGCTCGCTAGCTGATTATGCTATTGATATTAGTAATTGTGAGACCTATGTGTCATTGTGAGTATGGTTAGTTCATAATAATTGCTGAAACTTGAATGCTGGCTTTTCATGTTTGCAACAACAAGAGCAAACAGAGTTTGTAAAAGTTTTTTCTTTTTCTCTTTCAGTTTGTCAACTGAATTGCTTGAGGACAAGCAAGGGTTTAAGCTTGGGGGAGTTGATACGTCTCCGTCGTATCTACTTTTCCAAACACTTTTGCCCTTGTTTTGGACTCTAACTTGTATGATTTGAATGGAACTAACCCGAACTGACGCTGTTTTCAGCAGAATTGTCATGGTGTTGTTTTATGTGCAGAAAACAAAAGTTCTCAGAATGACCTGAAACTCCACGGAATATCTTGGACTAAATAATAAAAAATCCTCGCCAAAGATGAAGGCCAGGGGGCCCACACCCTGTTCACGAGGGTGGGGGGCGCGCCCCCCTACCTCGTGGGCCCCCTGGTGGCCCTCCGACACCAACTCCAACTCCATATATTGGCTTTCAGGGAGAAAAAAATCAGAGAGAAAGTTTCATCGCATTTTACGATACGGAGCCGCCGCCAAGCCCTAATCTCTCTCGGGAGGGCTGATCTGGAGTCCGTTCGGGGCTCCGGAGAGGGGGATTCCGTCGCCGTCGCCATCATCAACCATCCTCCATCACCAATTTCATGATGCTCACCACCGTGCGTGAGTAATTGCATCGTAGGCTTGCTGGACGGTGATGGGTTGGATGAGAGTTATCATGTAATCGAGTTAGTTTTGTTAGGGTTTGATCCCTAGTATCCATTATGTTCTGAGATTGATGTTGCTATGACTTTGCTATGCTTAATGCTTGTCGCTAGGGCCCGAGTGCCATGATTTCAGATCTGAACCTATTATGTTTTCACGAATATATGTGTGTTCTTGATCCTATCTTGCAAGTCTATAGTCACCTACTATGTGTTACGATCCGGCAACCCCGAAGTGACAATAATCGGGACCACTCCCGGTGATGATCGTAGTTTGAGGAGTTCATGTATTCACTATGTGCTAATGCTTTGTTCCAGTTCTCTATTTAAAGGAGGCCTTAATATCCCTTAGTTTCCAATAGGACCCCGCTGCCACGGGAGGGTAGGACAAAAGATGTCATGCAAGTTCTTTTCCATAAGCACGTATGACTATATTCGGAATACATGCCTACATTACATTGATGAACTGGAGCTAGTTCTGTGTCACCCTATGTTATGACTGTTACATGATGAACCACATCCGGCATAATTATCCATCGCTAATCCGGTGCCTACGAGTTTTCCATATACTGGTTTACGCTTATTTACTTTTCCGTTGCTATTGTTACAATCACCACAAAATACCAAAAACATTACTTTTACTGTCTTTACTTTTGTTACCGTTACCACCACTATCATATTACTTTGCTACTAAACACTTTGTTGCAGATACTAAGTTTCCAGGTGTGGTTGAATTGACAAGTCAGCTGCTAATACTTGAGAATATTCTTTGGCTCCCCTTGTGTCGAATCAATAAATTTGAGTTGAATACTCTACCCTCGAAAACTGTTGCGATCCCCTATACTTGTGGGCTATCACCCCACTATCTATCTTAGGGTTCAGGGTGGGGGCGGTGGTCGCCGGCGGTGGCGGGGCGTTGTCGAGGCGGTGGCGTGGGGATCACCGGAGAAAAAGCTTGGCACGGGGGGGCCTAGAGGGATGGCCGAGGCGGTGGTGGACCTACGGTGGGGAGTGTTTTCAGGGCGGGCGGGGCGGCGCACCGCCGGCCGCGGGCGACGGGGGGCTGCTGTTTGGCCGGTGAGGGCTGGCAGCTCAGTGGGGTGGAGGTTGAAGATGAACCGCAGGCCCTTGATTTCGTATCCAACGGCTGCAAAATCGACTGACCAGAGATGAAAAAGTTAGTCGACCGACGTGTAGCCTCACCTTCATAGTGCGTTCAGTTTCGATAGCAAAATTCAGTTTCGACAGTTAAGTTCAGTTTCGACAGTTAAGTTCAGTTTCTACAGTTAAATTCAGTTTCGACAGTTAAGTTCATGGATGAGCGGCTGATGTATTTTACATCTAGCACTTTGTGGTTATGTATTTTACGTCATGTATTGGAGATGCAATTAGAATTCCACTCAGGTTAACGTTGTCTCTCTTGTCCTGCTTCAGCCTCGGCATCGTACAACTCACCGGAGCTGCTCCAATGACGAAACCCTCCATCACAGCGGAGCAGTACCTCGGGCTCCATCTCCAGATGCCTAAGATCTTCTTCCCCTCCTCTGACAGCCAAGTCACCCGGAGCATCCTCACCGGCCAACCCAATCACGCTGAGATCAACATGGCTTCGCCAAAGAGGTTGTGCACTTGTTGCATCTCTTTTTTACTCTACATGTTATATATATTGTCCACTGAGCACTCGTAGTAACGGGAAATACGATTATTTTGTCCAACTATATGACAAGCAGTGAGGTACCAGGCAACTTAGCTATCCATGATGGACTCTCTTGAACGCCATCATTATTTATCTCTGCGCGTTTGAGCTGTGCATTTGTCGATGGGCCCGGGAGTTGAGCTAGTATGGCAGTGGCCTGGGTCCAAAGTAATAGAAGTAGCACAAAAACATTTTTTTAGTGTAGGATTTTCCATGCTCAAGCCTGCCTACTAGAATCGCCAGTGCTTGAAAGGAAAAGTGAATGAAAACATAGGAATTGGAAAGTTTCCTATGGTACTACTTTTCATGAATTTGGTGCAAAGGAATGGAGCAAAGGAAAACTGTAGGATTTCCTTTAGTGTCTCCTTGAAAGAAAAACCATAGGAATTCTAATTTCCACTTGTCCTCCTTTTCATATTCCTATTCATCAAGAACAAGACTAAGAGATAGTAGCATAATAGAATTATAACCATACATTTTCTTGTGGTTTGACTTAATCTCACCATGCTTTTTTGCATCCTGTGATCTTATAATTGTTGTGAATCAAACACCCAGATTGGTAGAAATCCTGTGTTTTTAAATGCTCTGTTTTGCACGTTCATTCCTATCCTATTCCTGTCTATTTCCTATCCCTGCATTGTTAGAATCCTCAAATTCAAACAAGCCCTTACTCAATTACTTCTGTTACAGATATGTGTAAAAGAAAACCTTGTGTGGTTTGTCCTGCTCCTACGGCGTCGTGTTCCACCCCAGCTCAGCTGCTCCAACGACGGAAGGGTTCACCACAGCAGGGATCTGCTCTCCAGACTGTCTTTCACCGCCTCAGATCTTCTTCCCTGCCGCTGGCAGCCACAACAACTGCATTACCATCATCAACTGAGCAGATGACCTTGAGGACTACATGGGTCCGCAAGAGAGGTCGCACTCTTTCGTGTCTGCTTACGTAATGTGTCACTTAATATGATGACATGCTACATTATCGTCGTATTCACCTATTGGACTCCGAGTCAGATCCAAACTAATGCTGCAACTTGAGTTTTTAAATGGTTGTGGGGTACATATTGGGGCAGCAATCAGTACTATCTGTCTACTATCTGGTTAATCTCCGTTGTCTACTAGGAGTTTCATGTTGGGTGCAAACAAACATTAAAGGAGCCATTATCTATATTTTTAACTAAAGCTATTACCTGCCTGCTATCATTGGTTTTGGGTCTATCCACAGTTTGCTACCATCACTCTGGATTTGTGCATGCACTCCTTACATAATCTCACTATGTTTTATTCCTATGCATGCCAGTTAGTTATTGTACACAATGGAACTGATCATGTAGAGCAAAAGAGACGAGCCTTGCGTGGCAATAAATTTTCTTGCAGACGTCGGCAGCCCCCCCTCCACCCATTTCGGATCATTCTGAGGGGGATTCAGAAGGAGAAGATCACTCCTATTTACCCCATGAGGTCTTTGCTCTAACTTGGCATGCTGATGTTGGTAATATCATGCATATGGTGCCTTGCATTGCTTACTGTATACATTAAAGATGTCATCTACTTAGTTTAGACATGCTTTGTGTCAATGCCATCTGTTTAGTTTCTTTATCGTATATGTGAATCATGCAATGCCATCTTGTTTAGCCAGGCATCATATATGTGAATTTTGCAATCCCACCCTAGTTAGCCAGTCATCTTATATGTGAATTATATCATGCCATCATTTTTTTATTACGTGTTAAATTTGTCAACAATTTTAGTACATTCAATTGCTCTTCCTGTGCATCAGCCATTCGGCACGGTCTTGGAAAATCTAGAGTGGAAACAAGGTCTTCAGAGCAGAAAATGCTATCTGACGAAGCGCATGTCTTGCTGGTTACTGATAGCTCCTTAGAGGAGGATTCAGAGACAGATGACCAGTCATATCCCCCCCCCCCCCGAGGTTCATGCTCTAACTTGGCAGGGTTATGTTGCTCATATCGTGCGTATGGTATCTTGCATTGCTATGTCATTTGCTTAGTTTAGACATGCTTTGTGTGAATGCCACCTGTTTAGTGTCTAATTACCATATATGTGAATTATGCAATACCATCTTGTTGCAAGACATTATATATGTGAATTATGCAATGTTATCTTGTTGCAAGGCATTATCTATGTGAATTATGCAATGCCATGATGTTTAGGCAAGCGTCATATATGTGAATTATGTCATGCCGGCCTTTTTTTGTATTTCTCATTGCTTTTGTCGACAATGTTTGTATATTCAACTACTCTTCCTGTGCATCAGCCATTTGAATTGGTGATGGAGAAATCTGGAGTGAAAACAAGGTCTTCATAGCAGATAATGCTACCTGCTGAAGCAGATATCTTGCTGGTTACAGATAACTCTTTAGAGGAGGATTCAGAGGCAGATGACCAGTCCTATTATCCCCCTGAGGTGTTCTCAAACTTGGCAGGGTTATATTAGTCATATCATGCATATGTTGTATTGCAATGCTTAGTTTTTACATCATATACACAATATTGAATGCCATCTCCTTAGTTGACACATCATATATGCGATTTCCCTCTGCTCACTTCCTTAGTATATAAATCATATATTTGAATTATGTCATGCCATGATGTTTACATAGACAGCATGTATCTGAATTATGGCATGCCAACCCATTTTCTAAAGACATAATATAGTTATATCATCCCATCCTGTTTACATAGTCATCATATTTTAAATTATGTCATTCTATCCATGAATTATATCATGCCATCATGTTTCCATCGACGACATGTTTGTGATTTATGGCATGCCAACCACTTTAATAGACACATCGTATAGTTATATCATGTCATCCTATTTACATAGTCATCATATTTTGAAGTATGTCATTCTATCATGTTTAGTTAGCCATCATACATGTGAAATTGTGTCATGCTATCCTGTTTAATTAGCCATCATATATGTGAAATTATGTCCTGCTATTCTGTTTGGTTAGACAACATAAATGTGAATTATTTCATGCCCTGTTTTCTTCCCTACTATCCATTGCACCTATCTATCTTACAATGTCTGTACATTCAATTACTTTTCTTGTTTATCAGCCATTTGAATTGGAGGGAGTGATGGCAGTATCTGTGGGAGTAAAAACACGGTCTTCAGAAAAGATCGTGCTACCTGTCGATGCAGATAGAACCACGGTTGTACTTGCCCAAGAACCAGCCCCACCACACATAACCCACACTCATGCAGATTGTACCCCTACCCAGTTGGATAGAGAACCAGCTACACCCCTTCTAACCCCAACCCCAGCAGATAGACACCCAGTTCCCGTTGACACAGCACCGTCTCCACCACAGAGCACCCAAATACGAGCAGTTAGTAAGGCAACTGCAGTGCCCAAAGCACGAGGACCACCACTCCGAACCCCAAGTCAATGCTTAAAGCAGAAGAAGAATTGTTCTCAGGTCAGGTTCTGTAGCTATGGTTCATACTACTTTGCTCTTCCATCACTGTATTTACTCATACCAACTAATTTCAAATTTGAAGGATGCAATTGAAACTCCAATGGCGCAACAGGTATGTTTTAAACCTGTTTCTTCAACGTGTTTGGCTGTTTGCTGTTGTAACTTGCTCTATGTTGATTTCAGTTTCAATTGAATAAACATTTATGTTCTCATGCCATGCACATTACAAGTGTTGTTATTGCTGCGTAGTTTCCCACACTTATATTTTGTCTATGCTGCTTTGTCTTAAATAGATATGATTCAAACTGTATCTATCTTAATTTGGCAACATAAACTAGAATGATATAGACCATACAGTGACCATACTACATAGATATATGTTTGTTTCATGCTGTTATCATGTCCACCTTACTACTGAACTGGTTTACCAAAATGAGTTTCATATACTACATTGTAAACCTGTGATGTGTTTGTTTGTTTCTCTTTTAGAACGCGGATAAAATATTGGAGAAGAGTACCCCGTTATGCAATGGTAAAGGAAGTAATGCATATAAGGTTAAAGATAGTGAGACATCCTTGTTGGTCTCCAAGAAAGCTGATAAAAACTATATTGAAGACACTGAGACAACCCCAAAGTCCTATCTTGATGTAGTGTTCGAGTTACTGGCTACTACTGCTGGCACCAGCTCTTCGAACTCGTTGTCTGAATCAGTTCGGCTTCTTGAGTCTCAACTTCAAGTTGAAAGACATCGATCAGATGTTATGCGACAGGAAGCCGAAGGACTGAGGAAGTCCCTGCAGAATTCAGATGCATACTTTCTGGTGCAACAGCAAGTGCTGGAGGACTTAAGCGCCAAACAAGAGAAAGTTAATAAGCTTGCTAAGCATCTTGCCAGCATTATGGGTACCCAGGATATTGTTTCTTGAGCTCTTCTGAAGTGGTTTCAGTTCTGGACTTGTTTTGCTGCGGCGTTTATATGCTGTTGTGTTCCCTATATTTGCATTGGTGGCGAACTTTGATGCCCAATGGATGTAATATGTGTAATAGACGTGATAGCCTATCGTAAGTTGCTTGCTTATTTATTTCCTTATTGTCTTGTTTATTTTTTTACTTGTAGTCAGTGCAGTTCTTTTTCCGCGGTTTGCTAGTGGCCGCAATAACCTATTTTTTAAAACTAGGCCACAATAACCATGGGCTACATATTTACTGTAGTTACCATTTCCCTCCTACGGGCCATAGAAACAATGGGCCTTCTACGTGTCGTAGACACAATGGGCCTTCTATGGGCCGTATCATCAATGGGCCTTGTACGGGCCGTATGATCAGTTGGCCAAACATGGGCCAATAACAGACCGCATTATGGTCATAAACGTGCTAGAGTTGGAATCGTCTGTTCATGGGCCGACCATAACGGGTCGTCGTTAATCGGCCGTATTTGATGACGCTATCAAAATGGCCCAACGTATTAACGGGCCACAAAACGGGCCGACTGTAACCTCGGGCTGAATTTAGCCCAGAAGCAGAAAATGACAGTAACGGCCCGTAAGTAAACGAATGCTAGAAATGAGCCCAAGAGTAAATGGGCTCTGAGAAGGCCGAAAGATAACATGGGCTGAAAGCGGCCCAACGGAATAACGGGCCGTTAATGGGTATAAAGTGATACACTGTTCATTATGGGCCAGTTTCACCACGGGCCGTTAATGGGTATAAAGTGATAGACTGTTCACTACGGGCCAGTTTCACCACGGGCCGTTAATGGGCCAAGAATTACAAAGGGCCTCATATGGGCCAAAAGACGTCATGGGCCATACACGGGCCAGAAGTGAAAACGGGCTGGAATCATATTGGATGGCCCAGATGACGCTACTGGGCCTAATTCGGATAGGGCGCAATGGGCCTTGGGTTAGCGGGCTGTAAATGGGCTATATGCGAACAAGCCGTTAATAGGATTTCCATGGGCCGCACCCGCCACCTTTTGACCAAGTCAAACGGGTCGGCCTTTTCACAGGAATGGGCCTCTATTGGGCCGTGCCACGTGTCGACGTATCATAGGCGCCTTCTGTCCAATGAGTGGATGACACTGTCCCAACGATGAGCCGACATGTGTTTCTTCCAGCCAATGATGATTTTACACGTGGAAAATCCCCATTGGTCGGGGCTGTTAACGGGTTATCGGATCCAAAGCCCGGTCTGATAGCTTAACGGCGTTCCGTTACGGTGGATGCCACGTGTCGGTCACCCTTGATGAAAGCACTTCTGTGACGTGCGATTTATCGTCATGGAAGTGGACACTTCCGTGATGACAATTTTGGTAATGTCATGGAACACTTCTATGACAGCACATGTATGACTATCTTGATTCTGTAATAAAATCGTCATGGATGTACATGCATGACAAAAAATGCGACCTATTGCGACAAACACGTATCATCACGGAAGTGAATTTTTTTGTAGTGTGTGTTTGTTGGGATCCGATGAACTTTGAGTTTATGATCAGATCTATGTTTTTATCCATGAAAGTTATTTGAGTCTTGTTTGATCTCTTATATGCATGATTGCTTATAGCCTCATATTTCTTCTCTGATATTTGGGTTTTGTTTGGCCAACTTGATCTATTTATTTTGCAATGGGAAGATGTGCTTTGTAGTGGGTTCGATCTTACGGTGCTTGATCCTAGTGATAGAAAGGGAACCGACACGTATGTATCGTTGCTACTAAGGATAACAAGATGAGATCTATATCTGCCACAATAGGTAAACGGATCTCATCTACATCATGTCATCGTTCTTATTGCATTACTCTGTTTTCTCATGAACTTAATACACTAGATGTATGCTGGATGGCGGTCGATGTGTGGAGTAATAGTAGTAGATGCAGGCAGGAGTCGGTCTACTAATCTTGGAGGTGATGCCTATATAATGATCATTGCCTGGATAACATCATGATTATTTGAAGTTCTATGAATTGCCCAACACTAATTGTTTTCCCACCGTGTGCTATTTTTCTCGAGAGAAGGCACTAGTGAAACCTACGGCCCCCGGGTCTCTTTTCATCATACTTGCCTTTGCGATCTATTTTCTTTTGCATTTATTTTCAGATCTATTAAACCAAAAATATAAATATACCTTGCTGCAATTTATTTGTTCCGCGATCTATTTATTCTATGTACCACTTTTTACCTCATGTTTTTGCCTATCTTGAGGCGTCGTACCCAAAAGGGATTGACAACCCCTTTAAGACGTCGGGTTGCAAGTATTTGTTATTTGTGTACATGTGATGTTTACGTGGTGTGAGGAGGTTCTCCTACTGGTTCAATAACCTTAGTCTCATCACTGAGGGAAATCCGACGTAGTTCTAGCAGACATCAAAAGGAATTTCTGCCGTCGTTGTCGGGGAAGATCTTCAACATCAACCAGGTTCCTAATAACATATCTCATCTCCTTGCAATTTACATTATTTTCCATTTGCCTCTTGTTTTCCTCTCTCCCACTTCACAAAAATTTGCCGTTTTATTCGCCTTCTTTTTCGTTTGCCCTTTTCTCGTAAATTCTCATGTTTGCTTGCGTGCCATGTGCTTCTATTTGCTTGCATCTTCGCTTGCTAAAACTCTGTTGATATGGATCCTCATCCACTTGCTAATCTTTTCAAAAGATCTGATTATGTTGAACCAATTGCTAGTGAGTTGAGTGTACTTGATTATCTCTATGAAGTTTTGCTTGAAATTCGTGAATCTGAAAATTGTGATGAAGTACTAAAAGAAGAAATTTATGAAGTGATTCACGATAGTTCCTTGAATGAAAGCATGATAGCAATGGTATTATTATAAATTCTATCAATGTCACTTATTCTAATGATATGCAAAACCCCAAGCTTGGGGATGCTAATGTTGCTATGTCTACTACTTGTTGCAATGATCGTGATTGGGCTGATTCTTCTTATGATCTTAAGAATTTATTGAAGCCCCATGATGAATACGAGATTGAAAACAATGTTTGCAATAATATTAAAAGTGGGTTTGGAAGAGTGTCAAATATAGATCCCACATGTTTGGAGAATGTTCAATCTTATGAAATTTTTGATAAAAGTGGATTTGGAGAGGTCATGACTTTAGGTAATGTTAATCCCACTATTTTGGAAGAGTGTAAACTTTGCATGCATGTGGATCGTGTTGAGAATATGTTATCTAATAGCTATTTCGTTGAATTTGCTTATGATCCTACATGTAATTATTATCTGAGAGAAAAATATGGTTGTGGAAATTTTCATGTTTGTAACACCCCTGGTGTCATGCTACAGTAATCCCCTGTTAATGGTGCCAATGTCATCATGATACTATTGCTAATCTTTTCTTGATCCAAATCACAATTCAAATTCAAATCCAATTTAAAGTCAAAAATTCATATTTGTCAGACATGAAATCTAAAATGTTCATCTTGTGCCAAATAATCCATAACTAATATAGGTGGTGAACCAACATTTTGCAAAATGTCTAAGTGCCCTAAACTGAATAAACAATGGCTAAAATAAATAGATTAAATGCCTTTTTAAATTATAAAAGTGGCAAACTATTTGAAAAGCCTCACAATCCTTCTTTTGGCAGTGCCAACTAGTGCAATGTAGTTATGTGGCCAAGTCCCATATTTTACATAATCCTTTTGGCAGCTCAAATATTGCAAAGCATTTTCTGTAAAAAGGCAAAAGAAAAAGAAAAAGGGGAAATGAGAGAGAGCCCCCCTGCCCCCATGGAGCTCGCTCCCGTCGAACCGCCTCGCCGGCGCCGTCCCGGAGGGGACAAGGCCCCGACGGCTCGGGATTTCCCGCCTCCCCTCCCCACTTGCCTCCTCGCCTCCCAGATCTACCCTGCACTCCCCTTGTTTGCCCCTCTCCTCTTCCCTCTCCCTCTCGCACGAGCCGCCCGAGCTCGGCCGTCACTGCGTCGCCGTCGTTGACGTGCACTGGAGCTTCCCCGAGCTACAAGAAGGTGCCCAGGAGCCTCGTCACCTCGTCTTCTTTGTCCTGGCCTGTCTATCAAGGCTAAAGCGCCAAGATTTGTAATGGCGCCAAGATTTCCCCATCCCCCGGTTCTCCTCAAGACCTCAATCCCATCCTCAGATAGATCAATTGACCTGCTGGACAACAAGTACGTTCCCACAGATCTAGACTACATCTCAACCCCAATGTGCTCAGTTCAAGAAGATAGGGAATTGGGATTCTGAGTTTGGCGTGAAAAACTGATGACCGGTAAGGTTTTTATCGAATTGATCTGTACCTTACTAACTTTGCTTTAATTTCCCTGCACTAATTTTTATTTTCTTTAGATTGTATGCATCCATGGGTGACGTAAGGAAAAAAAAGATAGAAGAAACGAGCAGGTGAGTTAGAATTCGTTGGTAGTTTTCAAGAGTAATACGAACAGATGAAGTTTTCCAAACTAGTTGGTGATAGTTGTTGTGCGGGAACAACTAACATTAATCCAGAAGACGATGGCAATTAACAAACGATAGCAATGGTGATTATGAGCACATATTTAGTTCAACTGCAATAGAATTTGATAGTCTTGACATGTAACCATATTTATTACGGATATATGTGATCCAAGAAATTGGCATAATCTTGATAACAAGGAAAAGGACATAACAGTGGAGAATTATAAAGATAAGATGTAGAAAATTATTTGATATGAAAATTAATTTCGATGCACTTTAGTTGTTTGTTATAATACGCAACATATGTGTATATTATTATTATTTATTTATGCTTGTATTAAGGGGCCCCGGTTTCTAATTTCGCCCCGGGCCCTCAAAACCTCAGGACCGGCCCAGTCGCGCCCGCCACTGTCACCCGTGCTCCTCTGCGAGCCGCTGCTGCTCAACCCCCTGGCGACGCCCTGCCTCTGCCCCCGCCGCCTCGGGCCGCCGCCCCACCCCCGCCGCTGGCCATCGTGGCCCGCGCCGCCCCTTGCTGATGCACGACGCTGGCACCGCTAGCTTCGGTCGCCGCTAGTGCCCTGTATTTTCGTTCGTGCACGCACATACATTCCCCCGTTGATGGCTCAAGCCACTGCCAAGTGGGCCCTACCATTTTTAATTAGACTTAAAACTAGTTAGTCACTGACCAGTGGACCCCCCTTTTTTTAATTAACCAAGTTATTTAACTTGCTAAAATAAGTCTATGCCATGCGGGCCCCTTTGACCCCGTTGACTGGTCAGCATTGACCCAATCAACGCTGACTATACTACTGACTCAGCCACCCTAGACCCCACATGTCATCCACTAGGGCTAGTTCCTAGTGGGTACAATATGTTTTTCTGTTATTTAATGATAAAGTAAATAGATAAAACAAAATCCATAATTTGCTTTAATCTTCGAAAAATCATAGAAAATAATTCGTAACTCGGATGGAAATGTTTTCTACATGAAAGTTGCTCAGAAATATCCAATGAATCCGAATACGCGGTCCTTTCACCTGTCACATGCCCCTAGCATGCTGAACATGGAACCTTCCCCCCTCTTTCTTCTGTCCGGAAAATGCCTAACACCGGGAAAACCCCTCCGGATGTTTTCCCTCTCCGTCTGCAACATCTAGCACTGCGTTAGTTCACCCCTAACACCGCCATGTTATGCTTTATGATGCTATGTTTGCTTTATATTTATTGTTTCTTCCCCCTCTTCTCTCCGGTAGACCCCGAGACTGATGCTGCCCCTGTGATCGACTACGTCACGACAACCCTTCTTCCCTTTTCAGCGGAGCTTCCAGGCAAGCACCCCCCCTTGATCATCCCGATATCGCCCATTCCATTGTCTCATGCTTGCATTAGATTTTGCTACTGTAATTATTTGCTCCTATTCTGATGCATAGCCTGCTTTTCTATCTGCTGTTGTACCTTACCTGCTTATCCTAAACTACTTACTATAGGTTGGTTAGTGGTCCATCAGTGACCCCACCTTGTCCTTATTGCCCCTGCTTCATCGTCAAAGACCCGATCAACGAGATCGAAGACCAGGCCCCGCCACCGCACATCACTTTCCCCTTAGTTGCTCGACACTACTGGGTTACCATCGAGTGTCGAGGGTGAGACCTCATCAGCACTTCTGATGTTAAACCTGTAGTGTAGCTATTCGATCGTGGTCATCGAGGGTGATTTCCTCCTTAACCACTTCCGATACGACTCTGTCATGCAACCCCTCAAGTGTGAACCTCGAGGGTGGTTCCTCTTACGTTCACCTTGATGATTACATCGAGTGGAATCCATCGAGGGTGGTTCCTCAGGATTCCCCTTGGTGTTAGACACACAGTTACTATGGTTACTATGACTTTACACTGAACCATCTTACTAAAGACGGGTCAGCCCTGAGGGGTACCCGCGCGAGCTTAATTGCAAGTTATGTGGAGTCGGGTGACCTGGAAGGTGCCCGCGAGATAATTATGAGGCGTGGCCAGGCATTCTTAGCCCTTGTCGCAAGTCCTCGAAACGGGGCGACAGGGTCACATCTTTCGTGAGTCTCTGCTTGTTACCGCGCGTTCCTAGTCCACTACGATTTTGATATTTGATCCGAGGGGCCTCTGGCCTGATAGCACTAACCATCACATGGGCATAGTATGAGCATTCTGCTTCGTAGGCATCAGCCGAAGCTTAATAGACGTCAGCGACTGAGCGGCGCGCACCGGGTTGGACTAGTAAGTACCTGCCTTTTTAAGGAGGTAGCTAGGTTTGGTCACCGGCCGCCCACGCAACGTGCAGGAGTTCCCGGGGGGATGGCCCAAGACCCCTGGGGGCATAGGTTTAGTCCGGTGTGCTGACCTCTCTATTAAGCCTAGGTCGGGTTGCGGCGTATTGTTTGGCCGATGTGACGCCCCCGATTCAATCGTACACTAATCATACACGCAAATGTGTACGATCAAGATCAAGGACTCACGGGAATATATCACAACACAACTCTAGACACAAATAAAATAATACAAGCTTTATATTGCAAGCCAGGGGCCTCGAGGGCTCGAATACAAGCTCGATACACAAGAGTCAGCGGAAGCAACAATATCTGAGTACAGACATAAGTTAAACAAGTTTTTCCTTAAGAAGGCTAGCACAAAAGCAACACGATCGAAAAGGCAAGGCCTCCTGCGTGGGACCTCCTAACTACTCCTGGTCTTCGGCGGCCTCCATGTAGTAGTATCCGTCGGCGGTGGCATCTGGCTCCAAGGATCCACCATCTGGTTGCATCAACCAGAAAGAAGAAAGAAGAGGGAGAAGGGGTAGCAAAGCAACCGTAAGTACTCATCCAAAGTACTCGCAAGCATCAGATCTATACTAAGTATGCATTTGTATCAAATGGAACGGTTATATTTGTGGACTGAACTGCAGAATGCCAGAATAGAGGGGGAAAGCCTAGCCTATCGAAGACTAGCATCTTCACGCAGCTCCGAGCATCTTGCAGCATGTAGAAGAGTAAAGAATAGCAGTTTATAATTAACAAGCATATTGTACATTAATGCCCAGAGATCCTTCCTCGACTCCCTGCGAGAAAGCAATCCCGGAGCCACATATCTCAAGTATCCATTTGTAGTTGTATAAGATCAGGATATAAATCTGAACGTCCGTTACCGTGGACACGACTATTAATAGATAATCTTCCCTGCAAGGGTGCACCACGTTTTCCAACACGCTCGATCACTCTGGCCGGACACACCTTTCTGGGGTCAATGCCCGGCCTCGGAAGATCAACACGTCGCAGCCCTACATAGGCTCAGCAGAGAGGTCCCCGCCGGTCTACCTCCTAAGCACTCCGGGGTCTGGGCCCATCGCCCGTTGCACTCCGAGTCGTTGCGAGCAGGGCAGACCAGGCTCCACCACTACAGGATGGTGCCGGCCCAGCCGTGCCGCACTGCTGAACTGGACGTCTGACAAAGCTTCGGCTGATAACGCGACGTCGAGGCCCATAACTATTCTCACGTGGTGGTTGGTGCGTAAAGGCCAGAGGCCAACTCAGAACAAATACCCAAACCGTAGTGTATTATTAGCTTGCGGAGATGAGCAGAGACTGACGATCGAAAGTGACCCCGTCGCCCCGTCTCGTGGACTTACGACAAGGGCCTAGAATGCCCGGCCGTGCCACGTAACCATCTTGCGGGTGCTCTCCGGGCCCGCCCGACTTCCACCAAGGTCTCAAGTAAAGTCATTATAACCGTGTGTCCAGACATCAAGGGGAAAACCCGAGGAATCTCCCCCGGTGGATTCCACTCAATGTAATCATCAAGGTGAACGTAAGAGGGACCACCCTCGAGGTTCACTCTTGAGGTGTTGAAAGATAGAGCCGTATCGGGAATGGCGAAAGAGGAAATCACCCTCAATGACCACGACCGAATAGCTACACTACAGAATTATCATCAGGAGTGCGTTATGAGGGATCACCCTCGGCACTCGATAGTAGCTCTGCAGAGTCGAGCAACAAAAGGGGCGTGATGTGATGTGAGGTGTCGGGCTCTGGTCGTCGATCACGTCGATCGAGGCGTCGATGATGAAGCAGGGGCAACAAGGACAAGGTGGGGGTCACTGATGAATCACTAACCAACCTATACTAAGTAGTTTAGGATAAGCAGGTAGGTAACAATAAGCAGGTACAAAAGCAGGCTATGCATCAAAATATGAGCAAACAATAACAGTAGCAAAATCTAATGCAAGCATGAGAGTATAGAATGGGCAATATCATGATGGTCAAAGGGGGGGCTTGCCTGGTTGCTTAGACAAGGAGGGTCGTCGTCAACGTAGTCGATCACAGGGGCATCAGCAGCGGTCTCGGGGTCTACCGAAGAGAAGAGGGGGGAGAAAACAGTAAATACATAGCAAGCAAGAGCATAACAGGACAACAGGCAGAGCTAAACGTGTTCTAACGTGATGCTACACACTACCGGCGAAGGGGGATAACATCTGGGAATGCTTTCCCGAAGTTTGGCATTTTCGGACAGACGAACAGAAGGGGAAAGGTTGCATATTCGCTATGCTAGGGATGTGTGACAGATGAACGGACTGCGTATTCGGACTCGTCACATTTTTCTGAGCAACTTTCATGTATAAAACTTTTTCATCCGAGCTACGGTTTATTTTCTATGATTTTATCAAAGTTTTAAAAGATTTGGGCATTTATTTTAATTCGCAAATAAACAGAAAATACCAAGTCTACCCTACCATGTGCTAGCCACAGAGGCTGACTGGTGGGGTCCAGGGGTGTCCCGTCAGCAGTTGACCAGTCAACTATTGACTGGTCAACGGGGTCAAATGGGGCCACATGTCATTTGCTCTAAAGACTAAACTAGTACTCCCTCTGTAAACTAATATAAGAGCGTTTAGATGGTATTCTAAACACTCTTATATTAGTTTATCGGAGGGAGTACTAAAATACTCCTAAACTAAATTAGTCCTAATTAACACAAGGGCCGGCCACGCACGGAAGTGGGCCGTGGCCAAGCCAGCCACCCACACCCACCACACACAGCTCGCAACACACAATTCTGTTTTCTGTTAACAAAAGATAGCGTTTTGTGATTTTCATAGCATTTAAACTACACATCAAATGGATTTGGTCCAGTGGGACAAAATGAAGTTTGTTGAGTGTACTATCTACTCATATTATTTTCTCTCCTGTTAGTAGTCGTTTAGGCTTTGTTTAGGGACTGTTTAGGGGGCTAGTCAGTGTAATATCAGCAAAGCTAGCTACTGCTACAGTAACTGAATGTTACTGTAGCAGCACATAATAGCAGCAGGCAGCTATACGCGGGCGAGCGCGAGCGAAGCGCAGCATGGCAGTAGCAGTTCGCAAGGGCTCGCGGAGGCACGGCTAGGGGCGCATGACCGCGCGCGGGAGCGGAGCTCCGGCCATGGCGTCCGAAGCGCCGGCCGGCGATGAGCAGCGGCAGCAGGACGATGTGTTCGGCGGGGGGGGGGCACAGCCACGCGCGGGCAAGCACGCACGGGGGCGCGGTCGGGCGCAGCCGGTCGTGGCCGAGCGAGGCGGTTACGCGGCCAAGAGAGGAGCTGGGCACGGACGGCGTGACGAGCGGGGAAGGCGGGTGCAGCGAGCAACGACAGCCATGGGGCGCGGTGAGGTTCAGGGGGGTTGGCCGCGGCCAGGTCATGGCCGCGCGGGCGCGGCCAGGGCTATCCGTGGCGTGGGGGACGCGTCAGAGAGGCCCGTGAGGCGCGGGCGGCGCGTAGTGAGCAGGAACGCCTAGCGAGTGCAGGTACGACGTCTAGCGGTGAGGACTACGGCCTAAACTGATGGAGAATCAGAGGGGAATCGAACGAGGGCCTCACCACGGAGGCACACGGAGGCCGTCGACAGCTTAGGAGCGCAGAGGACGGATCGGGGTGGCGGAGCCGCGGTGGTCCGAGGAGGAGGAGGACGGCGTTCCGGCGTTGCAGTGCTCCCCGTCTCCAACGGGTTGCACCAGTGGACGAGGTGGTCCGCGGCGAGGCGGACGGGCACGGTGATGCCGCGCGAAGGACACGGTGGTCGCGTCAATGGCGAGTGGTGGCGGCGATGATGCGTCGGGAGAGGAGGGGGAAGGGGATCTGGACGAGGGGCTAGGCGGAGGGGAGAATGAGGAGGGACCCGCCAGGGTTAGGGTTTGGGGATGCTCTTATCCGCCGGGGGAAACGACGGGGAGGCGCGGGATGGCTGCCACGGCGTCATCGGTGGCCATGGCGCCGGTGGATCATTGCCACGATCCCCCTGTGTGAACAGAGAAGGGAGATGAGGGCGAGCTGGGCTGGGCTGTGCAGGCCCGCTAGGTAGATGGGCTAGGTGGCCCAAGGGAAGGGGGGCTTTGTTTTATTTCTGTTTTGTTTCGTTTTCTTTTTCCTTTCACAACTTTTCTGTTTTTATTTAATCTCCGCAATATTTTAGTCTAACTAAAATACAAAACTAGTTTCAAAAAATAGTATCACTATTTATACCTCTGCCACCAAGTTTAGTACTCTATTAAATTAATTTGATATTTTAGAAATTATAAAAAGCATCTTATTAATTAATATTTCCACTGTTATAAACATTTTAATGCGTTTAAACCTTTTATAAAAGTTTGGTTTCACCACCAAAAATACTTATGAATTATTTACCATATCTTTCACATTTTATTTTTGGCAATTGAAAACTTTTGAATTTGACTTTATTTCAAATTTGAATTTGAACCGGTTTCGAACCAACGCGGGTTTAACAACAGTAGTCATGATGACGTGTCATCACTAGCAGGGAATTACTGTAGCTTAATTATCCGGGCGTCACAATTATCCTCCACTACAAGAAATCTCGTCCCGAGATTTAGGGGTGTAGTAGGGGAAAGACTCGAAAAGGACGGGGCTCAACATAAGATAGGTACCTGGGGGCTATCTCGCGTCGTGGCATAGAGGCATATCTCGAGTTGAATTTCAATAAAGTCATCGAGAGCAAGGTAAGGAGGAGCAATAAGAAGCTTCAAGCGGATGGACAATCGTTCGATGTCTGAAACAGAGTGTGAAAGGGGTTCAGTGCATCGAAAATAAGTATTGCATCTGATAGCAGAACAGATCACAAGAAGGTGGCTCGTGAATTACATACGAAGCCAAGCATGAGGATCAATTTTGGAAGACAGAGATGTACAGGAGAGTCAGGTTTCGATCCTGTGGAACTGTGGGTTATGGGCCCACCATGTGGGTTAAAGTTAGGAAGGACACTAACATATGCGCGGTCATGATAGCAAGGTAGGTCAGAGGATAGCCTGTCAGTTATGTTGGCAACAACATTCGTATCAAGGGCGAGGGACGAAGAGAACCATTTTCCTGCTCGTTAAGACGAGGCGGACCAATAGGCAAAGTTCTCGTCCATCGGCGGCTACCATAATGTCATCAACAATAGTAACAAGGTCTTACTGACAGAGAATGTACACCGAGGTGTTTACATAAGCAGGATATTATCACTGCTCAGGTATGATAGGTTACAAGCAAGGTTGAACAAAACAATGGAAAGGAAAGTGTAGACTCGAATCAGTTATCGGTGTTCTCGAGTGTCTAACAACTCAGAACCCGTGGAAAATTTGAATCGGCGAGAAATAATAGTTGAAGAAGAACTCATAAGAAGTTATGTAGTTCTGTGATATTCTCGAGATACCAGAGGGTAATACTCGAAGGTAGAACCGGTTAGAGGTTGGACAGATGAAAAGCTCTGTAGAAGACAAGTACTTTAACTTGTCTGAGAAAGGGAATCAAAGGAGAACAATATGGTCGGAACCACGGTTGCAAAGGACCAAATAGATACAAGATGAACTTATCACAAGGGGGCTATTATTATAACAAGAAGCTTCCATGATAAGTTCCACATCGGGTCCATGGGCATGAACACAAAGTTCAAGGTCGACTCCCACTTCTCCAATGCATAACCTTTCATTCACTTCTCATTTTAGACGAAGCCATAGTGTTGAGATTTTATCTGGCATAACACTAGTAGAGTATGACCCGTGGAAGTTTCCGGGTTCACACAGATTTAGGGAAGACATGGATTCAACCAATAGGGACATATTAGGATCATATACCACAAACTTCACGGGTAAATAACTCAAGCCCGGAAGCAGAGTATGGTTGACGAGAGTGGGGGATACGATTTACCAAGGCATTGTGTATCTGAGGAAAGGCTCAAAAGGTTACAGAATATGAAGGATGTTGTCGGATAAAACCCAACAAAGGACCTGGAGGTCCACAATGGAATTGATATGAGTATCGATACTCAACCAGAAGAAGAAAGAATGCAAGGAAATCAGATTATAGAAACAACTGACTAATTCAGAGCTCAAAAGCAAAGGAATTACGATTTCCAAAATCAAGGGATCAGAAGCAGAGGCTTTGATCAAAGACAAGTAAGTTCGATAGACATAGATCGACAATCAATCAAGGTTTGATTTGTCGAACACCAGCTCATGTCCGGAGTGACATCTGAGCCGAAGGAAAGAGTTCTAAATGTGATTGATGATTGTGAGCATTCACAAACATATCGAATCAAACGTCCAAAATGACGATGACAACTGATACCACTGATTATTGCCAGACATATGGAAGTAACCCTAATGCAAGCAGATAAGGAGGGACAAGAGCAATAGACTACTGAGGATTTTCGAAAGATCGAATAGTATTCCAAAGAATTTTCTGAAACACATGAACAACTGTGGTCGAACGGATACTCGGCAAGCACGAGTAATTATCCGTAGGGGTATTCTTGTGGTAAAGGACTGCAAGACAGCAAGTATAAAGGATCCTCGGAACATCGGAGAATATTTCAGGACATCTTGTCATAACAAGAGCAACTGGGGATGAAGGTATGAACGACAACATAGGTAGTTACGCATAAGGATTTATCGGTGGTAGGGATCGCAATGACGAAGGGGACAAGGGACTCAGTAAAACATCGGAGAATATCTTCAGAATCTTCTGGTGCACCAAGCAATCATCTGGAGTGAGGGGCTCTCCAGGAGAAGTATTTACAAGAACCTAGAGTTATAGTTAGCAAATCCATTTAACCCGAATAGAAGAGAGATCAGATTCCCAAAGTATAGACGAGGAATAAAAGATCCTAATACCACCCATTGGTGACGTGGGCTCGTAAGCCACACAACCATATTAGTAAAGCAGCTTTCAAAGACTAGACTCAACTTCGGCCAAGGAGTTGGAAACGGGGATCCTACAGGCAGTCGGCTCTGATACCAACTTGTGACGCCCCCGATTCAATCGTAAACTAATCATACACGCAAATGTGTACGATCAAGATCAGGGACTCACGGGAAGATATCACAACACAACTCTAGACACAAATAAAATAATACAAGCTTTATATTACAAGCCAGGGGCCTCGAGGGCTCGAATACAAGCTCGATACACAAGAGTCAGCGGAAGCAACAATATCTGAGTACAGACATAAGTTAAACAAGTTTTGCCTTAAGAAGGCTAGCACAAAAGCAACACGATCGAAAAGGCAAGGCCTCCTTCCTGGGACCTCCTAACTACTCCTGGTCTTCGGCGGCCTCCATGTAGTAGTATCCGTCGGCGGTGGCATCTGGCTCCTAGGATCCACCATCTGGTTGGATCAACCAGAAAGAAGAAAGAAGGGGGAAAAGGGGTAGCAAAGCAACCGTAAGTACTCATCCAAAGTACTCGCAAGCATCAGATCTATACTAAGTATGCATTTGTATCAAATGGAACGGTTATATCTGTGGACTGAACTGCAGAATGCCAGAATAGAGGGGGAAAGCCTAGCCTATCAAAGACTAGCATCTTCACGCAGCTCCGAGCATCTTGCAGCATGTACAAGAGTAAAGAATAGCAGTTTATAATTAACAAGCATATTGTACATTAATGCCCAGAGATCCTTCCTCGACTCCCTGCGAGAAAGCAATCCCGGAGCCACATATCTCAAGTATCCATTTGTAGTTGTATAAGATCAGGATATAAGTCTGAACGTCCGTTACCGTGGACACGACTATTAATAGATAATCTTCCCTGCAAGGGTGCACCACGTTTTCCAACACGCTCGATCACTCTAGCCGGACACACCTTTCTGGGGTCAATGCCCGGCCTCGGAAGATCAACACGTCGCAGCCCTACATAGGCTCAGCAGAGAGGTCCCCGCCGGTCTACCTCCTAAGCACTCCGGGGTCTGGGCCCATCGCCCGTTGCACTCCGAGTCGTTGCGAGCAGGGCGGACCAGGCTCCACCACTACAGGATGGTGCCGGCCCAGCCGTGCCGCACTGCTGAACTGGACGTCTGATAAAGCTTCGGCTGATACCGCGACGTCGAGGCCCATAACTATTCTCACGTGGTGGTTGGTGCGTAAAGGCCAGAGGCCAACTCAGAACAAATACCCAAACCGTAGTGTATTATTAGCTTGCGGAGACGAGCAGAGACTCACGATCGAAAGTGACCCCGTCGCCCCGTCTCGTGGACTTACGACAAGGGCCTAGAATGCCCGGCCGTGCCACGTAACCATCTTGCGGGTGCTCTCCGGGCCTGCCCGACTTCCACCAAGGTCTCAAGTAAAGTCATTGTAACCATGTGTCCAGACATCAAGGGGAAAACCCGAGGAATCACCCCCGGTGGATTCCACTCAACGTAATCATCAAGGTGAACGTAAGAGGGACCACCCTCGAGGTTCACTCTTGAGGTGTTGAACGACAAAGCCGTATCGGGAATGGCGAAAGAGGAAATCACCCTCGATGACCACGACCGAATAGCTACACTACAGAATTATCATCAGGAGTGCATTATGAGGGATCACCCTCGGCACTCGATAGTAGCTCTGCAGAGTCGAGCAACAAAAGGGGCGTGATGTGATGTGAGGTGTCGGGCTCTGGTCGTCGATCACGTCGATCGAGGCGTCGATGATGAAGCAGGGGCAACAAGGACAAGGTGGGGGTCACTAATGGATCACTAACCAACCTATACTAAGTAGTTTAGGATAAGCAGGTAGGTGACAATAAGCAGGTACAAAAGCAGGCTATGCATCAGAATAGGAGCAAACAATAACAGTAGCAAAATCTAATGCAAGCATGAGAGTATAGAATGGGCAATATCGGGATGGTCAAAGGGGGGGGCTTGCCTGGTTGCTCAGACAAGAAGGAGGGTCGTCGTCGACGTAGTCGATCACAGGGGCATTAGCAGCGGTCTCGGGGTCTACCGAAGAGAAGAGGGGGGAGAAAATAGTAAATACATAGCAAGCAAGAGCATAACAGGACAACAAGCAGAGCTAAACGTGTTCTAACGTGATGCTACACACTACCGGCGAAGGGGGATAACATCCGGGAATGCTTTCCCGAAGTTTGACATTTTCGGACAGACGAACAGAAGGGGAAAGGTTGCATATCCGCTATGCTAGGAATGCGTGACAGATGAACGGACTGCGTATTCGGACTCGTCACATTTTTCTGAGCAACTTTCATGTATAAAACTTTTTCATCCGAGCTACGGTTTATTTTCTATGATTTTATCAAAGTTTTTAAAGATTTGGGCATTTATTTTAATTCGCAAATAAACAGAAAATACCAAGTCTACCCAGCCATGTGCTAGCCACAGAGGCTGACTGGTGGGGTCCAGGGGTGTCCCGTCAGCAGTTGACCAGTCAACTATTGACTGGTCAACGGGGTCAGAAGGGGCCACATGTCATTTGCTCTAAAGACTAAATTAGTACTAAAATACTCCTAAACTAAATTAGTCCTAATTAACACAAGGGCCGGCCACGCACGGAAGTGGGCCGTGGCCAAGCCAGCCACCCACACACACCACACACAGCTCGCAACACACAATTCTGTCTTCTGTTAACAAAAGATAGCGTTTTGTGATTTTCATAGCATTTAAACTACACATCAAATGGATTTGGTCCAGTGGGACAAAATGAAGTTTGTTGAGTGTACTATCTACTCATATTATTTTCTCTCCTGTTAGTAGTCGTTTAGGCGTTGTTTAGGGACTGTTTAGGGGGCTAGTCAGTGTAATATCAGCAAAGCTAGCAGCACATAATAGCAGCAGGCAGCTATACGCGTGCGAGCGCGAGCGAAGCGCAGCATGGCAGTAGCAGTTCGCAAGGGCTCGCGGAGGCACGGCCAGGGGCGCATGACCGCGCGCGGGAGCGGAGCTCCGGCCATGGCGTCCGAAGCGCCGGCCGGCGATGCGCAGTAGCAGCAGGACGATGTGTTCGGCGGGGGGGCACAGCCACGCGCGGGCAAGCACGCACGGGGGCGCGGTCGGGCGCAGCCGGTCGTGGCCGAGCGAGGCGGTTACGCGGCCAAGAGAGGAGCTGGGCACGGACGGCGTGACGAGCGGGGAAGGCGGGTGCAGCGAGCAACGACAGCCATGGCGCGCGGTGAGGTTCAGGGGGGTAGGCCGCGGCCAGGTCATGGCCGCGCGGGCGCGGCCAGGGCGCTATCCGTGGCGTGGGGGACGCGTCAGAGAGGCCCGTGAGGCGCGGGCGGCGCGTAGTGAGCAGGAACGCCTAGCGAGTGCAGGCACGACGTCTAGTGGTGAGGACTACGGCCTAAACTGATGGAGAATCAGAGGGGAATCGAACGAGGGCCTCACCACGGAGGCACACGGAGGCCGTCGACAGCTTAGGAGCGTAGAGGACGGATCGGGGTGGCGGAGCCGCGGTGGTCCGAGGAGGAGGTGGACGGCGTTCCGGCGTTGCAGTGCTCCCCGTCTCCAACGGGTTGCACCAGTGGACGAGGCGGTCCGCGGCGAGGCGGACGGGCACGGTGATGCCGCGCGAAGGACATGGTGGTCGCGTCAATGGCGAGCGGTGGCGGCGATGATGCATCGGGAGAGGAGGGGGAAGGGGATCTGGACGAGGGGCTAGGCGGAGGGGAGAATGAGGAGGGACCCGCCAGGGTAAGGGTTTGGGGATGCTCTTATCCGCCGGGGGAAACGACGGGGAGGCGCGGGATGGCTGCCACGGCGCCATCGGTGGCCATGGCGCCGGTGGATCATTGCCACGATCCCGAACAGAGAAGGGAGATGAGGGTGAGCTGGGCTGGGCTGTGCAGGCCCGCTAGGTAGATGGGCTAGGTGGCCCAAGGGAAGGCGGGCTTTGTTTTATTTCTGTTTTGTTTCGTTTTCTTTTTCCTTTCACAACTTTTCTGTTTTTATTTAATCTCCGCAATATTTTAGTCTAACTAAAATACAAAACTAGTTTCAAAAAATAGTATCACTATTTATACCTCTGCGACCAAGTTTAGTACTCTATTAAATTAATTTGATATTTTAGAAATTATAAAAAGCATCTTATTAATTAATATTTCCACTGTTATAAACATTTTAATGCGTTTAAACCTTTTATAAAAGTTTGGTTTCACCACCAATAATACTTATGAATTATTTACCATATCTTGCACATTTTATTTTTGGCAATTGAAAACTTTTGAATTTGACTTTATTTCAAATTTGAATTCGAACCGGTTTCGAACCAACGCAACAGTAGTCATGATGACGTGTCATCACTAGCAGGGAATTACTGTAGCTTAATTATCCGGGCGTCACAGTCGAGGCCGGGCATGACCCAGGAAAGTGTGTCCGGCCGGAGTTAATCGAGCGTGGTGGGTAAATTGGTGCACCCCTGCAGGGAAGAAAACATCTATCGATAGCCTGTCCTACAGTAACGGACACTCGGAGTTGTATCCCGATCGATACAACTAGAACTGGATGCTGAGGCATGATTTGGATATGTTGCTTCGGGAGTCGAGAAAGGATCCCGGGGCGTTGACAACAACATAAATATGAATAATGTTATACTAGTCTACTCCTTCCTCTTGCTGCAAGACGGTGGTTCCTAGAAGATGCTAGTCTTCGATAGGACTAGCTTCTCCCTCTCTTATTCTGGCATTCTGTAGTTAGTCCACAAATACTACCCCTTCATTGATACCGATGCATAAGTAGTGTAGATCCTTGCTTGCGAGTACTTTGGATGAGTACTCACGGTTGCTTTGCTCCCTCTTTTCCCCCTTTTCCATTCTTCTCGGATGACGCAACCAGATGACGGAGTCCAGGAGCCAGATGCCACCTTCGACATTGACTACTACAAATTCGAGGGTGCCTACTACTACGTGAAGGCCGACGATGACCAGGAGTAGTTAGGAGACTCCCAGGCAGGAGGCCTTTTCGATTGATGTTGCTTTTATGCTAGCCTTCTTAAGGCAAACTTGTTTAACTTATGTCTGTACTCAGATATTGTTGCTTCCACTGTCTCGTTTGTGTTCGAGCTGATGTATTCGAGCCCTCAAGGCCCCTGACTTGTAATATAAAGCTTGTATTATTTTAATTTGTGTCTAGAGTTGTGTTGTGATATCTTCCTTGAGTCCCTGATTTTAATCGTACACATTTGCGTGTATGATTAGTGTACGATTGAATCGGGGGCGTCACATGTTGGTATCAGAGCCGACTACCTGTAGGTAGCCCCCTTTCCAACTCCTTGGCCGAAGTTGAGTCTAGTCACTACAAAACTTTTACTAACAAGGTTGTGCGGCTTATGGGCCCACGACGCCATTGGGTGGTATTAGGATCTTTTATTCCTCGTCTATACTCTGGGATTCTGATCTCTCTTCTATTCGGGTTAAACAATTTTGTTAACTCTAACATTAGGATCTCATAACTACTTCCTCACGGAGAGCCCCTTATTACATATGATCTCCTGCTGCACCAGAAGATTCTGAAGATACTCTATGATGTTCTCTTGAGACTTTGTGCCCGTCACTTCTGCAATTCCCTAGCACTGATATATCCTTATGGATAACTACATACACTTGCCATTCATACAGTCATTCCCCGTTGCTCTTGTTATTACAAGATGCCCCGAAATACTCTTCGTTGCCCCGAGAATCCTTTGAGCTTACTGCCTTGCAGTTCTTTACCACATGAGTACCCCTACAGATAATTCCTCGCACTTATCGAGTATTCGCTCATCCCTAGTTTTTCTTGTGTTTCACAAAATTCTTCGAAATACTATTTGATCTTTTGAAGATCCTTAGTAGCCTATTGCTCTTGTTCTTCCTTACCTGCTTGCATTTTGGTTAATTCCATATGTCTAGCAATATTCATTAAAATCCTTTGAGACTGTTGTCCTTACCCTGTTGATTCAACATGTGTGTGAATGCACGCAATCATTAGTTGTTCCTTATAAATTACCTTCGGCTCAGACATCACCCCGGACATGAGCTGGTTCGCGGTCAATCAAACATTGATTGATTGTCGATCTATGTCTATTCAACTTACTTGTCTTTTGGTCAGAGCCTCTTCTTCTGATCCCCCGAATTGGAAATCATAATTCCTTTGCATTTAAGCTTTGGAATTATCAGATATTTCCAAAATCCGTTGCCTCTGCATGATTTCTTCTTCTGACTGTATATCTATACTCACATCAGCTCCGTTGTGGTCCTTCATATTCAAAGAACCTCGTAAAAATCTTTCCCAGATACATAATGCCTTTGGTAATTGTATCATCTCCTTTTGTCAACCATGCTCTGCTTTCGAGCTTGTGTTGTTTACTTCTGAAGTTTGTGTAATAGGTTCCTAAGATGCCCCTATGGGTTGAACCTATGCCTCCCATAATCCGTTTGAACTCGAGAGCTTTCACGAGTCATACTCTTCTGGTGTTTTGCCAGATATAATTTCAACACTACAACTTCATCGAAAATGAGAAGTGAAGGGAAGGTTTTACATTGAAGAAGTGGGGGTCGACCTTGAACTTTGTGTTCATGCCCATGGACACGATGTAGATCTTATCATGGAAGCTTCTCTTAAATTAATTATTCCCCTATCTTATATCTGGGGTCTGGTCTTTTGCAATCATGGTTCCGACCATATTTTCTCCTTGATTCCATTTCTCAGACAAGTTAAAGAACTTGTCTTCTCCCAGTAAACGCATCTCCGCAACCTCTATTTTGATCTTCCTTCGAGTATTACCCTCCAGTATCTCGAGAATATCAAAAAACTTCATCTAGTCTTGCTTCTCGCTGATTTTGAATTTCCCTTGGGTTCTAAGTTATTAGTCACTTGAGAACACCGATAGGTGAATCGATTCCGTACTATGATTCTATAACTCTAAGTAAATTTCGTTGCTTATGTGTTTAATGATCCTTCAAGTCATTCCTAGCCTGATCAGCTATATCATTATCGTACTAAAAATTTTTAACTGTGCTACCTAGTCCTTCTTCCCGGAGCACAATTTCCGACAATGAGCTAAGCTTACATCGATCTTCCTTGTCTTATCATTTTTTTCCTTGAACATCAAGCTTGATTTCGAGTTAGTGTTGTACCCATGGTTCCAATAACCTTTTGCTTCATCATTCCTTTGACTTGATGTTATCGCCGATCGATTACATCTTCCTGAAATCTCTCAACAAATGTGTCGTGATCATCACCAACATTCTGAGCTGTTCCAGGATATCAATCGAATTCATGATGAGAAATACCATCCTTGCCCCCTCGATGAATTGTTCCTGAGCTCGCCGGCCACAAAATCATTTTTTTCTCTTTCTTCTTGCTGAAATTGTATGACTTATTTTATAAGTTGTTCCAATGGATCCTTTGTGTATCCAAGTCTGACCTTTCCCTGATGACCATGCCAACACTATCCCGAAGCATGTGTGTGGTACTCCGATCATCAACAAGAACATTGGGAGCGCAATGCTAACTGTTCTTGATCAATTATCCAAACACCGTTGTATGGGTAAACCTCATAAATTCCTTGCCTCTTTGCCTAAATGGTTTAATACATGGAGCCCTATCATGCTCTGCCTTTCCTTGGGAAAGTTATACTCTAATACTTGGGTATAAACACCTTTCCTTTCCATTGGTCTGATTATCATAATAATCACATTTTCCTTTCCATTGCTTTGTTTTACCTTTCTTGTAATCTAACTTGTCTGAGCAGAGATAAATCTCTGCTTAAGTAAGCACCTCGGTGTACAACTCTGTCAGTAAGACCCTATTACTATTGTTGATGACATTCCGGTAACCACCGATGGATGAGAACTTTGCCTATTGGTCTGCCTCGTCTTACGAGCAAGAAAATGGTTCTCTTCGTCCCGCGCCCTTGGTACCAAACCTTGTTGCCAACATAACTGTCAGGCTATCCTCTGACCTGCCTTTCTATCATGACCGTTCAAGATTTTAGCGCCTTTCTGCTTTTAACCCACATGGTGGGCCCATAACCCACAGTTCCATAAGATCGAAACCTGACTCTCCTGTACACCCTTGTTTCTAAGGTTATTTCTCACGCTTGGCTTCATATGAAAATCCCGAGCCACCTTCTGAGAGGCGATCTATTCTGGTATCAGACGCAATACTTATTCCCATTGCTTTGAACCCCTTTCACCCCCTTGTTTCAGGCACCAAACGATTGTCTACCAGGTCGAAGCTTCTTATTGCACCTCACCTTGCCCTCGATGACTTTCTTGAATTTCAACTCGAGAAATGCCTCTATGCCACGTTCACTGACATAGTCCCCACGTACCTATCTTGTGTTGAGCTCCGTCCTTCCCGAGTCTTTCCCCTTACTCCACCCCTTAAATCTCGGGACAAGATTTCTTGTAGTGGAGGAGATTTGTAACACCCCTGGTGTCATGCTACAGTAATCCCCTGTTAATGGTTCCATGTCATCATGATACTATTGCTAATCTTCACTTGATCCAAATCAGAATTCAAATTCAAATCCAATTTAAAGTCAAAAATTCATATTTGTCAGACATGAAATCTAAAATGTTCATCTTGTGCCAAATAATCCATAACTAATATTGGTGGTGAACCAACATTTTGCAAAATGTCTAAGTGCCCTAAACTGAATAAACAATGGCTAAAACAAATAGATTAAATGCCTTTTTAAATTATAAAAGTGGCAAACTATTTGAAAAGCCTCACAATCCTTCTTTTGGCAGTGCCAACTAGTGCAATGTAGTTATGTGGCCAAGTCCCACATTTTACATAATCCTTTTGGCAGCTCAAATATTGCAAAGCATTTTCTGTAAAAAGAAAAGAGCAAAAGAAAAATAAAAGGGGGGAAATTAGAGAGAGCCCCCCTGCCCCCATGGGCCTCAACCCACCCGATCAGGTCCAACCCATCTTCTCCCCTGGTCGTTTTCTTCTGTTCACGACCGTGCCCGAACAGGACCTCGCTCCCGTTGAACCGCCTCGTCGGTGCCGTCCCGGAGGGGATAAGGCCCCGACGCCTCGGGCTTTCCCGTCTCCCCTCCCCACTTGCCTCCTCGCCTCCCAGATCTACCCAACACTCCCCTCGTTTGCTGATACGTCTCCGTCGTATCTATAATTTTTGATTCTTCCATGCCAATATTATTCAACTTTCATATACTTTTGGCAACTTTTTATATTATTTTTAGGACTAACATATTGATCCAGTGCTAGTTCCTGTTTGTTGCATGTTTTATGTTTCGCAGAAACCCCATATCAAAACGGAGTCCAAACGGGATAAAAACGGACGAAGAGTATTTTTGGAATATTTATGATTTTTGGGAAGAAAAATCAACGCGAGATGGTGCCCGAGGAGGCCACGAGGCAGGGGCGCGCCCCTGACCCTCGTGGGCACCCCGTAAGGCGGTTGACGCTCTTCTTTTGCCACAAGAAAGCTAATTTTCGTAGAAAAATCTGGGCGAATGTTTCAATCCAATCGGAGTTACGGATCTCCGGATATAAAAGAAACAGTGAAAGGGCAGAATCTGGGAGCGCAGAAATAGAGAGAGACAGAGAGACAGATCCAATCTCGGAGGGGCTCTTGCCCCTCCCATGCCATGGGAGCCAAGGACCAGAGGGGAAACCCTTCTCCCACCTATGGAGGAGGTCAAGGAAGCTCTCTCCCCCTTGCTTCCGGTGGCGCTGGAACACCGCCGGGGGCCATCATCATCACCGAGATCTACACCAACACCGCTGTCATCTTCACCAACATCTCCATCACCTTCCCCCATCTATCTATAGCGGTCCACTCTCCCGCAACCCTCTCTACCCTCTACTTGAACATGGTGCTTTATGCTTCATATTATTATCCAATGATGTGTTGCCATCCTATGATGTCTGAGTAGATTTTCGTTGTCCTATCGATGATTGGTGAATTGCTATGATTTGTTTAATTTGCTTGTGGTTATGTTGCTGTCCTATTGTGACATCCGTTCGCTCAAGCGTGAGGCATTCCCGCTGTAGGGTGCTGCAATACGTTCATGATTCGCTTATAGTGGGTTGCTTGAGTGATAGAAGCATAAACCCGAGTAAGGGGGTTGTGGCGTATGGGATAAAGGGGACTTGATGCTTTAATGCTATGGTTGGGTTTTACCTTAATGATCTTTAGTAGTTGCGGATGCTTGCTAGAGTTCCAATCATAAGTGCATATGATCCAAGAAGATAAAGTATGTTAGCTTATGCCTCTCCCACATAAAACTTGCTATCGGTCTAGTAAAGTAGTCAATTGCTTATTGACAATTTCACAACTCCTACCACCACTTTTCCACACTCGCTATATTTACTTTATTGCTTCTTTATCTAAACAGGCCCTAGTTTATATTTACGTGCTCTTTATTATCTTGCAAACCTATCCAACAATACCTACAATGTACTACTACTTTCATACTTGTTCTAGGTAAAGCGAACGCTAAGCATGCGTAGAGTTGTATCGGTGGTCGATAGAACTTGAGGGAATATTTGTTCTACCTTTAGCTCCTCGTTCGGTTCGACACTTACTTATCGAAAGAGGCTACAATCGATCCCCTACACTTGTGGGTTATCAAGACCTTTTTCTGGTGCCGTTGCCGGGGAGTCATAGTGTGGGGTGAATATTCTCGTGTGTGCTTGTTTGCTTTATCACTAAGTAATTTTTATTTGCTGTTCTAAGTTGTTCTCTATCTTTAGTTACGGATATGGAACACGAAATACCAAAAACATTAGGTGTACTTTCTACTCATGGAGATGGGGAACCTCCTAAAACCCTCGATGCTGGTTATGTGAAAAATATTATGTACTACTTTGATAATCCTGAGAAAACCCCATTCAATTATGTTATGGGAGACACGTTGGATCAATGTGAATACTTTAGGGATTATCGCTTGACACAAAAAAGGGAAACTATTATGGGATCAAATTCATATGTTGCATTGGTATGCTCGTCAATTATGCTTGAGATATGATTATACTTGTTGCTCTAGGATGAAGGCTCCACACCTTCCCTTTTCATGCAAATTTAATGATAATGAAACCTTAGCTTCTTATGCTAATGGTATATGTGATTACTATGATGTGGAACAAATAGAAGAATTTGTTGCTTTTATGGGTGCTTATGAGATTGAATCTTTGTTTAAAGAGTGTGAAAATCTTGATGATGCTGTTTACAGACCTGAAAATTTTGCTATACTTAAATATTGTTATGACAATTATGAATACAATGCCGATATTGATGCGTTTATTGAGAAAGTCTCTGATGTCCAAGAAGAGACTAATATTTTGCAGGAATCTATGGAAGAAGAAATTTATGAAACTGTGAGCCCATTGGATGAAAAGGATGATGAGGAGAGCAAAGAACAACAGGAGTAAGAGCGGATTAGCTACCCATGCCCACCTTCTAATGAGAGTAACTCTTCAACTCATACATTGTTTAATTTCCCTTCGTGCTTTCTGAAGGATGATTACTATGATGATTGTTATGATCCTGTTGATTCTCTTGAAATACCCCTTTTTGATGATGCTTGCTATGCTTGTGGCCAAGATGCCAATATGAATTATGCTTATGGAGATGAACTTGCTATAGTTCCTTATGTTAAACATGAAATTGTTGTTGTTGCACCCACGCATGATAGTCCTATTATCTTTTTGAATTCTCCCGACTACACTATATCAGAGAAGTTTGTGCTTATTAAGGATTATATTGATGGGTTGCGTTTTACTACTACACATGATGATTTTGATAGATTTAATATGCATGTGCTCACTGCTCCTACTTGCAAATATTATGAGAGAAGAACTATATCTCCACCTCTCTATGTTTCCAATATGATAAAATTGCAAGAAACTGCTTATACTATGCATTGGCCTTTACTATGTGTGCATGAATTGTTCTTTTATGACATGCTGATGCATTAGAAGAGAGTTAGACTTTGTCATTACATGATATATGTTACTTTGTGCTCACTACTAAATTACAAATCATTGTTAATTAAAATTGGCTTTGATATACCTTGGGATCTGGGTGGATCCATTACTTGAGCACTATATGCCTAGCTTAATGGCTTTAAAGAAAGCGCTGCCAGGGAGACAACCTGGAAGTTTTAGAGAGTCATTTATTTCTATTGAGTGCTTTTATATAGTCTAAAAACAAAAAAATAAAGAGGGGAACCCAAAACTTATCAAAAAGGAAAGTGAAAGTGAGAAAGACAAGCATTATTGAAGTGGGAGCTAGCCTTGATCTTTGTTCATGCTCACAGAAACTTTGTGAATCTTGATTACAGAAACTTTTCAACAAAAATAATTATCCCTTTGTACAATTCCATTGTACTATAAAAATAATGTGCCAAGGTTTGCCTTTAGGATTGTTTACAATGCTTGTTGGTTTGTGCAGCGCAGGACAGAAACTTTAGCTGTAGTGCGCGATTTGACATTTGTTACTGGAATGTCAAATGGTTCTGATTCTTTTTGCACTCTCTTTCTATACAAATTGTTTATTTTTAGTAATTTTGGTAGAATTTTTGGGTACCAGAAGTATGGTGAGTGTTCATATTGCTAAAGACTGTTTTGTTTTTGACCGATTCTGTTTTTGATGCATAGTTTGCTTGTTTTGATGAAACTATCAATTTCTATCAGTGGATTAAGCCATGGAAAAGTTATATTACAGTAGCTATAATGCAAAAACAAAATATGAATTGGTTTTCAACAGTACTTAGAGTACATATTTGCTTTATTATACTAACGGATCTTACCGAGTTTTCTGTTGAAGTTTTGTGTGGATGAAGTGTTCGATGATCGAGAAGGTCTCGATATGAGGAAAAGGAGGAGAAGCAAGAGCTCAAGCTTGGGGTTGCCCAAGGCACCCCAAGTAAATATTCAAGGAGACTCGATCTCCACCACCGGCGCCTCCCTGTCCTTCCCCGAGCTCGTCACCGTCGTTTGCTTTGGCAAGTCCTCCCCTGGCCTTCCCAGCAACGGAGGTGAGCCCTCCCTTCGATTGCCCCATTCCCCTTACGATTCCACCGCCATAGGACACCACACCACCACGCCCGAACTCGCGGCCAACACGCCCATCGTCGTGCCCACGCGTGCTATGCATCCTTGGGCGTGCCCCTGACCCGTTTGACAGCGCCGGTCCAGGACCAACCCATGCGTGCGCGGCCTCGCCCCCTGCTCGCCCGATGCTGCTACTGCTTCCTACTGCAGCCGCCGCACTAGCTGCTCGCCTCTGTTGGCCGCCCCCGCCCCGTACCCCGTGCGCTCCAGGCCTACTCGAGGCCATGCCGCCCTCCCCTCCTGCTCACCGCCGGCTTCTTCACCACGCCGGTGCTGCCCGCGCTAGCGTTCACTGGCGCCAACGCGCTGCTCGCGCCCGCCACTGTCACCTGTGCTCCTCTGCGAGCTGCTGCTGCTCAACCCCCTTGCGATGCCCTGCCTCTGCCCCGCCGCCTCTGGCCGCCGACCCGCACCCACCGCTGGCCGCCATAGCCCACACCACCCCTTGCTGATGCACGACGCTGGCGCCGCTAGCTTCGGTCGCCGCTGGCGCCCTGTATTTTCGTTCGTGCACGCATATACATTCCCATGTTGATGGCTTAAGCCACTGCCAAGCGGGCCCTACCATTTTTAATTATACGGCCAGTGGACCCCCTTTTTTTTAATTAACCAAGTTATTTAACTTGTGAAAATAAGTCTATGCCATGCGGGCCCCTTTGACCCCGTTGACTGGTCAACATTGACCCAATCAATGCTGACTGTACTGCAGACTCAGCCACCCTGGACCCCACTTGTCATCCACTAGGGCTAGTTCCTGGTGGGTACAATATGTTTTTCTGTTATTTAATGATAAAGTAAATAGATAAAACAAAATCCATAATTTGCTTTAATCTTCGAAAAATCATAGAAAATAATCCATAACTCGGATGGAAACGTTTTCTACATGAAAGTTGCTCAGAAAAATCCAATGAATCCGAATACGCGGTCCTTTCATCTGTCACATGCCCCTAGCATGCTGAACATGGAACCTTCCCCCTCTTTCTTCTGTCCGGAAAATGCCTAACACCGGGAAAACCCCTCCAGATGTTTTCCCTCTCCATCTGCAACACCTAGCACTGCGTTAGTTCACCCCTAACACCGTATATTGCCATGTTATGCTTTATGAATCTATTTTTACTTTATATTTATTGTTTCTTCCCCCTCTTCTCTCTGGTAGACCCCGAGACTGATGTTGCCCCTGTGATCGACTACGTCGACGACGACCCTTCTTCCCTTTTCAGCGGAGCTTTCAGGAAAGCCCCCCCCCTTTGATCATCCCGATATCACCCATTCCATTCTCTCATGCTTGCATTAGATTTTGCTACTGTAACTATTTGCTCATATTTTGATGCATAGCCTACTTTTGTATCTGTTGTTGTACCTAACTTGCTTATCCTAAACTGCTTACTATAGGTTGGTTAGTGATCCATCAGTGACCCCACCTTGTCCTTATTGACCATGCTTCATCGTCAAAGACCTGATCAACGGGATCGAAGACCAGGCCCCGGCACCGTACATCACTTTCCCCTTAGTTGCTCGACACTACTGGGTTACTATTGAGTGTCGAGGGTGAGACCTCATCAGCACTTCTGATGTTAACCCTGTAGTGTAGCTATTCGATCGTGGTCATCGAGGGTGATTTCCTCCTTAACCACTTCCAATATGACTCTGTCGTGCAACCCCTCAAGTGTGAACCTCGAGGGTGGTTCCTCTTACGTTCACCTTGATGATTACATCGAGTGGAATCCATCGATGGTGGTTCCTCAGGGTTCCCCTTGGTGTTAGACACACAGTTACTATGGTTACTATGACTTTACACTGAACCATGTTACTAAAGACGGGTCGGCCCTGAGGGGTACCCGCGCGAGCTTAATTGCAAGTGATGTAGAGTCCGGTTGACCTGGAAGGTGCCCGCGAGATAATTACGAGGTGTGGCCGGGCATTCTTATCCCTTGCCGCAAGTCCTCGAGACGGGGCGACGGGGTCACATCTTTCGTGAGTCTCTGCTTGTTACCGCGCGTTCCTAATCCACTACGATTTGGATATTTGATCTGAGGGGCCTCTGGCCTGATAGCACTAACCATCACGTGGGCATAGTATGGGCGTTCTGCGTCGTAGGCATCAGCCGAAGCTTAATAGACGTCAGCGACTGAGTGGCGCGCGCCGGGTTGGACTGGTAAGTAACTGCCTTTTTAAGGAGGTAGCTAGGTCTGCTCACCGGCCACCCACACAATGTGCAGGAGTTCCTGAGGCGATGGCCCAAGACCCCTGTGGCATAGGTTTAGTTCGGCGTGCTGACCTCTCTATTAAGCCTAGGTCGGGTTGCGGCGTATTGTTTGGCCGAGGCCGAGCATGACCAAAGAAAGTGTGTCCGGCCGGAGTTAATCAAGCATGGTGGGTAAGTTGGTGCACCCCTGCAGGGAAGATAACATCTATCGGTAGCCTGTCCTATGGTAACGGACACTCGGAGTTGTATCCCGATCGATACAACTAGAACTGGATGCTGAGGCATGATCTGGATATGTTGCTTCGGGAGTCGAGAAAGGATCCCGGGGCGTTGACAACAACATAAATATGACTTATGTTATAGTACTCTACTCCCTCCTCTTGCTGCAAGACGGTGGTTCCCAGAAGATGCTAGTCTTTGATAGGACTAGCTTCTCCCCCTCTTATTCTAGCATTCTGCAGTTAGTCCATAGATACTACCCCTTTCATTGATACTGATGCATAAGTAGTGTAGATCCTTGCTTGCGAGTACTTTGGATGAGTACTCACGGTTGCTTTGCTCCCTCTTTCCCCCCTTTTCCATTCTTCTCGGATGACGCAACCAGATGATGGAGTCCAAGAGCCAGATGCCACCTTTGACGAAGACTACTACAAACCCGAGGGTGCCTACTACTACGTGAATGCCGCCGACGACCAGGGGTAGTTAGGAGGCTCCCAGGCAGGAGGCCTTTTCGATCGATGTTGCTTTTGTGCTAGCCTTCTTGAGGAAAACTTGTTTAACTTATTTTTGTACTCAGATATTGTTTCTTCCGCTGACTCGTTTGTGTTTGAGCTGATGTATTCGAGCCCTCGAGGCCCCTGGCTTGTAATATAAAGCTTGTATTATTTTAATTTGTGTCTAGAGGTGTGTTGTGATATCTTCCCGTGAGTCCCTGATCTTAATCGTACACATTTGCGTGTATGATTAGTGTATGATTGAATCGGGGGTGTCACAATGTTACTAAATTACCTCTCTTCATGTTGAGATTGCTATTGTTTATTTCTTCTTCCTTGCATATGCTAAATATTTCTTGTCTTGATAATTTGTTTGCCTACAAAATGCCTATGCATAGGAAGCATGTTAGACTTAAATGTGTTTGTCACAAGTTTTATGATGCTCTGTTTATGCTTCAGTTCTTGTCTTTCTTGTGAGCATCAATAAAATTTTATGCCTAGCTAGGGGTGTAAAATGATAGCGCTTGTTGGGAGGCAACCCAATGAATAAAATTTATTTTTTTGTCTGTTCTTGAGTGTTAGCACAATTATGCTAATGTTATGATTGTACTTTTTGTCGTGGATTTGTCACGGCAGAGGTCCTAGTGAAAGGACTTAGTCATGGAGCCATCGCTACGGGTTTACTTGAAGGGGTTAAAAGCGGACACAAAGACACGAGGGTTTTATACTAGTTCGGCCCCTTCGATGAAGGTAAAAGACTACGTCTAGTTGTGATGGAATTGATGTGGTCTCGATGGCTAGGGAGCAAACAAGCTTCGCCTAGGCTCGAGTTGTTGGTTGTCTCCCCTGAACCGCCGCCGGGTCGTCCCCTTATATACACGGGTGACGCCCGCCGGTCCATAGAGTCCCAACCGGTTCATGCTCGTATTCCGGTTGGTATCTCTCTATTCCTAACTTACAATACAAGTCATACATCAGGCCGGTTTACGGCTACATGTTCTAACCGACTACAGGCCTTGGGCCTTCATCTGCTTATACCACTAATGAAGTTAACCTAGCCCAAGTAGGCCGGTTTACGCCTAGTGGTAATATCCCCAACATTAGGCCCCAGATTGATTTGAACTGGTTCATGTCAATCCTTCACACAATCTTGCGTCTTGGATATCTTCTAGTAATTGGTAAACCTCCATGTCGTCATCATTTTTGGTTGCTGTAAACCGGCATGACGTCATCAGTTTTGGTTACTGGAAACCGGCATGACGTCATCATGAAATTTATAACGCCCTCTTAATAACAGCTCCTGGATCCGCGCACTTGACCTAGCTCGGTTGCCTTATAAATAAGACCGAAGGGTCATTTCTTTTCTTTCCCCTTCGTCCCTTCTTCTTCTTCTTCCTCACGTCGCTGGCTTTGAAGCTCCGCCACTGCCGTCGACCTCTGCCTCATCTCGGGCCGCTGCATCAACCTGAACGTACCAGAGTGTTGCGGCACCTTTCCGCATCTTCTCCGTTCCCGGTAATCTCTCTCTCCTTCTTAACCTAGATCTGTTCTTAGGGTTCCATATTCGTGTTGTGTTCATCGCGCGCTCATATCCATTCTCTGCTCTTGAATGAATCCGTGAACTCTTGCTGTGTTTAGTAGCGATCCCTAAACATCCGCTTGCAATTTCTCATGTAAGCCCATAGATCTCTCGCACATATCTGCTCAATGATTCACTTCTCTTTTCTGCCTTACTCTTCGAAATATTTCCTGTTTTTGTGCACTTGCTGTAGATCCGCGGCTGTAACACGATTTTGTGAAACTTGTTTCTGCATAACTAGTTATCCATAGCTCCAATTGCTTCCGATGCTTAGGTCAGGCGGTTTAACTTCACCATAGAAAAAATTGCTAAACCGGTATATATGTCATTAGTCCCCTGGTTGAACCGCCAGAATCCATATGATGCCGCATTGTAGAAGACCGGTTTATAGGTACTGCCTCCAGTTTATCGTAGTTAGATCAACACCTTTTTATCCGGCATGTCCTTGAACCGGATCACCTATTTCTTGTAGATCTCATCATGGCCAAACAAGTGTATGAGTGCAACTGGGTTCCCTCTCGTGTCACAGAATCACAGTTGGACGATCTAGTCCTGATCGGCGCTTTGGATAGTAAAGATACGATCCACTGGATGGTTCCTGGAGATGAATGTCCTCCCACGCCCCAGGAAGGAGAAGTCGTGGTCTTCGCAGATCACATGGCCCGGGGCTTCAAACCGCCCGGCTCTAAATTTTATCGGGATGTGTTAGCCAATTTTCAGCTCCGTCCACAGGATATTGGCCCCAACTCTGTCACCAATCTATGTCATTTTCAAGTACTTTCTGAGGCATACCTTCAAGAGGAACCTTCAGTCGAGCTGTTTAGAGATCTCTTTCATCTGAACCGCCGCACTGAATTCACCGACGGTCCTAATACCGAACTAGGCGGTATGGCCATTCCGAAGAGGAAGGAAATCACCTATCCCCACGTCAAACTTCATACTCACCCCAAGGAGTGGAATGCCACTTGGTTTTACTACAAGGATACATCTCCTGATAATGAAAATCCCTTGCCTGGCTTCCGTCCGGAACGGCTCAGCAACACTCACCCTTTTCCACAAAGGCTAAGCGCCAAGGAGAGAATCAAATATGCTCCTCAACTGTCCAAGCTCCGGGCCTTCATGGCCAATGGTTTAACAGGAATAGACCTTGCACGCTGCTGGATATCATGGAGCATTCTGCCTCTGAACCGGCGCCCTGGTTTGATGTGCACGTACACTGGTAGCGTCGATGACCCACTCCGACATATCAAAATTCAAGTCTCTGATGACGAAGTCACAGAATCTGTAAAGAAGATGTTGAATGAACCGGAGCACCTCTGTGCTCAAACCGGTCTGCTTCCTTACTGCACCACCAACGAACCGCCAGCGGTAAGATTTTAATTGCTCTATTATTGAACCTGTTACTGCTTTATCTGCCTGACCTTTAATTATTGATGACTCAGAGTGATAATCCGTTTTGGAGCAAGAAGCTTTCACAAGATAAAACGGAGAAGGCAGGGCGGCCAACCCGGCCCAAGACCAAGGTTATCAAGAAACCAGCTCGTAAGAGAAAAAACACCGCTTCATCTGACCCAGCCATTGATGATGATGTGGGTAATCTGGATCTTGAGGTAGAACTTGATTCACTTGGCTTGCTTTTTACACGCCTTATTGATGATGATGCTTGTCAAGATGACGCTGAAGCCAGCAATGCGGGATTCGTTGAGGTAACTATTCTCTCTTCCGATTCAGAAATCTTGCCTTTGCCAAAATTTCGCCGGGCAAACCGGAAAGTTAAATTTTCTCATCCTCTTGCTTATTTGGATCCCCAATTTCTTATGAAGACCCAGCAACACGAAGCTCGTCGCACAACCCGGCACAGTGGCCAGGTAGTTACCTCTGCCGGTTTACCGAACAGTCCGGTTCGAAAACGCCGCTCCGAGGTCTCCGACCTTTTTATTGATTTAAATCCTAAAGCGGGTTTCTTCCGTCAACCTCTTAATCCATCCGACTCCGATTATCAGGTCACTTCTCATTCATCGTCTGGTGAATCGTCGGCCACTCAGCTACCACCTTTGAAAACAGTTGTTGGGTAAGTTAAACTGAACATATGCTTCCAGTATAATGCGTAATGGCTTATGCTTTTCCTTGACTTTTTGTTTTTCTTTCAGGGCTAAACCGAAACCAAGCAAGAAGGCCCACCTGGATAAAGCGGCTGAAGAAGATGTGGCCCCAGAACATGACCAAGCGCCGGATCGTGAAATGTTTACTTCTGAAGATATCCCCAATGATCCTCCTTTGCAAGACGACATTATTCCCGAAGAAGGGCTTATTAATACTCCAGCCTCTGCTGATCCGCCTGCCAGCTCCGTCCAGATTGAGAAATCCCACACTCCGGCTGACAAACCGTCCGTGCCAACACAAACCGGTGAGTCCAAAGATGATGATGTTGTGATTACCGGTGTGGGCCGCTCTGAACCCGGGAATCCTGTCACCCTTACCAAGCATACCATCAAAGAGGATTTTTCCGCTTTGAACAAAGGAAAATGGGATGTTGAACTAGAGACATATGCTGCTCTGAGTGCTCAAGATCTTCACTCTGGCTATTGAAATCGGCTTTACACTAGCCATGACTGTGAAGCTGGCCTGGTCAAAATGATGAGGGATAAATTTGAGGTAACTTACTTCTTTCCTTGCTGCCATTGCCTCCATCCTTCTAGCCCCCAAGGGCCGGTTTGTAACATTGGTCAAACCGGGACTTGATCCTGAACATTTTTGAAACCGATCGGTATAGCCCTCAAGGGCCGTTCTAACTTAGCATAAGTAAACCGGGGCTCCAATAGAAAACTGTCCTTAGAACATAACTTGATCAAATAGCCATTAGCCCCCAAGTGCCAAGTTGAATACTTGTATTGAGCTTGGGACTTTGTAATCTAGCAATATATAAAAATTGAAGGTGCATTAGCCCCCAAGTATCAGGCATATAACTTTGTTATGTGGTTGATACTTCAATTTATTGGATCGCCTGTGCAAAGCTTAAAACGCTGTCTATATGCAGGCTAAGGTGAAAATCAAGGAGGACCGGATTGCCGATTTGCAGGAAGCCTTGAAGACCCAGCAAGCTGAAACAGATAAGTCAAAGCAAGAATTAACCAGCGCCTTGAGCACTGCTGAACGGCTGAAAGAAGGCTTCAAGAAAGAGCGGGCTGACCGGGCCACTGAGAAGGCCGGTTTAACCAAAAGAGCGGAAAATGCTGAAGCTGCCCTTAAACCGGTGGTGGATGAACTGACTGTCGTACATCGGCAAATACATTCCATGACTGCTGCAATCTTTGGTAAGCTCCTTTTAACTTCTGTGCTAATTTGAACCTGCTGTAGCGTAAATCCGGTTTGAGACCATTCCAATCATGTTGTAGGCACACGTATTGGGCACTTAGGAAATGATGTGCGGAAGAAACTGAAAGCTGCCTACACTTTGGTGGAACAATTATATACCGGAGCCCAACGGATCATCACCACAGCTTCTCATAATAACCCGGCACCCTCTTTAATCCAGGACACTCTTAGCAGGTTGTCAATGCTTCCAGCCCGGATTGAGGAGCTGAAAAAATCCGCTGCCCGAACCGGAGCCATCAATGCCTTGATCCTGGCAAAGGCATGGGTGCCAGATTTTGATCCTGTGGAAGCAACTCAAGGTTATCCCAGCCTGAAAGAAGATGGCTCTGAATTCAACGAAGAGGATTTAAGGGCAATAAACCGTGCAGTGCGCCCTCTGGCTTGCCAGCTAGCTGAAGAGGCAGATTTGACGCATTATCAAGCGCAATATAACGAGCAAAACAAGCGAGTGCCTGCCCCAACCGTTGAAGCGGAGAATCTGATCCCTCCAATCCGTAAGCACACTTATGCTCCTGATATTGAACCGTCTTCCCTGATCCATGAAGAGGCTGTTTTCCAAGCTTTAATGGGAATCGACTGGACCACTGTTGATTTCCAGCCAATGGGTAGAGACGAGGAAGCTGAAGCGGCGGAGGATGAGGAGCAGGCTTGAACCGGAAGCCGGTTTGGAGAGCTGTGTGTGACATCTTCCGAAAAGAACAATGATCTTGTTTGGGCACCATGCTGCTTTGTAATAGGATAGTTAATACTTCTGCCTGGAATATGCCTTCCTGCATAAGTACTGAAGCTTTTGTTTGAAGAACTCCAATTCATATTTCCTGCAATCAGAAAAATTTGAACTTTGGTGGCGGTTATACCGCCAGCCGGTTTATGATCCTGATATGTGTATTAGTAATATAACAAATAGATGATACATAAATACCTGCCATGTTTGGGCAGGAAGCTGGCTTAGCCAGGCCTGAAGCGGCGGCTTTATAAACCATCACCGTCAAAAAAGGGGGAGAAAATAGCTCCTGTATAAACCGTATTGAATCAATACGAGCCCCCTTGTTACTCCATGATGTTAACAGGGAAAAGGTAAACCGGGCATACTCCTCCAGATTAAAGGGGGATCAAAACCATCGGCTAAACCGGAAAAATATGTTTGTTGATATAAAAGAAATCCAACAAAAACAAAGAACAAACAAACCATGAAAATAACATGGAAGCAAAGGCAATAATAAAAACCGTTTGCAAAAATATGCTATACTGAGCTGATCAGATGGCATTACCATGGTCGGACAGGACCAAGGCCCCCAATAGGAGTGACAATGATTCAAGTCAGCCAGGTCCCCAAATGATTCGTGGCATATATGCCAGATCAAGAGGCGTGACAATGGTTCGGGTTCGATCATGCCCCCAAGTGATTTTGTGGCCTTAGGCCGACCAAGAGGCGTGACTGGTTCAGACTTGACCATGTCCCCAAATGATCTAGTGGCTGTCGCCTATCAAAGGGTGTAGCGTTGGTTCGGACACGACCAAGGCCCCCAGTGATATATAAAAAGTAAATGTCAAGGGGTAAACCGGAGGCCGCTTTAAACAGAGCCACTCCGTGTAACCACGCATGATAATAAAGACAGAGACCCCGCTTTAGCTGAGGCTCCGGTTTGATATATCAAAGATAATATATACATTGTCATGATATGTACATAGATGGAGCCGATGGCTCAAGTATAATAAGGCCGAAGATGAGCTATGTTCCACGGCCTGTTGGTCTCCTCCTCTGATGTACGTGAGTCTTGATGCTCTCGAATATCAATCAGATAGTACGACCCGTTGTGCAGATTCTTGCTGACCATGAAAGGTCCTTCCCAAGGTGGGGATAACTTGTGCATATCTGTCTGGTCCTGGATTAGTCGAAGCACAAAATCTCTTTCTTGAAAAGTTCTGGTTCTAACCCGGCGACTGTGATAGCGACGAAGATCTTGTTGGTAAATCGCCGAACGGGCAGCCGCTAGATCACGTGCTTCGTCCAATAGGTCCAAAGCGTCTTGCCGTGCTATCTCATTGTCCGCTTCAACATAAGCTGCCACACGAGGCGAATCGTGCCGGATATCACTAGGGAGAACTGCCTCTGCTCCATAGACCATAAAAAATGGTGTGTACCCTGTGGACCGGTTTGGCGTAGTATTGATACTCCAGAGCACAGATGGTAGCTCTTCAACCCAACATCCCGGTGTCCTTTGCAATGGGACCATAAGCCGGGGTTTGATGCCTCGCAAGATCTCTTGATTAGCTCATTCTGCCTGTCCATTGGACTGGGGGTGCGCTACGGATGACACGTCAAGTCGGATGTGCTCACGTTTACAGAACTCCTTCATAGCCCCCTTGGATAAATTGGTACCATTGTCAGTAATGATACTGTGCGGAAAGCCAAACCGGAAAATCACCTTTTTGATGAACTGCACCGCTGTTGCTGCATCGCACTTGCTGACAGGCTCCGCTTCAACCCACTTGGTAAATTTATCAACTGCTACCAAAAGGTGGGTTTTCTTATCCTTGGATCTTTTAAAAGGTCCGACCATATCCAGCCCCCAAGTTGCAAACGGCCATGTTATTGGAATCATCCTCAATTCTTGAGCCGGCACATGCGCACGCCTTGAAAATTTCTGACATCCATCGCACCGTTTAACCAAGTCTTCCGCATCAGCATGTGCTGTTAATCAGTAAAAACCGTGACGAAACGCCTTTGCCACCAGAGACTTTGAACCGGCGTGGTGTCCACAATCCCCTTCATGGATTTCCCTTAAGATTTCACAGCCTTCCTTAGGAGAAACACAACATTGAAACGCCCCTGATACACTGCAATGATGCAATTCACCATTGAGAATCGTCATGGACTTGGATCGTCGGACTATCTGCCTTGCTAGAATTTCATCCTCTGGCAACTCCCCCCGGGTCATGTATGCAATATAAGGAACCGTCCAATCCGGAATAGCGTGTAATGCTGCCACCAATTGAGCCTCCGGGTCAGGAATAGCCAAATCTGCTTCACCTGGGAGCTGGATTGATGGATTGTGCAACACGTCCAAAAAGACATTAGGCGGGACCGGTTTACGCTGAGAACCCAACCGGCTTAAAGCGTCCGCCGCTTCATTCTTCTGATGGTCCACATGATCGACTCGATAACCCTTGAAGCAACCTGCAATATTATCCACTTCCCGACGATATGCAGCCATGAGCGGGTCCTTAGAATCCCATGTGCCAGACACCTGTTGAGCCACAAGGTCCGAGTCACCGAAACACTTAACCCGGCTTAAGTTCATCTCTTTAGCCATCCGAAGACCATGGAGCAAGGCTTCATACTCAGCTGCATTGTTAGTACAAGGGAACATTAAGCGGAGAACATAACAGAACTTATCACCTCGTGGGGAAGTTAATACGACTCCAGCCCCCGAGCCTTCCAATTGCCTGGATCCATCAAAATGAATAGTCCAATATGTGTGATCCGGCTTTTCCTCTGGCGCTTGTAATTCCGTCCAGTCATTGATGAAATCAACAAGTGCTTGAGACTTCACCGCCGTCCGAGGTACATACTTCAGTCCGTGTGGCCCAAGCTCTATAGCCCACTTGGCAATCCGGCCAGTCGCCTCCCGGTTCTGTATGATATCACCCAAGGGGGCTGAACTGACCACTGTGATGGGGTGCCCCTGAAAATACTGCTTCAACTTCCGGCTGGCCATAAAGACACCATAGACCAACTTCTGCCAATGCGGATACCTTTGCTTGGATTCAATAAGCACCTCGCTAATATAATAAACCGGCCGCTGAACCGGATATTCCTTGCCTGCCTCTTTGCGTTCCACCACAATAGCCACGCTAACTGCCCGAGCATTAGCTGCTACGTATAATAACAGTGGCTCCTTGTCAACCGGAGCGGCAAGAACCGGCGGATTGGCTATCTGCCGCTTCAAGTCCTCAAATGCTTCATCAGCAGCCGGACTCCAGACGAAATTGTCTGTCTTCCTCAGCATTTGGTACAAAGGGATAGCCTTCTCCCCGAGGCGGCTGATAAACCGGCTCAGTGCAGCGATTTGGCCTGCCAAACGCTGAACATCGTTGATACACTTCGGTTTAGCTAGGGATGTAATAGCCGTAATCTTCTCCGGGTTAGCCTCAATTCCTCTGTTAGACACCAGGAAACCCAGTAACTTGCCTGCCGGAACACCAAAGAAACACTTGGCCGGATTAAGCATCATCTTGTAAACTCGCAAGTTGTCAAAGGTCTCCTTCAAATCATCTACCAGCGTCTCCTTTTGTCTTGACTTCACTACAATATCATCCACATAGGCGTGCACATTGCGGCCGATCTGTTTATGCAGGCAATTCTGTACACACCGTTGATAGGTGGCTTGGGCACTCTTGAGCCCGAAGGGCATAGATACATAGCAGAAGGCTCCAAAGGGAGTAATAAATGCTGTTTTCTCCTGGTCCTTAACCGCCATCTTGATCTGGTGATATCCAGAGTATGCATCCAAAAAACTCAAACGCTCACAACCCGCCGTGGCATCAATGATCTGGTCAATGCGGGGAAGGGCAAAAGGATCTGCCGGACAGGCCTGGTTAAGATCTGTGTAATCCACACACATACGCCAAGTGCCGTTTTTCTTAAGAACCAGCACCGGATTAGCAAGCCACTCTGGATGGAACACCTCAACAATAAAACCAGCTGCTAAAAGCCTGGACACTTCCTCTCCAATGGCTTTGCGTCTTTCTTCGTTAAACCGGCGGAGAAACTGTTTCACCGGTTTGTACTTAGGATCCACATTAAGAGTGTGCTCAGCGAGTTCCCTCGGTACACCTAGCATGTCAGACGGTTTCCATGCAAAAATGTCCCGATTCTCACGGATGAACTCGATGAGCGTGCTTTCCTATTTGGGATCCAGGTTGGCACTGATAGTGAACTGCTTGGACGAATCGCCGGGCACGAATTCAACAAGCTTGGTCTCAGCTGCCGATTTGAACTTCAGATCTGAATCATGCTCTGTAGTTGGCTTCTTCAAAGGGGTCATATCCGCCGGATCAACATTGTCCTTATAATACTTCAACTCTTCCGTGGCACAGACCGACTCTGCATAAGCCGCATCACCTTCCTCACATTCCAAAGCGACCCTACGGCTCCCATGAACCGTTATCGTCCCCTTGTAACCCGGCATCTTGAGCTGCAAGTAGATATAACAAGGCCGCGCCATAAACTTGGCATAAGCCGGCCGCCCAAACAAGGCGTGATACGGGCTCTGGATCTTCACCACCTCGAAGTTTAATTTTTCCGACCGAGAATCATGCTCGTCCCCAAAAGCCACATCTAGGGCTATCTTACTAACAGGATATGCAGATTTGCCTGGCACAACACCATGGAACACTGTATTCGACGGTCTGAGATCCTTGTCTGTTAGACCCATGCGCCGGAATGTCTCATAGTATAGTATGTTAATACTGCTTCCTCCATCCATAAGTACCTTGGTGAACTTATAGCCCCCCACTTGAGGGTCTACCACTAATGCTAGCTGGCCTGGATTATCAACCCGGGGCGGGTGATCCTCTCTGCTCCATACGATAGGCTGCTCTGACCAGCGTAAGTAACGTGGCAAGGCCGGTTCAACAGAATTCACCGCTCGCTTGTGGAGTTTCCGGTCATGCTTGTCCAAGCTAGTTGTGAAAACATGGTATTGCCCATTGCTCAGCTGCTTTGGCTGGCTCTGATAACCCGACTGCTGTTGCTGCTGCTGCGGGCCATTCTGATTATTCTGGTTGTTGTGACCGCCCTGATTGAAACCTGAACCGGAAGCTCCATCGTGACCCGGTCCATGGAAACCGGATCCTGAACCGCCACCTGACCCATGGTCATACCAGAAGGCATTAGAGTTTTTAAACTCCTGCATAATATAACAATCCTTCCAAAGGTGGTTAGCCGGTGACTCCTTCGTCCCGTGCTTTGGGCAAGGCTGATTCAACAAATAATTCAAACGGCTTGCGTTAGGATTGGGAGCCCCGTTCCAATTTGCCGCTTTACCTCTGCGCCGCTGCCCTCTGTCCTGTGCATTAGTGTTGGCCACGAAATCCATGCTACCATCCGCCTTGCGCTTGCCTCCGTTTCCATGACCCGCCGGTTTGTACTGCTGCTGTTTGGAGTTGCTATTCTTCTTGACCTTCCCTGCTTCATCATCATCAGGCTCGGGATCCTTGGTACTGTCCGAATCAGCATACTTCACTAAAGCGGCCATGAGGGTTCCCATGTCATTACAGAACCGCTTCATGTGTCCCAATTTCAATTTTAAAGGCTCAAACCGGCAGTTGCCTTCCAGGGTTAAGATCGCAGAGTCAGCATTAATCCTGTCAGACGAGTGCAAAATTTCCGAAACGCGGCGCACCCAACGGGTCGTTGATTCTCCTTCCTCCTGGACACAAGCCGCCAGGTCTACTATGGACTTGGGCTGCTTACATGTATCCTTAAAATTTTGTATAAACCGGGCCCTCAACTGGGCCCATGAGCTGATAGAATTGGGTGGTAGGCTCTTTAACCTAGTACGAGCCGTGCCCTCAAGCATCATGGTGAAGTATTTTGCACATGCGGCCTCATCCACGTCTAGCATCTCCATGGCCATCTCATAACTCTCTACCCATGCTTCAGGGGATAAATCAGCGGTGTAATTCGGCACCTTGCGTGGACCCTTGAAATCTTTGGGCAGGCGCACATTACGTAAAGCGGGGATTAAGCAAGGCACTCCCAAAGCGGATGTGACTCCTGGTCCGGCGAAGGTGGTAGAGCGAACCGGTGTAAATTGACCCGCATTATCCTGTGCTGCTAACTCGGCCTCCCTTTGTGCCCGGGCCCGGTCCACCACATCCTGCGCATCGCGGACACCACCTGCCGGGCTATTGCCACGGGCTGCTTCACAGCCTCGCGCATTGCTCGATATGGCCGGTTCATTCAGGCGCCTGCTATAGCTCCGGCTTGGACGGGGTGTAGAGTGAATCCGATCACGGCTGTACGAATATGCTTCCTGTTGAATCAGCGCAGTCCGGAGAAGCTCCTTAACCCGGCGCGTCTCTATTGCTTGCGGGGAGTCCCCTTCGACCGGGATGGCCTCTAATCGTGCAGCGGCCGCAACAAGGTTGTCCATAGGATTCGAATAATGACCCGGGGGTGTCTGGACCGGCAGAGGGGCCACAATGTTCTGTTGAGGGGGCTCCATCAGGCGGGGCAGGATCGTCGCTGCTGGCCCTGGTGCTTCAATCCGGTTTGCCTCCAGGTACTGCGGTAGATTACTGGGCCCTGCTCTTGGAGTGTGAAAGAGATTTCGGGGGTCAAACCCTAACGGCAGGCGTGATCTGTGCTTCCGCTTCAAGACCTCCTGCGATGCACTAAGGTCGAGCATGAGCTTATAGGCCTGGGCATCCAAAGCGGCCCGCTCTGCAGCCATCCTGTCCTTCTCTGCTGCCAAATCCGCTTTGGCTTGCACGATCTGCTCTTTCACCTTTGCAATTTTTGTATCATGAGCCTCCTGATCCGCCGGATTGGCTTCTGCCATAAGCACGGCTAGTGCGTCAAATAGATCAGATAAGACTTGAACTGGCGGGCGCACAAGGCCTCCTGCCCCTGCTGCCGCTGCCGCTGCTGATCCGGAGAGCATTGTTGCGGCGGTCGAGGAATGATTCGCCGCCTGGGTGCCGGCCATGAATATTCCAACCCGGTTGATCTGGCCTGGGGGGTCCGGAATACTGTCGCCATCGGAACAGCCCCTAACCTGATCGTCTTGTAATTGGTATAGCGATTCGGTCTCTCCGGTCGAGGACTCGTCGCCGGAATAGACGACGGTCTCGCTACCGTGTTCTGACTCGTCCTCACGCTCTCCTCCGTGGATGACTCCAACGAAGGCACGCTTCATGGCCGGTTTAACCTGGGTAGATCTCGCACGCTGAGCCGTCTCGACGAGGTCGGTGCAGATGTCCGGCTCAGGCCCAGGCTCACCGATCTTGCCGATGAAAACGTTTATGCCGCCGAAGGGGACCCGGTACCCGCACTCAACTGAATCGGCCTTGGGACCCCATCCTGCGTCGTCGATGTAGATCCTGCCGCGACGACTCTTGGTCATCCGGCCCACAACATAGCCTTCGAGTCCCTTGAGCTTGCCCTCCAAGATCGTCAAACCATCGTGCGATAGCCCCACGGTGCGCGCCAACTGTCGTGGATTTGTCACGGCAGATGTCCTAGTGAAAGGACTTAGTCGTGGAGCCATCGCTACGGGTTTACTTGAAGGGGTTAAAAGCGGACACAAAGACACGAGGGTTTTATACTAGTTCGGCCCCTTCGATGAAGGTAAAAGCCTACGTCTAGTTGTGATGGAATTGATGTGGTCTCGATGGCTAGGGAGCAAACAAGCTTCACCTAGGCTCGAGTTGTTGGTTGTCTCCCCTGAACCACCGCCGGGTCGTCCCCTTATATACACGGGTGACGCCCGCCGGTCCATAGAGTCCCAACCGGTTCATGCTCGTATTCCGGTTGGTATCTCTCTATTCCTAACTTACAATACAAGTCATACATCAGGCCGGTTTACGGCTACATGTTCTAACCGACTACAGGCCTTGGGCCTTCATCTTCTTATACCACTAATGAAGTTAACCCGGCCCAAGTAGGCCGGTTTACGCCTAGTGGTAATATCCCCAACACTTTTTGTGTTTTAACTAGTGTTTGTGCCAAGCATTACCTTTGGGAAGACTTGGGTGTATAGACAAATTCCTCACGTCCACCAATTTATTTCATAATTTTTGGAGTTACAGAAGTATTCGAAATTTTCAGATTGCTACAGACTATTCTATTTTTGAGAGATTCTGTTTTCTTTGTGTTGTGTGCTTGTTTTGATGATTCCGTGGTTTTCTTTGATGAGTTTTTGCCATAGAAAAGTTGGAATACAGTAGATATAATGCCAAAACAAAATAAGAATAGGTTTTCTACAGTACTTATAGTAGTGGTTTGGTTTCTTATACTAACGGATCTCACGAAGGTTTTGTTTGAGTTTTGTGTGATTGAAGTTTTCAAGTTTTGCGTTATCTTACGATGGATGAAGGAATAAGGATAAGAAAAAGGCTAAGCTTGGGGATGTCCGAGGCACCCCAAGATAATATTCAAAGAAGTAGCAAGCAACGAAGCTTGGGGATGCCCCTGAGTGGCATCCCCGCTTTCTTCTAACGACCATCGGTATTTTACTTGAAACTATATTTTTATTCGTCACATGATATGAGTTTTGCTTGGAGCGTGTTGTATGATATGAGTCTTTGCTTGTTTTGCTTTGTGTTTTAAGTGTTGAATCCTTGCTGGACAAAATATAATAAAAACTTTCATGAATATCATTGGACAAAATAAACTTGATTCCTAGTAATGGTTTTGAGATATGAAGATATGATATGTGAGTCATGTTGATGAGTAATTGTGCTTTAGTAAGAATATTGATGTTAAGGTTTGTGATTCCCTATGCAAGCACGCAAGTCAATAGTTATGAAATGAAATTTATATCCTACTTATGGTGCATTATTTGGTGTTACTTATGCTTAATGCTTGGGTACGAGATTTTTCGTTCTTTGGTTGGTCGCTTCTCAATCTTTTTGCTAGCCTTCATTTTGCACTAAGTATGATCACTACTTGTGCATCCAAAAACCCTTTAAACCACCTATATGTAGTATTTCCATGCCATTCTAAGCAAATTTTCATGTGTCATCTCTAATATTCAAAATAAATTTCTCTTTTGTGTGCTCTACTACTCGCGAGGCGGTAAAGGGTAGCCAATATTTTCCATACTAGATGTGTTATTCTCACGATGAGTGTTTATTCACTTGTCATTGCACGAGAGTACGACAAAGGTACTAGGGGTGCCCAGTCCTAAAATGAATAAATGAATTTACTTTATGTTGTCAAATAATAAATTCCTTGGAAAGTATTGGTATGGAAGGCACCCGTGGATACGGCTAGCCATGGAAAGTGAAAGTTATGGTGGAAAAAGGAATAAACTTTATTTTATGTTTGGGAACGGCCTATGATGTATCTAGCATGGAAACTGTTGGGATGCTCCAAGTTGTTTTTGTTGGTAGGAAAAATATGCCTCTCAAAAATAATTTTATCTCTCAATTTAAGCTATGAGCTCTGGCACCTCTACAAATCCCTACTTCCCTCCGCGAAGGGCCTTTCTTTTACTTATGCAATTTTATTTTGAATTCGAGTCTCCATCTTCTTTTATAAAGCACCAACTAAGGCGCACTATGATCATATTTGATCATTGGGTGTAGCTAATATTCAAGTGTGTTTCATGAATGGATCAATGATTGAGCATGATGGGCTAGGGATAACTTGCTTTAGTGTTGATATTTTGAAAGACATGGTTGCTTGTTGGTATGCTTGAGTATTAAAGTCTTCATGTCAAAACTAGACAATTGCTTTGAATCATATAAAAGTCCATATGTCCATGCTATAAAGAAAAGAATGTGATGAACATGTTAGGCAACATTCCACATCAAAAATTATGTTTTTATCATTTACCTACTCGAGGACGAGCAGGAATTAAGCTTGGGGATGCTGATACGTCTCCAACGTATTCTGTAAATTTTTTATTGTTCCATGTTGTTATATTATCATTCTTGGATGTTTTACAATCATTTTATAGCCATTTTATAATATTTTTTGGTGCTAACCTATTGACATAGTGCCCAGTGCCAGTTGTTGTTTTCTGCATGTTTTTTACATCGCAGGAAATCAATATCAAACGGTGTCCAAATGCAACGCAACTCCTGGAGGATTTTTTTGGGCCAGCAGAAAGCCAATGGGCCAAGGAAGCACCTGAGGGACTGCTCGAGGTGAGCAGCACCCACTAGGGCGCGCCAGGAGGCCCAGGCGCGCCCTGGGGGGTTGTGCCCGCCTCGGGTGCCCCCCGAACCACCTCTTTGCTCTATAAATACCCAAATATTCCAGAAACCCTAGGGGAGGCGACGAAATATTGATCTACCCGCCGCAGAGTCCAGAACCACCAAGATCCAATCTAGACACCGTCATGGAGGGGTTCACCACTTCCATTGGTGCCTCTCCTATGATGCGTGAGTAGTTCTTTGAAGACCTAAGGGTCCGTAGTTAGTAGCTAGATGGCTTACTCTCTCTCTCTCTCTTGTTTATCAATACAATGGTCTCTTGGAGATCCATATGATGTAAGTCTTTTGGCGGTGTGTTTGTTGGGATCTGATGAACTTTGAATTTATGATCAGATCTACGTTCTTATCCATGAAAGTTATTTGAGTCTTCTTTGATCTCTTATATGCATGATTGCTTATAGCCTCGTATTTCTTCTCCGATATTTGGTTTTTGTTTGGCCAACTTGATCTATTTATCTTGCAATGGGAAGAGGTGCTTTGTAGTGGGTTTGATCTTACGGTGCTTGATCCCAGTGATAGAAAGGGAACCAACATGTATGTATCATTGCTACTAAGGATAACAAGATGAGATCTATATCTTCTGTAATAGATAAACGGATCTCATCTACATCATGTCATCATTCTTATTGCATTACTCCGTTTTATCATGAACTTAATACAGTAGATGCATGCTGGATAGCAGTCGATGTGTGGAGTAATAGTAGTAGATGCAGGCAGGAGTCGGTCTACTAATCTTGGACGTGATGCCTATATAATGATCATTGCCTGGATATCATCATGATTATTTGAAGTTCTATCAATTTCCCAACAGTAATTGTTTTCCCACTGTTTGCTATTTTTCTCAAGAGAAGCCACTAGTGAAACCTATGGCCCTCGGGTCCCTTTTCATCATATTTGCCTTTGCGATCTATTTTCCTTTGTATTTATTTTCAGATCTATTAAACCAAAAATACAAAAATACCTTGTTGCAATTTATTTGTTTCACGATCTATTTATCCTATCTACCACTTTTTACCTCACGTTTTTGCCTATCTTGAGGCACCGTAACCGAAAGGGATTGACAACCCCATTAACACGTCGGGTTGCGAGTATTTGTTATTACTGTGCAGGTGCTGTTTACGTGGTGTGAGGAGGTTCTCATACTGTTTCAGTAACCTGGTCTCATCACTGAGGGAAATACCTACCGTCGCTATACTGCATCATCCCTTCCTCTTTAGGGAAATACCGACGTAGTTCTAGAGACATCAAACATCCAGCAACCGAGACAACATTATCACGCTCAAGACATTTTAAACATGTTGGAATAAATTCTTCCTAAGCGGAACTGGTCTATTGGGTGAGTAGTGAATCGTTCTCTTTTTGAAGATCTTCATGAGACACTCTCAGTTTCTCAAGTTCTTGCTTCCTTTGAAGATAATCGTAGGAAAGCTTCTCATGAGAGGCTGCGAGAGTTTCATGATGACTCTCAAGTTATTTGTACTTAACATAAGATTTTTTTATGTCTTCGATTAAGGACAGAGATCGATTCATTTTTGCATCCAACAGGTAATCGCTTTTGTCTAGCAGCTTTTGAATATGTTCCATAGCAGTTTGTTGCTTAGTTGCAATTTTAGCAAGTGTAGCTAGGTTTGGATTCACATTCAGAGGTATCTTCACTAGAGGTTTGGAAGTAGGCAGCGCATGAGTGTACCTTGGCACCACGTGCCATGAAGCAGTAGGTTGGAGCAGAATCGTCCTCATCATCAGCTTCAGTTTCGGTGTTGTGACCATTGTCTTCAGTGTTGAAGATGGACTTGGCAACAAAAGCTGAAGCCAGAGCCAGGCTGGCCACGCCTGAATCAGACTCCTCCTGAGACTCCACCTCTGCCTCCTCAGAAGCAGACTCCTCCTCTAAATCCATCTCCTTGCCAATAAATGCATGAGCGTTGCTTGATGAGGTCTTCTTGTGAGACGAAGACTTTGACAAAGACTTTGAAGAAGATTTTGACGATTTCTTCTTCTTCTTGTAATCAGAATCATATTCCTTGCTCTTATTCTTCTTCTTTGATTCCCTATCCCACTGAGGACACTCAGAGATGTAGTGGCCTATCTTCTTGCATTTGTGGCAAGTTCTATTCTTGTAGTCACGAGATGAAGCCTCATCGTTCTTTGAGCTGGATATTGAAGACTTGTTGAAATGATTCCTCTTGGAGAACTTCTAGAACTTCCTCACAAGCATTGCAAGCTCTTTGCCAATGTCTTCAGGATCACTAGAACTACAATAAGATTCTTCTTCGGATGAGGAAACGGCCTTTGCCTTCAAAGCACGGGATCAGCCATAGTTGGGGCCGTAGATATCACGTTTCTCAGATAGCTGGAACTCATGTGTGTTGAGCCGCTCAAGTATATCAGAAGGATCAAGATCTTTGAAGTCAGGACATTCTTATATCATCAGGGCTAGGGTGTCAAATGATCTGTCAATTGAACGCAAAAGTTTCTTCACGACCTCATGCTTGGTGATCTTAGTAGCGCCAAGTGCACGAAGCTCATTAGTGATATCAGTGAGGTGATCGAATGTGAGCTGGACATTATCATTGTCATTCCTCTTGAAGCGGTTGAAGAGATTGCGAAGAACATCAATCCTTGAGTCTCTCTGAGTTCAGACGCCCTCATTGACCTTGGACAACCAGTCCCAGACTAGCTTCGTAGTTTCCAGTGCACTCACATGGCTATACTGCCCTTTGGTCAGATGACCACAGATGATGTTCTTGGCGGTTGAGTCCAGTTTCATGAACCTCTTGACATCAGCAGCGGTGACACCTTCACCGACCTTGGGAACGCATGTCTACACGACATACCAGAGGTCGACGTCAATGGCTTCAAGATGCATACACATCTTATTCTTCTAGTAAGGGTAATCGGTGCCATCGAAGACTGGGCACGCAACGGAGACCTTGATTATCCCTGCAGTCAACATAGTTAAAACTCCAGGTGGTTAAAACGAATCACACAGAACAAGGGATTACCTTGCTCTGATACCAATTGAAAGTGCTAGTTATTGACTAGGGGGTGAATAGGCGATTTTTATGAAAGTCTTCAAAACACGAGGCCTTTGAAGACAAACGGGTAATACTGAACCTATATGATATGCAGCGGAATGAAAAATACACTAGGCAAGCAATAGTCAAGCAAGCAGTTCAAAGAAAGCACGAAGACTATTAGCAGCTAGGTAGATAGGATCAGAATGGAAGACAGTATGAAGCCAAATATATATAAGTCTTCACTCACTGAAGTGAAATGGATCAAGCAGGCAAGCAAAGACTTCACGAAGACAAACTAAAAAAGTAAGGAGAGTTGGTGATAGAACCAATTGCTTGGTGAAGACAAGGATTTGGTAGACCAGTTCCAGTTGCCGTGACAACTGTACGTCTGGTTAGGGAGGCTGAGATTGAACTCAGAAGACTGTGTCTTCACCTTATTCCCCTAGAGCTAAAAACACTTAGTACTCGCCCTATCACTCAGGTAAGTCTTCAAGGTAGACTTCCAAACCTTCACAGACCTCGTTCACGGGCAATCCACAATGACTCTTGGATCCTCAGAATGCGACGCCTAACTGGCTGGAGGATGCATAGTCCTCAAGTTTAGCAAGTCTTCAGATCATGCGGATAGAAAGACTTCAGTCATGCCTAACACTCTTTGGCTCTGGGTGTTTTGGGCTTTGTCCTCGCAAGGATCTCTCTCTCAAATGCTTCAGAGGTGGGTTGCTCTCAAACGACAAAAGTCATGCACTAACTCTAAGGAGCCACCAATTTATGGTGTAGGGGGTGGGCTATTTATAGCCAAGTGGCAACCCGACCTGATTTGTCCGAAATGACCCTGGGTCACTAAGGAACCGACATGTGTCCAACGGTCGGATTCACACACGCGGCAGCTTGGCTTGGGCTACAAGCAAAGCTGACTCATCCAAATCTGGATAATATTTGCTCTCATTGTCTTCGCTCGAAGACATAGGATTTGGTTGAGCATCACATCAGTCACTCTGACTTTGTTCACTTGGACCCCACTTAACAGTATGGTGGTTCCTATGACTCAATAAAGAAGAAAGGAAACTACGAAACAACTATGTCTTTGCACTCCATAGTCTTCAAGTGAATATCTTCACACGTCATTACTTCATCGTGAATGTCTTCACGAACCACCATTGTCTTCAATGTATTCACACATTTTTAGGTGTCATCTCTAGTAGGTAAACCGAATCAATGAGGGACTACTACTTGTCTTATCTTGCAATTCTCACAAACACATTAGTCCCTCAACCACGTTTGTCGTCAATACTCCAAAACCAACTAGGGGTGGCACTAGATGCACTTACAGCTTCCTCAATTTGCCCTAGGTCTTCATGAGCAAGTGATGTCTACTACACAACCTTCTTCTTGTAGACGTTGTTGGGCCTCCAAGTGTAGAGTTTTGTAGGACAGTAGCAAATTTCCCTCAAGTGGATGACCTATGGTTTATCAATCCGTGGGAGGCGTAGGATGAAGATGGTCTCTCTCAAACAACCCTACAACCAAATAACAAAGAATCTCTTGTGTCCCCAACACACCCAATACAATGGTAAATTGTATAGATGCACTAGTTCGGCAAAGAGATGGTGATACAAGTGCAATATGGATGGTAGATATGAGTATTTGTAATCTGAAATTATAAAAACAACAAGGTAACTAATGATAAAAGTTAGCATAGACGGTATTGCAATGCTAGGAAACAAGGCATAGGGTTCATACTTTCACTAGTGCAAGTTCTCTCAACAATAATAACATAATTGGATCATATAACTATCCCTCAACATGCAACAAAGAGTCACTCCAAAGCCACTAATAGCCGAGAACAAACGAAGAGATTATGGTAGGGTACGAATCACCTCAAAGTTATCCTTTCTGCTCGATCTATTCAAGAGTCCGTAGTAAAATAACACAAAGCTATTCTTTTCGTTCAATCTATCATAGAGTTCATACTAGAATAACACCTTAAGACACAAATCAACCAAAACCCTAATGTTACCTAGATACTCCATTGTTACCTCAAGTATCCGCGGGCATGATTATATGATATGCATCACACAATCTCAAATTCATCTATTCAAGCAACACAAAGTACTTCAAAGAGTGCCCTAAAGTTTCTACGGAGAGTCAAGACGAAAACGTGTGCCAACCCCTATGCATAACATTGAACCCGCAAGTTGATCACCAAAACATACATCAATTAGATCACGTGAATATCCCATTGTCACCACAGATAAGCATGGCAAGATTTACATCAAGTGTTCTCAAATCCTTCAAGACTCAATCTGATAAGATAACTTCAAGAGCAAAACTCAATCCATTACAAGAGAGTAGAGGGGGAGAAACATCATAAGATCCAACTATAATAGCAAAGCTTGCGATACATCAAGATCGTATCACCTCAAGAACACAAGAGAGAGAGAGAGATCAAACACATAGCTACTGGTACATACCCTCAGCCCCAAGGGTGAACTACTCCCTCGTGGTCATGGAGAGCGCCGGGATGATGAAGATGGCCACCGGTGAGGGATCCCCCTCTGGCAGGGTGCCAGAATGGGCTCCCGAGAGGTTTTTGGTGGCTACCGAGGCTTGCGGCGGCGGAACTCCCGATCTATCTTGTGTTCCGATGGTTTTAGGGTATATGGGAATATATAGGCAAAAGAAGTCGGTCGGGGGAACCTCGAGGGGCCCACGAGGGTGGAGGGCGCACCCAGGGTGGGTGGGCGCGCCCCCTATCTTGTGGCCTCCTCGACGCTTCCCTGGCTTGCACTCCAAGTTCCCGGGATTGCTTCTGTTCCAAAAATAACTTTTCTGAAGGTTTCATTCCGTTTGGACTCCGTTTGATATTCCTTTTCTTCGAAACACTAAAATAGGCAATAAAACAGCAATATGGGCTGGGCCTCCGGTTAATAGGTTAGTCCCAAAAGTAATATAAAAGTGTATAATAAAGCCCGTAATCATTCAAAACAGATCATGAAATAGCATGAATGCTTCATAAATTATAGATACGTTGGAGACGTATCAGCATCCCCAAGCTTAATTCCTGCTCGTCCTCGAGTAGGTAAATGATAAAATAAAGAATTTATGAAGTGTGAATGCTAGCAGGTGCACAAGTTTGATCAATGATAATTTCAATCACCTTTTCTAGCATGATTATATGTCATAACAGTAGTTCATCTCATAAAACTTCTCAAGATCAAGTAACAAGCTATTCACATGTTAAAGCATAGACCATAAAGTTTCTTGAAAACTAGCAAACTTCATTCTCAGTCATCAAACAATTGCAATTCATCTTATTTTCAGGAAGGGTCTATGTCAGAGCTTTGATTTAGCAAACTCGACATACTCAACTATCATATAGTCTTCTACAATTGCTAACACTCACGCAATACTTATGGTTATGGAGTTTTAATCGGACACTGAGAAAGATAGGGGCTTATAGTTTTGCCTCCCAACGTATTCACCTTTGGGTGATGTCAACAATAATAGTTCATGCTAACTTACATCTAATTGGATATATATATATATATATATATATATATATATATATATATATATATATATATATATATATATATATATATATCAGGATCTTTCCAACGCGAGGTGCTTGCCAAAGGATAAAATGAAAAAGGGAAAGGTGAATATCACCTTGACTCTTGCATAAAAGTAAAAGACATAAAGTAAAAGATACGCCCTTCGCAGAGGGAAGCAGAGGTTGTCATGCGCTTTTATGGTTGGATGCACAAAATCTTAATGCAAAAGAATGTCACTTTATATCGCCACTTGTATATGGACCTTTATTATGCAGTCCGTCGCTTTTATTGCTTCCATAACAAGATCGTATAAAGCTTATTTTCTTCACACTAATAGATCATACATATTTAGAGAGCAATTTTTATTGCTTGCACCGATGACAACTTACTTGAAGGATCTTACTCAATCCATAGGTAGGTATAGTGTACTGTCATGGCAAAACTGGGTTTAAGGATATTTGGAAGCACAAGTAGTATCTCTACTTGGTGCAAGGAATTTGGCTAGCATGAGGGGGAAAGGCAAGCTCAACATGTTTGAATGATCCATGACAATATACTTTAACTTAGATGTGAGAAAACATAACCCATTACGTTGTCTTCCTTGTCCAACATCAACTCTTTAGCATGTCATACTTAATGAGTGCTCACAATTATAAAAGATGTCCAAGATAGTATATTTATATGTGAAATCTCTCTTCCTTCAATATTCTTTCATGAATTGTTCAAATGACCAATACAATGCTTGCTAACCTTCAATAAATTTACAACCTCTACTTCTTAGATGTGAAGTCATTATTCCCCAAGGGATAAGCAAATGAAACATATATAATTTCAAATTTATTACATTCAACTCATTCAACCATTTACTCATAGGATATAAGTGAAGCACACGAGTAAATGGCAAACTACTCCAAAAAGATATAAGTGAAGATCAATGAGTAGCTAAATAATTATGTAACTATGTGAAGACTCTCTCTCATTTAAGAATTTCAGATACTGTTATTTTATTCAAACAGCAAGCAAAGAAAAATAAAATTACATTGCAAGGATAGCACAACTCATGTGAAGAAGCAAAAACTTAGGCTCAACCGATACTAACCGATAATTGTTGAAGAAGAAAGGTGGGATGCCTACCGGGGCATCCCCAAGCTTAGATGCTTGAGACCTCTTAAAATATTATATTGGGGTGCCTTGGGCATCCCCAATCTTGAGCTTTTGTGTCTCCTTAATTCCTCTCATATCATGGTTTCTCTATTTCTCAAAAACTTCATCCACACCAAACTCAACAAGAACTCGTGAGATAGGTTAGTATAAACCAATGCAAAACCTTATCATTTTCTACTGCAACAAATCACTAAAATTATTATTCAATATTGCATAGTAAATGTCTCTGCATATTTAATACTCCTATCTTCAAATAGAATCATTAAACAAGCAAACATATGCAAACAATGCAAACATAACAGCAATCTGCCAAAACAGTACAATCTGTAAAGAATGCAACATTCATCATACTTCCCTAACTCCAAAAATTATGAGAAAAATACTAATCTGTAGAAGATTTATCATAGCTCAATATGCAAAAAGCTTCAACATTATACCATTCTCTGACTTTTCTAGGGAATTTTTGCAACAGCGGTAAACTTTCTGTTTTCAAACAGCAACATGTATACTAGCAAAATAAGCATGGTAAAGGCTATCCTTGACATTTTTATTGAAACTAAAGATGCAAAACATTATTCTAAATAACAGCAATCAGAACTAACAAGATAAAATGATGCTCCAAGAAAAACACATATCATGTGGTGAATAAAAATATAGCTCCAAGTAAAGTTACCGATGAACGAAGACGAAAGAGGGGATGCCATCCGGGGCATCCCCAAGCTTAGGCTCTTGGTTGTACTTGAATATTACCTTGGGTTGCCTTCCGCATCCCTAAGCTTAGGCTCTTGCCACTCCTTATTCCATAGTCCATCGAATCTTTACCCAAAACTTGAAAACTTCACAACACAAAACTCAACAGAAAACTCATAAGCTCCGTTAGTATAAGGAAGTAAAACGACCACTTAGGTACTGTAATGAACTCATTCTAAATTCATTTTGGTGTAATATCTACTGTATTCCAACTTCTCTATGGTTCATACCTTCCAATACTACTCATAGATTCATCAAAATAAGCAAACAACACATAGAAAACAGAATCTGTCAAAAACAGAATAGTCTGTAGTAATCTGTATCATTAGAATACTTCTGTAACTCCAAAAATTCTACCAACTTAGGAAGTCCTGAGCAATTTGTATACCAATCCAGATAAAAAGGAATTAGATCAGAAGAACATTTCTCTGAATTATCAAAACTAATTTACTGCGTGCAAAAGTTTCTGATTCTCAGCAGGATCAACACAACTATCACCGTAAGCTATCCTAAAGGTCTTACTTGGCAATTTATTGAAACAAAAGCTATAAAACATGATAAATACAGTAGAATAATCATGTGGACACAGAAAAACAGTAAAGGTAAATATTGGGTTGTCTCCCAACAAGCGCTTTTCTTTAATGCCTTTCTAGCTAGGCATGATGATGGCAACGATGCTCACATAAAAGATAAGAATTGAAACATAACGGGAGCATCATGAAGCATATGACTAGCTCATTTAAGTCTAACCCACTTCCTATGCATAGGGATTTTGTGAGCAAACAACTTATGGGAACAATAATCAACTAGCATAGGACGGTAAAACAAGCATAACTTCAAGATTTTCAACACATAGAGAGGAAACTTGATATAATTGCAATTCCTACAAGCATACGTTCCTCCCTCATAATAATTTTCAGTAGCATCATGAATGAATTCAACAATATAACCAACACATAAAGCATTATTTTCATGATCTACAAGCATAGAAAATTTACTACTCTCTTCTTCTCATGAATAGTAGTGGGAGCAAACTCAACAAAATAATTATCATGTGAGGCATAATCCAATTGAAAACTAAAATCATGATTACAAGTTTCATGGTTATCATTATTCTTAATAGCATACAAGTCATCACAATAATCATCATAGATAGCAACTTTCTTCTCATAATCAATTGGAACCTCTTCTGAAATAGTGGATTCATCACTAAATAAAGTCATGACCTCTCCAAATCCACTTTCATAATTATCATAATAAGATTAAACATCCTCCAAAATTGTGGGATCACTACTTCCTAAAGTTGACACTCTTCCAAACCCACTTTCATCAATACAATCATCATAAGTAGGAGGCATGCTATCATCAAAATAAATTTTCTCATCAAAACTTGGGGGACAAAAAGTATCATCTTCATCAAACATAGCTTCCCCAAGCTTGTGGCTTTGCATATCATTACCATCATGGATATTCAAGGAGTTCATACTAACAACATTGCAACCATGCTCATCATACAATCTAGTACCAAACATTATAATGCATTCTTCTTCTACTACTTGAGCACAATTTTCCTTCCCATCATTTTCACGAAAGACATTAAAAAGATGAAGCACATGAGGAACCCTCAATTCCATTTTTTTGTAATTTTCTTTTATAGAATAAACTAGTGATAAAACAAGAAACAAAAAGATTCAATTGCAAGATCTAAAGATATACCTTCAAGCACTCACCTCCCCGGCAACAGCGCCAGAAAAGAGCTTGATGTCTACTACACAACCTTCTTCTTGTAGACGTTGTTGGGCCTCCAAGTGTAGAGGTTTGTAGGACAGTAGCAAATTTCCCTCAAGTGGATGACCTAAGGTTTATCAATCCGTGGGAGGTGTAGGATGAAGATGGTCTCTCTCAAACAACCCTGCAACCAAATAACAAAGAGTCTCTTGTGTCCCCAACACACCCAATACAATGGTAAATTGTATAGATGCACTAGTTCGGCGAAGAGATGGTGATACAAGTGCAATATGGATGGTAGATATGAGTATTTGTAATCTGAAATTATAAAAACATCAAGGTAATTAGTGATAAAAGTGAGCGTAAACGGTATTGCAATGCTAGGAAACAAGGCACAGGGTTCATACTTTCACTAGTGCAAGTTCTCTCAACAATAATAACATAATTGGATCATATAACTATCCCTCAACATGCAACAAAGAGTCACTCCAAAGCCACTAATAGCAGAGAACAAATGAAAAGATTATGGTAGGATACGAAATCACCTCAAAGTTATCCTTTCTGCTCGATCTATTCAAGAGTCCGTAGTAAAATAACACGAAGCTATTCTTTCCGTTCAATCTATCATAGTGTTCATACTAGAATAACACCTTAAGACACAAATCAACCAAAACCCTAATGTCACCTAGATACTCCATTGTCACCTCAAGTATCCGTGGACATGATTATATGATATGCATCACACAATCTCAAATTTATCTATTCAACCAACACAAAGTACTTCAAAGAGTGCCCCAAAGTTTCTACCGGAGAGTCAAGACGAAAACGTGTGCCAACCCCTATGCATAAGTTCATTGAACCCGCAAGTTTATCACCAAAACATACATCAAGTAGATCATGTGAATATCCCATTGTCACCACAAATAAGCACGGCAAGACATACATCAAGTGTTCTCAAATCCCTAAAGACTCAATCCGATAAGATAACTTCAAGAGGAAAACTCAATCCATTACAAGAGAGTAGAGGGGGAGAAACATCATAAGATCCAACTATAATAGCAAAGCTCGCGATACATCAAGATCGTATCACCTCAAGAACACGAGAGAGAGAGAGAGAGAGAGAGAGAGAGAGAGAGAGAGAGAAAGAGATCAAACACATAGCTACTGGTACATACCCTCAGCCCCGAGGGTGAAGTACTCCCTCCTCGTCATGGAGAGCGCCGGGATGATGAAGATGGCCACCGGTGAGGGATCCCCCCTCCGGCAGGGTGCCGGAACGGGCTCCCGATAGGTTTTTGGTGGCTATAGAGGCTTGCGGCGGCGGAACTCCTGATCTATCTTGTGTTCCGATGGTTTTAGGGTATATGGGAATATATAGGCGAAATAAGTCGGTCGGGGGAGCCTCGAGGGGCCCACGAGGGTGGAGGGCGCGCCTAGGGGGGTGGGCGCCCCCCCTATCTCGTGGCCTCCTCGATGCTTCCCTGGCTTGCACTCCAAGTTTCCGGGATTGCTTCTGTTTCAAAAATAACTTTTCCGAAGGTTTCATTCCGTTTGAACTCCGTTTGATATTCCCTTTCTTCGAAACACTGAAATAGGCAATAAAACAACAATATGGGTTGGGCCTCCGGTTAATAGGTTAGTCCCAAAAGTAATATAAAAGTGTATAATAAAGCACATAATCATTCAAAACAGATAATAAAATAGCATGAATGCTTCATAAATTATAGATACGTTGGAGACTTATCAGCAAGTGAGTTGGATGCACACCCACTTAGTTTTCTTTTGAGCTTTCATAAACTTATAGCTCTAGTACATCCATTTCATGGCAAGCCCAACTCACTCACATTGATATCTATTGATGGGCATCTCCATAGCCCGTTGATACACCTAGTTGGTGTGAGACTATCTCCCTCTTTTTGTCTTCTCCACAACCACCATATTCTATTCCACCTATAGTGCTATGTCCATGGCTCACGCTCATGTATTGCATGAAAGTTGAAAAAGTTTGAGAACATCAAAAGTATGAAACAATTGCTTGGCTTGTCATTGAGGTTGTGCATGATTTAAATATTTTGTGTGGTGAAGATGGAGCATAGCCATACTATATGATTTTGGAGGGATAAGCTTTCTTTATCCATGTTATTTTGAGAAGACATAATTGCCTTGTTAGTATGCTTGAAGTATTATTGTTTTTGTGTCAATATTAAACTTTTGTTTGAATCTTATGGATCTGAACATTCATGCCACAATAAAGAAAATTACATGAATAAATATGTTAGGTAGTATTCCACAACAAAAATTCTATTTTTATAATTTACCTACTCGAGGACGACGAGGAACTAAGCTTGGGGATGCTTGATACGTCTCCAACGTATGTATAATTTTTGATTTTTCCATGCTATTCTATTATCTATTTTGGATGTTTTATATGCATTAATGTGCTATTTCATATTATTTTTGGGACTAACCTATTAACCTAGAGCCCAGTGCCAGTTCCTGTTTTGAGTTTCGCAGGAAAGGAATACCAAACAGAGTCCAAACGGAATGAAACCTTCGCGATGATTTTTCTTGGACCAGAAGACAATCAGGAGACTTGGAGATGAAGTCAGAGGAGCCACGAGGCGGCCACAAGGATGGAGGGCGCGCCCCCACCCTTGTGTACCCCTCGTGCACCTCCTGGCCTAATTCTTTCGCCTATATATTCCCATATATCCCCAAACCAACAGGGGCATCCACGAAAACACTTTTCCACCACCACAACCTTCTGTACTCGTGAGATCCCATCTAGGGGCCTTTTCTGGCATCCTGTCGGAGGGGGATTCGACCATGAAGGGCTTCTACATCAACTCTATTGCCGTTCCGATGAAGCGTGAGTAGTTTACCACAGACCTACGAGTCATAGCTAGTAGCTAGATGTCTTCTTCTCTCTCTTTGATTCTTAATACCATGTTCTCCTCGATGTTCTTGGAGATCTATTCAATGCAATACCTTTTTGCGGTGTGTTTGCCGAGATCCGATGAATTGCGGATTTATGATCAGCTTATCTATGAATATTATTTGAATCTTCTCTTAATTCTTATATGCATGATTTGATATCTTGGTAATTCTCTTCGAACAATCGGTTTGGTTTGGCCAACTGGATTGGTTTTTCTTCCAACGGGATAAGTGCTTCGCTTTGGGTTCAATCTTGCGGTGTCCTTTCCCAGTGACAGTAGGGGCAGCAAGGCACGTATTGTATTGTTGCCATCAAGGATAAAAAGATTGGGTTTTCATCATATTACTTGAGTTAATTCCTCTACATCATGTCATCTTACTTAATGCATTACTCCGTTCTTTACGAACTTAATAATCTAGATGCAAGCTGTATAACGGTCGATGTGTGGAGTAATAGTAGTAGATGCATAATCGTTTCAGTCTACTTGACACGGATGTGATGCCTATATTCATGATCATTGCCTTAGATATCATCATAACTTTGCAGTTTTCTACCAATTGCTCGGCAGTAATTTGTTCACCCACCGTATTATTTTCTATCTTGAGAGCCTCTAGTGAAATCTATGGCCCTCGGGACTATTTTCCATCATATAAGTTTCCGATCTACAATCTTAGTTTCTGATCTAGTATTCTTGCAATCTTTTACTTTCCGATCTATAAACCAAAAATACCAAAAATATTTACTTTACTATTTATCTATCTCTATCAGATCTCATTTTTGCAAGTAATCATGAAGGTATTGACAACCCCTTTATCGCGTTGGGTGCAAGTTTGTTTGATTGTTTGTGTAGGTATTCGGTGATTTGTGCATTGTCTCCTACTAGTTTGATACCTTGGTTCTCAAACTGAGGGAAATACTTATCTCTACTTTGCTGCATCACCCTTTCCTCTTCAGCGGAAAAACCAACGCAAGCTCAATAAGTTGCACCCTCACACCTCCGAGCTGCTGCTGGAGGAGCCGGATGCATTCACCGGGGCCGACCCTGAACGTGTCGAGCGCTTTGCGCTTCCGGTCATCGTTTCTTGGTTTCCATCCATGTTCGCCACTCCACCGATTATTGCTTTCTGATGACCCACAAGTATAGGGGGTCTATCATAGTCCTTTCGATAAGTAAGAGTGTCGAACCCAACGAGGAGCAGAAGGAAATGACAAGCGGTTTTCAGTAAGGTATTCTATGCAAGCACTGAAAATATCGATAAGAGATAGTTTTGTGATAAGGTAATTCGTAACGGGTAACAAGTAACAAGAGTAACTAAGGTGCAGCAAGGTGGCCCAATCCTTTTTATATCAAAGGACAAGCCTGGATGAACTCTTATATAAAGCAAAGCGCTCCCAAGGACACATGGGAATTACTGTCAAGCTAGTTTTCATCATGCTCATATGAATCGTGTTCGTTACTTTGATAATTTGATATGTGGGTGGACCGGTGCTTGGGTGTTGTCCTTACTTGGACAAGCCTCCCACTTATGATTAACCCCTCTCGCAAGCATCCGCAACTACGAAAGAAGAATTAAGGTAAATCTAACCATAGCATGAAACATATGGATCCAAATCAGCCCCTTATGAAGCAACGCATAAACTAGGGTTTAAGCTTCTGTCACTCTAGCAATCCATCATCTACTTATCACTTCCCAATTCCTTCCTTAAGGCCCAAATCATGGTGAAGTGTCATGTAGTCGACATTCACATAACACCACTAGAGGAGAGACAACATACATCTCATGAAAATATCGAACGAATACCAAATTCACATGATTACTTATAACAAGACTTCTCCCATGTCCTCAGGAACAAACGTAACTACTCACAAAGCATATTCATGTTCATAATCAGAGGAGTATTAATAAGCATTAAGGATCTGAACATATGACCTTCCACCGAATAAACCAACTAGCATTAACTACAAGGAGTAATTAACACTACTAGCAACCCACAGGTACCAATCTAAGGTTTTGTGACAAAGATCGGATACAAGAGATGAACTTGGGTTTGAGAGGAGATGGTGCTGGTGAAGATGTTGATGGATATTGACCCACTCTCGATGAGAGGATCGATGGTGATGACGATGGCGGTGATTTCCCCCTTCAAGAGGGATGTTTCCCCGGCAGAATAGCTCCGTTGGAGCCCTAGATTGGTCCTGCCCAGGTTCCGCCTCGAGACGGCAGCACTTCATCCCGAAAGCTTCTCTCTGATTTTTTTTCAGGACAAAAGACACCATATAGCAGAAGATGGGAGTCGGAGGCCTACTAGGGGCCCACAAGGCAGGGGTGCGCGCCCTCCACCCTCGTGGCTGACTGGTGGCCCCCCTCTGGTGCTTTCTTCGCCCAATATTTTGAATATATTCCAAAACTGATATCCATGAAGTTTCAGGACTTTTGGAGTTGTGCAGAATAGGTCTCTAATATTTTCTCCTTTTCCAGTCTAGAATTCTAGCTGCCGCCATTCTCCCTCTTCATGTAAACCTTATAAAATAAGAGAGAAAATGCATAAATATTGATATAAAAGCATGATGCAAAATGGAAGTATCAACTCCCCCAAGCTTAAACCTTGCTTGTCCTCAAGTGAAAGCCGATATCGAAAAATATGTCCACATGTTTAGAGATAGAGGTGTTGACAAAATAAAATACGGACCTGAGGGCGTCATGATCATCTTTAGAATAGCACATCTATTGTCATATGATTTCTTATGCTGAAGTAACAATCCATTCACAAGGTAAAGTATGAATCAGAAACTTCATTGAAAACTAACAAACTATCATCTCAGTCACTGAAGCAATTGCAATTTATCATACCATCTGAAAGAGTCAATATAAGAGCTTTTCAGCAAGTCCACATACTCAACTATCATTTAGTCTTTCACAGTTGCTAACACTCACACGATACTTATGGGTACAAAGTTTCAATCGGACACAGAGAAAGATAGGGGCTTATAGTTTTGCCTCCCAACTTTTTACCTCAAGGGTAATGTCAAAAATAATACTTTATGAAAACCTACATCCAAGTGGGTATATATATCCGGATCTCTCCAAAACATAGTGCTTGCCAAAGGATAAAAGTGTAAAAGGGAAAGGTGAAGATCACCATGACTCTTGTATGAGGGTAGAAGGTAAAAATAAAAGATAGGCCCTTCACAGAGGGAAGCAGAGGTTGTCATGCGCTCTTACTGTTGGATGCACAAAATAATGCAAAAGAATGTCACTTTATATTGCCACTTGTGATAGGGACCTGCATTATGCAGTCCATCGCATTTATTTTTTTGATATCACAAGCTCGTATAAAGCTTATTTTCTTCACACTAATAGATCATACATATTTAGAGAGAAATTTTTGTTGCTTGCACCGATGACAACTTACTTGAAGGATCTTACTCAATTCATAGGTAGGTATGGTGGACTCTTATGGCAAAACTGGGTTGAGGGATCTTTGGAAGCACAAGTAGTATCTCTACTTGGTGCAGAGAATTTGGCTAGCATGAGGGGGAAAGTCAAGCTCAACATGTTGGATGATCCATGACAATATAACTTCTTCGATATAAGAAAACATAACCCATTACGTTGTCTTCCTTGTCCAACATCAACTTTTTTAGCATGTCATATTTTAATGAGTGCTCACAATCATAAAAGATGTCGAAGAAAGTATATTTATATGTGAAAACCTCTCTTTATTTATTACTTCCTATTAATTGCAACGACGACCAAAACTATGTTTGGCAACTCTCAACAACTTTTATTCATCATACTCTTTATATGTGAAGTCATTACTCTCCATAAGATCAAAATATGATCTTTTATTCCTTTTAATTCTTTCTTTTATTCCATCAAGAACATAGCAAGATAGCAAAGCCCTCAACTCAAAACTACTCTTTATTATATATAACTCACAGACTCGATTACATAGATGGAACATAAAGAAAAACTCAATGCTAGATCATACTAAAAATTTATTCTACTAAATCAAGACATAACGAAAAAGGATCAAACTAAGGAAAACGGTAAAGGTAGAAGTGTGATGGTGATAGATACCAGGGCACCTCCCCAAGCTTGGTAGTTGCCAAGGGGAGTGCCCATACCCATGTATTTATGTCTCTTTCTTTGGAGGTGGTGACATGATATTCCTTGCGATGATGCCCCTTAGGATATGATTCTCTTCCTCGAGCTTATTAACTTGCTGCTTAAGATCCATTATTTCCTTACGAAGTTTACCCGTGATGATTAAAGCTCCATTCACCCATGGATGTTTCATAGCTGCGGGAGAAAAGGCAACACTCTTTTTCATATTTTCATAAGAAAGAAATCTAGCATTGGGAGGGATGACCGAATTGGGAATTGCTGAGCTCTGAAGTTCCTCCAGCATAAATCTGGCTTGAAGACGAGAAGTAACTTCTTGATCCTCCTCCATGGCATCCACCCTTTTCAATTCGGCCTCCATCTCTTCCTCCGTTGATGGCTCAAAGTGGTCAACTTCGCTGTTTACTCTTGGCCCCGATGTCGGATGAGATACCTGACTCTCCCTGACTGACTCTTGAGAAGACATCTTGCTCTAAATCTGCTGCAGAAACAGCTCCAAACAAAAACAGAGGATTTTGTCGTGGTACGGTGGTCAAAACCTTCGGGAGATTATATAATGATTTTTTACCGACCAAAAGAAGTATTGTCCAAGAAAACATAGTCTGGAGGGCACAAGAGCTGGCCACGAGGCAGGGGGCACCCAGGGGGTAGGGCGCGCCCTCCACCCTCGTGGCTGCCTCGTGTCTCTTTCGGACTACTTTTGATTTTTCTATTTTTTTAAATGTTCCAAAACAGAGAGAAATTGCTATTTGAACAGTTTTGGAGTTGGTTTACTTACCGTACCACATACTTATTCCTTTTCGGAGTCTGAAACATTCTGGAAAGTGTCCCTTATGTACTCCTCCAGTGTTACGGTGTCAATAATATTGGTTTCCACATTTATGGGATTACCTGAGATATAATGTTTGATTCTTTGACCGTTTACCACCTTCGGATTTGTACCTTGGCATTGTTGATTTTGATGGCACCGGAATGATAGACCTCCTCGATAATGTAAGGACCTTCCCGTTTAGAGAGAAGTTTTCCTGCAAAAAATCTTAAACAAGAATTGTATAGCAGAACATAATCTCCTACATTAAACTCACATTTTTGTATCCTTTTGTCATGCCATCTTTTAAATTTTTATTTAAACAACTTGGCATTCTCATAGGCTTGGGTTCTCCATTCATCAAGCGAGCTAATGTCAAATAACCTCTTCTCTCCAACAAGTTTGAAATCATAATTGAGCTCTTTAATAGCCCAATATGCCTTATGTTCTAGTTCAAGAGGTAAGTGACAAGCCTTTCCATAAACCATTTTATATAGAGACATACCCATAGGATTTTTATAAGCAGTTCTATAAGCCCATAATGCATCATCAAGTTTCTTGGACCAATTCTTTCTAGATCTATTAACAGTCTTTTGCAAAATCAATTTAGTCTCTCTATTACTCAAGTCTACTTGACCACTAGACTGAGGATGATATGGATATGCAATTCTATGATTAACATCATACTTAGCAAGCATTTTACAAAAAGCACCATGAATAAAATGTGAACCACCATCAATCATTAAATATCTAGGGACTCCAAACCTCAGAAAAATAACTTCTTTAAGCATCTTAATAGAAGTCTTATGATCAGCACTACTAGTTGGAATAGCTTCTACACACTTAGTAACAAATCAACATCAACTAAAATATGTGTATACTTGATTACCCACAAGTATAGGGGATCGCAACAGTTTTTGAGGGTAGAGTATTCAACCCAAATTTATAGATTCGACAAAAGGGGAGCCAAAGAATATTTGAAGGTATTAGCAGCTGAGTTATCAATTCAACCACACCTGGAAATTAATTATCTGCAGCAAAGTGATCAGTAGCACAGTAATATGTAGTTTTGATAGTAGCGACAACAGCAATAGTAACAGTAACAGTGATAGCATTATTTTGTAGTAAGTGTGATAGTAGCAGTAGCAGTAGTAACTTAGCAGAAACAATATAAGATAAATTCGTAGCCATTGGATCGGTGGCTTGTTGGATGATATTCATCATGTGACAGTTATAACCTAGGGCGATACGACACTAGCTCCAGTTCATCGATATAATGTAGGCATGTATTCCGTAAATAGTCATACGTGATTTATTAAAAGAACTTGCATGACATCTTTTGTCCTACCCTCCCGTGCCAGCGGAGTCCATATTGGAAACTAAGGGATATTAAGGCCTCCTTTTAATAGAGAACCGGAACAAAGCATTAACACATAGTGAATACATGAACTCCTCAAACTACGGTCATCACTGAGAGTGGGCCCGGTTGTTGTCACCCCGCGGTTGTCGGATCATAACCGTAGTAGGTGACTATACCTTTCAAGATCGGATCTAAAACATGGATATAATGATGAATTCATAAACCGTTCAGATCTGAGTTCATGGCACCCGGGCCCAAAGTGACAAGCATTAAGCATAGCAAAGTCATAGCAACATCAGTCTAAGAAAAGAGTGGATACTAGGGATCAGGCCCTAACAAAACTAACTTGATTACTGATACGTCTCCAATGTATCTATAATTTTTGATTGCTCCATGCTACTTTATCTACTGTTTTAGGCAATATTGGGCTTTATTATCAACTTTTATATTATTTTTGGGACTAACCTATTAACCGGAGGCCCAGCCCAGATTTGCTGTTTTATGCCTATTTCAGTGTTTCGAGGAAAAGGAATATCAAACGGAGTCAAAACGGAACGGAATCAACTGGAGAAGTTATTTTTGGAAGGAAAGCAACCTAGGGAACTTGGAGTGCACGTTAGGGGAGATACGGGCTGCCCACGAGGGTGCCCCCCCCGGGCGCGCCCCTTACCTCGTGGGTCCCCCGTAGCTCCACCGACGTACCCCCTACACCCATATATACTCTCGTACCCTAAAACTTCCAGAACAGAAGATAGATCGGGAGTTCCGCTGCCGCAAGCCTCTGTAGCCACCAAAAACCAATCGAGACCCTGTTCCGGCACCCTGCTGGAGGGGGATCCAATCACCGGTGGCCATCTTCATCATCCCGGCGCTATCCATGACGAGGAGGGAGTAGTTCACCCTCGGGGCTGAGGGTATGTACCAGTAGCTATGTGTTTGATCTCTCTCTCTCGTGTTCTCCTCGTGTTCCTCTATGGCATGATCTTGTTGTATCCCGAGCTTTGCTATTGTAGTTGGATCTTATGATGTTTCTCCCCCTCTAATCTCTTGTGATGAATTGAGTTTCCCCTTTGAAGTTATCTTATCGGATTGAGTGTTTTATGAGAACACTTGATGTATGTCTTGCCGTGATTATCTGTGGTGACAATGGGATATCATGTGCCACTTGATGTATGTTTTGGTGATCAACTTGCAGGTTTCGTGACATTGGGAACCTATGCATAGGGGTTGGCACGAGTTCTTGACTCTCCGGTAGAAACTTTGGGGCACTCTTTGAAGTACTTTGTGTTGGTTGGATGAATCTGAGATTGTGTGATGCATATCGTATAATCATGCCCATGGATACTTGAGGTGACAATGGAGTATCTAGGTGACATTAGGGTTTTGGTTGATTTGTGTCTTAAGGTGTTATTCTAGTACGAACTCTTTTATAGATCGATCCGAAAGAATAACTTTGAGGTGGTTTCGTACCCTACCATAATCTCTACGTTTGTTCTCCGCTATTAGTGGCTTTGTAGTGACTCTTTGTTGCATGTTGAGGGCTTGTCATATTATCTATCTATGTTATTATTGTTGAGAGAACTTGCACTAGTGAAAGTATGAACCCTAGGCTTTGTTTCCTATCATTGCAATACCGTTTACGCTCACTTTTATCATTAGTTACCTTGCTGTTTTTAATATTTCAGATTACAAATACCTTTATCTACCATCCATATTGCACTTGTATCACCATCTCTTCGCCGAACTAGTGCACCTATACAATTTACCATTGTATTGGGTGTGTTGGGGACACAAGAGACTCTTTTTTATTTGGTTGCAGGGTTGCTTGAGAGAGACCATCTTCATCCTATGCCTCCTACGGATTGATAAACCTTAGGTAATCCACTTGAGGGAAATTTGCTATTGTCCTACAAACCTCTGCACTTGGAGGCCCAACAACGTCTACAAGAAGAAGGTTGTGTAGTAGACATCAATTACATGATGAATCTCATCCAACTCCTCACCGACCAGTGAGCCTACAAAGGAATTACTCACTCCCGGTGGGGAGCATCATGGAATTGGCGATGGAGATGGGTTGGTGATGACAAAGAACAAAGATCCCCCTCTCCGGAGCCCCAAACAGACTCCAGATCCGCCCTCTTGAGGAAGAACAGGGCTTGGCGGTGGCTCCGTCTCGTGGATCGTGATAATTCTTTCTCCTTGATATTTTTCTGGAAATATGTGATTTTGTAGTATCAGGGGGGTCGTTTACGGGGCCACCGGGTGGGTACAACCCACCTGGGTGTGCCAAGAGAGGGGGGAGCGCCCTGGTGGGTTGTGCCCACCTAGGTGCCCCTCTCCGGCAGGTCTTGGCTCCAGAAATTCTTATTATTGATATAAAAAATTCTCGCAAAGTTTTGTTCCATTCTGAGAACTTTTATTTCTGCACAACAACAACACCATGGTAGTTCTGCTAAAAACAACATCAGTCCAGGGTTAGTTTCATTCAAATCATGCAAATTAGAGTCCAAAACAAGAGGAAAAGCATGAGAAAAAGTTGATACGTTGGAGACGTATCAATACCCATTAGAGGAAGAAAAAGGTCCCATATAATCATAGCCCCAAACATCAAATGGTTCAATAACAAGTGAATGATACATAGGCATTTCCTGACATCTACTAATATTACCAATTCTTTGGCATTCATCACAAGATAAGACAAACTTACGAGCATCCTGAAGAGAGTAGGCCAATAAAAACTGGATTGCAATACCTTATGTGCAGTTCTATCTCCAGGGTGGTGTCCTCCGTAAGCCTCAGAGTGACACTTGCATACACTACTAGGGAAAAGGCTAGCAGCAGCGTGGGTTTTAGACGTATCAGTAGAGCGGTGATACGCGCTACTAATAAGGCGCTACAGCTAACACATAGCAGTAGCGCGTGCCCACCGGCGCTACTGCTACACAAGTGTAGCAGCAGCGCGGTTAAAGGAAGCTCGCTACTGCTAGTAGCTCTAGCGCGCTTTGCCTAGACGCGCTACTGCTATCGCGACGCTGCTGCTAACTTTTATACACTCGCTACTGCTAATTTAAGTAGTTTTTTTTGGCATATTTGTTTTGTATTTGAACAGGCTTTGTAGAAGAATCTTTAGCACATAGAAATGTCATCATGATACACATACAAATGCCTGCGAGACCACAAATGTAATCATAGCATGTACATACAAATAGTCTCATCATAATCATCATCCAACACAAAGTGATATCTTGTCATCATCTCAAAAATAGCAATACATGCAAGTCTCGAATACTTGCAACTACAACAACGTCATCCATCTAAACAAAGGTATACGCAAGAAGTGCTATCACTATGAGTGAGAGCGGAACTATGCAGTACATGAGGTGGCGGTTACGAGTCCTCTCTCGCGCTAGCGTGAACCTCAAGTAACTAGCTTCTCCTTCTTGTCTGCTTTTGAAGCCTTTATGGCTGGCGCCCGTGAACCCATTCACTTGTGCCTGACACTCATGCCACTCGTTGTACACCCCCGGAACCTTCCCTTTGTACATGACATAGCAATTCCATCTCGCCATCAAGAAACTAGGTACCTGTTAGAGATGCATGTTCATGAAGAGGATGTACAATCATATATATGCAACAAAATATACTAGAGCAACACCGAAAAAGAAAGGGTTAGCAACTAGATGCAACATACAGTACGCAAATTAATTAACTAGAGGTACGCAGGTCATCGTACGCAAACTAACAAAGTAGCGTTACGCAAGTTCGGCAGGGACCATGGACATCACAAAGTTTCATCGCTACAAAAAGTATACAAGTTCAACCAACACATATCATCATCATCGGCATCATAAATCACTAGAAGTTCCATCCTTCCATATCATCGAGGACGAACCCTAGCTTCTTGAACGGCGTGAGGTCTAGACGTTGCATGCCTATGCGAGTTCGGACGTCAGCTCGCGATATAGGGCCGTGGTGGAACATCCCCTTCTCATCAACGACTTCTTTCATGATGATCGTCGCAATGTCTCTTTGGATGCGAAAGAAGTCATCTCTAAGTTTATAATCCACTTCTCCATGAGATTCTAGCCACTTGTGGATATGATCATCATTTCTGCTGTTAATGCGAAGCTCTTGGTGATCCGTGTTGAACTGAATCATGAGATGAACGATGTAGAATCCATCCTTCTTGCTTGGTTTTGGGACATGGATGCAGGAGAAGTTAGTTTTATGCGCGAAACCCATCTTCTTGTTCCTTTGTTTCCTGATCTGCACGTGGCCACCTCTAAAGCTGAAGCCTTGGAGAGCATCATCTAGAATATTCATTATGTGGGTGTAGTCTTTTTTCTCGTAGTCTCTGGAAGGGTCAAAATACACGGCGTGGGAGACTTGCGGGTAAAGAACGATAAGGACGGCGCGCCCGTTGCTGCGGGGAAAAGACACCTCAAATTAATCCCCATATGAGAGAGAAGGAATGGTTGAAATGTACGAAAGGGTTGTCCAGAACTAACTTACTTTGGATGATAAGGCACGAGGACAATTTCCCGGTCCTTATTCTATACCATGAAGTTTTGGAGGTACTCCCTAGCAGTTTCACGCTCAAAGTCGCCGAGACTCAAGAAAGACTCGTGCATGTAGTACGGATCCGCCACACAGATTTGCGAGACTTCTTCGCTCTTCATGACGGAGCTCATATGTAGCGCAAAAAGGAGGACGATAGTAAAATCAAGCCGCCTTGTTAGAAACATCTCAAAGATATGGTCAAACCGCAGAAAGAACACCTCCGTGGGCCGTGTGTCGATGTAGCACTTCCCCTCAGGCACACGAGCCGTGTATGTCGGATATCCTAGATCCTTTGAGGCTAGTAGGCTTTTCTCAGTCGACATCACATGGTCGTGCAGTCTCCTGAGATCCCCTGATAGTGCCTCCAGTGGTTTCGGCGGTAGCATCGGCTCGCCCGTGAGATGGAACATGACCGCACCTTTCACGGGTACACACTCTTCAGAATGCATCGTCTGGCTGCTATGTGCTCTGGCTTGTTTGGAGGCAGTTACCTTCCTCGATCTCTTCCTCTCCTTTTTCTTGGGCACACCCTCCAGACCCTTCCTTAACCCCTGCCCCAGTGTTCCCGGGCTAAGTACTGTATGACCCTCGCGCCCAGCTAGTTGAGCCTGTGTTGAGGCGGCATCTTCAGGCGTGTCCTGTGAGGATTTCATGAAGAGAGACTTTTTGCAATCCATGGTACGACCGTGCCCGGGCATATCATCCATACCCTCATTAGCAAGCTGATAGCCCGATTCGTCATATGGTTGACTCAGCATATCTATGTCACAGTCATACGCGTTTGTATTGAGGTAATCCATAGGGTCGACCTCCGTCTCATCATCCATTCTCTGTTCTACAGGAGAAATTACATCAGGCAGTACTATTGCACCCCCTTCATCATGTCGTCCACCGCTCTCACCCGGCACTACAGGAGCTGGTAATTGCGTAGGCGGGGTGGTGGTCTCCGCACATGCTTGTTGATGTGTGGTAGTTATTGGTGTGCTCTCGGCCGGCTCCAGACGAATAAGATTCTTCGGCCATAGCAGCACCCAATTCTTGCAGCTTCCAATCCGCGGTGGGGTCTCGTCGTCCGCTCCCACATGTTGTACTAGAGGAGGCAAATCCTCATGCCCCGATTTCACACTGGTCAAGCTAACCCTGAAGTGCCCAGCGGGGATCGGCTGGTTGTGGAACGTGCGTTGAGAGGGGTCCATTATCATCCCCTTTCCCACATCCACCTTCTGGCCTTTGATCAAGTAGAGTATAGTGCACGGGGTTTCTTTCGCCTGCAAACACATATGTCTGTGGCGTAAAACAACCGAAAGGCAACAAAAATGGAATATTATCTCTATATATATATATATATGTTGGTGCGACATGTAATAACCATGACGGCGTCGAGCTCAGCCAAAGACGAAGGCCCACCTAGCGCGCCTGAGACTGAGGACGGGCTGCTATGAGCGGGAGCGGCTGCGAGAGGAGGCCCGGTTGCTTGAGCAAGTGATGGTGCGATGGTGTTGTTGTTCATGGAGTTGCTCCCGACGAAACTGGGCATCGGGAAATCATGTACCGTCTTGTCTGGATTTTCCTTCGCCCAGTTGATGATAACTGGAACCAAGTTAGTAGCAAAATCATTTCTGCAGGCAGTTACAGCTGCATTGTCTGACTGCTGTAGCTACTCATATTTGTCCTCGGCTGCTTTTTTCGCGTCCTCAGCTGCTTTTTTCTTGGCCGCAAGCTTCACCTTCGCGTCGATGTCCGCCTGACTAAACTTCTTTTTCTGCTTCTTGGCCTTCGGGACGTCGTTGTAAAACACCTTCCACATGGCGCCGTCTCCAGCGCTGTGCACACGACCATATTGCGGCCGCTGGTCCAAAAGGAGTCCCTTAAGTTCGTTCAAGGCCCGGTTGAGAGGGGTGTCCCACTTGGGCCTCATCGGAGAAGTAGGGCTTTCGGCTGCAAGCCGGTGTTGCTTCTCTAGTAGTCTAATCAATTTCCTCGTGATCTTGTCTGTGTAAAAAACCTTTTTCTCCTTGTCCCACTTGTAGTGGGCCCTGATGAAGTCATGCTCCAAGGGGTTGGTGAACTTCGCGAAGGGGTCTGGGAGACCCGCGGCTTCACGTTCCGCGTCCTCCTTATCCCATATGGGCCTTTTACCAAGGTAGCCACGGCTTCCGAGGTGATGCTTCCCTATCAGTGTACTAGAGTAGGGGTACCCTAGTATCCCGAACTTGTGCACGGGCAGTCGCAGCCCCCCAGCGGCAAGGCTTGCCGGGTGCCCGCCAATGTCTTCCATGGTTCCTTTGGAGCCATTCAAGAACAAAGTGTTTAAGCCAAGGAGACAAGACCCCGGCAAGAGGAGCTTGCCGGGAAGGCCAACCAAGGCATTTCAAGGAACTTGTCGCGACGCGCCACGCTTCTCGGCAAGGCCCGGTGAGCGACAAGCTTCCGGATGCGACAAGACAACGACCGCGGCAAGGCGCTTGCCGCGGCAAGCTACCACTCTGTACCGGCGCTCCAGCGCATCCACCAACGTGTCGCCCTGGGACCTTTCCAGGTGCGCGTGGCGAGAAGCTGTGTAGCCAGCGGTGCGAGGTGGCAAGCGACGCTGACAAGATCGCCATCGTGGTGAGCGGTGGCGCCCCTGACGGTCCTTTTTTGCACTGTTTGGGCGACATAGACGGGAATTTAATGCCTTTGTCCCCTACCGTCAGGGTTAGGTACGATATACTGTAGAGGTAGTTGTACCAACTGCAACTCCTTTTCCATTTTTTCCCTCGCCTACGTTGCCACCTGTCGGTGACCCCTTGAGCATATAAAAGGAGGCCCATGCGCAACGTAGAGGGGGGTTCGAAGCCAGAAAACGCTCATGCTCGGTCTCGTTAGCAGCTAGAGTGTACTGTAGCACTCAGCGCTCCCGAGCAAGAACACAATACAAATCAGACATGCAGCAGTAGGAGTATTATCTCTCCGGAGAGCTCCGAAGCTAGGTAAATCGCTCGTGTGCTTCACCTCGATCTGCTCTTCGTGCGATCTCCGCCCCCCGCCGAACCGAAAGGGGCCCGGTCCGCCGGCCCCATAGGTGTTCGTTCCCACGACATCTTTGGCGCGCCAGGTAGGGGGCGTCGAGGTTGTGTGAACCTGATCCGACGTTCGCGCGAGCTAGATCTTCAGCTTCTTTATCTTCTTCATCAACATGCCACCGAAGAAGAAGGCTTCGGAGGTGACTGCTCCATCCACGTCGATCCCACCGCCGCCGGAGCAAACGGGTGGTGGGGTGGACGCCGGCGGAAGAACGGGCGTCGACGAGGGAGCTCACGGTGCTGCCAGGTCCAAGGACAAGGCTGCACAGACCTCGGCATCCGTACATGCACCGCGCCCATCTCAGGAGGTGCGGGACCAACTGCGTCATGGTACTCGTGGTACCATACGTTCGTTGGACCGAGATCGAGCTGGTGGATCTCGGGATGCTCAAGACCAGCATGCGCGCCAACATGCTGGCACGAGCAAGACACGGTCGCCTGGACAGGATGCTGCTCCTTCTAACATAGTTAGAAGTCCGAGCATATCCCGCTCCTCTCACCGTTCGCCACTGCCACCCTCCACTCCAGCAGAAGCTCTGGCACAAGCTCAACTTCTCCTGGATTACCCTCCAACGGCGGACAAGATCGACGAATGGAGGGCCACCATCCAGAGTCTCATCGGCTTCGCCAACGGTGACACTCCACGGCAACCGAATGCATCGCAACCACGGCAAGACTGCCAGGCACAGGCCGGTGGCGACAAAACCGGTGGGGGTGCAACCACCGTGAACTCTCCACCCCGAAGGCCAAGATCGCCGACTCGCTGGGTCAACCTCGACAACGACTCCACCGCGTCATCAGATCCACAAGCTCGTCGCGATCAGCGCCAAGTTCTTCACGAACGACAGCAAGAAGACGCTCGTACCCGCATCGAGCGTCGAAGAGAAGCGCGGCGTCAATCAGACCAGCGCGCTGGGCCCTCTGTCGACATGCATGCGCCAGGGGAACCAGGCGACTTGTCGTACGTGGTAGGTTGCCCTGCGTTCACTCGTGAGCTGCGGCAAGTCCAGTGGCCCAGCACGAAGAATTTCAAGCCAGATGTACCAGAGAAGTATGATGGCAAGTCGCATCCGCCGGAGTTCCTTAGCATCTATACCATCGCGGTGCAAGCTGCTGGGGGGCGGGACGACAAGATCCTTGCCAACTACTTCCCGCTGGTGCTCAAGCCCAATGTCAGATCCTGGCTCATGCACTTGCCGGACAACTCCATATCTTCCTGGGCAGACCTATGCCATTAGTTTGTCGGCGCCTTTACAGGCGGCCACAAACCTCATGGCCAAGAAAGCGACCTTCATCTGCTCGCCCAGAAGGAAGGAGAGTCCCTGTGCAAGTTCATTCAAAGATTCAGCCGTGTACAACACAACATCCCAGATGTCCACCCTGCCGCGGTCATCAGCGCGTTCCATCAGAATGTGCGAAACCGCAGGATGCGGGAGGAGATGGCGATTTGCAAGATCAGAGACGTCAGTGAGCTATACGCCCTGGCCGACAAGTGTGCACGTGCTGAGGAAGGGAGGAAACTCCCTGGAGAGAATACAAGAGCAGGAGGATCTGACAGCGAGGATGCTGCCCCGGCAAGGAAAAACCAGCGGCGGAACAACAGGAAGAAGAAAGGCAAAGATGTGCTAGTGGTTGAGCAGTCCAGCAACGGAGGTGGCGCCAAGGAAGCCGAAGCTGTGGCGGTCGCCGACAAGCAGGACGGCACCGGCAAGCAGTACTGCAAGATCCACCGCACCAAGGGCCATGATCTCCAGAGCTGCAAGAAAGTCGAGCAGCTTGTCGAGAAGCAGAAAGCTGAATACGAGCGACGCGACAAGGAGAAGGCCCAAGAAGGTGCTGGAGGATCCGGCAAGAAACGTCCCGGCCGGGGAGGACGCCGCGGCAAGGCTAAGCAGCAGCAAGGAGACAGACCTCCCCGCGGCCGCGACAAGGATGAAGATGACGACGACGATGAAGATATGGATGATGATGAGGCTGATGAGCAGGAGTTCCAGAAAGCCACAAAGGTCCTGTGCATTGACGGCGGTGCTTCTCTGCATACTTCACACCGCCAGCTCAAGCAGTGGGTGTGGGAAGTTAATGCGGCAGAACCACCCGTCGAGTCACGCAAGCCTCTGAAATGGTCCAGCACGCCTATCATCTTTGATATTGAGGACCACCCTGATCGCATAACTGCGGTCGGGTGCTTGCCGATGTTGGTTTCACCAACTATCTGCAACCTCAAGGTCACTAAGATGCTAGTTGACGGCAGGGCCGGCTTGAACCTGATCTCCTTCGCGGTACTCCAGAAACTCCAGATCCCTGACAGCGAGCTCGAAGAGACCGGCACATTCCAAGGAATCAACCCGGGAAGGAGCAAGCCGAAGGGAAAGATCGCGTTGCCGGTGACATTTGGCAGCGAGTTGAACTTCAGGACTGAGAGGGTCACTTTTGACGTTGCTGACTTTCCATTACCTTACAATGGGATACTCGGCCGTCCCGCACTCGCCAAATTCATGGCAGCCTCTCACTATGCATACAATGTACTGAAGATGCCAGGCCCAATAAGTGTCATCTCTGTCCCTGGCGACAAGAAGGATGCTCTTATCTGCGCTGACAAGATCTACCGGGAAGCAGCAGCCGCAGCAGATCACAAGTCACTTGCCGCTGAAGCTCCCGGAGGGAAGAAGAAAACCAAGTTCGGCAAGAGTTCTGATGCCCACTCCGGCAAGCGCACCTCTTCGGAGTGCTGCGCTACCGTCGAGGACGCACCATCGAGCTCCACCGGCAAGTGTAAGAAGGCAATGGAAGCTCCGCTAGAGACCAAGAAGGTGTCCGCCAAGGAGGACGGCACTGGTGGTACCTTCACCATCAGTGCCAATCTCGACCCTAAATAGGAAAGCGCGCTCGTTGCTTTCTTGCGGGCGAACATCGACGTGTTTGCATGGCAACCGTCTGACATCCCCGGTGTTCCCAGGAAAGTAATCGAGCACCACCTTGCCGTCTGTCCTCATGCGTGGCCCGTCAAGCAGAAAGTCAGGAAACAAGCAGTGGAGCACCAAGAATTCATCGCAGAAGAAATCAAGAAGTTGGAAGCAGCAGGCCTTGTCAGGGGAGTGCTCCATCCTACGTGGTTGGCCAATCCTGTAGTCGTGCGCAAGGCAAACGGGAAATGGAGGCTTTGTATCGACTTTACCGATGTTAATAAAGCTTGTCCCAAAGACCCATTTCCCTTGCCGCGCATTGACCAGATTGTTGACTCCACGGCCGGATGTGATTTGCTTTCATTTCTTGACGCATATTCAGGATATCATCAGATCTTCATGGCAGAAGAGGATGAGGAGAAGACCGCATTCATCACTCCATGTGGCACCTACTGTTTCGTACGGATGCCCTTCGGTTTGAAGAATGCTGGTTCAACATTTGCAAGGGTAGTCCATCACGCTTTTGAACCACAAATGCACAGAAATGTGGAAGCCTACATGGATGACATAGTGGTCAACAGCAAGGACAAGGCAACTCTAATTCAAGATTTAGATGAAACCTTTGCAAATCTGCGCGAGATCAACCTCAAGCTTAACCCCGAGAAGTGCGTGTTTGGAGTCCCCTCCGGCAAGCTTCTCGGGTTCTTCGTGTCTCAGCGGGGAATTGAAGCCAATCCCGACAAGATCTAGGCCATTGAGCAGATTGAAGCACCAAAGCACGTCAAGGATGTACGAAGGCTTGCCGGTTGTGTGGCGGCTCTCAGCAAGTTTATCTCTAAGTCTGCTAAGCGTGCCCTGCCATTTTTCAAAATATTGAAAAAGGCAGGTCCAATGAAATGGACTTCGGAAGCGGAGGCTGCGCTGCAGGACTTGAAGAGATACCTGTCCTCCACTCCAACACTTGTCGCACCTAAGCCACAAGAGAAGTTGCTGCTGTATTTAGCGGCAACCAATCAAGTGGTTAGTGCTGCATTAGTAGCGGAGAGGGAGGCGGATGATGAGCCAGCAACCACGGCAGATGCATCCAGCGATGCACCTCTTCGGAGTGCTGCGCTACCATCGAGGACGCACCATCGAGCTCCACCGGCAAGTGTAAGAAGGCAATGGCAGCTCCGCCAGAGACCAAGAAGGTGTCCGCCAAGGAGGACGGCACTGGTGGTATCTTCACCATCAGTGCCACTCTCGACCCTAAATAGGAAAGCGCGCTCGTTGCTTTCCTGCGGGCGAACGTCGACGTGTTTGCATGGCAACCGTTTGACATCCCCGGTGTTCCCAGGAAAGTAATTGAGCACCACCTTGCCATCTGTCCTCATGCGCGGCCCATCAAGTAGAAAGTCAGGAAACAAGCAGTGGAGCGCCAAGAATTCATCGCAGAAGAAATCAAGAAGTTGGAAGCAGCAGGCCTTGTCAGGGGAGTGCTCCATCCTACGTGGTTGGCCAATCCTGTAGTCGTGCGCAAGGCAAACGGGAAATGGAGGCTTTGTATCGACTTTACCGATGTTAATAAAGCTTGTCCCAAAGACCCATTTCCCTTGCCGCGCATTGACTAGATTGTTGACTCCACGGCCGGATGTGATTTGCTTTCATTTCTTGATGCATATTCAGGATATCATCAGATCTTCATGGCAGAACAGGATGAGGAGAAGACCGCATTCATCACTCCATGTGGCACCTACTGTTTCGTACGGATGCCCTTCGGTTTGAAGAATGCTGGTTCAACATTTGCAAGGGTAGTCCATCACGCTTTTGAACCACAAATGCACAGAAATGTGGAAACCTACATGGATGACATAGTGGTCAATAGCAAGGACAAGGCAACTCTGATTCAAGATTTAGATGAAACCTTTGCAAATCTGCGCAAGATCAACCTCAAGCTTAACCCCGAGGAGTGCGTGTTTGGAGTCCCCTCCGGCAAGCTTCTCGGGTTCTTCGTGTCTCAGCGGGGAATTGAAGCCAATCCCGACAAGATCAAGGCCATTGAGCAGATTGAAGCACCAAAGCGCGTCAAGGATGTACGAAGGCTTGCCGGTTGCGTGGCGGCTCTCAGCAGGTTTATCTCTAAGTCTGCTGAGCGCGCCCTGCCGTTTTTCAAAATATTGAAAAAGGCAGGTCCAATGAAATGGACTCCGGAAGCGGAGGCTGCGTTGCAGCACTTGAAGAGATACCTGTCCTCCACTCCAACACTTGTCGCACCTAAGCCACAAGAGAAGTTGCTGCTGTATTTAGCGGCAACCAATCAAGTGGTTAGTGCTGCATTAGTAGCGGAGAGGGAGGCGGATGATGAGCCAGCAACCACAGCAGATGCACCCAGCGACAAGCAGGGGGCTTCGCCGGCAAGCTCTGGTCCAGGCAAAGATGGATCTGCGCGGGCGCATAAGGAGATACAGAAGAAAATGGTGCAGCGCCCAGTTTACTTTGTCAGTTCCCTTTTGCAGGGGGCTAGGTCAAGGTATTCTGGTGTGCAGAAATTGCTTTTCGGCCTTCTCATGGCCTCGAGAAAGCTACGCCATTACTTCCAAGCACATGAGATCATAGTTGTCACTCGTTTTCCGCTGAAGAGGATACTGCAGAATCCAGAAGCAACAGGCAGGATTGTCGAGTGGGCACTGGAACTGTCAAGCTTTGGCCTCAAGTTTGAGAGCACTTCAACTATCCAAAGCAGAGCATTGGCAGAATTCATAGCAGAGTGGACGCCAACACCAGATGAAGAAATTCCAGAAACGAGCATCCCCGTCAGGGAAGCAAGCAAAGAGTGGCTGATGTACTTTGATGGTGCCTTCTCGCTGCAAGGCGCCGGTGCGGGCGTGCTGCTTGTTGCACCCACCGGAGAGCACCTCAAGTACGTAGTCCAGATGCACTTTCCCAAGGAGCAAGCAACAAACAATACCGCTAAGTATGAAGGTTTGCTTGCCGGTCTCAGGATCGCAGCAGACCTTGGGATCAAGAAGCTCATTGTCAGGGGTGACTCGCAGCTTGTCGTCTGCCAAGTGAACAAGAATTATCAGAGTCCGTTGATGGAAGCCTACGTTGACGAAGTGAGGAAGTTAGAAGAGCACTTTGACGGCCTACAGATGGAACATGTTCCGAGAGCTCAGAACAACATTGCCGATGGCCTGTCGAAGTTCGCCGCACTTAAGTTACCTGTGGAACCAGGGATCTTTGTGCTCAAACTAACTCAACCGTCTGTAACGCCATCAACTGGACAGAGCAAGAAGAGGAAGTTCATTTCTGGTGACTATTTTCCGGCAGAGCTCCCCAAAGCCGCCACCAAGAAGGTCCCCAAGATCAACACCAAAGGTGCTGAGGAGCAGTCTGCTCCGGCAAGCCCTAGGGTTTGTTCCGTTGAAGTAGACGCTCCCGACAAGTTTTGCTCCGGCAAGCTTGCCGGGGAACATCAAGCTCCGGCTGAGCCGCAGGTTCTCGCCGTAGAAGTGGATGTTCTCGCAGCAGCATATGTGCCTATAGTCCTTGTTGTTGAGCCGCAAGCTCCAGCATGGGCACAACAGATTGTCTGTTTCCTTCAGACAGGAGAACTTCCCGAAGAGCAAGAAGAAGCGGAAAGAGTAGCCCGGCAGTCAAGTATGTACCAGTTTGTCGACGACACACTGTACAGAAGAAGACTCAACGGTGTGAAATTGAAGTGTATTCCCTGGGAAGACGGACAAAAGCTGTTGGCGGAGATACATGGAGGCATATGTGGTCACCACATTGGCGCAAGAGCACTTGCCGGCAAAGCATTCCGGCAAGGTTTCTTTTGGCCGACAGCCCTCCAGGATGCAACTGCACAAGTAACCAAGTGTGAAGCGTGCCAATTCCATTCCAAACAGATACACCAGCCAGCTCAAGCTCTCCAGACGATCCCTTTATCCTGGCCATTTTCGGTCTGGGGGCTCGACATCCTCGGCCCCTTTCCCCGAGCTGTCGGGGGCTTTGAGTACTTGTACATTGCAATCGACAAGTTCACAAAGTGGCCGGAAGTGGAAGCAGTGAGGAAGGTGACAGCACAGTCAACAGTCAAGTTCTTCAGGTCGATTGTTTGCCGTTTCGGGGTCCCTAACAGGATCATCACCGACAACGGCACGCAATTCACGAGCCACACCTTCATGCAGTACGTCCAAGATCTTGGCGCCAAGGTCTGCTTCGCTTCTGTTGCTCACCCAAGAAGCAACGGTCAAGCGGAGAGGGCAAATGCTGAAGTGCTGCGCGGGCTCAAGACCAGGACTTTCGACAGGCTGCACAAGTGCGGAAAGAACTAGACTGAGGAGCTGTCGGTGGTTCTTTGGTTGATCAGGACGACGCCAAATCGAGCCACTGGCCAGACACCTTTCGCTCTAGTCTATGGAGCAGAGGCAGTTCTCCCCACGGAACTCATATACGGGTCACCTCGAGTGCTCGCTTATGATGATCTTGAGCAAGAGCATCTGCGACAAGATGATGCGCTGCTCCTTGAGGAGGACTGTCTTCAGGCCGTTGTACGAGCTGCTCGCTACCAGCAAGCTTTGCGCCGCTACCATAGCCACAAAGTTAATGCCAGAAGTCTCGAGGAAGGCGACCTTGTTCTTCGGCGCGTTCAGACCGCCAAGAATTCCAACAAGTTGACGCCAAAGTGGGAAGGCCCTTACCGGGTGAAACGAGTCACTAGGCCCGGCGCTGTCCGCCTTGAGACCGAAGATGGCTTTCCGGTGAGCAACTCCTGGAACATTGAGCATCTTCGTAAGTTTTACCCGTAAGGCGCGGTTGCCGGAACCTATTCCGGCAACCACCTTTTGTACAAGTCTTGCCGCTGTTGCATGTAATCCTTTGTACAAAGCCGGGCACAGACCCCGTGCATAAATAAAGCTCATGTGCTCCGCACATCTAGTCAATTTCATGCATTCTATTTTTTGCATGTGTTATCTGACACTTTGTGCAGCACCTACCCCCGGTAAGCAATAACGAGCCGTAAGGCTCCATATCTTTATTTTCTTTTCTTTCTTTTCTCAAGGAAAAGGAAGGTTCCCTCGCCCACAAGTTTTCCGGGGGGAAAGGAGAATATAATGATGTGGACCAGGCGTCGTTCAAGAAAGTTTCGCCTTGCCGGGACGCAAACAACGGAAAAGCTAAGTAGCCAAAGTTTGAGCAATCAGTTTTAAAGTTTTTAAGTTATCTTCCTCGAACGACCGTGCTTTGTATGGAAAACCTGTGCACGGAGGAACCAACTCGTAGCTAGTTGCGCCCTTACTTTGTTTCGAGTCCGCTCAACAACTTAAGTGAGCTGCGACTAGTTGCGACAAGGTTTCTTGTCGGTAGCGGCACCGCCAGCAGGCTGCTGACGTTCCGCACTCAGCGCTCGCGGCAAAGGTGCCTGCGCCTACAAGTTCCCTAAAAGCATAGGGCAAAAAAACATACAAAGGAAGGAATCAAGTAAAGGAAATAACATAGCAATCGATACCCAAAATAAAAGTTATATTACAAGATAGCTTGTCGCAGCTCTAATAGATTGTTCTCGTAACATGATCAGCAGCGACAAGAAAAGGAGAAAACGGGCGGCCTAATCTACGCGATCGCCATCAAACCTCTTGACCTCGTTCACCTTGTCCACAATGGGTGCGACAAGGGCCTTGAGCGCTTCTAGATCAGCATCCGCCGGTAGCTTCTTGAGGACATTGGTGAGGTTGAGGCCCGGGTTGCGGAAGGCCACCTTCACCAACACCTTTTGAAGAACTCTCGCGCAGATCGCGCGCGACTCATCGGCCAGCTGCTTTGGGATCCTTTCCTGGAGTCTCTGGGGGGCCGTCGCCACGCCTTTGAAGAACAAGGTGAGCTTGGCGCTGGGCTGGAGGTTCTCATCGGAGGAATACCCGAAATCCTCCATCCCCAGCTGCGCCAGCTCCCTGTCGATGGCTGCGGCAACATCCACGAGACCCTCCGTCCAGTGCTCCACATTCTCCCTGAAGGTGTTCTGGGTGGCGGCAGCACTTGCCAGCAGCTCCTCGTTGGCCTTGATCTCCTTCTTCAAGGCCACCTCCTGCTCCCTGGTGCCGTCCAGCGTCTTGGTCAAAGTAGCCAGCTTCAACTCAAGATCAGCGTTGGAGTCCTTGGCGGCGCTCAGCTCCTTGCCCTTCTTGACGAGACGACCCTGCAGCTCGCCATGGGCGTGGGCGTCCTTCTCGCGCTCACGCTTGAGCGCGGCAAGCTCTTCATCCCTCGCCTTGAGATCGGCCTCCAGCTGCGCCACCTTCGTCTCCAGCTCCTTCTTGGCGGCCTCGGCAGCTGCGGCAGCATCCTTTGCTTCCTTGAGAGCCCCGCTGAATGTTTGCTCGCGCGCGGCAAGCTCCTCCTCGTGGCTGTCAAGGTTAACCTTCCGCTGTGCCAACTCGCCTTCCCGCGCAAACAGCTCCTCGGTGGCAAGCCGCTGTTGCTCTTCAACTTCAGCCTTCTCGAGGAGGAAGGCTTCCCGCGCCTCGACGAGTTGCGGCCGCTCCTCTGCCAGGGACCGGAGGGCTTCCTGGTTGCGACTCCGGAGCTCCTCCGCATGCTTCTCGATATCCACTCCCGCCCTCGCGACAAGCACTTCTCGGGATTCCAGCTTGTCTTGTCGGGCGCGGTAGAGTGACACCAGCTTCCACAGCAGTTGCTCCTCCTCAGACTCGCCGTTGCTGCTGCTCGGCATGTCAACCAGCGTCTGCCCAGCGGAGGCAAGCACTTCTCCATCAAAAGTTTCTCCTTCGACCGGCGCCCTGGAGCTTGACGCCCAGGGGAGCTTGATGAAGACGCCATCGCCGGCCTTGAGATAGGCGTCGGGCTGGGGCTCTTCGGAGCCTGATGCTGCGGCAGCGGCGGAGGGATCAGCGGTCGGTGTAGCGCCTTGCGCTCCTGCGGCCTCGGGGCCGTCAGTACGATCGCCAGACCCCTCGCCAGCTCCTGTGGCGGTAGCTTGGGCGGCCTCTTCGCCGGCAGGATCATCAGCGCCGGCTTCCTCCTCGGTGGCGGCGGCGTCGTTGGTGTTGCCACGCGCTTTCTCCTCGCCGGTGGCCTCGGTCTCCATCGGCTCCGTGGAAGATGGATCTGACGGCCGGGAAAAGAGAGAAAAAGTCAAGCAAATATCCAAAAAGAAAAATCAGAAGCAGAAAAACCAAAGGGAAGTTTTCAAGCAAGAGGATTACTTGTACTGGGTTCTACAGTCATGGGCTCCACCACCGGGGGGTCGCTGGTGCTGTCCCTTGCAGGAGAACTGTCCCTTGCCAGAGACTTCTCCCTTGCTGGAGAACGCTCCCTTGCCAGGGAATCCTCCCTTGGCGGTGTAGTTGAAGCAGATAGCATCTCAAGGGCGGCTTCCGGTTGCTCCTGGTGAGGCTGCTCTACTCCTACACAAACCAACAGTCAGATGTTAGCAAAAGAAAGAGCACCCATGCGCGCCTAATGGCGAGAAGTAAACCATATACTTACACTGGGGGCTGCACTGGGGGCTGCTTTGGGGAATGATTGCCGGGTCCGGCAAGGTGGTCTTGGGCGCACCCCCTGTTGTCGCGGTGGGCTCGTCCTCGATGACAATCACCGGAGCCTTGGCTCTCTTCGCCGCTCTCTGGGCCAGGGTCCTGAAAAGGAATGAGCTCAGAGTAAAGCAAATCAGATACAAGACAAAAACAGCAAGAATTGAAGAACTACAAGTACAGCAAAGAATCTTACTCTTCTTCCTCCTCGTCGGAGCTGAGCGCGGAGAGGTCGAAGTCCGGCCCTCTTTCAGCGCAACGAGGCGGAGGAGTGGGTTCCCTTGACCGCTTGGCGGGGGCAGCGGCGGGATCAGAAGCGGCGGTCCGGGAGGACCCCGCTCCAGTTGCCGCAACGGCGTGAGACGCTCCCGCGGCAATAGTGCTTGTCGCGGCGGAGCGTGTCACGCGGCGCGGCGGCTGTTGACCCGTCTGCCGCCCTGCTACGTCCCCAGCCTTGCGGAGACGCCTTCTTGGTGGAGCTGGGGGCTCTGCTTGCGGCAAGCTGCTTGGAGATGGCGGACCGCTCGCACCCTCGGCGGGCTCGCTCGACTCGGCGTCAGGCCCGGCAAGCTCTCCCTCGCCGACAAGCTCTCCGGCAAGCTCGTCTCGATCGGCAAGGCTTGCCGGCTCTGCTGCCTCTGCCTCCTCCATGGTGAATCCAAACTCGCCCGCGGCAGTGGCTGCCGCCGCCTCTTCCACCCTAGTGGCGATGCGCCACATCTCCGCATCGGTGGTGTCGTGGGTGAGGCTTTTCTTCTCATCGGAGCGGACCGCCACCTCCACCAAGCCGTCAAAGAACGCCTGCACGACGTCGTCTGCAGGCTCTTGCCAAGTTGGAACAATTCCATGCGAATCGCACAAAGGCATCATTGCACGGATGCGATCGAGCGAGGAATTGTTGCACAGTGGGACGACGCCCTTCAGCAGCCTGAACCATTCGGGATGTTGAGGGTCGTGCTTGAACAGCTCCTTGAGCATCGCGTCTAGTTCCAGGACAGTGAAGTTGAAGTTGAGGCCCGGGCGCAGCCTCATAATGTCCGCCGGACCCCCGAATTCCCAGGCGGGTCTCCTCCTCTCCTGCAGGGGCGCGATGCGGCGGCGAAGAAAATCTGCGCCAAGGGCGCCTACAGTGAGCCCGGCAAGCCTGAGGCACAGGATCCGGGTGACGGCAATCTTCAGCCTATCGTCTTCTAGGGCCACGCTGCTCCAATCGTTGCCGCGCACTGCTGGGGCTTGGCGCTGGGCAGTAAATGGCTGCGGGTTCTCCTCGATAATCCAGCACCAGTCTGCTCTCCACTCCTCCCATTTGCTGCGGAGCTCCCCCTCCAGATAAGCTTCCTTCTTGCCAGCTCTCGAGATCCAGGCGATTCCGCCGGATAGAGGCTCTCCTCTCTCGACTCGAGGCATAAAGAAGTGGTGGAAAAGAGCTACATTTGGATGGACTCCGACAAAGTTTTCGCAGAGATGTGCGAAAACTGCCATGGTCAGAATGGCATTGGGGGTGAAGTCAAGGAGGTGGAACCCGTAGGTGTTCATGATGTCACAGAAGAATTCAGAGAAAGGCGGGCAGAGCCCGCAGTAGAAGAACAGCGCGGAGAAGGGATATCCGTTCGGAGCCCCTTCGGAGGCGGCGGCGGAGAGTACCTTCATGCGCGGATGCGCTCGCGTCTCCGTCAACCAGAAGAGGTAGTAGTACTCCCTCAGCTCCTTCGCGGCGAGCTCGGGGAGGAAGATTGCCCGCTCCTTTCGCAGCACCTTGAGCCGCAGCGCCTCGGCGGACTTCATGGCCTTCCCGGCTTTCGGAGCCATGGCGGAGGTGGTGGGGGAGATCGACGGCGTTGGTGGCGCCGGTGGCGAAGGGGGGCGGAGCGCTGCTCTCTTTTGGCTTTGGAAGAGGGGGGAGCGAGATTTTTGAGATTGGAAGTAGCAACTGGTGAAGATGGAGGAACTGCCCCTGTTTCCCCTGCTTATAAAGAGGGAGGGGCGGACATTCCATTTTTCCGAATAAAGAAGCCACCCACGATCTCTCCCACGACGCCGCATTCAACGCGTGCCGTTAGGGGAGAGCGCGGTGGATACGGAGCGAGATATGGCGTAACCCAGGCCGCGCGTGCCCGTGCCCTATTTTGGGCCTGGCCCAACAGCGCTCGGCACCGTGTGTGGCCCAGGCCCGGGGGCTTCTGTCGGTGTACTAGAGTAGGGGTACCCTAGTATCCCGAACTTGTGCATGGGCAGTCGCAGCCCCCCCGCGGCAAGGCTTGCCGGGTGACCGCCAAGGTCCTCCGTGGTTCCTTTGGAGCCATTCAAGAACAAAGTGTTTAAGCCAAGGAGACAAGACCCCGGCAAGAGGAGCTTGCTGGGAAGGCCAACCAAGGCACTTCAAGGAACTTGCCGCGACGCGCCACGCGTCCCGGCAAGGCCCGGTGAGCGACAAGCTTCCGGATGCGACAAGACAACGACCGCGACAAGGCGCTTGCCGCGGCAAGCTACCACTCTGTACCGGCGCTCCAGCGCATCCACCAACGTGTCTCCCTGGGACCTTTCCAGGTGCGCGTGGCGAGAAGCTGTGCAGCCAGCGGTGCGAGGTGGCAAGCGACGCTGACAAGATCGCCATCGTGGCGAGCGGTGGCGCCCCTGACGGTCCTTTTTTGCACTGTTTGGGCGACACAGACGGGCATTTAATGCCTTTGTCCCCTGCCGTCAGGGTTAGGTAGGATATACTGTAGAGGTAGTTGTACCAACCGCAACTCCTTTTCCATTTTTGCCCTCGCCTACGTTGCCACCTGTCGGTGACCCCTTGAGCATATAAAAGGAGGCCCATGCGCAACGTAGAGGGGGGTTCGAAGCCAGAAAACGCTCACGCTCGGTCTCGTTAGCAGCTAGAGTGTACTGTAGCACTCAGCGCTCCCGAGCAAGAACACAATACAAATCAGACATGCAGTAGTAGGAGTATTATCTCTCCGGAGAGCTCCGAAGCTGGGTAAATCGCTCGTGTGCTTTGCCTCGATCTACTCTCCGTGCGATCTCCGCCCCCCGCCGAACCGAAAGGGGCCCGGTCCGCCGGCCCCATAGGTGTTCGTTCCCACGACATTCCCCGTGTTCCTTTGCTGAAGGCTTTTGAATTTTGCAGCCTTAGCCTTGGCTGCCTCGGTAGCGCATGTGTCCTTGAACTTTTTGAACTCCTCTTCCGTAAGTGTCGGATTTTCCTCCAGAATCTTGGACAGGGGTTCATCAGCCTCAATATCTCGTTTCACCCTCCCTTTCCAGGAGGCCAAATCATTGCTGAACATGCCCATGGCGTGATTGTTAATCTTTTTCATCTTCGGATCATCCCACGGTTGTTCTATGTTATCATCCCGGTCGGGGAACTTGAATCTCTTATGCAACTTCGTTAGGAGCAACTACGTCAAATGTTCTTTACTCCTTAAGTCATCATCGTTGATGCTCGCGCATTCCCGTAGGATGCATCCTACTTGGTTCCCATAGCAGTTGCAAGGTTCTTCCAGCTCTAACGGCTCAAACTTGCCAGGTGCCATCTTTGTGATTGATACGTCTCCAACGTATCTATAACGTTTGATTGCTCCATGCTACTTTATCTACTATTTTGAACTATAATCGGCTTTATTTTCCACTTTTATATTATTTTTGGGACTAACCTATTAACCGGAGGCCCAGCCCAGAATTGCTGTTTTTTGCCTTTTTCAGTATTTCGAAGAAATAGAATATCAAACGGAGTCCAAACGGAATGAAACTTTCGGGAACGTGATTTACTCATCAGATAAGATCCAGGAGACTTGGACCCTCCGTCAAGAAAGCCACGAGGCGGTCACGAGGTTGGAGGGCGCGCCCTCCCCCCTGGGCGCGCCCCCTGCCTCGTGGGCCCCTCGGAGCTCCACCGATGTACTCCTTCCTCCTATATATACCTACCTACCCCCATTAGACCAGATACGGAGCCAAAAACCTAATTCCACCGCCGCAACTTCCTGTATCCACGAGATCCCATCTTGGGGCCTGTTCCGGAGCTCCAACGGAGAGGGCATCCACCATGGAGGGCTTCTACATCAACACCATAGCCTCTCGATGAAGTGTGAGTAGTTTACTTCAGACCTTCGGGTCCATAGCTAGTAGCTAGATGGCTTCTTCTCTCTTTTTGGATCTCAATACAATGTTCTCCCCCTCTCTCGTGGAGATCTATTCGATGTAATCTTCTTTTTGCGGTGCGTTTCTTGAGACCGATGAATTGTGGGTTTATGATCCAACTTATCTATGAATAATATTTGAATCTTCTCTGAATTCTTTTATGTATGATTGAGTTATCTTTGCAAGTCTCTTCGAATTATCCATTTGGTTTAGCCAACTAGATTGTTAGTTCTTGCAATGGGATAAGTGCTTAGCTTTGGGTTCAATCTTGTGGTGTCCTTACTCAGTGACAGAAAGAGTTGCAAGGCACGTATTGTATTGTTGCCATCGAGGATAACAAGATGGGGTATTTATCATATTGCATGAATTTATTCCTCTACATCATGTCATCTTGCTTAAGGCGTTACTCTGTTTTTAACTTAATACTCTAGATGCATGCTGGATAGCAGTCGATGAGTGGAGTAATAGTAGTAGATGCCGAATCGTTTCGATCTACTTGTCACGGACGTGATGCCTATATACATGATCATACCTAGATAACCGCATAACTATGCTCAATTCTATCAATTGCTCAACAGTAATTTGTTCACCCACCGTAGAATATCTATGCTCTTGAGAGAAGCCACTAGTGAAACCTATGGCCCCCGGGTCTATTCTCATCATATCAATCTCCATTACTTTATTTTACTTGTTTTGCCTTTACCTTTTTACTTTGCATCTTTATATCGAAAATACCAAAAATATTATCTCCATCAGATCTCACTCTCGTAACTGACCGTGAAGGGATTGACAACCCCTAAGCGTTGGTTGCGAGTTGCTATTGTTTTGTGCAGGTACGAGGGACTTGCGAGTGACCTCCTACTGGATTGATACCTTGGTTCTCAAAAACTGAGGGAAATACTTACGCTACTGTGCTGCATCACCCCCTCCTCTTTGGGGAAAACCAACGCAAGCTCGAGACGTAGCAAGAAGGATTTCTGGCGCCGTTGCCGGGGAGGCTTACGCAAAAGTCAACATACCAAGTACCCATCACAATCTCTATCTCTCGCATTACATTATTTGCCATTTGCCTCTAGTTTTCCTCTCCCCCACTTCACCCTTGCCATTTTATTTGCCTTCTCTTTCCCAATCTCCTCCTCTCTTTTTCGTTTGCCTTCTAGTTACCATGGCAGAATCAAAAAGAACTACGGGTTTTCTCCTGAACTCTAGTGCCTTGGATAACCCCTCTATCCTCTCTAAGCTCATAAATAATGATGCTATAGAAAGACCCACTGGGGTCACTAATGAGAGCTTAAATAATTTTGATGAGGATGACTCTGGAATTTTTTGCTATTTACTTGATGAGTCATTAAAAGTTGCTTGGGATAGGTTACTTAGGATTCGGGCTAGCTATGTGCCGCAATATCAAATTGAAATTTACTTAAAAAGTTTTTATGTTGGCTTGCCCGCTTCCTTCAAGCAAGTTTTAGATTCCATCTTTGAGGAAGGTTTTCTTGAAGGGGATGCTATAGATACCTATGAAAAAATGAAAACTATATTTGGGCACCCCATGAATGATAAGGTTGAATCAACTACTCTCTTGTGCTTTTATCAAAATGAAATTATTAAAGAGATGAAGTCTAGTGTAGAGGAAAATTTCCGTAACGTGATTAATCTTAATTCTTCCATTAATGGCCATGTGCTTAACTTAAATAGAAGAATGAATGCCATAGAAAGGAAATCTTCCTCTCCGAATACCAAAGATGGCAATACCTAGATCTATCCTTGCCTTTATGCCTATCTAGGGGCGTTAAACGATAGCGCTTGTTGGGAGGCAACCCAATTTTATTTTGTGTTTTTTCTTTTTGGTTCTGTTTAGGAATAAATAATCCATCTACCTTATGTTTGGATGTGGTTTTATGTATTAATTAGTGTTTGTGCCAAGTAAGACCTATAGGATAACCTACGATGATAGTTGATTTGATTCTGCTGAAAAATAGAAACTTTGCGCGCACGAATTTAGTTATGATAAAGCACAGGAACGTGCTTTTGCGTTGATTCTTTTTGCTGCTGATCAATAAACAAATTTTCCAGGACTTCCTATTTTGGTAGAATTTTTAGAGTTCCAGAAGTTTGCCTTAGTTACAGATTACTACAGACTGTTCTATTTTTGACAGATTCTGTTTTGCGTGTGTTGTTTGCTTATTTTGATGAATCTATGGCTAGTAAAATAGTTTATAAACCATAGAGAAGTTGGAATACAGTAGGTTTAACACCAATATAAATAAAGAATGATTTAATTACAGTACCTTGAAGTAGTCTTTTGTTTTCTTTCTCTAACGGAGCTCACGAGATTTCTGTTAAGTTTTGTGTTGTGAAGTTTTCATGTTTTGGGTGAATTCTTTTGATGGATTATGGAACAAGGAGTGGCAAGAGACTAAGCTTGGGGATGCCCATGGCACCCCCAAGATAATCCAAGGACACCAAAAAGTCAAAGCTTGGGGATGCCCCGGAAGGCATCCCCTCTTTCGTCCACTTCCATCGGTAATTTACTTGGAGCTATATTTTTATTCACCACATGATATGTGTTTTGCTTGGAGCAGCTTGTGTTATTTGAGTCTTTGCTTGTTAGTCTACCACAATAATCCTTGTTGTACACACCTTTTGAGAGAGCCATATATTATTTGAAATTTGTTAGAATACTCTATGTGCTTCACTTATATCTTTTGAGCTTGATAGTTTTGCTCGCAGTGCTTCACTTATATCTTTTGAGCGTGATAATTTTTGCTCTAGTGCTTCACTTAGATCTTTTAGAGCACGGTGGTGGATTTGTTTTAAAGAAAATTGATCTCTCATGCTTCACTTAGATTATTTTGAGAGTCGTTAATAGCATGGTAATTTGCTTAATGTTAATATACTTGGTGTTCAAGATATGTGAAACTTTCTTTTGAGTGCGTTGAATACTAAGATAAGCTTGATGCTTGATAATTGTTTTCAAATATGAAGATGGTGATATTAGAGTGATGCTAGTTGAGTAGTTGTTAATTCAAAGAATACTTGTGTTGAAGTTTGTGATTCCCATAGCATGCATGTATGGTGAACCGTTATGTGATGAGCTCGGAGCATGATTTATTACTATATGTAAACAGTACCGGGTATGGCCGTCATGTCGGTGTCGGCGGTTGACTTCGGGCAGCCGGCTGGTTGGCGTAGTCAGCAGCCGGTAGCCGGTCGGGCATCCGGCCGGGTGGAGCAATCGGACGGGGAGCCGGCAGGAGCGGTCAGGCAGTCGAACTAAGGGGCTTTGCTAGCCCCGATGTCTTGAAATATTGTCTCACCGTCTTCGGGGTACCCGTGGTTAATTACCCCGACACCTATACCATGTCAATGCCTTTCCCTTCAAATATAAAGGGAAGACCTTCTTCTTGACAACATCCTCGGGCATACCTGCACGCTTAAATAATCCACAAACTTCATCCACATAGATTAGGTGCATATCGGGTTGTAATGTTACATCTCCTGTGTAAGGATTAGCTAGTAGTTTCTCTATCATATCCCAAGGAATTTCAAAGTAAATATTTTTAGTAGGTTTAGTAGGTTGAGGATCAACTCTTTGCTCTTATGGTCAGGGTGAAGATACCCCGAACAGGGCCCTAAAAGGATTATTTTCCATAGTAACAAGTGACAGTAAATTTCAGCACACTATATATATAAAGGTTTCCTTACCAAATTCCACTTACCAAAGGTGCTTCACTCCCCGGAAATAGTGCCAGAAAAGAGTCTTGATGACCTACAAGTATAGGGGATCTATTGTGGTGCTTTCGATAAGTAAGAGTGTCGAACCCAACGAGGAGCAGAAGGAAATGACAAGCGGTTTTCAATAAGGTATTCTCTGCAAGCACTGAAATTATCGGTAACAGATAGTTTTGTGATAAGGTAATTCGGGTAACAAGTAACAAGAGTAAATAAGGTGCAGCAAGGTGGCCCAATCCTTTTTGTAGCAAAGGACAAGCCTGGACAAACTCTTATATAAAGCAAAGCGCTCCCGAGGACACATGGGAATTACTGTCAAGCTAGTTTTCATCACGCTCATATGATTCGCGTTCGTTACTTTGATAATTTGATATGTGGGTGGACCGGTGCTTGGGTGCTGTCCTTACTTGGACAAGCCTCGCACTTATGATTAACCCCTCTCGCAAGCATCCGCAACTACAAAAGAACAATTAAGGTAAACCTAACCATAGTATGAAACATATGGATCCAAATCATCCCCTTACGAAGCAACGCATAAACTAGGGTTTAAGCTTCTGTCGCTCTAGCAACCCATCATCTACTTATTACTTACCAATGCCTTCCCCTAGGCCCAAATCATGGTGAAGTGTCATGTAGTCGACGTTCACATAACACCACTAGAGGAGAGACAACATACATCTCATCAAAATATTGAACGAATACCAAATTCACATTATTACTTATAACAAGACTTCTCCCATGTCCTCAGGAACAAACGTAACTACTCACAAAGCATATTCATGTTCGTAATCAAAGGAGTATTAATAAGCATTAAGGATCTAAACATACGACCTTCCACCTAATAAACCAACTAGCATCAACTACAAGGAGTAATCAACACTACTAGCAACCCATAGGTACCAATCTGAGGTTTCGAGACAAAGATCGGATACAAGGGATGAACTAGGGTTTGAGAGGAGATGGTGCTGGTGAAGATGTTGATTGAGATTGACCCCCTCTCGATGAGAGGATCGATGGTGATGATGATGGCGTTGATTTCCCCCTCTCAGAGGGATGTTTCCCCGGCAGAATAGCTCCGCTGGAGCCCTAGGTTGGTCCTGCCGAGGTTCTGCCTCGAGACAGTAGCGCTTCATCCCGAAAGCTTCTCTCCGATTTTTTCCATGGCAAAAGACACCATATAGAAAAAGATGGGAGTTGGGGGCCTGCCAAAGGGCCCACGAGGCAGGGGGCGCGCCAGGGGGTAGGGCGGGCCCTCCACCCTCATGGCTGACTGGTGGCCCCCTCTGGTGCTTTCTTCGGCCAATATTTTTAATATATTCCAAAACTGATCTTCGTGAAGTTTCAGGACTTTTGGATTTGTGCATAATAGGTCTCTAATATTTGTTCCTTTTCCAGTCCAGTATTCCAACTCCCGACATTCTCCCTCTTCATGTAAACCTTATAAAATAAGAGAGAAAAGGCATAAGTAGTGTGATATAACGTGTAATAACAACCCATAATGCAATAAATATTGATATAAAAGTATGATGCAAAATGGACGTATCACTTTCCTTCACCGCTGCCCCCATCGCCTTCTGATGGCGATGCCGGCACCTTCGACCGCAACTCTCCGCCTTGCCCCGATTCATGTCCTGGCCACCATGACTTTCCACGTTCTTCCAGAAGCCGACAGTCCCGCCGCCCTCCCAGCCGTGATGTCTCCGGCCGCCGCCACTATGCAGCACCCCACCCCCCTGCATCAGGAGTGGCAAGGGGTGCTGGGCCCCTGCCCAGCCACTGGCGGGGTGCCACGTCACCCATCGGTCCGCACGCAGCTGACGCATAACCAGGAGGGCCTAGGCGCAACCCTGCCATCCAGCGTCACGTCTGCGGAACAGCCTGTCGCTTCCCACCTAGTTCTCGCGCTGACCGGGGTCCCAGATATTCAAAATGAGCTTTTGACCACGCCACCTGTTGCCCCCTCCTGGACCGCCAAATGCATGCCCTGCCCCGAATCCGCTGCTCCTTCTGGAAGCAGCCCCGAATCCCAACGCCCCCTGCAAGCGGCCATCACTAACGGCTCTGTCCTGCCTTCAGATTCACCAATGCATAGCCTTCAACTTGGTCCCAGTGCCCCTTTTTCGGATCCCCAAAACGCCCTGGTGGCCCCTCCTGCCACTGTGACCTCAGAGCTACAGGAGCTCGACCAGTCGCAGGCCTTTGTCCAAGTCCTTTCCCCAGTTGTCACTTGCCCAACATCTGGGCCCACCTTGGATCCCCTTGTCTCGGGGTTGGAGTCCACCCAACGAGCGAACCCTATGCCTCATGATGCGCACGGCTCCCCCATGCCTGTGCCCATTGCCAATACACCACATGGCATGAACCTGGCTACACCCATGCAGCTACCGCCATGCACGTCGAACGCGACTGCTTCCTGCGCCGTCCCTACGCACGTTCTGGGATATCTGCAGTCGTTGACAGTAAAGACTGCACCCATTCTGGAATCCCCTGCTCCAAGTCGCCGACACGGAGACATCCCTCCCAATTTCACCCCATGCCGTAGCGGCTGCATCGCGAGGTCAGAGGGCAGCTTCGACTCCAAGACCAAGGCCAAGCCTGTCCTCCTGCGTAGGCTGGGGTTGCTCAACAACGACAAGCCACTTTCAGCTGACATCCTCGCCAAGTACTCCAGACTGTTCGACTGCCCTCTTGCTACGGATGTTGTGCTCGCCTTTGCAGACAACTTCGGCTGGAACGTGCTACGTGATCTGATTGTAAGTTGTGCCTCGGGACAACCCCTCCTCAACACGGCCTGATCGAGCCAGCAATTGAAGGAAATATGCCCTAGAGGCAATAATAAAGTTGTTATTTTATATTTCCTTATTTCATGATAAATGTTTATTATTCATGCTAGAATTGTATTAACCAGAAACTTCATACATGTGTGGACACATAGACAAAATATCGTGTCCCTAGTAAGCCTCTACTAGACTAGCTCGTTGATCAAAGACGGTTAAGCTTCCTAACCATAGACATGTGTTGTCATTTGATAAACGAGACCACATCATTAGGAGAATGATGTGATTGACAAGACCCATTCGTTAGCTTAGCATTATGATCATTCAGTTTTATTGCTATTGCTTTCTTCATTACAAATACATATTCCTTCGACTATGAGATTATGCAACTCCCGGATACAGATCAAATGTCACAACGTAACTGGGTGATTATAAAGATGCTCTACAGGTATCTCCGAAGGTGTTTGTTGGGTTGGCATAGATAGAGATTAGGATTTGCCACTCCGAGTATCGGAGAGGTATCTCTGGGCCCTCTCGGTAATACACATCATAAGAAGCCTTGCAAGCAAAGTGACTAATGAGTTAGTTACAGGATGATGTATTACGGAATGAGTAAAGAGACTTGCCGGTAACAAGATTGAACTAGGTATGAAGATACCGACGATCGAATCTCGGGCAAGTAACACACCGATGACAAAGGGAGTAACTTATGCTGTCAGAATGGTTCGATCGATAACGATCTTCGTAGAATATGTTGGAGCCAATATGAGCATCCAGGTTCTGTTATTGGTTACTGACCAAAGAGGTGTCTCGGTCATGTCTACATAGTTCTCGAACCCATAGGGCCCGCACGCTTAACATTCGATGACGATATTGTATTATATGAGTTATATTATTTTGTGACAGAATGTTGTTTGAAGTCCCGGATGAGATCACGTACATGACGAGGAGTCTCGAAATGGTCGATAGGTAAAGATTAATATATAGGACGATGGTATTCGGACACCGGAAGTGTTCCGGAAGGTACCGGGTACATATCGGGTCATCAGAAGGGGTTTCGGGCACCCCCGGCAAAAGATATGGACCTTTTTGGCCAAGAGGGCAAACACACCATCCACCAGGGGCTGATGCGCCCCCATATGGGCCGAACCAGGAGGATAAGGAAAGAGGGGAAGGGAAAAGGAAAGGGGGGATTCAGCCTCCCCCTTCCTTCCCTCCTCCCTCCTCTTTCCTTCCTCTCCGGCAAATAAGGCAAGGGGCGCGAATTAGGGAGAGACCCCAAGTAAGATTCGTCCTACTTGGGCCTCCCTTGGCTGCCTCCGCTCTCTCCCCACCTATATACATGGGGGGCGCCTAGAACACACAACATCAATTGTTAGCCGTGTGCGGTGCCCCCTCCACAATTTACACCCCCGGTCATATTCTCGCGGTGCTTAGGTGAAGCCCTGCGCGGATCACCTCACCACCACCGTCACCATGTTTTCATACTGACAGAACTCATCTACTACCTCGACACCTTGCTAGATCAAGAAGGAGAGGGATCGATGTCACAGAGTTGAATATGTGCAGAACTCGGAGGTGCCGTATGTTCGGTACTTGATCGGTCATAGCTTGAAGAAGTTTGACTACATCAACTGCGCTGTCCAACGCTTCAGCTTACGGTCTATGAGGGTACGTAAACACACTCTCTCCCCCTCAGTGCTATGCATCTTCTAGATAGATCTTGTGTGAGTCTAGATTTTTTTTTTGAAATTGCATGCTACGTTCCCAAGAGTGGTATCAGAGCCAGGAATATGCGTAGATGATATGCACGAGTAGAACACACAGAGTTATGAGCGGTGATCGTCATACTGCTTACCACCAATATCTTATTTTGATTCGGCGGTATTGTTGTATGAAGCGGCCTGGACCAACTTTACATGACCACGTTCATGAGACCGGTTCCACCGACAGACATGCAACTAGTTTTGCATAAAGGTGGTTGGCGGGTGTCTGTTTCTCCTACTTTAGTTGAATTGAATTTGACTGCGGCCAGTCCTTGTTGAAGGTTAAAATAGCAAACTTGATAAATCACCATTGTGGTTTTGTGTCGTAGGTAAGAACGCTTCTTGCTAGAAGCCCGTAGCAGCCACGTAAAACTTGCAACAATAAAATAGAGGACGTATAACTTGTTTTTGCAGGGCATTTTGTGATGTTATATGGTCAAGACATGATGTGATATATGTTATTGTATGAGATGATCATGTTTTGAAAAAGTTATCGGCAACTGGCAGGAGCCTTATGGTTGTCTCTTTATTATATGAAATGCAGATGCCATGTAATTGCTTTACTTTATCACTATGTGGTAGCGATAGTTGTAGAAGCAATAGTTGGCGAGATGACCACGACGCGACGATGGACATCAAGGTGTTGAGCTGGTGACAATGGAGATCATGACGATGCTTTGGAGATAGAGATCAAAAGCACAAGATGATGATGCCCATATCATGTCACATATTTTGACTGCATGTGATGTTTATCTTTTATGCATCTTATTTTGCTTAGTACGATGGTAGCATTATAAGATGATCCCTTAATCAAATTTCAAGGTATAAGTGCTCTCCCTGAGTATGCAACGTTGTGATAGTTCGTCGTGCTGAGACATCACGTGATGATCGGGTGTGACAGGCTCTACGTTCACATACAACTGGTGCAAGACAGTTTTGCACATACGGAATACTCAGGTTAAAGTTGACGAGCCTAGCATGTACAGACATGGCCTCGGAACACTGGAGACCGAATGGTCGAACGTGAATCATATAGTAGATATGATCAACATAGAGATGTTCACCATTGATGACTACTCCATCTCACATGATGATCGGACATGGTTTAGTTGATTTGGATCACGTATCATTTAGATGACCTGAGGGATGTCTAAGTGGGAGTTCTTAAGTAATTTGATTAATTGAACCTAATTTATCATGAACTTAGTCCTGATAGTATTTGCATATCAATGTTGTAGATCAATGGCCCGTGCTACCGTTCCCCTGAATTTTAATGCATTCCTAGAGAAAGCTAAGTTGAAAAACTACACGGACTGGGTCCGTAACTTGAGGATTATCCTCATTGCTACAAAACAAAATTATGTCCTTGATGCACCACTAGGTGAAAGGCCTGCTGCAGGAGCGGATGCTGATGTTTTGAACGTCTGGCAAGCTTGATCTGATGACTACTCGATACTTTAGTGTTCCTTGTTTTACGGCTTTGAATCGGGACTTCAAAGACGTTTTGAACGTCATGGAGCATATGAGCTGTTCCAGGAGTTGAAGTTAATATTTCAAGCAAATGCCCGAGTTGAGAGATATGAAGTCATCAACAAGTTCTATAGCTGCAAGATGGAGGAGAATAGTTCTGTCAGTGAACACATACTCAGAATATTTGGATATCATAATCACTTGACTTAGCTAGGAGTTAATCTTCCAGATGATAGTGTTATTGACAGAGTTCTCCAATCACTGCCACCAAGCTACAAAGGCTTCATGATGAACTATAATATGCAAGGGATGGAGAGAAAAATTCCCGAGCTCTTCGCAATGCTCAAAGCTACGGAGGTAGAAATCAAGAAGGAGCATCAAGTGTTGATGGTTAACAAGACCACTAGTTTCAAGAAAAAGGGCAAGGGAAAGAAAGGGAACGTCAAGAAGAATGGCAAGCAAGTTGCCACTCCCGGGAAGAAGCCCAAAGCTGGACCCAAGCCTGAAAGTGAGTGCTTCTACTGCAAAAGGACTGGTCACTGGAAGCGGAACTGCCCCAAGTATTTGGCGGATAAGAAGGATGGCAAAGTAAACAAAGGTATATTTGATATACATGTTATTGATGTGTACCTTACTAATGCTCATAGTAGCGCCTGGGTATTTGATACTGGTTTGGTTGCTCATATTTGTAACTCGAAATGGGAGCTACGGATTAAACAAAGATTGGCTAAGGACGAGGTGACGATGCGCGTTGGGAATGGTTACAAGGTCTATGTGATTGCCGTCGGCACACTACCTCTACATCTACCTTCAGGAATAGTTTTGGACTTGAATAATTGTTATTTGGTGCCAGCGTTGAGCATGAACATTATATCTGGATCTTGTTTAGTGTGAGACAATTATTCATTTAAATCAAAGAATAATGGTTGTTCTATTTATATGAGTAATATATTTTATGGTCATGCACCCTTGAAGAGTGGTCTATTTCTGTTGAATCTCGATTGTGGTGATACACATATTCATAATATTGATGCCAAAAGATGCAAAGTTGACAATGATAGTGCAACATATTTGAGGCACTACCATTTAGGTCATATTGGTGTAGAGAGCATGAAGAAACCACATGCAGATGGACTTTTGGAATCACTTGATTATGAATCATTTGATACTTGCGAACCATGCCTCATGGGAAAGATGACTAAAACTCCGCTCTACAGAACAATGGAGCGAGCCAATGACTTATTGGAATAATTACATACCGATGTATGCGGTCCGATGAGTGTTGAGGCACGCGGCGGGTATCCTTATTTTCTAACCTTCATAGATGATTTGAGCAGATATGGGTATATGTACTTAATGAAACACAAGTCTGAAACATTTGAAAAGTTCAAGGAATTTCAGAGAGAAGTGGAGAATCTTTGTAACAAAAAAATAAAGTTTCTACAATTTGATCGTAGAGGCGAATATTTGAGTTATGAGTTTGGCCTTCATTTAAAACAATGTGGGATAGTTTCACAACTCACGCCACCTGGAACACCACAGCGTAATGGTGTGTCCGAACATCATAACCGTACTTTATTAGATATGGTGCGATCTATGATGTCTCTTACCGATTTACCACTATCATTTTGGGGTTATGCGTTAGGGACAGCTGCATTCACGTTAAATAGGGCATCGTCTAAATCCGTTGAGACGACACCATATGAACTGTGGTTTGGCAAGAAACCTAAGCTATCGTTTCTTAAAATTTGGGGTTGCGGCACTTATGTCAAAAGGCTCCAGCCTAATAAGCTCGAACCAAAATTGGAGGAGTGTGTCTTCATAGGATACCCTAAAGAAACAATTGGGTACACCTTCCATCACAGATCTGAAGGCAAGATCTTTGTTGCTAAGAATGGAACCTTTCTAGAGAAGGAGTTTTTATCGAAACAAGTGAGTGGGAGGAAAGTAGAACTTAATGAGGTAACTGTACCTTCTCTCAATTTTGAAAGTAGCTCATCCAAGAAATCTGTTCCCATGATGCCTACACCAACTAGAGAGGAAGCTAATGATGATGATCATGAAACTTCAGATCAAGTTACTACCGAACCTCGTAGGTCAACCAGAGCATGATCCGCACCAGAGTGGTATAGTAATCCTGTATTGGAAGTCATGTTACTTGACCATGGCAAACCTACTAACTATGAAGAATCTATGATGATCCTAGATTCTGATAAATGGCTTGACGCCATGAAATCTGATATAGGATCCATGTATGAGAACAAAGTGTGGACTTTGGTGGATTGCACGATGATCGGCGAGCCATAGAGAATAAAAGGATCTTCAAGAAGAAGACTGACATTGATGGTAATGTTACTGTGTACAAAGCTCGACTTGTCGCAAAAGGTTTTTGACAAGTTCAAGGAGTTGACTGCGATGAAACTTTCTCACCCGTAGCGATTCTTAAGTCTGTCCAAATCATGTTAGCAATTTCCGCATTTTATGATTATGAAATCTGGCAAATGGACGTCAAAACTGCATTCCTTAATGGATTCATTAAAGAAGAGTTGTATATGATGCAACCAGAAGGTTTTGTCGATCCTAAAGGTGATAACAAAGTGTGCAAGCTCCAGCAATCCATCTATGGACTGGTGCAAGCATCTCGAATTTGGAATATACACTTTGATGAAATGATCAAAGCATATGGTTTTATACAGACTTTCAGAGAAGCCTGTATTTACAAGAAAGTGAGTGGGAGCTCTATAGAATTTCTGATATTATATGTGGATGACATATTGTTGATTGGAAATTATGTAGAATTTCTGGATAGCATAAAAGGATACTTGAATAGAAGTTTTTCAATGAAATACCTCCATGAAGCTACTTATATATTGGGCATCAAGATCTATAGAGATAGATCAAGGCGCTTAATAGGACTTTCACAAAGCACATACCTTGACAAAGTTTTGAAGAAGTTCATAATGGATCAGTCAAAGAACTGGTTCTTGCCTGTGTTGCAAGGTGTGAAATTGAGTCAGACTCAATGCCCGACCACTTCAGAAGATAGAGAGAAAATGAAAGTCATTCCCTATGCCTCAGCCATAGGTTCTATCATGTATGCTATGATGTGTACCAGACCTGATGTGTGCCTTGCCATAAGTCTGGCAGGGAGGTACCAAAGTAATCCAGGAGTGGATCACTAGATAGCAGTCACGAATATCCTGAAGTACCTGAAAAGGACCAAGGATATGTTTCTCGTTTATGGAGGTGACAAAGAGCTCATCTTAAATGGTTATGTTGATGCTAGTTTTGACACTGATCCGGATGACTCTAAGTCACAAACTGGATACGTATTTATTTTGAATGCCAGACCTATCAGTTTGTGCAGTTCCAAGCAAAGCGTCGTGGCAGGATCTACGTGTGAAGCGGAATACATAGCTGCTTCAGAAGTAGCAAATGAAGGAGTCTGGATGAAGGAGTTCATATCCGATCTAGGTGTAATACCTAGTGCATCGGGTCCAATGAAAATATTTTGTGACAATACTGGAGCAATTGCCTTAGCAAAGGAATCCAAATTTCACAAAAGAACCAAACACATCAAGAGACACTTCAACTCCATCCGTGGTCACGTCAAGGAGGGAGACATAGAGATTTGCGAAACACATATGTCTCTGAATATAGCAGACCCGTTGACTAAGCCTCTGCCACCAGCAAAACATGATCAACACCAAGACTCCATGGGTGTTAGAATCATTACAATGTAATCTAGATTATTGACCTAGTGCAAGCGGGAGACTGAAGGAAATATGCCCTAGAGGCAATAGTAAAATTGCTATTTTTATATTTCCTTTTTTAATGATAAATGTTTATTATTCATGCTAGAATTGTATTAACTGAAAACTTGATACATGTGTGGATACATAGAAAAAATACCGTGTCCCTAGTAAGCCTCTACTAGACTAGCTCGTTGATCAAAGATGGTTAAGTTTCCTAACCATAGACATATGTTGTCATTTGATAAACGGGATCACGTCATTAGGAGAATGATGTGATGGACAAGACCAATTCGTTAGCTTAGCATTATGATCGTTCAGTTTTATTCCTATTGCTTTCTTCATGTCAAATACATATTCCTTCGACTATGATATTATGCAACTCCCGAATACCGGAGGAATGCCCTGTGTGCTATGAAACATCACAACATAACTGGGTGATTATAAAGATGCTCTACAGGTATGTCTGAAGGTGTTTGTTGGGTTGGCATAGATCAGGATTAGGATTTGTCACTCCGAGTATCGGAGAGGTATCTATGGGCCCTCTCGGTAAAACACATCATAAGAAGCCTTGCAAGCAAAGCGACTAATGAGTTAGTTGCAGGATGATGTATTACGGAATGAGTAAAGAGACTTGCCGATAACGAGATTGAACTAGGTATGAAGATACCGGCGATCAAATCTCGGGCAAGTAACATACCGATGACAAAAGGCGTAACGTATGTTGTCATAACTGTTCGACCGATAAAGATCTTCGTAGAATATGTGGGCGCCAATATGAGCATCTAGGTTCCGCTATTGGTTATTGACCGAAGAGGTGTCTCGATCATGTCTACATAGTACTCTAACCCGTAGGGTCACACGCTTAACGTTCGATGATGATATTGTATTATATGAGTTATGTGATTTGATGATTGAATGTTGTTCGCAGTCCTGGATCAGATCACGGACATGACGAGGAGTCTCAAAATGGTCGAGAGGTAAAGATTGATATATAGGACGATGGTATTCGGACACTGGAAGTGTTCCGGAGGGTACCAGGTACATATTGGGTCACGGGAAGGGGTTCTTGGCACGCCCGGCAAAAGATATGGGCCTTTGGGGCCAAGTGGGGAAACGCACCAGCCACCAGGGGCTGATGTGCCCCACATATGGGCCGAACCAGGAGGATAAGGAATGAGGGGAAGGGAAAAGTAAAGGGGGGGGATTCGGCCTCCCCCTTCCTCCCCTCCTCCCTCCTCTTCCCTTCCTCTCTAGCAAATAAGGAAAGGGGGCGAATTGGGGAGAGACCCCAAGTAGGGTTCGGCCTACTTGGGGCGCCCCTATCTACCTCCCCTCTCTCCCCCACCTATATATACATGGGGGGCGCCTAGAACACACAACATCAATTGTTAGCCGTGTGCGGCGCCCCCCCCCCCCCCCTCCAAGGTTTACACCCCCGGTCATAGTCTTGCGCTGCTTAGGTGAAGCCCTGCATGGATCACTTCACCATAACCATCACCACGTCGTCGTGCTGACGGAACTCATCTACTACCTCGACACCTTGCTGGATCAAGAAGGCGAGGGACGTCACCGAGGTGAACGTGTGTAGAACTCGGAGGTGCCGTACATTCAGTACTTGATCGCTCAGAGCTAGAAAAAGTTCGACTACATCAATCGCATTGTCAAACGCTTCCGCTTACAGTGTACGAGGGTACATAGACCCACTCTCTCCCCCTCGTTGATGTGCATCTTCTAGATAGATCTTGCATGAGCGTAGGATTTTTTTTGAAATTTCATGCTACGTTCCCAACAACAATGTCTTCCCTCTGCGCCCCCAAACTTTCATGGATAATTGCAATAAAGTCATTTTCTGGAATGTGCGTGGCCTCAACACTGAAGCTAAGCGTATTGCTATATGCACTGTCATTTCCTCAGCATCCCCCCTCATCGTCTAACTATAAGAGACCAAACTGGCTTTGGTCACCCCACCCCCCATCCCCCGCTCGTCTTCGAGATGCTTGGCAACCAATTCTCAAACCTCTTTTTCCTCCCCGCCGATGGTACTCGCGGTGGTATTCTGATTGCCTGGCGTGCGGATGTGATTGCTCTCACCAACCCGATCATTGGTTACTACCACGTCTCCGCAACAATACCCTCCCTCTCCAGATCGAATACTTGGTGGCTGTCGTGCGTCTACGGACCGCAATCCGAGCCTGATAAGCTTGCATTCCTCTCTGAGCTGCATGATCTTCGTGACTCAATCGCTGGACTGTGGCTCGTCGGTGGACTTCAACATGATTATATCCCTCGCGGACAAGAACAATGGCCATGTCAATCACGGTTCCATGAACCATTTCCGACGTTTCATCTCAGACTTGGTCTTACGAGATATCTACCTCCACAGCAGGCGATACACTTGGTCCAACGATCAAGACAACCCTACCCTCATGCGCAATGACCGAGTTCTCAGCACCCCCGCTTGGGAGACTTGCAACATGCACCACCTCCTTCATTGTCTTGCCTCCGCGGTGTCGGATCACTAACCGCTTGTGCTCGACTACACGCCGCACGCCCATGGGCAGCCCCGCTTCCATTTTGAGCGCTTTTGGACTAAACTTGAGGGCTTCCACCAAGTTATCTCGGACGCTTGGAATTCTGAAGCACCTGACCCGGATCCTTTCCGGCGTATCTATGCCAGGATGAAAGCCACTTCACGCGCTCTTCGGAGCTGGAGCTCGCGTTCTACTGGTAACATCTCCTTGCAACTCCTCGTCTCCCGAGAGCTCATCTACCATCTTGACGTGGCCCAAGATCACCTCCCCCTCTCCGCAAGTGAGACTTGGCTCCGCAGGGAGCTAAAGTACAAATACATCAGCTTAGCTTCCCTGGACCGCTCCCTCGCGCGTGAGCGCGCCTTCTTTGCCTGGCTCAAGGAGGGAGACACGAACACGACTTTCTTCAAAATTCATGCCACACATAGATACCAGAAGAACTGTATCCTTGGCTTTCACCACGAGGGCTCCTATGTCAGTGATGATACTAACATGGCCAAAGTGGCATTCTCCCACTTCTCGGCCACCATTGGCTCCTCCTTCACCCGTGAGCACACCATCTATCTTCACGCATTCGATAGCCGCCATTTTGACCTACTTCCTCTTGAGGAGCCATTCACCAAGGACGATATATGGCTCGCCGTTAAGAAGATGCCTATAGGCAAGGTGCCCAGCCCCGATGGGTTCACCGTGGAGTTCTCGCGCTCGTGTTGGGCCATCATCAAGGAGGATATATGTGTCGCGTTTGACAAGCTGTATGCCATGAATGGCATGGGATTCCACAAGCTTAATGAAGCGCTACTCTTCCTACTGCCCAAGAAGCAAGGTGCGTCTACTATTTCGGACTATAGACTGATTAGTCTAATACACTTGGTTGCCAAACTCTTCTCCAAGGTATTATCACTAGGGCTAGCGCCACATCTCGGTGACCTAGTCTTTGCAAACCAGAGCGTGTTCATCGTGAGGAGGAGCATCCACGACAACTTCCTCCTGGACCAGCAGACTGCGAGACTGCTTCACAACCTCAAAGCACCGCGCGTCCTTCTCAAACTGCACATTGCCAAGGCCTTCGACACGGTCTTGTGGCCCTTTCTTCTTGAAACCCTCCGGCACATTGGATTTGGCCACTTCTAGTGCGAATGGATCTCTATTCTCCTCTCCACGGCATCTACCCAGGTCCTCATCAACGGCAACCCCGGGCCGCCGATACCCCACGCGCAAGGTCATCTTCAGGGCGACCCCGTTTCACCTATGCTCTTTGCTATGGTCATCGACAAGCTCAAATCACTGCTTCAGCATGCCACGCATACCGACATCCTCATAAGACTCACCCCATGGCATGTGGCATTCGGCATCTCCATGTTTGCTGATGACGTGGTCATCTTCTACCACCCCGATGCCCACGAGCTTGACATCATGAAAGAGCTCCTTCGACTGTTCGTTAATGCTTCCGGCCTCCGCACCAACTTTAAAATGCTCCACTTTGCCAATCCCTTGCGGCAACGAGGAGCTCGCCACCATCGGGTCCTCTCTTGCCTACCCGATTGTGGGTTTTCCAATCAAATACCTTGGCTCGCCACTCTCAATCTGGAAGGCTTCGGCTTACGCGCTCCTCCCGCTCGTCGACAAGCGTGTGAAGAAGCTCGCAACCTGGAAAGCTTCTCTTCTCTCCCGCGGATAGCGCCTACTCGTCCGCCATGTGCTCATTGCCATGTCGGTCCATATGCTACTCGCGCTAGCTCTCAACCCCCAATCCTCAAAAAAAATCAACAGGCTGATCTATCACTTCTTATGGCATGGCAACAAAGACGCACACACTGGATCTTGCATCGTCTCCTAGCAAAAGGTTTGCCGGCCCCTGAAGCTTGGTGGGCTCGCCATCCGTGATCTTCACCGCACCGGCGTCCCGTTGCGAAAGCGCTGGCTGTGCTCCAGGCCATCGACCCCGAGCACGTCTGGAAGCACCTCCACCTTCCCTCCGTCCATGAAGTTTTTGAACTTTTTCGGGTATCTACTTCCTGCACACTTGGAGATGGCAACACATGTAGATTCTGGAGCAACCATTGGCTCCAAGGGCAATCCATATCCGAGGTTGCGCTAACCCTGCTAACTCATATCCCTTGCCAACGCCGGAACAAGAGTCTGGTCCGCGAGGCTCTCATGGACCGTTGTTGGATCGCGGATATCCATGGCAATTTTAGCCCCACGGCAATCCTCGAGTATGTGGATCTCTGGAGGTGTCTCCAGATGATCAGTCTCTCTAACGAGCCGGACATGCTCTCCTGGAAGTGGACCGCTCATGAAACTTACACCGCAAGTTCCGCCTATCATGCGCAGTTTATCGGTGCTACTTCCTCACCCCACGGGCGCCTCATTTGGAAATCTTGGGCCCCCTACCAACGCGAAGATTTTCCTATGGCTGGCCTCCCTCGATCGCTGATGGACTGCGGAGCGTCGAGCAAGGCACAACCTACCACATGACCCCATCAACAAGTTGTGCGATCAAGAGTATGAAACCTACACCATCTGCTTGTGGGATGTGTCTTCTCCCGCACAATATGGCACGAGATATTGGCCTAGTGCCGCATGACCGTGCAACCCCAAGACGACACGCTCAACTTCTTCGAGTGGTGGACGACCGCCACATCTACCGTGCTGACTTGCCTTCGAAAAGGTCTCTGCACTTTAATCACCCTCACGGCTTGGGCTATTTGGAAGCACCGAAACACGGCGATCTTTGACGCCGCCACCCCATCTTCCACCAAGCTCACCGACGACATCAAGCAAGAAGCGGCGCTATGGTTTAGGGCTGGCACCAAAGGTCTAGACAAAACAATCCCTGTAACCTGAACCTTCCCTTGTAAAGGCTGAGCAACCTTCCCTGCTCAACTTAGAGCCTTCAAGGTCGCCATTCGTGTGTACGGCACCGAAGGACGCTGCTCTGTAACTTCTCTCCCCAACCTATCAATGGAATGATACGCTACCTTAGCGTACTCGGGAAAAAAAGTTTGCATATAAGTTTTGTCTGAAGTCAAAGTATCTCAACTTTGACCAAATTTATAGAAAAAAGTATCAAGATTCACAATGCCAAATCACTATCGTTGGATTCATTATGAATATATATATATATATATATATATATATATCTTACGATCACTTCATAATTAAATTACATTTGGAATTCAAATAGTTACATTCCTATTGATTCACTACGTAAAATTTGGTATAAGAAAATAAAAATATAGGTCCTAAGACAAGAAAATTTGGAGTTTATGTATATTTTACACAATTTTTTTATGTTTGTAATTTTACGTAACATAAAATATTTTTTATGGCGGTAATATTTTCTTACGGTCTCTTTTTACGTTAGAAATAAGACAAAACTTACGGAACGTAAAATTACAATGCATCGGTGGTAAAATAGAGAGGGATGAAGAATAACTATTCCTCACCTAGGGTGACGAATAGTCAATCCATATATATATACCATTTGGGACACCTAGATGCCCAGGCTCCTTGTTTGTCTACCTTTGGATTGCATTAGGATGTGTGTCGTTGTTACAGGTGTAGACATTAACGGGTATAACCGTTAACCGTTTGCAGTATTTAATTTGGAAAGTTATTGCAACGTGCTAATTGATTCCATTTAACTACATGTTAATTAGGGGTTACTTGCTCTAATTTGGACATAGACATCAATTAGGATGCATACACCAACACTTTCTTATAAGACAAGAAGCTGCCTAGTTTTGATGATCCATGTACTCCCTCCGTTCCAAATTACTCGTCGTCATTTTAGTTCAAATTTGAACTAAAACCACGATGAGTAATTTGGAACGGAGGGAATACGTGTGAAACACTAGGAAAAATCTTATACAAATAGTAATTAATGCATAGACGTTGTACCCCTTACGCGTATTGCCACCGTACCTTTTAAAAAGATTAGTGGATTTTGCCACTTTCTGTCCCCGTTATGAGTATACGAAAAATGGTTTCTCTTTCTATGATACCTAGTTGTGTTTACAGTATATACCCACAAATTATGTGAGGATAATACATATTATTTTTAGTATGTAGCTGTATTTTTTGGGTATGATTCCTTTATTATCATACCTCGAATACATCACCATCAGGTATGTTGTATGGCTGTTTATAACGATACAAACGTAACGTATCATTTGTCGAGGTATTTAGTTTATGTACATGAATTCACTCATAAAAAGGAAATAACACTTATGGGTATATATCAAATTTCACATTGAGTATTTAGAGATATATCTTGAGTATGCATTGTTTATTTTTTGTGAAAACTTAAGTATCCACTTACAAATATATCGGATACGCTTGTAGGTATCTAATACCTACAATAAAACATAGGGTATATATTATAGTATTTATGGAAATACATCTAATACCTAGAATCAATCATAGGGTATCCGCAAAAAAAAATCATAGGGTATATATACGTACCCCGAATACGAGTTTTAGCCTATTTTTAATGATACTATAGTATTTAAGGAAAGAAATTGTTTATGACGGAATCAATAGCATGCTTTTTTGGAAAGCAATCTACAGTCAATGGCAATGCATGCAAGTACAAAAGGAAAGTGTATAGGTAAAATGTTTGGGGCACCTAGGTGCCTGAGCACCTAGTTCGGATATTAACCGGTTTCTGTTTTGCGTAACAGAATATTATTCTGTTACCCTACTTGAACTGACGGTTTCAGACGGTTGTACTGATGAAGTCGAGCGGGTTGAACTGATGCTCTCATTTTTGTTTAACAAATTGTCTTCTTTACTTCAAAAAAATATTGCAAATTTTTTGTTGGAACGGGGCGTGTAATATATCGTTGGAAAGCTCTTGACAACTATATTTCAAGTATATTGAGTGTTTTTGCAAAATTATCATGGTTTAAGAGCATTTTTGAAAAAAAAGTTTTTCAAAACTGAAAACGCAAATCGTATTTTGGACGTAATTTTCAAATAGTTTGTCAGAATTGAGCAAATAAGATGGCGTTGGAAACCTGATGAAAATCCACTGCTTCCATATATCTAATGTTTTTTCAAATTCTATACGATTTAACAGTAATTTGGAAAATGATGAAATTCTGGGAGAAACATATTTTCGCTTTTTTTGCAAACGATTTGTCGGATTGACGCAAATGATATGGCGTTGGAAGGCTATGGAACATGCGCAACTGTTTCATATTGAAATATTTTTCTAATTCCTTACGGTTTGAACTCAAATTCAAATATGGTCAAATTTGATTTTGAACGCGATTTTTAAATTTTTTTGTTGAAATGGGGCAAATAATATAATGTTGGATAGCTATCGAAAAGGCAAAACTCAATCATGTTGAACGTTTTCTCTACTTCACAACCATTTAAGAGTAATTTTGAATAAGGTGAAACCCATCGTGTTGTTTTTTCCTGTCTAAAAAATTGAGTACTCGTACTGATCTATGTCTATGTCTGTACTGAGGTATTTTTCACAGAGTAGTTTTGAATGGTTCCGAAAAAAGAGTGCTTTGAATGGATGTCTTTATGATTTTGTACTGAGCATGTTTTCACAGTTGAAGAGTAATTTTTGAACTTCTAATATTTTTTGCAACAAAGTTTTAAACTTCTTTCTTTCTGCAACTTGAACTTTTCATGCTCTAAAGTTTCACAACCTATGTTTTTTCTATCGGTAAGTGTTCTTTTTTTCTAGGCATTCATAATTTGTACCTTTATACGATAATACTCGAACATCCGGTACCAGAGAGTTTGTACTTCTCAAAAATAATCACTGAAGTTCTTTTTGTGCAATAAAAAATTTTAGAGGTATGATATTCACAGTAGAAAATTCCATAATAATGTAACTGCAGAGGCTATAAACTAGAATTTTCTTTGTTAAACGGTGATGCTATAAGTCACATGATATAGATACAACATACAAAACCAAAAATTGTACAACACTCATACATTTTAGACCAAAGATTTTAGTATATGAGTGAAAAAATAGTAGAAAATTATACATGGACCGAGTCCTTGTGTTTTCTTTCTTCAGTGTGCAGATCATACAATAAAACATACACCTAACACATGCACTGCACATACAAGTGCAAACTCTCCCAATAGATTTTTTTTGCGAACTCCTAGAGTTCTTGTGTTTTGAACTCCTCTGGTTGAACCTCCCATTGAAATAGAGTCCTTGCCATGATATACAATCTGCAACTGAGCATCACATATGCGTTTAGTTCAAATTCCAAGAATTATCCATGAGGAAGAGTTCAAAAGCAACCAGACACAAGTTCAATAGAAGCACATGGCAAAAACTATCTACAAAAGGTAGCACAGACACAAAATTTAGTAAATCCCTCCCGTCCCATAATATAAGAGCGTTTTTCACACTAGTGTAGTGTCAAAAAGGCTCTTATATTATGGGGCGGGGGGAGTAGTAAGCTACAATTAGCCAAGTTCAGTATAATTGACCAAAGGTAACCAGAAACATAAATATAGATGCAAGTTCCAACTTTTGTCGTGAACTGATGTGGATGAGATGCAACCCAAACCAACAGGTGATTTGCAAACTTATGAGAAATAATTATGTTAAACACCTAGCTTCAATGCAATCATCTATGAAAAGTTATCTAGTTCCAAATTATGACCTTGAAGAATATTTCTCATAAGCTAGAACAAGCACGTAGAAGAGTGCTGAGGGCACACATAATTTTGGGGGTATTTCCTCAAGCTTCTACACTTATTTTTAAGTAGACAAAAATGATGAAAGGAAACACACTTTTTAAGATGTACTGAAAAAGCCTAAAAGGTGAAGTGAAATGTTTTGAAGCTCCAGGAAGCCTCTCGAGGAACTAAAACTTCGTGTATCCCAAGAGGTTGACATGCAAATGAGCACAAACTAGAACATTAAGCATCAACTTCTCACAATTTAGTTACATATAATAAACAATCACAAGCACTTGGGATAGCTAGGCATATAAACATGCTTGAACAGGAAGAAATTCTACATAATTTAGTAACATATAAACAAGAAGTGCTGATCTAGGCATATAATAAAGAGCCTATACATGTTGTATCTACAAGAGCTTGTACATGATAGAGTTGCAAGAGAAACTAACTAGAGCAACATTTTTATCTTCTCACAATGAATAAATTTTTTCTGTATGTAGAAGGACTAGAAAGGGTCTCCGAAATCAACTACATTTACAATCAACTCGATATTCATCAGCACTAGTATAGCTGGACAAGAAGCTCAGAATTGCAGCCGCACATGCACTGAACTTACAGAAGTTTTACTTTGTACCTTTCTAGGTGATATATCTTACCTTACAGGGTTTGAAAACGTGAACTGATTATATGAAGGAGTACAAGGGGAATGGAAAAAGTCTCATCCAGCTCCAACAAAATTCTGTAGCATCGCATGTCCTATACATGTTTAGGTAAACGGAGTTGCCAGCTTCCTCCTTTTAGGTACTACTAGCTCCCGGAAAAATTCAGAAAATGGAAGGCGGATAGTGTTGGAAATATGCCCTAGAGGCAATAATAAAATATTATTATTATATTTCCTTGTTCATGATAATTGTCTTTATTCATGCTATAATTGTATTATTCGGAAATCGTAATACACGTGTGAATACATAGACCATAATATAACCCTAGTAAGCCTCTAGTTGACTAGCTCGTTGATCAACAGATAGTCATGGTTTCCTGACTATGGACATTAGATGTCGTTGATAACGGGATCACATCATTAGGAGAATGATGTGATGGACAAGACCCAATCCTAAGCATAGCACAAGATCGTGTAGTTCGTTTGCTAGAGCTTTTCCAATGTCAAGTAGACCATGAGACCGTGTAACTCCCGGATACCGTAGGAGTGCTTTGGGTGTACCAAACGTCACAACGTAACTGGGTGACTATAAAGGTGCACTACAGGTATCTCCGAAAGTGTCTGTTGGGTTGACACGGATCGAGACTGGGATTTGTCACTCCGTATGACGGAGAGGTATCTCTAGGCCCACTCGGTAATGGATCATCATAATGAGCTCAAAGTGACCAAGTGTTTGGTCACGGGATCATGCATTACGGTACGAGTAAAGTGACTTGCCGGTAACGAGATTGAACGAGGTATTGGGAATACCGATGATCGAATCTCGGGCAAGTAACGTACCGATTGACAAAGGGAATTGTATACGGGGTTGCTTAAATCCTCGACATCGTGGTTCATCCGATGAGATCATCATGGAATGTGTGGGAGCTAACATGGGTATCCAGATCCCGCTGTTGGTCATTGGCCGGAGAGCTGTCTCGGTCATGTCTGCATGATTCCCGAACTCGTAGGGTCTACACACTTAAGGTTCGGTGACGCTAGGGTTATTAGGAAGACTTGTATGTGATTACCGAATGTTGTTCGGAGTCCCGGATGAGATCCCGGATGTCATGAGGAGTTCCGGAATGGTCCGGAGGTGAAGATTTATATATGGGAAGTTGTCATACGGTCACTGGAAAGTTTCGGGGGCATATCGGTATTGTACCGGGGCCACCGGAGGGGTTCCGGGGGTCCACCGGGAGGGGCCTCCTCTCTCGGAGGGCATCATGAGCCGTAGTGGGCAGGGAACCAGCCCCTGGATGGCTGGGCGCCCCCCCTTGGGCCCATGCGCCTAGGGTTGGGGGGGGGGGAAACCCTAGTGGGGGCGCCCCCCTTGCTTGGGGGCAAGCCCCCTCCCTTGGCCGCCACCCCCCCTCTATATCTCATGTAGAGGGGGCCGGCCCCGTTCCCCCTTCCCCTATAAATAGAGGGGCGAGGGGAGGTCTGCACACCACATCCAAGGCGCAGCCCCTTCCCGCCCCAACACCTCTCCTCCTCCGTTAAGAGCTTGGCGAAGCCCTGCCGGAGTACTGCCTCTCCACCACCACCACGCCGTCGTGCTGCTGCTTGAGCCTTCTTCCTCAACCTCTCCTTCCCCCTTGCTGGATCAAGAAGGAGGAGACATCATCCGCTCCGTACGTGTGTTGAACACGGAGGTGCTGTCCGTTCGGCACTTGGTCATCGGTGATTTGGATCACGGCGAGTACGACTCCATCATCCCCGTTCTCTTGAACGCTTCCGCTCGTGATCTACAAGAGTATGTAGATGCACTCCTATCACTCGTTGCTAGATGAACTCATAGATGGATCTTCGTGAAACCGTAGGAAATTTTTTATTTTCTGCAACGTTCCCCAACAGTGGCATCATGAGATAGGTCGATGCGTAGTTCTTCATTGCACGAGTAGAACACAAATTTGTTGTGGGCATAGATGTTGTCAAATTTCTTGCCGCTACTAGTCTTATTTTGCTTCTGCGGTATTGTGGGATGAAGCGTCCCGGACCGACCTTACACGTACGCTTACGTGAGACAGGTTCCACCGACTGACATGCACTAGTTGCATAAGGTGGCTAGCGGGTGTCTGTCTCTCCCACTTTAGTTGGAGCGGATTCGATGAAAAGGGTCCTTATGAAGGGTAAATAGAAGTTGACAAATCACATTGTGGCTTTTTCGTAGTTAAGAATACGTTCTTGCTAGAACCCTATTGCAGCCACGTAAAAGATGCAACAACAATTAAAGGACGTCTAACTTGTTTTTGTAGCAATTGCCTTGTGATGTGCTATGGCCAAAAGTTGTGATGAATGATGAATGATATATTGTGATGTATGAGATCATGTTCTTGTAATAGGAATCACGACTTGCATGTCGATGAGTATGACAACCGGCAGGAGCCATAGGAGTTGTCTTAATTATTGTATGACCTGCGTGTCAATGATTTAACGCCATGTAATTACTTTACTTTATTGCTAAACCGTTAGCCATAGTAGTAGAAGTAATAGTTGGTGAGAAACTTCATGGAGACACGATGATGGAGATCATGATGATGGAGATCATGGTTTCATGCCGGTGACAAAGATGATCATGGAGCCCCGAAGATGGAGATCAAAGGAGCTATATGATATTGGCCATATCATGTCACTACTATATAATTGCATGTGATGTTTATTATGTTTATGCATCTTGTTTACTTAGAACGACGGTAGTAAATAAGATGATCCCTTATAATAATTTCAAGAAAGTGTTCTCCCCTAACTGTGCGCCGTTGCTAAAGTTCGTCGTTTCGAAGCACCACGTGATGATCGGGTGTGATAGATTCTTACGTTCACATACAATGGGTGTAAGACAGTTTTAAACATGCAAAACACTTAGGGTTAACTTGACGAGCCTAGCATGTACAAACATGGCCTTGGAACACAGAGACCGAAAGGTCGAACATGAGTCGTATGGAAGATACGATCAACATGGAGATGTTCACCGATGATGACTAGTCCGTCTCACGTGATGATCGGACACGGCCTAGTCGACTCGGATCATGTAACACTTAGATGCTAGAGGGATGTCTAATCTGAGTGGGAGTTCAATAAAATAATTTGATTAGATGAACTTAATTATCATGAACTTAGTCTAAAACCTTTGCAAATATGTCTTGTAGATCAAATGGCCAACGCTCATGTCAACATGAACTTCAACGCGTTCCTAGAGAAACCAAGCTGAAAGATGATGGCAGCAACTATATGGACTGGGTCTGGAACCTGAGGATCATCCTCATAGCTGCCAAGAAAGCATATGTCCTAGATGGACCGCTAGGTGAAGCACCCATCCCAGAGAACCGAGACGTTATGAATGCTTGGCAGTCACGTGTTGATGATTACTCCCTCGTTCAGTGCGGCATGCTTTACAGCCTAGAACCGGGGCTCCAAAAGCGTTTTGAGCAACACGGAGCATATGAGATGTTGGAGGAGCTGAAAATGGTTTTCCAAGCTCATGCCCAGGTCGAGAGATATGAAGTCTCCAACAAGTTCTATAGTTGTAAGATGGAGGAAAATAGTTCTATCAGTGAGCACATACTCAAAATGTTTGGGTTGCACAACCACCTATCCCAGCTGGACATTAACCTCCCGGACGAGGCGGTCATTGACAGAATCCTTCAGTCGCTTCCACCAAGCTACAAGAGCTTTGTGATGAACTACAATATGCAGGGGATGGTGAAAACTATTCCTGAAGTATTTTCAATGCTGAAGTCGGCAGAGGTAGAAATCAAGAAAGAACATCAAGTGTTGATGGTCAATAAAACCACCAAGTTCAAGAAAGGCAAGGGTAAGAACTTCAAGAAGGACGGCAAGGATGTTGCCGCGCCCGGTAAGCCAGTTGCCGGGAAGAAGTCAAAGAATGGACCCAAGCCTGAGACTGAGTGCTTTTATTGCAAGGGGAAGGGTCACTGGAAGCGGAACTGCCCCCAAATACTTAGCGGACAAGAAGGCCGGCAACACTAAAGGTATATTTGATATGCATGTAATTGATGTGTACCTTACCAGTACTCGTAGTAACTTCTGGGTATTTGATACCGGTGCCGTTGCTCATATTTGTAACTCACAGCAGGAGCTGCGGAATAAGTGGAGACTGGCGAAGGACGAGGTGACGATGCGCGTCGGGAATGGTTCCAAGGTCGATGTGACCGCCGTCGGCACGCTACCTCTACATTTACCTACGGGATTAGTTTTAAACCTTAATAATTGTTATTTAGTGCCAAGTTTGAGCATGAACATTGTGTCTGGATCTCGTTTGATACGAGATGGCTACTCATTTAAATCCGAGAATAATGGTTGTTCTATTTATATGAGAGATATGTTTTATGGTCATGCCCCGATGGTCAATGGTTTATTCTTAATGAATCTCGAACGTAATGTTACACATATTCATAGTGTGAATACCAAAAGATTTAAAGTTGATAACGATAGTCCCACATACTTGTGGCACTGCCGCCTTGGTCACATTGGTGTCAAGCGCATGAAGAAGCTCCATGCTGATGGACTTTTAGAGTCTCTCGATTATGAATCATTTGATACATGCGAACCATGCCTCATGGGCAAAATGACCAAGACTCCGTTCTCCGGAACAATGGAGCGAGCAACCAACTTATTGGAAATCATACACACCGATGTGTGCGGTCCAATGAGCATTGAGGCTTGCGGAGGATATCGTTATGTTCTCACTCTCACTGATGACTTGAGTAGATATGGGTATGTCTACTTAATGAAACACAAGTCTGAGACCTTTGAAAAGTTCGAGGAATTTCATAATGAGGTAGAGAATCAACGTGACCGAAAGATAAAGTTCCTACGATCAGATCGTGGAGGAGAATATTTAAGTCACGAATTTGGTATGCACTTAAGGAAATGTGGAATCGTTTCACAACTCACGCCGCCTGGAACACCTCAGCGTAACGGTGTGTCCGAACGTCGTAATCGCACTCTATTGGATATGGTGCGGTCTATGATGTCTCTTACCGATTTACCGCTATCATTTTGGGGATACGCTCTAGAGACAGCTACATTCACTTTAAATAGGGCTCCATCTAAATCCGTTGAGACGACACCATATGAATTATGGTTTGGGAAGAAACCTAAGCTGTCGTTTCTAAAAGTTTGGGGATGCGATGCTTATGTCAAGAAACTTCAACCTGAAAAGCTCGAACCCAAGTCGGAAAAATGCGTCTTCATAGGATACCCTAAGGAAACCATTGGGTATACCTTCTACTTAAGATCCGAGGGCAAGATCTTTGTTGCCAAGAACTGATCCTTTCTAGAAAAAGAGTTTCTCTCGAAAGAAGTAAGTGGGAGGAAAGCAGAACTCGATGAAGTACTACCTCTTGAACCGGAAAGTAGTGCAACTCAGGAAAATGTTCCTGTGGTGCCTACACCGACTGGAGAGGAAATTAATGATGATGATGTACTTCGGATCAAGTTGCTACTGAACTTCGTAGGTCCACAAGGACACGTTCCACACCAGAGTGGTATGGCGACCCTGTCCTGGAAATAATGTTGTTAGACAACGGTGAACCTTCGAACTATGAAGAAGCAATGGCGGGCCCAGATTTCAACAAATGGCTTGAAGCCATGCAATCCGAGATAGAATCCATGTATGAAAACAAAGTATGGACTTTGACAGACTTGCCCGATGATCGGCGAGCGATAGAAAACAAATGGATCTTTAAGAAGAAGACGGACGCGGATGGTAATGTTACCATCTATAAAGCTCGACTTGTCACTAAGGGTTATCGGCAAGTTCAAGGGGTTGACTACGATGAGACATTCTCTCCCGTAGCGAAGCTGAAGTCCGTCCGAATCATGTTAGCAATTGCCGCATACTATGATTATGAGATATGGCAGATGGACGTCAAAATGGCATTCCTTAACGGACATCTTAAGGAAGAACTGTATATGATCCAGCCGGAAGGTTTTGTCGATCCTAAGAATGCTAACAAAGTATGCAAGCTCCAGCGATCCATTTATGGGCTGGTGCAAGCATCTCGGAGTTGGAACATTCGCTTTGATGAGATGATCAAAGCGTTTGGGTTTATGCAGACTTATGGAGAGGCCTGCGTTTACAAGAAAGTGAGTGGGAGCTCTGTAGCATTTCTCATATTATATGTAGATGACATACTCTTGATGGGAAACGATATAGAACTTTTGGACAGCACTAAGGCCTACTTGAATAAGTGTTTTTCAATGAAGGACCTTGGAGAAGCTGCTTACATATTAGGCATCAAGATCTATAGGGATAGATCGAGACGCCTCATAGGTCTTTCACAAAGCACATACCTTGATAAGATTTTGAAGAAGTTCAAAATGGATCAGTCCAAGAAAGGGTTCTTGCCTGTATTGCAAGGTGTGAGATTGAGCTCGGCTCAATGCCCGACCACGGCAAAAGATAAAGAAGAGATGAGTGTCATCCCCTATGCTTCAGCCATAGGATCTATCATGTATGCCATGCTGTGTACCAGACCTGATGTAAACCTTGCCGTAAGTTTGGTAGGAAGGTACCAAAGTAATCCCGGCAAGGAACACTGGACAGCGGTCAAGAATATCCTGAAGTACCTGAAAAGGACAAAGGACATGTTTCTCGTTTATGGAGGTGACGAAGAGCTCGTCGTAAAGGGTTACGTCGACGCTAGCTTCGACACAGATCTGGATGACTCTAAGTCACAAACCGGATACATGTATATGTTGAATGGTGGAGCAGTAAGCTGGTGCAGCTGCAAGCAGAGCGTCGTGGCGGGATCTACATGTGAAGCGGAGTACATGGCAGCCTCGGAGGCAACGCATGAAGCAATTTGGGTGAAGGAGTTCATCACCGACCTAGGAGTCATACCCAATGCGTCGGGGCCGATCAAACTCTTCTGTGACAACACTGGAGCTATTGCCCTTGCCAAGGAGCCCAGGTTTCACAAGAAGACCAGGCACATCAAGCGTCATTTCAACTCCGTCCGTGAAAATGTTCAAGATGGAGACATAGATATTTGCAAAGTACATACGGATCTGAATGTCACAGATCCGTGGACTAAACCTCTTTTGCGAGCAAAACATGATCAACACCAGAACTCTATGGGTGTTCGATTCATCACAATGTAACTAGATTATTGACTCTATGCAAGTGGGAGACTGTTGGAAATATGCCCTAGAGGCAATAATAAAAGATTATTATTATATTTCCTTGTTCATGATAATTGTCTTTATTCATGCTATAATTGTATTATTCGGAAATCGTAATACACGTGTGAATACATAGACCATAATATGTCCCTAGTAAGCCTCTAGTTGACTAGCTCGTTGATCAACAGATAGTCATGGTTTCCTGACTATGGACATTAGATGTCGTTGATAACGGGATCACATCATTAGGAGAATGATGTGATGGACAAGACCCAATCCTAAGCATAGCACAAGATCGTGTAGTTCGTTTGCTAGAGCTTTTCCAATGTCAAGTATCTTTTCCTTAGACCATGAGATCGTGTAACTCCCGGATACCGTAGGAGTGCTTTGGGTGTACCAAACGTCACATTGTAACTGGGTGACTATAAAGGTGCACTACAGGTATCTCCGAAAGTGTCTGTTGGGTTTACACGGATCGAGACTGGGATTTGTTACTCCGTATGACGGAGAGGTATGTCTGGGCCCACTCGGTAATGCATCATCATAATGAGCTCAAAGTGACCAAGTGTTTGGTCACGGGATCATGCATTATGGTACGAGTAAAGTGACTTGCCGGTAACGAGATTGAACAAGGTATTGGGAATACCGATGATCGAATCTCGGGCAAGTAACGTACCGATTGACAAAGGGAATTGTATACGGGGTTGCTTAAATCCTCGACATCGTGGTTCATCCGATGAGATCATCATGGAACGTGTGGGAGCCAACATGGGTATCCAGATCCCGCTGTTGGTTATTGGCCGGAGAGCTGTCTCGGTCATGTCTGCATGATTCCCGAACCTGTAGGGTCTACACACATAAGGTTCGGTGACGCTAGGGTTATTAGGAAGACTTGTATGTGATTACCGAATGTTTTTCGGAGTCCCGGATGAGATCCCGGACATCACGAGGAGTTCCGGAATGGTCCGGAGGTGAAGATTTATATATGGGAAGTTGTCATACGGTCACCGGAAAGTTTCAGGGGCATATCGGTATTGTACCGGGGCCACCGGAGGGGTTCCGGGGGTCCACCGGGAGGGGCCACCTCTCTCGGAGGGCCTCATGGGCCGTAGTGGGCAGGGAACCAGCCCCTGGAGGGCTAGGCGCCCCCCCCCCCTTGGGCCCATGCGCCTAGGGTTGGGGGGGAAACCCTAGTGGGGGCGCCCCCCTTGCTTGGGGGGCAAGCCCCCTCCCTTGGCCACCCCCCCCTCTAGATCTCATCTAGAGGGGGGCCGTCCCCCTTCCCCCTTCCCCTATAAATAGAGGGGCGAGGGGAGGGCTGCACACCACATCCAAGGCGCACCCCCTCCCCTCCCCAACACCTCTCCTCCTCCGTTAAGAGCTTAGCGAAGCCCTGCCGGAGTACTGCCTCTCCACCACGACCACGCCGTCGTGCTGCTGCTGGAGCCTTCTTCCTCAACCTCTCCTTCCCCCTTGCTGGATCAAGAAGGAGGAGACGTCATCCGCTCCGTACGTGTGTTGAACGCGGAGGTGTTGTCCGTTCGTCACTTGGTCATTGGTGATTTGGATCACGGCGAGTACGACTCCATCATCCCCGTTCTCTTGAACGCTTCCGCTCGCGATCTACAACGGTATGTAGATGCACTCCTATCACTCGTTGCTACATGAACTCATAGATGGATCTTGGTGAAACCGTAGGAAAATTTTTATTTTCTGCAACGTTCCCCAACAGATAGGTCTAGCTACTCTATTATGAAGCTCACCTTCACACGTGAGAGAGGGATGGAAACGGAACAGCAGTAGCAGTGAAGATACTGGTGCTCCATCCTCATCCATACCCTGCTCCCGCTAATTCTCACCCTTCTCACGTAGTCGCGTTGCTCGGCATGTTTGTCACAACAAGAGAGCGACGACGGCGAGTGGTGCCTTTTTTCTTGTACTTCATAGACCATGGTAGGCATCTTATGTACTCTGTCTACCTCATAACCCATGACGAGTATCTGCTTTTCCCCCTGAAATTTTCTGAACTAACAACACACAACACACAACACAATCAATATATCCATGTCTCCTTGTCTAAGCTTTAGTTTAGAACATAGTTCCTGAACATATTCGGTGGGCTTATCTGAGCTTGCAATATTTTAAACTCTGACTTCTCCAACAAAATAAAATCCATCAAATGTACCAAACAGACTGTACCGACGTGTAGTAGTGTACTTGTCAATAAATTAAAATGAGAGAAGATAATAAACCATGGCATCCATCACACTAGAATGAGTTGTGCTACATGTACGACAAATTTTGTATGATTTACGTACGACAGTTCTCAGCAGCCGCTCGATGAATTGAATGGACGAGTGGGATCAACTCATATGATAATCGTATGCACTGGAATTTAATCATCATACATACACGTTAAATAATGCAAACATAGCAAACTCAAAATTTCTGCAGTCTATAAAATATAGGAGACCCAGTTTTATAACGAGTGCACTTGCGTGGAGTTACCTAGTGAACTTCTAGGCTGACATTGGTTCTCCGATTTTCTTTACACAACCAACTTTCTGTTTTTTTAATAAGCAAACTGATAGAAAACTTGATGGTGCACTTCTGTATTTTATTCAAGGTGAACTGATGCACTTGCAAAGTTAACTTATTGTGTTCCTTTTTCATACTGAACTGGTGCATGTTCACAAAATGAAAAGATTAAAGGTGTGAACATTCAATACATTTGTACCTTCGTTAGCGCTGCACTAGAACTGACATAATAAGTTAAATCCATCGATAACAGGTCAATCCCTCCCTGTGCTTGAGCACACTAGAACTCACAACAAACCAATGCTCTATCAAAGTTCAACTCTCACCCATGCTTGAGTGCACTAGGACTGACAACAAGCCGCTGCTCTATCAAAAGATCAGCCAGGCCAAGGGGTGGCGAAGGTGAACGGCCTGCGTGCTGAGGCAGCGGAGGGCGACACCGGAGCATGGGGCAGCTCCTAACCCAAAATACTCACACGAATCTTGTAATTTCAGAATTTTTGCACTACACCGAACTAAACTGAACTGAACAGAAATAATATATTTGAAATAAAACTATTAAAAGAATTGAACTGAAATAATTTTAGTAATTGAACTGAACTGAAGAATTTAGTAATTGAATTGCTAGTCTTTTTTGTTCGCACTAAAGAACTGCTACAGGAAATATACCAGTGAGAACCGGAGATGTGTGGCGGCGCTGGTGTAGCACGGCCTCCTCGCCGGAGAAGAAGCATGCTAGCACCCGCCACCCAGCTTCCGCCGCCAACGACCAGCAGGGCCACCGCGGCGAGGAGGGCGGCCCAGAGCGCTACCTTCCGGAAGGAGGAGTTGGGCGGCGGCGGTGCGTCCATGGGACCTCAGGGGGAAGGCGGCCGGATCTCGGAGGGAGGCGGCCGGATCTCGGAGGGAGGCGGCCGGAGCACGGGGAGGGATGAGTCCGGAGCGCGGGGGAAGGAGATGGTCGGAGCGCGGGGGGAGGTGGCTGGAGCACAGGGAAGGGAGGCGGCCGGAGAATGGGGTAGGGAGGAGGCTGGAGCGCGGGGAAGGGGGAGGCCAGGGCGCGGGGGAGGGAGGTGGTCGACGCGCGAGGGAGGGCGGCGGCCGGCGTGGGAGCCAGGAGGCGGCAGGGTTCGTCGGAGGGAGGCGCGGATTAGGCTGAGCTGGATGTGTGCTTATATAAATTTGGTCAAACTTTGTAAAGTTTGACTTCACACAAATTTAATACACGGAGTAAAAAGGACCGGAGGAGTACTATATAAAATATGAAACTACCTAGTTTTCCTTTGATAAATAATCACTGTTCACATCTATTTCTGTGCTTATCCAGAAAGATGGATTATTTTCACATGGAACCGCCGAATGAGTTGTTGCACTTTTTCGTCGTACTGAAACACAGACGAGTGATGGAATAATATATTGCTGACGAATTTATTCTGGAATAAGTTGAGAAACACCATGGATGGTCGGTTTTTCTTACAATAATGGTTTAGCCGCATCAGTTACACCAGCGTAGACTCTGAATCAATAAGAACTTATTTGAAATTTTGATAACACAATACAAGAAATATTTTAGTGTTACATTATAGCGTTAGAGCATCTCTAGCAGACCCCGTATATCGCTGACCCGTAAAACTTGTTTATAGTTCGTGAAAAAACGGTTTTGCGGGCCGGCGCGGGCGCCGGCAGAGCAGACCCCGCATAGCGAAACTGTAAAAGGAATATCCGCAGGCCCGCAAAACAGATGAATTTGGCACATATGCCACATATTCAGAATTATTAATTCAATATAAGATAAAATGTCAGTATTACAATGCAACAATCATCCAAATTACAATAATTATTGAAATCACATAAGCAAACTACAATTCAATACAAAACTTGCCCCAAATACAAAGCACACATGAATTAAATGAAATGAATGCAAAAAATGGAATGTGTTACTGCCCAGCGCTTTGCCAATGGTGCCCAATAAGATCCTCCTGAAAGTGGAAGTGGGTGTTTGCATTTTCAATCTCCCTGTAGGTCCAAAGAAATGCTCTAATGCGGTTAGGGTCTCTAACTGGTTTGACATGGCTACCCACATTGTCATAGAAGAACTCCAGGTTCATGGGTCTCTCATCTTTGAGAATCACATTGTGAAGAATAACACAACATGTCATGATGTTTTTCAAGAATCGCTTGTCCAAAAAACGAGCAGGTCCACGAACAATGGCAAATCTAGATTGCAAAACTCCAAATGCTCTTTCAATATCTTTTTGGGCTGCCTCTTGTACCCTTGAAATTCACATTGTTTCCTAGTTTTGGGGCCTTTGATGCTCTTGACAAATGTGCACCAAGAAGGATAGATACCATCTGCAAGATAGTACCCCTTTGTGTATTAATCCCATTGATAGTGTAGTTGCAAGCAGGAGCATCACCACTAGCAAGCCTAGCAAACAAATGAGACCGTTACAACACATTGATATCAGTGAGAGTACCCGGTATACCGAAAAAGCAATGACAAATCCATAAATTCTCAGATGCTACGGCCTCTAGCACAATTGTTGCATCACGAGACTTGCCACAATACATTCCCTGCCATGCTTTCGGGCAGTTTTTCCAAGTTCAATGCATACAATTAATGTTTCCTAGCATGCTAGGCCAACCTCTTCTCTCACTGGATGCCATCAACTTTTTTGTGTCCTCCTCGCTAGGTGCCCGAAGATATTCAGGACCAAAGACACGGATGATCACTTTCACAAACCTATGCACTGACTCAATGGCAGTATCTTCACCAATGCGAAGGTACTCATCGGCATAGTCAGCCGGAACGTCGTATGCAATTACCCGCATAGCTGCCGAGATTTTTTGATATGCACAAGCCCGCGTTATTAATTCTTTGAGTAAAATACTGACAATTGGCCTCGCAAGCTTGCACTATTTTTACAAAGAGGGATCGGCGCATTCGGTACCTTTTCCAGAAGAGGTGCGGTGGATATGTTGGATTGTCCGCGAAATAGTCTTGCATCAACATCTCGTTCCTAAGATGGCGATTTCGAGGAATGCAAAGACGGCCGACGGTCGATCCATGCCGTCTCTTTCGGTTCTCATCTTCGTGCTCCTTCACCGCAAGGGCTAACAACAACATCTGCTGCCGATGGTTCACGGCAGCATTTCAACATCCGAGTCGTCCGAATCGGACGAATCCTCGAGCAAAAAAATCTGGCAAGGGCTCAATTCCATCTAAATTCACAAATACGAACGTCGCATGAGCCAACTATGCATAGCTGCGCATCCCAAAAGCACAAGCACAAGTACTCAACAGCGGCTCGGGGAGGTGGCTCCGCGGCGGTGGATCCCGGGGCGGCGACGGTGACTAGGGGCTCGGCTCGGCGGATCCGGGGCAGCGGTGAAGTGGCTAGGTGGAACAGGGTGAGGGGCGGCCCCGCGGCGTGATTCCGTCCGCAGATTTGGCCGGAATCGCCGACGGTGGCCTGGCGAATCCAATGGCGGTCGGCCGCGGAAGAGGGTGGGGAATGGGCATGGGCTGAAATGTCCCTCCCGCCAACCGCTTTTCTGGGTTACGGGGCACCGTTGGGTCGAGGGAAAAACCTGCGTTTTTGCGGGTTGGAGATGGGATTTTACCGCGCCCCTCAAAATTTTTTACGGGTCCGACGTGTTTGCATTGTCTAATCGGGCAGCATTTTTGGCGCGGACCCATATTTTGACGGTTATTTTGTGGGTTGGAACATTATACGGGGTCTGCTAGAGATGCTCTTACGAAGGCCTTAGACAAAGTAAGTGTATCATACTTTATTGGTAAAAAATATCCAAACCATTTCTGCTCCACTTGCTTACTTATTTTATTTTATTTTTCTAAACAACCTTCTGCAAAAAACAAAAAAACAAAACAGGAGAATCCCAAGACAAATGTTTTCCTTGGTCTACATGCATATACATGGGCATCTAGCCACCAGATGTGGGGAACAATTACCTCGTCCATTTCATTCCACTACACACCCGAAAAACAAAAGGAGGATAGAAAGGGGGAAAGGACAACAAAACCAATGCAAGAGTCACCTCTCCGCCTCCTTGATGGATGCTATTTAGCCATGCCCTTTCCCAGGACCAAACTCTGCCACTTTGTTCGGTTCTGCCCCCCTTTTGCTCGCCTTGCCTCTTGGTTCCACCCTTCTTCACTCCCCTCCTCACTTGCACCAACACTAATAAGCACTCTCACTTCCCTGTGACCTCTCTCCATTCTCCTCACTCCACAGCCATGGCGGCTGCTGAAGAAAGCGCACAGCCGCTTATGTATCAGGTATGCGGTTTAGGATTCTTCTTGATTAGCAGATACATACAAGATATTATCACCTTCGTTTGTCTATTTTGTTTGTTTTTGGTTTCTTATCACTGCAAGATTCTGATGAGGTTTAATTCCATGGTTTGGGCTTTGCTGCTCTTCTTCAGACTGTGGCTCTGAAGGTCAGCATCCACTGTGAGGGCTGCAAGAAGAAGGTCAAGAAGGTGTTACAGACCATAGAAGGTGGGCATAGATAAATAAAGAAGAAAAATATAATACTTAGATGAAGAAGAAGAGAAATACAAAGCAGAAATGTTCAGCAAATCTGTATCTGTAAATCTTTGGAAAGCTCCCTAGAAAGGCGGTGGTAGTGTCATTACATTTTTCTCTCTGTTTTCCAATCAGGATTTCAAAAGTTTATTTCTCCGTATTTCCTTCTTTCTGCGAAAAGGCTTTGATTTCAACTTCACTTCTGTAAATAAAAGGGCATCTGACTGTTTAAAAAATTGCAAGTGATGTTTTATGTGTGTGCCCCTGTATTTACTATGAAGGGGAAAAAGCAGAGGGGCCCCTGTTTCCCTCACTAAATCCCTTGCCCCAAAGTTCTGCAATCTGTTACAGGTTCTTCACAAAAAGAACGCATTGAATTGGTGGAAGAAATGCTTAGTAAGGGATTTAGAAGAGCGTGTTGCTAATTTCGTTGCGCTGTTTGCATCAACTGAGCAGGTGTGTACAAGACGGACATAGACACCCAGCAGCACAAGGTAGTGGTCGTTGGCAATGTCTCCGTCGACGCGCTCGTCAAGAAGCTCATCAAGACCGGCAAGCACGCCGAGCCGTGGCCGGAGCCCCTTCCTCCCCCCTCTGACGCTAACCCGCCTGCCAGCGGAGGCGGCGGTGATGGTGGCGGTGGTGGTGGCGGTGGCGGCAAGAAGAAGAAGAAAAAGAAGAACAAAAACAAGACCGCCGAGCCGGCGGCGCCGGGTGCCCCGACGGCGGAAGGCGCTGGAGGCTCTGTTCCCCCGGAGAATCACGACCACACGGGCACGTGCGATGAGGCGTCCGGCGACGAGCAGCCTCATCAGGTTGAAGGCGGCGGTGGTGGAGGCGGCGACCCACCGAAGAACCCGGGTGCCGGAGATCCGCACGACGGACGGGCCGGCATGGTCGCCCCTTTCGCCATGACGCCGCAAGGCATGCAGCCTATGGCACCCAGCGCCAATGCCTCAGGTGCCGGCGGTGGCGGCAAGAAGAAAAAGAAGGGCAAGGGAGGCAATAACGGCAATGCCAATGCCAACGGCGGAGACGGTGCAACAGCGCAGATGAGCCCACACGACGCGCCCGCGAATTTCGCCATAGGAAACGCCGGTCAGAACGCCCCCGCCGTCGTCGACGCCGGGGCCTACCCGCCCGCCACCGCGATGAGCTACCCGGGCTACTACGGCAGCGGCGCCGGTGCAGGGCACATGCCGCCACCGTACGCCATGAGCTACAGCACCTCGCACCCGCACCGGAGCAGCGCGTACTACCACCCCATGGCCGGCGCGGCCTACACGGGCGGCGCGGGGTACCACTACTCAACGGCACCGGTGTCGGCGGCGCCGGGGTCGTATTACATGTTCAGCGAGGAGAATGCCAACGCATGCAGCGTCATGTGAGATTGTTTGTTACTCCCTCTACATGAATTTTGGGAACGGAGGGAGTATTTAATTGAGGTTAGATGATTAATGAACTAGTCCCTTGTAATTTAAGCATCTTTAGCTAGTGTTAGTATGGTCATCTTGCTGTTGTAAGCTGCAACATTCTTGGAGCTTGCTTGTATTGCAACCTATTCATGGCATGACAATTGGCTGTGTCAACTAAATTGCTGGTCAATGTTGCGAGTTGATGGAAATTTTGGCATTGAACATTGACTTTGGCAATTTGAGATCGGATTTTACCAAAAAAGTCTTTCGCCCTGCTTTATATATAAAGCACCAAAGAACAGGACCCGGTACAAACACACGCCCCCACAACACACACATATCCAAGGCAGGATGACTAAATTGCAAAAAAAAACCACCACAATTGGGGACCCTAGTCTTTAAAAAAAAATCAAAAACCCATTATCATTGTACTGACAGTTTGCAAAAAACACTGATGGGTTGATTAGAGCTTTTTATTAGGAAACTGACAAACGGGTCCCTCTATAAATGATGACGTGGCATGGAAACAACTCACACCGTTTGACTCAAATATTAGGCTGGCGTAGGGCCCACCCGTCATCCTCACTGCCACCCCTCTTCCTCCTCTGGCCAACACAAATGCAGCAGCATCAACCCTAGCACTACGCGAAGAGGTGAAGCCACATATGACGAACCGTGGGCTCCTAGCCGGCTCCTTCAGGAAGGGGACGAAACCGGAGCGCCGCCGCCGCCCGATCCGAAGATCAGAGTTTTCCTTGGAGCAACACAATGGGCAATGAGCGCCGCGACGACGCCTTCAAGAAGGGAACGAGCTTCGCCGCCGCCGGTCCGTTCAAAGATAGAGCAGGTTTTCACCCCGGCCACCATTCACCGCCGCCGAACGCCACACCCCGGCTACCACACCGTCCATACGGCCATGGCAACCGGGCAGCACCAAGCCACGAGCTCTGCCCATGAGCACCGCGGACCCACCCCCAGGGCCGCCGCCCCAGCATTCAAGACCTTGACACCACCTCACCCGAGATCCGCCGCTACCCCAACCAAAGACACGAGCGGAAAGGACCCGTCTTTCGCACGGGCTACCCCCCAGAGCCGAGACCCGGTAGGCCGGCCGAAACTGGCCTCCATCGCCTCGTCCTGCGACATCGGGCGCGAGACGAGCTCGGTCCTGCTGTCGGGTGCGAGACAAGGTCAGTCCTGCTGCCGGGCACGAGACGAGCTCGGTCCTGCTGCCGGGTGTGAGATGAGTGATGGATCGCAGCCGGGTAGGGCCCATCCTTCGACGAAGGTCGCGCCCGGATGACGAGGAGAGAGCTCAAAGGTCACAAAGGGCAGCCTACAGACGAGCCGACACCGGAAATCCAGCCATAGCCACAACCGACCCGCCAAGGGCAGCAGCCATGCCGGGCCACTGCCCACCCTGTGAGCTCCAAGCATCGGAGCCGTCGGGCACGCACCGCCGCACTACTACGCCACTTCTACCTCCATCGAGCTGCGAGGAGGAAACATCCGACCGTGGCCCAGGCCAAGCGTAGCCCATGGCACTAGGGAACTCAGCCTGCAGCAAAAACGCCGCCCGCCGCCGCCCCAGTCCACCCCACCACCACCGCCGCCACAACCGACCCCTACCAGCGACATGGAAAGGCCAGCTATGGCCAATGCCGCCCACATCCCCCGCCGAAGGACGAGCCGCCGGCGCCAAATCCGGCTGGATCCGACCCGGGCCGCCCCACGTGCCACCACTTGGAGAAGATGACCCACCGCAGCCGCCGCGCGCCGACCAGGCCCCAGGGCACTGGAGCGCCACCGTCAGGCCGCGCTGCCGCCGTCTCGCGCTCCCAGCGCCGCATCGTCGGGCCCGCGGCCATCCGACGCCCCCGCGCCACACGCTGTCCCGTGGCAGCAGCGGCAACGCTGAGGGGGAGAGACTCCCCGCCGCCACCCACGCCGGCCGATCTTTGCCCGGCGGCGCGTCGCGGCGGCGGCTGGGGAGGGAGGCCGGGAGGAGGGGACGGGAAGGAGGCGGCTAGGGTTTCCCCCAAGGTTGCTCGCGGGAGCGGCTCGGGGGAGTCGAGGATGTGAATCCGAACTTTTCTTTTTGATATTCGAATCCCGAGATCGGATTTTTAATGGCATCTGAAGGTAGGGGAGAAAAATACCCCTTCCATTTGTGCTTTGCGATTCGTGCGACTAGTGCATAGTATTGCAATACATGTTGGGGTTAATTTCAAATACAAACAAAAATACCTTGTGGTATCCATTGTCTTCTGACAAGGTGTTCTCATCAGGGGTTCCTTAGTGATCTAGAAGTGTCGACATGATTGTTGCAATTTGGAAATGTTTGTCGGGTTAACCATGTGGTCATGGAGTTTTATGCTTTGTAAGTAGTCCACATGTGGAATATATGTATTATTTTTTTAATCATTTTTCATTAAATAACTGGGCAATTATCTTCTACTTAATTAATTGATGGAGTAAATCTTTTGCATATGTTTCCAAAAAAATACCACGCGTAAGTACTTTTTGTCAAAAGGAGAAATGGTGAGAGAGTGGCATGCATACTCATATATTCTCTCGTGAAACCAAACCCCATCTATTTTATTTCTTGTGATAATGTAAATGATTGATACCCTATGAACCAAAATTGTGTTCCTAGTTTTTTTAATATATATTTGAATTACTCGCGCCAAGAGATTTTAAGAAATACAAATCTTGGATACTTTTACTAGTTTAAATTCCAATCAGTTTCATTTTTAGTTGTTTTATTTCACTTATTTCAACCAATTTTGTATTTTCAATGAAATTCGTTTTTTCACTCCAATTATGATCAAATTCATAATTTATGACATATTTTTATTTTCTTGAAATGGTACTCTTTGGGTGAAAGACCTCGAAAGAGTATCAGAACTGTAAAATATGTGAAAAGGGGGATTTGTGAAGTTTGGTAATCTTCATGGAATGATACTGAAATTGTGGAAGACTTCTCTGAATTTGCATTTATCACACTTTTGAGATTACGGTGAGTGGGCAAGATAGCTAAGAACTTCTTGAGCTTCTTCTATCTCTAACTCTCAATCTACCTCCCAAGATTTAACTCTCAATAATTTCTAGCTTTTGGGGAGCTTGAACGTCAAAATAGTCCAGCCCCTAAACTTAACTCCCCAAACCCACTTTTTGCATAAAAACAATTAAACTTCATTTGAAATCCATTAAACACAATTAAACATAAAATCCATGATTAAACAACATGACATAAACTCCCTAATCAAACATAAGGCATAGTTAAACATAGACATGACATAACTCTCACTTCTACTCAAACCCAGTAATGTACCTCCTAGGCTCCTCCATAGAGCGCATGCTAGTCTTATTTGGTGTTAGGCGCCTCCCTTTTGTACCCTTTGGGGGTCTTTCACAACATTAATAGGGTTGTCACTGTTGTGAGAGTCGAAGGAGGAGATCACCATGATGGCCTTGCCCTTCTTCAAAGCATCAGTAGCCTCCTCCTCATCTATATCAACCTTTAGCTTGGAGAAGGCTTTTTCAACCTTCCTATTTTGGACACCAATGTCAGCCCATGTGGTGGTCTCGGTGGCATTCCCATTAATGGTCGCGACAATATGCAATGACTCGCCAAAGATCAATGTTTCACTAAAAACGTTGTGGGCATTGCGGTAGGCGGAGGGGAGCGGGTGCAGAGGTCATGGATGATAAAGGGAAGAACCATGAGGTGACGTGAAAGTCTTGTTGTGGTCTTGGGGGTGAGCCATTGACAAGGAGAGTATGTGGACAAGGTGCAAGGTGATGGTGGAGTCATGGACAGTCGGCAACGAGTGAGAAATAGTGGGGAGAGAACACGGTGAAAATGCATCTCTTATATACCCTAATTGTGTTTTGTGATTAATGACAAACCAATGGAGTTGACTAACATGTTATCAATGTTATTTCAGGTATTTAGTCGCCATGTTTGAGTGGAAACATCACTGGTGACCCCAACCTCCATAATTTCAAGTGACTATCTACTCCATGAGCTTGCCATGTACTCCCTTCATCCCATAATATAAGAGCATTTTTAACACTAGTGTAGTGTAAAAATGCTCTTATATTATGGCCGGAGGAAGTAATTTATAGTAAGCCCAAGATTCACATTTAACATAGGATATCACATTATTAAGAGAGACGACACAAGGGAAATATCTTTGTTAAACTCTAAGATAAGATCTTCAACCAAAATTCGCAAGTATTTCACTCTTCCCATTCAATTCGTTTATTTTTTGCTGCCCCAATACATCGTAATTTCTCTGTTTGTACCACCCGAGATTATGAAGATTGAATTAGTCCTGTTAAGTAAACCATGCTTTATATAGCATGGAAAATATCGATAAATCTTTTCTGGTACTATCGAGCTATGTTCCTTTGAGGCCATGTCCATTATCTCTTACACTCTAAGCATAACATTTTCACAAACACTTTCGACTCCTTTGATTTGCTTCTGCACTAGTGTCTCGATATAGATCTTGTACTTCCGACCAAATCTATCCAGAACATATGAGATAAGACTTCTGCAAATAATTCGTTGATAACTACTATATCGAATTTGATAACTCGGAGACTTGGTTTTTCTCTAGTAATACTGACCTAGTTCAAACTTTGCTGGACAACAAGCCACCTTTCTGGTCTCATGCCTCCGTGTTCTATTTTGCTAGTACTTATGAGTACTGTGACTTTAAGAGGTTCACTAGATAACCTAGTACCACACTTGGTACTATGCACTTCCGGGAACATGCATCTCCCTTCTAGTCGTTCAAATTTTGAACGTGTCTAGTACTTCTGGCAAGTTACTTTTCCTGAGTAACTAACAAATTTTCACTCACTCGATAAATAAAACCACACACCCATTCATTTTGGAAAATGAACTGAAGCCATCCTAAGACATATCCAAGCAACTTGTGTGAGTTCTTTGAGAGAGCCCTGAAGAGCAAATAGTTCACGAATATAGAAGTTCATCTCTCTTTGCTTCAAGCCTATCCTTTGTGAGAGAGAGTTCGTATGGATTCTTGAGAGTGCTTTCACTGAATATCTTTTGAGAAATCATACCATGTGACTTTTCTTTGCTTGTTATTCTTGGTGGGTTTGCGCCACCTTATAGGTTCAGAGTCACTTAAGAGCCATTAGCTGATGTTGTGAAGGAATCAATAGTTTGTACAAGGGACGGAGATCACCTTCTTTGTGGAAGATCTACCCCGAGTGAGGCTTGGCCTTGGTGGTTCGTAAGCCATGATGGATAGGTGGCATGCGGTGTGTGTGGCGACGTTGCCGAGACCTTTGTGGTCTTAGACAATTTTTGGTTCGAATTTCCACAAACGAAGAGTAGGATAGCATGAACTATTTGAACCTTGAGATACATTATCGAGCCTTTGCATCCTTTTAACTCAAACTCTCTACTTTTTGCATGCTTTAATTTCCCTGTTTTACTTTGCTAGCTTGCACTTGCTAGAGTTTATTAAAACTTGCCAACTCTAAACTTTGCGGTAGTAATTTTTGATCAAATTATTCACCCTTCCCCAATCTAGTCCATCGCATATCCATCCAAATACCATTTCAGCGAGCGGCGTCGAGCAGTGGGCTAGGGGTTGCATATGGCTAGCCCCGGCGGAGCATGTACGACGGCGGTTAGGCAGGATGAAACTCCCCCCCCCCCCCCCCCCCAACAATTTTTCATCATTTGGGAGGGGGATTGGAGGGAGTAACATATTCCACTAAGTAGGTATAAGAAGGGAGTTTTTTAGAACCTCCCAAACAATTATTGAGAGTTAAAGGGTTACACGTGAAAGGGTTTTGGATGCCCTTTTTAACACTAAAACAACCCTTTTTTTGGAAGTTAGGATTTTTCTTTTTGGCAAAGGACTAAAGATGCCCTAACTAGGAATAAATATGAGATACATATAGAAGTTCAAATGTTGCAACTTGCAAACTAAGACATCTTTTCACCACCACGCCTATATAGTATAGTTTTTTTTTTTTGCACCATGCTACAGCCGCCGTGGAATAGATGGATATGGAATTGGCGGTGTGATTTTTACCGAACAGGCAGGAGCACTACCAATGTCATTAAGGTAGGGAAAATACAAGAGATTACACGAGTTATTATTTACAAAGAAGTGAAACTGAACAAAAGAACTACTCCCTCTGTCCCATAATGTAAGACGTTTTTTAATATTACACTAGAGTTAAAAAACGTCTTACATTATGAGACGGAGGGAGTACATGGCAGTGGCGAACATCAACCCCCGTTGACCTCGAGGACTTGACGAGTCTCATTCTGAAAAATTCGGTGATTCCGCCCCTTCCAAACATGCCACAGACTTGGATGGAATAAATACTCTATAATTTCAATAAAAAGCAGATCCCCTTTTCTTGAATAAACGATGATAGATTCCGTAAGGGTCAGGGGAAAATGTCAACCTGTTGTCCCTGCATTATTGATGATATTCTAAAGAAAATAAAGCCATACAGGAAACTTATCTAAAATAAACTCACATTTTCCCGAAATACTGAATGCAAGAAAGATATGTAGTTTATGCAAATTAATTTGCACTTTGATAAAATTCAAGCCAGCTTGAGCACAAAATTTGCCTGTATTTGTCTTGACATATATCATATTTTTCGTTTCGAACTGGTTTGGAATCAAACCAAGTTGAGCAAGATCGTCTGTACGCATACCAATGTCCTTCCCCTCCTCAAGTACTAATAAATTAATAATCTGGGGATTCTCCAATTGGATTAGCAGCGGGAATGGTGGATTAGAAAGACACTTTTGCAGCCACTAGTGGTCATAGAGCGGTTCACCAAGTCTCCATTTACAAAGAGAAAAATGAAAGTAGTCATCATTAATTCTTTGCCTCGGATACCAGCCAATATATACCCTTTAAAAGACGAATAAAGAGAAGTCAAATATACGCTAAAAGAAAGTAATGATTGGAGATTTAAGGGAAAGGGGTAGAAAAATGCTTGGCTTCTACCAGCGGATCGCGCGCAAGCATTCGCCGGGTCGTACGTACGACATGTGTCTTAACAGAGCGGCCTTTTTCTTTTCTTCCGGTCAACATGGCCGCTGCTGGCTGCTCATTGTTCATTACGATGAGTTTTCGCGGCAAGTCTCTGTTGCAGCAAAAACTGCAACAAGACCTCTGTTTCAGAAAAAATAAATTTGCAGCGAGACCTTTGTTACAAAAAATTTATTTGCAACAAGACCTTTATTGCAAAAAGAAGAATAAGACCTCTGTTGCAAAAGAAATATCTTGTAAAAATTTCGCAACACATGTGTGTTGCAGAAATTCCCCGCAACACACATGTGTTGTGATGCTAAAAGGTGACACTCGGTCGCTCAATTCATCAGATCTGACGGCTCACGAGGCGGCAGATTTTTTTAAAAAGACCCACCGGCCGACGCGTAGCAGTGCCCAAAGGGATAACAGGAAAAGAAGAAAGAATCATATTGTTTAGATCATGAGGTACACTTTTTTTGCCGGAAAGCTTCCAACCTATTTATTATTAGTCATTACAATACAACGAACACCAGAAATAATAAAAATTGCGATCAGATCCATAGACCATCTAACGGCAAGTACAAGTACTAAAGCGAGCCGAAGGTGCGCCATGTCATCATCCCTCCCCGCTGGCGCCATGAAAAACTTGTTGTAGTAGACAATCGGGATGACGAGGTACCCAACTCCACCTTATCTGGTTGTTTAGACAAATCATATTGTTTTGCAGAAGAAGAATCAGATGCCTAGAGGTTTAAAATTTCGTTATATTTTCTCGATAGTTTTCAGAAAAATTTACTCCCTCCAATCCTTCCTAATTGTCTGTTCAGTACAACTTTAGTCAAAAGTTTAGTGAAAAATTATACTAAAATAACGACAATTAATATGAATCGGAGGGATTACAAGTGTACAACATTTGAAAGTAGTATTGTACGAATTTTGTTTCTCATTTGAGAGCTGGAGAGATTCTCTCAGAAGAGAGACCAAGAAACCAACAATGAGAAGATCCGCCCACATCAGTTACCGATGTTCTTCCCTGCAAACAACACAGGAAAATCCCAGCCTTTTCTGTCAAAGAAATGGAACACTTTTCCATGAGACCGTACGATCCTCTTGTCTTTTGTTTCTTCCTTTCTCTTGGAATGGTTGTAACTTTATTTATTCTCTAATCACCTACTATTCTTTAGGCTTATTAGGTTAATTAATCACTTGGCCACCAAACCGATGCAACTAAGGACAAGCTCATTGCTCAAAACAGGATGCAAACAGATTTGAAGGTTTAGAGCATCTGGCATTCTCCTTTCTATATACTCCTTCAGATGGGCAACTAGCAATCCTGGCCATCCATCTCGGAGCTTAGCGGTGCTGATCTGACCTTAGCTTTCGATATGACATGCTCAAAATGTAAGACGTTTTTTGACACTTGATAGTGTAAAAAAATGTCTTACATTTTGAAACACAGGGAGTACGTACCATTGTACCTCGAAGAATTGATGCTTATGCAATTTTTGATTCTTGAAATTTGACATTTTGATCAGACAGTCCCACAACCGCCTGCATAAGTTGCAACAGTTTGCAAGGAAAAAGCATGACAACGTACAACCAACTTGTATCGTCCTTGGATCAATCACTGACCAACAAGGTAGACAAGGTGGTACCGATATGATGGCACTTGTAATTTCCAAGTGAGCCGCATCTCTTGCTTGCTACTGTTCTTCCTGTTCCCTGGTGACCTGGATTGATGGATGGATGGCCACCTGAAAAATTGCAGAAAACATCCATCTGAACATCCTGCAGAATTCTTGTGTACTTCTCCATTTGCTCCCACAGTTTCCGTCGGTGTGCTTGTGCTTGAGAGTTGAGATGCGTGAGACCAGACCAGATACATGGATGTACCTTGCTCACGTTCCTGACCAGTTTGGAATTTTAGCGTAAAGGGGAACCTTTATGCCTCTCTCTCTTTCTTTCGCTCTCCAGCTCATCTCCATTGGATGATTCTCAGAGCAACAAGAGCCGTTCTTGGTACTTGGTATAAGTCTCGTTGTGAGAATCAAAGAGGCAGGTCCAAATCTTGCGTTTAAATCTTTACGTGATCCCTCTAGCAATATCTAGAAAGTGGAAAAGAAAGGGAGAAAAAAAAGTATGTGGAGAACATATATTGGAGCCTGATTCTATATGCTAATGTTCATTCCTATCATCCTAGCTAGGCAGCAGTGGTGCTGGTTGATCTTCTTTAGCTATCTATAGCACCCCTTCATTATTTGGATAGGAGTAGTGGCATATGTTGCCAAGATAGCGGATTCAGGCATATTGTTGTAATACTTTGTAAGGTTCTCGAGAATAATCAATAAAGTGGCCGCATGCATCCCCCAGATGCAGAGGCCGGGGGTCATCCTCCTTTTTTTTTTAAAAAATCTATAGGCCGGCCTTCATTGGGTGCATTTTCTCGGTAGCATATTCTCTCTCCTTTACCCATCAATTGGATATAAAGGAGTGGGACTGAGCATACTCTCTTGCTCTGTCTCTCTCATGAGCAACTGGATTGGTACATACCAAATATATCCAGTGTGACAGTCATACCCTCTTTGTCCATGGAGAGTGATAGCTCCATCTGTGGACCACTTTCTGATGCCAAGAAGATGCACCGGCTAGTAGAAGGTTCAAAAACCATCCCATGGAGAGAAAAAAAATTTACCGAAATGTCCCTACGAGGGGGTCGGTTTATGGGTGCATCTATAAGGTCATCTCCAGTGCTAAGATGCTTACACGGTGCTGATAGGAATCGCCTACGGCCTGCACTAGCAGGCCAGCCCATTTTAGCACCGTATGTATACATTGTGTACTGTGAAAATGTATACATGCTTGCTGCGCCCGTAGATTTGCTTCGTTCCGGCTTGTTGTAGTCGCTGCAGGGTTCCCTCGCTCCGGTTTTCTTCTCTTTTTTCTTTTCCTTCCCTTTTTATTTTTCACTGGATTTCTTTGTTTTTTCCTTTTCTTTGTTTTTTTACTTTGGTTTTCTTTGTGTTTCTCATTGGATTTTTTTGGTTTTTCTTTCTTTCTTCGCTATACTTTGGTTTTCTCTGGTTTTCGTTTACTTTTCTTGGTTCATTTGTCAATTTTTATTGGTTTTATTTTCTTCAACACATGTATACATTTTCACAGTACACAATGTACGTTTTTAGCGCACACATGAAACATTTTTTCGATACACGTTGGACATTTTTCAAATGTGTGGTGTACATCTTTCTAAAATACATGTTTTGAACACTTTTTCGGATACACCTTCACATTTTGCAAATGCAGATTTTACATCTTTAATGGAAATAAACATTTTTCCTAAACTACATGAAACACTTTTTACATTGTATAACCATTTTTAAGAACTTCACAAAGATTGTAAACATTTTTAGAAACTAGGCGAACATTTTTCTACATTGTAATTTTCCTAAGAAATGCCACAAATATGTTTTCTGCAATGCGTGAACATTTTTAAAATTGTGACATACTTTTTTTTGAATGGTACGAAACATATTTTTTCTGAAACGGGCAAAACTTTTTTTTTACGTTGGATAAACATATTTTAAGATGTCACAAACATTTTGTTTGAAACGTGTGAACATTTTTTAATATACATATTTTTTAATGCCATTAAAAAATTACAAAAGTTGCGCGAACGATTTTCTAACACTGAAGAAACAATTTTAAATAATGCACAAACTATTCACATACCAATTTTTATATGTTAGGATATTTTAAAATATAAATAAAAGTTGAAAAGAAAAAAGGAAAATAAAAGAAAGAAAGAAAATCAAAACAAACGGATGATTGAATGGAAGTGAACGAACAAGCTACGTTCCTTAGGCTGGTCCATTTATTGCACGCCGTAGGCGAGCTGGATTTGCAACTTGCAATTAGAGGAACATAGTCGCACCCCGTACGCGTTGCCTCCATGGGACGACTCGGGTGCCCTAGCCGCCGCCGCTCTCGACCTTCCTCCTCCCCTGCTTCCCCGCCACTGCCAGAGGAGGCCGGCGAGCGAACAGTGGGCCCTCCTCCTTTCTTCATGAGGGGATCCTCTGGCTGAGATGCGACAGCGCTCCTGGGCATACGACATGGAGGCAGAGTTAGTGCGCTCAGGCGGCGGCCCGATGGGATCCCGGCGGCGCTGCGGGGGTTGGCGGCGGCGGATCTGGGGTTTCCCACCCCAATCGGTTCTCCTCCGGGTGGTCGGGCTCGGGCGCAGTTCGGCGACTCTAAGTGGTGGTGGGCGCGCGCGTTGGCTGTCCTCATTCACTGATGTGATTAGGGGCGCCCGGAGGCGTTGGCGTGGTGCCGAATTTGAACATGGTGGTGGCGCCGCCCTCTTCTTCATGGATGACAGCCAGGTGGTGGGTCCTTATGGCGGCGCCAGTGGCGGCGGATATTGGGATCGCGCTCCCGGGGACATCGCAGGACACGGCGGCCCGTGCACGAGAGATGGAGTTTCTTTGAACAGATCTGGATGAAAACTTGATTTCGGCTACTGTCAAGGCCGGCGGTGGCAGCGCTGTCTGCGTCGTTCCCTTCTTGAAGGCATCGCCGTGGAGAAGTTCAAGGCCACTCTCTGCTACCTCCGGGAGAAATCCTAGATCGGTAGATCGGATGACGGCGGCACTCTATTGTCATTTCCCCCTTGGGGGCATCATTCATGTAGGTACACACGGGCTCGAGGGAACAGAGGACGGCTTCTTTCATGGAGCAGTGCTTCATCTTACACACTGATGGCGGCGGATCTCGGCGGCGTGATGCTGTAGAGACTCGGAGTCCGATGCGCGGAGATGGACTCGCACAGGAGGAGGATGCTATCTGACGTCATGGTGGCGTCGATGGCAGAGACCTGGCAAGGTCGGTGCATTAGTTTCTGCTCTAAAAATGGATTGATGGAAGATGGCGACAATGACACAGAGAGTGCGTCGGACCAGTTTGTGCCCCAATCACAGTATGTGGTTTGGTTGGGGCCTCTGTCTTTAGACGTAATTACACATTTACGCGATGTCTATTTGGTATTAGGCTCGAACTATCGACACCCCTTCATCAGGTGGATAGGAGTAGCGACAGTTGTTGCTAAGACTATGGCTTCAGACTACCTAATATATTACTTTGTAAGGTCTTTATGAATAATTAATAAAATGATTGTATGCATCGTCTAGATGTAGAGGTCAGGAATAATCCTCTTTTCTATACTATTATATAGTGTAGCAGTTTTGAATGGGAGCTGGCAATCAATCTTGACCATTCATGTCCTAAATCCAACGGCTGAAAGTAGTGGGATTCGTGGTGAATAGTGCATGGTTGCTGTATCCACCATGTTCTAGAATGAACCCTGATCCTTCTCAAGAGACGTGGCCCATGCTGATTCCTCTTGGACTAGCCATGTTACAGCTTGGGTTGGGCAACGAGTTGAGCCCAAAAAAGTTGGTTTCGGAGGAGAAACATTCCATTTTCTTTACTAACATTTTTTGCGGGATTTTTTGTTAACAAATTGAAGGGATTACATATATTAATTCTGATTTTCCTTACAATATAATTTATTTCTGCATCTATAAATCAAGATTTTTTTGCTTCAAATCTATTAACAAGTCTATGTTTTTTCCTACCAAAAATCATCCCATAATGTTAAAACGTGCATTGCACGTGCATACATACTAGTAAAAAAATGAAGAAGAAGAAGAAGCCGCACCCCTTACGCAGGCAGCCGAAGGAAACAAATGAAGCAAGCTCCTGGTAGAATGCATTTAGCCCATTTTCAGATGGGCTTTGTATGTATACATCGCTCAAGGTGCCTAGACTAAAAATTGCAGTAACGCTACACCAAATCCTGGGATGAGAGCGGTTTTTGACAGAATGCTAGGATTTTCATCCCTAGCACCTGGCATAAGCGCCATGTTGGAGATGGCCTGACTCGCTTCTAGTGAGCGTCTTTCACCTCGCAGACATGTGAGGTGTTGGGGCAAGCCCATGAAGAATACCTCGTTGTTACCGTTTACAGGTATATGCGATGCTATGTACATTTTGCTGGTTATTTACTCTTTGTTCTTTCGTTCACCCTTTTTGTGTATATTTGTCAGAATGTTCTACAAACTATATATTTGTAAAATATTTTTTACAATGTATTAAAAATTGCTCTAGTAGTACTAAAAAATGGTCATCATGTACTAAGAAAATGTTCAGTGTATTTCATAAAAATGTTTTATCATGTATTAAAAATGTTTACACGTGCATTAAGAAAATATTCATCATATTTTTTTAGAATGTGCACAGTGTAATTTAATTCTTTTACCATGTATTTAAAAATGTTTCTATAATTAAAAAAAGTTTCTTCACATTAAATATTCATGTAATTTTAAAAAGTGTTAATTCCTTTGAAATAAATTTGCATGTATTATAAAATAGTGTTCACACATTTTAAAAACTTGATTTCATGGAAAATAAATGTTCATGTATATTATAGAAATATTCATGTAATTTTAAAAAGTTCTCACACAGTTAAAATAATTCTTGTATTTTAAAGAAGTGTTTGAACATTTAAAATATCTGTATATTTGTTACTCTATACTAATCGAATAAATAAATAAAATATATAAAAGGGAACAAAAAAAGAGAGAGAACGCGAAAAAAAGAATGGCGTACGAGTTGCCTTGCGCGTGACGAAGAGATTTCAAAGGGAGTTGTCCCTGCGACTGCGAGAGCGTCACCCGCGTAAACGCGACGCGTATGCAATCTATCTGAATCCCGCGCCAATTCGGAGACGCGCGCTGCCTGTGCCAGCCCATAAACAGCCTTGATCCTCGATCCATATCCTCCTAATCCTCATCCTCGATCCATAAACAGCCCATAAACTAGTGTGACACATAATGTCCGGAGCGTAACCGAACAAGAATTTTGTTATGAATTTAGTTTAGCACATTTGTAATTTGGCTCCAACTTAGTCATATCAATTTTGTTGATGATGACCAAAGCAGGACAATTTTTATAAGGTTTTCGTACCTATGACACTCTTGATTTGTATCCACTTATAGGGACCAAAGCAAGGAACACGGCGTTCATCCTGACCCGTATCGCTAAGGGGACCGAACCTAGAAGAAGACCTTTAGGACGAAGCATATGCAACATGTAAAAGAAAAATGCATGCTCCTAGGCTCGTACCATGATGGCCGAACCAAGGACAAAAACTGAAGGTAGATGAAACAAGCACCTTGGCTTGTACCGCGATGGCTGAAATAAGGGCAGGAATTTCTAGGAGATGAAGCATGCTCCTTGGTTTGTACCGCATGGCCGAATCAAGGGCTAGAGTTTTAGGAGAGGGGGGAGAAGTAAGCTCCCTAGCCTGTACTCTATGGCCAAACCAAGTGCTAGAGGAGAGCCATGAATCTCACCTTTAAACTTGTGGCAAGCACGAGGCCTGACTCCTCTCTTTGTGTGCTCCTATGTATTGTGTGTGTGACTTAAGAGTGGCGAGGTAAGAATGAAGAGCCGACCCTAGAGCAACCAAGGCGCCAACTATTTATAGGGCAGAGAGCAGCGGAGCGTTGATACGCACGCACCCACGTCCTCCATCACGGGAGATCGTGGTAGCGTGGGCTGCTTTTTCTTTGTTTATTATATTTTCTTAATCACTAGCTAATCTCACGGGTAGTTTTACTGGACAACTCCACTAGTTAGTACTAATCGGTGTGGGCTAAAGTCCTTTTTTCATTCTAATTAATATGTGGGCCTTTCCATCACCCCACTCGTATGCATGCATGCAGCATAGCCATATTTAAGGGGCTAGGCTTTAATCTGCAAATAATTAATGGCTCATTAAGGTTTATGGTGTGAGTGTGCACATTAATTAATTTTTTGCATGAAACTCAAGATCTAGCATTATATGTGATATGAGATGGGTATTTAACAAAGTACACCGCATATATATTTCATTAGCACAATATTTTTTATGTGCCGCATCAATATTTCACCTTGTCGATGGAATAAGGCCAAACATTTACCATGTAGTTAATATTTTGGCGATATTAGCGCCACTCATAACAATTTTATGTTGGCATTGTCATCCCTCGTGATGGCGTGCACGCATGCGAGCCATGTGTCCTGCTAATTATAACTTTATTGGGATAAACACATTTTGCAGTTATTAGCGCTCTTTTACTTATTTACCTTTTTCTGCTAATTTTGTATTGAGCGATCACAATTCATCAGTCATTTTCTCTGAGTATTTAGCACTTTGCCATTTTTATTTTATAATTTGACTTTATCATATTTTGATAATAGATTTACTTCGATGAAATTCCATGTCAACAAGAGGCTTCAACATCTTGGAGATATTCAAAATGGGAAGAAATAAATGATCATGTTGACCATGTTTATAGTATGTAGCCTTCCGAAGTGATGTTCACAAACTTTCCGTCATTTGTGGTGTTTATTAATGAAGTGATGTTCATTTATGAAGAAAAAAATGGTGCTATAGTCTGGTTGCATGTAGCATGAACCAAAGCTATATTATTTTCCAGATGATTTCTAACTTGAAATGAATCTTCGTATATGCATGTTGTAGACACCCTTTGTTCATATCTGCATGTTGGATACGATGTCTGTTCATATCTGCTCATAGTTTGTGAACTAGAATCATATATACCTTTTGGAAGTGGGAACTCGCTTGTGCCCACTTATCCCACATAAATTTTATTGGATTGTTGGCTATCACCCACCAAAGCATGTTGGGATTAAGTGCGATGTGGTGGGACGCCCATTATCAGTCTCACCTGCAGCCTGATTAGTATCATGCCTATCGAGCTATCAGTGGTGCTGGTTGATCCTCTTTAGCAAGCTAGCCCGACCTTCATTGGGCGCATTTTCTCGACAGTATCTTCTCTTTCCTTTACCCATCAACTAGATATAAAGGAATGTGACTGGGAATACGGTGTCTCGCTTTGTCTCTATCATGAGCAATTGGATTGGTACATATTCCCTCCGTTCCATAATGTAGTGCCCCCCAGGCTTTTTGAGATTCAACTTCGATCATAAATTTAATCAACATTGGCGACTACGGCGGGAGCATGACAGATACCTTGAAATTCGTATTTGGAAGAAGTTTTCAAATATATAATTTTCTAGTAAAATGATTTATGTACTATTGGTCTAATTTATGGTCAAAGTTGAATCTTGAAAACCGTGGGTGCACTATATTATGAAATGGAGAAAGTACCAAATATATCCAGTGCGCCATTCCGTCTTGGTCCATGGAGAGTGAGAGCTCCATCTATGGACTATTTTCTGATGCCAACCAGATGCACTTGCTAGTAGAAGGTAGAAAAATCAATTGTGGGAATATCCCTACGAGGGGCCGGTTTATGGGTGCTTCTATAAAGCCATTTCCAATGCTAAGGCACTTACACGACTAGTCATATTTAGCGCGTAGGTCACTAAATAGCGAAGCCCCTCGATCGCCTAGCCCTCTGTATGGCCGGCCTATTTCGGATTTCTTCCCCACCTGTTTGGGGAAGGTTCTACAACCCATGATGCCGTGATTCCACTAAGGGACCTGTCGTGGTTCTAAGTCTGACAGTAAGTATAGGGGGTACGAATGAGGAGGCAAGGTCCTAGCTACGGTGAGATTGTACGCAAGTGTTTATGAGTTCAGGCCCCTCTCGGAGGAGGTAAAAGCCCTACGTCTCGGTGCCCTGAGGCGGTTGACTGGATTATGGGAGTGTGTGTTACAGGGGGTGCGAACCCTTGTGCTAGAGGAGGGGGTGGCTTATATAAAGTGTGCCAGGACCCCGGCCATCCCCCGTTACCAGTTCAATGTACATAAAGATGGGGCGTTACTGATAACGCCAGCCATAAAGTGCTTTTAATGATCTTAAAGACTACGGAGTGAACGCCTGACCGTTGCAGTTCTGAGTGATTCCTGGTCTTCAGTAGGTCGAGTAGTTTCTTGTATGGTCGAGTGATTGACTGGTCGTGTGACATCAGGAAGGAGGGGTACCCGAGTGTTTGATTGGTCGAGTGGATTGCACTCGACGCCTTCATTGGGCACTCCTTGCTGTCTCTTGAGCTTCTTTGCTTCTAGGGTAGTGACCTTGGGTAGGGCGTATAGGTCAGGCCTATGACCCTACCGTAGGTCTATATCATCATCATTAGGCCCCGAATGGATTAAGGTCCGAGTGAAAAGAAGTTGAAGTTAGTCTTGCTTTGACTATTGAGCTTCACAAGTATCTATGTTGAACTGGAAGCCCGTGTTGGAACTTCAGCGTCATTTCAACTGCCTTGATCGATTCATAAGTTGCCGAGTGGATTTATACCGTCACTCATCGAGTGTTATCTTTGACGCGAAATCTTTGGCGCGATTGGTTATGGCGTATCCCGGATTTCACGGGATTTGAAATTTCGGGGAAGCGCGCGAGGCGGAGCATGCCGTGGTAAGCGGAATGGATAGACAGGAGTGCCTCGATCTTCGTGCCACCTTTTTCGCCACATACTCAGCGTGCGACTGTTGCGGGATTTGACAGGATCACCCGGGCCCACGCGTCAGCCACTCGGAAGTGGGTCCTTAAAAGGCGACGGGGCCGAGGCATCTGCACTGTGCGCGCCATTATCCTTCTTTCTCCTCTGCTTCTCCATCGCATTCGGCTCCTCCGCTCTCGAGCCACCGCCCTGCCACCATGGTGAAGGACAAGACGGCGGCGCTGGAACGCGCGAAGAAGGCGACGGGGGCGGCGAAAGGCAAGAAGACGAATCGGGGGTCGTCATCGTGGTCGGCGCTGCCGCCGGGTTGGATCCAGGGTGATTGGATCCAATCTTCGCTCCGACCGAAAGATTTGGAGGAGCTGGCCGAGTCTGGACTGGTCGCCAACGAGGCTCCGAGGCTGCGGGAGGGGGAGATGGAATCTCAGCCATGACCGGGTGAGTGTGTTCTGCTCGCCACCAATGTTGACCGCGGTTTCTCCCTTCCCCCACACCCTTTTTTCGGGGTTTCTTGAACTTTTTAGAAGCCCAACTCCATCACTTCTCTCCCAACACCATCACGTACCTTGCTGCGTTGGTGTCCATGTGCGAAAACTTCCTGGGTTGCCGACCGCACTGGAGTCTTTTCAAACACATCTTCACAATCCGCTCTCAGTCGGTTAAGAAAGTGAATACGAGTGACGAGAGAACACACGTTATAAGAATGTGTGGGGGTCTAGGTATCCAGAAAAGGAAAAGGAGTTCTTTCCCTTCCATGACACTTCCTGAGTCGGTCAGGAGCTAGCAGTCGACCTGGTTCTACTGCTAGGACATTGCGACTCCAGGTTAGTCGACTGGACTGCCCTCTTTTTCTTTAGATCGCGCCCAGCAACCTTCTTCACTGAAAGTGATCGTTGCAGAGAGGGTGGAAACAAACATGTTGGTCGAGAGAGTGGTCCAGTTGATCAATCAGGGTGTCACCGGCATGGACTTGTTGGAGGTGTTTCTCAGTCGACGCATCCAGCCGCTCCAAGCTCGTGGTCACTCGATGTGGATGTACTCCGGAGCCAACGACACTGCTCGGGTTCATCCAGAGGAGGTTTCGGCGAAGACAGTGGCCCTATGGCTGAAGGGTATTACAGGAAACAAGGACAACCCCAGGGGAGCCAGGAGAGTCGACCCATTCAGCGATAGCAACCAACCAGATAAGGTTTGGTCTGTGCTACCGACTATACTTCGATACGTTTTGCGACTTTCTTCGAATCCGACTGATATTTACTTGACTTCTTGTCTTGTAGGTTTATACTGAGATGTACTCGATGCCCAATGGTGAGCAAGCTCTAGAGCAAGACCAGGAGGGAGAGGACAGCGCGGAGGAAAGCGGTAATTGGCAATCTCCAGAAGACGAGGACGAGGAGGAAAGCAATGAGTCGGACGATGACGAGATAGTCGACTCACCACCTTGTGCAGAACGTCGATCCAAGCTACTCCATGATCCAACGGGCGGGGGTGGCAAGACCATGGCTCCAAGTACTCAAGCACAGAAGCGCACTCAGACTTCGACTCCAGAGCCGATGGAGAAGGTTGCCAAGCAGCCCAAGGTCGTCCCCTCAAAGGCTCGGAAGACTTTGCCCAAGATCAAGATGGATGTTCTTGTTGCCTCTGGGTGAGTGTTCTTTCTTTCCGCGTTTTCTTCCACCGACTGATACTTCTGTTCTGACCGAATGGATTGTAAACTTTTCTAGCCAGCCTCCGCCGCGACTGAAATGGACGTTGACAAGGCCCCAGGCGGCGAGGAAACCGATGACGCGGACACCTCCAAAGCTAGTATGTTCCATTCGACTTGAATCTATTCTGCCTATTGAATTGTTGGCCGATTGAATTTCTGAGGTTACTTTTTGCTGCAGCTCCACGGGACGTCATTCAGCTTCCGGATGATGAAGAAGAAGTGCCTCTGAGAGAGAGGAGGAGGAGAGGCAGGGCGTCAAGCGGTAAAGCACCCGAGGGTCAGGTCCTTCAGTCGGCACCGGTGCTTGAGACAGTGGTCCAGCAATCTGGAGATCTGGCTCGGACCAATATTACCTTTGCCAATCCGCTGTCGACTTACCGTCCATCAGGGTCGACTTCTCAGACCTTTGCCGCTCCAGTACAACTCCATGCATCTGACCTTGTGGCTGCTCCGACTGCATTGCCCTCATCACTCTTCACTGCATACCAGACTCTAGACGACTCACCGAGTGCCGCCAGGGAGGCCCTTCTCCAGGTAAATCTCGTGATGGAGCAGATGAAGGTGGTGCATGAGGCCAGTCAGGTAGCTTATGATTCCAGCACCGCTCTGCAAACCATTGTCAAGGTTAGTTGATTCCCAACTGGTCTCTTTGAAAAATGATAGTTGCTACTGTTGCCTCGTTGCCCATATGGTGCTCTTGGATGAGCGTTTTGGAACCTATTATGTGCATCTATCATGGGTCTGTGTTTCACATCCAATCACCTACCGGGGTGTTTCTGTCTTAGAGTTGTATAGTTCTTCCACTTGAGTCGACTAGGTTGAGTCGAGTGTTTTTCTGAACCAGTGGGGGCACGCAGAGTGCACCCACTAGGTGTAGTCCTTGAGACCACGGTCGACTGTTGGTAGTCGGCTGGGGTCTGAGAATCTCCTTTTTTTTACTCATGCTGGGCAGACCATGCCGAGTGTAAAACCGAACCAGTGGGGGCACACTAAGTGCACCCATTGGGTGTAGTCCCCGAGACTACTGTTGAATGTTTGATTCAGCGGTAGTCTTAGAACAACTTTCACTGTGATTGACTTTTGTTTCTGTCGACTGACATATCTTATTTGCTGACTGCAGAGGTCTTGTGATCTTGGGGCTCAACTTTCTGAGCTGAATAAGAAGCAAATCAGCCTCAACCTTGATCTGGAACTGGCCAAGAAGAACCTCAAGAATGCTCAGGACGAAGCAGCTATCATGGGAGGTAACCAATCGTCGACTGACAACCTTGTGACTCGCTCTTCCCCATTTTTTAGTCTCTTTGAACTGAGTGATTTCACTCGAACAGATGTGCATAGTGAAAACCGTCAACTTCAAGCTCGTCTGAAGAATGTTATTTCTTTAGAGAAAATAAAGCAGGCTTGCAGAGAAGAAGGATCAGGACCTTGCTGCGGCCCAGGAGGCGCGAGAGAAAACAGTGCTTGCAGACAAGAAGCTGGCTTTAGTCGACAAGTTGGAAGAGGAGAACTCTAAGTTGAAGACCGCCGTCTCTGAAGCCAATCGGGAGGTCGAGCAACTGAAGAAAGACAAGGACAGCTTGACAGACGAAGTTGGAATCCTCAAGGCCAAGAAGGGCAAACTAGAGTCTTATCTGGGGCAGCTTGCTGCGAAGCTGGTCTTGAAGCTTGAAGGTATTCTTGTTCGACTGATTTGTTGACATCGACTGACATATCTTGTCAAACTGTTGACTCACTGTTTTTTCCGACTGTGCAGAACTTTGTCAAGACTTTGAAGCAGAAACTGGGCGGGTCGAGATGGGTCTCGACCCCATAAATTGTCCTGTCAAAGATGACATTGCAATGAATGTGCTGCGGTTGGAGTCACGCATGGACAGCGCTGTTGATTATCTTGCCCGACTGAAGGCGGCGATGACTTGAGTTGATGCTGAACTCTGGCCTCAGGGGGAACTCTCACAGGATCTCGAGTCTTTGATGGCTCGACTGAATCAAATACCTGACTGAGTGCAAGAATGGAAGAAATCATCTGCTCGCTGCAGCACTGACATCGCCCTGTAATTATTCCGAGTGCACTACAAGGATGTCAGAGAAGACAAGCTGGTGGAACTTAAGGCTGCGAACACCAAAAAGCACAGTTTTCAGTCCTTCATGGACACTTTCCTTGATACTGCCACTCGCAATGCAGACAGCATTGACCTCGACAGTTTCTGCAATCCAGCAAGTCCTTCTCCTCACGAGTGAACAAAACATTATGCCCCACCTTTATTTGCCTCGGAATGCCGAGTGATTGTGTAACCGTTAAACTCTTTCAGGCTTGATGTCTGAGTACTTCTGCCTGCCGCAGTACCGAACTTTTGCAGGATTTATCCAAACTTGAATTTCTTTGAATATCATGGCTTTTGTTCTGGTTTTGAACTATTTCTGACTGTCTTTCGATTCCGAGTGAACTTGATCTTCTCACTTTTTGTCGAGTGGAGTGTACATTGTACTTGTGACGGAGCTCAGACGTGGTGTTCAGTTGACAGCTCGTCGTCGTTGCGGACCGGAATGGTACATTGTACTTGTGAGGCATCTCAGACGTGGTGTTTAGTCGACACCTCATCGTCCTTGCGGACCTGGATGGTACATTGTACTTGTGACACAGCTCAAATGTGGTGTTCAGTCGACACCTCGCCGTCCTTGCGTATCGGGACGGTACATTGTACTTGTGATGCAGCTTAGACGTGGTGTTCAGTCGACACCTCATCGTCCTTGCAGATTGGGATGGTACATTGTACTTGTGATGCAGCTCAGACGTGGTGTTCAGTCAACACCTCGTCGTCCTTGCGGATACGGACAGAGCGCACGTTGTATTTGTGGCATAGCTCAGACGTGGTGTTCAATCGACACCTCATCGCCCTTGCGGATAGGGATGGAATGCACGTTGTATTTGTGGCATAGCTCAAAGGTTTGTGACCTAGGCGAGCACGGGGTCGCAGCTAAGCCTCCGAGTGGGAGGATTGCTCTCCACTCGGAATGTTTTTAACTTTGGTGATTTCGGGGTTGCAGCTAAGCCTTCGAGTGGGAGGATTGCTCTCCACTCGGAATGCTTTTAACTTAGGCGATTTCGGGGTCGCAACTAAGCCCCTGAGTGGGAGGATTGCTCTCCACTCGGAATGTTTTTCACTTAGGCGAGTACGGGGTCGCAACTAAGCCCCCGAGTGAGAGGATTGCTCTCCACTCGGAATGTTTTTTAACTTAAGCGAGTACGGGGTCACAGCTAAGCCCCCGAGTGGGAGGATTGCTCTCCACTCGGAATGTTTTTTAACTTAGGCAAGTACGGGGTCACAGCTAAGCCCCCGAGTGGGAGGATTGCTCTCCACTCGGAATGTTTTTTAACTTAGGCGATTTCGCGGTCGCAGTGAAGCCCTCGAGTGGGAGGATTGCTCTCCACACGGAATGTTTTTTAACTTAGGCTAGTACGGGGTCGCAGCTAAGCCCCCGAGTGGGAGGATTGCTCTCCACTCGGAATGTTTTTTAACTTAGGTGAGTACGGGGTCGCAGCTAAGCCCCCGAGTGGGAGGATTGCTCTCCACTCAGAATGTTTTTTAACTTAGGCGAGTACGGGGTCGCAGCTAAGCCCCCGAGTGGGAGGATTGCTCTCCACTCGGAATGTTCTTTAACTTAGGCGATTTCGGGGTCGCAGCGAAGCCCCCGAGTGGGAGGATTGCTCTCCACTCAAAATGTTTTTTAACTTAGGCTAGTACGGGTTCGCAGCTAAGCCCCCGAGTGGGACGATTGCTCTCCACTCAGAATGTTTTTTAACTTAGGCTAGTGTGGGGTCGCAGCTAAGCCTCCGAGTGGGAGGATTGCTCTCCGCTCAGAATGTTTTTAACTTAGGCGATTTCGGGGTCGCAGCTAAGCCCCCGAGTGGGAGGATTGCTCTCCACTCGGAATGTTTTTTAACTTAGGCGAGTACAGGGTCGCAGCTAAGCCCTCGAGTGGGAGGATTGCTCTCCACTCGGAATGTTTTTTTTAACTTAGGCGAGTACTGGGTCGCAGCTAAGCCCCCGAGTGGTAGGATTGCTCTCTGCTTGGAATGTTTTTTAACTTAGGCGAGTACGGGGTCGTAGCTAAGCCCTTGAGTGGGAGGGTTGCTCTCCACTCGGAATGTTTTTAACTTAGGCGAATCAGGTTTGCGGCTAAGCCACCCACTGGGGGATTTGGACACAAGTGATTACGAGGAACCAGTCATTAAGATACTATAAAAATCTTGTCTTTAGAAAACAAACTGAAGTGCTTTTATTACAACTCGTCGGATCGAGTGGTTTTAGGTATAGAAAGGATGAAGCAGCTCTGCGTTCCATGCGCGCGGCTCGTCCATTTTCTTGGCTACGTTGTAAATGTGGTATGCTCCATTGTGAAGCACCTTGGTGATGATGAAGGGACCTTCCCAGGCCGGAGCGAGCTTGTGAGGTCGTTTCTGAACCACTCGGAGCACAAGGTCTCCTTCCTGAAATGCTTGACCTCTGACATTGCGAGTGTGGAATCGACGCAGATCTTGCTGATAGATGGTCGACCGAACCAAAGCCATCTCGCGCTCTTCCTCCAGGAGATCAACTGCGTCTTCGCATGCTTGCTCTGCTTCGGCTGCTGAGAACAGTTCCACTCGGGGAGCATTGTGCAGCAAGTCACTCGGAAGCACAGCCTCAATGCCATACACCAGGAAGAAAGGGGTTCGATTAGTCGACCGGTTGGGCATTGTTCTCAGCCCCCATAGGATTGACGGCAATTAGTCACCCAGGCTCCAGTAGCATGCTTAAGATCGCGCATCAGTCGAGGCTTTAACCCTTGAAGGACCAAACCATTCGCCCTTTCTACCTGTCTATTCGACTGCGGGTGTGCGATGGATGCATAGTGGACCCAAGTGCCTTGGGATGTGCAGAATGCCTTGAACTCATCAGAATCATAGTTGGAGCCGTTATCTGTGATAATGCTATGAGGAACTCCATATATGAATATCAACTCCTTGATGAAACTGACGGCAGTACCTGCTCCAAGGTTTTTGATGGGCTTGGCTTTGATCCACTTGGTGAACTTGTCGACTGCTACGAGTAAATGGGTGAAACCACTCGCGCCGGTCTTGAAGGGCCCAACCATATCCAATCCCTAGACTGCAAACGGCCAGACGAGTGGAATATTCTTCAGGGCAGATGCAGGCTTGTGGGACATGTTGGAGTAGAACTGGCAACTGGCACACTTGTCAACTATATCTTTCGCCATCTCATTGGCTCGAGGCCAATAGAATCCCGCTCGGTATGCTTTGGACACGATGGTCCGAGAGGACGCATGGTGACCACAGGTCCCCAAGTGGATATTGTCTAGGATCTTTCGGCTTTCTTCCGGGGTGATGCGGCGTTGAGCCACTCCTGTGACACTTTCTCTGTAAAGCTGCCCTTTCATCACGGTGAAAGCTTTCGATCGACGGACTATCTGGCGAGCCTCATCTTCATCCTCTGGGAGCTCCTTTCTGAGAATGTATGCGATGTACGGTACTGTCCAATTGGGCGTGACCACCAAGACTTCCATGATCAGGTCGACCGCGGCTGGAACCTCGATCTTAGTCGGGTTGGTTGAACTTATCGGTTGCGGGGGCTCTTCCATGAAGGGATCTTCTTGTACTGACGGGGTATGGAGATGCTCCAAGAACACATTGCTGGGGATAGGCTTCCGAGTGGAACCTATCTTCGCTAGATCATCAGCAGCTTGATTCTTGATTTGTGGTATGTGCTGGAGCTCTAACCCCTCAAACTTCTTCTCTAGCTTTCTCACTGCATTGCAATAGCCTGTCATTGAGGGACTCCTGACGTCGCGTTCCTTCATTACTTGGTTAACCACTAAGTTTGAGTCGCCGTAGACCATCAAGAGCCGGACGCCTAGTGAAATGGCCATACCCAACCCATACAATAGTGCCTCATGCTCAGCTTCATTGTTCAAAGAATCAAAGTGAATCTGGAGGACATAGCTAAGCTTGTCTCCTCGTGGGGACACTAAGACCACTCCTGCACCAGAGCCATTTAACATCTTGGATCCATCAAAGAACATGGTCCAATGTTGCGACTGAATTTGAGTCAGTTGTTGTTGTTCTGTCCACTCTACGAGGAAATCTACAATTGCTTGAGACTTTATGGCCTTCTTTGCCTCAAATTTGATATCTAAAGTTAGAACTTCAATCGCCCACTTTGCCACTCGACCAGTTGCATCTCTGTTATTCAGAATCTCTGACAATGGAGCATCGCTGACGACTGAAATTGAGTGATCAAAGAAATAGTGTGCAACCTTCTTCGTGGTCAGGTAAATCCCATAAACAAGCTTCTGATAGTGAGGATATATCTGCTTGGATGGGGTTAAAACTTCTGAAATGTAATACACGGGATGCTGAACTTTCAAGGCCTTACCTTCTTCTTCCCGCTCGACTGTGAGCACTATGCTGACAACTTGTTCCATGGCTGCGATGTAAAGCAGTAGAGGCTCCTTGCTAACCGGAGCAGCAAGCACCGGCTGGGTGGAAAGTAGGGCTTTGAGCTCTTCAAATGCTACTTCAGCTTCGTTATTCCACTCGAACTTGTCTAACTTATTCATCAATCGGTAAAGAGGCAGTTCCTTTTCACCGAGGCGTGAGATGAATCGGCTCAATGCAGCCAAACAACTAGTAAGCTTCTGAACATCATGCACACGCACTGGGCGTTTCATTCGGAGGATTGTGCCAACCTTCTCTGGATTTGCGTCGATCCCTCGTTCGGAAATGAGAAAACCGAGTAACTTTCCGCCTGGGACTCCAAATGTGCATTTTGATGGATTGAGCTTGATATCGTACCTTCTTAGGTTGGCAAAGGTTTCAGCAAGGTCAGTCAGCAGGTCGGAACCTTTGCGTGACTTAACCACTATGTCATCCATGTATGCTTCCACATTCCGACTGATTTGAGTGAGCAGGCACTTCTGAATCATGCACATGAATGTGGCACCAGCATTCTTGAGGCCAAAGGGCATAGTAACATAGCAAAAACACCCAAACGGGGTAATGAAAGCCGTCCTTATATCATTGGGTCCATACAGTCGGATCTGATGGTACCCGGAATAAGCGTCCAGGAAGGACAGTCACTCACATCCTGTAGTTGAGTCGACTATCTGGTCGATGCGTGGCAGAGGAAAATGATCTTTCGGACAGGCCCGATTGATGTCCTTGAAGTCAATACACATTCGGAGTGATTTGTCTTTCTTGGGAACCATAACAACATTGGCGAGCCACTCAGAGTGGTATATCTTGCGGATGAACTCAGCAGCCAGGAGCCGAGCCACCTCCTCGCCAATGGCCTTTCTCTTCTCCGTGGTGGACCAACGGAGATGCTCCTTAACGGGTTTTACTTTTGGGTTGACTCGCAAATGGTGCTTAGTCAGTTCTCTGGGTACACCTGGCATGTCAGATGGCTTCCATGCAAAGATGTCCCAGTTCTCACGGAGGAACTGGATGAGCGCTTCTTCATATTTGCTGTCGAGTGTGGTCAAGATATGGGTCGGAGCAGCATTGGGGTCGGTCGGGTGAACGTGGACTGGCTTGGTCTCATCGGCCGACTGAAATGCGGACTCCGAGGCAGGCCTCTTAGCACGTAGCAAATCACTCGGATCTGCAGTCTTCTGGTCTCTTGAAACTCTACTGCTGCCATCTGCTCATCTGCTATCTTTGCCCCATCTTGAAGACAATCTTCTGCTCTCTAACGGTTACCGGAAACCGTTATTACACCTTTGGGGCCAGGCATCTTCATCTTGAGATATACATAGCACGGTCGAGCCATAAGGCTAGCATAGGCAGGTCTACCTAGAATGGCATGATAGGCACTCTGGAAATCCACAACCTCAAATGTTAACTTCTCCTTGCAGAAATTCTTCACATCATTGAAAATCACGTCAAGAGTGATCTGGCCGAGTGATTCGGCTTTCTTTCCTGGGATGATTCCATGGAACCGCATGTTCTCTCGCTGAGTTTGGACATCGGAATGCCCATTTCTTTGAGGGCCTCAGCATGCAGAATATTCAGGCCACTACCACCATCCATCAGAACCTTGGTCATTCGGGTGCCTCCCATGACTGGGTCAACCACCCGTGCTTGCCGCCCAGGGGTAGCTACGCATGCCGGGTGGTCGAACTGGTCAAATATAATGGGGGGTTTTTGACCACTTCAAATACTTTGGTGTTGCCGGAGCAACCATGTTCACCTCTCTGTTGATGACCTTCAGTCGACTTTTGCTCTCGATATCGGCAAAAATCACCAAGGTGGCATTGAAATTGGGGTAACCATCGTCATCATCCTTATCTTCTTCTTCCTTCTCAGACTCTTTGTCCTTATCACTGGGTTCACTCTCTCGGAAGTTCTGGATTAGGAGTCGACATTGTCGAGTGGTATGCTTGGGGAGGATCAGGTTCCCCTCCTCATCCTTCTTGGTGTGAATATGACACGGCAAATCCATCACATCATTTCCTTCCTGGTCCTTCACCTTCTTAGGGATCCAAGGCCCTTTGGGCTTCCCTTTGAATTTTCCTTGATTCAACATTGCTGCCTCGGTAGGACCTGCTGCCTCATCCTTTCGCTTCTGCTTCCGATCAGAATTTCCTCCTCCGGTGTCCTGGGCGACTGTTTTGTGCTTACCGCTCCGGAGTCGGTCCTCCTCTTCGCTGTTAGCATACTTGGTAGCAATCTCCATCATCCGAGTCAAAAACATATCTCCGGTCCGACCGAACTTCAGATTGAGCTCTCTGTAGCGAACGCCTTCCTTGAAGGCATAGACTGCTTGGTGATCTGACACATTCTCCACTGTGTGGTGCAGAGTGATCCATCTCTGGATATAGTCTCTCAAGGTTACATTCGGTTTCTGCATGCAATTCTACAACTCTGGTAGACCAGCAAGTCTCTTGCAGGTGCCCTCAAACATTCTGATGAACACTCGGGATAACTCATCCCAACTCAAAATGCTCCCAGGGGCCAACTGATTCAGCCAAGATCTGGCAGAACCTTCAAGCATCAGAGGAAGGTGCTTCATGGCCACCTCATTGCTGCCGCCACCAATGTGCACAGCCACTCGGTAGTCTTCAAGCCAAGTATCGGGCTTTGACTCTACTGTGAACTTACTGATGCCAGTCGCCAGTCTGAAGTTATGAGGAATCTCAGCGGCTCTGATGGCTCTCCCGAAACACTCTGGGCCGGAAATGTGGACTCTACTTCCACTGGGTCTGTCTCCATCCAGCCCTTCTCTGTATGCTCTATTCGGGTCGACCAAACCCTGCACAAGGACGGACCTTGCGTCAAAGCCGGGCTCTTTGGGGTCGACTGGAACTCTGCGGTCGTTCCCATACGGACGCTTGTCATCATATCGCCGGGGCACGTATTATTCCTCCCTCGGAAGGGGCGAAGGCGCTCAACGGTGGTTGTTGTGGGCATACTCACGATCATATTCTCCATGAGCTCTTCCCAGGTGCCGATCCTAGCGGTGATCATGACCTCCATGCCGCAAAGGTGACCTAGGACTATGTGCTGACTAAACAGTGTCTGCTCTTACTGATCTACTGTGGATTCTGTTCCGCGACTGGGACATAGCGGAGTTCTGGTCTCCTGCTGCTCGGAGCAGCGTTCTGATCTGTTCCAAACCTCTTCTGGCCTTCGAACAGGATGGTTAAATGGACTCAGCAATACGTGCAACGGCTGCAAGATTCTGAATCGGTGTGCAGAATACCTGAGTTTCCGGTGGAAACAATTGTCGTGGACGTCGATTGGACTCGGGGACCAATCAACGAGCATGCTCGTCGAGAGAATGTTGGAGATCCTTCGGACGAGTGTGCTCAGCCAGAGTGGCCAGGCGCACTGCCTGCAAGGCCTGGGCCTCGGCGGTTTCCCCTATGATGGGGGTCTGGAGAGCCTCCACGTTGTGGCGATGCAGCTCTTCCCTCTGCTGCGAGCTGAGAGGTTGGGACTGATATTCTTCATGGTCGAGTGACGGGCCATCGCTTCTCCCGCCATCACCGTTGTGATGAAAACTAGGGGGACCGCGATGGGAGTCGACCATGAGGACCTCAGTCGTGGGGTCACAACTCCCGCTCTCAGAAAAGGTATCTGCAAAATCAGTCGACAGGTCGCCGCGACTTGAGGGGGTGAACGCCTGACGAGACACCGCGTGTGTCACCCACCGTTGGAGCCGTGAATGCCCAGACTTCTTGTGGTGGCGTCCAGCAGAGTGAGATTACGATGCGATGACCGACTGGTACGGGGAAGACGACTGCCGAAGGAGAATGCCGTAGGAACTCGCGCGGAAGTGCGACGAGCCATGAGCCGAGAGAGCCTCGACATCGAGGGGGGCTTCCTGGAGCCAGGCGGAGTCGTTAGCGATGAAAGTGAGCGCGCCGAGTCGGAACTCGCGGCCCACGACCAAACCGCCGCCGGAAACCATGTTGATGAAGATCGAAGAAAATGCAACCTCGCTGGAAGTTGCTAAGACGCTTTGCCCCACGGTGGGCGCCAACTGTCGTGGTTCTAAGTCTGACAGTAAGTATAGGGGATATGAGGAGGCAAGGTCCTAGCTACGGTGAGATTGTACATAGGTGTTTACGAGTTCAGGCCCCTCTCGGAGGAGGTAAAAGCCCTACGTCTCGGTGCCCTGAGGCGATTGACTGGATTATGAGAGTGTGTGTTACAGGGGGTGCGAACCCTTGTGCCAGAGGAGGGGGGTGGCTTATATAGAGTGCGCCAGGACCCCGGCCATCCCCCGTTACCAAGAGTTCAATGTACATAAAGATGGGGCGTTATTGATAATGCCAGCCATAAAATGTTTTTAATGATCTTAAAGACTACGGAGTGAACGCCTGACCGTTGCAGTTTTGAGTGACTCCTGGTCTTCAGTAGGTCGAGTGGTTTCTTGTATGGTTGAGTGATTGACTGGTCGTGTGACAACAGGAAGGAGGGGTACCCGATTGTTTGATTGGTCGAGTGGATTGCACTCGACGCCTTCATTGGGCACTCCTTCCTGTCTCTTGAGCTTCTTTGCTTTCAGGGTAGTGACCTTGGGTAGGGCGTATAGGTCAGGCCTATGACCCTACCCTAGGTCTATATCATCATCAGGACCCTTGAGGGCGGTCACCGAACCCATACAAATGGCAGCCCTTGGGGGCGGTCACCGAACCCGTACACTTTGGCAACCCTTGGGGGCGGTCACCGGTACCCGTCAAATTGCTTGGGGCGATCTCCACAACCTAATTGGAGACCCCGACACTTGCCCGGAGCTTTACACCATAATGATTGAGCTCCGAACAACACCAACCGTCTAGGGCGCCAAGGCACCCAAGAGGAACAAGCTCTAGGGTGCCCAAACACCCAAGAGTAATAAGCTTCTCAAACTTCACTTCCACGTATCACCGTGGAGAACTCAAACCGATGCACCAAATGCAATGGCAAGGGCACACGGAGTGCCCAAGTCCTTCTCTCCCAAAACCCACCAACGCAACTAATGCTAGGGAGGAAAATGAGAGGAAGAACGAAAGAAGAACACAAAGAACTCCAAGATCTAGATCCAAGGGGTTCCCCTCACTTAGAGGAGAAAGTGATTGGTGGAAACGTGGATCTAGATCTCCTCTCTCTTTTCCCTCAAGAACTAGCAAGAATCATTGGAGGGATTGAGAGTTAGCAAGCTCAAAGAAGGTCAACAATGGGGGAAGAACACGAGCTCAAGAGATAAAGTTTATTGGGGAAGAAGACCCCCTTTTATAGGTGGGGAAAAATCCAACCGTTATGCTCACAGCCCGCACAACATGGTACTACCGCTCGACCTCACGGTACTACCGCAAGGGGTAGCGGTACTACCTCAAAGGGTAGCGGTACTACTGCTTCCGAGTGGTACTAAAAAAAATACATCCGTGCCTACCACCGCTGGACTTGTGACGAGTTTTTGATCCAGAGCTGTACTACCGCTGTAGTAGCCGTGGTATTACCGCTCTAGAGCAGTAGTAAAAAATTACATCCGCTCTTGTCCGCGGTAGTACCACTGCAGCCTTTTCAGAACACCAAAACTGCCACAACTTCTGCAAACGGACTCCGAATTCAATGAAACCAAGTTTGTTGGAAAACTAGCGAAAAGGGATAACACAATCTTGATAGAACTAACAATAAGAAGGAAATTAGAAAATTCCCAAGAGAAAATGTTGAGAACCCTTCCTCGAAAAAGACCGGTAAAACCTCCAACACCGAAAACGCGATAGAAGAAGCATAAGAAATCCGTTTTCGATGTACTAGAGCTTGTCATGAAGATAACCACAAGCTTTAAAACCTCAAAAGAAAATACAAATAAGAATCAAGAAAGATGATTCAAGGATGCAATGGTTTGAGCTCTCGACAAATGATATGATCATGCTACTCACTTGAGAGCCCCCCTTGATAGTACGGCTATCGATCCTATAACCCGGTCTTCAAACTATCACCATGAGACCGGTAAAATATAAAACCTATCAAGGGCAAACCTTTGCCTTGCATGAAGTCCACTTGAGCTAGATGATGACGATCTTGACTCCCTCAAGTTGGACCACCTTTCTTGATTGCGTTGGGTCGATGAAGACTAGATGATTGCTCCCCCATACTCAACTATGGGTGAGCCACTCTTCGGCACATCTTCACAAGTCTATTGACACCACAATGGACGGCAAGCATCAAGCACTTGATCTCTTCGTGATGCTCCACTTGAACTTGCGCACGGCAATCTTGATGACGATCACCACTTGATGTAATCCTCTCCATTGGTTGAGTGATATCTTCCTCTTGACGCAAGCCCATGAACACGTACCTAACCCAACATAGAACTCTCACATAGACCATGGGTTAGTACACAAAGCACAATGGACAATGCTTACCATACCATGAGATCACTTGATCCCACTCAGTGTATCTTGTATGCTTTGTGTGGTGATCAACTTGAATCACTCTCTGTACTTAGTCTTGATCAACCTTGACTCCTTCCAACTCTATGACCAATCTTTGGATGATTCCTTAAGAGAGAAATTCACTAGAGGTCCTTATACTTGTCGCATTGGCCGCATTTCTCCTCGCACTTGCAAATACCCAAAATACAATCCTACAACTTGTCTCAGGTGGTCATCTACGGTCCAAAATACCATTTCCTCTACGTATGCGCTGACTTGGCTGTTGACTGGCTAGTCCACGCGGGCTTTGACCGCCAGCTCAGCAGAAGACGCCCTGGGCGGGGTGATTGGGGGGAATGTGAGGGGGTTTATTGCAAAAACGCCTGGCAATAAAACATCAGCCGCCACCTGGTCGGACCGATCCATCCACCTGGTCCGACCCGACCAGACCGAGCTGCTCCGCTCCGCTCCCCTCCCCTGTTCGTCGTCGCTGCCGAGGTGCTCGCCTCCTCTCACCGGGCGTGGTGGTCTGTGGCGGCGCCCGCCATGAGCTCGTCGTCGGACGCTGAGCCGCCGCCGTCTGCTCCGTTTGGTCGGGGCCGGCGTGACGTTCCTCTCGCCCCCTCCCATCGTCAGGATCATGCCGAGCCGCCGTTGTACGGTACGTCGCCGTCGTCAGCACCTTCTCTGCCCGATCTGTCCATTTTAGCTGGGGGAAAGAGTGCATGCCCTACTCAATTGCGCATACGGGGTAGGGTTTAGGGTTCTTGGCCATCTTTTTCTGTCACGGGTTTAGGGGTGTAGGGTTTTAGCCATGGATGGTGAAGTTAGTGGCAGATGCAAATTAGGGTTTCATGAGGCCTTTCGATAGGTTAGTTGTAGATGAAATATGGTTGTACAGAGGTAATAAAGGTTTTGATTGCTCGAATTGTTAGGCAAAGTGGATGCCCTGTTTTTTGGCCGTCAATGTTAGCTTAAATTAGGTTACATGCGTCGACCATATGTTGTTTTGTTAATGAGATGACTATTTGTTTGCCAGATCCAGCAAAGGAACAGGCTTTTGGACGTGAAAGATCACCAATTTGTTTACTTGATATGCCATGAATGCCATCATTTTGTTCTGGAAATGTCTGAACTTTCAGTTATTTATTTCTGAACCTGTATCTGATACATTTGTCTACATTTGTCTACAATGTATGCACTTACACTGAGCATATTTGTCATGTTTTCAACTAGCTGAACATTTTTTGCCTGAACATTGACAGTTTTGTTATTACTGACTTAACATTTTTTTGTCTGGACATTGACAGTTGTGTTAGACTGGTGGAGTTACATTGCGTCAATTTCCTAGATCAGATGATCTCAAATAGCATGGTTGTGTCATTGTGTAGTTGCATTGTCTCTTCATCTATGTTATTACTGTCTGTTGTTGCATTGTGCAGTTGCATTCTCTATCATCTCTGTTATTACTGTCTGTCTGAAGATTTTGTCATTTCATTTGTTTTGCAGGCCCCTTAAGCAACCATTTCTCTGTTGAGGTCGTACATGGTGGCTATTTCCTATGTGCAGGCAAGCATAGGGGTTATCACAAGGGCCACTCCATTTGGTATGACTACTGTGATATAGATAATTGGACACCTACAGTTGTTGCCAGTCTGGTGGAGGAAATTGAGTATGAGTTTGAGGGCAGGATAAGGGCTTACTGGTGCGTTCCTGGACTGACAGTCTATAAGAATGGCTTAAGAGAAATTAAGTTAGGGGACAACACAATGACAGAGAACATGAAGGATTGTGTTCTTAATGGGAACCATTTCCAACAGATATTTCTTGATCATGATGATAGTATGAGGTCATATATTTCCCTTGTTCAAGTTCATTCTGATGATGAAGATCCTCCTCAAGTCAAATTCAGTGGCCTGAGACCTAAGAAGGAGCAAGTGCCAGTGCAAGAGGATCATTCTGACCAAGTGCAAGAGGAAAATGCTGATCAAGTGCAAGAGGAGCAGGCTAAGAAAGATCAGTTGTATGATGTAGAAAGTGAGGAAGAGTCAGAAGAAGAGGAGTACATGCTAGGTCCTCCTCACCCAGGAGAATATGTTCATACATTTCAATTTGAGTTCAGTGGCAGAAGGAAAACCTGTAGGGTTTTAAACATGGATGCAGAAGATGGAATTGGTGATTTAGCAATGAGATCTTCAGCAATTCATGATTCTGATGAAGATTTCAATCCACAACTTGTTGATTCAGATATTGCTCTGCAAGATGATGATGACTTGTTTGACAGAAATGTTGATTGTGATAAAGATAAAGGTTTAGCAGTCCAAGAACAACCTGATGATCTTGTTGAAGATGTGGACCTGTGTTTGCCTTCTTCTGATGAAGATAAGGTTAAGCTCAATTTCAAAAGTTTCAGAGAAGAAGACCTGTGTAAACCAGAGTTCCAAGTGGGACAGACATTTGCAAGTGTTGAGTTACTGAGGAAAGCTATCAAAGAGTACAGCTGTAGGGAAAGGGTTGACATTAAGTGCCCCAGAAATGATAGGAAAAGACTACAAGCCATTTGTGAAGAAGGTTGCCCTTGGTCTTTGTTTGCATCATTTGATTGCAGAACAAAATGCTTGATGGTCAAGAAATACAATCCAAAGCATACTTGCATAAAGAAATGGTCTGTGAAGTCATTCACTGCTCCCTTCATGGCAGGAAAATACATTGATTCTTTCAGAGCAGATGAAAACATGAACATGAAGAATTTTGCAAGGGTGGTTCAGAAGGACTGGAACATGATAGCTACAAGGAGCAAACTTAGAAGGGCTAAGAGGCTAGTCAAGAAGGTCCTTGAAGGAGATGAATTAGCAGTACAGCAGCATGTGGGATTATGCACAAGTCAGAACATCAAACCCAGGTAGCTCTTTCTATGTGGGTGTCAATGATGGCATATTTGGAAGTTGCTATTTTTCTCTGGATGCCTGCAAAAGGGGTTTCATGCAAGCTTGCAGGCCTGTCTTATGTTTAGATGGATGTCACCTGAAGAGCAAGTATGGAGGTGCTATGCTGTGTGCTGTTGGGATGGATCCCAATGACTGCATTTACCCTCTGGCATTTGCAGTTGTGGAGGTAGAGAACATTGATACATGGAAATGGTTTTTGTCAAACCTGAAGAGTGACTTGGGAATACTCAACACAGAACCATGGATTGTTATGTCAGACAAACAAAAGGGGCTTATCAAGGGAGTGAGGCAGCACTTTCCTGATTCAGAGCACAGGCATTGTGTCAGGCATATATGGCAGAATTTTCAGCAAACACACAAAGGAGATGTACTGAAGAACCAGTTATGGAAGTGTGCAAGGAGCACAACACCTGAACTGTGGGCTACAAACATGGAGGAGCTAAAGGCCAAGAGCTTGGAAGCCTACACATGGCTTGAGCAACTACCACCAAACACTTGGGTGAGGGGTTTCCACAGAGAATTGCCTAAGTGTGATATCCTTCTGAACAACAACTGTGAGGTTTTCAACAAATATATCCTTGAGGCTAGGGAGATGCTGATCAGATCAATGGGTGACAAGATCAAAACCCAGCTTATGGTCAGATTCTACAATAAAAGAAAGGAGGCAGAGAACTGGTCTGGCTCTATATGCCCAAAAATAAGGAAAAGAGTTGAAAAGAATACTGAGCTGTCAGCTACATGCATGGTTTCAGGGACTGGTGATGGCATTTTCCAGGTTGACAACAAGAACAGGACATACATTGTTGACATCAAGGAAGAGAGTTGTACATGCAAGAGGTGGGATCTTAGTGGAGTTCCATGTCACCATGCAATTGCATGTTGCAGACATGAAAGAATTGACCCTGAGACTTTGGTGTACTCTTGCTACAGTATTGAGGCATTCAAGCTAGCATACCAACCCATTATCAAGCCTTGCAGAGATAGGAGAGAGTGGAAGAAGATGAATGGGTGTGAAATCAAGCCACCTGTCTATGAAAAAAAAGTAGGGAGGCCTTCAAACAAGAGTAGGAGAAATCAGCCTTATGAGATTGAAAAGAAAGATGGAACCAAGGTGATGAGCAGACATGGAGTTAAGATAACATGCTCCTACTGCCATGAATCAGGCCACAACATCAAAGGATGCAATCAAAGGAAGGCTGGCATTTTGCCAAAGATACAAGTGAGAAGGGGGCAAAGGGCTATACCTGATGATGTGTGAGATGATGACCAACAAGCTGCTGGCCAAGCACCACATGTTGATCAACAAGAAGGCAAACCCCCACAGCAGGAAGTCAATCTAACACAAGATGGTGGCCAGCTCACACAGGATGAGGTTAATCTAGCAGAAGATGATGCCCAAGTACCATAGCAGGAGGTCAATGTAACACAAGATGATGGCCAACTCACACAGGAGGAGGTCCATACTGCTCAAAATGCTGCTCAAGAAGATGAAGAGTATGATACATCAGTTGTATTTCAGGTAAATGCTAATCTTTTGTCCACTTTTTACTAGTGTATTTCAAGTAAATGCTAGGATGCTTATAAGTTGTGTCCACCTCTTGTCTTTGAACAGGTGTAGGACTTTGGATGTACAATGCTACACAGGATGCAACAAGCTAGACCACTGCCTAGAGATTTCAATGAAACCACTGTGCCAGATTCAACATTTATCTCTATGGCAGCTAATTCTCAAGCTACAACACATACAACAACAGCTACAACAGCTACAACTGATGGGAATCTGACCATGAAATTATTGAAGATGAAGAAGGACAAAGAAAGGAAGATGGCAGCCAGAAGAGATGCAGCACTGGAGGCCATGAATGAATTGGCAGAGAAAAGAGCAGATGAGGCAGAAGCAAAAAGGCAAGATGTTTCTATCGGGAAAGAAGAGCAGGCAGCAAGAAGAAGAAGAGCAGCAAAAGAGAAGAAGGATGAGGAAACAGCAGCAACGCATCAAGCAATAGCAGCAAGGAAAGCAGCATTGCAACAAGAGAAGGAAGCAAAGCAATTGAAGCAATTGCAGCTAAAGCAGAGGCAGCACTTAAAAGAAAAGAAGAACAAGAAGCAAAGAGAGCAGAGGCAACACTGAAGAGGAAGGAAGATCAAGAAGCAAAGAGGAAACAGCAAGAAGAGGCCAAGAGAAGACGAGCTGAGGAGAAGAAGCAAGCAGGGCCAAGTGCACATGTGCCCAAGAAGCACAAACAAGTCAATATGTTTGATGAGTTTACATGAGTGCACTTGCAGCCATCTCATTTTTTGTCAAAAACTTCATTCTGAGTGCTTGAAACTATTTGTCACGCCCAAGATGCGACCCTATCCTAAAGGAACTCGAAGGTCCCACCAAGGATAGAAGCGCATCTTGAAGACGCTTTTGCAAGGTGGATATCATTACATCAACATTACATAATAGTGGGGATACATCAAATACATACAATGTCACATGAATACAACAATACAACATACAAGAACAACATCCGACTACGGATGAATCATAAATAGAAACTCAAACAATATCCACCCTACTAGCCCAGGCTGCCGACCTGGAACCTATCCCCAGATCAAAGAAGAAGCAGAAGAAGAAACTCCAAAACAAGCAACATCGCTCTCGCGTCATGATCATCGCAAAACCTATACCTGCAACTGTTGTTGTAGTAATCTGTGAGCCATGAGGACTCAGCAATCCCATTACCAAGGGTGTCAAGACTAGCAAAGCTTAATCGGAAAGGAAGGGGTAAAGTGGTGAGGTTGCAGCAGCGACTAAGCATGATATGGTGGCTAACATACGCAAATGAGAGCGAGAAGAGAAACAAAGGAACGGTCGTGAACTAGCAATGATCAAGAGGTGATCCTGAACACCTACTTTCGTCAAACATAACCCAGAAACTGTGTTCACTTCCCGGACTCCGCCGAGAAGAGACCATCACGGCTACACACACGGTTGATGCGTTTTAATTCGGATCAGGTGTCAAGTTATCTACAACCGGACATTAACAAATTCCCATCTGCCATATAACCGCGGGCACAGCTCTCGAAAGTTTAAACCCTGCAGGGGTGTCCCAACTTAGCCCATGACAAGCTCTCGCGATCAACGAAGGAATAGACCTTCTCCCAGGAAGACACGATCAGTCTCGGAATCCCGGTTTACAAGACATTTCGACAATGGTAAAACAAGACCAGCAAGACCACCCGGCGTGCCGACATCTTGATAGTAGCCGCGTGTATCTCGTCTCAGGCCACGACCGGATGAGCAGTACGTACAACTAGAACCAGCCCTCAAGTTTCCCCGAGGTGGCGCTGCAAGTGGCTCTAGTTTGGACCAACACTTAGACAAGCATTGGCCCGGGGTGCTAAATAAAGATGACCCTCGAGAGAGCGACTCCCAAGGGAAAAGTAGGTGGTGGTGAGGCAAATGGTAAAACCAATGTTGGGCCTTGCTGGAGGAGTTTTATTCAAAGCGAACTGTCAGGGGGGTCCCATAAATCACCCGACCGCGTTAGGAACGCAAAATCCGGGAACATAACACCGGTATGACGGAAACTAGGGCGGCAAGAGTGGAACAAAACACCAGGCACAAGGCCGAGCCTTCCACCCTTTACCAAGTATATAGATGCATTAATAATATAAGAGATACTGTGATATCCCAACCAAAATCCTGTCCACCATGGAGAAAACTTCAACTTCACCTGCAACTAGCAACGCTATAAGAGGGGTTGAGCAAAAGAGGTAACATAGCCAATCAATGGTTTGCTAGGAATGGTGTCAAAGGTTAGAGGTTCATGGCAATTTGGGAGGCTTGAAGAGCAAATGATAGGTAACGCAGCTTAGCGATAGAACAAAGCAACTAGCATAGCAATGATAGTAGTGAGATCCAGGGTAGCGGTCATCTTGCCTGAAATCCTGCAAGGAAGAAGAACGAGTCCATGAAGGAGATGAAGCCACGAAGACGAACCACACGTAGACGAACGAATCCTCACGATCGCAACGAAACGGGAACTATCGAGAAGAAGCACACAACATGGTAAACGCACCACACAGACAAGACATGATGCACAACAAACATGATGCATGACAAAGCTACATGAAGCTACTCATGGCAAGAGATGATGCAAACAAGAACAACACATCAAGGCAAGTTTAAATGAGGCCGGAAACAACATATAACAATTCTGGCAAGTCCTCATGTGCAAATTTCGAAATTGGTCCAGATCTGAATAAACATTAAGTTGAAGTTGTTAAACAGCAAGTTAAAGATCACCAAGATGATCTACACGAAATTCTAGTCAAGTTACATATAAAGTTCATTAGATTCGGAGCTACGGCCTAGAAGATATGAGCAAAACAAGTTAAGCATGGCATCGATGCAAAATGCACCCAAACATCAAGAAAACACACCAAAACAAGGATGCAACATGATAATATGAAGCTACATGCAAAATCAAGCAAGTTTCATATAGAGCACACTCAAAACGGAGCAACGGTGCAACACATACACACTATACAAGTCATAGCAACAATCTGTCCATAACAGCAACTAGGCATCTTACAAGCATCAAAACAACAAGCTACAGCACCCCAACATAATAACAAAAGGCATGGGCATGAAATACAGGTAAAGCATAACAAAACATGAACACTGAGCTATCTCCAGAAACAACTAGAACATGCTCAAAAAGACATGGGAAGATTGCAAATAATAACAGTTTCAGACTTTAGCAGAAATAACATCAGGTTGCAATGTTTAGAGCAAGCAAACAACATGTTACAGCAACATATCATGGCAAACAAAGGCATGGCATGAATCTACTAATTGCATAGATCAAAAGACCCTTACTGACGATGAGCCAAAAAGGCATAGAAAATATGATGGCACCCATGTAAACATGGCAAGTTATATTACAGATTCAAACATGGCAGGAACAACAATAAGTAGGCATGTTGGTGAGCTTGTACCACTCACCACAGAGCAATACATGGCATGGCAAGGCAACCAACAGTAAGAAGACATGCTTATGAAGCTAAGCATGGCAAGGGCAAGGTCATAGGGTGCATGGATCACTAGCAAAACACATGGGAACTAGTGAACTTAATGTTAACAGGCTGACAGCAACATTTTCAAGCAACTTTGGAGCAAGATAACAACATGTTCCAGCAGGCTATAATTGCAACCAAGGGCATGAATGGATAGAGCAAGACATGTAGATCAAAACATGTTTATAGAGCTTCTCCAGATTATGCACGAAATGACTAGTAGAAGCATGTTTACATAGCAACAAAATATAACAGAATCTGCCTAGCAAAACAGCAACAGCAAGTACCCTCCTTAACAAGCTCGATTCACTCACCACAAGTCATTGCATGACAATATAAGCATAGCATCATCAAGAAGACATGTTTGTGTAACCAACCAAGGCAAGAACGAGTCCATAGCATGCAAGGATCAACTATAGCAACCTTGGCTAAATTGAATAACAAGTAAACAATCTGCCAGGAAACATTTTGAAGCAAAAGTAGAGCACTCAAATGACATGCTAGGCTACTCCATAATTGCAAACAAGGGCATGCATGGATAGACAATAACCATATGTTCAAAATACCCTTACTGAAGTATCTCAAAATATGCATGGATCTCTCTATAGCATCAAGTTTACATGGCATTAAAATAACAGCAGAACAGGGACGAAAATCAGTAATATCACAAAGCCTAGTTTGCATGCTTGTGCTAGTCACCACATTGATCACAAAAATACATGGCATACACCCCTGGAAATATGGCATGGCATAGATCAAAACACATGAAGACATCAACCTCATAGGATGCACACATCAATCATGGCAAAAATGACAAATGAGCAAGTTATAACAGTTTCAGCATATTAACATCAACATGCACTCTTCCAACAGCATTTCGGGCATCAGGATGACCTCAAATGAAAATGATGCAATGGAATGAAATGAAGTACTCGTCGAGACGAACAATTTGACATATTACACGCACGAAACGGAGCTACGGATGCAGAGATATAGCATGTAGAACATGGCATGATTATGTATGGATTCGGGGACTTAGAGAAATATCAGGGTCAACCTTTGCACGGATTACGAGGCGGGGCCGGGCTCTCGCCGGAGACGATGGGGATGGCGGCCGGCGCGGTCGGGGAGGACGCCGGCGGGGTCGAGGGGGCTCGGGCGGGCCGGATCTGGCCGACCGACGAGGTCCTCCGGCTGGGATCCGGTGGATCCGGGCGCGGGGGCGCGGCCGGAGTTCCTGCCGGCGGCGGAGCTCGGCGGAGTCCGGCCGGCGGCGAGCGGCTGGGCCGCGGGGCTGGGGACGGCGGCGCGCGGGGCCGGCGCGAGGAGGCGCAGCCTCGGCTGGCGGCGAGGCGCGGAGCGGCGGGAGCTCGCGGGCGGCCGAGAGGCTCCGGTGAGGACGGTCGGGCGGCGGCGGTCGCCGGCGCCGGGCGGCGAGGGCGCCGGCGGCGGGGTCGGCGGCGGCGCGGGAGGCGGGGCGCGCGGGCTCGTGCGGGCCCGGCGCGGGCTCGCGGGCCGGCGGCGGCGCGCGGGCACCGGGGCGAATGGTGGCGTGCCACGTGGCGGCGGCGGGGTGACCCGGACATGTCCGGTTGCGGCCGAACGTGTCCGGTGGCGGCGGGGACGAAAAATGGCTAGGGTTAGAGGGATTCATCCGCGAAAAATGGAAGGGGAGGGCATATTTATAGGTAGAGGGAGCTAGGAGAGTCCAAATGAGGAGCGGTTTTCGGCCACGCGATCGTGATCGAACGACCGAGAGCATGGAGGGGAGTTTGCTGGGTTTTGGGCCACTTTGGAAGGGGTGTTGGGCTGCACACAAAAGAGGCCTTTACGGTTACCCGGTTAACCGTTGGAGTATCAAACGACCTCCAAATGGCACGAAACTTGACAGGCGGTCTACCGGTGCTAAACCAAGGCCGCTTGGCAAACCTCGGGCCATTCCGAGAATGTTTAATACCCGCACATGAAAAGAGGCGAGAAGGGGACGCCGGATGACATAGGAGTGTCGGATTGCAAAACGGACAACGGGGAAAATGCTCGGATGCATGAGACGAACACGTATGCAAAATGAGATGCACATGATGACATGATATGAAATGCATATGATGACATGGCAAAGTGCAACACGCAAGCAAATGACATGGCAACGACGGCGAACAACTGGCAGACACCTGGCGCATCGAATCCGGGGCGTTACACTATTCAAATGTGCCAGTCATTCAGTGTTTGAAACTATTGAAATGTAGTTCAAATGTGCCAGCCATTCAGTGTTTGAAACTATTGAAATGTAGTTCAATCATTGGCTCATTCAGTAACTGCATGTTTGACTGATATTTAAGCATGTTTGACTGATATTTATGCATGTTTAACTGAATGCTTGAGTGACATTCAGTGTTTGAGTTCATACAGATCAACCTGAGTGTTTTGATCTGATCAACACTAATATTTTTGATTGAAAAAAGACATTAAATATGTTTGGCCTGAATGTAAATAGGTGTATTTCTGATCAGCACTAACTAGATGAAAAATGAATTTTTGATTAAAAAAACAAAAAAAATGGTTGGCCTGGGGCTCGAACCCAGGCCTATGGTATGAAGAGATGCGTCCATTGCCAGTGGGATAGTACTAGTAGTCTGACCAAATGCTACTTGACACACACCTTATTATGTCGTTGTGGCCCTCAGGTCCAGCGTTCGTTGCACATTGTATACGGTGACCCTGCGCTACATTGTCTGCATGCCATTTCGGTTTCTCCGACTCTGTCTTTAAGCCCACCCACCCACCCGCCGCTCTCCACTCGCCACTCGCGTCCACAGTCCACCCGCCAATAGCGTCGCCTCGGTTTCTCCTCGCTCAGTCACCGCCGACAACCACACCACCGCTGCCGGCATGGAGAACAGCCCTGCCTAGCAGAGGGTCATTGATGACCTCGTAGGCGACGACCAGGCGATGCGCGCGGACCTGAGGGAGATCGGGAAGTGGTTCCCGAGCACTGGGATGCTGCTTCACCACGCGCGTGGCCTCCTGAAGATCATGACCGACGACGAGCTGGACCGCACCTGCACTGACCGCCGGGGTATCGCTCCTGCGCTCGTCCTCTGCTTCGTGATGCAGGAGACGCGCTCCGACGACCCGGGCCAACGCGCCCAGTGGTGGAGGTACCACTACCAGCCCGACCTCCTCGGGCGCGACGACAACTCCGATTACATCTCGTCGGAGTCGGAGTACGACTCTGGCTCCGACGAAGACTCTGGCTACGCCGCTGACTCGTCTTGGTCGACTGGCTGGGAGGAGCCAGAGGTGATCGTCCTCTCTGACGACGAGCCGGAGGTGCAGATGGTAGCGCCCGTCATCCCCGAGCCGGAGGTCCAGATGGTGGCGCCTATCGCCAGGGAGGGTGACAAGCACCGCCCAATCGACGTCGACGCGCTTCGAGATGTTCCTGACATCGTCAAGAAGGAGGTGGAGGTGGTCTTGGCACTTGAAGCACATGCAGAGGTGGCTGACAAGAAGATGAACAAGAAGAAGAGGAAGATGCCTGAAGACTTTGGTGCAGCTAAGGTTCGCAGATCAGAGCGCCTGAAGAAGATGGCCTGAAGAAGATGGCCTGAAGAAGTGAAGGTGGTTAGTTAGGTATGCTGAAAGTATAGTATTTTCAGCATATAAGTTATAATTATAGATGTTTGGTTAGTTAGGTGTGCTTGTATAATGTGAGCACATAAGTTAATTATTACTGCTGGTCTTCTTTTGGTAATGTGAACAGTGCTATGAAATGTTGAATGTTGAATGTTTGGTGTCATGTTTGTGGACAAGTACAAACATGAATGCTGAGAGTGCTATGAAATGTTGAACTGATGTTTGGTTAGGAGATCTCTTTGGTTAGTTAGGTGTGCTTGTATAATGCTGAATGTTGCTGTCATGTTTGTGGACAAGTACTATGAACTGCTGTCATTGTTGCTGTCATATTCAGTTGTTGTCAATTACTATGTTGAGGAATTGTTTCTTTCATTGTTAGGTATGCTGAATGTTGTCAACATTCAGTTCAACATTTCTGTCTTTTATCAGCACCAAATAAACATCAACTAAATGAATCCTTGCAGTTGAACTGTTAGGTATGCATATGTGGTTAGCTGCTGGATAAACAAATTGACTTGAATAACATCAAACTGGAATTTGAGCATCTAGTACAACATCAGTTCAATAAAATTCATTAAGCATCTAGTACTACATCAGTACAACATTAGTTAAATCATTCAGCATGTAGTGCAACATCAGCTCAATCAAAATCATCCAGCATGCCCTTAAGCTTCCTTATCTTCTCCTTGGTGTCCTCTTTGTGTTTGAACAAGTCACCAATAATGTATTCAAGCTTTCTCTTCTCTTGCTTTAATTTATCCCTCTCTCCAATGACTTGGTCCCTCTCCTGGATCACTTGATCTCTCTCTTTTTCTGCCTTAGCCCTGAATACCTGATGAATGCTTACTGTTTTGTCATTCATCTTACTCTTCTCAAGCTCCACCCTAAGATCAGCCATAGCAATTTGTGTGCTGCCTAATTGGCTAATTGCATGCTCCTTCTCAGCCACAAGATTAGCAAAATCGAGTTTGAAATTGCTAAGCTCTTTTTCCAATTTCTTCTTCTCTTCCAAAATCTTCAAGTTTTCCTTAGCATTCAGAACATTTTGTCTGAGATTCTGTTTTGTCTCCTCTTCATACATGCTCCATATCCTAGCTAGGCTCATCTTCATAGCATCAGGCCACTCAGGGTAAACCCACTCTACATAGTTGCAGCTAGGTACTTCCTATGAATTTAAAACAAACATAATTTCAGTTAACTAATCAAGAAATTCAGTTAACTACTCAACAAATTTCAGTTAACTAAACATAGCACTTTAAATGGCATACAAATTGACTACTCAAAAATAACTAAAATTTGAGCTTTATAAACTTTTGAAAGTGTGAATGAGTTTGTACTAACCTTCTGGGCACAGGTTAGGAACCTCCTGCCAGTATCAACTGATTCAAATGCCACAACCTTCTCACACAAAGTTCCATGCTGACATGTAAAACTAGGCAAATCTATGGCCAGGCCTCTCCATTCCTCACAGAAAATTGTGGCAGGAGCCTAAAATAGATCCAGATTTGGATTCAGAATGAAGAAACAAGAGAAAACCCTAGCTTTTGGTAACCCTAGTAGGAGATGAGGAGGAGATGACCAACCTTGCTGGTAACAGAATCGTCTCCAGAAGAGCTAGGGAGATCATCCCACGACACCATGGATCTTTGTGGTGCTGGAGAGCTGGAGAAGAAGAGAAGAACTTTGTGGTGCTGGAGAAGAAGAGAAGAATGGGAACGAGGAAGATATACTTGTGGCTGGGGGAGGAAGCACAGGTGGATCTGGTGGTTGTGGACCAAAGGCAAACATACAATGCAAGTTGTAGGGTGCCAGTGTGCATTGTTGTGGACCAATCAGTTAGCTGAATATTTGTTCAGTTAAGTTCAATTATATTTTGGCCATATCAAACAAGCTCATTTAACTTAATCCTCGTTCAGTTAAGTTTAGTTACATTTTGGGCATATCAATCAAGCTCATTTAACTGAATCTTTGTTCAGTTAAGTTGATTTACAATTTGGTCATATCAATCAAGCTAAGACCAAGTGCAGTCAACATTGACACTGACCAAGTGCAGTTAACATTGACACTGACCAAGTGCAGTTAACTGAATATTTGGCTCAGAGAGCTCAGAGAAGACAAAGTTAACTGAATATTAACAACAAATTGGAAGATTCAACATTGACACTGAAACATTGATATTACTTCATAGATACATCATATCCATTACAACCATACAGCCAAAATAACATCATATCCATTACAGCCATAGATACATATCCAGCTCAGAAACCAGCTCAGACATCCATAGATACTAATTTATCAACATCTCACTTCTTCATAATGAAGATGAAAGACAACACACAAAGAACCACAACACTAGCCATAAGAAGCTTTAGCACTAGAAGGATCTCTCTACCTAATCCAAGAAGCATAGAAACTTGCTGCTTGGTAGCAAGGTTTTTCTCACTAGGGCTGTCAAAATTCACCCTGCCTGCAATGCCTCTTCCAGCCAAGGCCCTTCCAGCTAAGTTTCTTCCTGCCATCCACTCAGTCCTCTTCCTCTCAAGATCTTCCCTCCTGTCCTCAGCTACACCAATTGCATCTACAGCAGCATTACCAACAAGAACTCTAGTTTCAACCAGATGCTGCACATATTCCATCTCCCAGCGCCAGAAATCACAGGTAACCTACAACCAAAGCAATGCAATGTGTGAAAATGACTGACAAAGTGCAGTTAACATGAAAAAATGTTCAGTTAAGGACTAAAATTCAGCTAACCATGGCTACTGAGCACATTCAAGACTTCTAATCACATGAATTGCTGAACATTCAGTTAAGAGATCTCTTCAGTTAACTTCTAAGCACATCACAGCATGGCTACTGAGCACAGCATGGCTACTAAATAGGGCAGGTACATGAATCGAACAGAGCAAGACTAAAGCTTACATTGTCGTGGGTGCACTTGTAGAAAACCCAACCATCATGCTCATCGGTGCTAGAGCGGTAGCACTTGACGGGTTCGCCACAATCGGGGCATCCGACCAGTGGCACCTCAACAGAGCAGCCATGCAAACCAGCGCCCACACCGGAGCAGGAGGATCTCGCAGATGACATGCCGTCGGCGAGAGGTAGCAGCAGATCCAGGCGGTGGTGCCTGCGACGATGACGGTGGAGCAGGCGACGGTGATTAGGGTTCGAGACGGGAGAGGAGAGGGAGAGGTGCAGGTGTGGTGCGGTGCAGTGTGTGCGGTGGGTGCGGTCGCGATCCAACCAGGTGGGTGGGTGAGGCGCGGTCCGACCAGGTGGTGAGGCGCGGTCCGACCAGGCGGGGGGATAAATGCAAATTCATTGTTTTTGCAACAAACCGCCTTGTATTCTCCCGTGCAGCTGAGCTGGCGGTCAAAGCCCGCGTGGACTAGCCAGTCAACAGCTAAGTCAGCGCATACGTAGAGGAAATGGTATTTTGGACCGAAGACGACCACCTGAGACAAGTTGGAGGACTGTATTTTGGGTATTTGCAAGTGCGAGGAGAAATGCGGCCAACGCGACAAGTATGAGGACCTGCAGTGAATTTTTCTCATTCCTTAATACCACCTTGGTCAACTCATAAACTCCTTGAAACCAACACATGTACTTCAAGAAATGCCTATGGACAAATCCTTCAAATATAACTCAATGCATGGGGGCACCGCATGTCCTTTCAATCTCCCCCATTTTGGTAATTGATGACAATCACTTTCAAGAGAGTTTATATAAGGAATTATGCATCACCATGCAATGCAACAACCAATGATGCAGGAGAATGAGATGCAAATGCTTAGGAACAAAACCAAAGCAAGGAGAAGACTCTGAAAACCTTCTCCACAAAACTCTCTGAAACTTCTCCCCCATTGGCATCGATTGCCAAAATGGGCGAAAAGCTTAGAAGGACAATATAAAAAGTGTTCCTCCATAAATTGTGTATTTCTCAACAAGATAGTGGAATGCCATACACATATCCAAAGGTATACTTGGAGGAACACAAACTATATTGAGGCACAAAGATTGCTAAAGAATGATATGCCACAAGGACATAACAAAGAGAGACACAAGCAATCAAAAGATACCAATTGAAGCAAGCAACAAAGGATATCAATTGAGCCAACTAGACCAAAGATCCTACGAGCCACATGAATAAAGGATATTATGATATGAGAAAAGGAGTGTTCTAAAGAAACTAGAGAAGCTCCCCATGATTTGTGCACACATAAGAATATTTGTATTTGGATACAAAGTGCACAAAATAGGATCATAGCTCCCCCAAAATCAATAGAAACTTACAACAAGTGCAAGTGAGCATATAGGAAACAAAGCCTAGCACTTGCAACAAACATTGGTTGAGCAATCATGTAAAAGAGGAAACTAAGAATAGGCTCAACCAAAATGATGTGTGTGATTCATGGAAAAGCACTTGAGAAGACTGAAATAAGGATGAGCATTAAGCATCAACATAGTCTTGGAAAAATGAGATACATGGTGCATGACATGTCCTCTCCACACACACCCAACTAGCAAATGGGTTCACGAGCTCACTAAAATGATAACAACAAAGCTTGCGACAACCCATGGTAAAGATAGAAGATGAAGGCCTCATCAAGACGAGGGATACCAATTAAGATGGCAAAGCCTCGTAAGCTAAGGAAGAGAAAAAATATCTTCACCACAACAGAGTGCGTCAAGATGCAACAATATAAGATCTGCACTCAAGATAAATCCTTTCACATAACCACCAAGGAAAGGTGGACGTGAAAGAATAAGGATATCAACTACATATGTAACTTCTCTCAAGTGTATAAGATTCTAGGTAGATGAAGATCATGATGATATCAATCCACAAAGTAGGATGCACACACAAAATAGTTAAAAAAAGGAAGGAATAAGATATCCACATGGAAGTCATAAATATACCAATAAGATATTTGCTTGAAGGCATAGCACATGGCTAGATATGGTCTTATCATATATATATGAGTTCCAACCACACGAACATCAAAGACATCACAACTAGCAACAAGAGATCATTGTTGGGATGCTTTGAGAAAGGAACCAAGTATCACAAGAAAGAATGAATTACATGTCATGATACAACCTACACAAGGTTGATGCAAGAAATGTGTGCATGAAGTAGATGATGATACTTGTTACCGAGATACCATTGGAAGGATGTAGTAGATACCAATTGAAGGTAGATAGTAGTTCATTGATCATCCTAGCTTGACTCCAATAAGCACATGGTGAGTGGTGACAACACCTTCCTTGTGAGTGAGCCGAGCATCCAATGCATCTCCAAATGTTCCTAGAAGAACAACACAAACTAAACGGTACCCAAACTCATTGGGACCAAATAGTTAGAAACACCAATACATAGGACAAACTCCACATAAATATGTGCATATATATATATATATATATATATATATATATATATATATATATATATATATATATATATATGAAAATGAATTTCATGCACATATCATCCAATTTGAGACTTGGTGGAGTTTCCCTTATATATTGGGTCAAAGAAAGAAAGCATGCCCAAGAAAATACATGAAGTAAATATGCATGCTCAAAACTTTCAAGAACCAATACCAAATGAAAAGAAAAATCCAAGTGAAAAAGGATACCAAATGGAGAAATCATCACTTGGAAGATATCATTAAAGATACATCAAGGAATGAGATATCCATTGAAACACGCTAAATAAAAGATATCAAACTCGCAAAAGAGAGGATGGTTCCAAACAAACCAAGCTCTCTACAAAGTTTTTCATGATGGCACAAAGTACCAAAAATAAAACGGCTTGCCTTCCACCAACACACACTTTATAAGGATCGCAAGATGAGTGTTTTATAGAAAATAGGATAGCTCCCCTAAGACTAGTGCATTATAGAGAATTTGTATTTGAATACAAAATGCACAAGGTGGGATCACCACTTTCATTATATCTAGAAAACACTAGACAAGATCGAGAAATGAACAAGATCCACAAGTGGTATGGAAGACAAAGGGAGTTGATACATTCCTTGGCAAAAGGCAAATAAAAGCAAAAGCCAATGTAAAGGTGATCAATAAATTCTACCACACAAGAGAGTACCAATTGTCAAAAGACAAGAAGTAAATGGAAATAATTCCCGGTGGTAGAAAGCAGAGATATCCGACATCATCTTCACACCAAACCCATAAGCAACTTGTAGAGCTAACATGCCACCTAGGAACAAGATAATTTACAATATCAACTCTAGGTGACAATATCTCAAATGAACACATTTTCTAGGCTAGTAATATACACATAACATATTACTCCCCCATAATGTGATACCAATTAAAGATAAACAAGAGGCAAAATAAAGATCCAACAAGAGATAATTAATGGACAATTTAGAATTTCAATTTCTCATGAGTAGACATACCACATAGCGACTAGATAATCTTGTAATATCAATACTAGTTGGTATTCCTCATGTACACAGATTTATAGGATTGTGAAGTGCACAAAGCACATCACTCCCCCAAAATGGGATGTTCCATTAATCTCCACAATAGCCAACTGAGATACAAACAAGATTCACAAAGGCTCAACGTACGACACACATGTAAATGATGTGCAAACCAACATACAAAAACTTGATTACTCAAGATAAGCAAGTTGGAAGCACAACATATACAAACACATGCAAGGAACAAAATCAAAACATGCAAAGGGGCAAGTAACTTTCAATGTAAACAATCTAAGTACAAGTTACCGCAAGGAGGCACATTGGATATAAGATAGAAACTTGATAATCCAATTGACTTGGCTTGAGACAATAAGAATGATGAAGTCCCCTTAATTCTTCATAATGTAGCCAAGTCTCCAATGCCCTCCAATAACACCTATTGATCAAGTTTGAGCTTGGTGGTCCCCAACCAAGTTGGGTCCTAATAGGTTTGTCACAATAGGCTTGGCTACCCAAATGGTTCTTTTCTTGACAACACTTTGAGTACCAATAAACTTGGCAAACACATTGCCAACCTTATCCTTCCCAAGAGAATAGATATCATCAATAATAGGTGGGTTTGATAAGTTACCACTAGTGCATGAAGAAGCGACGTGACCTTTCTCACGACATATGTAGCAACTTCTACTCTTCACTTTCTTATCACTTGATTTCTCAACTTGAGAAGCATTAGCTTGAGTCTTCTTGGGAAGAGTCCTTTCTTCAACTTGAGGTTGAGCATGAGAATGAACTTGTGGCCGCTTCCCTTGTTGCTTGTCATTAATGGGCTTGTTCTTCAATGGGAAGATCTAACATGATGCCCTTCAATTTTGCACTTGAAGCAAATAATCTTGGCTGAATTCTTGACTTGTTCTTGGCCCTTCTTCATGTTTCTCTTGGACTTCTTCTTCTTATTGGAGTTGAATCCAAGTCAACCTTTGTCATTGGGGGATTTTTGCACACTCAAGATATTGTTGAGTGTGGACTTCCCTTCTTGACACTTTTCCAAGTCTTCCTTCAAAGAAGTGACTTGAGCCTTGAGCTCTTTAGTTTCCTCTACATGGTTAGTATCAACACAAGTACTAGAGGAAGTATAAGCTTCAAACAAGGCAAGGAGAGTAATTCATCACAAGAAGTACCAATGTTATGAGTAGACGAATTACAAGGACTAGCACATGGCAAGATAGCATTTTGACTTGAAGTAGTGCTAGTATCCACATGCGACTTACTAGAAGTTACCTTAGACATAGCATCATGATCTATCTTTAGCACATTATGAGATACTAGAAGATCATCATGAGAGCTTGTGAGCTTTATATGATTTTCTTCCAACTTCTCATATTTGCTAGATAGCAACTCAAGTTGAGCCTGTAGCTCAACATTCTCCTTCAAAATGGATGCTTCACCATAAATAGAGTTAGTAGCACAAGCATAATCAATAATAGCAAGAGGAGAAGGCAACTTGGCAAGCTCTTTAGAATATGAAGCTTTAAGTTGTGCATGAGACTCGGTGAGTTTGATGAGTTCACTCTTAATGACCCTTGAGCCATTTTCAAGGTGCCCAAAGTCCTCAAGGAGTTTAGCATGCGCAGCTTAAAGCTTCTCATTTTTAGTTTCAAAATCATTGGCCACCTCAAGAGCTCTATCATAGATTCCTTCACTCTAGATAGTTCTAGAGCAAAAGTCTCCTCAAGAGATTCGGAGGTGGTTTGTTCATGTTCAAGAGCTTGGGATAGCTCTGCAATCTCATTTGCATAATCATGCTCATGAGCTTCCATTTTCTCAATGGTGACCTCATGCTCCTCTAGATGAGATTCCAACTCCTCAATGTATTTATTGCCCTCAATGGCAATAGACATGATTTCCATGAAGTTGGAACGAGCAAGTTTATTTTTGTGAAGAGCTTAAAAATCATTTCCCCCTTAATTTTTAAGGAAGCAATATTATCATTTCTTCATCATTATCCTCATCATCATTAGCATTAACGTCATCATCAAGCGACATATTGGGGTTCAAAGTAGGAGATACCTTTGACGCCTTATCCATAAGGCAAAAAGCAATAGATGATGATGTAGGATCCCTTGAGGCACCATTCAAGACCACATCTTGTTCCATGGAGTGTTGGGTTTCCTCTACATTGTTAGCACAACAACTAGAGGAAATACAAGCATTTTTATCATGGCAACAAGACATAACAAGCATATCATCATGAGATTTAGTCAACCAATTTCTACATGAAATGCAAGGACTATCAACATATAAGCATGTGAAACATTTGGAGTGCTCGAGTGTTAAAGTCCAATGAAGAAGCATTGTGATAAGATCGTGGTGAAGGATCATCGATAATAAGCACACTATCATCATTGCAATGATCAACACTACTCACCATATCATTACCTTGTGACAAACCACATGTAGGTGAAGTAGAGGCAGTTGAGAAGACAACACGGCCAGAGGTGGAGGGAGAACAATCATCCCCACAAAACTTGGACACACCATATTTATCTTGAAGCTCTGTCCACAACTCATGAGCATCCCGGAATGACATGAGTTGAAATATAACTACATTGCTCAAAGCATAAAAAAGCACATTAGAAGCTTGAGCATTGAGATAAGAGTTTTTCTCATCCTCTAAAGATAATCTTTGGGGATCCTTCGGAGGAGAAAAACCCATATCTAAATTTGGGTCCATGACCCTAAAGTGATTAAGCATGCGAATTACCCAAACATCAAATTTTGTGCCATTGAAACTAAGAGTGTTAGAGAATCCTAATCCCCTAGTCGACATCTTTACTCTCTAGGGGGTTAAGCCTAACAAAGAGAGACGAGGCTCTGATACCAACTAAAAGATCGTGGATGCCGCCTAGAGGGGGGGTGAATAGGCGCTTTAAAAAAAATATGGTTTAGGCTTGAACAAATGCGGAATAAACCTAGCGGTTAATTTGTCAAGAACCAAACCTACAACAACTAGGCTCACCTATGTGCACCAACAACTTATGCAAAGCAAGATAAAAAACTAAGTGATAGCAAGATATATGACAAGAAATAATATGGCTATCACAAAGTAAAGTGCATAAGTAACGGGCTCAGGTAAGAGATAACCAAGGCACGCAGAGACGATGATGTATCCCAAAGTTCACACCCTTGAGGATGCTAATCTCCGTTTGGAGCGGTGTGGAGGCACAATGCTCCCCAAGAAGCCACCAGGGACACCATAATCTCCTCACGCCCTCGCACAATGCAAGATGACATGATTCCACTAAGGGACCCTTGAGGGCGGTCACTGAACCCATACAAATAGCAACCCTTGGGGCAGTCACCAAACCCGTACACTTTGGCAACCCTTGGGGGCAGTCACCGGTACCTGTCAAATTGCTCAGGGCGATCTCCACAACCTAATTGGAGACTCCAACGCTTGCTCCGAGCTTTACACCACAATGATTGAGCTCCGAACAACACCAACCGTCTAGGGCGCCAAGGCACCCAAGAGGAACAAGCTCTAGGGTGCCCAAACACCCAAGAGTAATAAGCTTCTCGAACTTCACTTCCATGTATCACCGTGGAGAACTCAAACCGATGCACCAAATGCAATGGCAAGGGCACACGGAGTGCCCAAGTCCTTCTCTCTCAAATCCCACCAAAGCAACTAATGCTAGGGAGGAAAATGAGAGGAAAAACGAAAGAAGAACACGAAGAACTCCAAGATCTAGATCCAAGGGGTTCCCCTCACTTAGAGGAGAAAGTGATTGGTGGAAACATGGATCTAGATCTGCTCTCTCTTTTCCCTCAAGAACTAGCAAGAATCATTGGAGGGATTAAGAGTTAGCAAGCTCGAAGAAGGTCAACAATGGGGGAAGAACACGAGCTCAAGAGATAAAGTTCATTGGGGAAGAAGACCCCCTTTTATAGGTGGGAAAAAATCCAACCATTATGCTTACAGCCCGCACAAAGCGGTACTACCACTCGACCTCACAGTACTACCGCAAGGGGTAGTGATAACCCACAAGTATAGGGGATCGCAACAGTTTTCGAGGGTAGAGTATTCAACCCAAATTTACTGATTCGACACAAGGGGAGCCAAAGAATATTCTCAAGTATTAGCAGTTGAGTTGTCAATTCAACCACACCTGGATAACTTAATATCTGCAACAAAGTATTTAGTAGCAAAGTAGTATGGAAGTAACGGTAATGGTAGCAAAAGTAATAGTATCTGCGGTAATGTAACTAAGCAAAGATCAATATGTGAAAATCTCGTAGGCATTTGATCAGTGATGGATAATTATGTTGGATGCGATTCCTCATGTAATAGTTATAACATAGGGTGACACAGAACTAGCTCCGGTTCATCAATGTAATGTAGGCATGTATGCCGAATATAGTCATACGTGCTTATGGAAAAGAACTTGCATGACATCTTTTGTCCTACCCTCCCGTGGCAGCGGGGTCCTATTCGAAACTAAGGGATATTAAGGCCTCCTTTTCATAGAGTACCGGACCAAAGCATTAACACTTAGTGAATACATGAACTCCTCAAACTACGGTCATCACCGATAAGTATCCCGATTATTGTCACTTTGGGGTTAACGGATCATAACACATAATAGGTGACTATAGACTTGCAAGATAGGATCAAGAACTCACATATATTCGTGAAAACATAAGAGGTCCAGATCTGAAATCATGGCACTCGGGCCCTAGTGACAAGCATTAAGCATAGCAAAGTCATAGCAACATCAATCTCAGAACATAGTGGATACTAGGGATCAAACCCTAACAAAACTAACTCGATTACATGGTAAATCTCATCCAACCCATCACCCTCCAGCAAGCCTATGATGGAATTACTCACGCACGGCGGTGAGCATCATGAAATTGGTGATGGAGGAAGGTTGATGATGATGACTGATACATCCATTTTGCATCATGCTTTTATATTGATATTTATTGCATTATGGGCTGTTATTTCATGTTATGTCACAATACTTATGGCTATTCTCTCTTATTTTACAAGGTTTACATGAAGAGGGAGAATGCCGGCAGCTGGAATTCTGGGCTGGAAAAGGAGCAAATATTGAAGGACTATTCTGGGCAACTCCAAAAGTCCTGAAACTCCACGGAACACCTTAAAATAAATAAAGAAAAATCATCGCCAAAGATGAAGGCCAGGGGGCCCACACCCTGCTCACGAGGGTGGGGGCGCCCCCCTGGGTGCGCCCCCCTACCTCGTGGGCCCCCTGGTGGCTCTCCGACGCCCATCTTCTCCCATATGAAGTCTTTCGATGAGAAAAAAATAGCAGAGAACCTTTCAGGATGAGACTCCGCCGCCACGAGGCGGAACCTTGGCGGAACCAATCTAGGGCTCCGGCAGAGCTGTTCTGCCGGGGACACTTCCCTCCGGGAGGGGGAAATCATCACCATCGTCATCACCAACGCTCCTCTCATCGGGAGAGGGCAATCTCCATCAACATCTTCATCAGCACCATCTCATCTCCAAACCCTAGTTCATCTCTTGTATCCAATTCTTGTCTCCAAGTCCGGGATTGGTGCTAGTAGGTTGCTAGTAGTGTTGATTACTCCTTGTAGTTGATGCTAGTTGGTTTATTTGGTGGAAGATCATATGTTCAGATCCTTTATGCACAATATTACCCCTCTGATTATGAACATGAATATGCTTTGTGAGTAGTTACGTTTGTTCCTGAGGACAAGGGAGAAGTCTTGCTATTAGTAGTCATGTGAATTTGGTATTCGTTCGATATTTTGATAAGATGTATGTTGTCTAACCTCTAGTGGTGTTATGTGAACATCGACTACATAACACTTCACCATTATTTGGGCCTAGAGGAAGGCATTGGGAAGTAATAAGTAGATGATGGGTTGCTAGAGTGACAGAAGCTTAAACCCTAGTTTATGCGTTGCTTCGTAAGGGGCTGATTTGGATCCATATGTTTCATGCTATGGTTAGGTTTACCTTAATACTTTTGTTGTAGTTGCGGATGCTTGCAATAGAGGTTAATCATAAGTGGGATGCTTGTCCAAGTAAGGGCAGTACCCAAGCACCGGTCCACCCACACATCAAATTATCAAAGTACCGAACGCGAATCATATGAGCGTGATGGAAACTAGCTTGACGATATTCCCATGTGTCCTTGGAAGCGCTTTTCCTATTATAAGAGTTTATCCAGGCTTGTCCTTTGCTACAAAAAGAATTGGGCCACCTTGCTGCACTTTATTTACTTTTGTTACTTGTTGCTCGTTACCATTTATCTTATCACAAAATTATCTGTTACCACTTATTTCAGTACTTGCAGAGAATACCTTGCTGAAAACCGCTTATCATTTCCTTTTGCTCCTCGTTGGGTTCGACACTCTTACTTATCGAAAGGACTACCATAGATCCCCTATTCTTGTGGGTCATCAAGACTCTTTTCTGGCGCCGTTGCCGGGGAGTGAAGATCCTTTGGTAAGGAAAAATTTATTTAGTGTGCTGAAATTTTCTATCACTTGTTGCTATGGAAAGTAATTGTTTGAGGGGCTTGTTCGGGGTATCTTCACCCCGTCCGGTTGAGCCAAGAGTTACTCATCAACCTACTGAACCTACTGAATCTATTGAAGATGAAACTGCTTTTCAGATTCCTTTGGGTATGATGGAAAAACTGCTAGCTAACACTTTTGCAGGAGATGGAACAAAGCATCCTGACGAACATCTACGTTTTGTGGATGATATTTGTGGACTATTTAAGCTTGCAGGTATACCCGATGATGCCATTAAGAAGAAGGCTTTCCCTTTATCTTTGGAGGGAGACGCATTGACATGGTATAGGCTATGTGATGATACGAGGTCATGGAACTATAAAAGAGTGAAATTGGAATTTCATCAAAAGTATTACCCTATGCATCTTGTTCATCGTGATCACAATTATATATATAATTTTTGCCCTCGCGAAGTAGAAAGCATTGCTCAAGCTTGGGGGAGGCTTAAATCAATGTTATATTCATGCCCCAATCATGAGCTCTCAAAATTGACAATTCTCCAGAATTTTTATGCTCGGCTTTCTGAAAATAATCGCAACATGCTCGATAGTTCTTGTGCTGGCTCTTTTATGATGAAGTCTATTGAATTTGGATGGAATTTATTGGATAGAATTAAACGCAACTCTGAGGATTGGGACCTCAACGAAGGTAAGGAGTCAGGTATGACACCTAAGTTTGATTGTGTTAAATCTTTTATGGATACCGATATTTTCCGCAAGTTTAGCACTAAATATGGACTTGACTCCGAGATAGTAGCTTCTTTCTGTGAATCTTTTGCTACTTATGTTGATCTCCCCAAGGAGAAGTGGTTTAAATATCATCCTCCCATAAAAGTAAAAGTAGCTGCACCTATTAAAGTTGAAGAAAAGATTGTCACTTATAATGATCCTATTGTTCCTACTTCTTATGTTGAGAAACCCCCTTTCCCTGTTAGAATGAAGGATCATGCCAAAGCTTCAACTGTTGTTCGTAAAAGCAATACTAGGACTTATACACCTCCTGAGCAAGTCAAAGTAGAACCCAATATTGCTATTGTTAAAGATCTCTTGTCTGATAATATTGATGGGCATGTTATTCAATTCCCTTGTGAAACTGCTAGAATTGCTAAACCCTGTGATAGAGATAAACATAGACATGTGGTAGGCGTGTCTGTTATTTCTGTTAAAATAGGATATAATTGTTATCATGGCTTATGTGATATGGGTGCTAGTGCTAGTGTTATACCCATTGACTTATACAAAGAAATTATGCATGAGATTGCACCTGCTGAGTTAGAAGATATTGATGTTACAATTAAACTAGCCAATAGAGATACTATATCTCCAATGGGAATTGTTAGAGATGTTGAAGTCTTGTGTGGGAAAACTAAATATCCCGCTGATTTTCTTGTTCTTGGTTCTCCACAAGATAGCTTTTGTCCCATTATATTTGGTAGAACCTTCTTGCGTACCGTTAATGCTAAGATAGATTGCAAAAAGAATGTTGTTACTGTTGGCTTGGATGATATGGTCCATGAGTTTAATTTCTCTAAATTTAGTAAACAACATCGTGAGGAAGAATTGCCTAGTAAGGATGAAATTATTGGTCTTGCTTCTATTGCTGCACCTCCTAGTGATCCTTTAGAACACTATTTGCTAGACCATGAAAATGATATGTTCGTGAATGAAAGAAGGGAAATAGATGAATTATTCTTTAAACGGGAACCTATTCTGCAACACAATTTGCCTGTTGAAATCCTAGGGGATCCTCCTCCACCCAAGGTTGATCCCGTGTTTGAGCTTAAACCGTTGCCTGATAATCTTAAATATGCTTATCTTGATGAAAAGAAAATATATCCTGTTATTATTAGCGCTAACCTTTCAGAGCATGAAGAAGAAAGATTATTGAAAACTCTGAAGAAGCATCGTGCCGCTATTGGATATACTCTGGATGATCTTAAGGGCATCGGTCCTACTCTATGTCAACATAAAATAAATTTGGAAGCGGATGCCAAACCAGTTTGTGATCCTCAACGACGTTTGAATCCTAAAATGAAAGAAGTGGTAAGAAAAGAAATACTCAAGCTTATGGAGGCAGATATAATTTATCCCGTTGCTGATAGTCAGTGGGTAAGTCATGTCCATTGTGTCCCTAAGAAGGGAGGTATTACCATTGTCCCTAATGATAAAGATGAATTGATTCCACAAAGAATTATCACAGGTTATAGGATGGTAATTGATTTCCGCAAATTAAATAAGGCTACTAATAAAGATCATTACCCCTTACCTTTTATTGATCAGATGCTAGAAAGACTATGCAAACATACACATTATTGCTTTCTAGATGGTTACTCTGGTTTTTCTCAAATACCTATGTCGGCTAAAGACCAATCAAAGACTACTTTACATGCCCTTTTGGTACTTTTGCTTATAGACGTATGCCTTTTGGTTTATGTAATGCACCTGCTACCTTTCAAAGATGCATGATGGCTATTGAGGGAGTCCCGGGGTGTCCGGATAGCCGAACTATCATCATCGGCCGGAATCCAAGACTATGAAGATAGAAGATTGAAGACTTCGTCCCGTGTCCGGATGGGACTTTCCTTGGCGTGGAGGGCAAGCTTGGCGATACGGATATGTAGATCTCCTACCATTGTAACCGACTCTGTGTAACCCTAACCCTCTCCGGTGTTTATATAAACCGGAGGGTTTTAGTCTGTAGGACACAATAACAACAATCATACCATAGGCTAGCTTCTAGGGTTTAGCCTCCTTGATCTCGTGGTAGATCCACTCTTGTACTACCCATATCATCAATATCAATCAAGCAGGAGTAGGGTTTTACATCCATCGAGAGGGCCCGAACCTGGGTAAAAACATCGTGTCCCTTGTCTCCTGTTACCATCCGCCTAGACGCACAGTTCGGGACCCCCTACCCGAGATCCGCCGGTTTTGACACCGACATTGGTGCTTTCATTGAGAGTTCCTCTGTGCCGTCGCGATCAGTAAGGATGCCTCTTCCCGTCTTTAAAGACGGTACCATTGCCAAAGGAGCTTTGGCCGCCGGCCAAACTATCTGACTAGGTGGTTTTCTTATGACCGCCTGTTCGGCCGCCGCTTCGACGATAACCTCTCGGGTCATCAAAAGCAATCTTTACGTCAACTCGGAATTCACCGAGAAGCTGGATCCGATGGAGCTCTCTTCCGTAAACGAGCTCTTGGATCGCATCGCCACCCTGGGAGTCGCTACAGACTACGATCAGATTGGGCTTAAAACCGATCTGAGAGAGATTAACTCTCCCCAGGTTACCCACCATGTTGCAGTGGTAGAGGAACAACGCGGCGACTCTTCTTCTATATTCAAGACCAGTTATGTCCGGACTCCTAATCCCTCCATGCCGGATTCCCGCGGAGGGACGGACATCAATCAAGTACTGAACCTAAAGTCAGGCAGCGGACCAGACTCGTTGGACAACATCCAGCAATCCAAGCTTCCAAATTCGGAAACTTTTCGGCCCTTGAGCCTCAAGTTGGGCAGGGTTCCGGACTCAATTCCACCCGCCCACCCAAATATAAGCGATCTATCTCAAATCCGGCAAGAGCCCACGGAAACAGTACATCATTACTGGGCCATATTCCTCCTGGTTATGGACAGGATAAAGGACTGCCGTGAGGAAAGCGCAATCTCAATTTTCTGCAACAATTGCACGGACAAGGGAATCACGAACGCCATAAGTCGCCGCAAAATTACACGCTTCGCCGACCTGGCGTCCATAGTACGAAAGTATTGCGCGATGGAGAGTGCCTGGAAAACCAAAACTAAGTTTTGGGATAATCCAGCTCCGAACACAACCCTGGTCCGAAACAAAAGGGTGCATCATGCTCAGGCACCCGGGACAAAAAGCAAAAAGCAAAAACCCCATAAAGGGCACGGAACCATACTGGAGGGATGGCTCAGCGGACCCTGTAAAATCCATAGTACAGAGGGCGCCACTCCAACACATAGCCTTCGAGCATGTTGGATACTACGGCAGGTGGCCAAAAGTGGCGAAGAGCTTTTAGACCCGGAGAACCAGCCCAACAGTACCAGTACGGTATTAACAGTCTTCGAGACTTTCGCATCAAATAATATGCGGAAACGAACAACCCACAGCCTCTCCGAAGTCTACCAAGTAGCAACAACAAATCCATGGAGTGACACGGCTATCACCTTCAATGCCAGCGACGAACCTAAATTTCGAACAGCCCGAGCACCAGCCGCATTGGTCCTCAGTCCAATAGTGGACGGCTTTCTTCTTACCAAGGTACTCGTGGATGGCGGCAGTGGATTAAACCTCATCTACGAGGAAACCCTTCGAAAAATGGAAATAGACTGGAGCCGCATTGAGCAAAGCAGCACAACCTTTAGAGGAATAATCCCTAGTCGGGAAGCACGCTGCACAGGAAAAATTACACTTGATGTGGTGTTCGGCTCGCCGGACAATTACAGGTCCGAGGAGGTCACGTTCCAAGTGGCCCCGTTCAGCAGCGGATATCACGCTTTATTAGGGTGAGAGGCATTCACAATTTTCCAAGCCATACCCCATTACGGGTACATGAAGCTTAAAATGCCCGGGCCCAATGGAATCATCACTCTTGTCAGTGATCCGGACATAGCACTCTGCGCCGAAAACAAGACAGCCGCACTAGCCCTAGAGGCACTATCCGAAGCCCTAGCGGCAGAGGAACTCACTATGCTGCGCTCCACGGTGAACAGGGACGATGTGATACTCGATAAGAGATCCAAGTCCACCTCTTTTAAACCAGCGGACGAAATAGTCAAATTCCAAGTCCATCCAACAGACCCCACAAAGACGGCCTCCATTGGGGCACAATTAAACCCTGATGTAGACGCCGCACTACGAGAATTCCTTTGGGAAAATTGGGACATCTTTGCCTGGCACCCTTCAGATATGCCAGGAATCCCACGCAGGCTGGCAGAACACAGCCTAAACATCCTAAAAGGATTCAAGCCAGTCAAACAGGCTCTTCGGCGATTTTCTGAACCCAAAAGACAGGCAATGGGAGAGGAGCTAGCCGAACTATTAGAAGCCGGATTCATCAGAGATATAAAACATCCGGACTGGCTAGCGAACCTGGTAATGGTACCAAAAAAGGACAAATCCTGGCGCCTGTGTGTCGATTTTAAAGACCTTAACAAGGCTTGTCCAAAGGATCCTTTCCCCCTTCCCCGCATCGATCAAATCATCGATGCTACCGTAGGGCACGATTCATTGTGCTTCCTCGACGCATACTCCGGCTACCATCAAATCAACATGGCGGAAACAGACCAGGCCGCAACGGCATTCATTACTCCATACGGACCATTCTGCTTCAACACAATGCCCTTCGAACTCAAAAACGCCGACGCAACATATCAGCGCATGATTCAGACATGTCTGGCTACCCAGATCGGCAGAACAGTGGAGGCATACGTAGACGATATGGTCATCAAGACCAAACATGTCGAAACTCTAGTCGACGATTTGAGGCTCACATTCGACAACCTCCGAGCATATGACATTAAGCTCAACCCGGAAAAATGCATTTTCGGCGTACCAGCCGGAAAGATCTTGGGCTTCATTGTATCCGGTAGAGGAATTGAAGCAAACCCAGCCAAGATCGAGCTCTGTCACAGTTGGATATCCCAAAAGACCTCAAACAAATACAAAAATTGACTGGATGCGTGGCGGCGCTAAGCCACTTCATCTCCCGTTTGGGAGAAAAGGCATTGCCCCTCTATCGCCTCCTCAGGCGCACCGAACACTTCAAATGGACGGATGCTGCCACGCTCGGACTCAAAGAAATAAAAGCCATATTGGCAACAAATCCGGTCCTGGCCGCGCCCAACTTGGGCGAACCAATGTTGTTGTATATCGCGGCAACACATCAAGTTGTAAGCGCGGTGCTCGTCGTCGAACGAGAAACAGAAGGGCACAAATTCCCTCTTCAAAAACCAGTGTACTACGTATCCACTATCCTAACTCCATGCAAGTCCCGGTATCCACATTATCAAAAGATAGCGTACACGGTGTTCATGGCATCCCGGAAGCTGCGACACTACTTTCAAGAGTGTTCGATAACAGTGGCCTCCGAAGTACCTCTCAACGACATTATAAACAACCGCGACGCGACGGGCAAGATTGCAAAATGGGCCATTGAGCTCTTACCATTCGGCATAACCTACAAACCACGGCGAGCTATAAAGTCGCAAGTCCTGGCTGACTTCATCGCTGAATGGACTGAACCCGAACTCCCTAAAGACTATGGCGCATACTCCAATTGGATCATGCACTTCGACGGCTCTAAAATGTTGGCCGGCTTGGGGGTTGGCGTCATCTTGACGTCCCCAACTAGAGACACAGTCCAATACGTACTTCAAATAATGTACACGGACTCCAACAACGCAGCTGAATATGAGGCCCTTCTACATGGTCTCCGGATGGAAATCTCCATGGGCATTCAGAGGTTCGCGGGGATTCAAACCTCGCAATATCCCAAGTAAATGGAGACTTTGATGCCAAGGATCCAAAAATGGCAGCCTACCGTAACGCCGTCTTAAAAATGTCAGCTCGGTTCGAAGGACTCGAATTCCACCATGTAGCCCGAGATAATAACCAGGCGGCCGACGTGTTGGCGCGCATCGGCGCAAAGCGCGACGCCGTCCCTCCAAACATCTTCCTGGAGCGGCTCTTTAAGCCATCCGTAGTATGGGAAGAGGAGTCCGGAAACAACAATCCGGAACCAACCGCGCCGCCCAACACCGAACATTCTGACACAATCGGCGGCTCAGCCAATGAAATAACACCTTCAACCCACGAAATAATGGCAGTCATTGCCCCGTGGACAGAACCATTCCTAGCCTACTTAATTAGGCAGGAACTCCCCGAAGACCAAAATGAGGCCCGCTGCATAGTGCGGCAATCTAAAGCCTACAAAGTCCATGAGGGAGAGCTTTATAAGAAAAGCACAACCGGAGTCCTTCAAAGGTGCATCTCCGAAGAGGAAGGGCGAAATCTGCTGGCTGAAATTCACGCCGGACTCGGCGGGCACCACGCCGCAGCCCCGGCCCTTGTAGGCAAGGCCTTCCGTACAGGATTTTATTGGCCGACGGCTCGAGCAAATGCTCAGGACTTAGTCCAACGATGCGTCGGGTGCCAGCTTTTTGCTAATCAAAGCCACATGCCACCCACCGCCCTCAAAACTATACCCATCACCTGGCCGTTCGCGGTCTGGGGGCTTGACATGGTTGGACCCCTTAAAGGAGGAACCCACAAGCAAAAGTACCTATTGGTCATGGTGTACAAACTCCCCAAATGGATAGAGGCCAAGCCAGTTAAAACGACCGAATCCGGACCTGTGATAGACTTCATATCCGGGGTAGTACACCGTTATGGCGTCCCCCACAGCATCCTCACCGATAACGGCACAAACTTCACGGCCGACGAGGTTAAACTCTGGTGCAAAAATATGGGCATCAAGCTCGACTACGCTTCAGACTATCACCCTCAAACTAACGGTCAAGTCGAACGAGCAAATGGTCTAATCATGAGCGGCATCAAACCCAGGTTAGTGCGGTCCCTCACGAAATCTAACACGCACTGGGTAGAGGAGCTCGACTCCGTACTCTGAGGGCTGCGGACCATGCCAAACCGTACTACCAGATTCACACCATTTTTTATGGTATACGGAGCAGAGGCAGTTTTGCCCTGCGATATAATTCATGACTCACCTCGCGTGCGCATGTACGAGGAAAGAGAGGCCGAGTTGGATCGGCAAGACAGTTTGAACGCCCTAGAAGAGGAGCGCGACGTGGCGAAAGCTCGTTCCGCATTCTATCAGCAGTAGGCTCGAAGATCTCAAAGCAGAGAAGTACGGGCCAAAACTTACAATGTTGGCGAACTAGTTCTACGCCTGTCGGACAAGAAAAAGGACAAACTCAAGCCCAAATGGGAAGGTCCCTTCATCATCGACCAAGTCCTGACCGGCGGAGCATACCGTCTATGAAACGCATCGGACAACCGACTCGAGCCGAACCCATGGAACGCAGCCCGCCTCCAAAGATTCTACGCCTAGCGCCGGACTCAGAGTTCGTCTCCTTCCTCCGTCCACATTTTATACTTTAGTTGTCTTTTGTTTCTCTCTTTTCTCCTCCCTTTTTCATAGAGCCTTTGAGGGCTGATCTGTGCATTGTTCGCACACACTTGACGTGCCACTCGCACTCATTATACCTGGGGGCTTCTTTAACAGAAGCTTATTTATACGGGCTTTATGCCCAACACATGTGTCAAACTTCCGCATGTACCTTTTATTCACCATTATATGCATCGATATGACTTAAGTTTTGGCCAAGCTGAGTTGCCTGGCTCCTATGCTTACCCCTATGTTCCCGATTGTTTGGCTAGGAGGTAAAGGGAGCACCTCTGCGATTGTTACTGTCGGGTCAGCCGGATGTGTACCTCAGACTGGGTGAAGCCGAAAGCTAGCGTTCTTAAGGGAATATTCGGTCGGTGACTTGAAAGATGATTTCTTATTTATTTATTTATCTGCCTCCAGATGCTTTTCTGCTCTTTTCGCAGTCCGGACATGCACTTTAGGGCATGCCTCCCAGGGAAAGGAACCCCTAACGGAACTATTCTCCCTGGAAGATGTTTCTTACTAACCATGTAATATAACATAACTAGTTGGGCACTTGTCTGATAAAGCACTAATGACCCCTACGCCTGGTCTCCATGCATGCCCCGGTTTTTTCATAACTATGAGGGTATTCGGACACACTCCGGACTCTAGGGTCCCGAGGTTGAAGCGAAAAGGTCCGCAAAGACAAACGATCTACAATCCGGCTAGAAGGCATTTTACATGTCATTTTAGATTACATCGTCAAATTGACTGATTATACTCCTCTTCAATCCCATCTAACAGGCTGTCTAGCTTACAGTCCCGTTGGGAATACTTAGCGGCCAACTCTACTTGGCCGTACATTAAGCTCACAGGAATCTCCTTCCCGTCGGGCCCCACAGGTCCGACCTCGGCCATGTGGTTCAGATCAGCCTTCGTGTACCGCGTCTTCACCATGGCCCAGGCCTCCCAGGCGCCTTGACGGCAGGCCGATATCTTCCATAGACGGAAGCGCTGCCATGCTCCCTGAAGCTTCTCCACAAGCCCTCCAAGACCCTCGGGCAGGGAGACGGATGGCCATAAGGCCTGGACGATGCCGCTCATCGCCTGCCGAACACGTTCATGCAGCTGCAGCAGCTCGGGAAGCAGATCACCCGTCGAACCGGGCATTTCCTCCGCAGGACGACCCATGAGCACACCTACAGACATATTTCTGTCAATCGACTCCCTCGCCGAACTCTTCTTTTCAAAAGAGTTTGCTCAAGCACTTACTATAAATGCCGCGACAAAGCCGCTGATTCTCCTTCACGGAGCCAGACAGCTGGGCCCGAGCATCTTTTAGCTCTTCGCCCAACTGGGTGTGGGCATCTTGGAGTTTGTTCCTCTCCTGCTGCACTTTCATAAGCACCCTCTCGCCGGCTTTCAGCTGGCGCAGTAGCTGCTGCTTGTCCGGATCAAGTCCGGCAAGATCTGCAATATCATTGTCAGACTTATACGCACGCCGCACTCCATAAACCGCTTATCTTTTTTAAGTATGTGTTACCAGAAGGGGTCTCTGTGGCTCCTCCTGCGGCGGCTAGTGCGGCCTCAAGTTGGGCCTTGCACTCTTGAAGCTCCTGGGACAGTTGGGTATTCTTCTCCGTAAGATCCTGCATATCAAATGATCCTTAAATCAGTTACTCTAACTACTTTAAGTCTCGGGGGCTACTGGCATATATAACTATTAAATTCCTTACTCGTATGTCTTTCACATACTACTCCGTGGCTCTGGTTAAACCATCTTGAGCGGCACGGAGGTGCGCGTCTCCCGCATTAAAGGCATTCAATGCCTCCGGGGAGAAACACGCATCACGGAGAACTGTCCGGCGGTGCCTGTGATTCATGGCGCTCTCCACCTCATACCTGGTGGCGGACAGCCTGTCGGCATCCTCCATTGGAGGAGCATCCGGCTCGCACCTTGCGCTCGCCTCCCCCTCCGAACCAGGTGTTGGAGCCTGGCTAGCGGAGGCTTGGTTGGCAACCTCTCCGGGCACAGTCTGGCAAGCGCTCTTTCTCTTGGAAAAGTCATGAGCATTAATGTATCTCCCAGGAATCTTTCCCTTAAAAACGGAAGCGTGCTATACCATTGCGGCGATGTTTCGATTCGCACCGCACCCCTCTTCCGCCTGCTGGGCCGAACTGACCCTTGTCGGTCAGCCGCCGCGGGTTCGGCTTCCCGCCTTGAAGGCACCTCCTGCGATACACCGTTGGTATACGGCGGTCAGAAATAAACACGGATGAAGTAATGGTGTCAGGACTCCGGTCATAGTTACCTGGGAAGCCGGAGATAAATCGGGGAAGTCAGCCGTAATGGCGACTAGAGCATTGTCCATGCTGAGTTGGTGGAACACCCCGTCAATCAGCTCCACCTTTATGTCCGAATCGTCTCTGGAGGCTGGATCAAGGGATCTTTCCGGATCCTCGAGTTGTGGAGTCGGACTGTGTATGCCCTCCACATCCCGGCGCAATTCCTGCGTCAAAATCATAAAGTAAGACACTTAACTTTGAAAGTACGGATCGGATAGATAAACATCCGCTTACCCAGCTCCGAGGGCTATTCATGGAGAATCCATTTAATGAACTCGTTTGGAGGAAGTCCTCCTTCTCCCCCTTGTACAAGCCAGACAGGATCTTCACCAGATCGGCGGCCGATCCCGGCCCCTTGCGGCCATGACGGGTGGCGTCATTCTCCCCGTTGAAATCCCACATGGGGTGGCCCCTATATTGGAGTGGCTGCACCCCTCGCATAATGCACGTGGCCATGACTCCAATCATGGTCAATCCGGAATGGGCCAGCAACCTTATCCGGCCCATCAGATATTGGACGCTCCTATCATCTTCCCGTTGAGGGCTCCGCGGCGCCAACTCAGGCGTTTCTTCAGAGGAGCGTTGCTGAACTCCGGGAGGCCGATCCGAACTAGGTCCGGCAGTGGAGCGTCTTCCACATAAAACCATTCCGAAGGCCAGTCTTCGAACGCCTTCTTCGGGGTTCCGGATAGATAGACGGTCCCGGCGACGCGCCATATTTCGGCTCCGCCCACTTGATATATCGACCCCTCGTGAGAACGGGGTACGAGGCAAAACAATCTCTTCCACAGCCCCAAATGGGGCTCGATGCCCAAGAACAGTTCGCAAAGAGCGACAAAACCCGCAATGTGCAGGATGGAGGCAGGTGTAAGGTGATGAAGCTGGAGTCCGTAGAACTCCAGGAGCCCCCGGAGAAACGGATGTATGGGAAATCCGAGCCCCCTTATTAGATAAGGGACGAAGCACACCCGCTCTCCTTTGGAGGGATTGGGGGTGTTCTCCGCCTATTTTCCACCTTTGTAGGTGGCCAGCCCGGCTCGAAACGGGACCATGAAGGCCGGAGGAAGGTATCCTTCCACCTGGAGCGTCACCAGCTCGCTGTGCGGAACTGAACATCTCCTCCAATCTCCTGGCTGAGGGCTGGGAGCGCGAGAGGAGGAGCCGCGTCGACTGTCCATGATGGAGTGGATTTTGTCAGAGGCACTCCGATGAATGCTCGCGGAAGGAGGATGGTGTGATTTGGATCTAGATCCTTGCCTCTCTTATAGGCAGCTTGTTCGTACAGCTTTGGGGGTAAAACGTAAAAATACCCTGGCTTTTCGCATTCATATGACACGTGGAAGAGGGTCATTATTGGGCGTGGAAGCCAAGGAGCACAACATTTATGAGGAAGCCGGACACTATTCGGCAAGCACATGGAATTTGGAGGAGAACCCACCTTGCAACACCGAAGACAATATACGCACCGGACTCATTGTCATTGAAGCCTGGTTCGGGGGCTACTGAGGGAGTCCCGGACTAGGGGGTGTCCAGATAGCCGAACTATCATCATCGGCCGGACTCCAAGACTATGAAGATAGAAGATTGAAGACTTCGTCCCGTGTCCGGATGGGACTTTCCTTGGCGTGGAGGGCAAGCTTGGCGATACGGATATGTAGATCTCCTACCATTGTAACCGACTCTGTGTAACCCTAGCCCTCTCCAGTGTCTATATAAACCAGAGAGTTTTAGTCTGTAGGACACAATAACAACAATCATACCATAGGCTAGCTTCTAGGGTTTAGCCTCCTTGATCTCGTGGTAGATCCACTCTTGTACTACCCATATCATCAATATCAATCAAGCAGGAGTAGGGTTTTACCTCCATCGAGAGGGCCCGAACCTGGGTAAAAACATCGTGTCCCTTGTCTCCTGTTACCATCCGCCTAGATGCACAGTTCGGGACCCCCTACCCGAGATCCGCCGGTTTGGACACCGATAGCTATATTCTCTGACTTTTGTGAGAAAATTTGTGAGGTCTTCATGGATGACTTTTCCGTCTATGGTTCCTCTTTTGATGATTGCTTGAGCAATCTCGCTCGAGTTTTGCAGAGATGTGAAGAAACTAATCTTGTCTTGAATTGGGAAAAGTGCCACTTTATGGTGAATGAAGGTATTGTCTTGGGGCACAAAGTTTCTGAAAGAGGTATTGAAGTTGATAAAGCCAAGGTTGATGCTATTGAAAAGATGCCATGTCCCAAGGACATCAAAGGTATAAGAAGTTTCCTTGGTCACGCCAGATTTTATAGGAGGTTCATCAAGGACTTCTCAAAAATCTCTCGGCCTCTGACTAATTTATTACAAAAAGATGTACCATTTGTCTTTGATGATGATTGTGTAGAAGCATTTCACATACTTAAGAAAGCATTAGTCTCTGCACCTGTTGTTCAGCCACCTGATTGGAATTTACCCTTTGAAATTATGTGTGATTCTAGTGATTATGTTGTAGGTGCTGTTCTAGGGCAAAGAGTTGATAAGAAATTGATTGTTATCCATTATGCTAGTAAGACTCTAGACAATGCTCAAAGAAATTATGCTACTACCGAAAAGGAACTTTTAGCGGTTGTATTTGCTTGTGATAAATTCAGGCCCTATATTGTTGATTCTAGAGTAACTATTCATACAGATCATGCTGCTATTAAATATCTTATGGAAAAGAAAGATGCAAAACCTAGACTCATTAGATGGGTTCTCTTGCTTCAAGAATTTGATTTACATATTGTTGATAGAAAAGGAGCTGAGAACCCTGTTGCAGACAATTTATCTAGGTTAGAGAATGTTCTTGATGACCCACTACCTATTGATGATAGCTTTCCTGATGAGCAATTAAATGTCATAAGTACCTCTTGTAGCACTCCTTGGTATGCTGATTATGCCAATTATATTGTTGCTAAATTTATACCGCCTAGCTTCACATACCAACAAAAGAGAAAGTTTTTCTCTGACTTGCGACATTACTTTTGGGATGACCCACCTCTTTATAAAGAAGGAGTAGATGGTGTTATTAGATTTTGTGTACCTGAGCATGAACAGGAACAGATCCTACGCAAGTGTCACTCCGAAGCTTATGGAGGACATCACGCTAGAGACAGAACTGCACATAAGGTATTGCAATCCGGGTTTTATTGGCCTACTCTCTTCAAGGATGACCGTAAGTTTGTTTTGTCTTGTGATGAATGTCAAAGAATTGGTAATATCAGTAGACGTCAAGAAATGCCTATGAATTATTCACTTGTTATTGAGCCATTTGATGTTTGGGCTTTGATTATATGGGACCTTTTCCTGCCTCTAATGGTTACACTCATATTCTAGTTGCTGTTGATTACGTTACTAAGTGGGTAGAAGCTATTCCAACTAGTAGTGTTGATCATAACACTTCTATTAAAATGCTTAAGGAAGTTATTTTTCCGAGGTTTGGAGTCCCTAGATACTTAATGACTGATGGTGGTTCACACTTTATTCATGGTGTTTTCCATAAGATGCTTGCTAAATATGATGTTAATCATAGAATTGCATCTCCATATCACCCGCAGTCTAGTGGTCAGGTGGAATTGAGTAATAGAGAGCTCAAATTAATTTTGCAAAAGACTGTCAATAGGTCTAGAAAGAATTGGTCCAAGAAACTGAATGATGCATTATGGGCCTATAGAACTGCATATAAAAATCCTATGGGTATGTCTCCGTACAAAATGGTTTATTGTCGTGGAATAGTCACGTCAGATGTCCTCGTGAAAGGACTTAGTTGTGGAGCCATCGCAACTAGGAAGCTTGAAGGGGTTAAATCGGGACAAACGACACGAGAGAGTTTATACTAGTTCGACCCCTTACGGTGAAGGTAAGGCCTAAGTCTAGTTGGGTTGGTATTGATGTTTCGACGACCAGGGAGCAAGATACGCTATGCCCGGCTCTCGATGAGCTGTTTCTTGACCTAAGCCGCCAGCAGGTCGTCCCCTTATATACACGGGTTGACGCCCTGTGTCGTACAGAGTCCCAGCCGGCTTATAAACAGTGTCCGGCTCGGTGACTAGTTAAATCTACCTTATGTTACAAGTCATGCCATCATGGCGGTTTACTACAACGGGCCTTGAGCCGCCTGTGGGCCTTAAGCCTTTATGGAACTGCCATCTTCATGCTTGGTCTTGGGCTTCCTCTGATGAGTCCTCTTTGCGTAACCCGGCCCCTCCTGGGCGGCTTACACAAATAGTCATATCCCCAACATTAGGCCCCAGATTGATTTGAACCTATTCATGTTAATCTCAAAATATACTTCTAAAGAATAAATCTTCAGTCTTCTGACTATACAGAGGGCTTTCCTTTAACCCGCCGTGACGTCATCCTCTGGATCCATCTTAACCCGGCATGACATCATCCTTTCTTTAATTCATTTTCTATTCCATCATATCCTTCAACGGATCTCTGCCTTATTAAGTGTTCCGAAAATTGAGGCGTCGGGGCCGCTGGATAGTAATTCTTATCTCCTCGTTTCCCGCGCCGTCTCAGTTATCCTCTCCCTATAAATAGGCGTGACCTTAGGTCTTTCATTTTTCTCCTTCCAGTCGTCTTCTTCCTCTCCTCTCTGCCACTCGAGCTCCGCCGCCGCCGCCATCGATCCCCTCGTCTGCATCGACTCAGGCCGCTGCATCGACCTGACTCTGACCAGAAAACGTCGGCGAATCTCAGCAGCTCGTCTTCACCCGTGAGTTCCTCTCCTCCCCTTTCTCAGATCTACATTGGAACTCCGCTGAATTCGTCGGCGTTCATCACTGCCCGACACCAACCCTTGCTAGTTCTCACCTTCAACGCCCTGTTTAGGTCGTAAAACTGTACAGAACTACCGCGGTAGTTGTTTGTATTGATCTTGCATAAAAATAGATCTCCGTTTCCTTGCTTAGAAACCCTCTTCAACTGTATGAACTTCTCTGTTCTGTTTCTAGGTCTAGAAAATTTTCCTTTTAGAGCAATAATTTGATCCATGATAATAGCTGTCGTCTGTGAAACTTGTTTATATCACCCGGAAAGTTTCTTCTATAAAACTTGCTTCTATCACTACTGTCTAAGCATCCGGTTTGAATAAGTGATACTGAACTGTGGATCTTGCCTTCTTCTCATGATCTTAAAATTTTTTGAATTGCTCTTGATACTGATAGCGGCTTAAACATTATTGCACAAGCACCCTTATATCATTAGGCCCCTTTCTTAAGCCGCCACTGTGAACAATTTAGATATGTCTCCGGATTAAAGTTGAACCGGAGCCTTCTTATTTTGTCGTAGGTCAACTACTGTCATGGCTACTAAGGCGGCCAAGGCCCCCGTGACTTGCAATTGGGTTCCATCCACAGTAACCAAAAGCAAACTTGCCGAGTTTGTAAAGTCTGGCCATTTGCCAAAGAAGGAAGCCATGTCTTATCGTGCCCCTCACCCGTCTGAGGAGATACCTCAACCCAAGGATGGGGAGGTAGTAGTTTTCACAGATCATATGAGCCGGGGATTTGCCCCTCCCGGCTCAAAATTCTTCAGGGAAGTTTTGGATTTCTCTGACCTGAAGCCTCAAGACATTGGACCCAATTTCGTGTCAAATCTGTGTAATTTCCAAGTCTTCTGCGAGGTATACCTAGGAGAAGAGCCAATTCTGCTGTTGTTCAGAGAACTTTTTTACTTGAACCGGCAGAACGAACATGCCAACGGGCCTAGTCTTGAGCTTGGCGGCATCTCAATCTAGCGGCGGAGAGATTGCCTTTTTCCTTACGCTGAGCTACCGAGTCACCCAAAAGACTGGAACCAGACATGGTTCTACTGTCAAGATACCTCTCCAGCTAATGAGATGCCTCTGCCCGGCTTTCGTGCCCTGCGTCTTGAGTGCAACCATCATTTGGCGGACAAGTTGACTGCTATTGAGCGCCTGCCTCTTAATCCCACCATCAAGAAGATCAAAGCCCTTTTAGGCAACGGGTTAAGTGGCATTGATTTGGTCCGGGTCTGGGTCACCTGGCGGATACTACCATTAAGCCGCCGCTCCGGCTTAATGTGTACTTACACAGGCGAGAAAGAAGACCCAATGCGTCATAGCCCTGAGGACTTACCAGATGATGTGGTAGATGCTACAGTCCAGTCGCTATTGAAGGAGGGCACTGTAACCAGCAATACCTTCGGTTTACTTCCCTTCTGCAAGAAGAACCTGGCTCCTGCGGTAAGTTACTAATCTTCATCAATACTCTTTCATATGTTACCTTCTTGTACTTATGATTCTTCATCTGTTTCCACAGGCCGGTGATAATTTCTGGAAGGTCGAGTATGACCATGAGGCTGCCAAACAGGCCAGGGCGGCCAAAAAAACTGAAAGGAAAGCCGCCAAGACGGGCACCTCTAGGAAGAAGAAATACAGTGCCTCCGATATGTTTAAACTGGATGACTCTTCTTCAGATGAAGAAGAGGTAATCTTTTTTGATTTTCTTTGACTCCTTTGTCATTACTTTACTGACATTTGATCCTTTCAGGAGGATACTGGGAACAGTCAAGCAGTTGGCGAAGAGGTAACTATAATTTCCTCCGACTCGGAGCCTTTGCCAACACAAAAAATCCGAAGGGTGACCCGGAAAGTAAGGTTTTCACACCCTCTAGCTTACAAAGATCCTCAATTTCTTTTGAAGCAACAACATCATGAAAATCGGTGGCAGACTCGGGCCAACCAGGACGCAGAGCTCTCCTCTGGCTTACCCGACGTAACCAGGAAGCGTCAGACCGAGGTTATCTCCGATTTATGTTTTGTTTTACCTTTGATGGGTTTGATTCGCCAACCTCTCAATTCATATGACTCAACTATCAGGATACCTCCCCTTCTTCTGATGAGTTGATGCAATCTAACATGCCGGCTTTCAAAACGGCTCTCGGGTCATATAACATTTTCTTACTTTAAGTTTTTCCATACTTATACTTTGATGCTTATCCTTGTTGGAAATATGCCCTAGAGGCAATAATAAAAGGATTATTATTATATTTCCTTGTTCATGTTAATTGTCTTTATTCATGCTATAACTGTATTATCCAGAAATCGTAATACACGTGTGAATACATAGACCATAATATGTCCCTAGTAAGCCTCTAGTTGACTTGCTCGTTGATCAACAGATAGTCATGGTTTCCTCGCTATGGACATTGGATGTCGTTGATAACGGGATCACATCATTAGGAGAATGATGTGATGGACAAGACCCAATCCTAAGCATAGAACAAGATCGTGTAGTTCGTTTGCTAGAGCTTTTCCAATGTCAAGTATCTTTTCCTTAGACCATGAGATCGTGTAACTCCCGGATACCGTAGGAGTGCTTTGGGTGTACAAAACATCACAACGTAACTGGGTGACTATAAAGGTGCACTACAGGTATCTCTGAAAGTGTCTGTTGGGTTGACACGGATCGAGACTGGGATTTGTCACTCTGTATGACGGAGAGGTATCTCTGGGCCCACTCGGTAATGCATCATCATAATGAGCTCAAAGTGACCAAGTGTTTGGTCACGGGATCATGCATTACGGTACGAGTAAAGTGACTTGCCGGTAACGAGACTGAACGAGGTATTGGGATACCGACGATCGAGTCTCGGGCAAGTAACATACCGATTGACAAAGGGAATTGAATACGGGGTTGTTTGAATCCTCGACATCGTGGTTCATTCGATGAGATCATCAGGAGCATGTGGGAGCCAACATGGGTATCCAGATCCCGCTGTTGGTTATTGCCCGAGAGCCGTCTCGGTCATGTCTACGTGTCTCCCGAACCCGTAGGGTCTACACACTTAAGGTTCGGTGACGCTAGGGTTGTATGAATATGAGTATGCAGCAAACTGAATGTTGTTCGGAATCCCGGATGAGATCCCGGACGTCACGAGGAGTCTCAGAATGGTCCGGAGGTAAAGAATTATATATAGGAAGTGCTGTTTCGGCCATTGGGAAAGTTTCGAGGTCACCCGGTATTGTACCTGGACCACCGGAAGTGTCCCTGGGGTCCACCGGGTGGGGCCACCCATCCCGGAGGGCCCCATAGGCTGAAGTGGGGAGGGGAACCAGCCCATAGTGGGCTGGTGCATCCCCTTAGGCCCACCCCCTGCGCCTAGGGTTGAAACCCTAGGGTGGGGGAAGCGCACCACTTGGCTTGGGAGGTACTCCAACCCCCCTGGCCGCCGCCCCCTTGGGAGATTGCATCTCCCAGGGCTGGCGCCCCCCCCCTGGGGGCCTATATAAAGGGAGGGGAGGGAGGGGCAGTGGCACCCTGAAGTCTTGGCGCCTCCCTCCCCCTGCTACACCTCTTCCTCCTCCCGCAGCAGCTTGGCGAAGCCCTGCCGGAGTTCTGCTGCATCCACCACCATGCCGTCGTGCTGCTGGATCATCATCAACCTCTCCTTCCCCCTTGCTGGATCAAGATGGAGGAGACGTCATGCTGACCGTACGTGTGTTGAACGCGGAGGTGCCGTTCGTTCGGCGCTAGGATCTCCGGTGATAGGATCACGACGAGAACGACTACCTCAACCCCGTTCTTTTGAACGCTTCCGCACGCGATCTACAAAGTGGTATGTAGATGCATCTCTCCTTTCACTCATTGCTTAGATGAACTCATAGATGGATCTTGGTGAAACCGTAGGAATTTTTTTTAATTTTCTGCAACGTTCCCCAACAGTGGCATCATGAGCTAGGTCTATGCGTAGTTCTCTATTGCACGAGTAGAACACAATTTTGTTGTGGGCGTAGATCTTGTCAACTTGCTTGCCGCTACTAGTCTTATCTTGCTTCAGCGGTATTGTGGGATGAAGCGGCCCGGACCAACCTTACACGTACGCTTACGTGAGACCGGTTCCACCGACTGACATGCACTAGTTGCATAAGGTGGCTAGCGGGTGTCTGTCTCTCGTACTTTAGTTGGAGAAGATTCAATGAAAAGGGTCCTTATGAAGGGTAAATAGAATTTGAAAAAATCACGTCGTGGCTTTAACATAGGTAAGAAAACGCTCTTGCTAGATCACCTATAGAAGCCACGTAAAACTTGCAACAACAATTAGAGGACGTCTAACTTGTTTTTACAGCAAGTGTCTTGTGATGTGATATGGCCAAAGTTGTGATGAATGATGAATGATATATTGTGATGTATGAGATCATGTTCTTGTAATAGGAATCACGACTTGCATGTCGATGAGTATGACAACCGGCAGGAGCCATAGGAGTTGTCTTTATTTTTTGTATGACCTGCGTGTCATTGAAGAACGCCATGTAAATTACTTTACTTTATTGCTAAACGCGTTAGCCATAGAAGTAGAAGTAGTCGTTGGCGTGACAACTTCATGAAGACATGATGATGGAGATCATGGTGTCATGCCGGTGACAAGATGATCATGGAGCCCCGAAGATGGAGATCAATGGAGCTATATGATATTGGCCATATCATGTCACTAATATATAATTGCATGTGATGTTTATTATTTTTATGCATCTTGTTTACTTAGAACGACGGTAGTAAATAAGATGATCCCTTACAACAATTTCAAGAAGTGTTCTCCCCTAACTGTGCACTGTTGCTAAAGTTCGTCGTTTTGAAGCACCACGTGATGATCGGGTGTGATAGATTCTTACGTTCACATACAACGGGTGTAAGACAGTTTTACACATGCAAAACACTTAGGGTTAACTTGACGAGCCTAGCATGTACAGACATGGCCTCGGAGCACAGAGACCGAAATGTCGAACACGAGTCGTATGGAAGGTACGATCAACATGGAGATGTTCACCGACGATGACTAGTCCGTCTCACGTGATGATCGGACACGGCCTAGTCGACTCGGATCGTGTAACACTTAGATGACTAAGGGGATGTCTAATCTGAGTGGGAGTTCATTATAATAATTTGATTAGATGAACTTAATTATCATGAACTTAGTCTAAAACCTTTGCAAATATGTCTTGTAGATCAAATGGCCAACGCTCATGTCAACATGAACTTCAACGCGTTCCTAGAGAAAACCAAGCTGAAAGATGATGGAAGCAACTATACGGACTGGGTCCGGAACCTGAGGATCATCCTCATAGCTGCCAGGAAACAATATGTCCTAGAAGGACTGCTAGGTGATGCACCCGTTCCAGAGAACCAAGACGTTATGAATGCTTGGCAGTCTCGCACTGATGATTACTCCCTCATTCAGTGCGGCATGCTTTACAGCTTAGAACCGGGGCTCCAAAAGCGTTTTGAGCAACACGGAGCATATGAGATGTTCGAGGAGCTGAAACTAGTTTTCCAAGCTCATGCCCGGGTCGAGAGATATGAAGTCTCCGACAAGTTCTATAGTTGTAAGATGGAGGAAAATAGTTCTGTCAGTGAGCACATACTCAAAATGTCTGGGTTGCACAACCGCCTGTCCCAGCTGGACATTAACCTCCCAGACGAGGCGGTCATTGACAGAATCCTTCAGTCGCTCCCACCAAGCTACAAGAGCTTTGTGATGAACTACAATATACAGGGGATGGTGAAGACCATTCCTGAAGTATTTTCAATGCTGAAGTCAGCAGAGGTAGAAATCAAGAAGGAACATCAAGTGTTCATGGTCAATGAAACCACTAAGTTCAAGAAGGGCAAGGGCAAGAAGAACTTCAAGAAAGACGGTAAGGATGTTGCCGCGCCCGGTAAGCCGGTTGCCGGGAAGAAGTCAAAGAATGGACCCAAGCCTGAGACTGAGTGCTTTTATTGCAAAGGGAAGGGTCACTGGAAGCGGAACTGCCCCAAATACTTAGCGGACAAGAAGGCCGGCAACACCAAAGGTATATTTGATATACATGTAATTGATGTGTACCTTACCAGTACTCGTAGTAACTCCTGGGTATTTGATACCGGTGCTGTTGCTCATATTTGTAACTCACAGCAGGAGCTGCGGAATAAGCGGAGACTAGCGAAGGACGAGGTGACGATGCGCGTCGGGAATGGTTCCAAGGTCGATGTGATCGCCGTCGGCACGCTACCTCTACATTTACCTATGGGATTAGTTTTAAACCTTAATAATTGTTATTTGGTGCCAAGTTTGAGCATGAATATTGTATCAGGATCTCGTTTGATACGAGATGGCTACTCATTTAAATCCGAGAATAATGGTTGTTCTATTTATATGAGAGATATGTTTTATGGTCATGCCCCGATGGTCAATGGTTTACTCTTAATGAATCTTGAGCGTAATATTACACATATTCATAGTGTGAATACCAAAATATGTAAAGTTGATAACGATAGTCCCGCATACTTGTGGCACTGCCGCCTTGGTCACATTGGTGTCAAGCGCATGAAGAAGCTCCATGCTGATGGACTTTTAGAGTCTCTCGATTATGAATCATTTGACACATGCGAACCATGCCTAATGGGCAAAATGACCAAGACTCCGTTCTCTGGAACAATGGAGCGAGCAACCAACTTGTTGGAAATCATACATACCGATGTGTGCGGTCCAATGAGCGTTGAGGCTCGCGGAGGATATCGTTATGTTCTCACTCTCACTGATGACTTGAGTAGATATGGGTATGTCTATTTAATGAAACACAAGTCTGAGACCTTTGAAAGGTTCAAGGAATTTCAGAATGAGGTAGAGAATCAACGTGACCGAAAGATAAAGTTTCTACGATCAGATCGTGGAGGAGAATATTTAAGTCACGAATTTGGTACACACTTAAGGAAATGTGGAATCGTTTCACAACTCACGCCGCCTGGAACACCTCAGCGTAACGGTGTGTCCGAACGTCGTAATCGCACTCTATTGGATATGGTGCGGTCTATGATGTCTCTTACCGATTTACCGCTATCATTTTGGGGATACGCTCTAGAGACAGCTACATTCACTTTAAATAGGGCACCGTCTAAATCCGTTGAGACGACACCTTATGAATTATGGTTTGGGAAGAAACCTAAGCTGTCGTTTCTAAAAGTTTGGGGATGCGATGCTTATGTCAAGAAACTTCAACCTGAAAAGCTGGAACCCAAGTCGGAAAAGTGCGTCTTCATAGGATACCCTAAAGAAACCATTGGGTATACCTTCTACTTAAGATCCGAGGGCAAGATCTTTGTTGCCAAGAACGGATCCTTTATAGAAAGAGAGTTTCTCTCAAAAGAAGTAAGTGGGAGGAAAGTAGAACTCGATGAAGTACTGCCTCTCGAACAGGAAAGTAGTGCAGCTCAAGAAAATGTTCCTGTAATGCCTACACCAACTGAAGAGGAAAATAATGATGATGATCAAGGTACTTCAGATCAAGTTGCTACTGAACTTCGTAGGTCCACAAGGACAAGTTCCGCACCAGAGTGGTACGGCAACCCTGTCCTGGAAATCATGTTGTTAGACAACGGTGAACCTTCGAACTATGAAGAAGCGATGGCGGGCCCAGATTCCAACAAATGGTTTGAAGCCATGAAATCCGAGATAGAATCCATGTATGAAAACAAAGTCTGGACTTTGACAGACTTGCCCGATGATCGGCGAGCGATAGAAAACAAATGGATCTTTAAGAAGAAGACGGACGTGGATGGTAATGTTACCATCTATAAAGCTCGACTTGTCGCTAAGGGTTATCGACAAGTTCAAGGGGTTGACTACGATGAGACATTCTCTCCCGTAGCGAAACTGAAGTCCGACCGAATCATGTTAGCAATTGCCGCATACTATGATTATGAGATATGGCAGATGGACGTCAAAACGGCATTCCTTAACGGACATCTTAAGGAAGAACTGTATATGATGCAGCCGGAAGGTTTTGTCGATCCTAATAATGCTAACAAAATATGCAAGCTCCAGCGATCCATTTATGGACTGGTGCAAGCATCTCGGAGTTGGAACATTCGCTTTGATGAGATGATCAAAGCGTTTGGGTTTATGCAGACTTATGGAGAAGCCTGCGTTTACAAGAAAGTGAGTGGGAGCTCTGTAGCATTTCTCATATTATATGTAGATGACATACTCTTGATGGGAAATGATATAGAACTTTTGGACAGCATTAAGGCCTACTTGAATAAGTGTTTTTCAATGAAGGACCTTAGAGAAGCTGCTTATATATTAGGCATCAAAATCTATAGAGATAGATCGAGACGCCTCATAGGTCTTTCACAAAGCACATACCTTGATAAGATTTTGAAGAAGTTCAAAATGGATCAGTCCAAGAAGGGGTTCTTGCCTGTATTGCAAGGTGTGAGATTGAGCTCGGCTCAATGCCCGACCACGGCAAAAGATAAAGAAGAGATGAGTGTCATCCCCTATGCTTCAGCCATAGGATCTATTATGTATGCCATGCTGTGTACCAGACCTGATGTAAACCTTGCCGTAAGTTTGGTAGGAAGGTACCAAAGTAATCCTGGCAAGGAACACTGGACAGCGGTCAAGAATATCCTGAAGTACCTGAAAAGGACAAAGGACATGTTTCTCGTTTATGGAGATGACGAAGAGCTCGTCGTAAAGGGTTACGTCGACGCTAGCTTCGAGACAGATCTGGATTACTCTAAGTCACAAACCGGATACGTGTATATGTTGAATGGTGGAGCAGTAAGTTGGTGCAGCTGCAAGCAGAGCGTCATGGCAGGATCTACATGTGAAGCGGAGTACATGGCAGCCTCGGAGGCAGCGCATGAAGCAATTTGGGTGAAGGAGTTCATCACCGACCTAGGAGTCATACCCAATGCGTCGGGGCCGATCAAACTCTTCTGTGACAACACTGGAGCTATTGCCTTTGCCAAGGAGCCCAGGTTTCACAAGAAGACCAGGCACATCAAGCGTCGTTTCAACTCCATCTGTGAAAATGTTCAAGATGGAGACATAGATATTTGCAAAGTACATACGGATCTGAATGTCGCAGATCCGTTGACTAAACCTCTCTCGCGAGCAAAACATGATCAACACCATAACTCTATGGGTGTGCGATTCATCACAATGTAACTAGATTATTGACTCTAGTGCAAGTGGGAGACTGTTGGAAATATGCCCTAGAGGCAATAATAAAAGTATTATTATTATATTTCCTTGTTCATGTTAATTGTCTTTATTCATGCTATAACTGTATTATCCGGAAATCGTAATACACGCGTGAATACATAGACCATAATATGTCCCTAGTAAGCATCTAGTTGACTAGCTCGTTGATCAATAGATAGTCATGGTTTACTGGCTATGGACATTGGATGTCGTTGATAACGAGATCACATCATTAGGAGAATGATGTGATGGACAAGACCCAATCCTAAGCATAGCACAAGATCGTGTAGTTCTGCTAGAGCTTTTCCAATGTCAAGTATCTTTTCCTTAGACCATGAGATCGTGTAACTCCCAGATACCGTAGGAGTGCTTTGGGTGTACCAAACGTCACAACGTAACTGGGTGACTATAAAGGTGCACTACAGGTATCTCTGAAAGTGTCTGTTGGGTTGACACGGATCGAGACTGGGATTTGTCACTCCGTATGACGGAGAGGTATCTCTGGGCCCACTCGGTAATGCATCATCATAATGAGCTCAAAGTGACCAAGTGTTTGGTCATGGGATCATGCATTACGGTACGAGTAAAGTGACTTGCCGGTAACGAGACTGAACGAGGTATTGGGATACCGACGATCGAGTCTCGGGCAAGTAACATATCGATTGACAAAGGGAATTGAATACGGGGTTGTCTGAATCCTCGACATCATGGTTCATACGATGAGATCATCAAGGAGCATGTGGGAGCCAACATGGGTATCCAGATCCCGCTGTTGGTTATTGCCCGAGAGCCGTCTCGGTCATGTCTACGTGTCTCCCGAACCCGTAGGGTCTACACACTTAAGGTTCGGTGACGCTAGGGTTGTATGAATATGAGTATGCAGCAAACCGAATGTTGTTCGGAGTCCCGGATGAGATCCCAGACATCACGAGGAGTCTCGGAATGGTCCGGAGGTAAAGAATTATATGTAGGAAGTGCTGTTTCGGCCATCGGGAAAGTTTCGGGGTCACCCGGTATTGTACCGGGACCACCGGAAGTGTCCCGGGGGTCCACCGGGTGGGGCCACCCATCCCAGAGGGCCCCATAGGCTGAAGTGGGGAGGGGAACCAGCCCATAGTGGGCTGGTGCACCCCCTTAGGCTGACCCCCTGCGCCTAGGGTTGAAACCCTAGGGTGGGGGAGGCGCACCACTTGGCTTGGGGGGTACTCCAACCCCCCTGGCCGCCGCCCCCTTGGGAGATTGCATCTCCCAGGGCCAGTGCCCCCCCCTGGGGGCCTATATAAAGGGAGGGGAGGGAGGGGCAGCGGCACCCTGAAGTCTTGGCGCCTCCCTCCCCCTGCTACACCTCTTCCTCCTCCCGCAGCAGCTTGGCGAAGCCCTGCCGGAGTTCTGCTGCATCCACCACCACGCCGTCGTGCTGCTGGATCATCATCAACCTCTCCTTCCCCCTTGCTAGATCAAGATGGAGGAGACGTCACGCTGACCATACGTGTGTTGAACGCGGAGGTGCCGTCCGTTCGGCGCTAGGATCTCCGGTGATAGGATCACGACGAGACGACTACCTCAACCCCGTACTTTTGAACGCTTCCGCACGCGATCTACAAAGTGGTATGTAGATGCATCTCTCCTTTCACTCGTTGCTTAGATGAACTCATAGATGGATCTTGGTGAAACCATAGGGAATTTTTTTAATTTTCTGCAACGTTCCCCAACAATCCTTCCACTTTGATTGACAGCTTGCAAGTAAAGCCCAGCAAGAGGGCAAAGAAAGATAAGCCATCCCGAGACCCGGTGGTTACTGAACCGGTGCTTGACTCATCCGTTCCTGATAGCTCCACTCATCAGCCACCACCTGAACCGGCTTGTGACATTCCGGTGCCAACCTATGACCCGCCTGCAGAAGACGTTATCCACAACGCGGATGACCCGGAAACTCCTAGCTCGGTCAGGACAACTGACCCGGAGGTTGAAATCGTGAAGAGCCAATATGTTGAACCGGGCCGGCCTACCGCTCTTGCCCAATGCACTGCCAAGGAGGAGTTTGCTCAGCGTCGGAAAGCCAAACAGGACATCACTGATTATTCTCACCTAAGTATTGGTGATATAGTCTCGGGCTATCTGAACCAAGTACACAATAGTCGTGACCTGGAAATTGACATGGTGAAGCAAATACAGCATAAATCTGAGGTATAATTTATGCTTTTATTCTGAACCTTACTTACTATACTAGCCCCCAAGTCCATTGCTTATGAATGAATATGCTGTAGACTTAATAATTGACTTACTGCTAGTTTTGTCCGGTTTAAATTGAATATGTTTAACCCGATGATAGCATGAAACTTTGAATTTGAGTTACACATTAGCCCCCAAGTGTCAAATACCTTTACTTGTAAAGTGCTTGAGACTTAATATGCATGACTCGGTAAAATAGGTTAAAAAATTCTTTAAGCATACATTAGCCCCCAAGTGCCAAGTATATTTACTTGTAAAGTATTTGGGACTTGAATGTTATCTTACCATGAGTCTTACCATAGCCTGATGCCGATGTAGGCCACCAAAAGTCAATTTGAGGCGGAGATTGCCGATCTGAAGAGTCAGTTGAAAACCCAAGAGCTCGAAGCTCAGAAAGCCAACTCCAAGTTTGAATTCAGTGTCTCCGAACAAGAGAAGCTGAAGAAAATTTTTGAATCGGAGAAGAAAACTTGGGTTGATGAAAGGGCTTCACTGGTGACTCGGGCTGAAACAGCAGAGGCATCTCTTGCCGAGGCAACAAACGAGCTGTCTGACTTAAAACGGCAGATATCCCAAATGGTCTCAGCCATCTTTGGTAAGTCGCTCATAAATATTGTAATCTTTCTAGAGTTATCGTAATAATTACCTCTGGCTTACGGTTATACCTGTGAACATACAGGCCCCACGAGTACCAATCTGAAGGAAAATATGCTGATCAAGCTTAAGGCGGTGTATACCTTAGTAGAGCAGCTATACTCCGGGACACAGCGTGCGTTGGCCGTTGTGGCCTTATCAAATACCACTCCTTGGCTCCTACAAGATGTGTTGAGGCATCTTTCGGTGCTACCTCAACGAATTCAGGACTTAAGGCGGGCATCTGCAAGAGCCGGAGCCGTGGCTGCATTAAGTCGGGCAAGAGCATGGGTGCCGGAACTTGACCTCGTTGATCTCTCTCTCGGATATCCAAGCCTTAAAGAGGACGGCACTGCTTTTGACGATCAAGACTTCACTGCCTGTGTTAAAGCCGTACGTCCCCTGGCGACTCTCATTGGGAATGATACTGATCTTACTAAGTATTCGCCAGGTTACGTAGTGAGAACCGGAGAATCCCAAACGCCCCATTTGACCAAGTCAGCCTGATCCCTCCAACGCGTAAGCATACCTTTGCCCCTGAAGTGGACCCGGCCAGTTTAATAGATAATGAGGCTGAATTTGAAGCCTTGAGCGGCATTGACTGGGCCTCCTCCACCTTCCAAAACAACCGAAGGAGAGGCGGGGAAGGATAACCCAGAGTCGTCAAGCCAGCCGGAGGAATGAGCCGCCAGTTGTGTTATAACTTTTGCAAAACAATGCTTCACTTATTTTAGACTCGGGGAGTCTTGTAATAGGATAGAGAAAACTCCTTAATGCTTGTCATGCTTTATGGTACTGATTGCTTTTGTAAACCGCCCTCACTGAATTCCTCTGGCTTATGTTAACCGTGTATTTCCTTGATGTTTGAACTTGCTCTGCTTTATCCTGCACATAAAAACAGGCAAGGTTTCCTGGGTGGTTCACTGCGCCAGGGGGTTATAGAGTATTGATAATCCGGAACATGATCAAAAGACAACATGTATAAGCCGGTTCATGATTAGTTAGAATATGATCACAACAGCATACATGTGACCCTTTTAATAGTCTCCCCGGCTCATATAAGGCTTTACCCGGCACTTTTAGAACATAAAGGTAATCAATATGAAACCGGAAGGATCAAGAACCATCTCCTCAAGAAGGTTTCAATGAAAGTTAAAGTAATCATACTTATAAATAATGTTCACAGGCTCCTGATTCGAATACGATCAGAGAACCGTTCCAAAGGGGTTAAGCTAAGATTCGGATACGATCATATAGCCCCCAGTGGCTTTGGCGATGCCGATCAAGTGGGTATCGACAGCTATGTTCTCTTTGGTTCGAATACGACCTATGTTTGAACAGGAAGCCCCCAAGTGAACATAAGAGTTTTTTAATGACGCTGATTCGAATACGACCCACGTCAGACCCAAAGGGGTTAAGCTATGATTCAAATATGATCAAGAAGCCCCCAAGTGGGTTTGGCAGTATGCCGATCAAGTGGGTATCGACAGCTATGTTCTCTTTGGTTCGAATACGACCTATGTTTGAACAAGAAGCCCCCAAGTGACCATGGCTAGATTCAGATATGATCATAAGCCAGACCAAAGGGAAAGCCAGATTTAGATATGATCCGTCCCCTGTTGGCAGTGTCCATCACCTGATAAAGAAGACATAAAATATGGGAAAAAAGGACAGAGGTCTGCTTTATTGCTTTATATAATATGTACATCGTAAAAGGTATCTTAAGAACTGGTAATTTAAGTATAGTAAGGCCGGAGATGAGCTATATTCCACGGCCGGTGGGTCTCCTCCTCCGATTTAAGTGAGTCCTTGTGCTCTCGAATATCGATGAGATAATATGACCCATTGTGTAGATTCTTGCTGACCACAAAGGGCCCTTCCCAAGGTGGGGATAGCTTGTGCATGTTAGACTGATCCTGGATGAGCCGGAGCACCAAGTCGCCTTCCTGAAAGGTTCTGCTCCTAACCCGGCGGCTGTGATAGCGGCGCAGGTCTTGCTGGTAAATCGCCGAGCGGGCTATTGCCAAGTCTCACTCCTCGTCCAACAATTCAAGTGCATCCTGACGAGCTTTTTCATTATCCGCCTCAACGTAAGCCGCCACATGGGGTGAGTCGTGCCGGATGTCACTTGGCAGGACCGCCTCTGCTCCATAAACCATGAAGAAAGGTGTGTATCCCGTAGATCTGTTAGGCGTAGTGTTGATGCTCCATAACACGGAGGGTAACTCCTCCGCGCAACAACCCGGAGTCCGCTGTAAGGGGACTAAGAGCCGGGGTTTGATACCTTTCAGGATCTCTTGATTAGCTCTCTCTGCTTGACCATTGGATTGAGGATGAGCCATGGCTGAAACATCAAGCTGGATATGTTCTCTTTGACAGAACTCTTCCGTGGCACCCTTAGAGAGATTAGTGCCATTATCAGTTATGATGCTATGCGGAAAACCAAAACGAAAGATCACCTTTTTCGAGGGGAAGTTAACACCACTCCAGCCCCCGAGCCTTCTAGCTGCCTGGACCCATCAAAGTGAATCGTCCAATATGTGTTATCCGGCTTCTCCTCAGGGGCCTGTAACTCTGTCCAATCATTGATAAAATCCACCAAGGACTGAGACTTAATAGCAGTACGTAGCATGTACTTCAAATCGTGAGGCCCAAGCTCAATTGCCCACTTGGTGACTCGTCCTGTGGCCTCCCTGTTCTGAATGATGTCTCCCAAAGGGACAGAACTTACCACAGTTATAGGGTGGCTTTGAAAGTACTGCTTCAACTTCCGGTTGGCCATGAACACTCCATAAACAAGCTTCTACCAATGCGGGTACCTTTGCTTGGATTCAATGAGCACCTCACTAATGTAGTAAACTAGTCGTTGAACCAGATGCTCCTTACCGGCTTCCTTACGCTCCACCACGATGGCAACGCTGACGGCTCGTGAATTGGCAGCCACATATAACAGCAAAGGCTCTTTATCAATCAGAGCCGCAAGGACTGGCGGCTTAGACAATTGTCTCTTTAAGTCTTCAAAAGCAGCATCAGCGGCCTCACTCCATACAAAAGTGTCAGTTTTCTTCATCATCAGATACAATGGGAGGGCCTTCTCACCGAGCCGGCTTATGAACTGACTTAAGGCAGCAACACGACCCGCCAGCCGCTGAACATCATTGATGCACGCCGGTTTAGCCAGGGAAGTAATCGCCTTAATCTTCTCCGAGTTAGCTTCGATGCCTCTATTGGACACCAGAAAGCCTAAGAGCTTGCCCGCATGAACGCCAAACACACACTTGGCCGGGTTAAGCATCATCTTGTAAACCCGAAGATTATCAAAGGTCTCCTTTAAGTCAGATATCAAGGTCTCCTTTAAGTCAGATATCAAGGTCTCCTTTTCTCTGGACTTCACCACAATGTCATCCACATAAGCATGAACATTACGCCCAATTTGATCGTGCAAACAGTTCTGCACACACCGCTGATAAGTCGCCTGGGCACTCTTGAGCCCAAATGGCATAGATACATAGCAGAAGGCTCCAAACGGAGTGATGAAAGCCGTCTTCTCCTGGTCCTTAACAGCCATCTTAATCTGATGATAACCGGAGTAAGCATCCAAAAAACTCAAACGCTCACAACCCGTCGTAGCATCAGTGATTTGATCAATACGGGGAAGAGCAAAGGGATCAGCCGGACAAGCCTTGTTTAAGTCTGTGTAGTCCACACACATCCGCCAGGTGCCGTTCTTTTTGAGGACAAGCACCGGGTTAGCCAACCACTCCGGGTGAAAAACTTCAATGATAAACTCGGCCGCTAAGAGCCGGGCGACTTCTTCCCCAATAGCTTTCCGTCGCTCTTCGTTAAAACACTGAAGAAACTGCCTGACCGGCTTATACTTTGGATCAATGTTGAGAGTGTGCTCAGCGAGTTCCCTCGATACACCCGGCATGTCAGAAGGTTTCCATGCAAAGATGTCCCGGTTCTCACCGATGAACTCGATGAGCGCGCTTTCCTATTTGGGATCCAAGTTGCTGCTGATGCTGAACTGTTTAGAAGAGTCACCCGGGGTAAAATCAACAAGCTTTGTCTCAGCTGCCGACTTAAACTTCAACGCCGGGTCGTGCTCTGTAGTTGGCTTCTTCAGGGATGTCATATCCGCCGGGTCAACATTATCTTGATAAAATTTGAGCTCTTCTGCTGCATAGGCCGACTCAGCATAAGCCGCGTCACCTTCTTCACACTCCAGTGCTACCTTCCGACTGCCATGTACAGTGATGGTGCCCTTGTGACCCGGCATCTTGAGCTGCAAATAAACATAACATGGCCGGGCCATAAACTTAGCATAAGCCGGCCGCCCGAACAGAGCGTGGTATGGCTCCTGATTTTGACCACCTCAAACGTCAACTTCTCAGCTCTAGAGTCATATTCGTCTCCAAAGGCCACCTCCAGCTCAATCCTGCCAACTGGGTAAGCCGACTTACCAGGGACAACTCCATGGAAAACAGTGTTGGATGTTCTCAGATTTTTATCAGTTAATCCCATGCGTCGAAAGGTCTCATAGTAGAGGATATTGATGCTACTACCCCCGTCCATGAGCACTTTAGTGAACTTATATCCACCAACCTGTGGTGCCACTACCAAGGCCAACTGACCTGGGTTATCGACCCGCGGAGGATGATCTTCCCTGCTCCATATGATGGGCTACTCTGACCACCTCAAATAACGAGGGATGGCCGGCTCAACAGAATTGACGGCCCTCTTATGCACCTTATGGTCACATTTGCATAAGCTAGTGGTAAATACGTGATACTGCCCACTATTCAATTGCTTCGGGTTGCTCTGATAACCCGACTGCTGCTGCTGCTCTCCTTGACCAGACTGTTGTTGATTATTAGCCCCCTCATTGACGTCCCTGAAAGCCGGATCCTGAGCCGCCACCTGGGCCATGGAAACCGCCAGCTCCTGAACCACCACCAGACCCATTATGGCCATCATAAGTGTTGGAGTTCTTAAACACCTTCATGATTGCACAATCCTTCCACAGGTGCGTGGCAGGCCGCTCCCTGGTGCCGTGTCTCGGGCAGGGCTCATTAAGTAACTGTTCAAGAGATGGGCCTGACCCGCCGGATCGAGGCGGTTTACCCTTACGTCTCGGATTGTTACCCTGCGCGTTGGCATTGGCTACGAACTCCGAGTTACCGTCCGCCTTACGATTACTGCCGTTTTGATTCCCTGGGTTATGCTGTTGACCCTTTCCATTGCCGTTCCTTCTTCCCTTCCCTGTCTTCTCATCGTCAGATGCAGGATCCTTGGTACTATCAGAATCGGCATATTTGACTAAAGCCGCCATCAGCGTACCCATATCCTTGCAGTCACGTTTAAGGCGCCCCAGCTTGTGCCTCAGCGGCTCAAAGCTACAATTCTTCTCCAACATAAGGACTGCAGAGCCGGCATCCATATTGTCAGATGAATGAATTATCTCCTTAACCTGGCGCACCCAATGGGTGGTGGATTCGCCCTCCCCCTGCTTACAATTGGTTAAATCCACAATTGACATAGATTGCTCGCAGGTGTCTTTGAAGTTCTGAATGAACCGGGCCTTTAACTCTTCCCATGAGCTAATGGAATTGGGTGGCAACCCCTTCAGCCAAGACCGGGCTGTTCCATCTAACATCATGGTGAAATATTTAACCATCGTTGCGTCACTGACCTCTAGCATCTCCATGGCAATCTCATAACTCTCGATCCATGCCCCGGGCTGTAAGTCGGCCGTGTAATTCGGTATCTTTCAAGGTCCCTTGAAGTCCTTGGGCAGACGTACATTGCGCAGAGCCGGTACTAGGCAAGGAACACCGCCGGTTCTAGTGGCTACCCCCGCCTCAACAGACATCGTCGGATACTCTGGGTGATCCTGATAAGTCGCTGCCTGAGCCGCTCGTTCGTTCTCCTGACGTATTCGGTCTTGTACCGGGTGATAGCCACCGGGCTGGTTATGGCATTGGGCGTTGCTTGACAAAGCTTCTGACTCCATGTGCCTGCTGTAACTCGGGCTCCGGTTCTGGCGGGGCGGCACTAACCAAGGCGGGGGAGTTGAATGGATTCTGTCCCGGCTATAAGAATAGGTCTCCTGCTGAGCCAAGGCTATCTGAAGAAGTTCTCTGACTCTCCGGGTCTCCACTGCTGTCGAGTCATCACCGTCCATGGGAAGATCCGTAACGTGTTGAAGCTGCAATCAAGTTCTCCATAGGGTTGGAAAAGTGACCCGGGGGATTGGCACATAACGCGGCGGCGGCATGCTCACGTGAGGCGGCACCGTCTCCCGGGGCTGACTCGGCCCTCCTGTTCCGACCATCATAAGCTGATTGGTCTCTGGCGGGTTACTTGGGCCGGCTCCGGGTGTCGCGAAAAGAACCCGAGGATCATAATTCGGAGGCAAACGGGACTGAGTTTTCTGATGTCTCCTCCTCATTACCTCATTAGACGCATTTAGGCTCATTGTGAGCTGATAAGCTTCTGACTGCAATCGTTGCGCCCGGGCGTCGAGAACCGCCCGTTCTGTAGCTAGTCTAGTATCCTCAGCTGCCAAGGCCTCCTTGGCCTGAGCTATCTCCTCACGCACCTGTGCTACCGCTGCGTCATGCTCATCCTTATCTGCAGGAATAACTATGGCGGTTAACAGGGTCGTAAGCTTGTCCATGAGGTCTATCAGCACCTGAGCCGGTGGCCGCACGGGGCCGCCTGCCCCGGCTGCTTCTAAACCGGACATTGCCGCTGCCGCAGCTGTAGAGTTTGAACCGGGTTGAGTCCCAGCCATGAAGATTCCGGCCCATCTTGGCGGCTCAAAGGGGTCCGAAATCTTGATGCCGTCGGAACAGCCCCCGAGCACGCTGTCTTGCACTTGGTACAACGAATCTGTTGAACCGGCGGACGAATCTCTGTCCGAGAGGACGGCCATCTCATCCCTATCTTCAGATCCTTCAGAAAGTTCTTCTCCGTGGATGCAGCCCACGAAGGCACGCCTCATGACCGGCTGAGTCCGGGTCTTCCTCGCACGCTGAGCCGTCTCGACGAGGTCGGTGCAGTTGTCCGGCTCAGGGCCCGGCTCTCCGATCCGGCCGATGAAGACGTGGATTCCGCCGAAGGGGACCCGGTATCCGTACTCAATTGAGCCGGCGTCGGGACCCCAGCCTTCGTCGTCGATGTAGATCTTGCTGCGATGACTCTTGGTCATCCGGCCCACTATGTATCCCTTGAGCCCTTCGAAGTTGCCCTTCAAGAACTCAAATCCACCGTGCCCTGGCCCCACGGTGGGCGCCAACTGTCGTGGAATAGTCACGTCAGATGTCCTCGTGAAAGGACTTAGTTGTGGAGCCATCGCAACTAGGAAGCTTGAAGGGGTTAAATCGGGACAAAGGACACGAGAGAGTTTATACTAGTTCGGCCCCTTACGGTGAAGGTAAGGCCTACGTCTAGTTGGGTTGGTATTGATGTTTCGACGACCAGGGAGCGAGATACGCTATGCCCGGCTCTCGATGAGTTGTTTCTTGACCTAAGCCGCCAGCAGGTCGTCCCCTTATATACACGGGTTGACGCCCTGTGGCGTACAGAGTCCCGGCCGGCTTATAAACAGTGTCCGGCTCGGTGACTAGTTAAATCTACCTTATGTTACAAGTCATGCCATCATGGCGGTTTACTACAACGAGCCTTGAGCTACCTGTGGGCCTTAAGCCTTTATTGAACCGCCATCTTCATGCTTGGTCTTGGGCTTCCTCTGATGAGTCCTCTTTGCGTAACCCGGCCCCTCCTGGGCGGCTTACACAAATAGTCATATCCCCAACATTTATGGAAAAGCATGTCACTTACCTCTTGAACTAGAACATAAGGTATATTGGGCTATCAAAGAGCTCAATTATGACTTCAAACTTGCCGGTGAGAAGAGGTTGTTTGATATGATCTCACTTGATGAATGGAGAACGCAAGTTTATGAAAATGCCAAGCTGTTTAAAGAAAAAGTTAAAAGGTGGCATGACAAAAGGATACAAAAGCGTGAGTTTAATGTAGGTGATTATGTATTGCTATACAACTCTCGTTTAAGATTTTTTGCAGGGAAACTTCTCTCCAAATGGGAAGGTCCTTACGTTATCGAGGAGGTCTATCGTTCCGGTGCCATAAAAATCAACAACTTCGCAGGCACAAATCCGAAGGTGGTGAACGGTCAAAGAATCAAACACTATATCTCAGGTAATCCTATAAATGTTGAAACTAATGTTATTGAAACCGTAACCCCGGAGGAATACATAAGGGACACTTTCCAGAACGTTCCAGACCCCGAAAAGGAATAGGTATGTGGTACGGTAAGTAAACCGACTCCAAAACAATTTTTAAGGCAATATTTCTCTGTTTTGGAATATTTAGAAAAATAGAAAAATAAGTAGCAGTCCGGGGAGGACATGAGGCCTCCACGAGGGTGGAGGGTGCGCCACCCTACCTCGTGAGCACCTCGTGTGCCCTCCGGACTCTGTTTCCTTGCACGATACGTATTTTGGTCGGTAAAAATTCATTATATATACTCCCGAAGGTTTTGACTCTCGTATCACGCGAATATCTTCTGTTTTTGTTTCGAGCTATGCTACTGCAGATAAGAGCAAGATGTCTTCTCAAGAGTCCGTCGGGGAGAGCCGGGTATCTAACCCGGCACCGGAACCAAGGGCAAACAGCGAGGCTGACCACTTTGGGCCAGCAACAGAGGAAGAGATGGAGGCTGACCTGATGAGGGTAGATGCCATGGAAGATCAAGAAATCACCTCTCGCCTCCGAGCTGGGTTTACGATGGGGGAACTACAGAGCTCAGCTATTCCAAACTCGGTTATCCCTTCCAATGTTAAATTTCTTTCCTATGAAAATATGAGGAGAAGTATCTCTGGTTCTCCCGCAGCTATGCAACACCCTTGGGTGCAAGGAGCTTTAGCCGTTACAGGAAAGCTTCGCAAGGAAATAATGGACCTCAAGCATCAGGTCGATAAGCTCGAGGAGGAGAACCGTATTCTGAGGGGGATCATCGCCAAGAATATTACGCCAACAACAAAGAAGGATACATAATCATCTGGGTATGGGCACTCCCCTTGGCAACTGCCAAGCTTGGGGGAGGTGCCCTGGTATCGTATCACCATCACAACTCCTATCTTTACCGTTTTCCTTAGTTCGATCCTATTAGTATTATCTTGATTTAGTAGAATAAATTCATGGCATGATCTAGTTTTGAGTTTTGCTTTATGATCCTTCTTTGTAATCAAGTCCGTGAGCTATATAATAAAGATTAGTGTTGATTCAAGGGCTTGAGTATTAGGCCATGATCTTGGGTGATTAGAAGAAAAAGAATAAAAAGAATCAAGAGTTCATATTGATCTTATTGAAAGTAATGACTTCACATAGAAAGAGTATGATGATTTAAAGTTGTTGGAGTTGGCAAATATAGCTTTGGTCATTGTTGCAATTAATAGGAAGTAATAAGGAAAGAGAGGTTTCACATATAGATATATTATCATTGACATCTTTTATGATTGGGAGCACTCATTAAAATATGACATGCTAAAGAGTTGATGTTGGACAAGGAAGACAACATAATGAGTTATGTTTTCTTATATCTGAGATAAAGTATGTTGTCATGGTTCCTCTACCGTGTTGAGTTTGCCTTTCCCCTCATGCTAGCCAATTCTCAGCACTAAGTAGAAATACTACTTGTGCTTCCAAATACCCTTAAACCAATTTTGCCATGAGAGTCCACCATATCTACCTATGGATTGAGTAAGATCCTTCAAGTAAGTTGTCATCGGTGCAAGCAATAAAAATTGCTCTATAAATATGCATGACTTATTAGTGCGGAGAAAATAAACTTTGCACGAACTTGTTGTGGACGCAATAAAAGCGACGGACTGCATAATAAAGGTTCACATGCAAGGGGCAATGTAAGTGACGTTCTTTTGCATTAAGATTTTGTGCATCAACCCTAAACGCGCATGACAACCTCTGCTTCCCTCTGCGAAGGGCCTATCTTTTATTATTTTCCTCTACCTTATGCAAGAGTCACGGTGATCTTCACCCTTCCTTCTTTTTATTTTATCCTTTGGCAAGCTCAGCATGTTGGAAAGAACATGATATATATATCTAATTGGATGTGGGGGAGCGTGAATTATTATTGTTGACATTACCCTTGAGGTAAAAGGTTGTGGGGCAAACTATAAGCCCCTATCTTTCTCTGTGTCCGATTAAAACTCTGTAACCACAAGTATCGCGTGAGTTTTAGCAATTATGAAGGACTAAGTGATAGTTGAGTATGTGGACTTGCTTTTAAGCTCTGACATAGACTCTTTCCGATGTTATGATAAATTGCAATTGCTTCAATGACTGAGATTATAATTGTTGGTGCCCAATAAAGTTTCTGATTCATATTTTGGCTTTGTGAAAAGATCATCACTAGAACATAAGTAATCATATGACAAAATTTATATATGTTGCTGTTATGAAGTAATCATGATGCCTTCATGTCCGTATTTTATTTTTATCGACGCCTCTACCTCTAAACATGAGGACATATTTATTGTTATCGGCTTTTCGCTTGAGGACAAGCGAGGTCTAAGCTTGGGGGAGTTGATACATCCATTTTGCATCATGCTTTTGCATTATGGGCTGTTATTTCACGTTATGTCACAATACTTATGGCTATTCTCTCTTATTTTATAAGGTTTACATGAAGAGGGAGAATGCCAGCAGCTGGAATTCTGGGCTGGAAAAGGAGCAAATATTGGAGGACTATTTTGTGCAACTCCAAAAGTCCTGAAACTCCACGGAACACCTTAAAATAAATAAAGAAAAATCATCGCCAAAGATGAAGGCTAGGGGGCCCACACCCTGCTCACGAGGGTGGGCCCCCCTGGGCATGCCCCCCTACCTCGTGGGCCCCCTGGTGGCTCTCCGACGCCCATATTCTCCCATATGAAGTCTTTCAATGAGAAAAAAATAGTAGAGAACCTTTCGGGACGAGACTCCGCCGCCACGAGGCGGAACCTTGGCAGAACCAATCTAGGGCTCCGGCAGAGCTGTTCTGCCGGGGACACTTCCCTCCGGGAGGGGGAAATCATCACCATCGTCATCACCAACACTCCTCTCATCGGGAGAGGGCAATCTCCATCAACATCTTCATCAGCACCATCTCATCTCCAAACCCTAGTTCATCTCTTGTATCCAATTCTTGTCTCCAAGTCCGGGATTGGTGCTAGTAGGTTACTAGTAGTGTTGATTACTCCTTGTGGTTGATGCTAGTTGGTTTATTTGGTGGAAGATCATATGTTTAGATCCTTTATGCACAATATTACCCCTCTGATTATGAACATGAATATGCTTTGTGAGTAGTTACGTTTGTTCCTGAGGACAAGGGAGAAGTCTTGCTATTAGTAGTCATGTGAATTTGGTATTCGTTCGATATTTTGATAAGATGTATGTTTTCTAACCTATAGTGGTGTTATGTGAACGTCGACTACATAACACTTCACCATTATTTGGGCCTAGAGGAAGGCATTGGGAAGTAATAAGTAGATGATGGGTTGCTAGAGTGACAGAAGCTTAAACCCTAGTTTATGCGTTGCTTCATAAGGGGCTGATTTGGATCCATATGTTTCATGCTATGGTTAGGTTTACCTTAATACTTTTGTTGTAGTTGCAGATGCTTGCAATAGAGGTTAATCATAAGTGGGATGCTTGTCCAAGTAAGGGCAGTACCCAAGCACCGGTCCACCCACATATCAAATTATCAAAGTACCGAACGCGAATCATATGAGCGTGATGAAAACTAGCTTGACGATATTCCCATGTGTCCTCGGGAGCGCTTTTCCTATTATAAGAGTTTGTCCAGTCTTGTCCTTTGCTACAAAAAGGATTGGGCCACCTTGCTGCACTTTATTTACTTTTGTTACTTGTTGGTCGTTACCATTTATCTTATCACAAAATTATCTGTTACCACTTATTTCAGTACTTGCAGAGAATACCTTGCTGAAAACCGCTTATCATTTCCTTCTGCTCCTCGTTGGGTTCGACACTCTTACTTATCGAAAGGACTACGATAGATCCCCTATACTTGTGGGTCATCAATGACGGCGACGGATTCCCCTCTCCGGAGCCCCGAACGGACTCCAGATCAGCTCTCCCGAGAGAGTTTAGGGCTTGGCGGCGGCTCCGTATCGTAAAATGCGATGAATCCCTCTCTAATTTTTTTCTCCCCAAACGTGAATATATGGAGTTGGAGTTGAGGTCGGTGGACCTTCAGGGGGCCCACGAGGTAGGGGGCGCGCCCCCACCCTCATGGACAGGGTGTGGGCCCCCTGGTGTTGATTCTTTCACCAATATTTTTTATTAATTCCAAAAAGTTGCTCCGTGGATTTTCAGGTCATTCCGAGAACTTTTATTTCTACACAAAAATAACACCATGGTAGTTCTGCTGGAAACGGCGTCAGTCCGGGTCAGTTCCATTCAAATCATGCAAGTTAGAGTTCAAAACAAGGGCAAAAGTGTTTGGAAAAGTAGATACGATGGAGACATATCAAATCCCCCAAGCTTAAACCTTTGCTTGTCCTCAAGCAATTCAGTTGACAAACTGAAAGTGTTAAAGAAAAACTTTTACAAACTCTGTTTGCTCTTGTTGTTGTAAATATGTAAAGTCAGCATTCAAGTTTTCAGCAAAGATTATGAACTAACCATATTCACAATAATGGCCTAATCAACTAGCGAGCAATAATAATAAATATCGGATGACAACACTTTCTCAAAACAATCATAATATGATATAACAAGATGGTATCCCACTAGCCCTTTCTGAGACCGCAAAACATAAATGTAGAGCACCACTGAAGATCAAGGACTGACTAAACATTGTAATTCATGGTAAAACAGATTCAGTCATAGTCATACTCAATATGAATTAATAGCAATGCATGCAAATGACAGCGGTGCTCCCCAACTAGTGCTTTTTAATAAGAGGATGATGACTCAACATAAAAGTAACTAGATAGGCCCTTCACAAAGGGAAGCAGGGATTTGTAGAGGTGCCAGAGCTCGAGTTTTGAAACAGAGATAAATAATATTCTGAGCGGCATACTTTCATTGTCAACATAAAAACCACGGGTGCCTCCAACTAACAACAATCCTGGGGGAGTTTTGTTTGTAATTATTTTGATTTGAGCATGGGACTGGGCATCCAGGTTACCAGCCATTTTCTCGTGAGTGAGGAGCGGAGTCCACTCCTCGTGAGAATAACCCACCTAGCATGGAAGATATAGACAGCCCTAGTTGATACATGAGCTGTTCGAGCATACAAAACAGAAATTCATTTGAAGGTTTAGAGTTTGGCACATACATATTTACTTGGAATGGCAGGTAGATACCGCATATAGGAAGGTATGGTGGACTCATACGGAAAAACTTTGGGGTTTATGGAAGTGGATGCACAAGCAGTATTCCCGCTTAGTACAAGTGAAGGCTAGAAAAAGACTGGGAAGCGACCAACTAGAGAGTGACAAGAGTCATGAACATGCATTAAAATTAATAGACATTGAGTGCAAGCATGAGTAGGATATAATCCACCATGAACATAAATATCGTGGAGGCTATGTTGATTTTGTTTCAACTACATGCGTGAAGATGTGCCAAGTCAAGTCACTCAAATCATTCAAAGGAGGATACCACCCTATCATACCACATCACAACCATTTTAATAGCATGTTGGCACGCAAGGTAAACCATTATAAACTCCTAGCTAGTTAAGAATGGTATAAGCAACTATAATCTCTAATTGTCATTGCAACCATCTTTATTCATAATAGGCTGAACCAGGAATGATGAACTAATCATATTTACAGAAACAAGATAGGTCGAGTTCATACCAGCTTCTCTCATCTCAATTAGTCCATCATATATCATCATTATTGCCTTTCACTTGCATGACCGAACGGTGTGGATAATAATAATAGTGCACGTGCATTGGACTAAGTTAGAATCTGCAAGCATTCAATTCAAGGGAGAAGACAAGGTAATATGGGCTCTTGGTTAAATCAAAAATAATGCATATGAGAGCCACTCAACATTTTCATCATGGTCTTCTCCTCTCAACCCCCAAAGAAAAGAAAAGAAATAAAACTATTTACACAGGAAAGCTCCCAACAAGCAAAAGAAGAACGAGATATCTTTTTCGGTTTTCTTTTAATATTACTACTACAAGCATGGAAAGTAAACTAGCTAAAAGCTATAACTAATTTTTTTTGGTTTTTCTTAAGGTTTATCAAACACACAAGAAGAAAGCAAGAAAAAGAAATTAAACTAGCATGGATAGTACAAAGAAAAAGTATGAGCACCGACAACTAGCATGAATGTGTGAATGTGAATGTAATGTCGGTGAGAAATACGTACTCCCCCAAGCTTAGGCTTTTGGCCTAAGTTGGTCTATGCCCATGGATCAAGACTACTCTCTCCGGTGTACTGAGGAGTGTCATCAGAGTGCCACTGGCGGGCGATCTCCTCCGGATCCCACTGATAAAAGGACTGTCGATAAGGGTCAAGTGGTGGTTCCTGTCGTGGAATTGTCACGGCAGATGTCCTAGTGTGAGGACTTAGTCGTGAGGCCAACGCATCTATGTGGTAGCTTGAGAGGGGTTGAGCGTAATAGAGAAAATGCAACACAAGACAAGGGTTTAGACAGCTTCGGGCCCCGGGAAATATCATCAGGTAATAACCCTACATGTTGTTTGAGGCTAGGTCTCATTATCATCACGAGAGAGTCGCTGTAAACCGGCTCTCCCAGTTATGTCTAACCCTAAGGTTTTTCTCTCCCCCCTCTTGGGGTGCCCTGCCCCTCCTTATATATGTTGAAAGGGCAGGTTACATGCAGAGTCCAACTCGGATTAAGACTTAAACTATTCTGACATCTCTTCATGGGCTTCTTAACATCTTGGGCTTCATAACGTCTCGGGATTCATAACTCCTGGCAACCGAGTTATCACTGTCTGTCGGGTTATGACTGGTGCCGGTTTATGATGAGTCTGCCGGATTATGATTGTCTGCCGGGTTATGATTCTCTGCTGGATTATGATTGACTTAACACATGCCGGGTTATCATCTGACTTAACTCCTGTCGGGTTATCATCTGACTTAACTCTTGCCGGGTTATCATCTGTCTTAACACCTTCCGGTTTATCATCCACCGGTTTACTGTCTATCTCAACCACCTGTCTTAACTATCAGCCAGTTTATTATCTGCCGGTTTACCAAGTTCCAGCCGGGTTATAACTCCGGCCAGGTCATACCGCGGGGAATATCCCCAACATTAGCCCCAGTTTAATTTGGATTTATCCATGTTAAACTGATCCTAATCATCCTTAAGTCCTTGTCATTTCCTTCTTCTAGAAAATCCGGGTCAATAGGCCAGCTTCATAATCAATTTGCCGACATTGTTTTGTCACAGAAAAATATTATGAAGAATAACTCATTTGACTCAGCTCCCAATGCTTAACAACAATATTGGTCCTTGAAATACTCATCTGATCTTCAACCGGTTTAAGGATGTAGAACTTGTCGGTTTATCATTGCCAAGATTGCCGGTTTATCAATATTGATAGCACTGGGTCATAATTGTAGTTAACATCAAGCTTGACAATATACCTCTTATATGCTTATCACTTGTAGTCCCCAAGTCTTAAGAAGGTAACATAGTAACAGCTTAAGATTTGCTTCAATATGAATGTCATAGGCTTGAAGAAATCCAGGTTGTTCATCTCAATCACCAGTCAGAACTGAGTATTCCACATATGTAGCCCCCAAGTGCCGAGTTGTCATGCTTGCAGCAACCTGGGACATGTAATTGGCTGATGCTCATAAAAACTTCAACCAGTGTAGCCCCCAAGGGTCGGGTCATTGTGCAATAATGAGAAGGGACTTTGTAAATATAATCATGTAAACTTTGAACAGCAACGTGTATCCCCCAAGGGTCGGCTCAGTAAGATAATATTGAGCTGGGACTTGATATATACTTCAATGAAAGTAACATCATATGATGTAACCCCCATCATGGGGCTTGAATCCACGTCCACAAGGTTAAGAGCCTTGGGCTTTACCAACTGAGGAGTGGACCCTTCAATATAATGGATTAAAAGCTTTGTACCTTGAATTGTTGACAGGAGCAATTGGTAGCCCCCAAGGGTTGGCTCATTATGATGTGATGAGTCGGGTCTTCAATAAGGTGAGCAAACAATGACTTTGCATTAGCCCCCAAGTGTCATGGTGCATGCTTGCAGCGACATGAGACTTGTGTATTTGATGTAATCCCAACTTGAATAATGTATCCCCCAAGTGCCGGGTCGTAAGTCTGCAGCGACTCGGGACTATCCCTTCCATTGTAGAATAAATCATATCCATCGATAAAATAATATCCATTGCACTAAAGCGACTTTGAAAACCTTAATCATAATACTGGTTATTGATAACCATGATAAAAAACCAGCCATGTTGGCTATTTAAAGATTTGAATAATATAACCTGGTTTGAAAATCGATTCCTGCCATATAAACCGGTATATCCGTGCACATATGATACATGCTGTGATGATGTAACGATGATGAAATATATGATGATGTATGTGTATGATCAAGAGGGTTTAAGCTATGGTTCGAATACGACCAGAGCCCCCAAGTAGTCATAATTGTGGCATTGCGTCGATCAAGAGGTGTAGCTATAGTTCAAATACAACCAAACCCCCAAGTGATTTCCCTGGTGCCCTTATGCTTATCAAGAGGTGTAGCTATGGTTCGAATATGACCAAGCCCCCAAGTGATTTCCCTGGTGGCCTTAAGCCTATCAAGAGGTGTAACTATGGTTCGAACCCATAGCCCCCAAGTGATTTCCCTGGTGCCCTTATGCCTATCAAGAGGTGTGACTATGGTTCGAACATAGCCCCCAACTAATATTATGAGCTGTGCTCAAGGGATACCCATGTTTGAGCTGTGCTGTGCAGCAAACTCTCTTTGGCCCCTTATGATAATATTGGCTTGATAGTAGGATTACCGAAGTAACCAGAGCTGTGCTCTTATGATAATATTGGCTTGATAGTCAGAATCAAGAGGGTAGTTACGCTATGTTCTCTTTGGTCAATACACCTATGTTTGAATAGGAAGCCCCCAAATGATATTGTGAGTTGTGCTCTTGCAATAGACTCTCTTTGGTCCCTTTAATTTTTCTGAGAACTCGAACTTGCGAGAGATGAATTCTTTTTAACCGGAATTTCTTAAACCGGATATTAAGAGCTTCAAAGCTTTGTGAGAGACAGGTTTACCTTGAACCGGATTTGAACCGGAATCCTTCTCTTTAAGCTAGAAATTTTCTGACGGCCTTTAAATTTGCACCAATATGGCGGTTTAGGGTCCTGCATTAGATAACTTTGCAAGCCGGAGTAATTGCTCTTTTAAAGAAAGCAATATATAATGTAAAAATATACTGGATGGACTTCACCTGATATGCCAGGCTAGTAGCTATCCACCGCGGAGTTGATCATCACCACTATGAAGCTGAAATCAATCACGGCCGAATCGGCCGTAGGAGCAGACAGATGATCCGGTCATGGCGTTGTAAGCCAGTGCGAACGAGCAAGTTGCCCTCCGCGTTGTAAGCCGGCGTGAATGTGTGAACCGGTCGCGCGGGTGGACGGACGAGTCGTCCGTGGCCTGGAGGCCACGGCGTATCGACGTAGTCCATACCATAGGGATGGCGGCCTATGCGCCTGTTCATCGGGCAGCATGACACGCGCAGACGCCGATGCAGAGAAGCTGGCGCGCACTCTGCTCGCGGCATGACATCACTGTCATAATGAACACTTATCCTGCATATGTAAAATATACATGCCAAAGTAATTTGTTCTTGGGTGAATTACCATATGCTGAGGAAATAAACCAAGTGAATAGCACCTGATGATTTTGGTTGGCTGTGCAACCGGCGGGTAGTACCGTGGTCTTTTGTCTTCACGTACCAATTGGTGGATTGATGCCATGTACTAAGACCAGCAGCATATCTTCGTAATAGCTCCTTGATATCTGAAGCGAGTAACCAGAGGTACTCAGTAGCACACTTTCTTTTTTGAAAACAGCCCCCACTTCTTTTTACACGGGCCAGTGACCCGGCGTGGAATCACATATGCGTTGGGGTGAAAAAGAGTCACAACAGGGGCCTCTGAGACCGACGTCGTTGACTCGAAGGTGGAAACTAGCAGGAGCGAGACTGCACCTGCCAGAACGGTGCGGGCTGTGGCTACGGCGATCTAGAGGTGCGGGGCGGGCCTCGACAGCTGCGCGACGCGGGGCGACTCTTCGGCCGAGGCGAACAACAAAGGCGAGACCAAACGGGGGCAGCCTTGGGCGAAGCGCAACGGCGGCTTAGCACGGAGGCCACTCTAACCTCCGGGGCGACTCGCGATGCAGCGGGTCAGAGACGCGACTCAACGACCACTCCAGTGGGATGAGACCGTCGGGGCCAACGCAGCCCCATGGTGGGCGCCAACTGTCGTGGAATTGTCACGGCAGATGTCCTAGTGTGAGGACTTAGTCGTGAGGCCAACGCATCTATGTGGTAGCTTGAGAGGGGTTGAGCGGAATCGAGAAAACGCAACACAAGACAAGGGTTTAGATAGCTTCGGGCCCCGGGAAACATCATCCGGTAATAACCCTACATGTTGTTTGAGGCTAGGTCTCATTATCATCACGAGGGAGTCTCCGTAAACCGGCTCTCCCAGTTATGTCTGGATCTCCCAATTATGTCTAACCCTAAGGTTTTTCTCTCCCCCCTCTTGGGGTGCCCTGCCCCTCCTTATATATGTTGAATGGGCGGGTTACATGTAGAGTCCAACTCGGATTAAGACTTAAACTATTCTGACTTCTCTTCATGTGCTTCTTAACGTCTTGGGCTTCATAACGTCTCGGGCTTCATAACTCCTGGCAACCGAGTTATCACTGTCTGCCGGGTTATGACTGGTGTTGGTTTATGATGAGTCTGCCGGTTTATGATTATCTACCGGGTTATGATTCTCTGCCGGGTCACCTGCCAGGTTATCATCTGACTTAACTCCTGCCGGGTTATCATCTGACTTAACTCCTGCCGAGTTATCATCTGTCTTAACACCTGCCGGTTTATCATCCGCCAGTTTACCGTCTGTCTCAACCACCTGTCTTAACTATCAGCCAGTTTATCATCTATCGGTTTACCAAGTCCCAGCCGGGTTATAACTCCGGCCGGGTCATACCGTGGGGTATATCCCCGACAGTTCCAGCTCAGGCTCTGGAGCTGGTGTCTGGCTCCGGTATGCGTGAACGGCCTCCGGCAAGATGAGGTACGTGCCTGAAGATAAGTCAAACAAAGAGGGTGCAGGCAAGATAATAATCTCACTGTGAGTTTTATTAAATCTCATGTTATACTTAAGCATCATCTCATTATTTTTAATAATAAATTCATGTGCTACCATACTCTTATAATCTAGAAAAATAGAGGGCAACAACTTTTTCTCTTTCTCATAATGCCTAATAGGTATCCTAAAGTATTTAGCAAGGCGTGAAGCAAAGATGCCTCCAAAGATGGGGCCCTTTGTACGATTCAGACTTAATTGTTTAGCAATAATAGCGCCTAAACTAACAGAGATATCTTGAAACAAAGCATGGCACAAAATAACGATATCAGGGGCACTAAGGTTTCCACAGTTCTCGCGACCAATTAAGCATCTACTAGCAAATATTGCAAGGTAACGTAGAACAGGGAAGTGTATGCTAGTAATTCTTGCATCGGAAACCTTCCTCATTTCCCCTACAGTAATCATATCAATAAATCCATCCACATCACTACAATGTGGTTCCTCTACGCTGCCCTCGAAGGGCATCTTGCAAACCCCACAAAAATCATCTAGTGACATCTCCTTAATCTCATCATATAAATGAAACTCCACTGAAGGTGGTGATTTCTTAGCATGAAAGTAAAAAATTTGAATGAAAGTATTAGTGAGTAGGAGATACTGTTCGAGCTGGCCGTGGAGGAAGTCGATGAGGCCTGCATTATCAGCTAAAGAATAAAAATCATCATGAATCCCGGCTGCTCTCAAGAACTAATCACAAGGCCATTCACACGGCCGAACCTTCGCGACGCGAGGGAGATTATATTTGGGCTTTTTATTCTCCTTATTTTGTTTATCCTTCGAGCTTTGGCTCGAAGAGCCCCTCAAAAATCTCTTCATCATTTTCTGAAAATGTCTGAAATATTTAGTAACTCAAAATAAAAGTGAACCAAACTCAACAAAATTGATAGCAACTACTCTCACAAGTGCCTAGAGACTATATCATGCATTAGAACTACTTGGAACCATATAAATTTGACATGCAAGCTCAAGAATAGGGTCACCTTAGCAGCAAAAATTTGCAATGAATAAAGCACTAGAACAAAAACTAATTGGACCATTGGAGGAGTCACATACCAAAGAACAATCCCCCAAAGCAGTTTTGTGAGTGGAGCTTTGAGAAAGGAGATTGGAAATGGCAGCAAGATGAGCTAGAACTCGTGCTTGAACTGGTTAGTGATTTTTTTGGGAGGAAGAAGAAGTGTGTGGGTGCAGGAATGAGTGGAGGGGGCCCACCAGGGGGCCATGAGGCATAGGGGCGCGCCCAGGGGGGTGGGCGCGCCCTGGACCCTCGTGGCCAGGTGCTTGCCCCCTCTGCTATGTTCTCGGTGCCAGATATTCTCAAATATTCTAGAAAAAATCATATTTCATTTTCATGGTATTTGGAGAACTTTTATTTTTGGGGTATTTTTTTTATTGCAAGGATAATTCAGAAAACAGATAGAAAATACTATTTTTGATTTATTTAATATAAATAACAGAAAGTAAAAGGAGGGTACAGAAGGTTGTGCCTTCTAACTTCATCCATCTCATGCTCATCAAAAGGAATCCACTAACAAGGTTGATCAAGTCTTGTTAAAAAACTCATTCCGAATCGCATGAAACCGGAGAAATTTCGAATAACACTAGGTTACCTCGACAGGGATATGTACATCCCCAATAATAAGAATATCATATTTCTTATTGACAGTAGGAAGAGGAAATTCAAAACCTCCAATATTAATAGTTGGAATTTTTCCAATAGAATTGATACTGTGAACTTGAGGTTGTTTCCTCAGAAAGTGTACCGTATGCTCATTACCATTAACATGAAAAGTGACATTGCCTTTATTGCAATCAATAACAGCCCCTGCAGTATCCAAAAAGGGTCTACCAAGGATAATCGACATATTATCATCCTCGGAAATATCAAGAATAACAAAGTCCGTTAAAATAGTAACGTTCGCAACCACAACAGGCACATCCTCACAAATATCGATAGGTATAGCGGTAGATTTATCGGCCATTTGCAAAGACATTTCAGTAGGTGTCAACTTATTCAATTCAAGTCTATGATATAAAGAGAGATGCATAACACTAACACCGGCTCCAAGATCACATAAAGCAGTTTTAACATAGTTTCTTTTAATGGAGCATGGTATAGTTGATACTCCTGGATCTCCAAGTTTCTTAGGTATTCCACCCTTAAAAGTATAATTAGCAAGGATGGTGAAAATTTTAGCTTCCGGTATCTTTCTTTTATTTGTAACAATATCTTTCATGTACTTAGCATAAGGATTCATTTTAAGCATATCAGTCAAACACATACACAAAAAGATAGGTCTAATCATTTCAGCAAAGCGCTCAAAATCCTCATCATCCTTTTTCTTGGATGGTTTAGGAGGAAAAGGCATGGGTTTCTGAACCCATGGTTCTCTTTCTTTATCGTGCTTCCTAGCAACAAAGTCTCTTTTATCATAACGTTGATTCTTTGATTGTGGGTTATCAAGATCAATAGTAGGTTCAATCTATACATCATTGTTATTGCTAGGTTGAGCATCAACATGAACATTATCATTAACATTATCACTAGGTTCATGTTCATCACCAGATTGTGTTTCAGCATCAGAAATAAAAATATCATTGGGCTTCTCAGGTGTGTCTACAACAGGTTCACTAGAAGCATGCAAAGTCCTATCATTTTTCTTCCTCTTTTTAGAAGGACTAGGTGCGTCAACATTATTTCTCTGAGAATCTTGCTCAATTCTCTTAGGGTGGCCCTCAGGATACAAAGGTTCCTGAGTCATTTTACCCCCTCTAGTCATAACTCTAACAACATTATCATTTTTCTTATCATTTAATTCATTGAGCAAATCATTTTGAGCTTTAAGCACTTGTTCTACTTGAGTGGTAACCATAGAAGCATGTTTACTAATGAGTTTAAGTTCACCTTTAACTCTAGACATATAATCACTCAAGTGTGCAATCATATAAGTATTACTTTTCAATTGTTTACCAACATAAGCATTGGAATTTTCTTGTTTAGCCATAACGTCATCAAACTCATCCAAGCACTGGCTAGCAAACTTAGTAGACAGGATTTCAACTTTATCATATCTATAGAGAGAATTTACCTTTACTACCTGTGTCGGGTTATCAAGACCATGTGTTTCTTCAATAGGTGGTAAATTAAGGCCATGTATTTTTTCAACAGGAGGTAAATTCTTCAACAGGAGGTAAATTCGGGGGAGGGAGGGGGTGGGTGCTAGTTGTGTGACACGAGATCTGCGCCTACTTGAGATGCCGACGACGGTGGCATAGTCCTGGTCGGCTAGTGGCGGCTGCTCCTGTTGTGTGCGCTCATGTGAGACCTTGGAGGCTTGGCTCGATTGGTAGTGCGATGTGGTGGTATGGGCCAAATATTTTTTTTTCTTGAGGGAACTGGGCTGAGTGCATAGGTATATGAAAAATCATGAAAATCCTGGGCGGGCCATGGGCCGGTTCGGCCCCAATGAAGCTCCGCCCTTGCCCTTGCTTGTATTACTACTAACTCTGCGTAGCGTGGAGATTGTGCCCTCGAGTAGCATAACCAAGTGAAGGAAAGTTTTCATATATCCTTGTCCGTATTACAACTAGTGTGACACATAATGTCCGGAGCGTAACCGAACAAGAATTTTGTTATGAATTTAGTTTAGCACATTTGTAATTCGGCTCCAACTTAGTCATATCAATTTCGTTGATGATGACCAAAGCAAGAGAATTTTTATAAAGTTTTCGTACCTATGACACTCTTGATTTGTATCCACTAATAGGGACCAAAGCAAGGAACGAGACATTCATCCTGACTCGTACTGCTAAGGGGACCGAACCCAGAAGAGGATCTTTAGGACGAAGCATATGCAACATGTAAAAGAAACATGGATGCTCCTAGGCTCGTACCGCGATGGCCGAACCAAAGACAAAACTTGAGGTGGACGTAACACGCTCCTTGGTTTGTACCACGAGGGCCGAACCAAGGATAAATACTGAAGGTAGATGAAACAAGCACCTTGGCTTGTACCAAGATGGCCGAACCAAGGGCAGGAATTTCTAGGAGATGAAGCATGCTCCTTGGTTTGCACCACGATGGCCGAAGCAAGGGCTAGAGTTTTAGAAGAGGAGGAAGAAGTAAGGTCACTAGCCTGTACTCTATGGCCAAACCAAAGGCTAGAGGAGAGCCATGAATCTCACATTTAAACTTGTAGCAAGCACGAGGCCTGACTACTTCTCTCTTTGTGTGCTCCTATGTATTGTATGTGTGACTTAAGAGTGGCGATGAAAGAATAAAGAGCGACCTTAGAGCAACCAAGGCGCTAACTATTTATAGGGCAGAGACCAGCAGAGCATTGATACGCGCGCACCCACGTCCTCCATCACGGGAGATCGTGGCAGCGTGGGCTGCTTTTCTTTTGTTTATTATATTTTCTTAATCACCAGCTAATCCCACGGTAGTTTGACTGGCGAACTCCACTATGTCTGTGCTAACCGGTGTGGGCTAAAGTCATTTTTTCATTCTAAGTAATATGTGGGCCTTACCATCACCCCACCCATATGCATGCATGCAGCATAGCCATATTTTAAGGGGCTAGGCCTTAATCGACTATTAATTAATGGCTCATTAAGGTTTACGGTGTGGGTGTACACGTTAATAATTATTATTTTGCAATATGTGATATGAGATGGATATTTGACAAAGTACAACACATATATATTTCATTAGCGCGATATTTTTTATGCGATGCGTCAATATTTCACCATGTCGATGGAATAAGGCCAAACATTTACCATATAGTTGATATTAGCGCCACTCATGACAATTTTATGTTGGCATTGTCATCGTTGGCGATGGTGTGCATGCGTGCGGGCCATGTGTCCCGCTAATTACAACTTTATTATGATATACGCATTTTGTAGTTATTAGTGCTTAGGGCTGGAATTCGAGCCGAGTCGAGCCAGCTCGGCTCGACTCGCTAGAGCTCGTTTCGTTAACGAGCTAGCTCGACTCGACTCATTACTATAACGAGCTCAACCCAAGATTGGCTCGACTTGTATAACTTGCGAGCTGGCTCGTTTAGCTTGTTAAGCTCGTTTAAGATATAAACAAAGCCCTCAAATATAATAAAAATGATTATGTATATGTTAAACATATATATCACTATACAATTGTAATTTTCTTGTAACGCGTGAGTCTCCTAGGAGGCTAGGCCTTCAACTGCTCGGTCTTGGGTTGTGCGCCTGGAACGTAGGTTGTTTAGTGGTTGATCTTTCTTTGTATTGGAAGTGGCTGATCTATTGTATCGAGCCTAACGAGTTACACGAGTACTCGTGAGATTGACTCGTTTAACTTGGTCTATAAACGATCTTAAACTAAAACTCGACTCGACTCGTTATTCTTTTAGTTCAAATCGATTCGAGCCGAGTCACGAGCTACTTGTTTAGCTCGCGAGCTTCGAGCTTTTTTTCCAACCCTATTAGCGCTCCTTTTATTTATTTACCTTTTTCTGCTAATTTTGTATTGAGTGATCACAATTCATCAGCCATTTTCTCTGACTATTTGGCACTTTGCCATTTTTATTTTATAATTTGACTTTACCATATTTTGATAATAGATTTACTTCGGCGAAATTCCATGTCAACAAAAGGCTTCAATATCTTGGAGATATTCAAAATGGGAAGAAATAAATGCTCATGTCGACCATGTTTGTAGTATGTAGACTTATGAAGTGATGCTCATAAACTTTCCGTCATTTGTGGTGTTTATTAATGAAGTGATGTTCATTTCTGAAGCAAAAAAAGGTGCTACAGTCTGGTTGCATGTAGCATGAACCAAAGCTATATTATTTTCCAGATGATTTCTAACTTGCAACGAATCTTCATATATGCATGTTGTAGACACCAATTGTTCATATCTGCATGTTGGATACGCTGTCTGTTCATATCTGCTCATAGTTTGTGAACTAGAATCATATATACCTTTCGGAAGTGGGATCTTGCTTGTGCCCACTTATCCCGCATAAGTTTTACTGGATTGTTGGCTATCACCCACCAAAGCATGTTGGGATTAAGTGCGATGTGGTGGGACGCCCATTATCAGTCCCACTTGCGGCCTGATTAGTATCAGGCCTATCGAGCTATCACTGGTGCTGGTTGATCCTCTTTAGCAAGCTAGCCCGGCCTTCATTGCGCACATTTTCTCGGCAACATCTTATCTTTCCTTTACTCATCAACTACTACCTCCGTCTGGGTTTATTGGCTCCCATTATATTTTGTGCCAAATTTTGACCATAGATTAAACTAACAAAATGTTCACGCATGTCACCAAACATTATATTTTGAAAACTACGTTCAAATACGAATCCAATGAGATAATTTTTCTTCACATGCATTAACATTTTGTTAGTTAAATATTTAGTCAAAATTTGGCACAAACTACAAAGGGGACCTATAAACCAGGACAGAGGTAATAGATACTAAAGGAGTGCGACTGGGAATACGGTGTCTAGCTTTGTCTCTATCATGAGCAATTGGATTGGTACATCCTCCCTCCGTTCCATAATATAGTGCACCCACGCTTTTCGAGATTCAATTTTGACCATAAATTTAACAAACATGGACGACTACGGCGGGAGCATGACAGATACCTTTAAATTCGTATTTGGAAGAAGTTTTCAAAGATATAAATTTTCAGTAAAATGATTTATGTATTATTAGTCTAATTTATGGTCAAGGTTGAATCTTGAAAAGCGTGGGCACACTACATTATGAAATGGAGGAAGTATCAAATATATCCAGTGCGCCATTCTGTCTTGGTCCATGGAGACTGATAGCTCCATCTATTGACTATTTTCTAATGCCAACAAGATGCACTAGCCAGTAGAAGGTTGAAAAACCAATTGTAGGAATATCCCTACAGGGGTCGGTTTATGGGTGCTTCTATAAAGCCATCTCCAATGCTAAGACACTTACACGGCTAGTCATATTTGGCGCCTACGTCACTAAACAGCGAAGACCCTCGATCGCCTGGCCCTCTGCATGGCCGGCCCATTCCGGATTTCTTCCACACCTGTTTTGGGAAGGTTCTAGAACCCCTGGATTGTTTTTTTCATTTTCCTTTGTTTTTCTTCGGGCTTTCTCTTTCCTTTTATTTTTTAGTTTTGTTTCTTATTTACGTTTTCTATTTTTTGTTTTCTTTTTAAAATTGACAAACTTTTTACAAGGATTCAAAAGCATTTTAAAAATTATGAATTTTTTCAATTCATGAAATTTTATGAATACCACAAACAATTTTTAAATCATGAACATTTTTTAAAGTAATGGACAGTTTTCAAAGTCAAGATCAACTTTTCAAATTCATGAATATTTTTTGAAACTAGTGGTTACAATTTGGAGGTCATGATTTTTCTCAAACTAACAAACATTTTTAAGAATTCCAGAATAATTTTTGTATTCATGAACATTTTTTCGAATTCGTGAACATTTTGGTGAATTCAATAAATTAGTGAACATGCTCACTAAATCAATAAATTAGTGAATTTTCTTTTGAAATCACAAACATTTTTCAATTTTCATGAACATGTTTTGAATGAATTTTTTTTAAAAAGTTGGGAAAATTTTCCAAAGTCACAAACATATTTTCAAATTTGTGGACCTTTTGGAAATTCATAAACACTCTTTGAACTTGTGAACAATTTTTTAATCCATGTATTCTTGAATTTAGAACATTGTTTGAAATTCTTGAGCATTATAAGAATTCGGATAATATTTTTGAATTCAGGTACATTTATTGAATTCACCATCGTGTCACAATCATGATTTTTTTAATTTGTGGACAATTTTCAAATTTAAGAACATTTTTTGAACTCGCGGAGATTTTATTAATCTATGCGCATTTTTTAAATTTTTAATTCAATTTTTTTTTTTGAAATCCTGAACATTATGAAGCAAAAAAACTAAAGAAAAAAAATCGAAAGGAATAAAACAGGGGCGCAACGCACTCGCAGATGGGCGAGCCCAAATTGTGGACGAGGGGAGGGGGTGCACGTTTCCTGCATATTCAGCGCGTATGTCACTAAATAGGAGGTGCCCACTTACACTGGCAACAAAAAAAAGAAACGAACCAAGCGCCTGGTGTGGAGCTTACCTTTGCATGCTAATAGCCTTTTCAGAGGCGTTTAGCCCACTTTCAAATGTGCTTTGTACGTATAAATACCTCCAGGTGTCCGGACTTCAAAAGATGCAGCAACGTCACATCAAATCCTGAGATTAAAGCGGGTTTTGGCGGAATGGTTGGGAACTTTATCCCCAGCGTATGGCATAAGTGCCACGTTGGAGATGGTCTAACTCCCTTCTAGTGAGCGTCTTGCTCACCTCGCCGATAGGAGAGGTGTTGGGCCAAGCCCATGAAGAACGGCTCGTTGTTACCGCCTATAGCTATATGCATGTACATTTTGTTGTATTTTTTTCATGGACCTTTTTAGAACAACTTTAGCATACCACGCAAAAAGTCCCGACCCGTGAAATAACCGCCAAAATGCGGGTCGGCGCAGAAAATCCCACCCGAACAGACCCTGTAAACGCGGCCGGCCCGCAAAACATTTTAAGGGCGCCGCGAAATCTCGGCCCAACCCGTGAATACTCGGTTTTCCGCCTCGCCCCTACGGTGCCTCGTATTTCAGTCAAGCGGTTGGTGGGAGGGACATTTCAGCCCGCGCCCTTTCCCCATCTCCTTCCGCCGTCGCCCGGCCTTGGTTTCGCCCGACCGCCGCCGCCGATTCCCGCCCAAATATGCGGGCGGAATCGCGCCACGGGGGCGTCCCCTACCCTCCAGCACCGATGAGGTGCACCGCCTCCCCCCAGATCTGGCGGGAAGAGCCGCCCCTCGTCACTGTCGCCGCCGGGGATTGACCGCCCTCGAGCCCGCCCCTCGTCGCTGCCTAGGATCACCCGCCCCACGAGTCGTCGATTAGTGTTTGTTTGTGCTTTGTGCCGAGCGGTTTGCATAGTTGATTGACGCGGCGTGCGATTCTTGTTCATGTAGATGGAATTGAGCCCGTGCGAGAAGTTCTTGCTCTCCGATCCGTCCGATTCAGACGACTCGGATGTTGAGACGATGCTTGCAACCTTTCGGCGGCAGACATTAGTGATGGCACTTGCCGTGAAGGAGCACGAAGACGAGAACTAAAAGAGGCGGCTAGGATCGACAATTGGGTGTCATTGCATTCCTCGGAATCGCCATCACGGGAACGAGATGTTGATGCAAGACTACTTCGCGGAGAATCCAACGTATACACCACACCTCTTTCGGAGAATGTACCGAATGCGCGCGATCCCTCTTTGTGAAAATTGTTCAAGCTTGCGAGGCAAATTATTGATATTTTACTCAAAGAAGAAATGTTGCGGTCTTAAAGGGATTTAGTGCATATAAAAAAATCTCCGCAGCTATGTGGGTGCTTGCATATGGCGTTCCGGAATGAACTTGTAGTTCTTCTACGACAATGTGGGTAGCCGTGTCAAACCAGCTAGAGACCCTAACCGCATTAGAGCTTTTCTTCAGACCTACAAGGAGATTGAAAATGCAAACACCCACTTTCAGCTTCAGGAGGACCTCATTGAGCACCATTGGCAAAGGGCTGGACAATAACAAACTCATTTTTCTATTCATTTGTATTTGTATTCGGGACAAATTTTGTATTGCATTATTTAGTTTGCTTTGGTGATTTGAATAGTTATTTATAATGTGGAAGATTGTGGTATTGTGTTGGTATTGAATAATTATTTAGTTTGCTTCCGTGATTTGAATAATTATTTTGTAGTGTGGTTGTTTGCTTCACTTTTGTGGTGTGGTATTGATATTTGCGGACCGGCAGGATGCGGGACACAGCGGCGCAAGAGCAGGCCCCGCAAAGCCGACCCGTAAAAAAAATATTCCACGAATATCCTTTTATACGGGTCCGTTTGGGGGGGGGGGGTCTGCTTCTGCGGCCGTCTGCACCGGCGCGCAAAGCCGTTTTTTGGCAAACTGCAAAAGCGTTTTGCGGGCCGGCGGGATGCGGGGTCTGCTAGATATGCTCTTATATATTTCAGAAATGCTCTACAAACTATATATTTGTAAAAAAAAAATTCTACAATGTATAAAAAGTTGTTCAACTTTTATTAAGAACATGGTCATCATCTACTAAGCGAATGTTCATCATGTAAAAAAAATTATTTTATCGTGTGTTAAAAATGTCCACGCGTGCAATAAGGAAATATTCGTCACATATTTTTTAAATTCATAGTGTAATTATATGATGATTATCAAGTACTCCCTCTGTAAACTAATATAAGACGTTTAAGGTCTCTACTTTACAGAGGGAGTATTATAGTTTATTCATCATGTATTTAAAACATGTTTGTGTCACTAAAAGAGGTGTCCACACATTTAAAAATCTCCACATAATTTTAAAACGTGTTCATGCCTTTCTAATATTTTTTCATATATTATATTAAAAACTGTTCACACATTTAAAAAACATATTCACATATTTTCATATAGAAAAAGGAAAAATAAGTGTTCACACATTTTAAAAAACTTGATTTGAGGGAAAATAAGTGTTCGTGTATATTGTAGAAATATTAATGTAATTTTTAAGAAGTGTTCCCACAGTTAAAATAATTCTTGAATTTTTAGGAAGTGTTTCAACATTTTCTTTAAATCTTGTATTTTTTGTTACAATATAAAAATTCAAAATTAATAAAAGGGAACAAAAGAGAGAGAGAGAGAGCAAGAGAGAGAGAAAACGGGAAAATAAAAAATAAAAATAAATGATGAACGGCCGGATGGATTGGAAAGGAAAACCCGTACGAGATGGCTTTCGGGTGACCTAGCGATTTCAAAGTGAGCTGTCTCTGAACATGTGAGGAGTTGGGCCAAGCTCATGAACAACACCTCGTCGTTACTGTTTACAGGTACATGCTATGCTTTGTACATTTTTCTGGTTATTTACTCTTTGTTCTTTCATTCACCCTTTTTGTATATATTGTTGAAATGTTCTAAAACTATATATTTGTAAAAAAAATTAGAATGTATTGAAAGTTGTTCAACTAGTAATAAAATAATGGTCATCATGTACTAAGAAAATGTTCATAGTGTATTTCATAAAAATGTTTTATCATGTATTAAAAATGTTCAAGCATGCATTAAGAAAATATGCATCACATTTTCATATGTTCATAGTATAATTAAAAAATGTTTATCATCTATTATTGTTTAATCATCATGTACTTAAAAATGTTTCTATAATTAAAAGAAGTATCCTCGCATTTAGAAATCTTCATGTAATTTAAAAAGTGTTCATGCCTTTGAAATAAATTATCATGTATTACATAAAAAAAACTTTTCACACGTTTAAAAAAATATTCATATATTTTCATATAGAAAAGGGGGAAAGAAGTGTTCACACATTTGAAAAACCTTGATTTGATGGAAAAAAAGTGTTGATGTATATTATAGAAATATTCATGTACTAATTTTTAGGAAGTGTTCACACAGTTAAAATAATTCTTGAATTTGAAGAAGTGTTTCAACATTTTCTTTAAATCTTATGTTTGTTATGATAGAAAATAAAAAATAATTAAAAAAGGGAGAGAAAACGCGAAAATAAAAAATAAAAATAATTGATGAACGGCTGGATAGGTCGGAAAGAAAAACCCAAATTAGTTTTGTTTTTGAGGAAAAAAACCCGTATTACTTGGCTTGCGGGTGCCGAACCGATTTCAATGTGAGCTGTCGCTGCGACTGCGAGGGTCACCCGCATAAACGGGACGCGTACTAAATCTGTCTGAATCCCGCGCCAACTCGGAGACGCGCGCTGCCAGCCCATAAAACAGCTCTCGACATGGATGATGCAAGGATGCAATGGTTTGAGCTCTCGACAAATGATACGATCGCGCTACTCACTTGAGAGCCCCCTTGATAGTACGGCTATCGATCCTATAACCCGGTCTCCAAACTATCACCATGTGACCCATAAAATATAAAACCTATCAAGGGAAAATCTTTGCCTTGCACGAAGTCCACTTGAGCTAGATGATGACGATCTTGACTCCCTCAAATTGGACCACCTTTCTTGATTGCGTTGGGTCGATGAAGACTAGATGATTGCTCCCCCATACTCCACTATGGGTGAGCCACTCTTCGGCACATCTTCACAAGTCCATTGACACCACAATGGACGGCAAGCATCAAGCACTTGATCTCTTCGTGATGCTCCACTTGAACTTGCGCACGACAATCTTGATGACGATCACCACTTGATGCCATCCTCTCCATTGGTTGAGTGATATCTTCCTCTTGACGCAAGCCCATGAATACGTACCTAACCCCACATAGAACTCTCACATAGACCATGGGTTAGTACACAAAGCACAATGGACAATGCTTACCATACCATGAGATCACTTGATCCCACTCGTTGTATCTTCTACGCTTTGTGTGATGATCAACTTGAATCACTCTCTGTACTTAGTCTTGATCAACCTTGACTCTTTCCAACTCTATGACCAATCTTTGGATAATTCCTTAATACCACCTTGGTCAACTCATAAACTCCTTGAAACCAACACATGTACTTCAATAAATGCCTATGGACAAATCCTTCAAATATAACTTAATGCAACCATTAGTCCATAAAAAATGTCATTAATTACCAAAATCACACATGGGGCACTGCATGTCCTTTCACTTTGCATTCTAATAGCCTTTTCAGAGGCGTTTAGCCCACTTTCAGATGTGCTTTGTACGTATAAATAGCTCCAGGTGTCCGGACTCCAAAAGATGCAGCAACGTCGCATCAAATCCTGAGATTAAAGCGGGTTTTGGCGGAATGGCTGGGAACTTTATCCCAGCGTATGGCATAAGTGCCACGTTGGAGATGGTCTAACTCCCTTCTAGCGAGCGTCTTGCTCACTTCGCCGATAGGAGAGGTGTTGGGCCAAACCCATGAAGAACGACTCGTTGTTACCGCCTATAGCTACATGCATGTACATTTTGCTGGGTTTTTTTTGCTGGTTTTTTTTCATGGACCTTTTTTATATATTTCAGAAATGTTCTACAAGCTATATATTTGCAAAAAACTTTTTCTACAATGTATAAAAAGTTGCTCAACTTCTATAAGAACATGGTCATCATCTACTAAGCGAATGTTCATCATGTATTTCAGAGAAAAAAAATGTTTTATCCTGTGTTAAAAATGTCCAGGCGTGCAATAAGGAAATATTCATCACATATTTTTTTTAATTCATAGTGTAATTATATAATGATTATCATGTACTCCCTCTGTAAACTAATATAAGACATTTAAGGTCTCTATTTTATAGAGGGAGTATTAAAGTTTATTCATCATGTATTTAAAACATGTTTGTATCACTAAAAGAAACGTCCACACATTTAAAAATCTCCATGTAATTTTAAAAGGCGTGCATGCTTTTCTAATAATTTTTCATGTATTATATAGAAAACTATTCACACATTTAAAAAACATATTCACATATTTTCATATAGAAAAAGGAAAAAGAAGTGTTCAGACATTTTAAAAACCTTGATTTGAGGGAAAATAATTGTTGATATATATTGTAGAAATATTCTGTAATTTTCAAGAAGTGTTCTCACAGTTAAAACACTTCTTGAATTTTTAAGAAGTTTTTCAACATTTTCTTTATTTTCCTGGTTATTTACTCATTGTTCTTTCATTCACCCTTTTTGTATATATTGTTGAAATATTCTACAAACTATATATTTGTAAAATATTTTTTACAATGTATTAGAAATTGTTCAACTAGTACTAAAATAATGGTCATCATGTACTGGGAAAATGTTCATAGTGTATTTCATAAAAATGATTTATCATTTATTAAAAATGTTCAAGCATGCATTAAAAAAATATTCATCACATTTTTATTTGTTCATAGTACAATTAAAAAAAGGTTTAACATGTATTATTTTTTCTTCATCATGTACTTAAAAATGTTTCTATAATTAAAAGAAGTATCCTCACATTTAGAAATCTTCATGTAATTTAAAAAGTGTTCATGCCTTTGAAATATATTTTTTCATGTATTACATAAAAAAACTTTTCACACATTTTAAAAAATATTCATATATTTTCATATAGAAAAGGGGAAAAGAAGTGTTCACACATTTGAAAAACCTTGATTTGATGGAAAAAAGTGTTGATGTATATTATAGAAATATTAACGTAATTTTTAGGAAGTGTTCACACAGTTAAAATATTTCTTGAAATTTTAAGGAGTGTTTCAACAATTTCTTTAAATCTTGTATTTGTTACAATATAAAATAAAAAATAATTAAAAGAGAAGAAAAAGGAGAGAAAACGCGAAAATAAAAAATAAAAATAAATGATGAACGACTCGATAGGTCGGAAAGGAAAACCTGAATTAGTTTTGTTTTTGAGGGAAAAAACCCGTACGAGTTGGCTTGCGCGTGACGAAGAGATTTCAAAGTGAGCTGTCCGGCTGTCCCTGCGACTGAGAGAGTCACCCGCGTAAACGCGACGCGTACCAAATCTGTCTGAATCCCGCGCCAAGTCGGAGACGCGCGCTAGCGCTGCCCATAAAACAGCCTCGATCCTCCTCATCCTCGATCCTTATCCTCCTCAATCCTCATCCTCGATCGCTCCTCTCATCCACCTCGATCTCCTCTGCTCCCGACGCACACGAATCCCCGCCCCTCTGCCCTGATCTGCTCTCGGCGCGCGTTCTAAGCTCAGATCATGCCGACGGCCATCCGCAAGCGCCCGGCGGCGGGACAAGAACCGCGCGTCCATGGCGGCAAGAAGCCCCGATACGCGTTCGGGAGCATCACCGACTACGAGAAGCTTGAGGTGCTCGGAGAAGGCACCTACGGCGAGGTGTTCAAGGCGCGCGACCGCCGCACCGGCAAGAAGGTCGCCGTGAAGTGGGTCCGTGGCAACGGGGCCGGCGGACACGGCCCGCCCGACATCCGCGCGATCACCCGCGAGGCCGGCTGCCTCGGCGCGTGCCGGGGTCACGAGTCGATTATCGAGATCTTGGATGTGGCGACGGACGCCAAGACAGGGGACGTGTTCCTCGTCATGGAGCTCGTCGCCGACGGCCGCACCCTCCGCGAGTCGCTCTGGAGGCCTGTATCCGAGGACGTGACCCGCGTGATGATGGAGCAGCTCCTGGATGCGGCAAAGAAGATACATGGAGCCGGCCTCATCCATCGGGACTTCAAGCCGGAGAACGTCATGGTCGGCTTCTTCAGCGGGCTCAAGGTTGGTGACTTTGGGTCGGCGATTCGGGCGAAGCCGGCTGGAGTGCCCTATGAGGAGTGCTGTGTCGGCACCCTGATTTACACATCGCCGGAGCAGCTGGAAGGCAACCGGTACTACGGCCAGGCCGTGGACATGTGGGCGCTTGGGTGCATCATGGCGGAGATGTTGACCGGCGGGACCCTGTTCGTGGCGGAGACAGAGGAGGAGCTGCTCGCCGAGATCTACAAGCTGCGAGACCAGATCACTTCTACGGGGAAGCTGGATTTGGAGTTCTTGGAGGAGCTTTCAGAAGCCGGGCGTGAGGTCCTGACCGGCCTGCTTGCCTTCAACCCTGACGAGAGGATCGCGGCGGCGAAAGCGCTCGAGCACCGGTGGTTCAGCAAGCCCAAGGCAGCAGAGCACCCTGGCTTTGTGACGTTGATGAGTTAATTAGCTTGATCTAGCAACTGATAGATGCAGTGCCACTGAGTTAGCTTAATTACTGTGTTATTATGTACTGTAGTAATTAGTTGCAGGAACCTTAGTTTATGGGTTCCTCGCCATGTAATCTTGTGATTCAGTTACTGTAGCATGGAAATTACATTACATGATGGAGCTAAAGGCCAAGTTTGAACGAACAATGTCTGAATCTGCTAAAGGCCAAGTTTCTGAATAAATCTGGTTGAGCTTTCTATAACCGGTCTGAATCTGGTTGAAAAAATTGAACTTGATGCATGGACTAAATAGATGTGAAGCGCAACGAAGAATAACAAATGTTAAATGTCTCAGACCTAAGAAGGATATTTCTACTAGCAAGCTGAATTTCATCGATTCAGAGCAACGCACATGAAATCTGCACAACAGTAAACACGCAATCAAATTTGTTCTATAACCAATGAAATCTTAAATTCTCTGCTGTGAACTATGAACAGTGATCTATTGCTAGATAATTCTTAGAAGCCTACTTCTGTTCAACAGTCAAAGTTTGTCTAGTGGTAACAGATTCCGCTAAAAAAAGATGGCAACAGATGTGCTTCATACGTAAGTTTTCTGGTCCTTTGACAAGGTCTTCTAATTATTCAGAAGCGAAGTCAAATGGTAGCATTTTTTATTTTTACTGTCTTGAATTGTTAAGTTAAGAATGGATGCTTGCATTTCCTTTTGGGAAAAAAGAGAGGAGCAAATAATGGATTTGAGCTTTGCCGAAACATTATACTGTCTAGAAAATTCATGGCAACAGGGCCAATGGTTGAACATATAAATCTTTTTCAAGTATTTTTCGTGTAGTCAATAATTCTTTCTTCTTCTTCTGGGTGGTTTGGGGTTTATTTTGGGATGATTCATTGAAATCGGGGAAGACCTTGTCATGCCTATTTGGAGGCACTAGGGTGAATTAATTCTGATCCCAGTCTATATTTTTCTCAAAGTAAGCCAGTCTAGCGTTTGCTGTACTACTGGCCGAACATATACTATTTGCTAGCTTTTATTGTTACCTCATTTTTACCCTATGCCGCTCTGGAATCGGACTAAATCTTATGATAATGATGGAGTCTGTTGGTACTTTAGGTGATATATGGCTCATCAGAACTGAATCTTAATGCATGGCTGTACGGGCTAAAGTTTTAGTTTAAAGGCAGCAACTATACCGGTGTGTGCTGCAGAAATGTACATGAAATCTACCTTGTGCTTTGCGGGCATAGGAACACTTGATTGTCATGAGTGTGCCTCTTGGTCTATTATAATATAGTACTAGAGATGAGAATGGATGGAGTTCAATTTTTTTTTGAAACACGGTCCCTTAGGGCCCGATTCATTAAAAAAGGTCCAAGAGAGTTGCCCAGATGAGAATGGATGGAGTTCATTTACCTTGTCATACTTTTTTGAAACACGGGCGAAAACCGTTACAACATGCCCACGGAAGAAGGCACACGGCCAACCTGGCACCCACAAGACCCACACACACCGCCGAGGAAAGGACACCGTCGAGGCTGCCCGCAATGTCATCGTCATCACCTCTGCCCGAGCAAGCGATTCCGACTTCGTCGTTGACGACCCGTCAAGACCCCTCCGAACGAATGGTACACGGAACCCTGCCGGCCTAGGCCAAACAATCAACCGCACGTGTCGAGGACGAGGCAGCTTCGACTTTGATGACGAGCTTCACAGGAGAAAAGGAGCACACCTCGCACCGACAGAGTCCAATCTGTGCATTGCTTGGCATTGTTGCCGTAGTGTCGCCCCGCAATACCGCAGCTCCGACTTCAACCTCAGGAACATGCCAGACGATCGACGACGAAGGCAAGCCACGACCCTACTCATCTTGCAACCATCATCGTCGCCACACAAGTCGCAACGCAACTACCGCACCACCAACCGGGCAGCTGCCGACCACGATGTTGTGCACGCCCAGCCTCAAGGAAGAGTGAGAGGGATCACGATCTTCAAGCCGGCGCCCTCAAGAGGGAAAGCGATGTTGGAGACGCCGCCGCCACTCGATCCTACAAGAAGGTCTTGGCTTTCACCTGGAGAGCTTGATCTAGGAGATGAGGATGCGCGGATCTCCCCAGCGACGCCTCCAAGAAGGATGACGATGCCCACAGGTGTCGCCGCCGGCGGCCGGTAACCTAGGGCAGACTTTCGCCCGGAACAATACAACCTCACTCTGACGCAGTTGGCGACGCCAACCAGCACCTCCATCGCCCGAGCCTCAACTGACCCGCACACCCTGCATAGCGACCGCACCATCACCAAACAGGATCACCACCACACCTTGCTGCCATTGAAGCTGCCCAGCAGCACTGGCGGCGTGCCAGATCTGGTCACCAGCCAGACCCAGTAGCCCTCCTTCGCAGGGCAGCCACAAGAGGAGCACGACCCCGGCCAGCGACCTGCACGCAAGAAGCGCGTCGCCTGCGAACAGTGGTGGGAGGGCCGCCACCCCAACCAAACCAAGCCGGCCAGATCTGAGACACGAAGCAGAGCCCCGGTCAGACCGCAGGGAGCCACGGGCGCCGTCCCCCGAGCAACTACCGGAGCCAGAGAACCACCGGAGGAGCCACCCACCAGATCCACAGTCCTGGCCACCAAATCGCCGCGAATCGCCTGGCCACACAAGCATGAAGAGGTGTTGAATTCAGGGCTCCGTAGACCCAAGAAGTTCGAACTCTAGGGCGTGTGCGAAGAACTCAACCTCTCAAGCCTACCAACTCGTTGCCCCACGGCCTAGCCTAGCCGGACTCGCGTGAGCGGGGAAGAAGATGAACACAACAGTTTACCCAGGTTTGGGCCACAAGGGGCTAAGGATAAACTAGTACAGTGGATGAACATCCTCGCGAGGGCTATGTTGGTGAGGGTGGAAAGGATTTGATCCCTCTCTACGATGGCGGCTAACCTATACTTATAGTGGCCTTGGTCCTCTTCCCCCAGAATGTATGCGGGAAGGGATCCCATAGTGGCCAATTTGAAAGGGGACAAGTAGTACATCTTATCCTGACGAAAGGTGGTCTTCGCCTGCAAAGCTTCTGGTCGTGACGCAGCGGTGGGCTCGGCAATGACATCCGTCCTGCGGAGCGTGGTCTTGGTCTTGTAGCACCGGAATGGAAACCTTTGGTAGATTCCTCGGGAACCCACACCTGTCCTTGCCTCCTTAGCACCAAAGAGGAAATTGCCCCCTCTGCACCCGCTGGCGCCCACCTAGCCTTGGTCGTCATGGCTTGCGTCATCGCAGCCTCATGAGGCTGGTACCTGCATAGAAATCTCTACTCCTCGGAAGGCAGACTGGGAAGGCCGCCCCCTCCAGAGGTCTTGGTGTCGTCCGCCTCGTGAGGCCAGGGGGCCCTCGTAAGGCCTTGTACAATGGGAGGTGCTTAGAGAAATAAACCAGGCTTTTCTTAAGCACCGGTGCTTATTTATACAGGATAGACGCTTAACTAAGCGTCTCTCCTGTAGAAATAGGCACCGGTGCTTCAGAAAAACCCGGTTTATTTTTCTAAGCATCTCTCTAAGCACTTCCCATTGTACAAGGCCTAAGGGTCTTGTCTTGGCGGTCTTGTAGATGGGCCGTACCAGGCCGTCGAGGGAGCCACGTCGTGGGCAGGCAGGCAAGTCTGAATATCCTGGTTCCTAGAACACCGACAGTAGCCCCCGGGCCCAAGAGGCGCTCGGGCTTGTCTTCGAGGCGAAGCCAAAGGGCAAGGGCGAAGCGCCGCGGGTCCCAACCGCCTGCAGGCCAGGCTGGACGCGTGGCGCTCGACGGGATGCGGACGCCTCCGCTTCCCCACGTCGCCTCGGCAACTGCCCGACTTGACAACTGCCTGGTGCATGCAGCGGGGCCATCATTGCTTGGAACATGAGAGGCCGCCTGTTTGCCTTCCTCCGTCTATAAATGGGAAAAGGGGAGCGGAGCTCCCAACCCATCTTCATCTTCTTGCTACTCGCTCCTTCTTCAATAATTGTCTTGAATTGTTAAGTTGGGAACGGATGCTTGCATTTCCTTTTGGGAAAAAGAGAGGAGAAAATAATGGATTTGAGCTTTGCCGAAACATCATACTGTCTAGAAAATTCATGGCAACAGGGCCAATGGTTGAACATATAAATCTTATTTAAGTATTTTTTTTTGTGTACTCAATAATTCTTTTTCTTCTTCTGGATGGTTGGGGGTTTATTTTGGGATGATTCATTGAAATCAGGGAAGACCTTGTCATGCTTATTTGGAGGCACTAGGGTGAATTAATTCGAATCCCAGTCTATATTTTTCTCAAAGTAAGTATACTCGGCAATTGAATCGGTTGTGGGCAACACGAACAGTTTGGGTCTTATTTTCTGCAGTCTAGCCTTTGCTGTACTACTGGCAGAACATATACTATTTGCTAGCTCTTGTTGTTACATCATTTTATCCTATGCTGCTCTCGAATTGGTTGTGAATTACAAACCATGACTAAATCTTATGGTAATGATGGCGACTGAATCTTCACCTATTTTGATGCATGGCTGTACGGGCCAAAGTTTTAGTTGAAGGCAGCAACTGTACTGTGTGTGCTGCAGAAATGTATATGCAATCTACCTTGTGCCTTGCAGGCGTAGGAACACTTGATTGTCATGAGTGTGCCTCTTTGTCCATTATAATACAGTACTAGAGATGAGAATGGATGGAGTTCATTTGGAGTATTAGTGGATGATCCTTTGCTCGCATTCAACCGATGTATAGTTTAGTTCCTTCCTATATTAATTTGTGAAGTAGGCTTAACAATTAATCTCTCTGTGTATTGGTACTCTGTTGTTTGGGCTTGAGGCCTTGAGCAGATGGAAGATTAGTTTGTCATACAATTTGAAAGGGAGTTTATTTACTTTTATTTACCTGCACTGTTGCTTTTATTTATCAGTTGACAAAGACATTTGTGAAACAGTAAGTTAGACATCATAGTGAAGCTTGGTGAAGGAACTTATGGCGACGCGAACAGGACTGGAGGCATTGTCTATATAACCCTGAATGTTTGTTCATCCACTTGTGTTGTTGTCCACTCTGAAATGTTCCCCTCATTAGATGGCTCTGTTTTGTAGATACCAGAAGAAGTATTCAAAGAAGTTCTGCTTCCTCTGACACTAAATAATCTGAAAGCAGACGGCTTCATAGAAACAAAAGAAAAGAATAATATCCCTTTCGTCATCCTTGATGTGGGAAAAAACGCATACACAGTTCACTGTGCATGTCTTTTGACCAGAATTACTCATGTAGAACTGTCAGAAGAATTTGTATCTTTCTCCCTTCAAAATGTTAGAACTTTGTGTTTTCTAGAAATCGTAAAAAGCTGATTAAACATGTGTGACACAACAAGATGTTTGATTTTGTCTGTGCACGACCATGCATAATAGTTGGTTTAAAACCATGAATGGTCCTCGCTTCTGTCTATTTGCAGCTTTTGGGTCTGTCAAACACCATGTGACCCTTCACTATTAGTGCTTGGGAAAATTGGGATGCCAAATATGAATCTGAGAATGATTATCCAAACGACTTTTCAAATGAAGTGGCAATAATTTATAAATATTTTTTGCTCCCATTATTTCTTAGTGGGTCTGGTAAATCCACAAAGACTGCACATGAGAATGTTCTGGATTTGAGTAAGTAGACACAGCCTGAGACTCCATAGGGGGAATAATTGAGCACACAGTATCGCCTAAATGGCATTTGCTTTGGAAAGAGCACAGGCTACCTGATCATCCCCTGTGGCCATTACTGTGCCAATACTTTATGTATTATTTTTTTCATTGCAAGAAGCAAAAATACCTTAGTGCTAGCATTGGTCCATTTACTATTAAACACCGTTGGCATCTCCAACGGCAACCCACAAATTTCCTCCCGTATCCATCCGCGGATGCGGGAGGGTGGGGAGGGGGATCCAACGCTAGCCGCATACATTTCAAACTCTTTTTCAACAAACCGGATGAAATGCATGCAAACACGGCCAGATTTCATATAAACACTAGATCATGCACGCGCGCTTTGCCGCGCCCGTCCTTGAACCCTCGGAATTAGAGAAGCATAACATTATGTGCATCCAAGAAACCTCCGAATTTTGCAAGAAGAAGCTGAAAACAGGAAAACCTATGAAGAATCCATCTTCTCAGAACCCAATAACATGAAATTTACCACTAAAAAGTCATAAGGAAGATATCTAACAACATAATGGAGCAAAGGAATGATATAAGTAATGCTCATCCATGGATTAATAGCTCAAGTTTTCTTCTCATGATATATGATGTAACTGCTCTTGAATCATAATAAAGTGGGGTGGTTACTGTGTGAAAAAAGAACTCAAGTTTTCTTCTCATGAAAAATGGTGAACACGAAATTTCAAAATTAAATCACTAAGTACTTCTGGCGGTTTCACATCCGGTGCACGCAACATAGCTTATGGTGTTGTCTATAGCCCACAAGAGAATCATTGGCTTAGCTTTACATTTGGCATATATAACTCATCCCTGCCTCTTCTTCTTGACCTCCCTCGTTGATTTTGCTTTCATATAAGAACAAAAGATTGTTAGCTAAAAGATTAAATAGTGTATGTATAAATAACATTTAGTTAAATAAACAGAGCACTCACTATGTCAAATAGAGTTCAAGCAATACTGTCGTCGTCTAGGTGGGAAAAAGTATACCAAAACATGCCTTATTCAATTATAAAGTGGCCACCACCATGATACCATAAAATTGGCATATATCTCAGAAAATTACTGGATAAGTGACACGACGTCATAGTAAGGCTTACACAAACTCCAAAAGCATTTCACTTAAATAGTTCAACAACGTACCATATTTAAGTTGAAGGTTGACAAACCTAGAAATTTAGATGCTCATGTTGTTTTACTTTTATCCAAACGAAAATAGAGCAGTACAGAAATTATGATAGCACTCATGCGATTGACACAACCCCAAGTGCCCTCACAATGACACTCTTGTGATTGTCCATAAACTTCATCCTCTTGCACTGATCGTCCTCACTTCTCAAAAATGAACGTAGAAGGTAATTCGATAAGCAATGAACAAGTTCGATGGAGAAAATAGAATCTATAAACGGCATTGTTGTCATCCTCTTCTCGTAATCACATGTCTTACACCTCTTTGGCATCCGGTTCTTCCTGCTCACCAACCTGAAAGTCAGAGTTGATGCAGATCGTCAGTGTGAATGGCACACAGCAAGGGTGGCCATCTCTATTAGTGAAACAAGTGAAACTTACCTGATCTAACACATCAGCAACATGTATTGAAGATGCATGGCTATGATTATTAACACATAATCATGTGAGATGTGAGATCAGTTTTGAGAAGTTTCGGCAAGAAAACAATCACTTCAATTCTCTAAATGCACTATCAGTTTAACAGAAAAGTATTACTCCCTCCGTCCGAAAATACTTGTCATCAAAATAGATAAGAAGGGGTGTATCTAGAATTAAAATACGTCTTGATACACCCCCTTTTATCCATTTTGATGACAAGTATTTCCGGACGGAGGGAGTACAAGGCTTAGATATCCATGTGGGTACATGATAAACAAAGATATGCTAATTAAATAACAATCCTACTCTTCCTCGTTTTTTTTTCAATTTTTTTCTCAGATGATGCACCTAACCCACAATAACACTCATTTAATCAATATAACAAAAAAGCTTACGGTTCATACTGGTCAGATCTCTCACAAGGACCCTTTTTCTTTCTGAAACAAACAGAACCAAATCAGGATCAACAACTGATAATATAAATTTTATGAAGAGATAGTTGTTGATCTGTGTTCGCTTACCTATGCCTACTTTGAGTATCAAATACCACTGTCTCAATGCTCCGTCATGCAATGAGTATCTAAAAAAAATGAATAGTTAAGAACCCATCTATTGAAACTGTCATTGATAAAAAAATAATGGCTTCAGAAAATGAATAATTTAAAACTTAATTAGCTTGAGATCAAATAAAAAATTTGTACCAACATTGCTCCCTATCGCCGTTGCCTTGAGCCCTTGACCTGGTTGTCAAAAAAATGCAGCCACCTCGTCTTGCATCGTGGATGGAGAATAATGGGAGGGGAGCTTGTAGCCACACACCTTGACTGTCACCCCTCCATTCTCCGTTCTGAATCCATCCGCCCCGGCTGCTAGTAGTCTGCCGATTGATGTGAGTACCACCGGACGATAGGAAAGATGGTGCTCTGGTGGCAGGGAAAGGAGGGGATCTGGTTGCCGTTGGGAAGGGCAGTGAGGGTCACAAGGGGAGTGTCCAACACGCGGTACAACTGCAAGGCATGGATACGGGTGCAGGAGAAGGACAGCCGGTGATGGATGCCTACGGCACGGATGGCCGCCGCAGCAGCGATGGAAGAACGCTGACTAAAAACAGTAGTAGGAAATTCAAAAACAATAAAGAAGGGGCGGCAGATGCGCAGCAGAAACTCGGCCACGGCGGCGGCGCTTTTTGGTGGAAGGAGAGGAGGTGTTCTTTCGTTTTTTTTAGGGATAGGAGGTGTTCTTTCGTGGAGGGGGCTTGCTTGCACTTGAACTGGACGATCGAGCCTGTTAGTGAATCGAAAAACCTGGGCCTTGGATGGCCCGCTGATGGAGATAAACAGAAGGTCGTTCTGCGAAGCAGCGGCCCACAATAGGGTGTCGCGTGCGTGCGTAACGACTTGGGACAACCGGGTTGATCTGAATCGTATGTTCGAGCGATCCAACGGCTAAGGAAGTTAAAACGCTGTGGAGGCTCCTAGTTAGCTGTGTTATACTGTTTTGTAATGACGGATTCCATGTAAATGGGACGAGAACGGTTACATTTTGGACATGTTTTAACTAAAAAGGTAAAACTATGTGCATGTACAGTTGCGCGGAGCTCCACTCCCACGACACGGATACACTACACTAGTCTACAGCCGGCCGCGGCGGATCCCTTTGTTTTCCCCATGTCCGGCGGCCTGCTAACCGGACTGCCGGGAGCCCTAGAGGCATATTCTTCCCTTGTATCTTCCTTATGTCCGGCTATGCCGCTCATCGGAGTGGCAAAGAGGATGCTTCAGCCGGAGGGGAAGATGCTTTCGTGAAGCCTAGACGGGTGTGCCCAGGATGGTCTGAGATAAAGACAGGACAGGTCACCGGTTGTACATGCTGGCGACGCGCCGGTGGTGGCCTCCATGGGATACAAGCGGCGGCAGCCTCCCGTGTTCTACTTCTCCTTGATGATGGCGGTCGGTGGTGCGGCTACGCGCACGTCGACGGCGGATGGCGCGATCACAAGAGCTGGAGGAGGCGATGCCCATGGCGCTGTGCCGGGATGGAGCGACTCACCACTCCTCTGCGAGCTGGCTTCAAGCGGCGAGTTGCTGAACCACGCGTCAGCTTAAGGCGGCAACTGGCTCCATCGGGCTAGGCTTTGCTCGTGTCCGGCGGGCTCGGTGGGCCATCCAGACGTCTTTTATGACGGAGAACTACTCTTCTAGCTCATGGGATGCCATCGAAAGAGTGGAGAAAATGGTAAAGAAGGAGATGGAGAGCGGTGGAGTGATGTGACTCTTGCCCGGCGTCTGGCCGCATTTAAATAAAGGGCGGACGAGAGGAGCTCGGCCGACGTTGCGTTTAATGCCGGTCCGCTCGTGAATAGACGTGTGGCCGGAATAGGTTTCTCGGCTTCCAGGCAGGTTTAATGGAGGCGTTTGAATGCAGCGAGGAGACGTGTCTAGCCGGGCGTGCGGCGGGCGGTGCCCTCGGTCGGTGATGAAGTCATGTACCTAGGGTAGGGTCACGGACCTGTCCAAAGTACCCTCCCCAAGGACATCTTCAGAAGAAGCTGCCTTCCAGTCGACCAAGAGGGAATCCACTCGACAGACTCGAAGGCACTCGACCATGAAGACCCACTCGACCACCAGGAGATCAAGAGCCACTCTGTATCCAAACGGTCTGTAATTAAGTAGTCTTTATGGCCATGATGACACTTTATGTAGGACATTACTAGTAACGCCAATCCTTTATGTACTTTAAACCCTGCATAACTGAGGGCCGGAGGGGTCTGGCAGACACTATATAAGCCACCCCCTCCTCAGTGTAAAGGGTTCGCACCCCTGTAACTCATACACATATAATCCAGTCGACCGCCTCCGGGGTTACTTCCTCCGAGAAGGGCCTGAACTCGTAAATCTCTTGCGTGTACAACTGCTCCATAGCTAGGATCTTGCCTCTCCATACCTACCCCCCATTCTACTGTCAGTCTTAGTACCACGACAGTTGGCGCCCACCATGGGGCAGGTGTCTTAGCGATTTTTGGAGAAGTTGCAATTGTTCCGATTGCCTTCATCATGGTTTCTAGCGGAGTTCTGGTCGAGGGCCGCGAGATCCGTCTCGGCGCACTCACCTTCATCGCCGACGACTCCGCTTGGCTCCAGGAGGCTCCACTCGACATCGACGCGCTCCCCGTCCGCGGTGCGACGCATTTTCGGGCGTGTGTCTGCGGCGTCCTGCTGCGGCAACCATCAACTCCATATCGGTCGACTCTTGCGTCGTCCTCCCTCCCTGTCTCCCGCCAGCGCAAGCGCTCTGGTCGGTCGAGGCTTCAGCGGTGGGTGAGACACGCAGTGGCTCGCCAATCGGCCACCACCCAAGTCGCGGCAATCGAGCTCGACGAATCTCTCTACGGCCTGTTCGATCTGTCGACTGGCTCCGTAGAGACTGCATCCGAGTGCGACGGCAGTGATCCAGCGGCGGAGGTTCTGATGGTGAATGGGCCTCGTAGCCCTCCCGGCTTCCCTCGCACCGACGGGATAGATGGCGGAGGCGATCCCGCTCAGGCCCATAAAGAATATCAACCCGAGCCGCTCACTTCTCTGCAGAGGGAAGATCTTCGTCGCCGGAACATGGATGCCCTGCATACTCCCATCGCAGGAGAAACTCCCGAGGCTCGCGCCTTGGAGGAGGCACGTTTGGCCAACTTGGCTGAACGCACTCGACTGGAGAACCTCCAGCGAGCACTCGACGAACGCGCGCGACAACGAGTGCCCGACTCCAGTCGACGTCAACTCTTTCGACAACCAACTCAGGTATATCGAACCCCGACTGAAGAATCAAGCAGCTGATGATTTGGCGAAGATAGGTTCCAAGAGAGAAGCCATTCCCAGTGATGTGTTCTTGGAGCATATCCATACACCATCAGTCAAAGAAGATCCTTTTACCGAAGAAGCTCCGTAGCCTAAAAGCGTCACGGATCCGACTGTTGTTGAAGTTCCAGCAGTGGTCGACCTGATCATGGAAGTCCTGGTGATCACTCCCGATTGGACAGTGCCGTATATCGCGTATATATTAAGGAAAGAGCTCCCAGAGGATGAAGAGGAGGCTCGACAGATCGTCCGTCGGTCTAAAGCCTTTACCGTGATAAGGGGACAGTTGTACAGAGAAAGCGCGACTGGAGTTGGTCAGAAATGCATAACGCCAGAAGAAGGTCGAATAATCCTCGACGACATCCACTCGGGGACCTGTGGCCATCATGCGTCCTCTCGGACCATCGTAGCCAAAGCATACCGAGCCGGATTTTACTGGCCAAGAGCGAATGAAATGGCAAAAGAAATAGTCGACAAGTGTGAGGGATGTCAATTTTACTCCAATATGTCACACAAGCCCGCCTCAGCTTTAAAGACCATACCACTCGTCTGGCCCTTCGCGGTGTGGGGGCTGGATATGGTTGGACCCTTGAGAACAGGCAGAAGCGGTTTCACACATGTGCTAGTAGCAGTCGACAAGTTCACCAAGTGGATTGAGGCTAAACCCATCAAGAACCTTGATGCCGACACCGCTGTCAGCTTCATCAGAGAGTTGATATTCAGATATGGAGTCCCACACAGCATCATCATTGATAATGGGTCAAACTTCGATTCGTAGGAATTCAGGGCGTTCTGCACATCTCAGGGCACACGAGTCGACTATGCTTCAGTCGCTCATCCTCAGTCGAATGGACAAGCAGAGTGGGTCAATGGCTTGATTCTCAAAGGGTTGAAACCCTGACTGATGCGTGATCTCAAGCATGCGGCTGGAGCATGGGTCGACGAACTTCCCTCGGTGCTTTGGGGGTTAAGGACCACGCCTAACCGGTCGACTGGGAGAACTCCGTTCTTCTTGGTCTACGAAGCTGAAGCGGTCTTGCCGAGTGCCCTGCTTCACAACGCTCCTCGAGTCGAGCTCTACACCGAAGCTGAAGCAGAACAAGCACGGCAGGATGCAGTCGACCTTCTAGAGGAAGAAAGGGAGATGGCTCTAATCCGATCGACCATTTACCAGCAAGACTTGCATCGCTTCCACGCCAAAAACGTGAAGAGTCGAGCCTTCTAGGAAGGAAATTTGGTTCTCCGAGTGGATCAGCAGAAACCACACAAGCTCGCTCCTTCTTGGGAAGGTCCCTTTATCGTCACCAAGGTTCTCCACAACAGAGCGTACCGTCTTTACAACATCGAGCACAAGATCGACGAGCCCCAAGCTTGGAACGCGGAGCTGCTCCGCCCCTTTTACACTTAAGTAGCCGCTCGGAAATGTAATAAAAGCACTTCTGTAGTTCATTTTTCAAAAGACAATAGTGTTATAATTTTCCCAATGATTGTTGTCACTTTTGTTTGTTCAATAAAATTTCCCCCCAGTGGGTGGCTTAGCTACGAATCCGTTTTGCCTAAGTTTGTAAAAAAAATCCTTGCCGAGTGGTGAGCCAGCCTCCCACTCGGGGGCTTAGCTGCGAATCTGTTTCGCCTAAGTACTTTAAAATCCTGCCGAGTGGTGAGCCAGCCTCCCACTCAGAGGCTTAGCTGCGAATCCGTTTCGCTTAAGTACATTAAAATCCTGCCGAGTGGTGAGCCAGCCTCCCACTCGGAGGCTTAGCTGCAGTCCAAGTACTCGCCTAAGTTTTAATTAAATCCTACCGAGTGGTGAGCCAGCCTCCCGCTCGGAGGCTTAGCTGCAGTCCAAGTACTCGCCTAAGTTTTAATAAAATCCTACCGAGTGGTGAGTCAGCCTCCCGCTTGGAGGCTTAGCTGCAGTCCAAGTACTCGCCTAAGTTTTAATAAAATCCTACCGAGTGGTGAGCCAGCCTCCCGCTCGGAGGCTTAGCTGCAGTCCAAGTACTCGCCTAAGTTTTAATAAAGTCCTACCGAGTGGTGAGCCAGCCTCCCACTCGGAGGCTTAGCTGCAGTCCAAGTACTCGCCTAAGTTTCAATAAAATCCTACCAAGTGGTGAGCCAGCCTCCCACTCGGGGGCTTAGCTGCAGCATAGCGCTCGCCTAAGTACAAGTATAACGTGCTCTCTTGAAGGAAGACGAGGTACAGGTCGACTGTTACTCTCTTCTTCCGAACTACGCCACAAGTATAACGTGCGCTCCGCAAGGAAGACGAGGTGCAGGTCGACTGCTACCCTCTTCTTCCGAGCTACGTCACAAGTATAATGTGCTCTCCACAAGGAGGACGAGGTGCAGGTCGATTGATGCCTTCTTCCTCAGAGAAACGCCGCAAAAATCCTACCGAGTGGAGAGCAGACCTCCCACTCGGGGGCTTAGCTGCAGCCCAGCGCTCGCCTAAGTTTTTGAAAATCCTACCGAGTGGAGAGCAGACCTCCCACTCGAGGGCTTAGCTGCAGCCCAGCGCTCGCCTAAGTTTTTGAAAATCCTACTGAGTGGAGAGCAGACCTCCCACTCGGGGGCTTAGCTGCAGCCTAGCGCTCGCCTAAGTTTTTGAAAATCCTACCGAGTGGAGAGCAGACCTCCCACTCGAGGCTTAGCTGTAGCCCAGCGCTCGCCTAAGTTTTTGAAAATCCTACCGAGTGGAGAGCAGACCTCCCACTCGGGGGCTTAGCTGCAGCCCAGCGCTTGCCTAAGTTTTTGAAAATCCTACCGAGTGGAGAGCACGCTTTCCACTCGGAGGCTTAGCTGCGGTCCAGTACCAGCCTGAGAACAAGTCGATTGCAATAAGTGCTTCATCCCAGCCTGCAAAAGACACTTCATACCAGATGCCAACATATTCAACGTCGAATTCAAGCTCAGATAACGTCTTACGGAACCGAAAGTGCTCAGGCGCTAAGCTCGTTAAGGTTTATCGGTTACAAAAATCACTCGGCATACCAAGGCAAATTTAAAGTATCAAGCACAGAAGTTTTTTACCCCTACTGCGGAGGGCTGGAAGGCGCAACGAATTCATCCAGGTCGATTCCATCTGCAATCCGAGTGGCAGCAGCGATGAAGGTCTCCATGAAAGATCGAAAATCATGCTTCTTGGTATTAGCCACCTTAAGGGCTGCCAGCTTGTCCTCTCGCGCCTCCTTGTAGTGAACACGGGCCAGAGACAGAGCAACATCCGCGCCGCACCTGGCAGAAGACTTCTTCCATTCTTGCACTCGACTTGGAACCTCGTTTAGTCGAGTCATCAGAGACTCGAGGTCGTTCTGAAGCGTCTCTCTGGGCCAGAGTGTTGTGTCGATGCGGGAAGTTGCGACCTTTAGCCTTGCGAGATAGTCGACAACAACAGCAACGCGAGATTCAAGACGGAGCACATTCATGGCGACTTCATCTTTCACAGGAGAGTTGATGGGATCCAGGTTTATTTCCAATCGACCAGTCTCCTCTTCAAAGTTCTGGCAGAACTCTGCAAACACAACCCCAGAGTCAAGACAACAGTCTGATGGAGAAGTCATAGTTAAAATGTCTATTTGATACAAAAGATTACCTTCAAGCATGAGGAATGGCTTCTTGGCGAGTCCTCCCAGATAAGCCTCCAGATCATTCTTCTTTCCCACCAACTCATTGGCCTTGTCACTCAAGGCAATCTTGTCACTCTTCAGTCGACTGACCTCCTTGTTGGCCGCATCAAGAGCAGCTTTCAGATTGGTATTTTCCTCTTCAAGCTTGGTGATTGAAGCCAGCTTCTCATCTGCGAGCTTGGTCTTCTCTAAAGCCGCTTTCTGCATCTCAGCCAAGTCAAGGTCTTTCTTCTTCAGAGCATCCCTCAGTTTGTCTGCAAAGTCACAGTGAGATCAGACTCTGAAACGGACGAGAGGCAAAAGCAGTCGTCGAGGTTCTCACCAAACATACCTTTTGCTTCCTCCTTCGACTTCGTGAAGTTCTCCTGGACCAGTTTCAGATCAAGCTCGAGATGGATTTGCTTGTTCTCCAACTCAGTGTAACGAGCCGCAAGCTCGCAAGATTTCTACGAAGAACCAATCCACAGATGTCAAAGACAGTTCACTTCCGAGTGACTAAGGAAAAATCATAGCATTTCTAAGACTACAGCCGAATATAAACATTCGACCATAGGCTCGGGGACTACACCCAGTGGGTGCACTCAGCGTGCCCCCACTAGTTCTATCAGTTAGAGTCGATCAGTCGACCAACAAATAGCAAAAAAAAGAGGTTATCTTCAGACTGTAGTCGACTGCCAGCAGTCGACCACAGTCTCGGGGACTACACCCAGTGGGTGCACTCAGGGTGCCCCCACCGATCTGTCAATCCATTCGACATGATCGAGTAAAGAAAAAGTTTAAGACATAAAGACTAAGGTCGACTGCCAGCAGTCTACCATAGCCTTGGGGACTACACCCACTGGGTGCACTCAGCGTGCCCCCACTAATCCAGAATTTCAATCAACGCACCCAGTGGGTGTACGACAAATACTAAAATTTTCAGAAAGAAGGATTTTAAGATATCATATCCTAACAGAACAGGCGGTGACCGACTGACCTGAACATTGCTCTGAAGAGCTGAACTGGCGTCATAAGCCGCCTGACTGGCGTCTCGGATTGCCTTCACTTGCTCCATCATGACCCTTGCTTGGCGTATTGCTTCTTTAGCAGCACTGGCTTGGTCTTCTAGGACGTGGTGAGTCGAGAAAAGTGAAGGCTGAGCAGCACTCGACGATGAAGGGCGAGCACTCATCAGCGGCACCGCAAAGGATACGGTAGGCCGAGTGACGTTGTCCCCCTCCACGACCAACGTCTCGGGTACTGACACGTCCTGAGTCTCCTTGCTAGCAGACGCTTTCCTGTTCCTCCTCTGCCTCAGTGGTTCCTCATCATCGTCGTCGGGAAGGTCAATAACGATGTTAGATGGAGCTGCAGAAATGAGTCAAAATTAAAGACAAAGAGTCAACCGACTGAAGACGGAACTACAAAAGTCATACCAGGTTTTGAAGTGACAGCATCTTCCATCTCGTGATCTTCGGCCCTGGCCAAGGTATCAGAAGTAGCAGCACTGCAACCCTAGAAGTCAGTCGGTCAGCTCACGAATCGGCCAAGAATAAATTCATATGAAACGAAGAAACTCAAGTTACACCATTACCCTGAGATAGTGGGGATCGCCATCTTCATCTTCGGCAAGACCTTCGCCGGCTTCGACGGCGCCACTCGAGATTGCTTCGGAGCTTTCTCAGTCGGCACCGGAGAAGTCGTCCGAGGACGCTTGGTCGACTGCGTGACGGGCGCAACCCCCTTACCACGCTCGGCTGCAGGATCATGGACAAGCTTTGAGCGTCTTTCCGAACGAGGAGGTGCAACTTCCTCCTCCTCCTCCTCTTCCTCCTCAACAGAGTCATCATCTTCATCGTCGTCATCAGCATCCGAATCCCACTACTTCGGGCTTTCGCCCCCACTTCCTTCCTCCTCCTCAGTCGGCGCTTGCGCTCCATTGGGCATCGAGTACAACTCAGTGGTGGCCTGACAGATAACAAAACAAGACAAAGGTCAATCGACCAATTCGCAGTGAAACAGAATGAATAAAGCAAGATCACAACTGGGGATAAGTGGTCATACCGTGTCCGGTGTGTAGGTATGGTCGAGTGGTGGGATCCTCCTAGCCCCTCGAGGGTTATCCTTATTCCCTGTGATGGCGGCCATCCACCTCTCCAGTGTAGCGTCACTGACCGCCTCTGGATGGACCCGAGTGGTATCTTCGGTGCCGCAGTACAGCCACATCGGGTGGCCTCGGTATTGGAGCAGTTGAATTCGCCGTCGAAGGAAAACCTCCAGAAGGTCCATGCCAGTCACTCCGTCCCGAATGAGCTGGACTACACGTTCCATCAACATTTTTACCTGAGCCTTCTCCTCCGGGAGCACCTTCAGAGAAGACGGCTTGTTCACTCGGTCCATGGAGAACGGAGGGAGACCAGTCGACTGCCCCGGCATCGACTCGTCCTGGCAGTAGAACCAGGTCGACTGCCACCCTCTAACCGACTCGGGAAGGGTCATGGCTGGAAAAGCGCTCTTACTCCTCACTTGGATTCCAAGACACCCGCACATCTGGATTACTTTAGTCCTATCATCATCCGGAGTCGCCTTTTTCACCGTCTGAGAGCGACAAGTGAATATGTGCTTAAAGAGACCCCAATGCGGTCGACAACCCAGGAAGTTTTCGCACAGAGACACAAAAGCGGCGAGGCAGGCAATGGAATTGGGAGTAAAATGGTGGAGTTGCGCCCCAAAGAAGTTCAGAAACCCTAGGAAGAAAAGACTCGGTGGCAGGGAGAATCCACGATCTACATGAGTGGCTAGGAGAACACACTCACCCTCCAGTGGTTGCGGTTGCCACTCGGTCCCCGGAAGTCTTGCTGACCCATGAGAGATCAGTCCCTCATTGGCCAGGTCGTTGAGATCCGCCTGGGTGATGGTCGAGCGGATCCAATCCCCTTGGACCCAACCTTGCGGCAGGCGGGACCTCGACGAAGATCCACCCCGAATGGTCACTCTTCCCTTTGCTTTCGCCGTCACCGTCGCCTTCTTCGCTCGCTCCAAGGATGCCATCTTCTCCTTCACCATCTTTGCCGGCGAGGCGTGCGAGGAGTGGATGGGCGGAGGCAAAAGCGGGCGCAGCAGGCGGGGGTGAAGAAGGCGGAGAGGGGAATGGAGAGGCACTGTTCAAAAACCCTCGCCCGGCACCTTATATAGGGACGCTTCCGAGTGGCTGACAAGTAGGCACGGGCGGCCCTGTCAAATCCCGAAACAGTCGCGCGCGCGATACGTGGCGAAAAAGGCGGCATGGAAATCGAGGCGTCTACGCCTTATCCCATCCGAGTACCGCGGTCCACCCCGCTTTGCGCGCTTCCCAAAATTCGGATCCCACAAAATCCGCTAACAGCAGATCAACCTGTCAGATGGTAGATTTCCTACGATCCGTCGCTCGGAAGTTCACCAAGTTCAAAAGTTCACTCGACAGAAGAAAAGAATGGATCAAGGCGACTGAAAGAATGGTTGATGCCATCATTAAAAAAGGATATTGATCTAGGATGAGACATGCTCAGAACACAAAAACAGGTCGGAAAGATTATCAACTCCTTCCTCACTCAAACCTCGATCCATTCGGGGGCTAATGATGAAGTCATGTACCTAGGGTAGGGTCACGGACCTGTCCAAAGTACCCTCCCCAAGGACATCTTCATAAGAAGCTGCCTTCCAGTCGACCAAGAGGGAATCCACTTGACAGACTCGAAGGCACTCGACCATGAAGACCCACTCGACCACCAGGAGATCAAGAGCCACTCTGTATCCAAATGGTCTGTAATTAAGTAGTCTTTATGGCCATGATGACACTTTATGCAGGACGTTACCAGTAACGCCAATCCTTTATGTACTTTAAACCCTGCATAACTGAGGGCCGGAGGGGTCTGGCAGACACTATATAAGCCACCCCCCTCCTCAGTGTAAAGGGTTCGCACCCCTGTAACTCATACGCATATAATCCAGTCGACCGCCTCCGGGCTCCGAGACGTAGGGCTGTTACTTCCTCCGAGAAGGGCCTGAACTCGTAAATCTCTTGCGTGTACAACTGCTCCATAGCTAGGATCTTGCCTCTCCATACCTACCCCCATTCTACTGTCAGTCTTAGTACCACGATAGTCAGCGCACCACTTCATTGGCGGAGGCAGTGAGAGGTCACGTCCGCCCTGAGCCGCCTTCGATGTGGAGCGGCACACTCTATCATGGCATATATGCAGGCAGTTGAGCGACGGGCGGGAAGAGCGGGCAGGCGGGGGGAGGGATTTTGGGTGGGCCAGGACGGTCAGAAGCGAGCGTGACAACGGTTTGGTTTGCGGGAGAAAACACGTCCGGACCATGACGCGGTCCGATACAAGACCACGTTGGATGGCTTCCACGGTCCGGACGGTTGCCCTAAGTTCTACTAATAGTCTCTCCTTATTTGGTTCAAAGGATTATGTGTGGTCTCATGTTGTTGTTTTTTCATGATTGCATGCCCTCATTTACATTTGGTGTATTATCTTTCCTCATTTGCAACTGCTTTATTGTACTGGATTAAGTAACAACAACTACTACGTATCTAGGAGAAATGTTATTTGACAAATTGGTGCTTTTTTCTTTTTTTTGAGAAGGAGGGTCACCTCCGGCCTCTGCATCCGACAGATGCATGCGGCCATATTATTAAAAGGTGCCAACGAAATACAAAGTCTGCAAACTAGTTCAGCTCGCAAACGGAGAAAAAGAAAACAAAATGTCTGAAAAAATAAAGCCACAACCGGCATAAAAAACAGGATGAGATGACTAAACACCTATCCTATTAATGGATCGTCATCCAAATCGGTTGAAGATACCCTGCGCTACCATCTCCCAACGGTTGCACGCAGTAACCAAAGGCTCCCTGGAGTCCGTAGGAGTGAGTAACGACCACATACGGATCCATGTCGTAGCTCTGAAGATGACGTGCAAGAAATTCAAAATGTTTTTTCTGTTAAAGATCATATCATTCCTACAGTTCCATATAGCCAACAATAGAGCACATACTCCTATACTAATACGTGTCGCAATAGCTGAGTCTACTCTAGTTAACCACGTCCCAAATAACGTGTCAATGCTATCTGGAGGAGTAATATTGAAGGCTATATGAATGATGCGCCAAAGCAACTACGCGAGAGGGCACTCAACGAAAAGGTGTTGTATCATTTCATCTCAGTCACAAAAATAAGAACAAGCACTTCCTACCCATCTTCGCTTAAGCAAATTATCTTTGGTAAGGATCACTTGCTTGTGGACTAACCACATGAAAATTTTAATTTGCAAGGAAACCTTAATCTTTCAATTATGAATCGATTTTGGGATTGGGCTAGAGTTGATTAGATCCAAGTATAAAGATTTGACCTTGAACACCCTGCTTCCAGTTAACTTCCGCTGGAAAGAATCAGGCTAGTCAGAGAGTTGAACATCCATCAATCTCCGCACAAGGTGAAGTCAGGAATTCCAACGCTCCCCAACTAAGGACCTCCTAAACTGGATATTTAACGGGGCCACTTTTAATACCGTACCAATGTAATCATCCTTACATTGCACAATATTATACAAGGTGGGATATTGTAAGGCTAGCAGCGTCTCCCCTAACCATGTTTCCTCCCAAAATCTTGTTGTGGTACCACTACCAACAACGAATTCTACTCTATGAAAGAAGGTGTCTTTTGCCCTCATTAGCCCCTTCCAGAATGGCGAGTCATTAGATCTTACGGTAACCTGGGCCAAAGATTTAGAATGTAAATATTTTTGCACAAAATCTGTGCTCACATGATACGTCTTCAACGTATCTATAATTTTTTATTGTTCCATGCTGTTATATTATCATTCTTGGATGTTTTACAGTCATTTTATAGTCATTTTATATCATTTTTTGGTACTAACCTATTGACATAGTGCCCTGTGCCAGTTGCTGTTTTCTGCATGTTTTTATATCACGGGAAATCAATATCAAACGGAGTCCAAATGCAACGAAACTCCTGGAGGAATTTTGGGCCCGAAGACATCCAGTGGCCCAAGGAAGCACTTGGGAGGTGGCTCGAGGGGAGCAGCACCCACTAGGGCGTGCCAGGAGGCCCAGGCGCACCCTGGTGGGTTGTGCCCACCTCGGGTGCCCCCTGAACCGCCCCTTTGCTCTATAAACACCCCAATATTCCAGAAACCCTAGGGGAGTCGACGAAAATCAATTCCAGCCGCCGCAGAGTCCAGAACCACGAGATCCAATCTAGACACCATCATGGACGGGTCCACCACTTCCGTTGGTGCCTCTCCTATGATGCGTGAGTAGTTCTTTGTAGACCTTCGGGTCTGTAGTTAGTAGCTAGATGGCTTCCTCTCTCTCTCTCTCTCTTGATTATCAATACAATGGTCTCTTGGAGATCCATATGACGTAAGTCTTTTTGAAGTGTGTTTGTTGGGATCCAATGAACTTTGAGTTTATGATCAGATCTATATTTTTATCCATGAAAGTTATTTGAGTCTTCTCTACTCTCTTATATGCATGATTGCTTATAGCCTCGTATTTCTTCTCCAATATTTGGGTTTTGTTTGGCCAACTTGATCTATTTATCTTGCAATGGGAAGAGGTGCTTTGTAGTGGGTGTGGGAGTCCTGGACTAGGGGGTCCTCGAGCGTCCGATCTATTGGATGTGGGACGGACTGATGGGCCGTCGGGATAGAAGACAGAAGATCACCCCTCATGTCCGGTAGGGACTCTAGTATGCGTGGATGGCAAGTATAGGTGTCCGAATATGTTATTCCTTTCTGTAAAACCGACTTTGTACAACCATAGGCCCCTCCGGTGTCTGTATAAACCGGAGGGTAGATCTGAGGAAGGATCACAACATTGCTAGGCTAGCTAATCTAGGGCTAGCCGAACCGATCTCGAGGTAGATCAACTCTTGTAACCTCTATACCCTCGAATAAAATCAAGGAGGAGTAGGGTTTTACCTCCATTAAGAGGGCCCAAACCTGGGTAAACACTGTGTCCTTTGCCCATAGTTACCATTGGTCCTCAGACGTACAGCTTGGCCCCCCTATCCGAGATCTGCCGGTTTTGACACCGACATTGGTGCTTTCATTGAGAGCTCCGATGTATCGTCGGCAGAAGGATCGATGGCTCATCTCTTCATCGACGATGTTGCTGTGTCCAGAGAGATCTTTCTCCCTGGACAGGTTTTTGTGTTCGATGGCTTTGTGCTTCGTGCCAACTCGACTTGCCGCCTCGAGTAGGTCGATAGTTATACCCCCGGCCACCAGATCAGGTTTGGAAACCTGAATTATGTTGCTGATGTCCGAGGGGACCTAGTCTTCGATGGGTTCGCGGCCTCGGCCGCCACTCTGTGTCTCCACCAAGAAGACTCTTCGGATCCCCTGTCAGATCCCTCTCAGGGGTCAACACCAACACCCACCTCATCCTTAGATCCAGGGCAGGTCTCATCGTCCGAAGACAGGAGCTTGAGGCCCGCCGGACTTCTTCCCCTTACAGAACTCCCGACCGAAGACCCAGATGCAATCTTAGACTTGGCTCTGGGCAACCATCCCAAACTGCCGAGGTCTGCACTCAGCGGGTCCGATCAGGCGTCCCATGCCAAACTTAGTGAAAGTGCAACTATCCCTAGGTGGTTTTGGTAATTCCTAACAACATATAGCTCATTGAGCTAATGCTATTTCAAGATAAATATTTCAGGAAAGCTCAATGATTGGCATGGCATGGATGAGAAAAGTGGACCCCTCAAAATGCTAAGGACAAAAGGATTGGCTCAAGCTCAAAGCTCAAGACTCTACATTTTCTATTTTAGTGATCCAAGATCACATTGAGTCTATAGGAAAAGCCAATACTATCAAGGAGGGATGAGGTGTTGCTTAATGAGGTTCTTGCTCAAAATGCATAGTGATATGCTCCAAATCCCTCAACTACTTTCTCACATCCACATATGACCTAAACCAAAAGTCAAACTCGGCCCCACCGATTCTTTCTATCCGGCGCCACCGAGTTCAGATGTCATAGCCACTGCCACAAACCCTAGGAAAATCGGTCTCACCGATAGGGATCTCGGTCTCACCGAGATGGGATTGTAATCTCTCTGTTTCCCTTCGTAACATTTCAGTCCCACCGAGATGAGCGATCGGTCCCACCGAGATTGCAATGTAAACTCTCTGTTTCCCTCTCATAACATTTCGGTCTCACCGAAATGAGCGAATCGGTCCCACCGAGTTTACCTGACCAACTCTTTGGTTAGCTTATTACTAAAATTGGTCTCACCGAGTTTGTGTAATCGGTCTCACCGAGATTACGTTATGCCCTAACCCTAACCATATTGGTCCTACCGAGTTGCATGTCGGTCCCACCGAAAATCCTAATGGTTACTAGATTTGCTGAATCGGTCCGGCCGAGTTTCTCAATTCGGTCCCACCGAGATTGGCAAGTTGTGTGTAACAGTTAGATTTTGTGCGGAGGCTATATATACCCCTCCACCTCCTCTTCATTCGCGGAGAGAGCCATCAGAACGAACCTACACTTCCAACTTACATTTTCTGAGAGAGAGCCACCTACACTTGTGTTGAGGCCAAGATATTCCATTCCTATCATATGAATCTTGATCTCTAGCCTTCCCCAAGTTGCTTTCCACTCAAATCTTCTTTCCACCAAATCCAAATCCTGTGAGAGAGAGTTGAGTGTTGGGGAGACTATCATTTGAAGCACAAGAGCAAGGAGTTCATCATCAACACACCATTTGTTACTTCTTGGAGAGTGGTGTCTCCTGGATTGGCTAAGTGTCACTTGGGAGCCTCCGACAAGATTGTGGAGTTGAACCAAGGAGTTTGTACGGGCAAGGAGATCGCCTACTTCCTGAAGATCTACCGCTAGTGAGGCAAGCCCTTCGTGGGCGATGGCCATGGTGGGATAGACAAGGTTGCTTCTTCATGGACCCTTCGTGGGTGGAGCCCTCCATGGACTCGCGCAGCCATTACCCTTCGTGGGTTGAAGTCTCCATCAATGTGGAAGTATGATAGCACCACCTATCGGAACCATGACAAAAACATTCGTGTCTCCTATTGCGTTTGCACTCTCCAAACCCTTCCCTTTACATTCTTGCAAGTTACATGCTTTACTTTCCGCTGCTCATATACTCTTTGCATGCTTGCTTGAATTGTGTTAAGATTGCTTGACTTGTCCAAAGTTGCTAAAATCTGCCAAGAACTAAAATTGGGAAAAGGATAGATTTTTATTTGGTCAAGTAGTCTAATCACCCCCCTCTAGACATACTTACGATCCTACACTTAGCCCAACAGATCCGCAGTTTCCGGTCCCACTTCTGCTCTTAGACGAAGCATTGGGATTGATGCAGTCTCTCGCCATCACGGAGGCCTTACCTCCGAACTGTACCCAGCTTGGACTGGGGGTTGAGAGTGGGGAATTTTATGCCCCACCCACCACCCACTTGATAGCCACTATCGAGGACTTAACTGACATGTTGGACTATGCATCCGAAGACATCGATGGCATGGACGACGATGCCGACGCTGAACCAAGCCAAGTCCCACCCGTCACGGGGCGTTGGACGGCCACCTCAACCTATGATGTGTACATGGTGGACACTTCAGATAAAAAGAACGACGAGGATAACCCGGGCCTAGATGAGGACAAACCTGACGATAAACCACCAAAGCGCCAACATCAGCGGCGCCGCTCACGACCGCGTCGGGCGAAGGATAGCAATACCAACACCGGAGATAATGAGGCTCTGAACGATGCCGAAGATCCTGAATACCCCGTCGAGCCCATGTCCAAACAGGACGAAAGGGAAGAGGGTGAATATAGCCCCAGACACGCTGACAACGAAGATGCAGAGGACAGCAACTATATGCCAGAATCCGAAGAGGAGGTTAGCCTCGGTGACGAAGACTTCATTGTCCCAGAGGAACCCCTCGACCAAGAACGCTTCAAGTGACAGCTCATTGCTACAGCCAGGAGCCTGAAGAAGAAGCAACAATAGCTCAAAGCCGAGCAAGATACGCTGGATGAAAGGTGGACTAAGGTCCTGGCCACTGAGGAATATGGCCACAAGTGACCTGTTAAAAGTTACCCTAAGTGCCAGCTGCTGCCACAATTCAACGATGAAGACCTTGAGCCAATACCGTCGAAGTAAAATCAGGCAAACCAACCAGACTGACCACCACATGGGCGAGATAAAACAACATATTAAGCCGAACACCAACCCGCACCCCCTCGCCGAAGAGGCAGGAAGACGACAGTCGCGGAATACACGTACGACTTGCAACGTGACCTAGCCAATAAAGCTGGTCAGACCAGATCAATCTACGGATCAAAGGGTCATGCCCAGGCGCGAGACAATGGCTATGAAGCCCGGTGTGATGACCGTTACTATGTTTGGGATTAGAACCGAACTCAGATGTCAGCCGATCTCCGCCGTGACATTGCGCGATATAGAGGGGTCGCACACCCCCTATGCTTCACCGATGAGGTCATGGAACATCAATTTCTGGAAGGGTTTAAACCCGTAAACATCAAACAGTACGATGGAACGACGGATCTGGCCGTCTGGATTGAAGATTTTCTTCTCCACATTCACATGGCTCGAGGAGATGATCTCCACGCCATTAAATATCTTCCTCTAAAGCTGAAAGGACCAGCACGACACTAGCTAAACAGCCTCCAAGAAAACTTCGTTGGAACCTGGGAAGACTTGGAAGATGCTTTTCGGGCCAACTTTTAGGGCACTTATGTCCGGCCACTAGAAGCTGATGACTTGAGTCACATAATTCAGCAGCCGGGCGAATTAGCTCGCAAGCTTTGGAATCAGTTCTTAACTAAAAAGAACCAGATCGTAGACTGTCTGAACACCGAAGCCTTAGCGACCTTTAAACACATCGTCCGTGACGAATGGTTCGCCCGACACCTTGGGCAGGAAAAACCGAAGACCATGGCAGCCTTACGAGCACTCATGACCCGCTTCTGTGCGGGTGAAGACAGCTGGTTGGCTCATAGAAGCAACAGCTCGGGTGCACGCGACACTTCCGAGGTGCGGGACTACAATGGTAAACCTCACCGCAATAAAAATAAGCGTTGGAACAACAACAACAACGATGTAGACCATACGGCAGTCAATGCCGGATTCAACGGTCCTAAGTCCGGTTAGCGGAAGAAACCTTTTAAAGGCAACAAAGACGGGCCATCCAACTTAGCTAAAATCCTCGAGAGGCCCTGTAAGATTCATGGCACAACCGATAAGCCTGCGAACCACACCAACAGGAATTGTTGGGTTTTCAAATAGGTCGGTAAGATAAATACTGAACACAAGGGAAAAGGGCCTCCAAGTGAAGACAATGACGAGCCCCATCAGCCGAACACCGGGGGTCAGAAGAAGTTTCCTCCTGAGGTGAAGACAGTGAACATGATATATGTCACTCATATCCCCAAAAGGGAGCACAAGCGTGCACTACGGGACGTCTATGCCGTAGAGCCTGTCGCCCCCAAGTTTAACCATGGTCAGCCTGTCCGATGACCTTTGATTGCAGGGACCACCCAACCAGTATCCGTCATGGAGGTTCGGCCGCCCTGGTTCTTGATCCAATCATTGACGGATACCACCTCACTAGAGTCCTTATGGACGGAGGAAGCAATCTCAACTTGATCTATCAAGATACTGTCCGTAAGATGGGGATTGACCCATCACGAATCAAGCCTAGTAACACTACCTTTAAAGGTGTGATACCAGGAGTGGAGGCCCGTTGTACGAGATCAATTATGTTGGAGGTAGTATTCGGCTCCTAGATAACATTCGCAGCGAAGAGTTAATCTTCGACATCGTCCCTTTCTGCAGTGGCTACCATGCACTGCTCGGACGAACTGCTTTTGCCGTCTTCAATGCAGTCCTGCACTATGCTTACTTGAAGCTTAAAATGCCTGGACATCGTGGCATTATTACAGTCAATGGTAATATGGAGCGCTCACTCCGTACTGAAGAGCACACCGCGGCCCTTGCAGCCGAAGTATATGGCGGCCTTCTCAAGCCAAACAATTCACCGGCCAATAAAGCCAACAACGTATCCAAACGAGTCTGGTCCGCACATAATGGCGATAAATCAACGGATCCGGACATTGATTAGCAGTTCGGCCTCCGCTGATTGCCCCACCAGATAGCGGCTTATGTACCGTGCGTACATAATTACGCACTAAAAATACCTTGGGCGGCACCGGAGGCACACTATGCAAGAGGTCCATTGCACGGCTTGACCATAGCTGGACCGCATATATCTTTTTCCTTTTAAACGCAGGTTCATCAAGAGCCCTACTTGCGAGATGGTTGTCGCAGGAGATCCTTTTAAGGCTGGCGCGTCCCAACCATCAAATACTCCTCTCAAAGGACTTACTGCTAAGGAGAAAAGGCGCAGACGTGTGGCAGGGCATCATTGGAGTTTCTTTTCCAAACTATGATTTTTGGGCCTTGAGTTAGACTTTCACTTATGTAAAATCTTTTCTTTTTCTCTTTGGGCATGTAATATGACCTTAATATTGAACGACATTGCGTGTCATCAATGTATCAATAAAGATATAAAGGACGCAGATGATTATCACCTTCTTGGTTGGATCTTGGTTGTTTCCTTGTCATCTGTGCTCCCCCTTACATTCAACTGACATACGTGGTTCGCCACGGTCTTCATACCGGGGGCTGTATCCGGCCCCGCAAAATTCTTAAGTCCGAAGACCTATAGGGAACTCTTCAGCGTCCCGGATATGGCATTATATGCATCGACTCCGAATCATGTGTTTGGTCTATAGTTGGGTTGCCCGGCTCCTGTGTTTGCCACCTTACGTTCCGCAAGTTCGTCTAAGGTAGTAAAGGGAGAAATACTGCGATTGTATTTCTGGTTCGTCCGGTTAAGTACCTCAGTAGAGAAAGCCGAAAACTGACTATCATGATGGGCGAGAGCTGGTCAGTGATCCAGTGACTTAGTGTTATACTACAAATCGTTCGCAATTTATGCCATGTTATACGAGGGGCTAGGTTTTTGACCAACCACGTTGCAAAGGTGCCGCACTCCGGATTGCCGTTCATGCAACGAGGGGCTAGTACTTAGTGCCACCAATGTACTCTTATGGCTAAGTGAAAGTGCTAAAGCCGCATAGTCTGATTGCCTAGTTCACTCCGCAAGACGCCTCCTACATCGGACCAAGACGTTGGATTAAGTGATGTCATGCGTTCCCGAACACCCCTGTAATAATTACGTGGCGGCTGAAGCCGACGATTAGTAAACTTTCAGACATATAAACGGCCAAATAGGAGGATACACTAATTATAAAAAGCATAACCATTTTTACATCATGAGTTCATTACATGACTCTTAAGAACCGGACATAGCTAAATATGATGTCCTTAGAGCACTGACCCTCTACAATACGGGCTCCCTCGAGGACCTCGTTGAAGTACCTCTCCGGCCGCCTGCACTCCTTGCCTTTAGGTGGACCTGCGGTGGCAATCTCGGTGGCCTTCATCTTCGCCTACTGCACCTTGACATGGGCGAAGGCCATCCGAGCACCTTCTATGCAGGACAACCTCTTAAGGGCATCGACCCAAGGAAGCGCCTCCACCAGTCTCTTCACGAGTCCGAAGTGGCTGCTAGGCATGGCCTCGGCTAGCCATAGACGGACTATTATGTCCTTCATGGCCAGTCTGGCCAACCTATGCAGCTCGGACAGCTACTTCAGCTGGTCACTCAGGGGCACTGGAAGCTCTGGCGCAAGGTACTGTGACCAGAACAACTTCCTGCTGAGCTCCCCTCTTTGGCTCGGAAGAATGCGGCGGCATTCGCAATACTCCACGGCAGATCCGCAAAGGCGCCTAGAGAACTCCAAACTCGGGTCAGTAAAATATACCTCTTACTAGTATATCTACTCGACATGATAAATGCCTTACCAGCCGCAATCTTCCTCACCTCTTGGATCTCCTAGTGAGCGCCCTGGGCATCAACCCGGGCTTCCTTCAGGCTCTCAAGAGATTTGGTGAGCTCGGAGGCCTTCTCTGAACTCTTCTGCTCCAAGGACTCACACCTAGCGATGGCATCCTTGAGCTCCTGTTCGACCTCCCCCACCAGCGCCTCATGTCGTCGCCAGGTGGTTTGCTCCTCCTGTAAATCCTTGGACGCTTTGTCTGCGGCTGAGGGAGTCCTAGACTAGGGGGTGTCCGGATAGCCGAACTATCATCATTGGCCGGACTCCAAGACTATGAAGATACAAGATTGAAGACTTCGTCCCGTGTCCGGAGGGGACTTTCCTTGGCATGGAAGGCAAGCTTGGCAATACGGATATGTAGATCTCCTACCATTGTAACCGACTCTGTGTAACCCTAGCCCTCTCCGATGTCTATATAAACCGGAGGGTTTTAGTCCATAGGACGAACAACAATCATACCATAGGCTAGCTTCTAGGGTTTAGCCTCCTTGATCTCGTGGTAGATCTACTCTTGTACTACCCATATCATCAATATCAATCAAGCAGGAGTAGGGTTTTACCTCCATCGAGAGGGCCCGAACCTGGGTAAAAACATCGTGTCCCTTGTCTCCTGTTACCATCCGCCTAGAAGCACAGTTCGGGACCCCCTACCCGAGATCCGTCGGTTTTGACACCGACATTGGTGCTTTCGCTGAGAGTTCCTCTGTGTCGTCACCTATAGGCCCGATGGCTCCTTCGATCATCAACAACGACGCGGTCCAGGGTGAGACTTTTCTCCCCGGATAGATCTTCGTATTCGGCGGCTTTGCACTGCGGGCCAATTCGCTTGGCCATCTGGAGCAGATTGAAAGCTACGCCTCTGGCCATTAGGTCAGATTTGGAAGTTTGAACTTCACGACCGACATCCGCGGAGACTTGACCTTCGACGGATTCGAGCCATAGCCGAGCGCGCCGCACTATCACGATGGGCATGATCTAGCTCTGCTGCCGGACAGTGCCCTGGAGGCCGCACACGAGTCCGCTCCGACCCTTAACTCGGAGCCGACTGCGCCAATCGAGGATGGGTGGCTAGACACCACCTCGGGGGCTGCTACCTCCATGGCGATGGAGCCGAATACCGACCTTGTCCCTTGTGAAGCTCGTGACTCTGAGGTGCCGGACTCCTCGCCAGACTCCGAACCTCCTGCACCCCTGCCAATCGAATCCGATTGGGCGTCGATCATGGAGTTCACCGCTGCGGACATCTTTCAGCACTCGCCTTTTAGCGACATCCTGAATTCACTAAAGTATCTCTCATTATCAGGAGAGCCCTGGCTGGATTGCGGTCAAGACGGTTGGGATGCGGACGACGAAGAAATTCAAAGCCCACCCACCATCCACTCTGTAGCCACTATCGACGACCTAACCGACATGCTGGACTTCGACTCCGAAGACATCGACGGTATGGACGACGATGCCGGAGACGACCAAGAATCAGCGCCTACGGGGCAGTGGAAAGCCACCTCGTCATATGACATATACATGGTGGAAATCCCAAAGGATGGGAATGGCGACGGAACAGCGGAGGAAGACCCCTCCAAGAAACAGCCTAAGCGCCGCCGTCAGCGGCGCCGCTATAAATCCCGCCACAGCAAGAATGGAGATTCCGGCACCGGAGAGAATAATACCCGGACAGTGCCAAAGACAACCCCCTCCAGCAAGATTCAACACAGGAGGATGAAGAAGCCAGCCCTCATGAGAGAGCGGCAGACAAAGTGGTAGAGGACGATAATTACATGCCTCCCTCCGGAGACGAGGCAAGCCTCGACGACAATGAATTCGTCGTGCCTGAGGATCCCGTCAAACAAGAGCGTTTTAAATGCAGGCTTATGGCCACGGCAAGTAGCCTCAAGAAAAAGCAGCAACAGCTTAAAGCTAATCAAGATCTGCTAGCCGACAGATGGACAGAAGTCCTTGCGGCCGAACAGTATGAACTCGAATGCCCCTCCAAAATCTACCCCAAACGCAAGCTGCTGCACCGATTAGAGGAGGAAGCATATAAACCTACATCACCAGCGCACAATACAGCCGACCGACCCCCTCGTGGCCGCGACAGAGAGGCCTCTAGGCCTTCCACTAAAGCCGTACCCTGGCATCGCTCGAAAAGTACAAAGCCACGGGGGAATGCGCCGGACTTTCGAGACATATTGGAGGATAAGGCAAGACAATCAAGATCGATCTACGGATCGCGTGGGCGCCCCACGATATGCGACGACAATCGTCACGCCGGATACAGCAATTCCGGCCAGGCCAAACACAATAGACAAAGCTCGCTTGAGCTACGTCGTGATATAGCCCAATACAGAGGTGCCGCACACCCACTATGCTTCACAGATGAAGTAATGGATCATCAAATCCTCGAAGGGTTCAAACCCATGAACATTGAATCCTACGATGGCACAACAGACCCCGCGGTTTGGATTGAAGACTATCTCCTTCACATCCACATGGCCCGCGGCGACGATCTTCACGCCATCAAATACCTCCCACTCAAGCTTAAAGGCCCAGCTCGGCATTGGCTTAACAGCCTGCCAGCAGAATCAATTGGGTGTTGGGAGGACCTGGAAGTCGCATTCCTTGATAACTTCCAGGGCACATATGTGCGACCACCAGACGCTGATGACCTAAGCCACATAATTCAGCAGCTAGACGAATCGGCCAGACAATTCTGGACACGGCTCTTAACCAAGAAAAATCAAATCGTCGACTGTCCGGATGCCGAGGCCCTCGCAGCCTTCAAACACAACATCCGCGACGAGTGGCTTGCCCGGCACCTAGGACAGGAAAAGCCGAAATCCATGGCAGCCCTCACATCACTCATGACCCGCTTCTGCGCGGGAGAGGATAGCTGGCTAGCCCACAGTAACAACCTCAACAAAAATCCTGGCAGCCCAGATACCAAGGACCGCAATGGCAGGTCACGGCGCAACAAGCACAAACGCCACATTAATGGCGATAGTACTAAGGATACGGCAGTTAACGCCGGATTCAGAGGCTCCAAACCCGGTCAGCGAAAAAAGCCATTCAAAAGAACTACTCCGGGTCCGTCCAATTTGGACTGAATACTCGACTGCTCGTGCCAGATACACGGCACCCCCGAAAAGCCAGCTAATCACACCAACAGGGATTGTTGGGTATTCAAGCAGGCAGGCAAGTTAATTGCCGAAAACAATGACAAGGGGCTGCATAGCGATGACGAGGAAGAAACCCAGCGGCCGAACAATAGAGGACAGAAGGGTTTCCCCCCACAAGTGCGGACGGTGAACATGATATACGCAACCCACATACCCAAAAGGGAGCGGAAGCGTGCACTCAGGGACGTATACGCGATGGAGCCAGTCGCCCCAAAGTTCAACCCATGGTCCTCCTGCCCGATCACTTTTGATCGAAGGGATCACCCCACCAGTATCCGCCATGGCGGGTTCGCCGCATTGGTTCTAGACCCAATCGTCGATGGGTTTCACCTCACTAGAGTCCTGATGGACGGCGGCAGCAGCCTGAACCTGCTTTACCAGGATACAGTGCGCAAGATGGGCATAGACCCCTCAAGGATTAAACCCACAAAGACGACCTTCAAAGGCGTCATACCAGGTGTAGAGGCCAATTGTACAGGCTCAGTTACACTGGAAGTGGTCTTCGGATCCCCGGATAACTTCCGAAGCGAGGAGTTAATCTTCGACATAGTTCCATTCTGCAGCGGCTATCATGCACTGCTCGGAGGAATCGCGTTTGCAAAATCAATGCGGTGCCGCACTACGCATACCTCAAGCTCAAGATGCCTGTCCCTCGAGGAGTCATCACGGTCAATGGAAACACTGAACGCTCCCTCCGAACGGAGGAACATACAACGGCTCTCGCGGCAGAAGTGCAGAGCAGCCTCTTAAGGCAATTCTCGAGTCCGGCTGCTAAATGTCCGGACACCGCCAAACGCGCCCGGAGTAACCTACAACAAGACCACCTGACACATTCCGAGCACGCGTAGCAGTGCGGCCCCAACCCCAGCCCTCACAAAATTGCAAGACCAGTACTTCGCGTACATCATTACGCTCTGGAGATACCATGGGCATAGGGGGAGGGGCACGACCACGGCAGGCCCAGAGTGCGGCTCAACCACACCAGGGGCTTCCAAGTATGTCATCCTTTTTCTTTCCTTTTTTCTTATCCTCAGGACTCCATTTACCAGAGGCCCTGTCCGGCAGTAGACCTGCCGAACTCATGATGCAACAGCCAGGGAAGGAGAAAAGCTACGACGAGTATCCAGGTGGTCTCCATTACGAGCATTATACCTGTTTTATACACCATTCCGCAACCTACCCCTGGAGGGGGACATGCTAAATAGTTCCACCCCTTGCTTATCGCACTATTTGTATCGTTCTGCATTCATGACAGTATTTTTTGAATAAACAATGCATCACTTTTTGCCTATAATTGCATTCCTTTCTTATACATATGTTCATTTATGACATGTTGCATCCGTACATTTTGGTACGGCTAAATACACCAGGGGCTTAAGTTCCCCACATTATGGTGTGATAAGTCCGAACACTTTCACAAGTGCGGCACCCCGAACTTATAGCATTATATGCATCGGCTCCGAATCATGTCTTGGGTCAATAGTTGGGTTTGCCCGGCTCCCATGTTTTGGTACCTTACGTTCCGTTATATCGGCTAAGGTAGCGCTGGGAGAACCACTGCGATTATGCCCCAGTTGAGCTGGGCGAGCACCTCAGTGGAGAAAGCTAAAATAGACCGTCATGATGGGGCGAGAGCCGGTTGCTGTTCGAGAGGTTTTTTCGAGTCCCTAAAAACTTATGCCGCTTAGAGCGAGGAACCGGCTTTGTCCGGCCCAGGCGTGGATAGCGCCCCTAATTCGGCCTTTCGAACACTAGGGGCTTCGCCGAAATTTAAAATTATAGAATTCTATGGCTAAGTGAGAGTGTTCAAGCATTATAAGTCCGGTTGCCTCGTTCGTTGTGTTGAGTGCCTCCCTAGATGGACCCAAGAATGGGAACAAGAGCGCTCAAGTTTATCCCAAACACCCCAGCACTCGTGGCATGGGGGCTGAAGCCGGCCACTTGCCATCTCTCAGATTTGATAAACGGCCGCACAGAAGGTAATATTTTAAATTAACAAGCGTTGCTTAGCGCATATGAACAAAGTTTTCAACGCACAGGATAACAAAATGCGAGTCTACTCAAATATTACATCTTTGGAGCACTCACCCGCAATAATGCGGGCACCCTTCAGGACACCCTTATAATACATCTCGGGTGTGCGATACTCCTTGCCCGGCGGTGGCGCGTCCGTCACAAGCTTCTCAGCGTCCATCCTGCCCCAGTGCACTTTAGCACGGGCAAGGGCCCGACGGGCACCTTCGATGCAGGCGGAGTGCTTGATAACTTCAACCCATGGACAAGCATCCACCAGCCGCCGCACCAGACCGAAGTAGCTCCCAGGCATGGCCTCTTTGGGCCACAGCCGAACTATGAGGCCCTTCATGTAACATCCCAAATTTTCAATTTGGAATGTTATACATAGATCATCATTGCATATCATATTTTGTTGCATTGTTGGCTCGATCCTAGAAATTCTACGCAACTCAAGGACCCACAGAGAGAGTTGGGGATTTCGTTATTTTCATATTTGAGTTTTTCTCAAATTTTGAAAATAGGATCATTGATTTTATTTATTTTATCTTCAATTATTTCTACTACCAAAGTTTCAGAGAGGGAATAAAATGACTTTCCCACAATAAAGAAATAATGAAGATTTAATAATAAAAAAATCAAATAAGATTTATTTTGGAGTTTTCGCTTTTTATTTGAATTTAGGAAAATGCGCGTTTTTCAAAATTGCATTTAGGCCCCAAATAAATGTTCATCTTGTCCGGCTTGATTTTAGAAGCCGGGGAAAACTTATTTCAGGATTTTTTGGAGTCTGTTTAGTATTTCTTTTTATTTTTCTTCTGCGCGGAATATATTTTTTTAAAAACGCGCAACCGACCTACGGGCCGTGCCCGAGCGGGACTCCACTCGGGGGGGGGGGGGGCACTATAAATAGCGCCGCCCCGGCGCCCAGCCGCCCGACCCTGCCAGCCAGCGCTGCCGCCAGCCCACGCCGCCGCCGCCGGCCCACACCGCAAACCCTAACCCTAGCCGATCCGCCGCTGCCACTAGTGCCGTCGCCCGCCGGACTCCGCCGCCGCCGCCGGAGCCTCGCCGGACTTCGCCGCCGCCGTCGCCGAGGTTCGCCGCCGCATTGATCCGCGTGCCACCGGTTTTTTTTTTAAAAAGCCGGGTGGTTTTATTACGGTTTTTTTCGGTTTTTTTAGTTTCGTTTTTATTTAGTTTTCGGTTTTTTTTCTTCCGGTTTAGGTTAATTAGCGAACATTCATCCGTTAGTTCGTTTTAACGAACGCTTTCGTCAGATTCGTTTAGTTAACGAACGTTCATTTGTTAACCCGTTCGTCATTTTTCTTTTTCTCGGATTTAATCCGCGATTTTTCTGATCGCGATTCCTGATCCGATTTTCGTTTTAGTATAACTTTTCGCTCGTTTATCAGAATCAGGCGATTCAAGCGCCTAGAGTTTCGTCTCGAAACCCTCTTTCCGAATAATCTACTTAAACAAGTTTTTGCTTCTGTAAAATTTGACTTAGATCCAGATTAGTGAAACGAAGCTGTTTTCTTTCGCCGTTTGACTTTCGTTGCTTTGTTTGATTTGTTTCTTTGGCAAAACCGGAGTTCTTAAGTTGAACAATCTGGTTAGATCTTTTATTCGAGTTTTACCTGTGCATTTAGATGAGTACTTATTGCATGCTTGTTTGTTTGTCTGCGATAGAATACCCGGAGTGCGCCGCCTGTTACTTCGAGTCTCTAGGTCTCGCGGATCATCAGCAAGGCAAGTAACACTTGATCATACCTTTCTACCACCCAGTTTTTATACATTAGACCAATCCTCAAACATTGCATGATTAGGATCTAATTAAATTGTGGGATGGGAAGTAGATGAGGTAGTACCTATTACCTATTTTATTATCAAACCTTTGGGAGTTCATTCTACATTTGCTTATTATGCGATGCTATGCTAGTAGACGTGGATTGGGTGAGTGAATGTCCATGACAGATGTGAGATTGTTAATTAATGGTTTATTTAAGGTGGCAACTTAAACACACATCTAGGTGGATTGAGGCACCTGTTTTCTAGCAGGACTTGCCTGCATTTCTTCGGACCGCCACCCATGCTCAAAGGGATAATGAGATTATTCAAACTAGAAACTTCCGTGTGCAGCCACATGCTATTATGGGCTCTAGCATAGTTGACTAAGTTGTGCGAACTCTTACGGGGTGGACTAGCAGATGTAGGGGATGTAGGTTGGTACGGTCTACCCCTCTTGTAAGGTGCTAGTGCTTCTGAAAGACTATGTCTCGGTCATCCGTTTCTCAAAAACCATGTAGTGCGAGAAACCAAATGGAGGAGATCGAGTCATGTGGGGAAAAGTGCGCAAACCTCTGCAGAGTGTATAAACTAATCATGGTTAGCCGTGTCCCCGGTTATGGACATCTTGAGTATCTAGTACCTGATTATCATGTGAATCTCATCATGTTACTTCTAATTTAATACTGTTGGGTTTTAATGAGTACTTTTTAATTGGGATTGAGAATGCTGTCAACCATTCTCAATGTTTAACAACCACCATGATAGTTAAATAACTTTATTCCTTTGCAGTAGGGAAAAATTGGCTTTATGCAAAAACTGTAACCATAGAGCTTTACCACCAGCCAAATATGCATGTAGTATAGCCTATTTCCATTGTTATTCTCTATGTGTTACATTGCCAGCACATTCCATGTGCTGACCTGTTTTCGGGCTGCAACGTTTCATGTTGCAGACTTTTCAGACGACGAGTAAGATGCATTAGGTCGTGGTTCTATACTCAGTGATGCCGTTGGAGTTGATGGACTCACTTATCTTCCAAGCCTTCCGCTGTTATCGTTTTAGATGGCCTTAAGCCATATTTATTTCAATAAGTTCTCTTTTGAGACATTCGATGTAATAAGTGTGTGATTGCTACTCTGTTATAAATCCTCCAAGTACCGTGTGGTGTCAGCATTACTGATCCAGGGATGACACTGAGCACAGAGATCAGACTGTTTGAGGTCTGGTCGCTACAAAGGTGGTATCAGAGCACACACTGACTGTAGGACACGACCACTAAGCTTAAGCCCTAGAACACTACTCTTTCTTCTCATTTCTGACTCCTCATATTTTCTATTCTTTAGGATGGCGGATGCAAGGATCAACTTCGCGCAACCAGATGAGAATTCACCTTTTGGATATCACTTGAAGGAAGCCACTAGATACCTGAACATAGGAGTACCAAGTTTCACTGGGACCTTCAACGCCACTTTACCCGAAGAGGAGCGCTGGAGGATTCAAGTCTACATTCCAGGAAGGACGTTTGCACCAGTCACAGAGCCAATAGAGTTTACCTTTGATGTACCAACATGGAGCCTAGGAAAAAGCATGGCAGCTCACATCGCCATGGGACAAATTGGAGAAGTTTACTACAACGATCTCAAGAATACTATCTACCAGATTTGTGGGCGCCGAGATGAGCATTGGGAGATGATCACCACCAGGAAGGACAGATCAATCGCAGCTTATATTCAGGAGTTAAACCAACACATCCGACGCCAGGAGAATTAAATGTGCGCAGATATGGAGGAGCTACAAAAGGCTATGACCAGGATCAAGGAGCTAGAAGCAGAACTCAAGGCTACGCGTAAAGACTATATGGAAGAAATCGTCGCTCTAGTACGACAGAACGGTGACCTTAAGGAGAAGATTGGAGTATTCATGGGAGGATCAGCACCTAGAGGAGAAGAGGATGAACCTACTTGTCCAGATAATTATATCATCATCGACGACACCGACTCGGATCCCGATGACAGCGATGATGACTATGTTGATGAACTTGGAGCAGATATCATGGAATCTGCATCGGAGCAGTTTTTCTAGTTGACCACCACAACAGTAGTAGAATTTTCCACCATTCAAATAGTTTTAGTCCAAGCACTTTTGTAATGATAGTTAGACCGTTGTATGCCCTTGTTTGAATTGATTGGAATGATATTGTGTGTTTTTGTCTCATGTGCATATGGGTAGTGTTATCTCACTAGACCTCATTCTATTCTTAACTCTCCCCTTTAAACCCTCAGATGCGTCCGAGACGCGACCCCGAGTTTGTTTTCCCGCCAGAGATCACCCAGTTGATTCAGCAGCAAAATACCTTGATTCAAACATTGGTACAGAACCAAGGCAACAACAACAACCCACCACCACCACCTGTTGACCATCTGGCACGTTTCTTAAGGCTGAATCCGCCGGTGTTTTCCAGTAGCACCGAGCCGATAGTAGCAGATGATTGGCTCCATAAGATAGGGAGGGAGTTGACCACTGCAGGATGCACAGATGGAGAAAAGGTGAAGTTTGCCGCACATCAGCTTGACGGACCCGCAGCAACATGGTGGGAGAATTTTACAGCCACTTACCCTGTAGACACTGTCACATGGAATCAGTTTCAGCAGGCATTTCATACTGCTCATGTTTCAGCAGGAGCTATGGCCATGAAGAAGGGTGAGTTTCGCAGCTTACGCCAAGGAGGACGGACAGTTGGCCAGTATGTGGATGATTTTAGTAAGCTAGCACGTTATGCCCCAGATGACGTTGCTACGGATGCAGCTAAGCAGGAGAAGTTTCTAGAAGGACTGAATGATGAGCTGAGCATGCAGTTGATGGTAGCCACTTTCAATAACTACTAGGAGTTAGTAGATCGTGCTCTTATGATTGAAGGGAAGCAACAGCAAATTGATAATCGTAAGAGGAAGTATGCACAGGGGAAGTATAATTCTGGAGCTCAGCAGAAGCCACGTTTTACCCCAAAGTCAGGAGGACATTTTCAGCATACTCACGGAGGAGGCAGCTCGCACAATCATAACGGCGCAAAGAATGGGAACGGGAATGGAGGAAGCAATGGACAAAGCCGCACCAACCCATCAACACCATCCAAGGCAGACCTGAGCCATATCACTTGTTATAAGTGCCGTAAGACTGGGCATTATGCAAATGATTGCTCAGAAGCCCAAAATGGAAATAGCAATGGAAGCTCAGGGAAGAAGCCGAACCCTTTCAACAGGGGGCAAGTGAACCACGTTACCGTGGAGGAGGTTGAAGCTCAGCCAGATGCAGTAATAGGTAAGTTTTTGGTTAAGGCATTTACTGCAGTTGTTCTTTTCGATACTGGTGCATCGCATTCATACATATCAAGGGGATTTGTGGATAAATATAAATTGCCAACCCAAGCACTTAGGTCACCCATGCCAGTAACCTCACCTGGAGCAGAGTATACGACTAGTAAATGGTGTGATCGACTGCCATTAAGGATTGTACACCATGTATTTCCCTCGGACCTAATAGTTTTGGAATCACAAGGTTTGGATGTGATATTAGGCATGGATTGGTTATCGAAGTATGGAGGGAATATTGATTGCGTCAGTAAGTCGATTTTGCTTACCACCCCTGAAGGAAGAAGAATTAAGTATGTATCACGGCATGAGCCGAGAAGAGCACATGTAAATTCCTTATCAGGAGTTGTGCAGGAGGAAGTACCAGTGGTGAAGGAATTCCCCGATGTATTTCCAGAAGAGTTGCCAGGCATGCCACCGGATAGAGACATTGAGTTCTTAATTGAACTACTGCCAGGCACTGGGCCTATATCCAAGACACCGTACAGGATGCCAGCCCAAGATTTGGAGGAAATCAAGAAGCAGATTAAGGAGTTGTTGGACAAAGGTTTTATTCGCCCAAGTTCTTCACCTTGGGGATCACCAGTACTTCTAGTGGAGAAGAAGGATGGATAATTGAGAATGGTTGTTGATTATCGCAGATTGAATGAAGTAACAATCAAGAACAAGTACCCACTACCTATGATCAATGATCTGTTTGATCGGTTGCAAGGAGCTAAGGTGTTTTCCAAGATCGATTTGCGATCAGGGTACCATCAGTTGAAGATTCGGGAGCAAGATATATCGAAGACGGCTTTTACCACCAGGTACGGGCTGTATGAGTATACCGTTATGTCATTTGGTCTGACTAACGCCCCAGCTTATTTTATGAACATGATGAACAAGGTGTTTATGGAGTTTTTGGATAAGTTTGTCGTAGTGTTCATTGATGATATTTTGGTTTACTCGAAGAACGAAGAGGAACACAAGGAGCACTTGCGTTTGGTACTCGAGAAGCTCAGAGAACATCAGCTATACGCCAAGTTCAGCAAGTGTGAGTTTTGGTTGAAGGAAGTTGGATTTCTCGGACATGTTATATCCGAAGAAGGTATCGCAGTAGACCCCACTAAAGTTGTCACTGTGACTAACTGGGAAGCACCAACAACAGTTGGGGAGATCAGGAGTTTCCTTGGACTCGCGGGATACTACCGGAGATTTATTGAAAATTTCTCGAAGATTGCGAAGCCTATGACAGTGTTGTTGAAGAAGGATACTAAGTTCATTTGGACTGAGGAGTGTGAGGCTAGTTTCCAAGAGTTGAAGAAACGTTTGGTTACCTCGCCAGTATTGATTCTGCCAGATCAAACCAAGGATTATGAAGTGTATTGTGACGCTTCACGTCGAGGACTTGGAGCAGTGCTTATGCAGGAGGGAAGAGTTGTTTCTTATGCTTCACGACAACTTAAGCCTCATGAGTTGAACTATGCTACTCATGATTTGGAGTTAGCATCCGTAGTGCACGCACTGAAAACATGGAGACATTTTCTCATTGGAAATCATTGTGAGGTGTACACGGATCACAAGAGTTTGAAGTACATCTTCACGCAGAAGGAGTTAAATCTCAGGCAGAGGAGATGGTTGGAGCTTATTAAGGATTATGATATGAGATTGCATTATCACCCCGGGAAGGCTAACGTTGTAGCAGACGCGTTGAGCCGCAAGAGCCATGTCAATACCCTAATGACGGGAGAAATACCCAAGGAGTTAGCCGAGGATCTTCGAGAGCTATGTTTGGAAATAGTTCCGAGAGGCTATGTAGCAGCATTGGAGATTCAGACTACTTTGATGGATAAAATCAGAGAAGCTCAAAAGGCAGATACGGAAGTCGCCTCCATTAAGGAACGGATGAGCAAGGGAAAGGCTAAAGGATTTCGTGAGGATGAGCACGATACCTTATGGTTTGATGACCGTGTTTATGTGCCCAATAATCCGGAGATCAGGAAGTTGAGTCTGCAAGAGGCACATGATTCACCATACTCGATTCACCCCGGAAATACAAAGATGTATTTGGATTTGAAGGAAACTTTCTGGTGGACCGGAATGAAGAAGGATATTGCGGAGTATGTAGCAGTTTGTGATGTATGCCAGAGGGTGAAGGCAGAACATCAGAAGCCAGCTGGATTGTTGCAGCCATTGCCTATACCCAAATGGAAGTGGGATAAACTAGGTATGGATTTCATCACGGGATTGCCCAGGACTCGTTCAGGCTATGACTTTAGTCGATCGCTTGACGAAGGTAGCTCATTTCATCCCAGTAAAGACTACCTACAGCAGTGCCAAATTGGCTAAGATATACATGACGAGGATTGTATGTTTGCATGGAGTTCCGAGGAGTATCGTATTAGATAGAGGAACCCAATTCACCACGAAGTTCTGGAAGCAGTTGCACGAAACATTGGGAACCAGGCTGGAGTTTAGCACAGCTTTCCACCCACAGACAGATGGACAGACCGAGAGGGTCAATCAGATTTTGGAGGATATGCTTAGAGCTTGTGTTTTGGATTATGGATCAAGTTGGGATGACAACTTGCCATACGCGGAGTTTTCTTACAACAATAGTTACCAATCCAGTTTGAAGATGTCCCCTTTTGAAGCCTTTTACGGAAGAAGGTGCAGAACCCCGTTGTTGTGGGATGAGGTTGGAGACTGCCAGTTGTTTGGACCAGATCTGATTAAGGAGTCTGAACAGAAAGTAAAGTTGATTCGCGACAGGCTCAAGGTAGCTCAGTCAAGGCAGAAGAGCTATGCAGATTCAAAACGCAAGGGGACAGAATATGAAGTCAGGGACAAAGTTTATCTACGAGTATCTCCACTTCGAGGAGTTAAACATTTTGGAGTTAAAGGAAAGTTAGCGCCACGTTTTGTGGGGCCATACAAGGTTTTGGAACGCATGGGAGAAGTAGCGTACAAGTTGGAATTACCCGAGGGATTGTCAGGGGTTCACGATGTGTTCCATGTTTCACAGTTGAAGAAGTGCCATGCTGAGATGGCTGATATACCACTGAGAGATACTGCGCCACTGGAAACGATTCAGTTGAAAGAAGATTTGACCTATGAAGAGAAACCAGTTAAGATTCTGGATTATGCCAGCAGAGTTACCCGCAATAAGGTTATCAAGTTTTGCAAAGTTCAGTGGAGCCACCACACCGAGGAGGAAGCCACCTGGGAGCGAGAGGAAGATCTACTCAAGGACCACCCTCACCTATTTGCTAGCCAACCCGAATCTCGAGGGCGAGATTCATCTTAAGGGGGGTAGGTTTGTAACATCCCAAATTTTCAATTTGGAATGTTATACATAGATCATCATTGCATATCATATTTTGTTGCATTGTTGGCTCGATCCTAGAAATTCTACGCAACTCAAGGACCGACGGAGAGAGTTGGGGATTTCGTTATTTTCATATTTGAGTTTTTCTCAAATTTTGAAAATAGGATCATTGATTTTATTTATTTTATCTGCAATTATTTCTACTACCAAAGTTTCAGAGAGGGAAAAAATGACTTTCCCAAAATAAAGAAATAATGAAGATTTAATAAAAAAATCAAATAAGATTTATTTTGGAGTTTTCGCTTTTTATTTGAATTTAGGAAAAATGCGCATTTTTCAAAATTGCATTTAGGCCCCAAATAAATGTTCAACTTGTCCGGCTTGATTTTAGAAGCCGGGGAAAATTTATTTCGGGATTTTTAGAGTCCGTTTAGTATTTCTTTTTATTTTTCTTCTATGCGGAATATTTAAAAAAACGCGCAACCGACCTACGGGCCGTGCCCGAGCGGGACTCCGCTCGGGGGGGCACTATAAATAGCGCCGCCCCGGTGCCCAGCCGCCCGACCCCGCTAGCCCACGCCGCCGCCGCCGGCTCACACCGCAAACCCTAATCCTAGCTGATCCGCCGCCGCCGCTAGCGCCGCCGCCCGCCGGACTCCGTCGCCGCCGCCGGAGCCTCGCCGGACTTCGACGCCGCCGTCGCCGAGGTTCGCCGCCGCCTCGATCCGTGTGCCACCGGTTTTTTTTAAAAAAAAGCCGGGCGGTTTTATTACGGTTTTTATTTGGTTTTTTTAGTTTCGTTTTTATTTAGTTTTTGGATTTTTTCCGGTTTAGGTTAATTAGCGGACGTTCGTCCGTTTGTTCGTTTTAACGAACGCTTTCGTCAGATTCGTTTAGTTAACGAACGTTTGTTCGTTAACCCGTTCGTCGTTTTTCTTTTTCTCGGATTTAATCCGCGATTTTTCTGATCGCGATTCCTGATCCGATTTTCGTTTTAGTATAACTTTTCGCTCGTTTATCGGAATCAGGCGATTCAAGCGCCTGGAGTTTCGTCTCGAAACCCTCTTTCTGAATAATGTACTTAAACAAGTTTTTGCTTCTGTAAAATTTGACTTAGATCCAGATTTGTAAAACGAAGCTGTTTTCTTTCGCCGTTTGACTTTCGTTGCTTTGTTTGATTTGTTTCTTTGGCAAAACCGGAGTTCTTAAGTTGAACAATCTGGTTAGATCTTTTATTCGAGTTTTACCTGTGCATTTAGATGAGTACTTATTGTATGCTTGTTTGTTTGTCTGCGATAGAATACCCAGAGTGCGCCGCCTGTTACTTCGAGTCTCGAGGTCTCGCGGATCATCAGCAAGGCAAGTAACACTTGATCATACCTTTCTACTACCCAGTTTTTATGCATTAGACCAATCCTCAAACATTGCATGATTAGGATCTAATTAAATTGTGGGATGGGAAGTAGATGAGGTAGTACCTATTACCTGTTTTATTATCAAACCTTTGGGAGTTACTTCTACGTTTGCTTATTATGCCATGCTATGCTAGTAGACGTGGATTGAGTGAGTGAATGTCCATGACAGATGTGAGGTTGTTAATTAATGGTTTATTTAAGGTGGCAAATTAAACACACATCTGGGTGGATTGAGGCACCTATTTTCTAGCAGGACTTGCCTGTATTTCTTTGGACCGCCACCCAGGCTCAAAGGGATCATGAGATTATTCAAACTAGAAACTTCCGTGTGTAGCCACATGCTATTATGGGCTCTAGCATAGTTGACTAAGTTGTGCAAACTCTTACGGGGTGGACTAGCAGATGTAGGGGTTGTAGGTTGGTACGGTCTACCCCTCTTGTAAGGTGCTAGTGCTTCTGAAAGACTATGTCTCAGTCATCCGTTTCTCAAACACCATGTAGTGCGAGAAACCAAATGGAGGAGATCGAGTCATGTGGGGAAAAGTGCGCAAACCTCTGCAGAGTGTATAAACTAATCATGGTTAGTCGTGTCCCCGGTTATGGACATCTTGAGTATCTAGTACTTGATTATCATGTGAATCTCATCATGTTACTTCTAATTTAATACTGTTGGGTTTTAATGAGTACTTTTTAATTGGGATTGAGGATGCTGTCAACCATTCTCAATGTTTAACAACCACCATGATAGTTAAATAACTTTATTCTTTTGCAGTAGGGAAAAATTGGCTTTATGCAAAAACTGTAACCATAGAGCTTTACCACCAGCCAAATATGCATGTAGTATAGCCTATTTCCATTGTTATTCTCTATGTGTTACATTGCCAGCATATTCCATGTGCTGACCCGTTTTCGGGCTGCAATGTTTCATGTTGCAGACTTTTCAGACGACGAGTAAGATGCATTAGGTCGTGGTTCTATACTCAGTGATGCCGTTGGAGTTGATGGACTCACTTATCTTCCAAGCCTTCCGCTGTTATCGTTTTAGATGGCCTTAAGCCATATTTATTTCAATAAGTTCTCTTTTGAGACATTCGATGTAATAAGTGTGTGATTGCTACTCTGTTATAAATCCTCCAAGTACTGTGTGGTGTCAGCATTACTGATCCAAGGATGACACTGAGCACAGAGATCAGACTGTTTGAGGTCTGGTCGCTACACTTCATGGCCTGTTCGGCCACCTTGTGGAGCTTGACCAACTGCTTCAGCTGGTCGCTAAGGGGCACCGGATGTCCGGCCTCAGCATACTGAGACCAGAACACCTTCTCCGTCGAGCTCCCCTCCTCGGCTCTGTAGAAAGCGGCAGCATCGGACACGCTATGGGGCAGATCTGCGAACGCTCCTGGAGAGCTCCGAATTCGGGTAAGTAACAGGTAATTCACTTTTACATGCTTGCTTTGCATGAAGAATGCCTTACCCGCTGCTATTTTCTTCAATGCCTCGATTTCCTGGAGGGCCTTGTGGGCTTCGGCCTTAGCGGCTTTGGCACTCTCAAGAGCCGACGCAAGCTCGGACTCTCGAGTCTACGAGTCACGCTCCAAACCCTCGTGTTCTTCCACGAGAGCCTGGAGCTCTTGCCGTACCTCCGCCACCCGCGCCTCCTGCTTCTCTCGCTCGGTGCGTTCCACGGCCGCATTGCGTTCGGCCGCAGACACCGCCTTCTTTAGGGTCGCCTCCTCGTTCGTAGCCCCTGGAGTACCCACGTTATCCTTGTCATTCCTATTGCAACCAAATCCTTTTCTGTAAGGTACAATTCTAATAAGGTGTTACTCACCTTCCTTGTCCTCGAGCTGCTTCTTGGCACGGCCGAGCTCGCTCTCGGACCGCTCGAGGCTCTGCTTCAAGGCATTGACCTCCGCAGTCAGTGCGGCAGAGGTCAGCAGCGCAGCCTGCATTCCCATATTGACATATTTTTGTTAAGGCTCCTGCGAATATCTTTTTAGATCCTCAGTCCGGCTTTTCTTTCCGAACACCGAACCGAGCATCAGGGGCTACTGTCTATGCGGTACTATTTTACATATCTTAAAATTCTTACCTCAAAGCCTGTTAGAAGGCTGCTGCAGGCTTCGGTCAGCCCGCTTTTGGCGAGCTGAACCTTCTGAATCACCGCACTCATGACAGTGCGGTGTTCCTCTTTGATGGAAGCGTTGTTGAGCGCCTCCAGCAAGTTATCCGGCGCCTCCGGTTAGACGGAGGCTGCCGGCGTCACAGTCCTGCTGAGGGAGTCCTGGACTAGGGGGTGTCCGGACAGCCGGACTATCATCGTCTGCCGGACTCCAAGACTACGAAGATACAAGATTGAAGACTCCGTCCTGTGTCCGGATGGGACTTTCCTTGGCGTGGAAGGCAAGCTTGGCGATACGGATATGTAGATCTCCTACCATTGTAACCGACTCTGTGTAACCCTAGCCTCCTCCGATGTCTATATAAACCGGAGGGCTTTAGTCCGTAAGACAACATACATTACAACAATCATACCATAGGCTAGCTTCTAGGGTTTAGCCTCCTTGATCTCGTGGTAGATCCACTCTTGTACTACCCATATCATCAATATTAATCAAGCAGGACGTAGGGTTTTACCTCCATCGAGAGGGCCAGAACCTGGGTAAAAACATCGTGTCCCTCGTCTCCTGTTACCATCCGCCTAGACGCACAGTTCGGGACCCCCTACCCGAGATCCGCCGGTTTTGACACCGACATTGGTGCTTTCATTGAGAGTTCCTCTGTGTCGTCACCGATAGGGCGGATGCCTCCACCCGTCTTCAAAGACGGTGTTTTCGCCGAAGGGGCCTTGGCCGCCGGCCAAACTATCCGGCTTGGTGGTTTTCTTATGACCGCCTGTCCGGCCGCCGCTTCGACAATGACTTCTCAAGTCGTCAGAAGCAATCTTCGCGTCAGCCCTAAAGCTGCCGAACAGTTGGATCCAATAGAGCTCTCGTCTGTTAACGAGCTCTTGGATCGCATCTCCACCCTGGGAGTCGCTACGGACTACAACCAGATTGGGCTTAAAACCGGTCTGAGAGAGATTAACTCTCCCCAGGCCACCCACCACGTCGCAGTGGTAGAGGAGCAATACGGCAACTCCTTGCCTGTATTGAAAACTATTCATGTCCGGATTCCCGAACCCTCCATGTTGGATTCCCGCGGAAAGACGGACTTCGATCGAGCATTGAACTTAAAATCATGCATCGCTCCGGACTCGCTGGATTGTGTCCAGCAAACCAAGCTTCCGAATTCGGAAACCCCTCGGCCTTTGAGCCCCAAGATGGGCAGGGATCCGCATTTTAGTCCACCCACCCGCCCAGACATATGCGATCTATCTCTAATACGGCAAGAGCCCGCTGAAACAGTACATCACTACTGGGCCAGATTCCTCCTGGTCATGAACAGGATAAAGGACTGCCAAGAGGAAAACGCAATCTCAATCTTCTGCAATAACTGCACGGACAAGGGAATACTAAACACCATTGATCGTCGCAGAATTACGCGCTTCACCGATCTGGCATCCATAGTACGAAAGTACTGTGCGATGGAGAGTTTCCGGAAAACCGAAAATCAATTTTGGGATAATCCGGCCCCAAACCCAGTCCGCAGCAAAAGGGCGCCTTACACTCAGGCCCCAGATGCAAAAACGAAAAAACAAAAACCCAATAAGGGAAACGGAACCGTACTGGAGGGATGGCTCAATGGACCCTGTAAGCTTCATAGTACAGAGGGAGCCGTCCCAACACATAGCCTTCGAGCATGTTGGATATTACGGCAGGTGGCCAAAAGTGGCGAGGAACTTCTAGCTCCGGGAAATCACTCCAACAATACCAGTACGGTATCAACAGTCTTCGAGACCTTCACATCAAACAATATGCGAAAGTGAACAATCCGCGGACTCGCCGAAGTCTACCAAGTAGCAACAGCAAACCCATGGAGCGACACAGCTATTACCTTCAACGCCAGCGACGAGCCTAAATTCCGAACAGCCAGAGCGCCAACTGCACTGGTACTTAGTCCCATAGTGGACGGCTTTCGACTGACAAAAGTCCTCATGGATGGCGGCAGCGGACTAAACCTCATTTACGAGGAAACTCTGCGAAAAATGGAAATCGATTGGAGCCGTATTGAGCGAAGCAGCACAACCTTTAGAGGAATAATCCCTAGCCGGGAAGCGCGCTACACCGGAAAAATCACACTCGATGTGGTGTTCGGCTCTTCGGACAATTACAGATCCGAAGAAGTCACGTTCCAGGTGGCCCCGTTCAGCAACGGATATCACGCCATATTAGGACGAGAGGCATTCACAATCTTTCAAGCAGTACCTCATTACGGGTACATGAAGCTCAAAATGCCTGGGCCCAGCGGAATAATCACTCTCGTTAGTGATCCGGACATAGCACTCCGCGCCGAAAACAAGACAGCCGCACTAACCCTCGAGGCACTATCCGAAGCCTTAGCGGCAGAAGAACTCACCGCGCTGCGCTCTACGGTGAACATGGACGATGTGATACTCGATAAAAGATCCAAGTCCACCTCCTTCAAACCAGCAGATGAAATAATAAAATTCCAGGTCCATCCAACGGACCCAACAAAGACGGCCTCCATTGGGGCACAATTGAACCCCGAAGTAGACGCCGCACTGCGTGAATTCCTTCGGGAAAATTGGGACATGTTCGCCTGGCATCCTTCGGACATGCCCGGAATCCCACGCAGGTTGGCAGAACACAGCCTAAACATCCTAAAAGGATTTAAGCCAGTCAAACAGGCTCTTCGACGATTTTCCGAACCCAAAAGACAGGCAATGGGAGAAGAGCTAGCCAAACTATTGGAGGCCGGATTCATTAGAGATATCAAACATCCGGACTGGCTAGCAAATCTGGTGATGGTACCAAAGAAGGATAAATCCTGGCACCTCTGTGTCGATTTTAAAGACCTCAATAAGGCTTGCCCAAAGGATCCCTTCCCTCTCCCCCGCATCGACCAAATTATCGATGCTACCGCAGGGCACGATTCGTTGTGCTTCCTGGACGCATACTCTGGCTATCATCAAATCAAGATGGCGGAAGCAGACCAAGCCGCAACAGCATTAATCACTCCATACGGACCAATCTGCTTCAACACGATGCCCTTCGGACTTAAAAATGCCGGCGCAACATATCAGCGCATGATTCAAACATGTCTGGCCACCCAGATCGGCAAAATAGTCGAGGCATACGTAGACGATGTAGTCGTCAAAACAAAACACGTCGAAACTCTAGTAGATGATTTGAGGCTCACATTCGACAACCTCAGAGCATATGATATCAAGCTGAATCCGGAAAAATGCGTTTTCGGTGTACCAGCCGGAAAGCTGCTGGGCTTCATTGTATCCGGTAGAGGAATTGAAGCAAATCCGGCTAAAATCCGAGCTCTGTCACAGTTGGATATTCCAAAAGACCTCAAACAAATACAAAAATTAACAGGATGCGTGGCAACCTTAAGCCGCTTTATCTCCCGTCTAGGAGAAAAGGCGTTGCCCCTCTATCACCTCCTCAGGCGCACCGAACACTTTGAGTGGACGGATGCTGCCACTGCCGGACTCGAAGAAATAAAGGCCATATTGGCAACAAATCCGGTCCTGGCTGCGCCCACTCTAGGCGAACCAATGTTGTTATACATCGCAGCAACGCATCAAGTTGTAAGCGCGGTCCTCATCGTCGAACGAGCGACAGAAGGGCATAAATTCCCTCTTCAAAAACCAGTGTATGATGTATCCATTGTGTTAACCCCCTGCAAATCCCGTTACCCGCACTATCAGAAGATAGCATATGCGGTGTTCATGGTGTCCCGGAAGCTCCGACACTACTTTCAAGAGTGTTCGATAACAGTGGCCTCTGAAGTACCACTCAATGACATTATAAATAACCGCGACGCAACGGGCAGGATTGCAAAATGGGCCATTGAGCTCTTACCATTCGATATAACTTATAAACCTCGGCGAGCTATAAAGTCACAAGTTTTAGCTGACTTCGTCGCTGAATGGACCGAAGCCGAACTCCCTAAAGAGTACGGCGCATACTCCAATTGGGTTATGCATTTCGACGGCTCTAAAATGTTGGCCGGACTGGGGGCTGGCGTCGTATTGACGTCCCCAACCGGGACACAGTCCAGTACGTACTTCAAATAATGTACACGGACTCCAACAACGCAGCCGAATACGAGGCCCTCTTACATGGTCTCCGGATGGCAGTCTCCATGGGTATTCAACGCCTAGAGGTGCGCGGGGACTCAAACCTTGCAATATCCCAAATAAATGGAGACTTTGACGCCAAAGATCCAAAATGGCAGCATATCGCAACGCCGTTCTAACAATGTCAGCTCGGTTTGAAGGATTAGAATTCCATCACATAGCCCGAGATAATAACCAAGCGGCCGACGTACTGGCACGCATCGGTGCGAAACGTGATGCTGTCCCTCCAAATATCTTCCTGGAATGGCTCTTCAAGACATCCGTACTATGGGAAGAGGAGCCCGGTAGTGACAAACCGGAAAAAACCGCACCAATCGGTGATTCAGCAGATGACATAACACCTTCAGCCCACGTCATAATGGCAGTAATCGCCGCGTGGACAGAACCTTTCCTAGCCTACTTACTTAGGCAGGAACTTCCCGAAGACCAAAACGAGGCCCGCTGCATTGTCCGGCGATCGAAAGCCTACAAGGTCCATGAGGGAGAACTTTATAAGAAAAGTACAACTGGAGTCCTTCAGAGGTGTATCTCCGAAGAGGAAGGGCGAAACCTCCTGGCTGAAATTCATGCCGGACTAGGCGGACACCACGCAGCAGCCCGGGCCCTTGTAGGAAAGGCATTCCGTACAGGATTTTATTGGCCGACGGCCCGGGCAGACGCGCAGGACTTAGTTCAGCGATGCGTTGGCTGTCAGCTCTTTGCTAATCAGAGCCATATGCCGCCCACCGCCCTCAAAACCATACCCATTACCTGGCCGTTCGCGGTCTGGGGGCTTGATATGGTTGGACCCCTCAAAGGGGGAACCTACAAGCAAAGGTACCTATTGGTCATGGTGGATAAATTCACCAAATGGATAGAGGCCAAACCGGTCAAAACGGCAGAGTCCGGACCAGTGATAGACTTTATATCAGGGGTAGTACACCGTTACAGAGTCCCCCACAGCATCATCACCGACAACGGCACGAACTTCACAGCCGATGAGGTTAAGTCATGGTGCAAAAACATGGGCATCAAGCTCGACTACGCTTCAGTTTATCACCCTCAAACCAACGGTCAAGTGGAACGAGCAAATGGTCTAATAATGAGCGGCATTAAACCCAGACTAGTGAGGTCACTTACTAAATCCGACACACAATGGGTCGAGGAGCTCGACTCCGTACTCTGGGGGCTGCGGACAACGCCAAACCGTACTACCGGATTCACACCATTTTTTATGGTATACGGCGCAGAGGCAGTCTTGCCCTGTGACATTATTCATGACTCACCTCGAGTGCGCATGTATGAGGAAAGAGAGGCCGAGCTTGATCGGCAGGACAGCTTGGACACATTGGAGGAAGAACGTGACGTCGCGAAGGCTCGTTCCGCATTTTATTAGCAGCAGGCCAGAAGATATCAAAGCAGAGAAGTACGGGCCAAGACTTACAACGTTGGTGAACTAGTTCTACGCCTGCCGGACAAGAAAAAGGACAAGCTCAAGCCCAAATGGGAGGGCCCCTTCATTATCGATCAAGTCCTGACCGGCGGAGCATACCGTCTACGAAATGCGTCGGATAACCGACTCGAGCCGAACCCATGGAACGCAGCCCGCCTCCGATGATTCTATGCCTAGCGCCGGACTAAGAGTTCGTCCCCTTCCCCCGTCCAAACTTTTACACTTCGGCTGTCTTTTGTTTCTCTTTTTATGCCTTTTTATTTAAAAGCCCTTACGGGCCTATTTTCGCATTATTTGCATACGCATGATGTGCCATCCGCACCCATTATTCCTGGGGGCTTCTTTTACAGAAGCTCAACTACATGGGTTTCATACCCAGCACACGTGTCACGCTTCCACATGTACCTTTTACTCGCCATTATATGCATCGATATGACTTAAGTTTTGGCCAAGCTGGGTTGCCTGTCTCCTGTGCTTACCCCTACGTTCCCGATTGTTCGGCTAGGAGGTAAAGGGAGCACCTCTGCGATTGTTACTGCCGGTCAGCCGGATGTGTACCTCAGACTAGGTGAAGCCGAAAGCTAGCGTTCTTAAGGGAATATTCGGTCGGTGACTTAAAAGATGACTTTTTACCTGTTTATCTATCTGCCCCCAGATGTTTTTCTGCTTTCTTTGCAGTCCGGACATGCACTTTAGGGCATGCCTCCCAGGGAAAGGAACCCTTAATGGAACTATTCTCCCTGGAAGATGTTTCTTACTAACCATGTAATATAACATAACTAGTTGGGCACTTGTCTGATAAAGCACTAATGACCCCTACGCCTGGTCTCCATGCATACCACGGTTGTTTCTTAACCAAAAAGGTATTCGGACACACTCCGGACTCTAGGGTCCCGAGGTTGAAGCGAAAAGGTCGGCAAAGACAAACGATCTACAATCCGGCTAAAAGGCATTTCACATGTCGCTTTAAAGGATAACATATATTGTCAAATTTACTGATTGTATTCCTCCTCAATCCCGTCTAACAGGCTGTCTAATTTATAGTCCCATTGGGAAAATTTAGCAGCCAACTCTACTTGGCTGTATACTAAACTCACAGGGATCTCCTTCCCATCGGGCCCCACCGGTCCAACTTCGGCCATATGGTTGGGATCCGCCTTCTTGTACCGCGTCTTCACCATGGCCGAAGCCTCCCTGGCACCTTGACGGCAAGCCGAAATCTTCCACAAACGTAAGCGTTGCCGCACTCCCTGCAGCTTCTCCGCAAGCTCCCCGAGGCCCTCGGGTAGGGTGAGGGCTAGCCATAAAGCCTGAACGACGCCGCTCATTGCCTGCCGAACTCGTTCGAGCAGTTGCAGCAGCTCGGGAAGTTGATCACCCGTTGATACGGGCATCTCCTCCGCAGGGCGACCTATGAGTATACCTACAAGACATATTATGTCAATTTGCTTCTTTGTCGAACTCTTCTTTTCAAAGGAGTCCGCTCAAGCACTTACTATAAATGCCGCGAAGAAGCCGCTGATTCTCCTTAACGGAGCCGGACAGCTCGGCCCGAGCGCCTTTCAGCTCCTCTCCGAGCTTGGCGTGGGCATCCTGGAGCTTGTTCCTTTCTTGCTGCACCCTATTCAGTACACTCTCGCCGACCTTCAGCTGGCGCAGCAATGCTTGCCTGTCCGGATCTTATCCGGCGGCACCTGCAATGTCATTGTTAGACTTGCGCGCACGCCGCAGATCACTTATATTTATTAATAAAAATGTGTTACCAGGAGGGGTCCCTGCGTCTCCTCCTGCGGCAGCAAGTGCGGCCTCAAGTTGGGCCTTGCAATCTTGCAGCTCTCGAGACAGCTGGGCATTCTTCTCTGTAAGAGCCTGCGTTTTCAAATGATCCTTAAATCAGTTAACATAACTACTTTAAGTCTCGGGGGCTACTGGTATATACAACCATTAAAATTCCCTTACCCGTATGTCTTTCACATACTGCTCCATGGCTCTGGTAAAACCATCTTGAGCGGCACGGAGATGCGCGTCCCCTGTGTTAAAGGCATCCAATGCCTCAGGGGAGAAGCACGCTTCACGAAATACTGTCCGGCGGCGCCTATGGTTCATGGCGCTCTCCACCTCAGACTTGGTGGCGGACAGTTTGTCGGTGTCCTCCGTTGGAGAAGGATCCAGCCCGCGTCTTGCGCTTGCCTCCCCCTCCAGGCCGGGCGCTGGAGCCTGGCTGGTGTAGGTTGGATCGGCAACTTCTGCGCCCGCAGTCCGGCGAGCGCTTTTTCTCCTACAAAGATCATGAGCACTCAGGCATTTCCTAGGAACATTGCTCCGAAAATTCAAATACGAGCTATACCTTTGCGGCGACGTTTCCGTCCGCACCGCGCTCCTTTTCCGCCTGCTGGTCCGAACTGACCTCTGTTGATCAGCCGCCGCGGGCTCGGCTTCCTGCCGTAAAGGCGCTTCCTGCAAAATACCATTGTTCGCGAAGGTTAGAAATGGGCAGGGAAGAGATGATGGAGTCCGGACTTCGGTTGCGGTCACCTGGGAAGCCGGACACAGTCCGGGGTAATCCGCCGTAATGGCAACCAAAGCATTGTCTATGCTGAGCTGGTGAAACACCCCGTCGATCAGCTCCACCTCGATGTCCAGGTCCTCTTCGGAGGCCGGATCCAAGGATCTTTCTGGATCCTCGGGTTGCGGAGCAGGACTCACCATGTCCTCCACAGTCCGACGTAGATCCTGCGCCTAAGACATAATGTAAGAAGTTTAAACTTTGAAAGCATGGGTTGAGCCCTTAAAGGTGTTCACTTACCCATCCTCTGGGGTTGATCATGGAAAACCCATTCAGAGGGTTCGTCCAAAGGAAGTCCTCCTTCTCCCCCTTGTACAGGCTGGACAGGATCTCCACCAGATCCTTAGTCGAATCCAGCCCTTTGCGGCCATGACGGGTAGCATCGTCTTCCCTGTTGAAATCCCACATGGGGTGGCCTCTGTATTGCAATGGCTGTACCCCCCGCATGATGCATGTCGCCATGACTCCGATCATGGTCAAGCCAGTATGGGCCATTAATCTTATTCGGCCCATCAAGTAATGGACGCTCTTGTCTTCCTCCAATCGGGGGCTCCGTGGGTGCCAGCTGAGGCGTTTCTTCAAAGGAGCAGCACTAAACTCCAGGAGGCCGATCCAGACTGGGTCCGGCAGCGGAGCGTCTCCTATATAAAACCACTCTGAAGGCCAGTCTTCGGACGCCTTCTTGGGAGTGCCGGATGGGTATCCGGTCCCGGCAATGCGCCATATTTCGGTGCCGCCCACTTGATATATGGACCCCTCGTGAGAGCGGGGTACGAGGCAGAACAGCCTCTTCCACAAAGAAAAATGGGGTTCAATGCCCAGGAATAGCTCACAAAGAGCTACGTAGCCCGCGATATGCAGGACAGAGGCGGGCATGAGGTGGTGGAGCTGGAGTCCGTAGAGCTCCAGGAGCCCGCGGAGGAACGGATGTATTGGGAATCCGAGTCCCCTTACCAGATAGGGGACGAAGCATACTCGCTCGCCCTTATTGGGGCTTGGGGTAGCCTCCGCTTGCCTCCCACCTTGATAAGTAACCAGTCTGGCCCGGACTGGGACCATGAAGGCCGGAGCGAGAAATCCCCCCGTTTGGAGCTTCACTAGCTCGTTGTGCGAAACAGAGCACCTCCTCCAAATTCCCCGGCGGTGGGCTGGGAGTGCGTGAAGAAGAGCCGCGTCGACGGTCCATGATGGAATGGATTTTTAGGTCAAAGGCGCTCCGATGAAGTGTTCGCGGGAGGAAGATGGTGTGGTTTGGATCTGGATTTTTGCCTCTTTTATAGGTGGACGACTCGCACAACTAGGGGGTGAAACGTAAAAGACACCCTGGCTTTTCGCATTCGTGCGACGCGTGGAAGAGGGCCATTATTTGGCGTAGAAGCCGAGGAACACAGTATTCAAGATGAAGCCGGACATTGTTCGGCAAGTACATGGAATTTGAAGGAAGAACCCGCCTTGCAACGCCGAAGACTATATACGCGCTGGACTTATCGTCATTGAAGCCTGGTTCGGGGGCTACTGAGGGAGTCCTGGACTAGGGGGTGTCCGGACAGCCGGACTATCATCGTCCGCCGGACTCCAAGACTACGAAGATACAAGACTGAAGACTCCGTCCTGTGTCCGGATGGGACTTTCCTTGGCGTGGAAGGCAAGCTTGGCGATACAGATATGTAGATCTCCTACCATTGTAACCGACTCTGTGTAACCCTAGCCTCCTCCGGTGTCTATATAAACCGGAGGGCTTTAGTCCGTAGGACAACATACATTACAACAATCATACCATAGGCTAGCTTCTAGGGTTTAGCCTCCTTGATCTCGTGGTAGATCCACTCTTGTACTACCCATATCATCAATATTAATCAAGCAGGACGTAGGTTTTACCTCCATCGAGAGGGCCTGAACCTGGGTAAAAACATCGTGTCCCTCGTCTCCTGTTACCATCCGCCTAGACGCACAGTTCGGGACCCCCTACCCGAGATCCGCCGGTTTTGACACCGACACCTGCCCTTCTTACGAAGGGGCCACCCGCCGAACTCCGAAACCACTGAAGGTTTTGGCGCGGAGTCCGGTCCAAAGTCTAGGAGGTTGCCCCGCGGCACCTCCGGGGCCTCCTGCTCCTGGTGGGTCCCTTTCCGGGATCCCACCTCGGCGTCATCAGCGTCACGGGGGGAGGAGGCGGTCGGAAGTGAAGTGCTATTCACATCCGACGTGCCCAAGGACCCGCTCGGCGAAGCGGGAAGATCGTCCTTGGGCGGACTAGAGGGTTGTATGCGGCGTTAAAAGATGCTATGCGACAAAAAGAAAATTATGAGTTATTCAGGAGTCCGGATACTTATGATCTCCCCAGGGGCTTGGCCCTTGAGGGCCACTCCTCGTCGCCATCGCCGACGTTGGCGGAACAGTCCGGGGGAAGGGTCCTTCCTTTCTTGGACCCTTCGGCCTCCCTCGATGGGGAGGCCTTCCTCTTCTTCTCTCCCCCCGCTGGGGGAGAGTCCTCTTTCTTCTCCTCCTCGTCCTCGTGGGAGGAGTCCACCTCGGAGTCATTAGATGATGAATCCGATAACACCTGACGCCGGGAACTCCTCCGGGTTCCCGTGGCCTTCTTCTCCGGCACCACGTAAGGCGCCGGGACCAGCAGCCCTGTCAAACGGGCATTCGCTGGGTCTTCTGGAAGGGGAGCCGGACAGTTGACCTGTCCGGACGTCTTCTGCCAGGCCTGTTAAAGGTATTGGGAGTTTAGATCCCACGTAGAGTCAAACTATGAAAAGCAAGTGTCCCATAAAGGATAACATGGCTTACCTCGCCAGCCGGACGCTGTGAGCTGAATCCACGATCTTCGGTAGTGGATGCGGGAGCCTCGGCGCCCTTGAACAGCACCCTCCAGGCCTCTTCGTACGTAGTGTCGAAGAGCCCTCTCAAGGTCTGGTGCTGTGCCTGATTGAACTCCCACAAATTGAAGTCCCGCTGTTGGCAGGGGAGAATCCGGCGGATGAGCATGACCTGGATTACGTTGACAAGCTTGAGCTTCTTGTTCACCAGGGTTTGGAGACAGGATTGTAGTCCGGTTAGCTCTTCCGAATCACCCCAAAGCAGGCCCTTCTCTTTCCAAGAAGTGAGCCGCATGGGGATGCCAGATCTGAATTCAGGGGCCGCTGCCCATTCAGGGTCACGCGGCTCGGTGATGTAGAACCACCCCGATTGCCACCCTTTGATGGTTTCCACGAAGGCGCCCTCGAGCCAAGTGACATTGGGCATCTTGCCCACCATGGCGCCTCCGCACTCCGCTTGGCTGCCCTTCACAACCTTCGGCTTGACATTAAAGGTCTTTAGCCACAAGCCGAAGTGGGGCTGGATGCAGAGGAAGGCCTCGCACACGATGATAAACGCCGAGATGTTGAGGATGAAATTCGGGGCCAGATCGTGGAAATCCAGGCCGTAGTAGAACATGAGCCCCCGAACAAAGGGGTGGAGTGGGAAGCCCAGTCCGCGGAGGAAATCGGGAAGGAATACCACCCTCTCATGGGGCCCGGGGGTGGGGATGAGCTGCCCCTCGTCGGGGAGCCGGTGCACGATGTCGCTGGACAAATATCCGGCGCTGCGCAGCTTCTTGATGTGCCCCTCCGTAACGGAGGAGGCCATCCACTTGCCTCCTGCTCTGGACATGGTTGGAGAAGGTTGAGGTGAGATGTGTGGACTTGGGCGCTGGAGCTCGAGTGCGCGGAGATGGATAAGCAAAGGAGGAAGAAGGCATAGGTAAAAAGGTGGATCCTTATCCCCTTATATATGGGCGGACGAAACTATGCGTCCCCACCGGCCTGGTAAAACTCGCTTATCTCCCAAGCGCCACAATCAATGGCGCGGTTGGGTTACCCACGTCCATATTGATGAGAATCCCGGAATAAGGGGACACGATATCTGCTTCGATAAGACGTGCCAAGGAAACCGCTTCGCTAAACGCACTAAGGTGGAATAATAAAAACGATTCGAGTAAAGGCTTGGTTGTGGTGTGACGTCACGCCACAAAATGCGTCAGCAGATTGAACTTGTGTAAATATTATTCTCTCTACGGTGGTATGTGGAATTTATTTTGCAGAGCTGGACACTATCTTGGTGTTCACGATCTTCTATGAATTATTCGGAGGAGGAACCCGCCTTGCAATGCCGAAGACAATATGCGCGCCGGACTCGTCGTCATTGAAGCCTGGTTCAGGGGCTACGGAGGGAGTCCTGGACTAGGGGGTGTCCGGATAGCCGAACTATCATCATTGGCCGGACTCCAAGACTATGAAGATACAAGATTGAAGACTTTGTCCCGTGTCCGGAGGGGACTTTCCTTGGCGTGGAAGGCAAGCTTGGCAATATGGATATGTAGATCTCCTACCATTGTAACCGACTCTGTGACCCTAGCCCTCTCTGGTGTCTATATAAACCGGAGGGTTTTAGTCCATAGGACGAACAACAATCATACCATAGGCTAGCTTCTAGGGTTTAGCCTCCTTGATCTCGTGGTAGATCTACTCTTGTACTACCCATATCATCAATATCAATCAAGCAGGAGTAGGGTTTTACCTCCATCGAGAGGGCCCGAACCTGGGTAAAAACATCGTGTCCCTTGTCTCCTGTACCATCCGCCTAGACACACAGTTCGGTACCCCCTACCCGAGATCCGCCGGTTTTGACACCGACAACGGCCACTTTGCTCCCCTCCGCCTCCTTCTTGGCTTTGGCAAGGGCGCTCTTGAGGGACTCGACCTCAGCTGCACCAACTGTGAGTATTTCATAAACATTTTTTAGTCAGTTTACACGATTACATATAAACATCACTTTTGGGTATGGAGTACTTTCACATACCTTGGGCTTCATTAAACCGCTGGTTGATGCGGTCGAGTTCCTCTTCGGATAGCCAAAGCTTCTGATTGAGCTTGGCTATCTCTGTGTCCTGGGTAGTAGCCGCCAGCATTGAAGCCTGTCCAACAATATATACGGCACATTATCAACCTTTTTTTGATCCTCTGTCCGGATTGTCCTAATCCAGACACAGTCTCAGGGGCTACTGTCTACACGTGGGTTTCGCCTCACATATATACATATACACAAAAAAACTAGTGAAGAATATTACATCACTTACCTCAAAGCCTGTTAATAGGCTATTGAAGGCTTCAGTCAATCCGCTCTTCGTGGACCGAACCTTTTCCATGACCGCACCCATCAGGGTGCGGTGTTCCTCCATGATGAAGGCACATTGTAGTGCCTCCTGCATAGCGTTAGAGGCCTCCGGATTGGAGAGGCCGCCGAGGGAGCTCCTGCTCCTCCCCCCCTCTTTCGAAGGGGGATGTTGGTCCGAACCCGGAGCCGTACTAGACTCCGAGACGGTGTTCGGTGCAGGCCCAGACTGTTGAAGCCCCCCACCCTCAGTGGTCATGGGGGTCATCGTGCCCCACTCTGTAGCATCCGAGGTGTTGTCCTCGGGCGCCTTTTGGATAGACTCGTCCGCCCCTCCCCGGCCAGGAGATGGCCTTTGGGATGACACCTCGTTGTCCTCCATGGCAGGGGGGAGGCGCGAGATGGCCCATCACTCGCCGCCTCTCTAGGGGCTAGAGAGTTCCCTTCCGAAGTGGAAGGAACAGGGATCTCCCGCGGAGGGCTGAAAAGCATAAAAGGGCTGGGCATGACAAAGGCAGATTAAAGTGATAATTGAACGAGTAAGTTTCTGATACATATGTTTCAGCCAGGGGCTTCTCCCTTTGGGCCCTCTCCGGGCTGTGTTTGCATCTGAGTACGAACTATCCGAGAGGACCACCCGCCCCTTCTTCGGCGTCGCCCCTTCCAGGTTCTCGGAGGCTGTCCTTTTCCCCCTCCTCGTCTTGAGGGGGAAGTTACTATCCGCTTCCTTGTCATCCTCCTCCTCCTCTTCTTCGTCCTCGTCTTCCTCATGGGAGGCGACAGGCTTGGTCTCTCCGGACACAGTTTCCGGAGGCCCTTTACGGCGGGGCCCGTCCTTGGGCCCCTTGCTTTTCTTCTTGGCCTTCTTCTCCGGCGCCTTATAAGGCGCCGGGACCAGCATCTTTGCTAGCGCTGGAGGTACTGGGTCTTCAGGCAATGGAGCCGGACTCTTGATCCGGCCCGACTTCTTGGTCCATCCCTGTAACAAAAAGATAGGTGGATGAGTTCGGTATAGATCGAATATATGAATATGAACTAAGTATGTCTTCGGAAATATCGAATATTCACCGGAGAGGCCTGATTCGTGGCGTTGAGGCCGATGTCTTTGGTCTCCATGGGCTAGCTCTTCTGCGCCTTGAAGAGAAGCTTCCACATTCCCTCGTGCGTGGTGCTGAGGAAATGATGTAGAGTCCGTGGCTCCTCTGGCTTGAACTCCCACATGGGGGAATCCCGGCGCTGACAGGGGAGAATGCGGTGGAAGAGCATAATTTGAATGACGTTGGTTAGACCAACATTCTTCCCCAGCATGTTGGTGATGCGCATTTGCAATGCTTGCACATCCGTCTAGGACCCCCAGGCGTGGTCCTTCATGTTCCAGGAGGTGAGCCTCATGGGGGGGGGGGTCCGGATCTGAACTCCAGAATTGCCGCCCACTTAGTGCGGTGCGGCTCGGTGATGTAGAACCACTCCTGTTGCCAGATCTTCACGGTCTCCACAAAATCCCCCTTGGGCCAGGTGGTGTTCGGCAACTTCTTGATCATGGCTCTGCCACAGTCTGCATGCTCCCCGTCGACCACCTTTGGCTTCAGGTTGAAGACCTTGAGCCACAGGCCGAAGTGTGGGTGGACGCGGAGGAGAGCCTCACACACGACGATGAACACCGAGATGTGAAGGAAGGAGTTCGGGGCTAGATCATGGAAATCTAGCCTGTAGTAGTACATGAGTCCACGAACGAACGAGTAGAGTTGAAAACCTAACCCTCTAAGGAAGTGGGGAAGGAAGACAACCCATTCGCCAGGCCCTGGAGTGGGGATAACTTGACCTTCGGGGGGAAGCCTATGGTTGATTTTGGCCTCAAGGTGCCCCGCACTCCAGATATTCTTGATCATCTCCTCTGTCATGGAGAAGGCCTCCCACTTGCCTTTGGAGCCGGATTCATCCATCGTCGGAGGAGGTGTGATGGTGGTGAGAAGGACGGAAACTTTGCAGGTGAAAAGAGCTTGGGAAGATTGGAAGGCTGAGGAGATGTGAAGGCGTGCAGTAGAAAGTAAAGATCCATTGCTCTCTTATAGGCAGTAAAAATGCCAACCGCCCCCACTCGTGCCTTCAATCTCGCCTATTCCCAGTGAAGGCGCGCGCCGCAAACGGTTGGATTACCCAAATATGATTGATGTACAATCCCAAATTAAGTGGGCACGATATCTGTTTTGACAGGACATGCCAATGGGGCGGCCTCAAAACACGGAACGTGGAATGGGAAAACGGTTCAAAATAACGAAGGGTCAAGTCTGACGCCTCGCCGAAAAAGTTGTCAGTAAAAGAAATTGTTCTCGTTTTTATGTATATCCCGCCTTCGCGGCTAAGGGTTGTGTTTATTATGAAAAGCCAGATACAATTCTTTTACAGAGGAAAGCCGATGTGTCTTCTTCAAGGAACCTGCCTTGCAATGCCGAAGATAATCTGAACGACGAATACATCATCATTGAAGACTGGTTCAGGGGCTACTGTGGGAGTCCTGGACTAGGGGGTCCTCAGGCGTCCGATCTATTGGATGTGGGCAGGACTGATGGGCCGTCGGGATACAAGACAGAAGATCACCCCTCGTGTCCGGTAGGGACTCTGGTATGCGTGGATGGCAAGTATAGGTGTCTAGATATGTTATTCCTTTCTGTAAAACCGACTTTGTACAACCCTAGGCCCCTCCGGTGTCTATATAAACCGGAGGGTAGATCGGAGGCAGGATCACAACATTGCTAGGCTAGCTAATCTAGGGTTAGCCGAATCGATCTCGAGGTAGATCAACTCTTGTAACCCCTATACCCTCGAATATAATCAAGCAAGAGTAGGTTTTACCTCCATTAAGAGGGCTCGAACCTGGGTAAACACTATTTCCTTTGTCCATAGTTACCATTGGTCCTCCGACGTACAACTTGGGCCCCCCTACCTGAGATCTGACGGTTTTGACACCGATAGTGGGTTCGATTTTACGGTGCTTGATCCCAGTGACAGAAGGGGAACCGACACGTATGTATTGTTGCTACTAAGGATAACAAGATGAGATCTATATCTCTGCAATAGATAAATAGATCTCGTCTACATCATGTCATTGTTCTTATTGCGTTACTCTGTTTTCCCATGAACTTAATACACTAGATGCATGCTGGATAGCAGTCGATGTATGGAGTAAGAGTAGTAGATGCAGGCAGGAGTCGGTCTACTAATCTTGGACATGATGCCTATATAATGATCATTGCCTGGATATCGTCATGATTATTTGAAGTTCTATCAATTGTCCAACAATAATTGTTTTCCCACTGTTTTCTATTTTTCTCAAGAGAAGACACTAGTGAAACCTACGGCCCCCGGGTCTCTTTTCATCATATTTTACTTTGCGATCTATTTGCCCTTGCATTTATTTTCAGATCTATTAAACCAAAAATACAAAAATACCTTGCTGCAATTTATTTGTTCTGCGATCTATTTATCCTATCTACCACTTTTACCTCACGTTATTTGCCTATCTTGAGGCGTCGTACCCGGAAGGGATTGACAACCCCTTTAACACGTCAGGTTGCGAGTATATGTTATTTGTGTGCAGGTGTTGTTTACGTGGTGTGAGGAGGTGATGTCTACTATGCAACCTTCTTCTTGTAGACGTTGTTGGGCCTCGAAGTGCAGAGGTTTGTAGGACAGTAGCAAGTTCCCTCAGGTGGATGACCTAAGGTTTATCAATTCATGGGAGGCGTAGGATGAAGATGGTCTCTCTCAAACAACCCTACAACCAAATAACAAAAAGTCTCTTGTGTCCCCAACACACCCAATACAATGGTAAATTGTATAGGTGCACTAGTTCGGCGAAGAGATGGTGATACAAGCAATATGGATGGTAGATAAAGGTTTTTGTAATCTGAAAATATAAAAACAGCAAGGTAACTAATGATAAAAGTGATCGTTAACGGTATTGCAATGGTAGGAAACAAGGCCTAAGGTTCATACTTTCACTAGTGCAAGTTCTTTCCACAATAATAACATAATTGGATCATATAACTATCCCTCAAAATGCAAGAAAGAGTCACTCCAAAGCCACTAATAGCGGAGAACAAACGAAGAGATTATGGTAGGGTACGAAACCACCTCAAAGTTATTCTTTCGGATCGATATGGGCTGGGCCTCCGGTTAGTAGGTTAGTCCCAAAAAAGATATAAAAGTGTAATGTAAAGCCCATAAACATCCAAAACGGGTAATATAATAGCATGGAACAATCAAAAATTATAGATACGTTGGAGACATATCAAGCATCCCCAAGCTTAATTCTTGCTCATCCTCGAGTAAGTAAATGATAAAAACAGAATTTTCGATGTGGAATGCTACCTAGCATAATTCTCAATGTAATTTTCTTTATTGTGGCATGGATGTTCAGGTCCAAATGATTCAAAATAATAGTTCATATTGACACAAGAAATAGTAACACTTCAAGCATACTAATCAAAGCAATCATGTCTTCTGAAAATAACATGGCTAAAGAAAGTTCATCCCTACAAAATCATATAGTTAGGCTATGCTTCATTTTCGTCACACAGAGATGTTCCCAAATTCTACACCCCCGATGACAAGCCAAGCAATTGTTTCGTACTTAAATAATCTCAAACTTTTTCAACCTTCACGCAATACATGAGCGTGAGCCATGGATATAGCACTATGGGTGGAATAGAATATGATGATGGGGATTGTGTGGAGAATACAAAAAAGGAGAAAGTCTCACATTGACGAGGATAATCAACAGGCTATGGAGATGCCCATCAATTGATGTCAACATGAGGAGTAGGGATTGCCATGCAACGGATGCACTAGAGCTATAAATGAATGAAAGCTCAACAAAAGAAAACTAGTGGGTGTGAATCCAACTTGCTTGCTCACGAAGACCTAGGGCATTTGAGGAAGCCCATCGTAGGAATATACAAGCCAAGTTCTATAATGAAAAATTCTCACTAGTATATGAAAGTGACAACATATGAGACTCACTATATGAAAAACATGGTGCTACTTTGAAGCACAATATATGAGACTCGCTATATGAAGGACATGGTGCTACTTTGAAGCACAAGTGTGGAAAAAGAGATAGTAACATTGCCCATTTTTATTTATTTTATTTTTTTCCTTTTTTTCTTTGGCCTTTTCATTTTTCTTTTTTGCCTTTCTTTTTTTCTCTTTTTTTTGGGACAATGCTCTAATAATGATGATCATCACACTTTTATTGATTTACAACACAGGAATTACAACTCAAAACAAGAACAAGATATGACTCTATATGAATGCCTCCGGCGGTGTACCGGGATGGTGCAATGAATCAAGAGTGACATGTATGAAAAATTATGCATGGTGGCTTTGCCACAAATACGATGTCAACTACATGATCATGCAATGGTAATATGACAAAAGTAATGTGTGTCATGATGACAAACGGAACGGTGGAAAGTTGTATGGCAATATATCTCGGAATGGCTATGGAAATGCCATAATAGGTAGGTATGGTGGCTGTTTTGAGGAAGATACAAGGAGGTTTATGTGTGATAGAGCGTATCATATCACGGGGTTTGGATGCACCGGCGAAGTTTGCACCAACTCTCAAGGTGAGAAAGGGCAATGCACGGTATCGAAGAGGCTAGCAATGGTGGAAAGGTAAAAGTGCGTATAATCCATGGACTCAACATTAGTCAAAAGAACTCATATACTTATTGCAAAAATTTAGAAGTCATCAAAAACCAAGCACTACGTGCATGCTCCTAGAGGGATAGATTGGTAGGAAAAGACCATCGCTCGTCCCCGACCGCCACTCATAAGGATGCACAATCCAAGTGCACTTCATGTTTCAAATTTGTTACACAACTTTAACCATACGTGCATGCTACGGGACTTGCTAACTTCAACACAAGCATTCTTTAAATTCATAATCACCCAACTAGCATGACTTTAATATCACTACCTCCATATCTCAAAACGATTATCAAGTATCAAATTGATCATAGCATCCAATTCACTTCCTATGATAGTTTTTATTAGACCCAACTTGGATGCCCACCATTCTAGGACTAATTTTATAAGCATAGCAAATACCATGCTGTTCTAAGAGACTCTCAAAATAATATAAGTGAATCATGAGAGATCTACAATTTCTACAAAATATAACCACCGCCGTGCTCTAAAAGATACAAGTGAAGCACTAGAGCAAATGACAAACTATTCCGAAAGATATAAGTGAAGATCAATGAGTAGTCGAATAATTGTGCAACTATGTGAAGACTCTCTAATATTTAAGAATTTCAGCTCTTGGTATTGTATTCAAACAGCAAGCAAAACAAAACAAAAGAAAATGACGCTCCAAGCAAAACACATATCATGTGGTGAATAAAAATATAGCTCCAAGTTAAGTTACCGATGAACGAAGACGAAAGAGGGGATGCCATCCGGGGCATCCCCAAGCTTAGGCTCTTGGTTGTCCTTGAATATTACCTTTGGGTGCCTTGGGCATCCCCAAGCTTAGGCTCTTGCCACTCTTTCTATCCATTTTGATGACAAGTATTTTCGGACGGAGGGAATATCATTTATCTCTGTTTTAAAAAATGAGCTCTGGCACCTCTGCAAATCACTGCTTCCCTCTATGAAGGGACTATCGATTTACCTTTATGTTGTGTCACCACCTTCTAGAACAAGCGCCAGAAACTGAGTAGAGCACAGCTATCATGATTTATGCATTATGTGTAGCTAATGTTGGGTGCATCATGACTGGATATTTTCTACCATGAATTACAATGTTTAGTCGCTGCTTGAAATTTGGAGGTTCTCTGCATTTATGTTTTGCAGTCTCAGAAAGGGCTAGTGAGATACCACTATTGTCATATTATATCATGGTTGTTTTGACAACGTGTTGCTGTTTGAGATATTTTTATTATTTCTCACTAGCTGATTTTGTCACTGATATGAGTCATTATAATATTTAAATGTTATTGTTAACATGGTTAGTTATAATGTTGGCTAAAAACCTGGGTGCCTTTTAAGCTTATTTATGCAAACAAGAGCAAAAGAGTTGGACACGTATCAAGCATCCCCAAGCTTAATTCTTGCTCATCCTCGAGTAGGTAAATGATAAAAACAGAATTTTTGATGTGGAATGCTACCTAGTATAATTCTCAATGTAATTTTCTTTATTGTGGCATGGATGTTCAGGTCCAAATGATTCAAAATAATAGTTCATATTGACACAAGAAATAGTAACACTTCAAGCATACTAATCAACGCAATCATGTCTTCTCAAAATAACATGGCTAAAGAAAGTTCATCCTTACAAAATCATATAGTTAGGCTATGCTTCATTTTCGTCACACAGAGATGTTCCCAAATTCTACACCCCCGATGACAAGCCAAGCAATTGTTTCGTACTTAAATAATCTCAAACTTCTTCAACCTTCACGCAATACATGAGCGTGAGCCATGGATATAGCACTATGGGTGGAATAGAATATGATGATGGGGATTGTGTGGAGAATACAAAAAAGGAGAAAGTCTCACATTGACGAGGATAATCAACATGCTATGGAGATGCCCATCAATTGATGTCAACATGAGGAGTAGGGATTGCCATGCAATGGATGCACTAGAGCTATAAATGAATGAAAACTCAACAAAAGAAAACTAGTGGGTGTGAATCCAACTTGCTTTCTCACGAAGACCTAGGGCATTTGAGGAAGCCCATCGTAGGAATATACAAGCCAAGTTCTATAATGAAAAATTCTCACTAGTATATGAAAGTGACAACATATGAGACTCACTATATGAAAAACATGGTGCTACTTTGAAGCACAATATATGAGACTCGCTATATGAAGGACATGGTGCTACTTTGAAGAACAAGTGTGGAAAAAGAGATAGTAACATTGCCCCTTTTTATTTATTTTCTTTTTTTCCTTTTTTTCTTTGGCCTTTTCGTTTTTCTTTTTGGCCTTCCTTTTTTCTCTTTTTTGGGACAATGCTCTAATAATGATGATCATCACACTTCTATTGATTTACAACACATGAATTACAACTCAAAACTAGAACAAGATATGACTCTATATGAATGCCTCCGACAGTGTATCGGGATGGTGCAATGAATCAAGAGTGACATGTATGAAAAATTATGCATGGTGGCTTTGCCACAAATACGATGTCAACTACATGATCATGCAATGGTAATATGACAAAAGTAATGTGTGTCATGATGACAAATGGAACGGTGGAAAGTTGTATGGCAATATATCTCGGAATGGCTATGGAAATGCCATAATAGGTAGGTATGGTGGCTGTTTTGAGGAAGATACAAGGAGGTTTATGTGTGATAGAGCGTATCGTATCACGGGGTTTGGATGCACCGGCGAAGTTTGCACCAACTCTCAAGGTGAGAAAGGGCAATGCACAGTATCGAAGAGGCTAGCAATGGTGGAAAGGTAAAAGTGCGTATAATCCATGGACTCAACATTAGTCAAAAGAACTCATATACTTATTGCAAAAATTTAGAAGTCATCAAAAACCAAGCACTACGTGCATGCTCCTAGAGGGATAGATTGGTAGGAAAAGACCATCGCTCGTCCCCGACCGCCACTCATAAGGATGCACAATCCAAGTGCACTTCATGTTTCAAATTTGTTACACAACTTTAACCATACGTGCATGCTAGGGGACTTGCTAACTTCAACACAAGCATTCTTTAAATTCATAATCACCCAACTAGCATGACTTTAATATCACTACCTCCATATCTCAAAACAATTACCAAGTATCAAATTGATCATAGCATCCAATTCACTTCCTATGATAGTTTTTATTAGACCCAACTTGGATGCCCACCATTCTAGGACTAATTTTATAACCATAGCAAATACCATGCTGTTCTAAGAGACTCTCAAAATAATATAAGTGAATCATGAGAGATCTACAATTTCTACAAAATATAACCACCGCCGTGCTCTAAAAGATATAAGTGAAGCACTAGAGCAAATGACAAACTATTCCGAAAGATATAAGTGAAGATCAATGAGTAGTCGAATAATTGTGCAACTATGTGAAGACTCTCTAATATTTAAGAATTTCAGCTCTTGGTATTGTATTCAAACAGCAAGCAAAACAAAACAAAAGAAAATGACGCTCCAAGCAAAACACATATCATGTGGTGAATAAAAATATAGCTCCAAGTTAAGTTACCGATGAACGAAGACGAAAGAGGGGATGCCATCCGGGGCATCCCCAAGCTTAGGCTCTTGGTTGTCCTTGAATATTACCTTTGGGTGCCTTGGGCATCCCCAAGCTTAGGCTCTTGCCACTCTTTCTATCCATTTTGATGACAAGTATTTTCGGACGGAGGGAATATCATTTATCTCTGTTTTAAAAAATGAGCTATGGCACCTCTGCAAATCACTGCTTCCCTCTGTGAAGGGACTATCGATTTACCTTTATGTTGTGTCACCACCTTCTAGAACAAGCGCCAGAAACTGAGTAGAGCACATCTATCATGATTTATGAATTATGTGTAGCTAATGTTGGGTGCATCATGACTGAATATTTTCTACCATGAATTACAATGTTTAGTCGCTTCTTGAAATTTGGAGGTTCTCTACATTTATGTTGTGCAGTCTCAGAAAGGGCTAGCGAGATACCACTATTGTCATATTATATCATGGTTGTTTTGACAACGTGTTGCTATTTGAGATATTTTATTATTTCTCGCTAGCTGATTTTGTCATTGATATGAGTCATTATAATATTTAAATGTTATTGTTGACATGGTTAGTTATAATGTTGGCTAAAAACCTGGGTGCCTTTTAAGCTTATTTATGCAAACAAGAGCAAAAGAGTTCCTAAAAGTTTTTCTTTCTCACTTTTAGTTTATCAACTGAATTGCTTGAGGACAAGCAACGGTTTAAGCTTGGGGGAGTTAATACGTCTCCAACGTATCTACTTTTTCTCATGCTTTTCCTTTTGTTTTGGACTCTAATTTGCATGATTTGAATGAAACTAACCTCAGACTGACGCTGTTTTCAGCAGAACTACCATGGTGTTGTTTTTGTGCAGAAATAAAAGTTCTCGGAATTGAATGAAACTTTGCGAGGATTTTTTATATCAATAATAAGAATTTCTAGAGCCAAGACCTGCAGGAGAGGGACGCCTGGATGGGCACAACCCACCAGGGCGCGGCCGCCTCTCCTGGCACGCCCAGATGGGTTGTACCCACCTGGTGGCCCCGCAGACGACCCCCCTGATACTATAAATTCACATATTTCCAGAAAAAATCAAGGAGAAAGAATTATCGCGATCCATGAGACAGAGCCGCCGCCAAGCCTTGTTCTTCCTCGGGAGGGCAGATCTGGAGTCCGTTTGGGGCTCTGGAGAGGGAGATCTTCGTTCTTCGTCATCACCAACCCATCTCCATCGCCAATTCCATGATGCTCCCCACCGGGAGTGAGTAATTCCTTCGTAGGCTCGCTGGTCGGTGAGGAGTTGGATGAGATTCATCATGTAATTGAGTTAGTTTTGTTAGGGCCTGATCCCTACACTACTAGGAAAAGGCCTGCTAGTGGTGCACCTGTTTTGCCTACTAATGGCGCACTACAGGTGCGTCACTAGCACCACGCCAATAGAATTTTTTTACTATTGGTGCGCCATTAGTATACCAGATACTAATGGCGCACCAGGCAGTGCGCCATTAGTTAGTATACCAGATACTAATGGCGCACCACATAGAAGTGCGCCATTAGTAACAAATTTTTTTCAAATATTTTTTCAGCATTTTTTTAATTTTTTTTCGTTTTTTCTTAATCTCGGGTCAATATGCTTAATCTCAAGTCAAATCACACTAAGTGGTCAAACTTCCCAGAAGGTCACCCATCCTCACACTACTCCAGCCCGAGCACGCTTAACTTCACAGTTCTATCCAACCCCAACACCACCTCACTTAATAGGCACTTGTTGATATATATATCATATCAATCCTATTAAACCTTGTTGATGTTTAGGACTTTGTTCATGTTCATGAGTATGATGAAATTTTGAAAAATATTTCAAACTTCCCGGTCATATTACGTATCATTTTTTGAAAAAAAATTCCAAAAAAAATTCGAAACCAATTTTTTTTCTGTTACTAGTGGCGCACATAGAAAACGGTGCGTCACTAGTAAGTTTGAAATTTTTTGAATTTTTTTGGCTCTAGATCTTGAAAGCCCTGTAACTTTTTTCTGTTAGTTTTTTGAGGATTTTGAAAATGTTTAACGGGGTTACCCCCGTTAAATTCGGATGTAACTTTTTGAGTAGATTATTTTTCATATAAAAAACTTTTTAATCCGAGTTCGTATGCAAAAATTATGCCCATTTTACAAATTCCAGAGAGATTTTGCAAATAAAGTCAAAATTTATATTTGTAAGTTTTCCCAACAACTAGACCACATATCACATGGGAAACTTATTTTCTTTTATTTTGTTTATGGCATTTCCATCATATTCTTTTATTTTTTTAAACTGAAAAGGCGATCCACCAGGGGGGGTGCATTCGGTGGATTTTTGGGGCCAAGTTAGTAATGGTGCACCGTGGGAGCGGTGCACCATTACTAGTTCAATTAGTAATGGCGCACCACCCCCACGGTGCGCCATTACTACTTTCGAAAAAAAAAATTGAAAAAAAATTGATTTTTTTTACTAGTGGCGCACCGTGGATGTGGTGCGCCATTACTAGTTTTAACTAGTAATGGCGCACTATCCCCTGGTGCGCCATTACTAGTTTTGAAAAAAAAATTGAAAAAAATTACTAGTGGCGCACCGTGGATGTGGTGCGCCATTACTAGTTTAACTAGTAATGGCACACTATCGCCTGGTGCGCCATTACTAGTTTTAAAAAAAATAAAAAGAAATTTGTTACTAATGGTGCACCGTGGATGTGGTGCGCCATTAGTATTTGGACACTAATGGCGCACCAACACATGGTGCGCCATTAGTATATAGTAGTGACGCACCTCATGTCTGGTGCGCCATTAGTGTCCATATCATCTATAGCCCTTTTCCTAGTAGTGCTAGTATCCACTATGTTCTTAGATTGATGTTGCTATGCTTAATGCTTGTCACTTTGGGCCCGGGTGCCATGAACTCAGATCTGAACCGTTTATGAATTCATCATTATATCCATGTTTTAGATCCGATCTTGCAAGTTATAGTCACCTACTATGGTTATGATCCGACAATCCCGGTGTGACAACAACCGGGCCCACTCTCAGTGATGATCGTAGTTTGAGGAGTTCATGTATTCACTATGTGTTAATGCTTTGTTCCGGTTCTCTATTAAAAGAAGGCCTTAATATCCCTTAGTTTCCAATATGGACCCTGCTGCCACGGGAGGGTAGGACAAAACATGTCATGCAAGTTCTTTTAATAAAGCACGCATGACTATTTACGGAATACATGCCTACATTATATCGATGAACTGAAGCTAGTGCCTGATGTCTACTACACAACCTTCTTCTTGTAGACGTTGTTGGGCCTGCAAGTGCACAGGTTTGTAGGACAGTAGCAAATTTCCCTCAAGTGGATGATCTAAGGTTTATCAATCCATAGGAGGCGTAGGATGAAGATGGTCTCTCTCAAGCAACCCTGCAACCAAATAACAAAGAGTCTCTTGCATCCCCAACACACCCAATACAATGGTAAATTGTATAGGCGCACTAGTTCATCGAAGAGATGGTGATACAAGTGCAAAATAGATAGTAGATATAGGTTTTTGTAATCTGAAATAATAAAAAAAGCAAGGTAACTAAAGGTAAAAGTGAGCGTAAACGGTATTTCAATGATAGGAAACAAGGCCTGGGGTTCATACTTTCGCTAGTGCAAGTTCTCTCGACAATAATAACATAGATAGATCATATAACAAGCCCTCAACATGCAACAAAGCGTCACTCCAAAGCCACTAATAGCGGAGAACAAACATAGAGATTATGGTAGGGTACGAAACCACCTCAAAGTTATTCTTTCGGATCGATCTATAAAAGAGTTCATACTAGAATAACACCTTAAGACACAAATCAACCAAAACCCTAATGTCACCTAGATACTCCATTGTCACCTCAAGTATCCGTGGGCATGATTATACGATATGCATCACACAATCTCAGATTCATCCAACCAACACAAAGTACTTCAAAGAGTGCCCCAAAGTTTCTATCAAAGAGTCAAGAACGTGTGCCAACCCCTATGCATAGGTTCCCAATGTCACGAAACCCGCTAGTTGATCACCAAAACATACATCAAGTGGCACATGATATCCCATTGTCACAACAGATAATCACGGCAAGACATACATCAAGTGTTCTCATAAAAGACTCAATCCAATAAGATAACTTCAAAGGGGAAACTCAATTCATCACAAGAGAGTAGAGGGGGAGAAACATCATACGACCCAACTACAATATCAAAGCTCGGGATACATCAAGATCGTGCCATAGAGGGAACACGAGAGAGAACACGAGAGAGAGAGAGAGAGATCAAACACATAGCTACTTGTACATACCCTCAGCCCCGAGGGTGAACTACTCCCTCCTCATCATGGATAGCACCGGGATGATGAAGATGGCCACCGGTGATGGGATCCCCCTCGGCAGGGCGCCGAAACGGGCTCCCGAGAGGTTTTTGGTGGCTACAGAGGCTTGCGGTGGAGGAACTCCTGATCTATCTTCTGTTCTGGAAGTTTTAGGGTACGTAGGTATATATGGGTGAAAGAAGTACGTCGGTGGACCGAAGGGGGGGCCACGAGGCAGGGGGCGCGCCCCAGGGGGGTGGGCGCGCCCCCCACCCTCGTGGGCACCTCCCTTCTTCCCTAACGTGCACTCCAAGTCCATCGGGTGGCTTTCCTTCCAAAAATAACTTCTCCAGTTGATTTCGTTCCGTTTTGACTCCGTCTGATATTCCTTTTCCTCGAAACACTGAAATAGGCATAAAACAACAAATCTGGGCTGGGCCTCCGGTTAATAGGTTAGTCCCAAAAATAATATAAAAGTGGATAACAAAGCCAAACATTGCCCAAAATAGTTGATAATATAGCATGGAGCAATCAAAAATTATAGATACGTTGGAGACGTATCAAGCATCCCCAAGCTTAATTCCTGCTCGTCCTCGAGTAGGTAAATGATAAAAAAGATAGTTTTTGATGTGGAATGCTAGTTGGCACAATTTCAATGTAACTCTTCTTACTTGTGATATGAATATTCAGATCCGAAAGATTCAAGACAAAAGTTCATATTGACATAAAAATAATAATACTTCAAGCATACTAATCAAAGTAATCATGTCTTCTCAAAATTGCATGGCAAAAGAAAGTTCATCCCTACAAAATCATATAGTTAGGCCATGCTTCATTTTCGTCACACAAAGATGTCCCCAACTTCTATACCCCCGATGACAAGCCAAGCAATTGTTTCATACTTAAATAACCTCAAACTTTTTCAACCTTCACGCAATACATGAGCGTGAGCCATGGATATAGCATTATGGGTGGAATAGAATATGATGATGGGGATTGTGTGGAGAAGACAAAAAAGGAGAAAGTCTCACATTGACGAGGATAATCAACGGGCTATGGAGATGCCCATCAATTGATGTCAACATGAGGAGTAGGGATTGCCATGCAACAGATGCACTAGAGCTATGAATGCTCAACAAAAGAAAACTAGTGGGTGTGCATCCAACTCGCTTGCTCATGAAGACCTAGGGCATTTGAGGAAGCCCATCGTAGGAATATACAAGCCAAGTTCTATAATGAAACATTCCCACTAGTATAAAAAGACAACTTATGAGACTCACTACATGAAGAACAAGGTGCTACTTTGAAGCACAATATATGAGACTCACTACATGAAGAACAAGGTGCTACTTTGAAGCACAAGATATGAGACTCACTACATGAAGAACAAGGTGCTACTTTGAAGCACAAGTGTGGAAAAGAGATAGTAGCATTGCCCTTTTTATTTTTTATTTTTTGGGCCTTTCTTTTTTTCTTTTGGCCTTTCTTCTCTTTTTTTGGGGCAATGCTCTAATAATGATGATCATCACACTTCTATTGGTTACAACATAAGGATTACAACTCGAAACTTAGAACAAGATATGAATCTATATGAATGCCTCCGGCGGTGTACCAGGATGGTGCAATGAATCAAGAGTGACATGTATGAAAAATAATGCATGGTGGCTTTTCCACAAATACGATGTCAACTACATGATAATGCAATGGCAATATGACAAAAGTAATGTATGTCATGAATATGATGATGGAAGTTGCATGGCAATATATCTCAGAATGGCTATGGAAATGCCATGATAGGTAGGTATGGTGGCTGTTTTGAGGAAGATATAAGGAGGTTTATGTGTGATAGAGCATATCGTATCACGGGGTTTGGATGCACCGGCGAAGTTTGCACCAACTCTCAAGGTGAGAAAGGGCAATGCACGGTACCGAAGAGGCTAGCAAAGGCGGAAAGGTAAAAGTGTGTATAATCCATGGACTCAACATTAGTCAAAAGAACTCATATACTTATTGCAAAAATTTAGAAGTCATAAAAAACCAAGTACTACGCGCATGCTCCTAGGGGGATAGATTGGTAGGAAAAGACCATCGCTCGTCCCCGACCGCCACTCATAAGGATGCACAAGCCAGGTACACTTCATGTTTCAAATTTGTTACACAACTTTAACCATACGTGCATGCTATGGGACTTGCTAACTTCAACGCAAGCATTCTTTGAATTCATAATCACCCAACTAGCATGACTTTAATATCACTACCTCCATATCTCAAGACAATTATCCAGCATCAATCTTTTCTTAGTATTCAACACACTCATAAGAATTCTTACAAATCTTGTATGCTTAGCATATTATGATTATTTAAGCAAATTACCATGCTATTTAAGACTCTCAAAATAATATAAGTGAAGCATGAGAGTTCATATATTTCTTAAAAATAAAACTACCACCATGCTTTAAAAGATATAAGTGATGCACTAGAGCAAATGACAAACTACTCCGAAAGATATAAGTGAAGATCAATGAGTAGTCGCATAATTGTGCAACTATGTGAAGACTCTCTAACATTTAAGAATTTCAGATCTTGGTATTTTATTCAAACAGCAATCAAAGCTAAAGAAAACTGCATTGCAAGGATAGCACAACTCATGTGAAGAAGCAAAAATTTAGGCTCAACCGATACTAACCGATAGTTGTTGAAGAAGAAAGGTGGGATGCCTACCGGGGCATCCCCAAGCTTAGATGCTTGAGACTTCTTTAAATATTATCTTGGTGTGCCTTGGGCATCCCCAAGCTTGAAATTTTGTGTCTCCTTAATTCCTCTCATATCATGGTTTCTCTTTTTATCAAAAGCTTCATTCACAACAAACTCAACAAGAACTCGTGAGATAGGTTAGTATAACCCAATGCAAAACCTTATCATTTTCTACTGTAACAAATCACTAACATTATGATTCAACATTTCATACTAAATGCCTCTGCATATTTAATAATCCTATCCTCAAATAGAATCATTAAACAAGCAATCATATGCAAACAATGCAAACATAACAGCAATCTGCCAAAACAGTATAGTCTGTGAAGAATGCAAGAGTATCAATACTTCCCTAACTCCAAAAATTATTAACTAAAATTCCCACTGTAATAATTTTATCAGAGCTCAATATGCAAAAAGATTCAACATTATACCACTCTCTGACTTTTCTAGTGAATTTTTGCAACAGCGGTAAACTTTCTGTTTTCAAACAGCAACATGCATACTTGCAAAATAAGCATGGCAAAAGCTATCCTTGACATATTTATTGAAAATAAAGATGCAAAACATTATTCTAACTAACAGCAAGCTAAAACTAACAAAAGGAAGTGACGCTCCAAGCAAAACACATATCATGTGATGAATAAAAATATAGCTCCAAGTAAGGTTACCGATGAACGAAGACGAAAGAGGGGATGCCATCCGGATCCCCAAGCTTAGGCTCTTGGTTGTCCTTTGAATATTACCTTGGGGGGCCTTGGGCATCCCCAATCTTAGGCTCTTGCCACTCCTTATTCCATAGTCCATCGAATCTTTACCCAAAACTTGAAAACTTCACAACACAAAACTTAACAGAAAACTCGTGAGCTCCGTTAGCGAAAGAAAAGAAAAAACCACTTCAAGTTACTGTAACGAACTCATTCTTTATTTATATTGGTGTTAAACCTAATGTATTCCAACTTATCTATGATTCATACCCTCCGATACTACTCATAGATTCATCAAAATAAGTAAACAACACATAGAAAACAGAATCTGTCAAAAACAGAACAGTCTGTAGTAATCTATATCAAACATGTACTTCTGGAACTCCAAAAATCCTACCAAATTAGGAAGTCCTAAGGAATTCGTGTACCAATCCATATAAAAAAGAATCAGATCAGAAGCTCATTTCTGTGAATTAACAAAACTTATCTACTGGGTGCAAAAGTTTCTGATTTTCAGCAGGATCAACACAACTATCACCGTAAGCTATCCTAAAGGTCTTACTTGGCACTTTATTGAAACAAAAGCTATAAAACATGATTACTACAATAGCATAATCATGTGGACACAGAAATACAGTAAGGATAAATATTGGGTTGTCTCCCAACAAGCGTTTTTCTTTAATGCCTTTCTAGCTGGCATGATGATGACAATGATGCTCACATAAAAGATCAGAATTGAAACATAACGGGAGCATCATGAAGCATATGACTAGCACATTTAAGTCTAACCCACTTCCTATGCATAGGGGTTTTGTGAGCAAACAACGTATGTGAACAATAATCAACTTGCATAGGAAGGTAAAACAAGCATAACTTCAACAATTTAAGCACATAGAGAGGAAACTTGATATTATTGCAATTCCTACAAGCATATATTCCTCCCTCATAATAATTTTCAGTAGAATCATGAATGAATTCAACAATATAACCAGCACCTAAAGCATTCTTTTCATGATCTACTAGCATAGAAAAATTACTACTCTCCACATAAGCAAACTTCTTCTTTATGGCATACGTATCATCACAATAATCATCATAGATAGGAGGCATGCTTTCATCATAGTAAATTTGCTCATCAAAGCTTGGGGGACAAAAAATATCATCTTCATCAAACATAGCTTCCCCAAGCTTGTGGCTTTGCATATCATTAGCATCATGGATATTCAAGGAATTCATACTAACAACATTGCAATCATGCTCATCATTCACATATTTCATGCCAAGCATTCTATGTAATTCTTCTTCTAGCACTTTGGCACAATTTTCCTTTCCATCATACTCACGAAAGATATTAAAAAGGTGAAGCGTATGAGACAAACTCAATTCCATTTTTTTGTAGTTTTCTTTTATAAACTGGACTAGTGCTAAAACAAGAAACAAAAAGATTCGATTGCAAGACCTAAAGATATACCTTCAAGCACCCATCTCCCCGGCAACGGCGCCAGAAAAGAGCTTGACGTCTACTACACAACCTTCTTCTTGTAGACGTTGTTGGGCCTGCAAGTTCACAGGTTTGTAGGACAGTAGCAAATTTCCCTCAAGTGGATGACCTAAGGTTTATCAATCCGCAGGAGGCGTAGGATGAAGATGGTCTCTCTCAAGCAACCCTACAACCAAATAACAAAGAGTCTCTTGTGTCCCCAACACACCCAATACAATGGTAAATTGTATAGGTGCACTAGTTCGGCGAAGAGATGGTGATACAAGTGCAAAATAGATAGTAGATATAGGTTTTTGTAATATGAAATAATAAAAACGGCAAGGTAACTAAAGGTAAAAGTGAACATAAACGGTATTGCAATGATAGGAAACAAGGCCTAGGGTTCATACTTTCGCTAGTGCAAGTTCTCTCAACAATAATAACATAGATAGATCATATAACAAGCACTCAACATGCAACCAAGAGTCACTCCGAAGCCACTAATAGCGGAGAACAAACGTAGATATTATGGTAGGGTACGAAACCACCTCAAAGTTATTCTTTCGGATTGATCTATAAAAGAGTTCGTACTAGAATAACACCTTAAGACACAAATCAACCAAAACCCTAATGTCACCTAGATAGGGATGAAAACGGAGCGGAAACGGACGGAACTGGGTGCTATCATATTTTTTTTCATATTTTTTCCGGAAACGGAAACAAATACAGAAACCTCAGAAACAAATACGGAAACAGATACTACCGGAAACAAAAATGGAGCGAATACGACATGGAAACGGAGATGGAAACGGATATTCACCGGAACAAAGTACCCTTGAACCATACAAAAAAACACAATGAAATGATCAAAGTTGTCAAAGATAAGATGATTATAAAATATTATGATATATTGTGGATATATTATTAGATATTCATTTGTGCACAAATATTCAACTTTTGCAACAAAAAGCTTGGAAGCCATCCAACAACCAAACATCGCAGCTCAAATCACAATAGTGCTGAGCTTGAATAATAGTACTAGTACTGTAGTACACACTTCAACTCAACAAGAAAAGTATCCATGATGCAAATATTTGAAACTTTAAATATAGTAACTAATAATTCTATTCCAGCACTACAACATTCAATCCTCCATTTCCTCATCCATGAAGTCCTCCAGGTCATCATCACTATCATCCTCTTGTGGCTCCTCCAACTACATAGGAAAGCATACAAATAGATTTCAAGTTTTGTAATATGAGTATTAGACATAATACAAGTAAAAATAGATAAAATGCAAACCATGTGCACCAAAGTTGTAAAACTTTCCTCCAAGCTTGGCATGTCCATGTCTTTGACAACAGATGCAATGTCACTACCTGAATGATTGATAATAATAGTTATTAGTATGATTATGTCATAGGGTGTGAGGGAGTCCTGGACTAGGGGGTGTCCGGACAGCCGGACTATCAATGTCCGCCGGACTCCAAGACTACGAAGATACAAGATTGAAGACTCCGTCCCGTGTTCGGATGGGACTTTCCTTGGCGTGGAAGGCAAGCTTGGCAATATGGATATGTAGGTCTCCTACCATTGTAACCGACTCTGTGTAACCCTAGCCCTCTCCGGTGTCTATATAAACCGGAGGGTTTTAGTCCGTAGGACAACATACATTACAACAATCATACCATAGGCTAGCTTCTAGGGTTTAGCCTCCTTGATCTCGTGGTAGATCTACTCTTGTACTACCCATATCATCAATATTAATCAAGCAGGACGTAGAGTTTTACCTCCATCGAGAGGGCCTAAACCTGGGTAAAAACATCGTGTCCCTCGTCTCCTATTACCATCCGCCTAGACGCACAGTTCGGGACCCCCTACCCGAGATCCGCCGGTTTTGACACCGACATTGGTGCTTTCATTGAGAGTTCCTCTGTGTCGTCACCGATAGAGCGGATGCCTCCACCCGTCTTCAAAGACGGTATTTTCGCCGGAGGGGCCTTGGCCGCCGGCCAAACTATCCGGCTTGGTGGCTTTCTCATGACCGCCTGTCCGGCCGCCGCTTCGGCAATGACTTCTCAAGTCGTCGAAGCCAATCTTCGCGTCAGCCCTAAAGCTGCCGAACAGTTAGATCCAATAGAGCTCTCGTCTGTTAACGAGCTCTTGGATCGCATCGCCGCCCTGGGAGTCGCTACGGACTACAACCAGATTGGGCTTAAAACCGATCTGAGAGAGATTAACTCTCCCTAGGCCACCCACCACGTCGTGGTGGTGGAAGAGCAATACGGCAACTCTTTGCCAGTGTTGAAAACAATTCATGTCCGGATTCCCGAACCCCCCATGCCAGATTCCCGCGGGGGGACGGACTTCGATCGAGCATTGAACTTAAAATCATGCATCGCCCCGGACTCGCTGGATTGTCCCCAGCAAACCACACTTCCGAATTCAGAAACACCTTGGCCTTTGAGCCTCAAGATGGGCAGGGATCCGGATTTTATTCCACCCACCCGCCCAGACATATGCGATCTATCTCTAATACGGCAAGAGCCTACAGAAACAGTACATCACTACTGGGCCAGATTCCTCCTGGTTATGGACAGGATAAAGGACTGCCAAGAGGAAAACGCAATATCAATCTTCCGCAATAACTGCACGGACAAGGGAATACTAAACGCCATTGATCGTCGCAAAATTACGCGCTTCACCGATCTGGCATCCAATGTACGAAAATACTGTGCGATGGAGAGTTTCCGGAAAACCAAAAATCAATTTTGGGATAATCCGGCCCCAAACCCAGTCCGCAGTAAAAGGGTGCCTTACACTCAGGCCCCAGATGCAAAAACGAAAAAACAAAAACCCAATCAGGGAAACGGAACCGTACTGGAGGGATGGCTCAATGGACCCTGTAAGCTTCATAATACAGAGGGAGCCGTCCCAACACATAGCCTTCGAGCATGTTGGATATTACGGCAGGTGGCCAAAAGTGGCGAAGAGCTTCTAGCTCCGGGAAACCACTCCAACAATACCAGCACGGTATCAACAGTCTTCGAGACTTTCGCATCAAATAATATGCGAAAACGATCAATCCGCAAACTCGCCGAAGTCTACCAAGTAGCAACAGCAAATCCATGGAGCGACACAGCTATTACCTTCAACGGCAGTGACAAGCCCACATTCCGAACAACCAGAGCCCCAGCCGCACTAGTACTTAGTCCCATAGTGGACGGCTTTCGACTGACAAAAGTCCTCATGGACGGCGGCAGCGGACTAAACCTCATTTACGAGGAAACTCTGCGAAAAATGGAAATCGATTGGAGCCGTATTAAGAGAAGCAGCACAACCTTTAGAGGAATAATACCTAGCCGGGAAGCGCGCTGCACCGGAAAAATCACACTCGATGTGGTATTCGGCTCTCTGGACAATTACAGATCCGAAGAAGTCACGTTCCAGGTGGCCTCGTTCAGCAGTGGGTATCACGCCATATTAGGACGAGAGGCATTCACAATTTTTCAAGCAATACCTCATTACGGGTGCATGAAGCTGAAAATGCCTGGGCCCAGCGGAATAATCACTCTCGTTAGTGATCCGGACATAGCACTCCGCGCCGAAAACAAGACAGCCGCACTAGCCCTCGAGGCACTATCCGAAGCCTTAGCGGCAGAGGAACTCACCGCGCTGCGCTCTACGGTGAACAGGGACGATGTGATACTCGATAAAAGATCCAAGCCCACCTCCTTCAAACCAGCAGATGAGATAATAAAATTCCAGGTCCATCCAACGGACCCAACAAAGACGGCCTCCATTGGGGCACAGTTGAACCCCGAAGTAGACGCCGCACTGCGCGAATTCCTTCGGGAAAATTGGGATATCTTCGCCTGGCATCCTTCAGACATGCCCGGAATCCCTCGCAGGTTGGCAGAACACAGCCTAAACATCCTAAAAGGATTCAAGCCAGTCAAACAGGCTCTTCGACGATTTTCCGAGCCCAAAAGACAGGCAATGGGAGAAGAGCTAGCCAAACTATTGGAAGCCGGATTCATTAGAGATATCAAACATCCGGACTGGCTAGCAAATTTGGTGATGGTACCAAAGAAGGATAAATCCTAGCGCCTCTGTGTCGATTTTAAAGACCTCAATAAAGCTTGCCCAAAGGATCCCTTCCCTCTCCCCCGCATCGATCAAATTATCGATGCCACAGCAGGGCACGATTCGTTGTGCTTCCTGGACGCATACTCTGGCTATCATCAAATCAAGATGGCGGAAGCAGACCAAGCCGCAACGGCATTCATCACTCCATATGGACCATTCTGCTTCAACACGATGCCCTTCGGACTCAAAAACGCCGGCGCAACATATCAACGCATGATTCAAACATGTCTGGCTACCCAGATCGGCAGAACAGTCGAGGCATACGTAGACGACGTAGTCGTCAAAACAAAACACGTCGAAACTTTAGTAGACGATTTGAGGCTCACATTCGACAACCTCAGAGCATATGACATCAAGCTGAATCCGGAAAAATGCGTTTTCGGCGTACCAGCCGGAAAGCTGCTGGGCTTCATTGTATCTGGTAGAGGAATTGAAGCAAATCCGGCCAAAATCCGAGCTCCGTCATAGTTGGATATTCCAAAAGACCTCAAACAAATACAAAAATTAACAGGATGCGTGGCAGCATTAAGCCGCTTTATCTCCCGTTTAGGAGAAAAGGCGTTGCCCCTCTATCGCCTCCTCAGGCGCACCGAACACTTTGAGTGGACGGATGCTGCCACTGCCGGACTCGAAGAAATAAAGGCCATACTGGCAACAAATCCAGTCCTGGCTGCGCCCACTCTGGGCGAACCAATTTTGTTATACATCGCAACAACACATCAAGTTGTAAGCGAAGTGCTCGTCGTCGAACGAGCGGCAGAAGGGCATAAATTCCCTCTTCAAAAACCAGTGTATTATGTATCCACTGTGTTAACTCCCTGCAAATCCCGTTACCCGCACTATCAGAAGATAGCATATGCGGTGTTCATGGCGTCTCGAAAGCTCCAGCACTACTTTCAAGAGTGCTCGATAACAGTGGCCTCTAAAGTACCACTCAATGACATTATAAATAACCGCGACGCAACGGGCATGATAACAAAATGGGCCATTGAGCTCTTACCATTCGACATCACTTACAAACCTCGACGAGCTATAAAGTCACAAGTTTTGGCTGACTTCGTCGCCGAATGGACTGAAGCCGAACTCCCTAAAGAGTACGGCGCATACTCCAATTGGACTATGCATTTCGACGGCTCCAAAATGTTGGCCGGACTGGGGGCTGGCGTCGTACTGACGTCCCCCACCGGAGATACAGTCCAGTATGTACTTCAAATAATGTACACGGACTCCAACAATGCAGCCGAATACGAGGCCCTGTTACATGGTCTCCGGATGGCGGTCTCCATGGGCATTCAACGCCTAGAGGTGCGCGGGGACTCAAACCTTGCAATATCCCAAATAAATGGAGACTTCAACGCCAAGGATCCAAAAATGGCAGCATATCGCAATGCTGTCCTAAAAATGTCAGCTCGGTTTGAAGGACTTGAATTCCATCACATAGCCCGAGATAATAACCAAGCGGCCGACGTTCTGGCATGCATCGGTGCGAAACGTGATGCTGTCCCTCCAAATATCTTCCTGGAACGGCTCTTCAAGCCATCCGTACTATGGGAAGAGGAGCCCGGTAGCTACAAACCGGAGAAAACCGCACCAACTGGTGATTCGGCAGACGACATAACACCCTCCGCCCACGTCATAATGGCAGTAATCGCCGCGTGGACAGAACCTTTCCTAGCCTACTTACTTAGGCAGGAACTTCCCGAAGACCAAAACGAGGCCCGCTGCATAGTCCGGCGATCGAAAGCCTACAAGGTCCATGAGGGAGAACTTTATAAGAAAAGTACAACCGGAGTCCTTCAGAGGTGTATCTCCGAAGAGGAAGGGCGAAACCTCCTGGCTGAAATTCATGCCGGACTAGGCAGACACCACGCAGCAGCCCGGGCCCTTGTAGGAAAGGCATTCCGTACAGGATTTTATTGGCCGACGGCTCGGGAAGACGCACAGGACTTGGTCCAGCGATGCGTTGGTTGTCAGCTCTTTGCTAATCAGAGCCATATGCCACCCACCGCCCTCAAAACCATACCCATTACCTGGCCGTTCGTGGTCTGGGGGCTTGACATGGTTGGACCCCTTAAAGGGGGAACCCACAAGAAAAAATACCTATTGGTCATGGTGGATAAATTCACCAAATGGATAGAGGCCAAACCGGTCAAGACGGCAGAGTCCGGACCAGTGATAGACTTTATATCAGGGGTGGTACACCGTTACGGAGTCCCCCACAGCATCATCACCAACAACGGCATGAACTTCACAGCCGACGAGGTTAAGTCATGGTGCAAAAATATGGGCATCAAGCTCGACTATGCGTCAGTCTATCACCCTCAAACCAACGGTCAAGTGGAAAGAGAAAATGGTCTAATAATGAGCGGCATTAAACCCAGACTAGTGAGGTCACTCACCAAATCCGACACACAATGGGTCGAGGAGCTCGACTCCATACTCTGGGGGCTGCGGACAACGCCTAACCATACTACCGGATTCACACCATTTTTATGGTATACGGCGCAGAGGCAGTCTTGCCCTGTGACATTATTCATGACTCACCTCGAGTGCGCATGTATGAGGAAAGAGAGGCCGACCTTGATCGGCAGGACAGCTTGGACACATTGGAGGAAGAACGTGATGTTGCAAAGGCTCGTTCCGCATTCTATTAGCAGCAGGCCCGAAGATATCAAAGCAGAGAAGTACGGGCCAAGACTTACAACGTTGGTGAACTAGTTCTACGCCTGCCGGACAAGAAAAAGGACAAGCTCAAGCCCAAATGGGAGGGCCCCTTCATTATCGATCAAGTACTGACCGGCGGAGCATACCGTCTACGAAATGCGTCGGATCACCGACTCGAGCCGAAGCCATGGAACGCAGCCCGCCTCCGACGATTCTATGCCTAGCGCCGGACTAAGAGTTCGTCCCCTTCCCCCGTCCAAACTTTTACACTTCGGCTGTCTTTTGTTTCTCTTTTTATCCTTTTCACTTAAAAGCCCTTCCGGGCCTATTTTTGCATTCTTTGCATACGCATGATGTGCTATCCGCACTCACTATTCCTGGGGGCTTCTTTTACAGAAGCTCAATTATACGCATGATGTGCTATCCGCACTCATTATTCCTGGGGGCTTCTTTTACAGAAGCTCAATTATATGGGTTTTATACCCATCACATGTGTCAAGCTTCCACATGTTCCTTTTACTCGCCATTATATGCATCGATATGACTTAAGTTTTGGCCAAGCTGGGTTGCCTGGCTCCTGTGCTTACCCCTACGTTCCCGATTGTGCGGCTAGGAGGTAAAGGGAGCACCTCTGCGATTGTTACTGCCGGGTCAGCCGGATGTGTACCTCAGACTGGGTGAAGCCAAAAGCTAGCATTCTTAAGGGAATATTCGGTCGGTGACTTAAAAGATGACTTTTTACCTATTTATCTATCTGCCCCCAGATGTTTTACTGCTTGCTTTGCAGTCCGGACATGCACTTTAGGGCATGCCTCCCAGCGAAAGGAACCCTTAACGGAACTGTTCTCCCTGGAAGATGTTTCTTACTAACCATGTAATATAACATAACTAGTTGGGCACTTGTCTGATAAAGCACTAATGACCCCTACGCCTGGTCTCCATGCATACCACGGTTGTTTCTTAACCAAAAAGGTATTCGGACACACTCCGGACTCTAGGGTCCCGAGGTCGAAGCGAAAAGGTCGGCAAAGACAAACGATCTACAATCCGGCTAGAAGGCATTTCACATGTCACTTTAAAGGATAACATACATTGTCAAATTTACTGATTATATTCCTCCTCAATCCCGTCTAACAGGCTGTCTAGTTTACAGTCCTGTTGGGAAAATTTAGCAGCCAACTCTACTTGGCTATACACTAAACTCACAGGGATCTCCTTCCCATCGGGCCCCACCGGTCCAACTTCGGCCATGTGGTTGGGATCCGCCTTCTTGTACCGCGTCTTCACCATGGCCCAAGCCTCCCTGGCACCTTGACGGCAAGCTGAAATCTTCCACAAACGGAAGCGCTGCCGCACTCCCTGTAGCTTCTCCGCAAGCTCCCCGAGGCCCTCGGGTAGGGTGAGGGCTGGCCATAAAGCCTGAACGACGCCGCTCATTGCCTGCCGAACTCGTTCGAGTAGCTGCAACAGTTCGGGAAGTTGATCACCCATCGATATGGGCATCTCCTCTGCAGGACGACCCGTGAGTATACCTACAAGACATATCATGTCAAAATACTTCCTCGCTGAACTCTTCTTTTCAAAAGAGTTCGCTCAAGCACTTACTATAAATGCCGCGACGAAGCTGCTGCTTCTCCTTAACGGAGTCGGACAGCTCGGCCTGAGCGCCTTTCAGCTCTTCTCCGAGCTTGGCGTTGGCATCCTGGAGCTTGTTCCTTTCCTGCTGAACTCTATTCAGCACACTCTCGCCGGCCTTTAGCTGGCGTAGCAATGTTTGCCTGTCCGGATCTTGTCCGGCGGTACCTGCAATGTCATTATTAGACTCACGCGCACGCCGCACAGCGCTTATATTTATTAATAAAAATGTGTTACCAGGAGGGGTCTTTCCGTCTCCTCCTGCGGCAGCAAGTGCGGCCTCAAGTTGGGCCTTGCAATCTTGCAGCTCCCGAGACAGCTAGGCGTTCTTCTCGTTAAGCGCCTGAAATTTTCAATGATCCTTAAATCAGTTAACATAACTACTTTAAGTCTCGGGGGCTACTGGTATATACAACCATTAAAATTCCTTTACCCGTATGTCTTTCACATACTGCTCCGTGGCTCTGGTAAAACCATTTTGAGCAGCACGGAGATGCGCGTCCCCTGCGTTAAAGGCATCCAATGCCTCAGGGGAAAAGCACGCTTCTTGAAATACTATCCGGCGGCGCCTATGGTTCATGGCGCTCTCCACCTCAGACTTGGTGGCGGACAGTCTGTCGGTATCCTCCGTTGGAGAAGGATCCGGCTCGCGTCTTGCGCTTGCCTCCCCCTCCAGGCCAGGCGCTGGAGCCTGGCCGGGGTTGGTCGGATGGGCAATTCCTGCGCTTGCAGTCCAGCGAGCGCTTTTTCTCCTACAAAGATCATGAGCATTCAGACGTTTCCTCGGAACGTTGCTCAAAAAATTCAAATACAAGCTATACCTTTGCGGCGTTTCCGTCCGCACTGCGCTCCTTTTCCGCCTGCTGGTTCGGACCGACCTCTGTTGGTCGGCCGCCACGGGCTCGGCTTCCTGCCGTAAAGGCGCTTCCTGCAAAATACCATCGTTCGCGAAGGTCAGAGATGGGCAGGGATGAGATAATGGTGTCCGGACTTCGGTCGCGGTCACCTGGGAAGCCGGACTTAGCCCGGGGTAATGGCGACCAAAGCATTGTCTATGCTGAGTTGGTGATACACCCCGTCGATAAGCTCCACCTTGATATCCGGGTCCTCTTCGGAGGACGGACCTAGGGATCCTTCTAGATCCTTGGGTTGCGGAGCAGGACTCACCATGTCCTCCACAGTCCGGCGTAGACCCTGCGCCGAAGACATAATGTAAGAAGCTTAAACTTCGATAGCATGGGTTGGGCCCTTCAAGGTGTTCACTTACCCATCCTCTGGGGTTGATCATGGAAAACCCATTCAAAGGGTCCGTTCGAAGGAAATCCTCCTTCTCCCCCTTGTACAGGCTGGACAGGATCTTCACCAGATTCTCGGCCGAATCCGGCCCTTTGCGGCCGTGCCGGGTAGCATCGTCTTCCCCGTTGAAATCCCACATGGGGTGGCCTCTGTATTGCAGTGGTTGTACCCCTCGCTTGATGCATGTCGCCATGACTCCGATCATGGTCAAGCCGGAATGAGCCATTAATCTTATCCGGCCCATCAAGTAATGGACGCTCTTGTCTTCCTCCAATCGGGGGCTCCGCGGGCGCCAGCTGAGGCGTTTCTTCAAGGGAGCAGCACAAAACTCCGGGAGGCCGATCCGAACTGGGTCTGGCAGCGGGGCGTCTTCTATATAAAACCACTCCGAGGGCCAGTCTTCGGACGCCTTCTTGGGAGTGCCGGATAGGTATTCGGTCCCGGCGATGCGCCATATTTCGGCGCCGCCCACTTGATATATGGACCCCTGGTAAGAACGGGGTACGAGGCAAAACATCCTCTTCCACAATGCGAAATGGGGCTCAATGCCCAGGAATAGCTCGCAAAGAGCTACGTAGCCCGCGATATGCAAGACAGAGGCGGGCGTGAGGTGGTGGAGCTGGAGTCCGTAGAACTTCAGGAGCCCGCGGAGGAACGGATGTATTGGAAATCTGAGTCCCCTTGTCAGATAAGGGACAAAACATACTCGCCCCCCCTTATTGGGGCTTGGAGTGTCCTCCGCCTGTCTCCCACCTTGATAAGTAACCAGTCCGGCCCGGACTGGGATCATAATGGCCGGAGGGAGGAATCCCCCCGTTTGGAGCTTCACGAGCTCGTTGTGCGAAATAGAACACCTCCTCCAATTCCCCGGCGGTGGGCTGGGAGCGCGCGAAGAAGAGCCGTGTTGGCGATCCACGGTGGAATGGACTTCTAGGTCAAAGGCGCTTCGATGGAGTATTCGCGGGAGGAAGACGGTGTGGTTTGGATCTGGATTCTTGCCTTTTTATAGGCGGGCGACTCGCACAATTGGGGGGTGAAATGCAAAAGACACCCTGGCTTTTCGCATTCGTGCGACGCGTGGAAGAGGGCCATTATTTGGCATAGAAGCCGAGGAACACAGTATTCAAGATGAAGCCGGACACTGTTCGGCAGGTACATGGAATTTGAAGGGAGAACCCGCCTTGCAACGCCGAAGACTATAAACGCGCTGGACTTATCATCATTGAAGCCTGGTTCGGGGGCTACTGAGGGAGTCCTGGACTAGGGGGTGTCCGGACAGCCGGACTATCAATGTCCGCCGGACTCCAAGACTACGAAGATACAAGATTGAAGACTCCGTCCCGTGTCCGGATGGGACTTTCCTTGGCGTGGAAGGCAAGCTTGGCGATACGGATATGTAGGTCTCCTACCATTGTAACCGACTCTGTGTAACCCTAGCCCTCTCTGGTGTCTATATAAACCGGAGGGCTTTAGTCCGTAGGACAACATACATTACAACAATCATACCATAGGCTAGCTTCTAGGGTTTAGCCTCCTTGATCTCGTGGTAGATCTACTCTTGTACTACCCATATCATCAATATTAATCAAGCAGGACGTAGGGTTTTACCTCCATCGAGAGGGCCCGAACTTGGGTAAAAACATCGTGTCCCTCGTCTCCTATTACCATCCGCCTAGACGCACAGTTCGGGACCCCCTACCCGAGATCTGCCGGTTTTGACACCGACAGGGTGTATATGATGAAGTTGATATAAAATTTAAAAGGTTACCTTTTGATGCTCCAATCCAATTTTTAGTACAAATTAAGACTTCGATGGTTTCAGGTTCAAGACGACCAGAAATGGGTCAACAACCCGCCCACTAGCACTGAATGCCGACTCCGAGGCTACCGTTGACACTTGCATAGATAAGATATCTCGAGCAAGTCATGACAGAATAGGAAACTCAACTTGATTGACCTTCCACCATGATAGTATATAAAAATTCGAATCTTTTCTAGATTGTAACTCTTGCTCCATGTATACTTCCAACTCAGTTTTGAGAACATGGTCTAATTTTTGACTTCTGCTACTCAAGAACGAGTCTAAAACATCATCTAGATCAAGATCAACAGAAGGTGTTTCACACATATTAGTATCACTACTGTTACATTGGCCGTATCCGAACTTGCAGCTGCTGCACTTGTATTAGTAGCATTGGGCGGCTGCTCCGACGATGATTCAAGCACAATCGGAGATGTTGCGCTTACACTTGCACTGCTACTTGCCATAAAAAATCATCCATTGCAGGTTGGCAGTGCACTAACACTACGGCCAGACCTGAACAGGCTAATAACATTAATTAATTATGTATAAGAAAGCTAAATACAACTGTACCACTAGCCCACTAGTGCACTATGAAAGCACAAGGATCCCAATATTAGTTCTGATAGACTTACTGTATGTACAGGGCTATAGGCAATTCAACATAGTGTGTATCATGGATTTTTGCAAGATCTGCATGAACATTCATAAGCTATCTTGCTTGGTGATCTTACTCTGTATGTGCAGTAGTGCGGGACTGCAGGTGCAACCGTGAAGGTGTCGTCAACAGTGGAGAGGGGTGCAACTGCGGAGGGATTCTATCATGTTGGAGGGGCATAGAGGATGGAGGCGTCGAACGGCGGCTTCAGAGGACAGAGGCGTCGAAGGGCGGCTTCAGAGGACGGTAGCGTCCCACGGCGGCTTCAGAACGCAGCGGCGTCCGACGGCGCCATGTCAAGTCTGGGCAGGCCAGCCGAAGATGCGAGGGCAGTGGCGGTGGCAGCATGCTCGTCTACTCGATTAGGGATAGATTATTTTTGAGCGGTCATTAGGGATTCTCCTCGCCTTGCTGCGGTGCCTAGTGTATTGTTATGCTGAAGTTGGGCCATGGGCCATTATTCTGCTATGTAACTCTGTGGGGTCTTATTATGTGTTGGGCTATAAAATAGACATTTGCTCGTATTAAAAGCGGAAAGTTCCATATTAACGGAAACGGAAAATTCCATTTTTGCACTTGTTCCGCCGGAAAACATTGTTTCATTTTTGTTTCCATTTCCACATAAAAAATTCAAACTTTTTTTTGTTTTGCAAAATTCCGTTTCCATTTCCGTTTTTCCTCTCCGTTTCCGTTTTTTTGCCGGAAAAGAGGAAAGTTTCCGTTCCATTTTCGTCCCTACACCTAGATACTCCATTGTCACCTCAAGTATCCGTGGGCATGATTATACGATATGCATCACACAATCTTAGATTCATCCAACCAACACAAAGTACTTCAAAGAGTGCCCCAAAGTTTCTATCGGAGAGTCAAGAACGTGTGCCAACCCATATGCATAGGTTCCCAATGTCACGAAACCCGCAAGTTGATCACCAAAACATACATCAAGTGGCACATGATATCCCATTGTCACCACAGATAATCACGGCAAGACATACATCAAGTGTTCTCATAAAAGACTCAATCCGATAAGATAACTTCAAAGGGGAAACTCAATTCATCGCAAGAGAGTAGAGGGGGAGAAACATCATAAGATCCAACTACAATAGCAAAGCTCAGGATACATCAAGATCGTGCCATAGAGGGAACACGAGAGAGAACACGAGAGAGAGAGAGAGATCAAACACATAGCTGCTGGTACATACCCTTAGCCGCGAGGGTGAACTACTCCCTCCTCGTCATGGATAGTGACGGGATGATGAAGATGGCCACCGGTGATGGGATCCCCCTCCGGTAGGGTGCCGGAACGGGCTTCCGAGAGGTTTTTGGTGGCTACAGAGGCTTGCGGCGGCGGAACTCCCGATCTATCTTCTGTTCTGGAAGTTTTAGGGTACGTAGGTATATATGGGTGAAAGAAGTACGTCGGTGGACCGAAGGGGGGGGGGGGGCACGAGGCAGGGGGCGCGCCCTAGGGGGGTGAGCGCGCCCCCACCCTCGTGGGCACCTCCCTTCTTCCCTGACATGCACTCCAAGTCCATCGGGTGGCTTTCCTTCCAAAAATAACTTCTCCAGTTGATTTCGTTCCGTTTTGACTCTGTCTGATATTCCTTTTCCTCAAAACACTGAAATAGGCATAAAACCAAATCTGGGCTGGGCCTCCGGTTAATAGGTTAGTCCCAAAAATAATATAAAAGTGGATAACAAAGCCCAATATTGCCCAAAACAGTAGATAATATAGCATGGAGCAATCAAAGATTATAGATACGTTGGAGACGTATCAGTGCCATATCGCCCTAGGTTATAACTGTCACATGATGAATATCATTCAACAAGTCACCGATCCAATACCTATGAATTTATCTTATATTGTTTCTGCTAAGTTACTACCATTGCTACTGCTATCGTTACTGCTACAAAACACTAATATACTGTTACCGTTACTATTGCTGCTATCATCAAAACTATCATACTACTGTGCTACTAATCACTTTGTTGTAGATAATTAATCTCCAGGTGTGGTTGAATTGACAACTCAACCGCTAATACCTTCAAATATTCTTTGGCTCCCCTTGTGTCGAATCTATAAATTTGGGTTAAATACTTACCCTCGAAAACTATTGCGATCCCCTATACTTGTGGGTTATCACCGCCTCTTGTTCTTCATCGGGAGGGCTGATTTGGAGTCTGTTCGGTGCTCCGGAGAGGGGGATTCATCGCCATCATCATCACCAACCTTCCTCCATCACCAATTTCATGATGCTCACTACCAGGAGTGAGTAATTGCATCGCAGGCTTGCTGGATGGTGATGGGTTGGATGAGATTTATCATGTAATTGAGTTAGTTTTGTTAGGGTTTGATCCCCAGTATCCACTATGTTCTGAGATAGATGTTGCTATGTCTTTGGTATGATTAATGCTTGTCACTAGGGCCCGAATGCCATGATTTCAGATCTATACCTATTATGTTTTCATGGATATATATATGTTCTTGATCCGATCTTGCAAGTTGTAGACACCTATTATAAGTTATGATCCGCATACCCCAAGGTGACAACAATCGGGATTCTTTCCGGTGATTACCGTAGTTTGAGGAGTTCATGTATTCACTAAGTGCTAATGCTTAGTTCTGGTTCTATATTAAAAAGGAGGCCTTAATATCCCTTGGTTTCCATCAGGACCCCGCTGCCACGGGAGGGTAGGACAAAAAATGTCATGTAAGTTCTTTTCCATAATCATGTATGACTATATATGGAATGGATGCCGACATAGACATTATATTGATGAATTGGAGCTAGTTTTGTGTCACCCTAGGTTATAATCGTTGCGTGATGAATGCCATCCGACATAATTATCCATCACCGATCCAATGCCTACGAGCTTTTCACATATTGATCTTTGCTAAGTTACTTTGTCGTTGCCACTGTTACAATCACTACAAAACTGCTACTGTTACTTCCATACTACTTTGCTACTAAAAACTTTGCTGCAAATATTAAGTCTTTCAGTTGTGGTTGAATTGACAACTCAATTTCTAATACTCATGAGTATTCTTTGGCTCCCCTTGTGTAGAATCAATAAATTTGGGTTGAACACTCTACCCTCGAAAACTGTTGCGATCTCCTATACTTGTGGGTTATCAATATGCTATAAGAGAAATCCTCCTCACAGTCGACAATGAGCTCCTGCTTGACAAACTTGAAATTTGCTTTCATGCAAGTACTTCTCCTTGATTTCATGTTTGATATTATAGAGTATATTTTTCTAGCATGCAACAAATTTATTTGTGTTCAACCTCATTTATATGATGGCTAGGCATGGTTTTATACTACGTCCAGCACATATGATGCGTGTATATTTTCCCTTGGGGATTTGGTGTGATATACTTAGCTTTGGTTGCATGAATATATATGACATGCTAATTTTGACAAGTTTTGTCTCGTCACTTTACTAGTATATATCATTGCATAGCACAAATGTGGTGTCCCACGTGTAGCGTAACAGAACTGAAGCTTTCTAACACAATCTTGATGCTTTCTATGGTGCATGTGATATGTGTCATATTTCGTTGATTTTGACTTCACATGGTATCGAAACAAACTACGTGGTGCAATAGTATGAGACCTACGTGTAGCCTCAGCCGAGTGGAGTTTTCATATGACATAGTTGTTTCTTTAAAGCTTACATGGGCTACATGGAATATGTCTTATCATGTATTTTGCATGAATTTTGTATACATATGAGGATGTGGAATGAACCTATTTTATTAAGTTTTTTATCCGTATTACTACTAGCACTGCATAGCACTAAGATAGTGCCCGCGTGTAGCGTAACGAATTAAAGGTTTGTGGAGCAGTTATGATATTGCATGTGTCATATGATATTTATCATTTTTTATTTATATTTGTACCTTACATGGTATTAAAACTAACTTCATGTAGCATCATTTAATTGGCGCTCGTGTGTAGCATAACCCAAGTAAAGCGAGTTTGTGATACACAATTGGATGATGCTAACAGTTTGGGCTCTTATAGCATTGGAGCATTTATAATATATTTAACATGACTGACAAAATTTTGTGGCTTTGAACACTTTATTTAGTTTTATCTCACTTCTATTACTAGTAACACCGCGTAACACCAATATCTTGTCTGCATATAGCATAACCAAGTAAGATTTGTTTTTATGATGCAACATGTTTTATAATACATCTTGCATGATTTTGGCCTTTGCGTGTCTACCATGTACACGGATTTTAAATTGATTTTTGCCTTGCTGAGTAGCGAAGCTTCAAAGAAAATGCTGGGCGGGCCATGTTGAAAAGAGCACAAAAATTTTAGGCATTAGTCACTAATGTACCTTTTGTTCTCATGAATTTCACCCTATAAGTTAACAAACATGTTATTGGCAAGATACTCATCTTCTACATTATTACGCAACCTTGTTTCAATGATATTCATACACTAAAACACACAATTAAGTTCTCTATAATATATTGATGCAACCTCTTGCATGGTTTAAAAATACTATTAAGCATTAGCTACGAATTTGCAAGGAAACACATTGGTCCAAAGTAATTACAAATTACCCAGCTGATTGCTACGAATATGTGATGAGGCAGGGGCCAGAACCATCTGGCCGGCACAACGACATGACCCCGACGGTCAGGGCTAGGACTGGACGGTGCGGAGGCTGGAGCCCGGGGGGAGGGGTGGGGGCTAGTTGTGTGACATGAGATCTGCGCGTGCTTTAGATGTGACAGCGGTGACATAGTCCTAGCCGGCTAGTGGTGGCTGCCCCTGTTGTGTGCACTCGTGTGAGACCTTGGAGGCTTGGCTCGATTGGTAGTGCGATGTGGTAGTATGGGCCAAGTATGTTTTTCTTGAGAAAACTGGGCTGAGTGCATAGGTATATGAAAATCATGAAAATCCTGGGCAGGCCATGGATCGGTTTGGCCCCAATGAAGCTCCGCCCTTGGCCTTGCATGTATTACTACTAACTCTGCGTAGCGTAGAGATTGTGCCCACGAGTAGCGTAACCAAGTGAAGGAAAGTTTTCATACATTCTTGTTCGTATTACAACTAGTGTGACACATAATGTCTGGAGCGCGAACAAGAATTTTGTTATGAATTTAGTTTAGCACATTTGTAATTTGGCTCCAACTTAGTCATATCAATTTCGTTGATGATGACCAAAGCAAGACAATTTTATAAGGTTTTTGTACCTATGACACTCTCTTGATTTGTATCCACTTATAGGGACCAAAGCGAGGAACGAGACGTTCATCCTGACTCGTATCGCTAAGGGGACCGAACCCAGAAGAAGATCTTTAGGATGAAGCATATGCAATATGTAAAAGAAACATGCATGCTCCTAGGCTCATACCGCGATGGTCGAACCAAGGACAAAACTTGAGGTGAATATAACACGCTCCTTGGTTTGTACCACGATGGCCGAACCAAGGACCAAAACTGAAGGTAGATGAAACAAGCACCTTGGATTGTACCACGATGGCCGAACCAAGGGCAGGAATTTCTAGGAGATGAAGTATGCTCTTTGGTTTGTACCACGATGGCCGAAGCAAGGGCTAGAGTTTTAGGAGAGGAGGAATAAGTAAGGTCCCTAGCCTGTACTCTATGGCCAAAACAAGGGCTAGAGAAGAGCCATGAATCTCACATTTAAATTTGTAGCAAGCATGAGGCCTGACTCCTCTCTTTGTGTGCTCCTATGTATTGTGCATGTGACTTAAGAGTGGCGAGGAAAGAATGAAGAGTCGACCCTAGAGCCACCAAGGCGCCAACTATTTATAGGGTGGAGAGCAGTGGAGCATTGATACGCGCGCACCCACGTCCTCCATCACGGGAGATCGTGGCAGCGTGGGCTGCTTTTATTTTGTTTATTATATTTTCTTAATCACCAGCTAATCCTACGGTAATTTGACTGGCCAACTTCACTATGTCTATGCTAACCGGTGTGGGCTAAAGTCATTTTTTCATTCTAATTAATATGTTGGCCTTACCATCACCCCACCCGTATGCATACATGCAGCATAACCATATTTTAAGGGGCTAGGCCTTAATCGAGTATTAATTAACGGCTCATTAAGGTTTATGGGGTGGGTGTACACGTTAATTATTATTTTTTGCATGAAACTCAAGATCTAGCATTATATGTGATATGAGATTGATATTTGACAAAGTACACCGCATATATATATTTCATTAGCGCGATATCTTTTATGCGCCGCGTCAACATTTCACCTTGTCGATGGAATAAGGCCAAACATTTACCATATAGTTGATATTTTGGCGATATTAGCGCCACTCATGACAATTTTGGTGATGGCGTGCATGCGCGCAGGCCATGTGTCCCGCTAATTATAACTTTATTGGGATATACACATTTTGCAGTTATTACCGCTCTTTTATTTATTTACCTTTTTCTGCTAATTTTGTATTGAGTGATCAGAATTCATGAGTCATTTTCTCTGACTATTTGGCACTTTGCCATTTATATTTTATAATTTGACTTTATCATACTTTGATAATAGATTTACTTCGGCGAAATTCCATGTCAACAAGAGGCTTCAACATCTTGGAGATATTCAAAATGGGAAGAAATAAATGCTCATGTCGACCATGTTTATAGTATGTAGACTTCTGAAGTGATGTTCACAAACTTTCCGTCATTTGTGGTGTTTGTTAATGAAGTGATGTTCATTTGTGAAGCAAAAAATGGTGCTACAGTCTGGTTGCATGTAGCATGAACCAAAGCTGTATTATTTTCTAGATGATTTCTAACTTGCAACGAATCTTCATATATGCATGTTGTAGACACCCATTGTTCATATCTGCATGTTGGATACAATCTTTGTTCAGATCTGCTCTCATAGTTTCTGAACTAGAATCTTATATACCTTTCGGAAGTGGGATCCCGCTTGTGCCCACTTATCCCACATAAGTTTTATTGGATTATTGGCTATCACCCAACAAAGCATGTTGGGATTAAGTGCCATGTGGTGGGACACCCATTATCAGTCCCACCTGCGACCTGATTAGTATCTGGCCTATTGAGCTATCACTGGTGCTGGTTGATCCTCTTTAGCAAGCTAGCCCGGCCTTCATTGGCGCATTTTCTTGGCAACATCTTCTCTTGCCTTACTCATCAAATAGATATAAAGGAGTGCGACTGGGAATACGGTGTCTCGCTTTGTCTCTATCATGAGCAATTGGATTGGTACATCCTCCCTCCGTTCCACAATGTAGTGCAACCATGCTTTTCGAGATTCAACTTTGACCATAAATTTAACCAACATGGACGACTACGGCGGGAGCATGACAAATACCTTTAAATTCGTATTTGGAAGTAGTTTACAAAGATATAAATTTTCAGTAAAATGATTTATGTATTATTAGTCTAATTTATGGTCAAGGTTGAATCTTAAAAAGCGTGGGTGCACTACATTATGAAATGGACAAAGTACCAAATATATCCAGTGCGCCATTCCGTCTTGGTCCATGAAGACTGATAGTTCCATCTATTGACTATTTTCTGATGCCAACAAGATGCACTAGCCAGTAGAAGGTTGAAAAATCAATTGTAGGGATATCCCTACGAGGGGTCGGTTTATGGGTGCTTCTAAAAAGCCATCTCTAATGCTAAGGCACTTACACGGCTAGTCATATTTGGCGCGTAGGTCACTGAATAGCGAAGACCCTCGATCGCCTGGCCCTCTACATGGCCGGCCCATTCCGGATTTCTTCCCCACCTGTTTTGGGAAGGTTCTAGAACCCCTGGATTGGTTTATTCATTTTCCTTTGTTTTTCTTCGGGCTTTCTCTTTTCTTTCCTTTTTTCTTTTTTTCTTTCTTATTTATGTTTTCTATTTTTTGTTTTGTTTTTAAAATTGACAAAAATTTTACAAGGATTCAAAAGCTTTTTTATAATTATGATCAATTTTTCAATTCATGAACTTTTATGAAAACCACAATCAATTTTTAAATCATGAACATTTTTTAAAGTAGCGGACACTTTTCAAAGTTGAGATCTACTTTTCAAATTCATGAATATTTTTCGAAACTAGTGGTTATATTTTAGAGGTCATAATTATTCTCAAACTAACAAACATTTTTAAGAATTCAAGAACAATTTTTGTTTTCATGAAAATTTATGTGAATTCAATAAATTAGTGAACATTTTTGTGAATTCGATAAATTAGTGAACATGTTTTGAAATCACAAACATTTTTCAATTTGATGAACATGTTTTGAATGAACTTTTTTTAAAAGTTGGCAACATTTTCCAAAGACACAAACATATTTTTCAAATTTGTAAACATATTTTCAAATTTGTGGACCTTTTTGGAAATTCATAAACACTCTTTGAACTTGTGAACAAATTTTTTAATCCATGTATTCTTGAATTTAGAACATTGTTTGAAATTCTTGAACATTATATGAATTTGGATAATATTTTCGAATTCAGGAACATTTATTGAATTCACCATCATTTTTCAAAATCATGATTTTTTTAATTCGTGAACAATTTTCAAATTTTAGAACATTTTTTTGAACTCACGAACATTTTATTAATGTATGTACATTTTTTAAATTTTTGATATTTTTTAATTCATTTTTTGGAAATCCTGCACATTATGAAGCTAAAAAGACTAAAGAAAAAAAATGGAAAGTAATAAAATAGGGGCGCAACGCACCCGCACATGGGCGAGCCCAAATTGTGGGCGGGGGGAGGGAGGGGGTGCACGTTTCCTGCATATTCAGCGCGTCTGTCGCTAAATAGGAGGTGCCCACTTACACTGGCAACAAAAAGAAAGAAAGAAACCAAACGCCTGGTGAAGAGCTTACCTTTGCATGCTAATAGCCTTTTCAGAGGCGTTTAGCCACTTTCAGATGTGCTTTGTACGTATAAATAGCTCCAAATGTCCGGACTCCAAAAAATGCAGCAATGCCACATCAAATCCTGAGTTTAAAGCGGGTTTTGGCGGTATGTTTGGAAACTTTATCCCTAGCGTATGGCATACATGCCACGTTGGAGATGGTCTAACTCCTTTCTAGTGAGCGTCTTGCTCACCTCGCCGTGAGGAGAGGTGTTGGGCCAAGCCGATGAAGAACGGCTCGTTGTTACCACCTATAGCTATATGCATGTACATTTTGCTGGGTTTTTTTCATGAACCTTTTTGAGAGCAACTCTAGCAGACCCCGCAAAAAGCCCCGACCCGCAAAATAAATGCCAAAATGCGGGTCGGCACGGAAAATCCTGCCCGAACAGACCCCGCAAATGCAGCCGGCCCGCAAATTTTTTTAGGGGCGTGGCAAAATCTCGGCCCCAACCCGTGAATACGCGGGTTTCTGCCTCGCCCCTACGGTGCCCTGTATCTCATTCAAGCGGTTGGCGGGAGGGACATTTCAGCCCGCGCCCTTCCCCCATCCCCTTCGGCCGCCGGCCGCCCTTGGTCCTGCCCGTCCACCGCCGGCGATTCCCGCAAATCTGCGGGCGGAATCGCTCTGCGGGGGCGTCCCCAACCCTCCAGCACCGATGTGTTGCACCCCCCCGATCCGGCAGGAAGAGCGATTGTCGGTGTACAAAAGTATGGGCTCTTCTATACCCCTTACTTGTGCATGGGCAGTCGTAGCCACGCCTGCGGCAGGGCTTGGCGGGGCAGGAGGAGAGAGAATACAAGGCTACCAAGACAAACATTCAAGACAGTGAGCAAGGAACAGAAGACGGGTTGGACCTCCCCCGAGAACACTCTTGTCGGGGCAGCCTATGTGGCCCCGGCAAGAGCCTTGCCGGGGCGACCTGCGAAGCACCAGTAAGGCCATCACCCTTGGGGCTGAGAGCTTTAACACCATCGACAGCGTCAAGGCCAAGGCTTGGGGACGCATATGCACAGTAGCATACAGATCTTTGTGAAGACTAATGGCTTGCAGGTCCACGTGGGACCAGAAGACGAAGACCTCCGGCAAGGCCCTTGCCGAGGACGACTGCGAGGCCCCCGGCAAGCCTTGCCGGGGACAATTGCGGGGCCACAGCCAGGCCCGCTCTTGACAAGGTTTTTTGCCACCTCACGACCACTCCAGCGCGGCGGTCAGCCTGCCAACTAAGGAGACGCCTGCGTGGCAGCATGCAGATCTTCGTGGAGGCTTTACCACCGCGCAAACACAGCAGCAGCCAGCCAGCCTAGCGTTGCATGCCTCGTCAGCCTGGATGCATGTCAAGGCAGGGAGGGGCGGCGACAGACGGGACGGCTTCTGTCACCGTCACCGATAAAGTAAGAGGGCACATAGGCAGCGCATTAAATGCGTTTGTCCTACGGTGCCGAGCGATAAGTTTGAACACTGTAGATACTTTCCACCTCATGTGTGCCACTGTGGCAATCCCTTTGACATATAAAAGGAGGCCCGAGGCATACTAAGAGAGGATTCGGACTTTTTGGACTAGGCATGCACCGTAGCTAGATCAAGAACTCAAGAACACTAAATACACACAAGCAGGACTAGGGTTTTACGCACCATTGCGGCCCGAACCTGGGTAAAAACCCCTCGCGCTGATCAGTAGAACTGCTCTTTGCACAACTCTCTCCCCGCCAACCGTAGAAGGGATCCTCATGATCCCATGGGTGTTCGTTTTCACGACATCTTTGGTGCGCCAGGTAGGGAGGCTGAAGTTGTGAGAATCTGGTCTAGTAGTTAGGGCAGTAGCTTTTCCATCTCCATGGCTCCGAAGAAGAAGACGATCGCGGCGGTCGGTTCGTCTGAAGCCGTTCTGCCCATACCAGCGCGAACGGGCGACGTGGCAGACGCTGGTGGCGGAGGAGGTCAAGATCATCCACGCCACCCTGATACCAAAAGCCAGGCGAGCGGCATCGTCCGTAGTGGCGATGACGACCCGCCTGCCGCCGCATCCAAGGACGGACCTGCGCTTCCCACGATCGTTGCGGGGACCTCCAAGGATAGGAAGATGACCCCGTCGGTGCATGCACCGCGGCCCTCTCAGGTTGTGCGCGACGAACAGTGACGCGATGCTGATGAGCCCGGGTGTCGTCGCGGCAAGAGCCCTCAGCATCATTCTCAAGCTGCGCAGGGCCGACATGCACGCCATGATGCTGGAGAAAAAGGCGCGCGGCCGCGGAACCGTGATGGAACTCCTTTTAACGTGGTTAGAAGTCCGAGCTCCTCCCGTTCCTCGCACCTATCGCTGCCACCAACACAAGCAGAAGCATTAGCACAAGCGCAGCTACTCCTCGACTTTCCTCGTGCTACGAAGAAGCAAGAAGAGTGGATGGTGGCCATCCAAAGCCTTATTGGCCACGCCAATAGGGATGGCCACCGGGAGGCAAGTCCCTCGCGGTGCCGGACCATTGAGCCTGCGCGCATTGATAGTGGAAGGGTTGGAGGCGCCGCAACCACAGTGCAGTCCCCTCCACCGCGGCAACGGTGGTTGCCAACTCGTCGGGTTGACGTCCGTGATAACGTGTCCACGGCACCGTCCGACCCACGAGCGCGTCGCGACCAACGTCAAGTCCTTTGGGAACGGCTCAAGGAGGACGCCCGGACCACCATCGAGAAACGACGAGAAGCACACCACCAATCCGATAGGCATGCAGGGCCTACCACGTACAGGCCTGCACCGGGGGATGCTAGCGACTTGCCTTACGCAATGACCTGTCTAGAATTCACCCGTGAGTTGCGGCTGTTCGAGTGGCCCACAACCCGCACGTTCAAACCAGAGGTCCCGGAGAAGTACGATGGCAAGAACCATCCGTCTGAGTTCCTGAGTGTTTACACCATTGCGATGCAAGCTGCCGGGGCTCGCGACAGCAAGGTGCTCGCCAACTATTTCCCATTGGTGCTCAAGCCCAACATCAGGTCATAGCTAATGCACTTGCCGATCGATTCCATCTCCTCATGGTCGGATCTGTGCCACGAGTTTGTTGGCGCCTTTACTAGCGGCCACGTAGCTCCTAGCCAGGCAAGTGATTTGCATGTGATCCCTCAGAGGGATGGCGAGTGCTTACGCAAATACATACAAAGGTTCAGCTGTGTGCAGTACAACATCCTAGACGTTCACCCAACCGCTGTCATCAGCGTGTTCCATCAGAACATGCGCAATTGTAAGATGCATGAAGAGCTGGTGATAACAAGGTTGCGGATGTTGCCGAGCTGTATGTTCTGACCGACAGGTGTGCCCGAGATGAGGAAGGAAGGAAGTACCCCGGTGAAAATGCTGACATGGGAAGTGACTCTGAAGATGAAGACGTTGTCACCCCGGCAAATAAGGGCCAACGACGCAACAGGAAGCGCAAGGGCAAGACTGTGCTTGTCCTCGAGGAATCCGGAGACCCCGATACCGTTAAGAAGTCCAAGGTTGACGACCCAGGCAAGGAGATTGCCGGGTGCAACGCCTGCTGGGCCTTGGCGGCTGCCGGCAAGCCAGAGGGCACCAACAAGAATTATTGCAAGATTCACCGTAACAAAGGCCATGACCTCCAAAATTGACGTCAAGTTGAGCAGCTGATGGAGAAGCAGAGGGCTGAGTACGAGAGATGAGACAAAGAGAAGGGCCAAGATGGCACTGAGGGATCCGGCAAGAAGCGCGGCGGCCGGGGAGGTTGCCGCGACAAGGAAAAGCAACAAGAGAGGCTTGCCCGAGGCCGTGACAAGAGGAAGATGACAATCATGATGATGATGACGAGTTTACCGAGCATGAGTTTCAAAGAGCGACGGAAGTCATGTGTGTTGATGGAGGTACCTCGTTGCATTCTTCGCACATCCAACTTAAACAGTGGGCGCATGAGATTAATGCAATGGAACCGATGGTCGACGCCCAGAGGCCACTGAAATGGTCCAACACGCCAATCATTTTCGACGTCGAGGATCACCCTGATCGCACAACCGCGGTTGGGTGTTTGCCATTGTTGGTCTCACCAACAATACGCAACCTCAAGGTGATGAAAATGCTAGTTGACGATGGGGCCGGTCTGAACTTGATCTCGCCCAACGTGATCAAGAGGTTGCACATACCTAACGAAGATCTCAAAGAAACAGGTACGTTACAATTGATCAATCCAGGGAGACCCAAGGGAAAGGTCACGCTACCTGTCACGTTTGGTGGCGACATAAACTACAGGACAGAAGATTGTTTTTGATGTCGCCGAGATCCCATTGCCATATAACGGGATCCTTGGCCGTCCAGCACTGGCCAAGTTCATGGCAACATCGCACTACGCGTACAACAAGCTGAAGATGCCCGGCCCAATGAGCATCATCACCGTCAGCTGCGACAAGAGGGATGTGCTCATTTGTGCCGATCAACTCTACCAAGAGGCAGTTGCAGCGCCCGCCGCCAAGATACTTGGTCCCGCCACCGAGAAGAAGACCGGCAAGGCCTCGTCCACCGGCAAGACTCCTGGCTCCGGCAAGGGCCTCGACAAACGCGCCTCTTCAATGTGCTGCGTTCCCGTCGAGGACGTGACAGAGAGCTCCACCGACAAGGGCAACAGATCCAAGGCGGCCCCAGCAGAAACCAAGAAGGTACATGTCAGGGAGGATGGCACGGGCGGAGCTTTTAGCATAAGCTCCACCCTAGGCAGCAAATAGGAAACCACACTCATCGCCTTCCTGCAGGCGAATGTCGGTGTGTTTGCATGGCAAGAATCTGACATCCCCGGCGTTCCTAGGGAGGTGATTGAGCACCACCTTGTTGCCTGTCCCCATGCGCAGTCCGTCAAGCAGAAGGTCAGAAAGCAAGCTTTGGAGCGACATGAATTCATCATCGAGGAGATCAGGAAGTTGGAAGCGGCAGGCTTGGTCAAGGGAGTACTCCACCAAATATGGTTGGCCAATCCCGTGGTAGTGTGTAAGGCGAATGGGAAATGGAGGTTGTGTATTGACTATACAAATATCAATAAAGCCTGTCCAAAGGATCATTTCCCTTTTCCACGCATCGACCAGATAGTGGATTCCACTGCCGGGTGCGACCTACTGTCGTTCCTTAACGCCTACTCAGGATACCATCAAATCTTCATGAAGAAGGAAGATGAAGAAAAGACCGCGTTTACCACCCCATGTGGTACGTACTGTTTCGTACGAATGCCTTTCGGGTTGAAAAGCGCTAGTTCAACATTGATGACCCACAAGTGTAGGGGATCAATCGTAGTCCTTTCAATAAGTAAGAGTGTCAAACCCAACGAGGAGCAGAAGGAAATGATAAGCGGTTTTCGGTAAGGTTTTCTCTGCAAGCACTGAAATTGTAGATGATAGATGTTTTGTGATAAGATAAATGCTAACGAGTAACAAGTAGATAAAGTAAATAAAGTGCAGCAAAGTGGCCCAATCCTTTATGTAGCAAAGGATAAGCCTGGACAATTTCTAATAATGAGAAAGGAGCTCCCGAGGACACATGGGAATTATCATCAAGCTAGTTTTCATCACGTTCATATGATTCGCGTTCGATACTTTGATAATTTGATATGTGGGTGGACCGGTACTTGGGTACTACCCTAACTCGGACAAGCATCCCAGTTATGATTAACCCCTATTGCGAGCGTCCGCAACTACAAAAGAAGTATTAAGGTAAACCTAACCACAACATTAAACATATGGATCCATATCAGCCCCTAACGAAGCAACGCATAAACTAGGGTTTAAACTTCTGTCAGTCTAGCAACCCATCATCTACTTATTACTTCCCCATGCCTTCCTCTAGGCCCAAATAATGGTGAACTGTCATGTAGTCGACGTTCACATAACACCACTAGAGGAAAAGACAACATACATCTCATGAAAATATCGAACGAATACTGAATTCACATGACTACTAATAGCAAGACTTCACCCATGTCCTAAGGAACAAACGTAACTACTCACAAAGCATATTCATGTTCATAATCAGAGGAGTAATAATATGCATAAAGGATCTGAACATATGATCTTCCACCAAGTAAACCAATTAGCATCAACTACAAGGAGTAATCAACACTACTAGCAACCCACAGGTACCAATTTGTGGTTTTGATACAAGATTGGATACAAGGGATGAACTAGGTTTTTGAGAGGAGATGGTGCTGGTGAAGATGTTGATGGAGATTGACCCCCTCCCGATGAGAGGATCGTTGGTGATGACGTTGGTGATGATTCCCCCCTCCCGGAGGGAAGTGTCCCCAGCAGAACAGCTCCGCCGGAGCCCTAGATTGGTTCCGCCAAGGTTCCGTCTCGTGGCGGCAGAGTTTCGTCCCGTAAGCTTGCCCCTGATTTTTTTTCAGGGTAAAAGCGATGATATACTAGAAGATGGACACCGGAGGCCCACCAGGCGGCCCAGGAGATAGGGGCGCGCCCTATGGGGGGGCACGCCCTCCTGTCTCCTGGACAGGGTGTGGGCCCCCTGGTGTATTTATTTCGCTCAAAAATTCTTATTAAATCCAAAAAGTTGTTTTGTGGGGTTTCAGGACTTTTGGAGCTGTCCAGAATAGGTTCCCAACGTTTGGTCCTTTTCCAGCCGGAATTCCAACTGCCGGCATTCCCCCTCTTCATGGTAAACCTTGTAAAATAAGAGAGAATAGCCATAAGTATTGAGATATGAAGTGTAATAACAGCCCATAATGCAACAAATATTGATATGAAAGCATGATGCAAAATGGACGTATCAACTCCCCCAAGCTTAGACCTCGCTTGTCCTCAAGCGGAAGCCGGAATCGAAAAATATGTCCACATGTTTAGAGATAGAGGTGTCGATAAAAATAAAATACGAACATGAGGGCGTCATGATCATTCTAATAACAACAACATATATAGATTTTGTCATATGATTTCCTATGCTCAAGTGACAATCAATTCACAATGTCAAGTATGGTTCAAAAACTTCATTGGGAACTAACAAACTATAGTCTCAGTCATTGAAGCAATTGCAATTTATCGTAACATCAGAAAGAGTCAACAATAGAGCTTTTCAGCAAGCTCACATACTCAACTATCTTGTAGTCTTCTATAATTGCTAACACTCACGCAATACTTGTGGTTATGGAGTTTCAGCCAGACACTAAGAAAGATAGGGGCTTATTGTGTTGCCTCCCAACGTATTCACCTTTAGGTGATGTCAACAATAATAACCCATGATAACTAACATCCAATTAGATATATATATATATATATATATATATATATATATATATATATATATATATATATATATATATATATATATATATATATATACGGTGGCGCTAAACTAAGCGAGCGCGCAGGATTACTAATCATGCGCGCCGGTCGCTAGTTGCTTCGCTTTGCGCGCCACTCGCTCCATCTCCCAGGCTTTTATGCAAATGATAGTAAAACACAGTACGGAAACTAGTAATGGAATTAATTCCTGTTACGGTAGCCACACGCCTTATCTTCGTCCCGCAACACTTTTGGCTAATGGTAGTAAACAAATAAGCACACATGGTAATGGTGTTACCGGACTCACTGCACGACGCACTATGAACCCGCAACACTTCCGGCTAATGACAGTAAACAAACCAACATACGTGGTAACGTTGTTACCAGACTTCATGCACGACGCACTATTGAACCACTAAAGAACCATGGTAATAAATATTCGCATATATGGTAATGCCACTTGCACCATTCATATGCTAGCTTGATCATAAAAATAAAGTGATCACATGGTAATGTACAGTTTAGTCGATACTTGACAATAATAAGGATATGCTAGGGCCCTATAGTTATTGGTTTACACTTTTTAGTTGTTGTTTTTATTATATATTTGAAAAAAGTGATTAGCATATACCAGTATAGTGTTGGCGTGGGGAATATAGTAATAGAACTAAATCAGTTCCTGGTTGCATGCACCAATAGCCATGTAGTATTAACTATTCATCTAATTCTCGTACATAGTAAAATCCTTCACAAATATGGTAACTAACTGATTTCCTTACTACAAGCATGTACCACACCTCACCCAGCACCCACTAGATATTCACCCAAATGACTCCTAGTAAAATCCCTAGCAAAACATAGTAACAAAATTACAAGAAATTACCGAATGCAAGTACAACTACGTGATAGTAACAGGGCATACATAGTACAGTAAATTATTGTTCAAAAAATAGTACAAACACTATCGAGTTTAACAATAAGTGGTAATCACTGATCTCTATTTACAAGATGAACACAAAATTTATATTTTGCTCCATGTGATTTACGATCAAATATAGTACAATAGTAATGCGTAAGCACTTTTACTAGGAAGTAGTAAGCATTACGAGCAAACATGCAATACTAGTGCTGCATAGTAAATGGCAAAGCACTTTCACTACAAAGTAGTAAGCGTTACCATCAAATCAGGAAAGTGGTGGTTGATGTACGGGGGTTGTCTGGCTTGGTGCGGGTGTGTGGTTAAGCCGGAGCGCAGAATAAACAACTATGCGCGCACGCACAGTTTAGCACTCCTATATATATATATATATATATATATATATATATATATATATATATATATATATATATATATATATATATCATGATCTTTCAAACACGAGGAGCTTGCCAAAGGATAAAACGAAAAGGGGAAAGGTGAGGATCACCTTGACTCAAGCATAGAGTAAAAACATAAAGTAAAAGATAGGCCCTTCGCAGAGGTAAGCAGAGGTTGTCATGTGCGTTTAGGGTTGATGTACAAAATCTTAATGCAAAAGAACGTCACTTTATATTGCCCCTTGTATGTGGACCTTTATTATGTAGTCCGTCGCTTTTATTACTTCCACAACAAGTTCGTACAAAGCTTATTTTCTCTGCACTAATAAGTCATACATATTTAGATAGCAATTTTTTATTGCTTGCAACATGACAACTTACTTGAAGGATCTTACTCAATCCATAGGTAGGTATGATGGACTATCATGGAAAAACTGGGTTTAAGGGTATTTGGAAGCACAACTAGTATCTCTACTTGGTTCAAGGAATTTTGCTAGCATGAGGGGGAAAGGCAAGCTCAACATGTTTGGAAGGTCAATGACAATATACTTTAACTGAGATGCGCGAAAACATAAACAATTACGTTGTCTTCCTTGTCCAACGTTAACAATTTTAGCATGTCATACTTAATGAGTGCTCCCAATTATAAAAGGTGTCTAAGATAATATATTCATATGTGAACCCATCTTTCCTTATCACTTCCTATTAATTGCAATGATGACCAAGGCTAAGTTTATCAACTCTCAACAATTTTTATGCCTCATACTTTCTATGTGTGAAGTCATCACTACCCATAAGATCAATATGATCTCTTTTATTCTTTCTAATTTCTCAAGATCATAGCAACATAGCAAAGCCCTTGACTCAACACTAATCTTTATTATAGATAGCTCATGGACTCGATTACAAAAAGAGATCAGAAAGCAAAACTCGAAACCACTTGATATTGAAACTTCAATCTACTAGATCAAGATGCTACTAAAAGGATCAAACTAAATAAAGCAGTAAAGATAGGAGTGTGATGGTGATACGATACCGGGGCACCTCCCCCAAGCTTGGCAATTGCCAAGGGGAGTGCCCATACCCATGTGATTATGTCCTTGGAGGTGACGGAGGTGGTGATGATGACGGTGGATAATCGCACATCGAGCGTAAAAGCTCCTCCAACTTGCGGATAATGCCCTTGAGTCCGGCGATATGATCCTTCAACAGAATATTCTCCTGTGTAAGATACTTGTTCTTATGCGAGCTAGCTCAATCATCTTGAAAGCTTCAATCTCTGTTGGAGTGAAAAGGTTAGGTAACGGTTGAGGGATGTCTTCTTCTTTCACCACCGGAGCTTGAACCTCCATGGCCTTCTTGATACCTTCATCCTTGTTGATCTCTTCTAGTTCTTCTCTTTTCAGTTCTATCTTCAATATCCAAGCATCCTTGTCTTCATTGTTGGATGAGGGGGAAGTCATGGTGCTCTAGATCTGCAACGGAAACAGCTCGAAACGAAAATGGAGGATATTTGCGTGATACGGTGGTCAAAACCTTCGGGAGTATACATAATGAATTTTTACGACCAAAATACGTAACGTGCAAGAAAATAGAGTCCGGGAGGCACACGAGGTGCCCATGAGACAGGGGGCGCACCCTCCACTCTCGTGGGAGCCTCGTGTCCCTTTCGGACTACTTCTTTCTTCCTAAAATTCTTAAATAATCCAAAACTGATAAAAATTGCCCTTGGAGTTGTTTTGGAGTCGGTTTACTTACCGTACCACATACCTATACCTTTTTGGAGTCTGGAATGTTCTGGAAAGTGTCCCTTATGTATTCCTCAGGGGTTACTATTTCAATAATATTAGTTTCAACATTGATAGGATTACCTGAAATATAGTGTTTAATTCTTTGACCGTTTACGACCCTCGGATTTGTGCCTTCGAAGCTGTTGATTTTTATAGCACCAGAACGATAGACCTCCTTGATAACGTAAGGACCTTCCCATTTTGAGAGAAGTTTTCCTGCAAAAAATCTTAAACGAGACTTGAATAATAAAACATAATCTCCTATGTAAAACTCACGCTTTTGTATCCTCTTATCATGCCAGCGTTTGAATTTTTCTTTGAAAAGCTTGGCATTCTCATACGCTTGGGTTCTCCATTCATCAAATGAGCTAACATCAAACAACCTCTTCTCATCGGCAAGTTTGAAGTCATAATTGAGCTCTTTGATAGCCCAATATGCCTTATGTTCAAGTTCAAGAGGTAAATGACACGCTTTTCCATAAACCATCTTATAAGGAGACATACCCATAGGATTTTTGTATGCAATTCTATAGGCCCATAATGCATCATGAAGATTTTTGGACCAATTCTTTCTAGACCTATTCACAGTCTTTTGCAAAATTAATTTGAGCTCTCTATTGCTCAACTCTACTTGACCACTAGACTGCGGATGATAAGGAGATGCGATTCTATGATTGACATCATACTTAGCAAGCATCTTACGGAAAGCACCATGAATAAAATGCAAACCACCATCAGTCATAAAATATCTAGGGACTCCAAACCTCGGAAAAATAACTTATTTAAGCATTTTAATAGAAGTGTTATGATCAGCACTACTAGTTGGAATAGCTTCTACCCACTTAGTAACGTAATCAACAGCAACTAAAATATGTGTATAACCATTAGAGGCAGGAAAAGGTCCCATATAATCAAAGCCCCAAACATCAAATGGTTCAATAACAAGAGAATAATTCATAGGCATTTCTTGATGTCTACTAATGTTACCAATTCTTTGACATTCATCACAAGATAAGACAAACTTACGAGCATCTTTGAAGAGAGTAGGCCAATAAAAACCAGATTGTAGTACCTTGTGTGTAGTTCTATCTCCAGCGTGGTGTCCTCCATAAGATTCAGAGTGACACTTACGTAGAATCTGTTCCTGTTCATGCTCAGGCACACAACGTCTAATAACACCATCTACTCCTTCTTTATAAAGGTGTGGATCATCCCAGAAGTAATGTCTTAAATCATAAAAGAACCTTTTCTTTTCCTGGTATGTGAAACTAGGCGGTATATATTTAGCAACAATGTAATTAGCATAATCAGCATACCAAGGAGCAGTACGAGAAGCATTGACGACCGCTAATTGTTCATCAGGAAGGCTATCATTAATAGGTAGTGGGTCATCAAGAACATTCTCTAACCTAGACAAGTTATCTGCAACGGGGTTCTCAGCTCCCTTTCTATCAATAATATGCAAGTCAAATTCTTGGAGCAAGAGAACCCATCTAATGAGTCTAGGCTTAGCATCTTTCTTTTCCATAAGATATTAAATAGCAGCATGATCAGTGTGAATAGTAACTTTGGAATCAACAATATAAGGTCTAAACTTATCACATGCAAACACAACTGCTAAGAACTCTTTTTCAGTAGTAGCATAATTTCTCTGGGCAGTATCAAGAGTCTTACTAGCATACTGGATAACATTCAATTTCTTATCGACTCTTTGCCCTAGAACAGCACCTACAGCATAATCACTAGCATCGCACATAATTTCAAAAGGTAAATTCCAATCAGGCGGCTGAACAATAGGTGCAGCGATCAAAGATTTCTTAAATACTTCAAATGCTTCTACACAATCATCATCAAAGACAAAAGGAATATCTTTTTGCAATAAATTAGTCAGAGGCCTAGAGATTTTAGAAAAGTCCTTAATGAACCTCCTATAAAAACCGGCATGACCAAGGAAACTTCTTATACCTTTTATGTCCTTGGGACATGGCATCTTCTCAATAGCATCAACTTTGGCTTTATCAACTTCAATACCTCTCTCGGAGATCTTGTGCCCCAAGACAATGCCTTCATTAACCATAAAGTGACATTTTTCCCAATTCAAGACAAGACTAGTGTCTTTGCATCTCTACAAAACTCGATCAAGGTTGCTCAAACAATCATCAAAAGAGGATCCATAGACGGAGAAGTCATCCATGAATACCTCACAAATCTTTTCACAATAATCAGAGGATATAGCCATCATGCATCTTTGAAAGGTAGCAGGTGCATTACATAAACCAAAAGGCATACGTCTATAAGCAAAAGTACCAAAAGGGCAAGTAAAAGTAGTTTTAGATTGATCCTTCGCTGACACAGGTATCTGAGAGAAACTAGAATAACCATCTAGAAAGCAAAAATGTGTGTGTTTGGATAGTCTTTGTAGCATTTGATCAATAAAAGGTAAAGGGTAATGATCTTTCTTAGTAGCTTTATTTAACTTACGGAAATCAATTACCATCCTATAACCTGTAATAATTCTTTGCGGGATCAATTCATCTTTATCATTAGGAACAACGGTAATACCTAGAACACAATGGACAGGGCTTACTCATTCACTATCAGCAACGGGATAAATAATACCTGCATCAAGGAGCTTTAGTATATCCTTTCTTACCACTTCCTTCATCTTGGGATTTAGTCGTCGTTGAGGATCTCTAACTGGTTTGGCATCGTCCTCTAATGTAATTTTGTGTTGGCATAACGTGGGACTAACACTCTTAAGATCATCCAGAGTATATCCAATAGCTGCTCAGTGCTTCTTCAGAGTTTTCAATAATCTTTCTTCTTCTTTCCCTGAAAGGTTAGCACTAATAATAACAAGATATATTTCTTTTTCATCAAGATAAGCATACTTAAGATTATCAGGTAATGGTTTGAGTTCAAACATGGGATTACCCTTGGGTGGAGGGGGATCCCCAAGAATTTCAACGGGAAGGTTATGTTTCAGCACAGGTTCCTGTTTAAGGAACACTTCATCTATTTCCTCCCTTTCCTTCATAAACATATCGTTTTCATGGTCTAGCAAATATTGTTCTAACGGATCATTTGGAGGAACAGCAATGGAAGCAAGACCAATAATCTCATCCTTACTAGGTGGTTCCCTATCACGAGGTTGTCTACTAAACTTAGCAAAATTAAACTCATGAGACATACCATCTATGCCAACGGTGACAGTATTCTTTTCACAATTAATCTTAGCACTAGCCGTATTCAAGAAGGGTCTACCAAAAATAATGGGACAAAAATCATCTTGTGGGGAACCAAGAACAAGAAAATCAGCAGGGTATTTAACCTTCCCACACAAAACTTCAACATCTCTAACAATCCCAAAGGGTTTAATGGTATCCCTATTAGCAAGCTTAATAGTAACATCAATGTCTTCTAATTCAATGGGTGCAATGTCATGCATAATTTCTTGATACAAGGTACAAGGTATTGCACTAGCACTAGCACCCATATCACATAAGCCATGATAACAATGATCTCCTATTTTAACAGAAATAACATGCATGCCTATGATAGGTCTACGTGTCTTCGTATCTGGTCTAGCAATATTAGCAGTCTCACCACAGAAAGAAATAACATGCCCATCTAAATCCTCATCTAAGAGATCTTTAACCATAGCAATACTAGGTTCAACATTAATTTTCTCAGGAGGTGTATAAGTCCTAGTATTACTCTTACGAACAACAGTCGAAGCTTTAGCATGTTCCTTTATCCTAACAGGAAAAGGAGGTTTTTCAACATAAGCAATAGGAACAATAGGATCACTATAGGTAATAGTCTTTTCTTCGACTGTAATAGGTGCAACTACTTTCACTTCAACAGGAGGATTATATTTAAACCACTTCTCTTTAGGGAGATCAACGTGAGTAGCAAAAGATTCACAGAAAGAAGCTACTATCTCAGAGTCAAGTCCATACTTAGAGCTAAATCCACGGAAAGCATCAGTATCCATAAAAGATTTAACACAATCGAACTCTTACCATCATCGGAACCCTAATCTTTAGAGTTGCGTTTAATTCTTTCCAATAAGTCCCATTTGAAATCAATAGTCTTCAGCATATAAGAACCAGCATAGGAAGTATCGAGCAGGTTGCGATTATCAAGAGAATGCCGAGCATAAAAGTTCTGAATAATCATTTCCCGGGAGAGCTCATGATTGGGGCATTAATATAACATTGACTTAAGCCTCCCCCAAGCTTGAGCGATGCTTTCTCCTTCGCGAGGCCAGAAATTATATATGTAATTACGATCACGATGAACAAGATGCATAGGATAGAACCTCTAGTGAAATTCCAACTTCAATCGCTTATAATTCCAAGATCTCGTATCATCACATAGTCTATACCATGTCAATGCATCTCCCTTAAAAGATAAAGGGAAGACCTTCCTTTTGACAACATCATCGGGAATACCTGCAAGCTTAAATAATCCACAAACTTCATCCACAAAGATAAGGTGTAAATCGGGATGCAATGTTCCATCTCCTGCAAATGGATTAGCTAGCAGTTTCTCTGTCATACCCGAAGGAATCTCAAAATGAATATTTTCATAAAGTTCAGTAGGTTGAGGAGCAACTCTTTTCTCTTCTGGTTGGGGTGAAGATACCCCAAACAAGCCCCTCAAAGGATTAGTTCCCATAGTGAAAAGTAACAGAAAATTTCAGCACACTATAGAAATGTTTCCTTACCAAGTTCCACTCACCAAAAGCGCTACACTCCCCGGCAATGGCGCCAGAAAAGAGTCTTGATGACCCACAAATGTAGGGGATCAATTGTAGTCCTTTCGATAAGTAAGAGTGTCAAACCCAACAAGGAGCGGAAGGAAATGATAAGCGGTTTTCGGTAAGGTTTTCTCTACAAGCACTGAAATTGTAGATGATAGATAGTTTTGTGATAAGATAAATGGTAATGAGTAACAAGTAGATAAAGTAAATAAAGTGCAGCAAGGTGGCCCAATCCTTTATGTAGCAAAGGATAAGCCTGGACAATTTCTAATAATGAGAAAGGAGCTCCCGAGGACACATGGGAATTATCGTCAAGCTAGTTTTCATCACGTTCATATGATTCGCGTTCGGTACTTTGATAATTTGATATGTGGGTGGACCGGTACTTGGGTACTGCCCTAACTTGGACAAGCATCCCACTTATGATTAACCCCTATTGCAAGCGTCCGCAACTACAAAATAAGTATTAAGGTAAACCTAACCACAACATTAAACATATGGATCCATATCAGCCCCTAACGAAGCAATGCATAAACTAGGGTTTAAACTTCTGTCAGTCTAGCAACCCATCATCTACTTATTACTTCCCCATGCCTTCCTATAGGCCCAAATAATGGTCAAGTGTCATGTAGTCGACGTTCACATAACACCACTAGAGGAAAAGAAAACATACATCTCATCAAAATATCGAACGAATACCAAATTCACATGACTACTAATAGCAAGACTTCACCCATGTCCTCAGGAACAAACATAACTACTCACAAAGCATATTCATGTTCATAATCAGAGGAGTAATAATATGCATAAAGGATCTGAACATATGATCTTCCACCAAGTAAACCAATTAGCATCAACTGCAAGGAGTAATCAACACTACTAGCAACCCACAAGTACCAATTTGTGGTTTTGATACAAGATTGGATACAAGAGATGAACTAGGGTTTTGAGAGCAGATGGTGCTGGTGAAGATGTTGATGGAGATTGACCACCTCCCGATGAGAGGATCGTTGGTGATAACATTGGTGATGATTTCCCCCTCCCGGAGCGAAGTGTCCCCGGCAGAACAGCTCCGCCGGAGCCCTAGATTGGTTCCGCCAAGGTTCCACCTCGTGGCGGCGGAGTTTCGTCCCGTAAGCTTGCCCCCGATTTTTTTTGCAGGGTAAAAGCGATGATATAGCAGAAGATGGACATCGGAGGCCCACCAGGGGGCCCAGGAGATAGGGGCGCGCCCTATAGGGGGGGACGTCCTCCTGTCTCCTAGACAGGGTGTGGGCCCCCTGGTGTATTTCTTTCGCTCAAAAATCTTATTAAATCCAAAAAGTTGTTTCATGGAGTTTCAGGAATTTTGGACCTGTGCAGAATAGGTTCCCAATGTTTGCTCCTTTTCCAGCTAGAATTCCAGCTGCCAGCATTCCCCCTCTTCATGGTAAACCTTGTAAAATAAGAGAGAATAGCCATAAGTATTGAGATATAAAGTGTAATAACAACCCATAATGTAATAAATGTTGATATGAAAGCATGATGCAAAATGGACGTATCAAACATTCGCCCGAGTAGTCCAAATTGGTTTTGAGCCAAAGCTACATAGAAATATGGAAGCTTATATGGATGATATAGTTGTCAAAACAAAGGACAAGGCCACGCTCGTGCAGGATCTAGAGGAAAAATTTGCAAACTTGCGCAAGATCAACCTCAAGCTCAACCCTGAGAAGTGTGTGTTCGGCGTCCCGTCTGGAAAACTTCTTGGGTTCTTTGTGTCTCAACACAGAATCGAAGCAAATCACGACAAGATCAAAGCGATTGAGCAGATTGAGGCTCCAAGGCAAGTCAAGGACGTCCGTAGGCTCACCGGCTGCGTTGCTGCTTTGAGTAGGTTCATCTTCAAATCTGCTGAGCGTGCCCTGCCCTTTTTCAAAGTTTTGAAAAAGCCAGGTCCAATGAAATGGACTCCGGAAGCAGAGGCAGCGCTGCAAGATTTGAAGAGGACCTCTCCTCCACACCAATACTAGTCGCGCCTAAACCACAAGAGCCGTCGCTGCTATATTTAGCGGCGACAAATCAAGTGGTCAGTGTTGCACTAGTGGAACAGAGAGAAGTTCAGGAAGAGGCGGCGGCGGCGGCGAAGCCGTCGGATGATGGGTCGGAGCCTTCCCCGGCAAGGCCTGATGCCGACAAGGCAGAACCCCCGGCGAAGCCCGGTCCCGGCCAGACAGAGTCTGCGCAAGTGAGCGAAGTAGAACAAAAGTAGAAGGTGATGTAGCACCCAGTTTATTTTGTCAGGTCCCTCTTGCAGGGGGCTAGAGCAAGATATTTTGGTATGCATAAGCTGCTTTTTGGCCTCCTTATGGCCTCAAGAAAGCTGCATCACTATTTCCAGGCACATGAGATCACCGTCGTCACTCGCATCCCGTTGCAACAGATCCTGCACAACCCAGATGCAACCGGGAGGATTGTGGAGTGTGTGTTGGAACTATCAAGCTTTGGCCTCAAGTTTGAAAGCACCTCGACGATCAAGAGCAGGGCCTTGGTAGAGTTCATAGCAGAATGGACCTCCACGCCTAACGAAGAAGTTCAAGAGACCACTCTTCCCGGTAGGGAGACAAGCCGTGATTGGGTTATGTACTTTGATGGAGCCTTCTCGCTGCAAGGCACTGGAGCCGGCGTGCTACTCATCGTGCCCACTGGAGAGCGCCTCAAGTACGTAATCCAGATGCATTTTCCCCGGGAAAAGTCAACAAACAACACAGCAGAGTACGAGGGGCTGCTTGCCGGTCTCAGGATCGCGGCAGATCTCGAAATCAAGAAGCTCATCATTAGAGGCGATTCGTAGCTTGTCGTCAAACAAGTTAACAAGGACTATCAGAGCCTGCTGATGGAGGACTATGTAGATGAAGTGAGGAAGTTGGAGGAGCGTTTTGACGGTCTACAAGCAGAGCATGTCCCTCGAGCAGAAAACAGCATTGCTGATGACCTGTCGAAACGCGCTGCCCTCAAGTTGCCTGTGGAACCAGGTACCTTTGTCCTCCAATTAACTCAGCCATCCATTGAACCATCAGTAGGGCAGAATAAGCGAAGGAGGGCGGTCCTGGAAAGTACTTTCCCGTTGAGCTCCCAGGAGCCGCTGGCAAGGAAGTTGCGGGAACCCCAAGCTTGTCGAGGAGCAGTAGTTCCCGGCAGGGCCATAAGCCCTTGCTGTAGAGACAGCTGCCCCCATGGCAGAAGACATACCTTTAGTCCTTGTCGTCGAGCCTCAGGCTCCAGCATGGGCAGAGCACACCGTTCGGTTCCTCCAAACAGGGGAGCTCCCTGAGGAACAGGAAGAAGCAAAAAAAAGTAGCCCGTCGGTCCAGCATGTACCAGTTTGTGGATGATGTCCTATACAGAAGGAAACCGAACAACGTGAAATTGAAGTGTATTCCTCAGGAAGACGGACTGGAGCTGTTAGCAGAGATACATGGAGGCATATGTGGCTCCCACATAGGGTCGAGGGCCCTTGCTGGCAAAGCATTCCGGGCAAGGTTTCTTTTGGCCCAGCTCTCTAGGATGCAACTGCGCTAGTAACCAAGTGTGAAGCGTGCCAGTTCCATTCAAAGAAGCTTCATCAACCAGCCTCAGCTCTTCAAAAAATCCTTGCCTATCTGTCGTACCTGTTTGTCTTCGTGAAGTTTGTCTTCGTGAAGTCATTGCCTATCTGTCGTACCTGTTTGACTTCATTACTTGACTACTATCGTTGATTGGCTTCATGCTATCTTCCATCCTGATCCTTACTACTTAGCTACTATTTGTCCTGTACTTTCACATCATTGCATACTTGACTATGGCTTGCTTATGGTAGTTTATCTTCCGCTGCAAATCAACTAGGTCATTTCTATTGTTTGTCTTCAAAACTTCCAAGTTTTGAAGACTTTCGTAAAAATCGCCTATTCACCTCCCCCCCTCTAGTCGATACTAGCACTTTCAATTGGTATCAGAGCAAGGTACTCCCTTGTTCTGTGTGATTCGGTTTAACCACCTGGAGTTTTAGCTATGTCGACTGCAGGGTTGAGGAACATATCTTGCCCCACCTTTGACGGTCATGAGTATCCCTGATGGAAGGCCATGATGAAGAAGCGACTCATGGCAATGGATAACGAACTGTGGACCGTCACTAAGATTGGCCTCACTGATTTATGCAAGATTGAACCTTACGGCGAAGGATGTCATCTGCTCTCATCTGTCCCAAAATCAGTTCAGGAATGTTATGCACCTCAATCACGCGAAGCTAATCTGGGACCGGCTTTCTGAGGTCTATGAAGGTCATCGCACTCGTCATGATCCATGGTTTGAGGACTACAAGGAGTCTCTTAAGGAGATGACCTTTGCACCTGAATTATCATCATCCTCATCATGCCTCATGGCAAGCGGTGATAAGGTAACTGAATGCTACCTCTCTGAATCTAGTGATGATGAATCAGGTGATGAATTTGGCCCTAGTTATGTCAAGCTTGCTTCCCTTGCCACTAAACAACAAAGAGTTGAAAGTGCGTTATATCGACTAGAGGGGGGTGAATAGGCGATTTTTATGAATTCTTCACTGAGGAATTTGCCGGTGAGGAAATTCCTTAGCAAAGAACTACTTGTAGCGGAATAAGTACTCAGAAGTAAGCATAACAGAATACAAGCATGGTCATCATGATGAAATGAAGACTAGCACAGAGTACAAAAAGCGTAATCACAGGATAACACAAGATGAAGACAAACAGACTGAAAAAATTGAACTGAGGAAATTGAGAAAGTCTTCAGTCAAAGTCCTCAAACACAGATATGAACAAACACTCAACACAGTAATGAGGAAATGAAAGGGTTGAGGAAATAGAACCAGCTAGGTTGGTGAAGACAATGATTTGGTAGACCAGTTCCAACTGCTGTCTCAGTTGTACGTCTGGTTGGAGTGGCTGAGTATTTAAACTCGAGGACACACAGTCCCGGACACCCAGTCGCTGAGCACGCAGCTCAGGACACCCAGTCCTCACTGTACCTTGAACTAAGGTCACACAAACCTCGTCCAATCACTCGTGGTAAGTCTTCAGGCGACTTCCAAACCTTCACAGACTTGGTCACTCGGTGATCCACAATTCCTCTTGGATGCTCTAGACCATGACGCCTAACCGTCTGGAAGAAGCACAATCCTCAAAGGTAACAAGCGTCGGATCCACGCAGGATCAATTTCTTCAGTGATGCTCAATCACTTTGGGTTTGTAGGGGTTTGGTTTTGGGTTTTCCTCACTTGATAATTTTCGCTCAAAGTCCTCGGAGGATGGGTTGCTCTCAAATGACAAGTGTCAAGTTCTCTCGGAGCAGCCAACCAGCTAGTGGTTGTAGGGGGCGGCTATTTATAGCCTAGGGAGCAGCCCGACATGATAAGACATAAATTCCCTTCAATGATATGACCGTTAGGTGGATAAGATATTTTGGGACAGCTGGCGCGCAGCACAGCAACGGTCGGAAATTTGACTCTCAAATTCCTCAGGGTTATCATGTTCCCCACTGTGTAGGCAATTCGCACTGGCGAATTCCTAACTCCTCAGTCAGAACAAATTCATCAGCGACCAGAAGAACTTCGTCTCTGTCACTGAAGAAAGTGACTGAACTGTATGAGATTTCCAAAGGCTTCACTCAAAGGGATTGGTAGGTGTAGGATTTTGAGTTGAGCATCACATGGAAATTTTTCCTTAGTATTTCCTCGACCCCCTTTAACAGTACGGTGTTTCCTATGACTCAAGAAAGAGAAAATGAAACTACGAAAACAAAAGTCTTCATGCTTCATGTTCCATAAATGAATACCAAGTCTTCAAGGTCACACCAATTTCTTCACTTTCAAAGTCTTCAGAAAGTCTTCAGAATATCAAAGTCTTCAGTCGAAGAACTTCATTTTTAGGGGCCAACTTTCTCTGTAAATATCAAACTCCTCATAGACTTATAGACCTGTGTACACTCACAAACGCATTAGTCCCTTAACCTATAAGTCTTCAATACACCAAAATCACTAAGGGGCACTAGATGCACTTACAATCTCCCCCTTTTTGGTGATTGATGACAATATAGGTTAAGTTTTCAGCGGGGATAAATGTATGAAGTGTAAATACTGATATTGAGGAATTTGATAGCAAGATATAGAAGAACTTCCCCTGAAGATGTGCATAGTGAGGAATTTGCGTTCGAGGCAATGCACATTTGAAGAGTTGAATCATGAAGATCTCCCCCTATATCTTGTAATTCATACACGCATTTGATATATAATATGAAGAATTTGAAATGCATGATGAAATATGGTGCCTGATGAGATTCAGCATGCGTGCAATGTCATTAACGAGGAATAAGCATGCAAAGCATAATGCAACAAAAGTATCAGCGCACCATCGGGTTTAAGATTACAACTCGATCCAAATAAAAGTTTCAAAAGAACGAGAGTTGTAACTTAAAAAATGCCCTTAATATAGACCCGCTTGAAGACTAACTCAGATTTCTCCCCCTTTGTCATCAAATGACCAAATGGATTGAAACTGAGGACTAACGCCCCTGAAGAATTTCAAGTCGATGGAGGAGCGCCAGCATTGTCGGGGTTGTTTGTTGTAGCAGGGCCTGCCACAGTGTCATCCAAATCTTCATACTCATCAGTGTCACGCGATGAAGAATAAGAGCTGGCCACCAGTGGAGGAACTTTGACCCTCTTGAGTTTCTTCGGAGGAGGTGCAGACCAGTCAAATTCTTCCTTGAGACCCATAGTCTTCAGTTCTTCAGCGCTATAGACATGAGTGAGGACAGCCCAGGTGCGGTTGAAGGTTTCATGAAGGTAGTATTGGTTCTTCTTCACTGCATTGTATGTTGAGGTCATATTGTGAAGAAGTGCACCAAACTGACGCTTTACCCATTTGTGATTGCGATCAACCTTCTGATGAAGACCGAGGAGTAAGTCACGGTCAGTCATCACCCTGGGTGCTGTGGCTTGAGGATTTTGCTTGGCTGAGGTATTTGCGGCAGAGTCATGTGTGGCAGAGTCGTCATTGGTAGAGTAAGATGCAGCCATGCAAAATTGACCATCCAATGGACGAATGCCTTCATCGATCACAGCAGCTGCCTTGCCTTTATCATCAGCTAATGAAACTGTCCGTTTGAGGACTTCAATGGGAGGCAAGTAGCTACCGTGGTTCAGAGTGTCAGCTTTGTAATTCAGTGAAGATCTTGCCCTGATGAATCTCATAATCCAAGGCGCATAGGGCTTCAGCTCGAATGGTGACATAGCAATATTGCCCAGAGTCCTCATGAAGAAATCATGGAAGTTGACGGGAACGCCATGAATGATGTTGAAAAGCATATTCTTCATGATGCGAACGACTTCTTCATCATTTGAGTCGTGGCCTTTGATAGAACTTATTGTCTTCGTCAGAATGCGATAGACAGTCTGAGGCACATAGAGTAATTCCTTGACGAGGAATTTGGTTCGTGGGGCCTGCCCAGGCTTCAAAGGCTTCATGAGCACTTGCATATAGTGATTTGTCAGTTCAGGGTCACTGTAGGTGCAACGTGCATTGTCATGGGGAGGATTGAGAGGAAGGACACAAAGCAATTCAGTTGCCGGTGCCTTGTAGTGAGTGTTTTCAGTCATCCAGTGCAACACCCATGAGTTGGCATCTTCAGCGTCTCCAGTGATATGCAGTGTCGCGTAGAACTGAAGAATGAGTTCTTCATTCCAATCGCAAATGTCCGTGCAGAAATTTAGTAATCCTGCATCGTGAAGAACACTAAGGACTGGCTCGAAGCATGGCAGAGATTCCATGTCCACGTGAGGAATATGTTCATGATCGAAGATTTTGTCTTTGTCAAACAGCACTGAGGAATAGAAGTTGGCTTGACTAGCAGTCTAGAAACGCCTCTTCCTTATGCGAGCAGAGTCATAGGGGTTGTAATCTGTGAAGAATACATGCTCGGCAAAGAAGTCTTCAACCTTGAACTTCTGTTTACTTGAGAACGGATTCTTCGGCTTTGGCAGAGGGGTGTCAGTGAGTTGCATTACCACCTCAGGAATCGCGAGCTCAGGTTCTTCAGGCTGAGGAATTTTTGGTTCCTCTTCTTGTGCAACCTGAGGATCAGCAGCAACGGGTTCTTCAGCACTAGTGGCTGGAATTTCTTCATGCACAGAGGGAGTGGGATGAGTTTCTTCTGAGCCTAGTTGAACTGTTGGTGCAGGGGACTGAGGAATCTGTTGGATAGGGGTGAAGAGAGGAGTATTGGGATGCTGACTTTCCCAAAAGTCATCATTCATCACAGGTGTGGTGCATCCTATATCCACATCTTCATCTTCAATTTCCTCAACAGCAGCCTCTTCAGCTGTGAACTGAGGCATAGGTGAGGAAATGACTGGCGTTGAAGGGATTTCGTCCACTTCAATTTCTTCATCAATCTGCACTGACGAAGCAGCAGAATGATTTTCTTCATCAGATCCGCTTGGGATCACATAGTCTTCTCCAAAAGGAACAAGGTCCTTTGATGGCATGGAGGAAATTGGAACAGCATCAATAGGATTTTCAAATGAGCTGGTCATTGGCTTCATTTTCTTCGCAGCCGAAGAATTTAACGCAGCTGATGCCTTCCGTTTCTTCACTGCAGCTCGCTCTGCAGCCTTGGTCTTCTTCACATCAGAGGCAGATGGAAGAATTGGAGTTGGTGTAGGCGCGGGAGGAGCTGAGGAATCTGGTTGATTTTCTTCAGGCGCAACTGATGCAGTTGCCCTGATCTCTTTAGTTTCTTCAGGCGCACCGCTAGTGGATGCCCTGGCAATTTCTTCAGCGGCTGGAATGGAGTCATCAGCCCTGGAACTAGCATTTTCTTCAGCAGGCTGAAAATCATCAGCGGTGCTGGCATGTTCTTCAGCAGGCTGAGCAGAGTCTGCAGCCTGAGGGTTTTCTTGTTGCGTTGGGGCTGCAACATTTGTGAATTTCTTCGTCAGGTTGACGAATCTCACTTTAGCTCCTTGCCAATCAGCATAATAGGCATCAAAGTCTTTGCTGAGGGCTTGAATTTTAGACTGAGCCTGGAGAAGTTCCTCAGATGTCATTCTGACAACATTTTTCTTCAGGAGCTTCTCCTTTCTGTATCAAACTTCCATTTCTCTTCAGTGATGAAATGGGTCAGCATGTGACTTTTACCAGGAGTCAGATGAAAATCAGGCATTGGGGTGTTTGGATCCTTGTGCCAGAGGTCAATGTAGTCGAGGATTTTCCTTGGATCCAAAAGCAGTGGCACAGATGTGCCTTTGGCTCTAGCGGCCTTCACCTGTCTGTCTCTGATGATTTCTGCAAGTTCATCATCAGAAGGCACATGGAATGCGACCTGTTTCTTCTTTGGACTTGGCCGAGGACCTCGTCCAGCTGTTGCTTTGGTCTTCAACACTGTGGGGCCTGATGAGGAAATAGGTGCAGCTAAGGAACTCGCTGAAACACCAGAGGCAATCGAGAAACCAGCAGTCCTTTGACATGTAGCTAGATGCACAGGAGCTGAGGACTTTGAAGGAGCTGCTGAGGACTTTGGTGGAGCAGTAGCAGATTGAGGAATTTGCCGTGAGGGCATTGCTGAGGAACTTGGTCGTGAGGGCGCTGTTGGTGAAGCACTTGGCTTATGAGCAGGCTTCTTTGGCATGGATTTCCTCGGTTTGACCGAGGCCTCAGTAGCAGTAGCAGTGGCAGAATCCTCATTGAATTTCTTCACTGCCTCCTTGGCTTGTCTTGCCAATTTAGCTTGGTGCTTAGCCCATTCTTGAGGAAAGTCCTCACCACGCTTGATGCTTGTGGGGTCAGCTACTTGGCCAGGTGCCAATGGAGCTCTTGGGCATGGAGGATTGAGGGCGAATTTCTTCATGTACTTTGGAGTCACATATCTGTATTCCCTCCATTCCCTTGCCCATCTCCGTTCAATCCTCTATATGCGCATCTTGCACTGATTTTTGTTTTCTTTGCCAAATTTTGCTTCATCAGGTGTGCAATAGTCAGCATAAATTTCCTCAGGGATTTCAAACGCAGTCATAGCCTCAGGTTTCTTTCCTCCTTTCTGCGGCTTCTTACCGTCTGCCATATTCTTCATATGAGGAATTTGAACAATTGAACACTCTGAAGAAGTATGCAGTTTTTCTTCGAGGAACGCTGCAAATGAGTTAAGTTAATGAGAACCTAGTGATTCAGCAGCAGACATGAGTACCTGTGAACAGAGTATAGGTGCGAGGAATTTGGAGAGGTCATATGCGTTCTCAGAAGGTTTTTCGAAAAGAACAAGTTTTGAGGAATTTGACCAGATGAACCTTGAGGAATTTCACTAAGCGTTCTTGTCTTAGGTTCCAGAGTTGTACAGATCGAAGATCCACACAATTAGGGAATCTTGAAGAAAATGATTGCTTAGAGAAATAGTTCAAGATCATATGATGTGTGAGGTGTTCATATGTGTGAAGATTTGAAGAATAAACACCTTTGAAGATTTTCAGGAAAGTTTGAGAATCAAAGTGAGTAATAAAAGTAACTTTTAATTACCCGAAGTGAAGAACACGACAAACTGAGAAGAACAGATGTGAAGTTCGTCAGGTTAGATCTCCCACGCCCTAACTTGGCAGAGGAAGACAGCTACGACGGCGGCGGAGTGAAGATTTCCGTGGTCGGCGTGAGTACGACAGCGACGAGGTCGAGGCAGCGAAGCTCTTCCTCACCGGCGACGATGGAGTAGCAGCGGCGCTAGGGTTTGAGGAGCTCGAGTGAGAGAGTAGCGATCGAGCGGAGTAAATGAAGTGAGGAAGGGGAGAGGGGTATTTATAGACACGGTAAAAACTGTTCGCCCGAAGATTTGGGACGAACGTGCCCTTGCCCTTTCTCCTTCTCGCGACATGTGTCACCCACGTACTGTGTAGTTGGGATCGTGTACGATTGTGGGTGACTAGAATAATGCATTGTGGGATGCGGAACGGTTTGAGCGGCAAAACCGAAAATTTGGATAAGATTTGTTTTAAAGTTTCGTTCGCAATTTCTTCAGCTGACAAGGACACAGTGGAGATTTTGAACGAGTTTCAAATAGAACGCACATGAAGAATTTGTGAATAGATTGGGTTGAGTATAACATAGAGGGGGAAGGGTCCGATCACATTCACTTAGCAGAAAAAGCAACTTGAAGAAATAGCTATAAGTGAATGCTGTAGAGGACATAAACTCATATATATATATATATATATATATATATATATATATATATATATATATATATATATATATATATATATATATATAGCCAATGAAGAAAAACGACGGAAACAGTGAAGATTTTGCAAAGTTGAAGAATTTGAGAAACTGAAGAATTTCAAAACTGAGGAAAAACTCAAATTGAAGATTTTCAACTTTTTGTGGTGGCGTGACCCACCGTATAAGAATGATGATTTCAGACACCGCGTACAATTGTCGTAGGGTTCTGAGAATCAAATTCTTCATTAATTTCTTCACACTTAGAGTGTTATTCTTCATTGATTGAAGAAAAACACTTCTTCATGTGTTGCACATCTAAGTCATCAATTTTGCATAAGTGTCAGGGTGTGTGTCCTTTTCAAAGAACATTCGAAGATTCTAAGATATTTAGCTCACACCGCAACTTGCTAAATCTCTTCTCATCCAAGGGCTTAGTGAAGATATCAGCTAGCTGTTCTTCAGTCTTCACGTGCTCGATGGAGATGTCGCCCTTCAACACATGATCACGAAGAAAATGATGACGAATCTGAATGTGCTTTGTCTTCAAGTGCTGAACTGGGTTGTGAGCAATCTTGATGGAACTCTCATTGTCGCAGAGGAGAGGCACATTCTTCATGTTGACGCCATAGTCCTTGAGTGTTTGCTTCATCCAAAGCAGTTGAGCACAGCAAGAGCCAGCAGCAATGTATTCAGCTTCCGTAGTAGACAGTGATACGCAGTTCTGTTTCTTCGAGGACCAATAGACCAAAGATCGTCCGAGGAAATGACAAGTGCCAGAAGTTGACTTGCGGTCCACACGATCACCAGCATAGTCAGAGTCAGAATATCCAATGAGATCAAAAGTAGAGCCCTTGGGGTACCATAATCGTAGTGTTGGTGTGTGAGCTAGATATCGAAGAATATGCTTCACAGCCTTATGGTGTGATTCCTTCGGTGCAACTTGAAATCGGGCACACATGCAAACACTAAGCATTATATCTGGCCTAGATGCACATAAGTACAATAAAGAACCAATCATGGAGCGGTATACCTTGTGATCGAAGTCAATACCATTTTCATCAGTGCATAGATGGCCATTTGTGGGCATAGGAATTTTGACGCCTTTGCAATCTTGCATGCCGAATTTCCTCAGTACATCTTTGAGGTATTTCTCCTGAGATATGAATATGCCATTGCGCTGTTGACGAATTTGAAGACCTAAGAAGAATTTCAACTCTCCCATCATAGACATTTGATATTCTTCACTAATCATATAAGCAAATTCATCACTATAACGTTGGTCAGTACAGCCAAAGATAATATCATCAACATATATTTGGCACACAAACAGTTCACCATCATAAGATTTAGTAAAGAGAGTAGGGTCGAGTGAACCGGGTGTGAAGCCATTCTTCACGAAGAATTCCTTCAATGTATCATACCACGCCCGAGGGGCTTGCTTGAGGCCATAGAGGGCCTTATTAAGTCTAAAGACTTTGTGAGGATTCTTTGGATCTTCAAAACCTCGGGGTTGAGCAACATACACTTCTTCCTCAAGCTTACCATTGAGGAATGCACTTTTCACATCCATTTGATATAAGATGATATCATGATGGTTAGCATAAGCAAGTAATATGCGAATAGCCTCAAGTCTAGCAACAGGTGCAAAAGTTTCATCGAAATCAATTCCTTCAACCTGTGTGTAGCCTTGAGCTACCAGTCGTGCCTTATTACTCACCACAAGGCCATTTTCATCTTGCTTGTTGCAGTAGATCCACTTTGTGCCAACGATATTATGCTTGCGAGGATCTGGACGTTTGACCAGTTCCCAGACATTGTTGAGCTCGAACTGATGTAATTCTTCTTGCATAGCCTGAATCCACTCCGGCTCCAAAAATGCTTCATCTACCTTAGTGGGCTCTGTGATAGAGACAAAAGCATAGTGCCCACAAAAGTTAGATAAATGTGAAGCTTTTGAGCGTGTGAGAGGACCTGGTGCTCTAATGTCATCGATGATCTTCTCCACTTGCACTTCTTTTGCAACGCGAGGATGAGCTGGTTGTCGCTGAGGAGTTTGATCATCATTTTCTTCAGCACCATTTTCCTCAGCATTTTCTTCAGGTGCAACAGCTCGACGTTCTTCATGAACTGGAATGAATTCTTCAGCAGATTCTTCAGTAGGAATGACATCCTCAGTTGCCTTGAACTTGATAGAATCCTCAGGTGCTGGTTCATCTAACACAAAAGGTAGGTGCTCTCTTTGCGAGCCATTAGTTTCATCGAACCGCACATCTACAGTGTCAACAATCTTGTGAAGAACAATGTTGAAGACTCTGTAGGTGTGCGAGTCCTTTCCGTAACCAAGCATAAAACCCTCATGTGCTTTCGGTGCAAATTTAGAATTGTGGTGAGGGTCTCTAATCCAACATTTAGCACCGAAGACTTTGAAATAACTCACATTGGGTTTCTTGTCAGTGAGGAGTTCATAGGCCGTCTTCTTGAAGAATTTATGAAGATATACTCTGTTGATGATGTGGCATGCAGTATCAATTGCATCAATCCAAAAACGATGAGGCGTTTTGTATTCATCAAGCATAGTGCGAGCCATCTCAACAAGAGTTCTGTTCTTGCGCTCCACGACGCCATTTTGTTGAGGAGTATAGGGAGTAGATAACTCATGAGTAATACCAAGTTCATCAAGATAGTCATCAAGACCGGAATTCTTGAACTCAGTTCCATTGTCACTTCTGATGTGCTTGATCTTCACACCAAAGTTGGTTGAATCCCTCGAGGAAAAACGTTTGAAGACTTCCTGCACTTCATGTTTGTAAGTAACAATGTGTACCCATGTATATCGAGAGTAATCATCAACAATGACAAAACCATATAGAGATGCATCATTAGTGACTGCTGAGTAATGATTAGGTCCGAAGAGGTCCATGTGAAGCAATTCGAATGGACGAGTAGTGGTCATGATAGTCTTCGCTGGATGCTTGGCCTTGGTCATTTTTCCAGCTTCACAGGCTCCGCATAAGTGATCCTTGAGGAATTTGACATTCTCAATGCCAATGACATGCTTCTTCTTCGCAAGCGTGTGCAAATTCCTCATGCCTGCGTGACCAAGTCGTCGATGCCATAGCCAGCCTTCTGAAGCTTTTGCAAGTAGACACACGGCTGGCTGTGGTCCTGTAGAGAAATCAACAATATACAGATCTCCTCTCCTAAAGCCTACAAAGACTTTGGAATTGTCAGCTTCCATAATCACAACACAGCGATACTTGCCAAAGACAATAACCATATCAAGATCACAAAGCATTGAGACTGACATGAGGTTGTATCCTAAGGACTCAACAAGCATGACTTTGTCCATGTGTTTATCCTTAGAGATTTCAACCTTACCAAGACCCAATACCTGACTTTTGCCTTTGTCAGCAAAGATGATATGCTTCAGATGTGACGGTGATAAGGGAGCATCCATCAATAGATTCTTGTCACCAGTCATGTGATTCGTACATCCACTATCAAGGACCCACTTAGTAGCTTTGGGTTGATCATCCTGCAGATGAATTAGTGTAGCTTACAATCTCATATGCTTCATTAGTGAAGAATATGATATCAAGTTCATCAGATGAATTTCATCAATCAGTAAACAGATATAGCAGAATGAGGACGTGTGAAATGAAGGTTCATTTCATCATGATTCGCCTGCGTCCTTTTAGGCAATTTTGTCAGGTCCCCAGCAAATTCCTCAGACGTTAAAGCACGTCTGGAGACCTGACCCTGCAGAAGAGATTAGTTCTTTTTCTTCACCACCCACATCTGAAGGGGTGGCAAAGAGTTCATCACTCTACGAGCACCATACGAGAATGGTGGCATAGAGGCCAAACCATTTCGTTTCACATAAGAGGGGTTAGGGTAAGCATATGAATAAGCAGAGAAATTCTTCGAGGACTTATGAACATAATGGTTTGAAGAATAATGCACATATTCATAGCCCTTAGCTCTACCCTGCGAAACAGAGTTGTTAGCACGATGATAATCATATGAGGACTTTGATCCTTTTGAGGAATTTGATCCACGTGAGGAATTTGGTCCGTATGAGGACTTGGATCCATATGAAGAATTTGGTCCATATGAAGAATTTGATCTGGGGTTCCTGTTCTTCACAGGTGGTGTCATGAGGACATTCACCTGAAGACTTTCGAGGCACTTCTTGGGAACCCAGATTTTCTTCATAGGAGAACCATTCCTGCAGTTAGTGCCAACATATCTAGCAAATACTTCACCATTCTGATTTTTGAACAGTTTATAGTTGGAGTCAAATGACTCATCAGAAGAATGAGGAGATTCACATGTAAAGCCATATAAGTTAGATGGATCAACTGGAGGTCCCTTTGCAGCAACCCATGAGGTTTTGGGGTATTGCTCAGGCTTCCAATATGTTCCATCAGCATTAAGTTTCCTCTCAAAGGCGATACCCTCTTTCCTAGGGTTTCTGTTGAGGATCTGCTTTTTAAGCACATCACAAAGAGTCTGATGCCCTTTGAGGCTTTTGTACATGCCTGTCATGTACAATTCCTTCAGCCATGCATCGTCAGTGATACTAGCAATGTCCTCAGATGAGGAATTAGTGATAGCAGAGGCAGGTGAAGAATTTGTAACAGTTGAAACATTTGAACATTCAGGTGAAGAATTAGCAGATTCACATTCAATGCACTTTAAGCATGGAGGAACAAATTCTTCCTGAGAAGCGATGATTTGTTGAGCTAGTAATGAATCGCGCTCCTTCTGAAGATCTTCATAACTCACTCTTAGCTTCTCAAGATCTTGCTTTCTTTGAAGAAATTCATAAGAAAGTTTCTCATGATCAGATAAGAGAGTGTTATGATGACTTTGAAGGCTATCAAACCTAGACTAAAGTCTCTGAAGATTTTCAGTCAGGGCTTTAGTGCGATCCATTTCTTCACCCAACATATCATCACTTTTGTCTAGCATGTTTTGAACCTTTTCAAAAGCCCTTTGTTGTTTTATAGCAATCTTAGCAAGTTTAGAGTAGCTGGGCTTGAGATCCTCATCAGATTCATTTTCACTAGATTCAGAGGAGGTGTATTTGAGTACCTTTGCACCTTTCGCCATGAAGCAATAGGTGGGAGCGTAGTCATCATTATCTTCATCAGGCTTGTCGGTGGGGTCAGTTTCTTCAGTGTTGAAGATGGACTTGCTAACGAAAGCAGTAGCGAAGGCCAGACTCGTCACACCAGATTCGGATTCTTCAGACGCCTCCTCTTCCTCATGTTCCTCAGATTCAGCTTCAGAGTCCATTTCCTTGCCAATGAATGCCCGAGCCTTCTTGGAGCTGCTCTTCTTGTGAGATGAAGACTTCGAGGATTTTGATGATGAAGATTTTGATGATTTCTTCTTCTTCTTTGCATCATCCGAACTGTAATCCTTGTATTTCTTCTTCTTCAATTCCTTTTCCCACTGAGGACAATCTTGAATATAGTGACCAGGTTTCTTGCATTTGTGGCATAGCCTTCTCTTATAGTCACTGGATGAGGAATCACTGCTTCTTGAGGATTTTCCAAAGAGACCACGTCTTGAGAACTTCTGGAATTTCTTCACGAGCAGTGGTAGCTCCTGGCTCAATTCTTCAGGATCACCAAGGCTACTACCAGAATCCTCACATTCAGAGTCAGACACAGCCTTGACCTTCAGGGCACGTGGTTTGTCATAGCTCGAACCATAGAGATCTCTCTTTTCAGCAAGCTGGAACTCATGAGTATTTAGCCTTTCGAGGATATCGGCAGGATCAAGAGACTTGGAGTCAGCCCGTTCTTGTATCATCAGTCCCAGAGTATAAAATGAGGAATCAAGCGATCTCAACAGTTTCTTCACCACCTCATGGTTAGTGATGTCAGTGGCACCAAGGGCTTGAAGCTCATTTGAGATGTCAGTGAGGCGATCAAAGGTTTGTTGGACATTTTCATTGTCGAGTCTTTTGAAGCGGTTGAAGAGATTCCGAAGAACATCAACTCAAGAGTCACGCTGAGTTGAGACTCCTTCATTCACTTTGGACAGCCTATCCCAGATAAGCTTAGCAGTTTCCAAAGCACTCATTCTTCCATACTGTCCTTTACTCAGATGGCCACATATGATATTCTTCGCTTGAGAATCGAGTTGCTTGAATCTCTTCACATCAGTAGCGTTCAGTGAGGGTGAGACAGAGGGAACACCATTTTCCACAACATACCAGAGATCGTTGTCAATTGCCTCAAGATGCATCTGCATCTTGTTCTTCCGGTAGGGCTAGTCCGTCCCATCAAAGGTAGGACACCCAGCCGAGACCTTGATCATACCTGCGGTCGACATAACTAAAACTCCAGGCGGTTAAACCAAAATCACACAGAACAAGGGAGTACCTTGCTCTGATACCAATTGAAAGTGCATTATATCGACTAGAGGGGGGTGAATAGGCGATTTTTATGAATTCTTCACTTAGGAATTTGCCAGTGAGGAAATTCCTTAGCGAAGAACTACTTCCAGCAGAATAAGTACTCAGAAGTAAGCATAACAGAATACAAGCATGGTCATCATGATGAAATGAAGACTAGCACAGAGTACAGAAAGCGTAATCACAGGATAACACAAGATGAAGACAAACAGACTGAAGAAATTGAACTGAGGAAATTGAGAAAGTCTTCAGTCAAAGTCTTCAAACACAGATATGAACAAACACTCAACATAGTAATGAGGAAATGAAAGGGTTGAGGAAATAGAACCAGTTAGGTTGGTGAAGACAATGATTTGGTAGACCAGTTCCAACTGCCGTCTCAGTTGTACGTCTGGTTGGAGCGGCTGAGTATTTAAACTCGAGGACACACAGTCCCGGACACCCAGTCGCTGAGCACGCAGCTCAGGACACCCAGTCCTCACCGTATTCTCCTTGAACTAAGGTCACACAGACCTCGTCCAATCACTCATGGTAAGTCTTCAGGCGACTTCCAAACCTTCACAGACTTGGTCACTCGGCGATCCACAATTCCTCTTGGATGCTCTAGACCATGACGCCTAACCGTCTGGAAGAAGCACAATCTTCAAAGGTAACAAGCGTCGGATCTACGCAGGATCAATTTCTTCAGTGATGCTCAATCACTTTGGGTTTGTAGGGGTTTGCTTTTGGGTTTTCCTCACTTGATGATTTTCGCTCAAAGTCCTCGGAGGATGGGTTGCTCTCAAATGACAAGTGTCAAGTTCTCTCGGAGCAGCCAACCAGCTAGTGGTTGTAGGGGGCGGCTATTTATAGCCTAGGGAGCAGCCCGACATGATAAGACATAAATTCCCTTCAATGATATGACCGTTAGGTGGATAAGATATTTTGGGACAGCTGGCGCGCAGCACATCAACGGTCGGAAATTTGACTCTCAAATTCCTCAGGGTTATCATGTTCCTCACTGTGTAGGCAATTCGCACTGGCGAATTCCTAACTCCTCAGTCAGAACAAATTCATCAGTGACCAGAAGAACTTCGTCTCTGTCACTGAAGAAAGTGACTGAACTGTATGAGATTTCCAAAGGCTTCACTCGAAGGGATTGGTAGGTGTAGGATTTTGAGTTGAGCATCACATGGAAATTTTTCCTTAGTATTTTCTCGACCCCCTTTAACAGTATGGTGTTTCCTATGACTCAAGAAAGAGAAAATGAAACTACGAAAACAAAAGTCTTCACGCTTCATGTTCCACAAATGAATACCAAGTCTTCAAGGTCACACCAATTTCTTCACTTCCAAAGTCTTCAGAAAGTCTTCAGAATATCAAAGTCTTCAGTCGAAGAACTTCATTTTTAGGGGTCGACTTTCTCTGTAAATATCAAACTCCTCATAGACCTATAGACCTGTGTACACTCACAAACGCATTAGTCCCTTAACCTATAAGTCTTCAATACACCAAAATCACTAAGGGGCACTAGATGCACTTACAAGAGTCTTGGAAAAGGTTCAAGACATGCTTAGTAAGAGCGATGATATGTTGGGTGAAGAAATGGATCAGTCAAAAGCTTTGGCTGAGAGTCTTCAGAGACTTCATTACAAGTTTGACGCCCTTCAAGATCAACATAATGCTCTCTTGTCTGATCATGAGAAGCTTTCTTCTGAATGTCTTCAAAGAAAGCTAGACCTTGAAAAGGTAAGAGTGTATTATGAAGATCTTCAGAAGGAGCGTGATTCATTACTTGCTCAACACATCAGCGTTACACAGAAAGAATTTGAACCACCATGTATAAAATGCATTGAACGTGATAACGTTACATCTGTTGCTGAATGTTCCACTGCTGCTACTGTTTCATTGTCTTCACCTACTGATGTGGTTACTAACCCCTCTGCGGAGGATACCACTGCTATTGCTGATGAAAATGCTATGTTGAAGACATTGCTTGAAACAGGGATGTATAAGAGTCTGAAAGGGCATCAGACACTCTGCGATGTCCTCAAAAAGCAGATTCTGAACCGAAACCCTAGGAAAGAGGGTGTTGGGTTCGAGAGGAAAATGAATGTTGATGGCTCGTACTGGAAGCCTGAGCAGTACCCCAAAATCACATGGGTTGCTGCAAAGGAACCTTCAGTAGATCCATCCACTTTATCTGGCTTTACTTGTGCTAATCCTATTATCATTGATGAATCCTTTGATGCAAACTATAAGCTATTCAAGAATCAGAATGGTGAAGTGTTTGCCAGGTACATTGGTACTAACTGCAGGAATGGACCACCTATGAATAAGATCTGGGTACCTAAGCAGTACATTGAGAATCTTCCTGTGAATGTCGTCATGACACCACCAAGGAAGAAGACAAACCCCAGACCTATAGCTTCATATGGCCCAAAGGCTTCATACAGATACAGGACTCACTTGAGTCACCCTAACGCCAATGTTTTGCAGGGAAATCATGCTCAGACTTATGAATATGAGCGTGTATCTTTGAACCGCTACGTTCATAGGACTAAGAACTTTTCTGCTTATTCATATGAGTATCATTCATCTCCTGCAAGGCTATTTGCTAGGGCTCCAAAGCCAAAATTCTCAGATGCTGCACTTAGACTCATTGCTTTTAAGCCACCCCTGAAGATGTGGGTGGCGAAGAAGAACTAACTCTCTTTTGCAGAAAAGGGTCTCCAGCCTGAAATCAAAGGCGTCCGATGCTATTGCTGGGGACCTAAAACACATTAAGGACGCATGATGAAATGTCATATATAGTTCATATCTGAATCGCTTACCTATCATACTATGTATCCTAATCTTGATCTAAGCTGTGACAATCCCTATATGCGCCAAATGCTTATGCTTCACAACACTCGTGTGAAGCCTATCCTCCTAACTGCACTGTAGGGTACATCACCAAAAGCTTCAGAATGGATTATGGACAGTGGATGCACAAATCATATGACTGGTGATCGAAGTCTTCTCATGGACTCAACCTTACGTCCATCCGACAAGAGTCACATCACGTTTGCTGACACTGGTAAAAGCAAGGTATTGGGTCTAGGTAGAGTTGCAATCTCAAAGGATCAACACATGGATAAAGTGATGCTTGTTGAATCCCTTGGTTTCAACTTAATGTCTGTCTCGATGCTTTGTGACTTGAACATGATTGTGATATTCGGAAAATATCGTTGCCTTGTACTAATGGAATCTGACAAGTCTCTAGTCTTTGAAGGGTATCGAAAAGATGATCTATACATGGTAGATTTCTCAGCAGGTCCATAGCTTGATGTATGTCTTCTTACAAAAGCTTCAGAATGCTGGCTCTGGCATCGAAGGCTAGGACATGCTGGCATGAGAAACTTACACTCACTCGTCAAGAAGAAGCATGTCATAGGCATCGAAGATGTCAAGTTCAAGAAGGATCATTTGTGTGGTGCCTGCGAAGCTGGAAAGATGACAAGGGCAAAACACCCCTCGAAGACAATCATGACAACATCTCAACCCTTTGAGCTGTTACACATGGACTTATTTGGACCTACTCACTACTCCACCCTCACAACAACTGCTTGCTCTATGGCTTCGTAATTGTTGATGACTACTCAAGATACACATGGGTTCATATAATTCTCTACAAGACTGAAGTTTAAGATGTCTTCAGACACTTCGCCAATCGAGCAATGAACAATTATGGCGTGAAGATCAAGCATATCAGAAGTGATAATGGCACTGAATTCAAGAACACCGGACTTGATCTTTATTTGGATACAATGGGAATCACTCATGAGTTCTCTGCTCCATACACACCTCAGCAAAATGACATCGTTGAACGCAAGAACAGAACCTTCATTGAGATGGCTCGAACAATGCTCGATGAATACAAGACACCAAGAAAGTTCTGGCCTGAAGCTATTGATACAGCATGTCACATCATCAACCGTGTCTACATCCATAAGCTTCTGAACAAAACATCCTATGAGCTCTTTACTGGCAAGAAGCCAAATGTCAGTTACTTCAGAGTATTTGGAGCTAAGTGCTGGATCAAGGATCCCCATCACAAGTCAAAATTTGCACCTAAGGCTCACGAAGGCTTCATGCTTGGCTATGGAAAGGACTCACACTCCTACAAAGTCTTCAACCTTTATCTCTACAAAATCGTCGAAACTGTGGATGTGAAATTTGATGAAATCAATGGTTCACAGAGAGAGATTCTGCCAAGTACACTAGACAAAGCTCCGCCCAGCGAATCTATCAAGCTAATGGGAACTAGTGAAATCATGCCTTCTAAAGCACAGCCTGAAGAGGAACTTATCATTTCTGCACCTAACCAACCTGAAGACAATGCTCAGACCGAAGACAATCCTTCCAATAATGACAATGTTCAGCAAGAGCAAAATCTTCGTCCAGTTCATCCTCGAGTTGCAAATGAAGTTCAAATTGAGAAGATAATTGACAGCATCAATGCGCCTGGTCCACTCACTCGCTCAAGAGCAACACAGCTAGCAAATTTCTGTGGGCACTTTTCATTTGTATCAATATCAGAACCCAAGAAAGTTGCTGAAGCCTTTATGGAACCTGAATGGATTCAAGCTATGCAAGAAGAACTTCAACAGTTCAAGCTCAACAATATTTGGGAACTTGTCAAGCGACCTGACCCTCGCAAGCATAACATTATTGGAACAAAATGGATATATCGAAACAAGCAAGATGAGCATGGCCAAGTCGTCAGAAATAAAGCACGCCTTGTGGCTCAAGGATATACTCAAGTTGAAGGAATTGACTTCGATGAAACATTTGCTCCTGTGGCTAGGCTTGAAGCTATTCGCATACTGCTAGCCTACGCTAACCATCACAACATCTTACTATATCAAATGGATGTGAAGAGTGCATTTCTCAATGGCAAGATTGAAGAAGAAGTGTATGTCGCTCAACCACCTGGCTTTGAAGATCCAAAACATCCTGATATGGTGTACAAGTTAAACAAAGCACTGTATGGCCTCAAACAAGCTCCTCGTGCATGGTATGATACGATCAAAGACTTCCTGAAGAGCAAAGGCTTCAAACCTGGATCCCTTGATCCTACACTCTTCACGAAGACATATGATGGCGAACTGTTTGTGTGCCAAATATATGTGGATGACATTATCTTCGGCTGCACCAACCAGAAGTATAGTGATGAGTTTGGATACATGATGCAAGAGCAATATCAGATGTCCATGATGGGAGAACTGAAGTTCTTCCTTGGTCTTCAAATTCATCAACAAAGAAATGGCATCTTCATATCTCAAGAGAAATACCTCAAAGATTGTCTGAAGAAGTTTGGAATGGAAGACTACAAAGATTACACGATGCCAATGCCAGCCAAACACCATCTTGGTCCCGACGACAATGGTAAAGAGTTCGATCAAAAGGTATACCGCTCCATGATTGGTTCTTTACTTTATCTATGTGCATCTAGGCCAGATATTATGCTTAGTGTTTGCATGTGTGCTCGATTCCAAGCGGCACCAAAGGAATCGCATCACTTAGCTGTAAAGCGAATTCTTAGATATTTGCCTTACACCCCAACACTCGGATTATGGTATCCAAAGGGCTCAAAATTTGATTTGGTTGGATTCTCGGATGCTGATTATGCTGGTGACAAGGTGGATCGCAAGTCTACATCAGGCACATGTCATTTTCTTGGTCGATCACTTGTCTGTTGGTCTTGAAAGAAGCAGAACTGTGTATCACTCTCAACTGCTGAATCTGAATACATTGCTGCTGGATCCTGTTGTGCTCAACTTCTATGGATGAAGCAAACTCTCAAGGACTATGGCATCAACCTGAAACAAGTACCTCTCTTCTGCGACAACGAAAGTGCCATCAAGATAGCAAACAATCTAGTCCAACACTCGAAGACAAAGCACATTGAAATTCGTCATCACTTTCTCAGAGATCATGTCATGAAGAAAGATATTGACATCATTCACGTCAACACTGAAGAGCAACTGGCAGATATCTTCACAAAGCCCTTGGATGAGAAAAGGTTTTGCAAGTTACGGTGTGAGCTAAATATCTTGGAATCCTCTAATGTCCTGTGAACAAGCACACACCCTAACACTTATGCATGTTGATGACTTAGATGTGCAACACACAAAGTAATGTATATCTTCAATCAATGAAGACTTACACTCTGAGTGTGAATACATTAACATGGAATTTGCGGAGCGCCACGATAATTGTGCGCCGTGTCTGGGTCTAATACTTTTATACGGTGGGTAACGCCACCACCAAATTCCTTTGTTTGAAGTGTTTCAATCATGGTGTTATTTGTGCAATGACTTCGCATTTGGTTTGTCTTCAGTTTCAATTTATCTTCATGATTTTCTTCACTATGATGATTTGATTGCTTTCTAATATATATATATATATATATATATATATATATATATAGGACAACACTATTCTAACCATGGGATTAGAATAGTTATTTGGATCATAGTCAGCCTATATAGGGTGCGCGAGGAGGTTCCTGAACTTCCAGATCCGCAGCAAAACAAAAGAACCCCCCCCTCCCCCGCGCGGAAACTCCACGTTCCCCACCCCTCCCCGATTCCCAGCCGCCGCTATCCCCTCCGCCGCGCGCCTCCCCCCGGCCGGCGAGCCTCCCCACGGTCGGGTCCAGACCGGCCCCCACATCTGCGCCCCCCCATCCTCCCGGTGAGCCTCTCCCGCCACCACTCCGACTCCTTCCGATGGGGATCCGCTGCCGCCACGACTGGATCCGGCCTTCTGCCACCAGAAGGGCCACACCGTCGCTTCCTGTATCTCCTCTTCATCCATGCTGCTGCTGCCCTTCCAGGCCTGCACCGGTGACCACATCCGGCCGACGGCAGGGGTCGCGAGGCTCCGTGCCGGCGACGCATAGGGAGGGATGAAGTCGAGGGTAGTGCCGCTGCCCCGTCCACCCTTGAGCCCCTCGCTGCCCCACTGAACACCGCTCCACAATGCATCCCGTGGCCCGCCGCCGATGCGCTCGAGCGTCGCCACATCTGCTCGCTTCATCGGCAATGGAGGGAGCTCGTGGTGCTGCTCCCTGTAGGCTGTCGGCCTCCTGGGTGGTCAACCTGCTCACCGTCCCCAGCTCACCCCTCGCGCTGGCACAAGTAGAACACCGCGTCGCGCGAGCATTAGCACTGCGTCCTCCCTAGCATTCTCGTTGTTGGTCCCTGCGTTGCCGCTCTCTCCGCCGTGGTGTTTCTTCCCTCTCCTCCTTGTTCTTGCTCCAAACTTACGCATGTTGCTGTTGCTATCTCTGCTCTGCTTTCTCTCGTGTTAGCCACTGCCGCTGTTCTATATTATTGTTGATGCTGCTCCTGTGCTCCATCTCACTTCACTTGTGTGTTTGTTGCTCACAACAAGTTTGTGTAAATTCTTGGAGCAGTGCTGCTATTGAGTTTTATTTGATTATGTCAGGATACTGTACTGAACTATGTGTAGTTAGTAAACAAAATTAGCTCCTGATCTGTCTCTTTGTCCACTGAACTCTCACTCTGCAAGTATTTGAACTCTACTGCAAAAATAGTTTTTGTATTTGGTTTCTAAAAAAATGCAGTTTGATGCCACTTCTATATGTGACCGATGCATTGGTTTCAGCAGTATTACGCTTCTGACAAATGTGTGAAATGCAGGTCCGCCCTCATAGTTCGGACCCGAGCCAATCCAGATAGGCAGCAACCACTTGTCAAGGTAAGTAATGCGGCCAGGGAAATTTCACGAAGCAACTGTCTGGAAGTTCAGAGACGATATAATGAGAAAAGTTGTGGCTCGTCATTGTTTTCTTACACCTAAACGGCTACCCTGTTCTATTAGCGCAAAATTCTTCTGTTTTGGATATACGAATATAGAATAGATCACTGTTTAGATTTCTTTTTCCTGTAGTCTATTGATAGCATGTCCGCGTGCTAGCACTTGCTATGCGAAAAATCTGAAAGGTACAGATGTTACATGTAGAGGTATGGGAAGTACGAAAAGTTCAGTTCATAGTTATGTCGTAATTTATCTCTCCAGACAGGTCCGATACAAAAAAATTTGGCAGGTCAGATACAAAAACATCTGAAGTTCGAAAAGATAGCAGACTGGAATAAAAAACAAGAGAACTCTGTAACAAAATAGTAGTTGAAATACAGTTTGTGTGATATATGAAGAATTAGATCAAGAAGAAAAGAAGATAAACACTGGACGTCTTTGTGTGATGCTGGCAGAGTACTAGTTGTACACGTGGTGGGCATGTACGGGAGGAGTCTTTGGTTTTTCCTTTATTTCCTTTTGTGTGAGTACTACTACTCCACTAATCCACTTCTATACTATTCTTTCTTTATGTAAAAGGTTCAGTTTGACCACCGTACATTAAAAGGAGTCTACTCACTTGTGAGTGGAGCATACGCTCGAGTAACAAAAACTATCCGATAAAAAAAGATTACTCTGAAAAAGTTACCCCAAAGTTAAGCTAAGGCACTACTTTCTCGTATGTGAATGAGATGTTATCTAAAAAAGTATATACAAGAAATTGCTCGTGTTTCTTTTTTAAAAAATTTGGATTTTTATCGTTTCTAAAAAATAACCAAATTTTTTAAAAGTTACATTTTCCTCGTTTCTAAAAAATAAGAGAGAAGGCCAACTAAAAATAAATAGAGAAGTCCAAAAAAAGTTTATAGAAAATGGATTTTCAAAAAAATAGAAAATTTGAAATAATAGAGAATGTCAATAAAATGTAGAAATTCAAATTTGACAACCCTAGAAGTTCAATTTCAAATAACCGAGAAGATAAAAAAACTAGAAGTTCAAATTAAAAAACCTAGACAATTGTTTGCTTATGTAAAATCATATTTTTCTAAGAAGTTCGAAGTAAAAAAAGAGAGAAGTTCGAAGGTAAAAAACTTAGATGTTTTATCGTTACAAAATAATAAAATTAAGAAGTTCGAATAAAAAAAGGAAAAACTAAAAAAAGTTTTTAAAAGAATTTTCCCTTTTTTAAACCGAAACACAGAGAAGTCCAAATTGATAACTGTTAGAAGTTCACATATTGCATGCTATGCATTTCGGATGACAAAAAAAGGGCAAAGTTTAATAATTTGTTGCTAGATGTTCAAGTGCTATTCCCTCGAAAGTTCAAAAATTCTTGTTATTAAAGAAAACTTAGATTTTCCTCCTTATTAAAGAATGGAAACAAGAAGTTCAAAAATTAAATAACACAAAATTCAACTTTTAAATAATAGAGCGCTTCAAAGTTTCATAAAAAAAGATTAAGAAATAAAACCCAGAAGTCCATATTAAAAAGATTGAGAAGTTCGATGATTATAGAAAACTCAGATTTTCCTCGGTATTAAAGAATGGAAACAAGAAGTTTAAAAAATAAATAACAAGAAGTTCAACTTTTAATAATAGAGCGCTTCAATTTTTTTTTAAAAAGATTACGAAATAAAACCAGGAAGTCCATATTAAAAAGATGGAGAAGTTCGATGATTATAGAAAACTCAGATTTTCCTCGTTATTAAAGAATGGAAACAAGAAGTTCAAAAATAAAAAACAAGAAGTTCAACTTTTAAAAATATAATGCTTCAAAGTTTCATAAAAATGATTAAGAAATAAACCAGGAAGTCCATATTAAAAAGATGGAGAAGTTCGACGATTATAGAAAAAAACTTAGATTTCCTTGTTATTAAAGAATGGAAACAAGAAGTTCAAAAATAAAATAATAAGAAGTTCAACTTTTAAAAATAGAGCGCTTCAAAATTCATGAAAAAGGATTAAGAAAGTTAGATTAAAAATTCATAAAAAAACTCAAATATTTTCATGTAACCGAGAGAAGTTCAGGTTGATAACTGCCAGAAGTTCATGTACTACACGGTGTGCATTTTGTATTAAAAAAAGAATAAAAAAGCAAAGGCTAAAAGATTTGTTGTTATAAGTTCAAGTCCTTCATTGAAGAAAGTTAAAAAATTCATTATGAGAGAGATTTGTAGAAAAGGAATATCATTTGTGTAACACCGACGAATGGATGAGAAAATTACAATGAAAAATATGTCACAGAAGTTCAACGCGAAAACAGCAGGAAGTTCACCTACTACACTAAATGAATATCAGATGAAAAACTTTTAGAATCGTCGCGAGTATGAAGGAATGATCAACACGGAAAAGTTGCGTGTTTACGGCAGCTTTCCATCGGTATATCACCGCTCAATTCCCGTGAGTTGATGGAGAGCTACGAGCAGTGGATGGAGAGCTACGAGCAAAAAAATCACGTGAAAAACAGAGTGAAGTTCACGTACACGCGTTGAGAAGTTCAGGTTCTTCACGCGGTGCATTTTCGAAGAATCTGTTTCGCGGTAGAGGCAGAACGAATGATCCCACTGTTTTCGGAATTACTTGAAAACGGCTAGGAATCAGAGAAAACCATCAACATGAAGAAGTTTTGCATTTTCCGTAGCTTTTCAACAGTATATTATTTGCCCAATTTTGATAAAGTTTGTAGAAATTACGGCGAAAATACGTTTTTCGCCATTTTTGAAACTAACTTAAAACCGTAAAGAATTGGGAGAAACAATACATACCAAAAAGTTTTGCATTTGTTCAAGCTTTCCAACGCCATATCATTTGCGGCACTCGGACGCACGGTTAAAAAATTAGGTCAAAAATACAAACTCGGTAGGACTTGGACAATTTTCTAAATTACTCTTAAACCATTTAAAATTAGAAAACAACTTTCAAGATGGAAAAGTAGCGCATTTTCATAAGCTTTCCAACGCCATATCATATGCCTCCATTGGATTAGCCGTTTAGAAATGACATCAAAAAAACGAACTCAGTTGTTCGGTTTACGAAATTTTACATTTTTTCAAATTACTCTTTAACCATAGGGAATGAGAAAAAACTTTCAACATGTGGAAGAAGCGGTTTTGCAGCAGCCTTCCAAAGCCATATTATATGCCTCATTCCGATAAACGGTTTAGAAATGCGATCGAAATTACGATTCGCGTTTTTTGTGTGAAGAAAAAACGGTTTTCAAAACTGCTCTTAAACCGCTTACATTTTGCGAAAAATTTAACTTGGTTCATGATACTCGTGTCCATAGCTTTCCAACGGTATATAGCAAGCCCTATTTGGGCAATGTTGCGGGAAGTTCAACCTAGCACAAGGGGAAGTTCAGGTCGAACAACTCAGGCAGTAAAATCGCAAAAAACGCGATTTCTTCACGACCCGAGTGCAAAATCCGCCTATGAGCGAGATTCCTATCTAAAACGAGTATTTAGTTGCTAAAAATCGTTTGAAGATTACACTTACATCACATGGAACACGACTAACCAGAAAAACTTGCGGTAGAAGGCACGGTTGCAAAGATAGCCCGAAGGTCGGGTTCGTACAGAGAGAAGTTCAGGCGCGTTACTCAAGCAGTTCAGGTTGTGATCTTTTGAACTAAGTGAATGTGATCGGACCCTAACCTCTCTATGCTTTCAATCTCAAACTCTATCTGTCCAAATCATATGCATTCTATTGAAACTGTCAAATGTCTTCTCTGCGTCCTAGTCAGCAGAAGGCACAGAGACAAACATTAAATCTGCTTTAAATAACTCATCTTTACTGTTGAAATCCGAAGAAGGCGGAACAACCATCCGACATGCCTGGCGGGCGTGGGAACATGGGACAACTCTGAGTATGTTGCATGCTTGCCACGTGCCCCTCAGATGTGAACCGCCAGGGGCACCAGCGTAATTGCGCTGTGCCGCACACCTACTTATAAATACTTGTCCCCTGCGGTAAAGAAATCCTTCTTCCACCTCCCCACCTTGTGAAAACCCTAGCGCCACCGCTAGCTCTCGACGACGCCGGTGATGAAGCGCTTAGCTGCCGCGACTTCTCCGACGCCGTCCTCACGCCGGCCGCGGACATCGTCCTCTCCGCCGTCGCCGTAGGTGTCCTCCGTCGCCAAGTTAGGGCACGGTGGATTGAACTGCACGGTCTCCTATTCATCTCATCTAGCAGTTCTTCGTGCGATAATTATAATTCTATTTTTACCACCTTTTTGATCTTCATAGATTCATCCTATCTACCAAAAGTGGTTTCTGCCTATACAATGTTAGATCTATTCTGTCTGCATCTCATACTGCCTAGTCTATTCACTTGAATTACATGTCTAGTTTGATTCCTCACTTGTACTTATTCACGGATTCGTACAAATCTGAACCAACTCACATCACATAAGTGAATTTCTTCGCATCATGAGGTCAATGTCTTCAAACTAATTTATCTTCAAAATCTTCTGAGAATGCATATGACCTCTGTAAGTGCATCTAGTGCCCCTTAGTGATTTTGGTGTATTGAAGACTTATAGGTTAAGGGACTGATGCGTTTGTGAGTGTACACAGGTCTATAAGTCTATGAGGAGTTTGATATTTACAGAGAAAGTTGACCCCTAAAAATGAAGTTCTTCGACTGAAGACTTTGATATTCTAAAGACTTTCTGAAGACTTTGAAAGCGAAGAAATTGGTGTGACCTTGAAGACTTGATATTCATTTGAGGAACATGAAGTGTGAAGACTTTTGTTTTTGTAGTTTCATTTTCTCTTTCTTGAGTCATAGGAAACACCGTACTGTTAAAGGGGGGTCGAGGAAATACTAAGGAAAAATTTCCATGTGATGCTCAACTCAAAATCCTACACCTACCAATCCCTTCGAGTGAAGCCATTGGAAATCTCATACAGTTCAGTCATTTTCTTTAGTGACAGAGACGCAGTTCTTCTGGTCACTGAGGACTTTGCTCTGACTGAGGAGTTAGGAATTCGCCAGTGCGAATTGCCTACACAGTGAAGAACATGATAGCCCTGAGGAATTTGAGAGTCAAATTTCCGACCGTTGTTGTGCTGCGCGCCGGCTGTCCCAAAATATCTTATCCACCTAACGGTCATATCATTGAAGGGCATTTATGTCTTATCATGTCGGGCTGCTCCCTAGGCTATAAATAGCCGCCCCCTACAACCACTAGATGGTTGGCTGCTCCGAGAGAACTTGACACTTGTCATTTGAGAGCAACCCATCCTCCGAGGACTTTGAGCGAAAATCATCAAGTGAGGAAAATCCCAAAACCAAACCCCCACAAACCCAAAGTGATTGAGCATCACTGAAGAAATTGATCCTGCATGGATCCGACGCTTGTTACCTTTGAAGACTGTGCTTCTTCCAGACGGTTAGGCGTCAAGGTCTAGAGCATCCAAGAGGAATTGTGGATCGCCGAGTGACCAAGTCTGTGAAGGTTTGGAAGTCACCTGAAGACTTACCACGAGTGATTAGACAAGGTCTGTGTGGTCTTAGTTCAAGGAGAATACGGTGAGGACTGGGTGTCCTAAGTTGCGGCTCAGTGACTGGGTGTCCGGGACTGCGTGTCCTCGAGTTTAAATACTCAGCCGCTCCAACTAGACGTACAACTGAGACAGCAGTTGGAACTGGTTTACCAAATCATTGTCTTCACCAACTAACTAGTTCTATTTCCTCAACCCTTTCATTTCCTCATTACTGTGTTGAGTGTTTGTTCATATTTGTGCTTGAAGACTTTGACTGAAGACTTTCTCAAACTCCTTAGTTCAATTTCTTCAGTCTGTTTGTCTTCATCTTGTGTTATCCTGTGATTACGCTTTCTGTACTCTGTGTTTGTCCTCATTTCATCATGATGACCATGCTTGTATTCTGTTATGCTTACTTTTGAGTACTTATTCCGCTGCAAGTAGTTCTTCGCTAAGGAATTTCCTCACCAGCAAATTCCTTAGTGAAGAATTCATAAAAATCGCCTATTCACCCCCCCTCTAGTCGATATAACGCACTTTCAATTGGTATCAGAGCAAGGTACTCCCTTGTTCTGTGTGATTTTGGTTTAACCGCCTGGAGTTTTAGTTATGTCGACCGCAGGTATGAAGAAAGTGACATGCCCTATCTTTGACGGTCACGACTATCCCAAGTGGAAGGCCATGATGAGGAAGCGCCTCATGGCAATGAACAGCAAGCTGTGGACTGTCACTGAGATTGGTCTTACTGATCTATGCAAGATGGCGGACGCTGATGATATTCGCAAGTACACTCGACTTGACCTCATGGCGAAGGATATCATCTGTTCCTGCCTATCCAGAGATCAATTCGGGCGCATTATGCATCTTGGCAATTCGAAGCTTATCTGGGACCGAATCTCTGATGTCTATGAAGGTCATCGAACCCGTCATGATCCCTGGTTTGAGGACTTCAAGGAATCTCTCAAAACGATGACTTTTGAGCCAGAATCATCATCTTCTGCATCGTGTCTCATGGCAGACGGTGCTGAGGTAACCGAATGCTCCTCATCCGAGTTTTGTGACGATGAATCTGATAATGATGAATCTGATAATGATGAATCTGATGATGATATTGAATCTTGTTATATCAAACTTGTTTGCATTGCCACTAAACAACAAACGGCTTTGGAACAAGTTCAAAACATGCTAGACAAAAGTGATGATATGTTGCGTAAAGAAATGGATCAGTCAAAAGCATTGGGTGAATGTCTTCAGAGAATTCACTCCAAGTTTGACGCCCTTCAAGATCAACATAATACCCTCTTAACTGATCATGAGAAGCTTTCCTCTGAATCTCTTCAAAGAAAGGAAGATCTTGAAAAGCTAAGAGTGTGTTATGAAGATCTTCAGAAGGAGCGCGATTCATTACTAGCTCAACAAATCAGCGCTTCTCAGGAAGAATTTGTTCCTCCATGCTTAAAGTGCATTGAACGTGAATCTGCTAATTCTTCACCTGAATGTTTAAATGCTTCAACTGTTACAAACTCTTCATCTGCCTCTGCTATCAATAATTCCTCACCTAAGGACATTGCTAGTATCACTGACAATGCAGGGCTAAAGGAATTGTACATGACAGGCATGTACAAAAGCCTCAAAGGGCATCAGACTCTATGTGATGTGCTTAAAAAGCATATCCTCAACAGAAACCCTAGGAAAGAGGGTATTGCCTTTGAGAGGAAACTCAATGCTGATGGAACATATTGGAAGCCTGAGCAGTATCCCAAAACCTCATGGGTTGCTGCAAAGGGACCTCCAGTTGAACCACCTAACTTATCTGGCTTTACATGTGAATCTCCTCATTCTTCTGATGAGTCATTTGACTCCAACTATAAACTGTTCAAAAATCAGAACGGTGAAGTATTTGCTAGATATGTTGGCACTAACTGCAGGAACAGTTCCCTTATGAAGAAAATCTGGGTTCCCAAAAGCTATGTTGAAAGTCTTCAGGTGAATGTCCTCATGACACCACCTGTGAAGAACAGGAACCCCAGATCGAATTCTTCATATGGACCAAATTCTTCATATGGATTCAAGTCCTCATACGGACCAAATTCCTCACATGGATCAAATTCCTCAAAAGGATCAAAGTCCTCATATGATTATCATCGTGCTAACAACTCTGTCTCGCAGGGTAGAGCTAAGGGCTATGAATATGTGCATTATTCTTCAAACCATTATGTTCATAAGTCCTCGAAGAATTACTCTGCTTATTCATATGCTTACCCTAACCCCTCTTATGTGAAACAAAATGGTTTGGCATCTTTGCCACCTTTCTCATATGGTGCTCGCAGAGTGATGAATTCTTTGCCACCCCTCCAGATGTGGGTGGTGAAGAAAAAGAACTAATCTCTTCTGCAGGGTCAGGTCTCCAGACGTGCTTTAACGTCTGAGGAATTTGCTGGGGACCTAACAAAATGCCTGAAAGGACGCAGGCGAATCATGACGAAATGAACTTTCATTTCACATGTCCTCATACTGCTATATCTGTTTACTGCTTGATGAAATTCATCTGATGAACTTGATATCATATTCTTCACTGATGAAGCATATGAGATTGTAAGCTACACTAATTCATCTGCAGGATGATCAACCCAAAACTACTGAATGGGTCCTTGATAGTGGATGTACGAATCACATGACTGGTGACAAGAATCTATTGATGGATGCTCCCTTATCACCGTCACCTCTGAAGCATATCATCTTTGCTGACAAAGGCAAAAGTCAGGTATTGGGTCTTGGTAAGGTTGCGATCTCTAAGGATAAACACATGGACAAAGTCATGCTTGTTGAGTCCTTAGGATACAATCTAATGTCAGTCTCAATGCTTTGTGATCTTGATATGGTTGTTGTTTTTGGCAAGTATCGCTGTGTTGTGATTATGGAAGCTGACAATTTCAAAGTCTTCGAAGGCTTTAGGAGAGGAGATTTGTATATTGTTGATTTCTCTACAGGACCACAACCAGCCGTGTGTCTACTTGCAAAAGCTTCAGAAGGCTGGCTATGGCATCGACGACTTGGTCACACAGGCATGAGGAATTTGCACACGCTTGCGAAGAAGAAGCATGTCATTGGCATTGAGAATGTCAAATTCCTCAAGGATCACTTATGCGGAGCCTGTGAAGCTGGAAAAATGACCAAGGCCAAGCATCCAGCGAAGACTATCATGACCACTACCCGTCCATTCGAATTGCTTCACATGGACCTCTTTGGACCTAATCATTACTCAACAGTCACTAATGATGCAACTCTATATGGTTTTGTCATTGTTGATGATTACTCTCGATATACATGGGTACACATTGTTACTTACAAACATGAAGTGCAGGAAGTCTTCAAACGATTTTCCTCGAGGGCTTCAACCAACTTTGGTGTGAAGATCAAGCACATCAGAAGTGACAATGGAACTGAGTTCAAGAATTCCGGTCTTGATGCCTATCTTGATGAACTTGGTATTACTCATGAGTTATCTACTCCCTATACTCCTCAGCAAAATGGCATCGTGGAGCGCAAGAACAGAACTCTTGTTGAGATGGCCCGCACTATGCTTGATGAATACAAAACGCCTCAGCATTTTTGGATTGATGCAATTGATACTGCGTGCCACATCATCAACAGAGTATATCTTCACAAATTCTTCAAGAAGACTGCCTATGAACTCCTCACTGACAAGAGACCCAATGTGAGTTATTTCAAAGTCTTCGGTGCTAAATGTTGGACTAGAGATCCTCACCACAACTCTAAATTTGCACCGAAAGCACATGAAGGTTTTGTGCTTGGTTACGGAAAGGACTCGCACACCTACAGAGTCTTCAACATTGTTCTTCACAAGATTGTTGACACTGTAGATGTGCGGTTCGATGAAACTAATGGCTTGCAAAGAGAGCACCTACCTTCTGTGTTAGATGAACCAGCACCTGAGGATTCTATCAAGTTCAAGGCAACTGAGGATGTCATTCCTACTGAAGAATCTGCTGAAGAATTCATTCCTGTTCATGAAGAACGTCGAGCTGATGCACCTGAAGAACATGATGAGGAAAATGGTGCTGAAGAAAATGCTGATCAAATTCCTCAGCGACAACCAGCTCATCCTCGCGTTGCAAAAGAAGTGCAAGTGGAGAAGATCATCGATGACATTAGCGCACCAGGTCCTCTCACACGCTTAAAAGCTTCACATTTATCTAACTTTTGTGGGCACTATGCTTTTGTATCTATCACAGAGCCCACTAAGGTAGATGAAGCATTTCTGGAGCCGGAGTGGATTCAGGATATGCAAGAAGAACTACATCAGTTCGAGCTTAACAATGTCTGGGAACTGGTCAATCGCCCAGATCCTCGCTAGCATAATATCATTGGCACAAAGTGGATCTACCGCAACAAGCAAGATGAAAATGGCCTTGTGGTGAGGAATAAGGCACGACTTGTTGCTCAAGGCTACACACAGGTTGAAGGAATTGATTTCGATGAAACTTTTGCACCTGTTGCTAGACTTGAGGCTATTCGCATATTACTTGCTTACGCTAACCATCATGATATCATCTTATATCAAATGGATGTGAAAAGTGCATTCCTCAATGGTAAGCTTGAGGAAGAAGTATATGTTGCTCAACCCCTAGGTTTTGAAGATCCAAAGAATCCTGACAAAGTCTTCAGACTTAATAAGGCCCTGTATGGCCTCAAGCAAGCCCCTCGGGCGTGGTATGATACATTGAAGGAATTCTTCGTGAAGAATGGCTTTACACCCGGTTCACTCGACCCTACTCTCTTTACTAAATCTTATGATGGTGAACTGTTTGTGTGCCAAATAAATGTTGATGATATTATCTTTGGCTGTACTGACCAACGTTATAGTGATGAATTTGCCTATATGATGAGTGAAGAATATCAAATGTCTATGATGGGAGAGTTGAAATTCTTCTTAGGTCTTCAAATTCGTCAGCAGCGAAATGGCATATTCATATCTCAGGAGAAATACCTCAAAGATGTACTGAGGAAATTCGGCATGCAAGATTGCAAAGGCGTCAAAATTCCTATGCCCACAAATGGCCATCTATGCACTGATGAAAATGGTATTGACTTCGATCACAAGGTATACCGCTCCATGATTGGTTCTTTATTGTACTTATGTGCATCTAGGCTAGATATAATGCTTAGTGTTTGCATGTGTGCCCGATTTCAAGCTGCACCGAAGGAATCACACCATAAGGCTGTGAAGCATATTCTTTGATATCTAGCTCACACACCAACACTAGGATTATGGTACCCCAAGGGCTCTGCTTTTGATCTCATTGGATATTCTGACTCTGACTATGCTGGTGATCGTGTGGACCGCAAGTCAACATCTGGCACTTGTCATTTCCTTGGACGATCTTTGGTCTATTGGTCCTCGAAGAAACAGAACTGTGTATCACTGTCTACTACTGAAGCTGAATACATTGCTGCTGGCTCTTGCTGTGCTCAACTGCTTTGGATGAAGCAAACCCTCAAGGACTATGGCGTCAACGTGAAGAATGTGCCTCTCCTCTGCGACAATGAGAGTGCTATCAAGATTGCACACAATCCAGTTCAGCACTCGAAGACAAACCACATTCAGATTCGTCATCATTTTCTTCGTGATAATGTGGTTAAGGGCGACATCTCCATCGAGCACGTGAAGACTGAAGAACAGCTAGCTGATATCTTCACTAAGCCCTTGGATGAGAAGAGATTTAGCAAGTTGCGGTGTGAGCTAAATATCTTAGAATCTTCGAATGTTCTTTGAAAAGGACACACATCCTAACACTTATGCAAAATTGATGGCTTAGATGTGCAACACATGAAGAAACGTTTTTCTTCAATCAATGAAGAATAACACTCTAAGTGTGAAGAAATTAATGAAGAATTTGATTCTCAGAACCCTACGACAATTGTACGCGGTGTCTGAAATCATCATTCTTATATGGTGGGTCACGCCACCACAAAAAGTTGAAAATCTTCAATTTGAGTTTTTCCTCATTTGTGAAATTCTTCAGTTTTTCAAATTCTTCAACTTTGCAAAATCTTCACTGTTCCCGTCATTTTTCTTCATTGGCTATATATATATATATATATATATATATATATATATATATATATATATATATATATATATATATATATATATATATATATATATGAGTTTATGTCCTCTACCAACATTCACTTATGGCTATTTCTTCAAGTTGCGTTTTCTGCTAAGTGAATGTGATCGGACCCTTCCCCCTCTATGCTATACTCAACCCAATCTATTCACAAATTCTTCATGTGCGTTCTAATTGAAACTCGTTCAGAATCTTCACTGTGTCCTTGTCAGCTAAAGAAATTGCAAACGAAACTTTAAAACAAATCTTATCCAGATTTTCGGTTTTGCCGCTCAAACCGTTCCGCATCCCACGATGCATTATTATATTCACCCACGATCTTACACGATCTCATCTGCACAGTACGTGGGTGACACATGTCGCGTGAAGGAGAAAGGGCAGGGGCATGTTCGTCCCAAAATCTTCGGGCGAACAGTTTTCATCGTGGCTATAAATACCCCTCTTCCCTTCCTCACTTCATTTACTCCGCTCGGCCGCGCTCTCTCTCTCTCGAGCTCCTCAAACCCTAGCGCCGCTGCTACTCCATCATCGCCGGTGAGGAAGAGCTTCGCATCCTCGACCTCGTCGCCGTCGTACTCGCGCCGGTTGCGGAAATCTTCACTCCGCCGCCGCCGTAGCTGTCTCCCTCTGCCAAGTTAGGGCGTGGGAGATCTAACTTGACGAACTTCACCTCTGTTCATCTCAGTTCGTCGTGTTCTTCAGTTCGGGTAATTAAAAGTTACTTTTATTACTCACTTTGATTCTCAAGCTTTCCTGAAAATCTTTAAAGGTGTTTTATTCTTCAAATCTTCACACATCTGAACACCTCACACACTGTATGCTCTTGATCCATTTCTCTAAGCACTCATTTTCTTCAAGATTCCTCAATTGTGTGGATTTTCGATCTGTACAACTCTGGAACCTAAGACAAAGAACGCTTAGTGAAATTCCTCAAGGCTCAACTGGTCAAATTCCTCAAAACTTATCTTTTCGAAAACCTTCTGAGAACGCATATGACCTCTCCAAATTCCTCGCACCTACACTCTGTTCACAGGTACTCATGTCCGCTACTGAATCACTAGGTTCTCATCAACTTAACTCATTTGCAGCGTTCCTCGAAGAAAAACTGCATACTTCTTCAGAGTGTTCAATTGCTCAAATTCCTCATCTGAAGAATATGGCTGAAGGAAAGAGACCGCAGAAAGGAGGAAAGAAACCTGAGGTCATGACTGCTTTTGAGATCCCTGATGACATATACAAGGACTATTGCACACCTGATGAAGCCAAATTTGGCAAAGAGAACAAAAATCAGCGCAAGGTGCGCATTCAGAGGATTGAACGGAGATGGGCAAGAGAATGGAGGGAATATCGATATGTTACTCCAAAGTACATGAAGAAATTCGCTTTAAATCCTCCATGCCCAAGAGCTCCATTGGCACCTGGCCAAGTAGCTGATCCCACCAGCATCAAGCGTGGTGAGGACTTCCCTGAAGAATGGGCTAGGCGCCAAGCAAAATTGGCAAGACAAGCCAAGGAGGCAGTGAGGAAATTCAATGAGGATTCTGCTGCTGCTGCTGCTACTGAGGCCTTGGTCAAGCCGAGGAAATCAATGCCAAAGAAGCCTGCTCGTAAGCCAAGTGCTTCACCAACAGCGCCCTCATGGCCAAGTTCCTTAGCTATGCCCTCACGGCAAATTCCTCAGACCGCTACTGCTCCACCAAAGTCCTCAACTCCTGTGCATCTGGAAACATGTCAAAGGACTACGGGTTTTTCAATTGCTTCTGGTGTCTCAGCAAGTTCCTCAGCTGCACCAATGTCCTCATCAGGACCCACACTGTTGAAGACTAAAGCAACAGCTGGACGCGGTCCTCGGCCAAGTCCAAGGAAGAAACAGGTCGCATTCCAAGTGCCCTCTGATGATGAAGCTTCTGATGAAGAACTTGCAGAAATCATCAGAGACAGACAAGTGAAGGCCGCTAGAGCCAAAGGCACATCGGTGTCACTGCTTTTGGATCCGAGGAAAATCCTCGATTACATTGACCTCTGGCACAAGGATCCAAACACCCACATGCCTGATTTTCAACTGACTCCTGGTCAAAGTCACATGCTGACCCATTTCATCACTCGAGAGAAATGGAAGTTTGAAAAGGCCAGAGAGATCAAGAAGGCTCAATACAGGAAGGAGAAGCTCCTGAAGAAAAATGTTGTCAGAATGACACCTGAGGAACTTCTCCAGGCTCAGTCTGAAATCCAAGCCCTCAGCAAAGACTTCGATGCATACTATGCTGATTGGCAAGGAGCCAAAGTGAGATTCGTCAACCTGACGAAGAAAATGACAACTGTTGCAGCCCCATCGCAACAAGAAAATCCTCAGGCTGCAGACTCTGCTCAGCCTACTGAAGAACATGCCAGCACCGCTGATGAATTTCAGCCTGCTGAGGAAAATGTAAGTTCCAGGGCTGATGACTCCATTCCAGCCGCCGAAGAAATTGCCAGGGCATCCACTAGTGGTGCGCCTGAAGAAACTGAAGAGATCAGGGCAACTGCATCAGTTGCGCCTGAAGAAAATCAACCAGATTCCTCAGCTCCTCCCGCACCTACACCAACTCCAATTCTTCCTTCTGCCTATGAAGTGAAGAAGACCAAGGCTGCAGAGTGAGCTGCAGTGAAGAAAAGGAAGGCATCAGCTCCGTCAAATTCTTCGGCTGCAAAGAAAATGAAGCCAATGACCAGCTCACTTGAACATCCAATTGATGTCGTTCCGATTTCCTCCATGTCATCAAAGGAAATTGTTCCTTTTGGAGAAGACTACAAGATTCCAAGCGGATCTGATGAAGAAAATAATTCTGCTGCTTCGACAGAGCAGATTGATGAAGAAATTGAAGTGGATACCATCCCTTCAACGACAGTCAATTCCTCACCTATGCCTCAGTTCACAGCTGAAGAGGCTGGTGTTGAAAAAATTGAAGATGAAGATGTGGATATTGGATGCACCACACCTGTGATGAACGACGACTTCTAGGAAAGTCAGCATCCCAATACTCCTCTCTTCACTCCTATTCAACAGATTCCTCAGTCCTCGACAACAACAATTCAAATGGGATCTGAAGAAACTCATCCCACTCCCTCTGTTCATGAAGAAATTCCAACCGCTAGTGCTGAAGAACCTACTGCCGCTGATCATAAGGTTGCACAAGAAGAGGAACCAGAAACTCCTCAGCCTGAAGAACCCGAGCTCGTGATTCCTGAGGTGGTACTACAAATCACTGACATTCCTCTGCCAAAGCCAAAGAATCCGTTCTCAAGCAAACAGAAGTTCAAGGCTGAAGACTTCTTTTCCAAGCATGTGTTCTTCACTGACTACAACCCCTATGACTCTGCTCGCATAAGGAAGAGACGTTTCTGGACTGCTAGTCAAGCCAACTTCTATTCCTAGTGCTATTTGACAAGGACAAAATCTTCGATCATGAACATATTCCTCACGTGGATATGGAATCTCTGCCATGCTTCGAGCCAGTCCTCAGTGTTCTTCATGATGCAGGATTACTGAATTTCTGCACTGACATTTGCGATTGGAATGAAGAACTCATTCCTCAGTTCTACGCCACACTGCATATCACTGGAGACGCTGAAGATGTCAATTCATGGGTGTTGGATTGGATGACCGAAAACACTCACTACAAGGAACCGGCAACTGAATTGCTTCGTGTCCTTCCTCTCGATCCTCCCCATGACAGTGCACGTTGCATCTACAATGACCCTGAACTGACAAATCATTATATGCAAGTGCTCATGAAGCCTTTGAAGCCTGGGCAGGCCCCACGAACCAAATTCCTCATCAAGGAATTGCTTTATGTGCCTCGGACTGTCTATCGCATCCTAACGAAGACAATGAGTCCTATCAAAGGCCACGACTCAAATGATGAAGATGTCGTTGGCATCATGAAGAACATGCTTTTCAACATCATTCATGGTGTTCCCGTCAACTTCCATGATTTCTTCATGAGGACTCTGGCCAATGTTGCTATGTCACCTTTCGAGCTGAAGCCCTATGCGCCTTGGATTATGAGATTCATACGGGCAAGATCTTCACTGAATTACAAAGCTGACACTCTGAACCATGGTAGCTACTTGCCTCCCATTGAAGTCCTCAAACAGATAGTTTCATCAGCTGATGATAAAGGCAAGGCAGCTGCTATGATGGATGAAGGCATTCATCCATTGGATGGTCAATTTTGTCTGGCTACATCTTACTCCACCAATGACAACTCTGCCACACATGACTCTGCCGCAAATACCTCAGCTAAACAAAATCCTCAAGCCACAGCATCCAGGGTGATGACTAACCATGAGTTACTCCTCAGTCTTCATCAGAAGGTTGATCGCAATCACAAATGGGTAAAGTGTCAGTTTGCTGCCGTTCTTCACAACATGACCTCAACACATAATGCAGTGAAGAAAAACCATTATCACCTTCATGAAACCCTCAACCGCACCTGGGCTGTCCTCACTCATGTCTATAGCGCGGAAGAACTGAAGACTATGGGTCTCAAGGAAGCATTTGACTGGTCTGCACCTCCTCCGAAGAAATTCAAGAGGGTCAAAGTTCCTGATCTGGTGGTCGGCTCTTATTCTTCATCACGTGAAACTGATGAGTATGAAGATTTGGACGACACTGCGGCAGGCCCTACTACAACAAACAACCCCGACAACGCCGGCGCTCCTCCATCGACTTGAAATTCTTCAGGGGTGTTAGTCCTCAGTTTCACTCCTTTTGGTCATTTGATGACAAAGGGTGAGAAATCTGAGTTAGTCTTCAAGCGGGTTTATATTATGGGCGTTTTTTTAAGTTACAACTCTCGTTCTTCCGAAACTTTTATTGGATCGAGTTGTAATCTTAAACCTGATGGTGCTCTGATACTTTTGGATGGTGCTCTGATACTTTTGTTGCACTATGCTCCGATACTTTTGATGCTTTCGGCATGCTTATTCCTCGTTAATATTATTGCACGCATGCTGAATTTCATCAGGCACCATATTTCATCATGCATTTCAAATTCTTCACATTATATATCAAATGCGTGTATGAATTACAAGATATAGGGGGAGATCTCCATGATTCAACTCTTCAAATGTGCATTGCCTCAAAAGCAAATTCCTCACTATGCACATCTTCAGGGGGAGTTCTTCAATATCTTGCAATCAAATTCCTCAATATCAGTATTTACACTTCATATGTTTATCCCCGTTGAAAACTTAACCTATGTTGTCATCAATCACCAAAAAGGGGGAGATTGTAAGTGCATCTAGTGCCCCTTAGTGATTTTCGTGTATTGAAGACTTATAGGTTAAGGGACTGATGCGTTTGTGAGTGTACACAGGTCTATAAGTCTATGAGGAGTTTGATATTTATAGAGAAAGTCGACCCCTAAAAATGAAGTTCTTTGACTGAAGACTTTGATATTCTGAAGACTTTCTGAAGACTTTGAAAGTGAAGAAATTGGTGTGACCTTGAAGACTTGATATTCATTTGAGGAACATGAAGCGTGAATACTTTTGTTTTCGTAGTTTCATTTTCTCTTTCTTGAGTCATAGGAAACACCGTACTATTAAAGGGGGTCGAGGAAATACTAAGGAAAAATTTCCATCTGATGCTCAACTCAAAATCCTACACCTACCAATCCCTTCGAGTGAAGCCATTGGAAATCTCATACAGTTCAGTCATTTTCTTCAGTGATAGAGACGCGGTTCTTCTGGTCACTGAGGACTTTGCTCTGACTGAGGAGTTAGGAATTCGCCAGTGCGAATTGCCTACACAGTGAAGAACATGATAGCCCTGAGGAATTTGAGAGTCAAATTTCCGACCGTTGCTGTGCTGCGCGCCGGCTGTCCCAAAATATCTTATCCACCTAACGGTCATAACATTGAAGGGCATTTATGTCTTATCATGTCGGGCTGCTCCCTAGGCTATAAATAGCCGCCCCCTACAACCACTAGCTGCTTGGCTGCTCCGAGAGAACTTGACACTTGTCATTTGAGAGCAACCCATCCTCCGAGGACTTTGAGCGAAAATCATCAAGTGAGGAAAATCCCAAAACCAAACCCCCACAAACCCAAAGTGATTGAGCATCACTGAAGAAATTGATCCTGCGTGGATCCGATGCTTGTTACCTTTGAAGACTGTGCTTCTTCCAGATGGTTAGGCGTCAAGGTCTAGAGCATCCAAGAGGAATTGTGGATCGCCGAGTGACCAAGTCTGTGAAGGTTTGGAAGTCACCTGAAGACTTACCACGAGTGATTAGACAAGGTCTGTGTGGTCTTAGTTCAAGGAGAATACGGTGAGGACTGGGTGTCCTAAGTTGCGGCTCAGTGACTGGGTGTCCGGGACTGCGTGTCCTCGAGTTTAAATACTCAGCCGCTCCAACTAGACGTACAACTGAGACAGCAGTTGGAACTGGTTTACCAAATCATTGTCTTCACCAACTAACTGGTTCTATTTCCTCAACCCTTTCATTTCCTCATTACTGTGTTGAGTGTTTGTTCATATCTGTGCTTGAAGACTTTGACTGAAGACTTTCTCAAACTCCTCAGTTCAATTTCTTCAGTCTGTTTGTCTTCATCTTGTGTTATCCTGTGATTACGCTTTCTGTACTCTGTGTTTGTCCTCATTTCATCATGATGACCATGCTTGTATTCTGTTATGCTTACTTTTGAGTACTTATTCCACTGCAAGTAGTTCTTCGCTAAGAATTTCCTCACCAGCAAATTCCTCAGTGAAGAATTCATAAAAATCGCCTATTCACCCCCCCTCTAGTCGATATAATGCACTTTCAACCTCTTCCCCTTCCCTCGCATCTCTAATGTTGTCACAGGTACATGTCCATGGGAGAATCCCTTGGTTCTCATAGTCTGCATTCTTCGTGCGAATATGTACAGCATCATATTGATTCTCCTGAAGCCAGTTCCTGCTTGACCAGCAAGCGTAAGTCTCTGAAGCCATTGAACATATTGAAGCCATTCAGTTTGAAGTTCATGGTTGCAGAAAAATCTGCAAGGAAGGGTGGCAGACAGCACCGAGAAGGAACATCCAAAGATCTGCCTGATGACCTAGCAGAGCTCTACAAGACAGATCCTGAAGAGACTTATCATCAGCGCAAGACACGAATCCAATGGATTCGACGCTATTGGGCTGAAGAATGGTTCAAGTACAAGTTTGTGACCAAGGAATATGCAGAGAAGAATGCTATCAAGAGACCTTGGGGTGATATTCTCTATCGAGGCCTTCAACCCAAGAACAGAGCTGAAGCTATTGCGCAAGGCTTCTATCCTTGCATGGTCCGTGGACCTCAGCCTGAGAACGCCGATCCCACATCATTACTCTGGTGTCATGACGATGCTCTCTTCAAGCGCAACTTTCAGTACGCCCAGGCTTCGGCCAAGAAAAACAAGAAGTCATTGGGATTAGACTTCAACCCTGGTCCCTCTGCTCCCCGTGCTGACGGCTCCCGTGATGCAGAACCTAATGTCATCGGCCCCTTCTCCAACCTTGACGGCCTCATCACCTACATCTTGGTCCAAGGTGCCATAGTAGATCATTCTGATAATGATGCTGACACTGATGAAGCTCCAGCTCCTCCTCCGAAGCCGCAAAAGCAAAAGAAGCCAAAGGCTTCAAGATCAGCTGCACCTCCAAAAGCTTCTCGTGCGAAGCCACTGCCCACTGCACCTCCTGAAGACAGTGTGCAGTCTGAAGATCAATCATGTATCTCCAAGAGAACGGAGAAGAAAAAGCAAATTGTCAGGCATACTGATCAAACCTTGACTCCTGCTGCCATTCTGCGTGAAGAACCCATTGATCTGTCCAGTGATGAAGATCTTGCTGATGATGCCCTTGAGCAACTAATAAAGAGCAAGGAATAAGCAGATATCTTCAACAACCTGCCTCTCTTTGATGTGGCAATCATCCATAACTTCATTGATGAGTGGTTTGACACACCAAATCTCAGCTTTGAAGATCTGCAGCTTCCCATTGGCCTCAGCGTCGCCTTCAATGGCACCATTGCTTCTGAGCTAGCTCTCGCTTAGCACATCATTGAGCTGAAGAACAAGATTGATTATGAGAAGGCTCAATTCAAGAAGCATGTGGCCAAGCTCAGTGTTCAAGACGTCAGAAACTTCAAGGTCATGTTGCATGAGCTTAAAGAAGCTTTTCTTAAGAAGCGCGAAGAAGCTCAGGGCTCTCGTGAGCGCATGAAGAGTTTGGCTGATAAGTGTGTGCTTGCCTACAATGAGGCAGAGAAGCGCAAATCTCTTGGCCATCCTGGCATTGACCCCAGGATGGCTACAAAGAAGAAGAAGCCATCTACTGCTCCACCTGCGCCTTCAAGTCAAGAAGCCCCTCGCATTATCTTCCCAAGCAGCATGACTGGCTCGAAGCCAAAGGTCCTGTCAACCGCTTCAGAACAGAAGAAGACAAGGGTTGCCGAGGCTGAAGCCAGAAAAAGGAAGAATCCTGAAGCCTCTGATGCCGCTCCCTCCAAGAAGAAGTGCAAGACCAAGAAGACTAGGGCTGCTCCCATAGAGCCCTTAGTTGTTGAACCCATTTCAGTGGTTCGCCCTGCGTCTGAACATCAAGAAAGAAGAATGATAGTTCATGAGCCTGCTTCCACAGAGGCTCATGAAGCTGAAGATATTCCAGCAGCTGAACCCACCGCTGCTGAAGACATTGGTCAAGATGACAATGTTGAAGATGATGAAGTTCTTCCTCAGATCGAACACAATGTGGTATCATCGCCTATTCTTACGAATAGTGAACTCACCAGCATTGGTCGTCCACTGACGCCAATTGCTCAGGATGCATCGTGTGCTGATCACCCACAGCAACAAGACTCCCCAAGTACTCCCCAACAACAACAACAAGCTACACCGCCCGTGCAAGAAGAAGATGAAGACTTTGAGGCCCAGCAAACTCCATCTCCAAGGCATTGCCAGCATTTCGCAGGCTTCGCAAAGGACAAAGGCCTCAAGTCCCTCTGTCGAGCGTTCCAGAAGGAGAAGTACAACGCCCACCTGTTGCACATCAAGTATTTTCTGAACCCACTCCAACTGTGAATGTCTCCATGTCTGAAGCCCAAGCTACTGAAGACATTCCGGCTGCATCAGCTGATGAGAATCGAGAAGACGTACGTATCCCTACTCCCCCCGTTAATGAAGAAGATGTTCCTGATGTGAACGTGCCAGTGCCCGACCCTCCTGTTCATCAAGTGGAGGTTGAAAATGTTGAAGCTGCCACCACCAACGCCAATGAAGCCAATGACGTAGTCATGGCTGAAGCTAATGTGGAGCTTGCACCAACCAGTGTGCCTGAAGCTAATGAGGCAACTGTTCCTGAAGCACCTGTAGTGCAGCCTGAAGCCTCAGCTGTTGCTGCTGCTTCTGTTCCGCCACCAAGGCCCCATACAGTTGAGCAAGCATACAGTCATGGTCAGCTAACCACTGTTCGATGGCCCATTCTGGTACCTCCATCTACTACCTCTGGACCTGAATTTGATTATCATGTTGAGCATAGGCCTCAGGTCCAGAAGCCAAAGCCAAGATTGCCAAGGTTTCCAGGTACTGCAAACTCACCAAGGTCCTTCAATGCTAATGGCTTCAAAAGCCACAATACCTTCTTTGACAGCGCCAAGAACCCCTACTCAAAGCCAAGGATATCATCAGATCGTTTCTGGAGCTATCAACAGCGAAGCTATTACTCCTGCATTCTATATGATCAAGGGCGCATTTTCCCTCATATGCGCCTCAACATTGAAGCCATTGCTGGACTGCCGTGCTTAGAAGAAGCACTTGATTGCTTTCGTGATGCTGGTCTGCTCAACTTTGTGACAGACAAAGAACACTGGAATGAAGAACTATTGCTTCAATTCTATGCTACTCTACACATTCGCGGCTACAACAGAGATATCAAGACATGGGTTCTCGAGTGGATGACCGGAAATGTTAATCATGAAGCCAAAGCTCTTGACATCATTGAGCTTACAGGCCTAGCCACTCCTGGAGAGCTATATGAACCTGATTGTCAACTACACCGCAATGCATTGGAGAGCATCTTCCATAAGCCAGAACCCAACATGAGCCAGATGTTGAGCATGATGAAGCCTTTGCCATCTAACGCTAAATATCCAACAAAGTTCTTTGTTGACAACCTTGAGTATCTGCCGCGCACAATATATCATATTATCAGGCGAACTCTATGGCCTATCAAAGGACATTCATCAGCGGCCAAGCTTGAAGGAGCTATGAAGACTTTGGTCTTCTACGTTCTCAATGGCATCAGCTTCAATACTCAAGAATTCTTCATCAGGCAACTTGCCGCTTCTGGATCTGACCTTTTTGGTCTGAAGTTCTATGCTCCATTGGTCATGCGCCTCATCAAGCGACACTCATCTGTCAACTATCAACCCTCTGCTCGCAATCATCTGATCTTTTTACCAGAGGTTGATATGTCAGTTGAAGCCATATACTCTGACCCTGCCAAGAAGCCTCTTTGTCTTCAGAATGTCGAGCACCAAAGCTTCACTCAACCCATTGAAGGCATCCAAGCAGCAACACGAATCTATCCAATGGCAGGAAATACTCGTCTGCCTCATCGTGCACCTACTGAAGCCACTGAAAGCACCATTGCCCAAAGGCCTCGGAAGCGCTCTCGCGTTCTCAATGACCGAGAACTTCTTGTGGCCCTTCATCAGAAACAAGATACGCATCACTATTGGCTCAAGAGACAGATGCAAAGCCTCTTGGTGGACGTTAATCGAATTCAGAATCTTGCCACCAAGAATGCCTTTGTTGCTCACAAGACTTGCCGAAGATCATGGAAGAGTTTGACGCTGCTCAGTGCTGAAGCAGATCTTCAAGACGATGGCTTCACTGAAAGATTCAAGTTTGACTCCACTCCTCCATGGACTGCAGTCCTACGTCGAACTCCATCCCTTGACGACTCTGACTATTCCTCCTCCGCGGCAATTGTCAATGCCAGAGTGATCGATGATGAAGATGATGCTACTTCACCGCCTCCTACTACTGCACGCATCAACACTGCACCAAGTACGTCTGCACCGCCAACCAACGACGACAACCCTGCTGCTTCACCTACTCATGAGGACGAGTAGATGCTCTATGTCTTCAAACCTTTTTGGTCCTTATTGACAAAAGGGGGAGAAGCGTATGAGTTGATAGTCTTCAAGCGGGTTCATATGGGCGGTTGCTTTATATTTTGCCTCGTGCTTACAACTCTTGCTTTTGAAACATTTGGTTCTTTGAGTTGTAACACCTAAACTTGATGGTCGTCTGCTACTTATTTGCTTTACTGTGATGTGATGATAACTTCCGCACTTAGATCATTCTGCAGACGTCCATTTATCATTATGCATGTCATTCTACTTGCTATATCATTTCATGCATGACGAATTATCTTCATAAGTTGAAGAGGATCTCCACAAGTACAACCTGCCATGTGCATTTGCATTCCAAAAGCAAATTACTTATATGCACATCTTCAGGGGGAGCCCTTGCTACTTATGAAGACAATTCCCTATCCTTACAATTTCACATACTTTATCCCCGTTGAAAACTTCAACCAGTTTGTCATCAATAACCAAAAAGGGGGAGATTGTAAGTGCATCTAGTGCCACCCCTGGTTGGTTTTGGAGTATTGACGACAAAGTTGGTTGAGGGACTAATGCGTTTGTGAGAATTGCAGGATAACGCAGGTAGTGTCCCTCATTGATTCGGTTTACCTACCGGAGATGACCCCTAAAAATGTATGAAGACATTGAAGACAATGGTGGTATGTGAAGATATTCATATTGTAGACTATGACATGAGAAGACATTGAGTGAAGACTATGGAGCGCGAAGACTATGTGATTTCGTTGTTTCCTTTTCTTCTTTGTTGAGTCATAGGAACCACCGTACTGTTAAGTGGGGTCCAAGTGAACTAAGTTAGAGTGACTGAAGTGATGCTCAACCCAAATCCTATGTCTTCGAGCGAAGACAATGAGAGCAAATCTTATCCAGAGCTGGATGAGTCAGCTTTGCTTGTAGCCCAAAGTTGCCATGTGTGTTTGAAATCTGACCGTTGGAACACGTGTCAGTTCCTTAGTGACCCAGGGTCATTTCGGACAAATCAGGTCGGGTTGCCTAGCCCACCCCCTACACCATAAATTGGTGGCTGCTCAGAGTTTGTGCACGGCTTTTGTCGTTTGAGAGCAACCCACCTCGAAGCCTTTGAGAGAGAGAAATCCTTGCGAGGACAAAGCCCAAACACCCAGAGCCAAAGAGTGTTAGGCATCATTGAAGTCTTTCTGTCTGTGTGACCTGAAGACTTATTACACTTGAGGACTGTGAATCCTCCAGCCGGTTAGGTGTCGCGTTCTGAGCATCCAAGAGTCATTATGGATTGCCGGTGAACGAAGTCTGTGAAGGTTTGGAAGTCTACCTTGAAGACTTACCAGAGTGATTGGGCGAGGACTGGGTGTCCTTAGCTCAAGAGGAATAAGGTGAAGACACGGTCTTCTGAGTTGAATCTCAGCCTCCCTAACCAGACGTACAGTTGTCACAGCAACTGGAACTGGTCCAAAAAATCATGTGTCTTCAACAAGCGACTAGTTCTATCCCTTTCCATCCTTTACTTAAGTTTGTCTTCGTGAAGTCATTGCCTATCTGTCGTACCTATTTGACTTCATTGCTTGACTACTATCGTTGATTGGCTTCATGCTATCTTCCATCCTGATCCTTACTACTTAGCTGCTATTTGTCCTGTACTTTCACATCATTGCATACTTGACTATGGCTTGCTTATGGTAGTTTATCTTCCGCTGCAAATCAACTAGGTCATCTCTATTGTTTGTCTTCGAAACTTCCAAGTTTTGAAGACTTTCGTAAAAATCGCATATTCACCCCCCCCTCCCTCTAGTCGATACTAGCACTTTCAGCGTGATAGCAAAACGCGCTGCTGAATGGAAAATAGCAGTAGCGCGTCCACCACAAACCGTGCTACTGCTCTAATTGCCATGACCTCCCCCCCCCACTAGTTATAGCAGTAGCGCCCTATAACGAACCGCGCTACTGCTATGGAAGTTAGCAGCAGCGCGCTTCGAAGAAAACCGCTACTGCTAAGATCAGCCCACAAGTTTAGTCCCACCTCACTTCGTGAACAGGGTGTTTACCACCTTAAATATGTTATTTCTGAAACTATCACAACCAGTTGGTCTTCACTGAACTCTATGTGTAAAATTTGTGGCCGCAATATGAGTCCTCTCTGATTCCTACCGGAGAGGACTCATATTGGCAATTCAGATTGTACACAAAAAGATCATTGATGGCCAATGTATTTTTGCATTGACGTATTTTTTGTATAGTTACACTTAGCAGTAGCGGTTTATATGCAAAGCACTACTGCTATTCAGATTAGCTGTAGTGCATTTTGGCAAATGCGCTATAACTATCCCTACCTTATCCCCACACGCACGACCGACCCTCTCTCTCACTCACACTCTCGCCCGCGTGCCGATAACCATCACCATGCGTCGCCGCCGCCGCCGCCTTCGTCCGTCCACCGCCGAGGTACTCCCCTCCTTCCGTCCCTCCTCCCTCCTCCTCGCACATCCTCCCTCCGCCTGCGGCTGCCCCTCCCTCCTCCGCCGCCACCCTCCTCCCTCCGCCTGCGGCCGCCCCTCCTCCCTCCTCCGCCGGCAGCCCTCCTCCCACGGCCCTCGACCTCACCGCCACCACCCGAGCCCACCCAGCACCGCCGCCTCCCAATCCCGATCCCACCCTCGCTGCCCCTAGCTACCTCTCCGTCGCCCCCACCCCCTGCCACTAGTTAGTACTAGATTTAGTAGTAGTAGATGTTAATTTAGGGTTCATAGCTAGTACTAGATGTTGCTTAGTTAGTACTAGATTTTTAGTTGTAGTAGATGTTAATTACTAGTAGTGATGGTACTAGTTAACTAGGGCAGTATGATTAATAGTAGTTGTAGTTGAACTACTTTAGTTGTAGTTGAACTAGTTTAGTAAGTAAATTAATAAACTAGTTGAACTACTAGAATTAATAGAACTAATGTATTTTTAGTAAGATAATTAATATAACTAGTTGAACTACTTTATTTTTAGAAAGAACTGGTTTTTTTCTATTTATAGTAAGTTTATATTTAGTAAGAACTAGTTGAATTAATAAAACTAGTTGAACATGTCATATTTGTTGTTATTTTTTAGTTTAAGCAATTATTCGGGATGTATTAGTGATAACTTATACGGTTTCAGGTGACCACCGTCGTCCCCGTCACCGACCCCCTCTGACATCCCCGCCGTCGTCCCAGTCACCGACCCCCTCCGACATCGAGGTGAGACCAGCCAAATATCCTTGTATATCTTGTGTTGTTGCTCAAATAGGATATGTGGTTGCCCAAGTGGCCGTTCATGTTCAATTTACATCTCCGAGTGGCCTATGTTTTGCCGAAGTGTTGATTAATTTCTGTTCCGGAAAATTTCAGGCACTCGATATGTCCTTTTTAGCAAAGGTCATGCCGGATTTTTTTCGTGAATTCTGGCATGACTTGTGCTAGATTATGTACAAGTTTAATCTTTGAATTATGAACGTAGGAAATGTCGTACTCGGACGACGACAGTCTCCCGGGGGAGTGCAGCTGGTGCCACGACGATCGAGGTATGTGCGACAGGTTCGTTGAGCTACGAAGATCGGCGTTTCAGCATTAAGCTCGAGGAGACCTTCGATGTTGAAACGGTACGCAACAATGACAAGTGTTTTTTCGTAATTAAGCATGACTTTAACTATTTCAACGTCTAATTTTCATATTTTACAATTCGACTAGCTTATCCCATGCCATGCAAGACGCTATGTCTTGGAGAGGATGGGTTTTGAAGACCATGAAAATTTTGAAACAAAGAAAATACACCTAAGGACCCATCATGATATGGATTTTGAAGTAAATCTGTGCAATGCTCAGAGCGTAACCCATTTTGGTTGCCAAAATTGGGAAGCACTTTGCAAAATGTATGGTTTTTATGAGGGTATGATTGTCACCATGGATCTTGGTGATCCTGACATCGAGCAAGACAATATGGACATTTGGGTCCTTGTTGATGCGCTTCCGATTGTACCGCTATGTGAGTTTCCCAAACATAGTTACTAACTAATTTATATTGTTTATTTCAAAATAGTTGATAGCTTATTTCCATTGACAGCTTATTTTGATTCTTCAAAGACTATGCGGAAGATGGTAGATAAAACCCACTACACCGATGGCACCGAATTAACGTATAAGGAGAAAAATCATCTGATCGCATTTTGTCCTCTTCTTGAGAATTACAATAACTATTATCGAACTCCTCCAAATTATGGTGAATACGTGCCAGTAGTGCATGTGTTGAACCACGGTAACTTCTCTGGAGATACCCTGGTAAGATTTTTTACTATTACGACATCTGTGCATCTTTTGCATACTTCTAAAACTAGTACATCATTGCTAACTACGAAGTTATTATTATGTTTTCAACAGAAACTCCCGATGGATTGTGTGCCTCATCTGATGTCTCTGAATGGTCGCCTCTCAGTTCTGAACATACTGCCAGGTAAATCTAGGGAGCTCACCTGTGCATATCGGATTTCTAAAACTGGTGAACACATGTTCATCAAAGAATGGAAGAAATGTATGGACATTCGCAAGGAGGTTCTTGGAAGTAACATTCAGCGAAAGGCAAGAATTGGAGACAGGCTAATCTCCATTCTCCATAATGGAGAGTCAGGGGCTATCTTGGTTTTTGCTATTTTACCTTAGAAAATGTAGTAGGTCTCAATCGAATGTAGTAGGTCCTATGAGGTATAATATGTTTATTATGTGGTAATGTGTTAGAGTTGATAATGAGGAGTACTTGTGATTACGACTAGTGACCAATTTGCTATGTGATGTCATTGATGAAAACGATGATCTTGAGGAGGTGTTATATGACAATGATGTATTATGATGATAAGTTGTTAATGATATGATGATGATGATGATATTATTATATCATTGGGTGAAAGAACCGCGGATTAGTTTCAAGTGGATGGACATCCACTTGAAACTAGTCCACGGTTCTTTCACCCCGTGATGTAATAACTCATTATGATGTAAAAATAATCTCTAAATTCCTGTTGTATGAAAACTTGTGTAACGGTGTATGAATACAACATGAAATAAAAAAGAAATAAAATACTAAATAATAGTAGTAGCGCGGGAAAGGAGAAGCGCTACTACTAATTACCAGTAGCGCTGTTCTGAAGAAGCGCTACTACTAAGTCAATTTAGCAGTAGCGTGGGTCTAGGCGCGCTATTGCTAAGCTTTGGCTGTATCGCCTTATCAGTAGCGCTCCTGCCCTGATAGGCCTAAAACCCGCGCTACTGCTAGGCTTTTCCCTAGTAGTGAACTTCTAGTATGTACAGTTTCCCGCTAGTTTCCATGTTCATGTACATACATATATGCATGCTTGTCCAGAATATTGTGATACCCTTGATTCCAGCAGGTGCTGACGAACCGCCAAGGTTCCATACTCCTGTCCTCTTTTCCTTTCAGCCACAGTGATGACGCCCCGACAAGAGGTTGAGAAGACTGCCCGGCACAGCGATCCCCGGCAAATCAAACAGATAAAGTTCACCTCTTGTCCATTCATGTTCGTAACCTGTGACCTACGCATTAGAAAACCTCGCCACTCTTTTTAGACTTAGGTGCTCTCATTCCTGACCTGAACGCTGCTTCGGTCAGAATGGTCGTAGTAGCCTTTGGTAAAAGGAGATTGGCAGGGGGCCGGGCCCTTTGTCTGTAACCCAACAGATGTGACTCTCCGGCAGGCACAGGGGGATCCGGCAAGATAGCTTGCCTGGAGGACTCATTTATTTGCATTAGAGGGGTGTTTCGCCTCTGCGTGGACATATACATGCATGAGTTCCCGGCAAAGCTCGTCTTTTTCATTGACATGTTGATGCAAGTACAAATGTTACAGAACATAAGCATGGACTCGAGAGATTACATTATCTAGAAAATTAAGATTTGGCAAGTGCCTACAAGTTGAAAGAAAGATAAGTGCCCCGTAATCCCCGTTCTTGCCCTTTTCCTCCCCAGGCACGGCAAGTGAAGACAGAGACGGGCATGGAGAACACGTCGATGGAGAGCTTGGCGGGGTAGCCCATCGACCACCGACGCTAGAGCCGGCAGGGCACGACCCCCGGCAAGGCATGTTGCCCAGGGAGGAGGCGGTGCAGATGATGGTGCTGCCACTGATGGTCAGCTAGAGTCGGAGTCGGCGTCCTCCCGCCCGCTATCGTCATCGTCTCTACCGATGTCCTCCTCGTCACTGTTGCTCGAGGAGGAGCTTTCGCCGTCGGTGGAACTCACCCTGCAGCACCCTAAGTGGACTCCCGACCTCCCGAAGACCTTGACGGAGAGCAGGTCATTCTCCATTAGTTTGAACTGGAGAACGTGCCCCATGGTGAAGATACATGATGTGAGGAGCGAGGAAGTCGGCGTCGACCCACATGCTGCCATTCCCGTAGCCCCTCATGTGCAGCCTCAAAGCCTGCCCTAGGTCCTACTCCATCACCCGGGCAAACGGGGTAGGGAGGCGGAGGTGACTGCACACGGGCTTGTATAGCCTGATGAAGAACTCGCGGGTCCGGTCTTCGACGTGGCCCTTCATTGGAGGAGGGGCCGCCAGCGGAAGCACGGCTGGTGCGCCGCCCCGTCCTCCTCTTCCCCGGGCGCCGCGGCGACCTCGGCCTCGTCCCCTTCCTCTCCCTCTCGCGGCGGGCTCCGCCGCCGTGAACTCCGGAGGAGGAGGGACGCGCTAACAAGCATAAGCCCTCGTCACCACCATCGAAGCACCAGCACGCCCTCTCACCATGGCGAATGGAAGAAAGATACCAAGCAGAAGGAGGGGAAGGAGGTGGATACGAAAAGGCACCGTCCCTCTCCCTTTTTATAGAAGGGTAGGGCCTGGCCTCCCAAACCCAAGGCGGCCTCCCCGCTCGACCAATGCGGCCTCCTGAGGCGCGGGGGATCAGGACCGACCCACTGCCCCAATCAGCGACGCCTGGTTTCCCGCCTCAGCGTTAATGCCCATGCCCTCCGCATCCTCCACCTGCCCTTCCTAAGGCATGGAGGACACATGGCGAGCGAGCCATGGGCATAAAGACAAGTGGGGTGACCGTTTTCCACCCCGTGATCGTGGGGTGCGGCGCCATGCAGGCCAAGACCCAAGTCCACTTAGTAAATGAGTAGCACCCCTGCGAATCCCTCTTTTTTATGAAGGACGTGTGAGCCGCCTCTTTACTACCCACTACAAGGTGACGCAAGCGTGCTGTTGCCGTCACACGCATGACCCCCCCCCCCACACACACACACACGCGCGCGCGTCACGCACTCAATCGGATCATGGGGAAGCGCAACTGACAAAGATTTTAGAGCGGTTAGAACCCTGCCACGCGTGCCCGCGCACTGTTCTGGGTCTGGCCCAACAACGCTTTGCCCTTACGTGTGGCCCATGCCCGGGGGCTCCTGTCGGTGTACAAAAGTATGGGCTCTTCTGTACCCCTTACTTTTGCACAGGCAGTCGTAGCCACGCCTGCGGCAGGGCTTGGCGGGCTAGGAGGAGACAGAATACAAGGCTACCAAGACAAACATTCAAGACAGTGAGCAAGGAACAGAAGACGAGCTAGACCTCCCCCGATAACACCCTTGTCGGGGCAGCCTATGTGGCCCCGGCAAGAGCCTTGTCGGGGCGACCTGCAAAGCACCAGCAAGGCCATCACCCTTGGGGCTGAGAGCTTTGACACCATCGATAGCCTCAAGGCCAAGGCTTGGGACGCATGCACAGTAGCATGCAGATCTTTGTGAAGACTAATTGCTTGCAGGTCCACGTGGGATCAGAAGACGAAGACCCCCGACAAGGCCCTTGCCGGGGACGACTGCGAGGCCCCCAGCAAGCCTACCGGGGACAATTGCGGGGCCACAGTCAGGCCCTCTTCCAAAAAGGTTTTTTGCCACCTCACGACCACTCCAGCACGGCGGTCAGCTCGCCAACTAAGCCGACGCCTGCGTGGCGGCATGCAGATCTTCGTGGAGGCTCTACCACCACGCCACACATAGCAGCAGCCAGCCAGCCAGCCTAGGTGTTGCATGCCTCGTCAGCCTGTATGCGTGCGAAGGCAAGGAGGGCCAGCGACGAACGGGACGGCTTCTGTTACTATCCCCGATAAAGTAAGAGGGCACGTAGGCATCGCATTAAATGCGTTTGTCCTACGGTGCTGAGCGATAAGTTTGAACATTGTAGATACTTTCCACCTCCTGTGTGCCACTGTGGCAACCCCTTTGACATATAAAACGAGTCCCGAGGCGTACTGGGAGAGGATTCAGTCTTTTTGGACTGGGCATGCACCACAGCTAGTTCAAGAACTCAAGAACATTAAATGCACACTTGCAGGACTAGGGTTTTACGCACCATTGCGGCCCAAACCTGGGTAAAAACCCCTCGCGCTGATCACTAGACCTGCTCTTTGCACAGCTCTCTCCCCGCCAACCGTAGAAGGGATCCTCGTGATCCCATAGGTGTGCGTTTCCCCGACAGTCGCCCCTCGTCGCTGTCGCGGACGGGGATTGACCGCCCTCGAGCCCGCCCCTCATTGCCGCCCGGGATCACCCGCCCCACGAGCCACTGGTTAGTGTTTGTTTGTGCTTTGTAACGAGCGGTTTGCATAGTTGATTGACGCGGCGTGCGATTCTTGTTCATTTAGATGGAATTGAGCCCGTGCGAGAAGTTCATGCTCTCCGGTTCGTCCAATTCGGACGACTCGGATGTTGAGACGATGCTTGCAACCTTTCGGCGGCAGACATTAGTGATGGCACTTGCCGTGAAGGAGCATGAAGACGAGAACTGGAAGAGGCGGCTAGGATCGACCGTCGGGCTTCTTTGCATTCCTCGGAATCACCATCTCGGGAACGAGATGTTGATGCAAGACTACTTTGCGGAACATATCCACCACACCTCTTTCGGAGAAGGTACCGAATGTGCCGATCCCCCTTTGTGAAAATTGTTCAAGCTTACGAGGCAAATTGTCGATATTTTACTCAAAGAAGAAATGTTGCGGGCTTAAAGGGATTTAGTGCATCTCAAAAAATCTCTGCAGCGATGTGGATGATTGCATATGGCGTTCCAGAGTGAACTTGGAGTTCTTCTACGACAATATGGGTAGCCATGTCAAACCAGCTAGAGTCCTAACCGTATTAGAGCTTTTCTTCAGACCTACAAGAAGATTGAAAATGCAAACACCCACTTTCAGCTTCAGGAGGATCTCATTGAGCACCATTGGCAAAGGGCTGGACAGTAACAAACTCATTTTTCTATTCATTTGTATTTGTATTCGGACAAGTTTTGTATTGCATTATTTAGTTTGCTTCGGTGATTTGAATAATTATTTATAATGTGGAGATTCGTTGTATTGGGTTGGTATTGAATAATTATTTAGTTTGCTTTCGTGATTTGAATAATTATTTTGTATTGTGGATGTTTGTTTTATTTTTGTGGTGTGGTATTGATTTTTGCGGACCGGTGGGATGCGGGTTGCAACGGCGCAAGAGCAGACCCCACAAAGCCGACCCATAAAAAAGTATATTCCATGAATATCCTTTTATACGGGTCCGTTTGGGGGGTCTGCCTCTGCGGCCGTCCGCACCAGCGCGCAAAGCCGATTTTCCGCGAACTGCAAACTCGTTTTGCGGGCCGGCGGGATGCGGGGTCTTCTAGAGATGCTCTTATATATTTCAGAAATTTCTACAAACTATATATTTATAAAAAAACTTTTTCTACAATGTACAAAAAGTTGTTCAACTTCTACTAAGAACATGGTCATCATCTACTAAGCGAATATTCATCATGTATTTCAGAAAAAATATTGTATTATCGTGTGTTAAAAATGTCCACGCGTGCAATAAGGACATATTCGTCACATATTTTTGTAAATTCAGAGTGTAATTATATAATGATTATCAAGTACTCCCTCTGTAAACTAATATAAGACGTTTAAGGTCTCTACTTTACAGAGGGAGTATTAAAGTTTATTCATCATGTATTTAAAACATGTTTGTATCACTAAAAGAAGTGTCCAAACATTTAAAAATCTCCACGATTTCAAAATGTGTTCGTGCCTTTTTAATAATTTTTCATGTATTATATAAAAACTGTTCACACATTTAAAAAACATATTCACATATTTTCATATAGAAAAAGGAAAAAGAAGTGTTCACACATTTTAAAAACCTTGATTTGAGGGAAAATAAGTGTTCGTGTATATTGTAGAAATATTAATGTAATTTTTAAGAAGTGTTCACACAGGTAAAGTAATTCTTGAATTTTTAAGAAGTGTTTCAACATTTTCTTTAAATCTTGTATTTTTTGTTACAATAGAAAAAATTCAAAATTAATAAAAGGGAGAGAGAGAGAGAGAGAGAGAGAGAGAGAGAACGGGAAAATAAAAAATAAAAATAAATGATGAATGGCCGGATGGATTGGAAAGGAAAACCCGTACGAGATGGCTTTCGGGTGACCTAGCGATTTCAAAGTGACCTGTCTCTGAACATGTGAGGAGTTGGGCCAAGCCCACGAACAACACCTCGTCGCTACCGTTTACAGGTACATGCTATGCTTTGTACATTTTCCTAGTTATTTACTCATTGTTCTTTTTTTTTTTTGATCGAAAGGGGTTTCCCCCCACCCCACTTTTTATTAAAGCGGGGCACAGCAAAGCCCAGACTGTTAAAAGCATTCGAGTTTACCAGTAGTAGCAAACCAGAAAAGTAACTTGCGCACCACTCCCACATTACAATTAACCAGCGCACATCAACGCGCCACACAGGGCAGCCCCAAATCACATAGGTTCAGAAGTTCATCCGCGCAGATACGGGGACAGGATGAAGCATCAGCCTCACACCAGATGTGCCTTCAGAACACCCCCGCCCCGGGTTCTTTTGGAACACGCTCTCAGTCCCCAGCCCAGGCGATCCTGAGCAGCTCGCCTCTTCGTCGGTCCAGGAGTAGGAGGCAGCGTTGGAGGAGCACCGATTGATCGCCTTTGCATAGAATCTTCCATTGATGTAGAGATGCACTGATCCGACTCAACACCGCCCGGGTGCTTGTCCATGGTATCCCCTGAAAACATACATCGTTACGCATAGTCCAAATCCCCCAGATGGAGGCAACACAAGCAATGTTAACTACAGACTTTTTGTTATTCAGCATCCACCAGGATGATAGCTCAGCCATGTCATTTGGGATATTAAAATTAAAAGCATCTGCTACATCGAGCCAAATTTGCTTAGCTACTACACAATCGAAGAACAGATGATGAACAGTTTCATTCTCATTACAAAACAAACAACACAAGTTATCAACCACCCTCCTTTTACTTAAATTGTCTCTAGTAAGAATTTTATTATGATATGCCAGCCACAGGAAAACAAGGTACCTATTGGGAACAGCAATCTTCCAGAACTTTTTCCAAATTGGGGTAGATACCCCTCCCCAGTTTATCATATTGTAAAAGGATTTAACAGAATAAATCCCAGAGGATTCCAAAAGCCAAACAGGCTGGTCCTCCTCATTAGTTATGGTCTTGGCAGAGATCACCTGAATTAAGTCATACCACCTGTCCATAAATCTAGAATCCACGCATCTACTAAACGTAAGCTTCAAATTAGTACCATCCCAAACCTCAGCTACAACACATTTTTTTTGTTGACAAATTTCATAAATCTCCCAAAACTGAGTTTTCAGAGAAGAATCTCCAACCCTCCCAGAAACTGATTCTGTTCCCTTTACCCAAGTTCGACCGAAAGAAAGGTTGAATGCCCTCAAAGGCCCATGTGACTCCTTTCCAAAAGGGCGACCCCACACCTTGCTTGACCCAAAGCAAGTTGGGTTTATCACTTATATATTTATGGTCAATTAGCCTACCCCAATCATTATCATGGTTAGTGAAGTATCTTTTTGCCCAAGAGGCAAGTAAGGCCATGTTAAACTCTCTTAAGTTAGGGATCCCTAGACCTCCAAACTCCTTTTTCTGAGAGATTAACCCCCATTTGGCCAGATGATATTTATGCTCATCTCCCTGGTCACCCCAGAAGAAATGAGCCATCTGAGAAGTGATAGAATTTATAGCCCACTTGGGAAACTTAATCACAGACATCAAATACATTGGAATGCTAGTAATACATGATTTAAGCAGCACAAGTTTGGCCTCATAACTGAGTAATCTCCCTTTCCAGCCGCAGATTCTCTTGATGATCTTATCAATAATGTATTGGATATCCTCTCTTCTAAGTTTAAGGTAGTGGAGGGGAACCCCCAAGTATTTAAGAGGGAAATCCCCCATTTTACAGCAGAAAATTTGGGATAGCACTTTAGCCTCGTCAATATTCACATTAATGGGCACCACCTCACACTTGTCATAATTGATTTTCAACCCAGATAGGTTCTCAAAACAGGCAAGCAACCACTTTAAGTTTTTCATATATTCGGTCTTAGGGTTGAGGAATAAAATCGTGTCGTCTGCATACTGTAAGAAGATAAGACCACGTGGGATAATATGAGGAACAAATCCTAGATATTATATTACCACTAACTGCTTTCATCAGCATCCGGGAGAAAACATCTGCCACTAAATTGAAAAGCATAGGGGAGCTAGGATCACCTTGTTTCAACCCCTTTCCCCCCACAAAGTAAGGACCTAGAACATCATTAATTTTGACACAAAAAGAACTTTGTTTAAGGATCGATAGGTTCCACCGAATCCACTTAGGGCCAAAACCCCTGGAAGTTAACATCTCCACTAAGAAATCCCAGTTGACACGATCATATGCTTTTTCGTAATCTAATTTGAGAACAATCCCAGTGTCTTTGGATTTATGAAGTTCATGAATAGCCTCATGGGCAGTCACCAGGCTTTCCAGAATAAATCTACCTCTTACAAAAGCAGACTGGCATGGAGCCAGTAACCTATGTCCAATAGGGGAAACCCTATTCGTCATAGCCTTGCTAAAGATCTTCACAGAACAATTGCTTAGATAGATAGGTCGAATTTTTTTCATATTCTTGGCATCAGGTTCTTTAGGGATGAGAGTGACTATAGAGTAGTTTAATCTCTGGATATCCAGAGACTCTCTCTCAAAATCCCTCACAAGCGCCATAAAGTCCCCTTTGATTATTTCCCAAAAATGTTGGTAAAAAAGAAAGGACAGACCATCCGGTCCAGGGGCCCCATTGGCGTATGAGCCCATAACGGCTTCCTTAATTTCTTCCTCTGAAAAAGGCCTTTCTAATATCTCGTTTTCAGCTACAGTCACTCTCTCTTCTTCCGACCAAAAATGATCATCCAGGTGAATGTTAGGTTTAGGCTCAAACCCAAAAAGGTCTTTATAAAAATTAGTTGCTACATTCAGCATATCTTTGGTAGAGTATACAGGGCCATCAGGGCCTTCTAGGATGGATAACCGATTCTTCCTTCTCCTTTGGTTAGCCACAGCATGAAAATATGTTGTATTCCTGTCTCCTTCTTTAATTCTCCTATCTCTAGATCTCTGCCACATGGCAGTTTCTTCTTTCTTCCAAATCTCATGGAGTTCTTCCCTGATCTGTTTCATCCTGAGGATATCCTCATTAGTGAGTCTGTTTTGTTCAGAGAAAACATCTAAAATATCAAACTCCTGAAGGAGCTCTTTCTTCCTCTTTTTCATAGCAGCCTCAGTATTAATACTCCAGCCCTTGACTTGTTTCCTGAATAACTTAGTTTTAAACTGCCAGGTTTCAATGCCAGAGGTAAAAGGGAAAGGAGTGGCCCAGATTTTCTCAACTAATGCTTGAAAATCAGGTTGTTCAATCCACCATTTCTCAAATTTAAAAGGCCTAGCTGGGTTGTGTGCACCTGCCCCAGAATCTAACAGGATGGGAGCATGGTCACTCCCAACCCTTGGCAGGGCACACAAGGAGGTAAGAGGGAAGTGGCTATCCCAGCTAGTAGCAGAGAAAACTCTATCAATAGTAGCAAAAATGGGGTTATCTTGATTATTACACCAGGTAAAAACCATATTTGACAGTTTATATTCCATTAACCCCCACTTGTTAATCCAATCATTGAACAAAAAAGCCCAAGAATTGTTGATAGTGCCTGAGGTCTTTTCTTTAGCCTCCCTAATTAGGTTGAAGTCCCCCCCAAGCAAAACATGATAACATAAACCCTCCATGGTCTCATGTAATTCTGCAATAAAATCTATCTTATCCACAGCATAGGCTGTCCCATAAACTACCACCAGGTGCCAGCAGAAGTCATCATTTTTATTCTTCAGGGTAATACTGATACAATACTGTTTCGAACTAACATCTAAAACCTCAAGAACATTGGAATTTGTACCCACAAGGATACCACCAGCAGTGCCCACTGCAGGAAGTAAATGCCACTCATAAGCAGTGGAACCAGCTAATGTATTAAGGAAGGAATTAGACAGGGTCTCTCTTTTAATCTCCTGAAAACCCAAAAAATCAGGCTTATACTTATTCACCAAATCGGATAGGCACTGTAGTTTACCTTTTTGACCAAGACCTCTAATATTCCAAAAAATACCAATCATGGAATTTTGAAAGGGTGTGTGAGGGAGTCCTGGACTAGGGGGTGTCCGGATAGCCGGACTATCATTATCCGCCGGACTCCAAGACTACGAAGATACAAGATTGAAGACTCCGGCTCGTGTCCGGAAGGTACTTTCCTTGGCGTGGAAGGCAAGCTTGGCGATACGGATATGTAGATCTCCTACCATTGTAACCGACTCTGCGTAACCCTAGCCCTCTCCGGTGTCTATATAAACCGGGGGGCTTTAGTCCGTAGGACAACATACATTACAACAATCATACCATAGGCTAGCTTCTAGGGTTTAGCCTCCTTGATCTCATGGTAGATCTACTCTTGTACTACCCATATCATCAATATTAATCAAGCAGGACGTAGGGTTTTACCTCCATCGAGAGGGCCCGAACCTGGGTAAAAACATCGTGTCCCTCGTCTCCTGTTACCATCCGCCTAGACGCACAGCTCAGGACCCCCTACCCGAGATCCGCCGGTTTTGACACCGACATTGGTGCTTTCATTGAGAGTTCCTCTGTGTCGTCACCGATAGGCTTGATGGCATCTTCAACCTGCAACGCTGTCTAGGGTGAGACTTTTCTCCCCGGACAGATCTTCGTATTCGGCGGCTTCGCCCTGCGGGCCAATTCACTTGGCCATCTGGAGCAGATCGAAAGCTATGCCCCTGGCTGTCAGGTCAGATTTGGTAGCTTAAACTTCACGGCCGATGTCCGCGGAGACTTGATCCTCGACGGACTCGAGCCACAGCCGAGCGCGCCGCACTGTGACGATGGGCATGATCTAGCTCTGCCGCCGAACAGTGCCTTGGTGGCCACACACTGATCCGCTTCGGCCATTAGCCCGGAGCCGATCGCCCAGATCGAGGGTCGGTGGATAGACGCCGCCCTAGGGGCTTCAACATCCACGGCGATGGAGCCGAATACTAATCTTGTCCCCTGCGAAACTCGTGATTCCGAGGCGCCGGACTCCTCGCCGGACTCCGAACCTCCCGCGCCCCTACCAATCGATCTGGATTGGGCGCCGGTTATGGAATTCATCGCCACGGACATCTTCCAATACTCGCCTTTTGGCGATATCTTGAATTCACTAAAGCATCTCTCGTTATCAGGAGAGCCCTGGCCGGATTACGGCCAGGATGGTTGGAATGCGGACGACGAAGAAATTCAGAGCCCACCCACCACCCACTTTGTAGCCACTATCGACGATCTAACCGACATGCTAGACTACGACTCCGAAGACATCGACGCTATGGACGACGATGCTGGAGACGAACAGGAACCAGCGCCCACAGGGCACTGGAAGGCCACCTCGTCATATGACGTATACATGGTGGATACCCCAAAAGATGGGGACGGCGAAGAAACAGCGGAGGCAGATCCCTTAAAGAAACAGCCCAAGCGCCGGCGTCAGCGGCGCCGCTCTAAATCTCGCCACAGCAAGAATGGAGATTCTGGCACAGGAGATAATAATACTCCAGAGAGTGCCGAAGACAATCCCCTCCAGCAAGACTTAGCGCAGGAGGATGCAGAAGCAAGCCCTCATGAGGGGGCGACAGACGAAGAGGTTGAGGATCATAATTATATGCCTCCCTCCGAAGACGAAGCAAGCCTCAACGATGACGAATTCGTCGTACCCGAGGATCCCGTCGAACAAGAGCGCTTCAAGCGCAGGCTCATCGCCACAGCAAACAGCCTAAAGAAAAAGCAGTAGCAGCTTCAAGCTGATCAGGACCTACTGGCCGATCGATGGACCGAGGTCCTCGCGGCCGAAGAGTATAAACTCGAACGTCCCTCCAAAAGTTACCCAAAACGCAAGCTGCTCCCCCGATTAGAGGAGGAAGCATACGTACGTCCATCACCAGCGCACGATATGGCTGACCGACCACCCCGTGGTCGTGACAGAGAGGCATCCAGGCCCCCAGCCAAGACCATACCCCGGCATCGCTCCAAAAGTACGAAGCCAAGAGGGAGCGCACCGGACTTGCGAGACATATTGGAGGACAAAGCAAGGCAATCCAGATCCATCTATGGATCACGTGGGCGCCCTACTACCCACGACGAATATCGTTGTGCCGGATACAATAACCCTGGCCGGGCCGAACACAGCAGACAGCGCTCTCTCGAGCTGTGTCACGATATCACACAAATACAGGGGCGCCGCACACCCACTATGTTTCACTGACGAGGTGCTGGACCATGAATTTCCAGCAGGATTTAAACCCATAAACATAGAGGCCTACAATGGAACAACAGACCCTGGAGTCTGGATAGAAGATTATATACTACATATAAATATGGCCAGAGGAGATGATCTCCACGCCATAAAATACCTACCCCTCAAGCTCAAAGGGCCAGCCCGTCATTGGCTTAAAAGCCTCCCGGAAAATACTGTTGGAAGTTGGGAAGAGCTCGAGGACGCGTTTAGAGCAAATTTTCAAGGGACTTATGTCCGTCCTCTGGATGCAGATGATCTAAGTCATATAACTCAACAGCCCGGAGAGTCAGCGCGGAAATTCTGGAACAGGTTCCTTACAAAAAAGAACCAAATAGTCGACTGTCCGGACGCCGAAGCCTTAGCAGCTTTCAAGCACAATGTCCGAGACGAATGGCTCGCCAGACACCTCGTTCAAGAGAAACCGAGGACAATGTCCGCACTAACAAGCCTCATGACCCGCTTCTGTGCGGGCGAGGATAGCTGGTTAGCACGATGCAGCACCAGCAACCCAAGTACATCAGAGATAAGAGATGGAAACGGAAAATCAAGGCGCAGAAAAAAGCAGCGCCGGAATAAAGAAAAAAGCCCAAAGAGCGCGGCAGTCAATGCCGGATTCAAAAGCTCGCGGCCCAATAATAAAACACAGCCTATTAAGGATGACAGTGACGAATTTTCCAACTTAAACAAAATTTTGGGTCGGATATGTCAAATCCACAGTACCCCCGGAAGGCCTGCAAATCACACCCACAGGGATTGTTGGGTTTTTAAACAGTCCGGCCGACTAAATGCCGAACACAAGGGGCTCGACGCGTCAAGCGAAGAAGATAAACCCCACCAGCAGAGCACCGGAAAACAAAAGACTTTCCCACCAGGGGTTAAAGCAGTAAACTCACTTCATGTGATACTACGGAAAAAAAGTGCGGCACTTTCTAAAAAGAGCTTCGCGCGGTCCAACCCAGCAGACCGTAGAGATTGGATATCAAAACCAATCACTTTCGACCACCTGGACTATTCCAGAAGCGTTCCAAATGCGGGACGGACTCCCCTGATATTGAATCCCATAATAGATGGATTGCAATTTACTAACGTCCTAATGGACGGAGGCAGTGACTTAAACCTGCTATATTCAAACACAATCCGTAGGATGGGGATAGACCCTACCAAAATTCGACACAGCCGCACTTCCTTCAAAGGAGTGACGCCAGGCCATTACGCCAAGTGCACAGGCTCCATATTACTAGAAGTCGTGTTCGGATCACCGAACAATTCTCGACGCGAAAAATTAGTTTTTCATATCGTCCCATTTGAAAGTGAATATCAAGCACTCTTGGGACGAAAGGCTTTTGTCTGCTTCAACGCCATACCGCATTACGCATCTCTTACACTCAAGATGCCCAGACCGCGTGGCGTAATTTTAGTGCGAGGGTCACTTAAAGACCCCGGACTTGGATAGACGAATCCGGCGTCAGTAGGCTAGGGGCTCCCTAGCCGCATACCCCTTCACAGGGGCTGCGCGCACAAATAACCGCGGGTTCATACAAACCCCGCTTTAATTATTTATATTTCTAATATTTTTTGCACTAATTGCTTTTTAAACTAAACGTTCCTCTCTTTTTACAGATGAACAACGTGCATACCCGTCCAGGATAACGGCGCAACGGAGACACAGGCGCAGACGTGCAGTAGGGACCCGTTGTGAGGATTCTTTTCAGATTAAGACCCTGCGTAGACCTTTTTTACTGTCTCTTGTTGTTATTCTCCCTTGGTTTCTTCCTATAGCCAAAGTGGAGCCTGACGCTTTGGCATCGGCCGCGTCAGAAGACCATGCCCGTACCTGGACACTAGGGGCTTAGGGCATCATTCTGCCCATTATTATAAAGACCGAACACCTTAGGGAGTGTTCGGCGTCTCGAGTTAGGCATTATATGCATCAGCTCCGAATCATGTCTTTGGTCAAATGTTGGGTTTGCCCGGCTCCTGTGTTTTGCTGCCTTACGTTCCGTATCATCGGCTAACGCGGCACCAGGAGAACTACTGCGATTGTGCCCCAGTTCGGCTGGGCGAGCACCTCAGTAGAGAAAGCCGAAAACTGACTGTCATGATACAGCGAGAGACTGGTCAGCCACTCGATCGACTATCGGAGTGTTTAGAATTCCCCGCTTTGACGAAGGGCCGTTTCCCGGTCAGGCACACGCGCTCCGACTTCGGAGAAGGGCGATGCCACCAGGGGCTATATCGTAGCCCCACCCTCGAGCTCCACGCGCTAAGTGAAAGTGATAAAGCATTATAGTCCGGATTGCCTCGTTCGCTACGCTACCACCTCCTTATAACAGGACCGAGACGTCGGATTAAGTGTGAAAACGCGCTATTTTTGCGAACACCCCAGCACCTTGTGCGTGGGGGCTGAAGCCGAAGACTGCCATCTTTCAAGTTATACACAAGTATACGTAAACGGCTGCACAGGAGAAGTTTTACTACTCGGACGCACAAGTATAAAAAGCAGTTATAACATAATCATCGATTTACAAGCCAATGCGTTCATTTGAACGTTACATTCTTCGAGCACTGCGACTCTATTACACGAGCGCCACGCATGACTTCCCCAAAATAGTGCTCGGCAGGGAGCCGGTTTTCATCCGAACCCTGGGCAGCAACAGCGGTGGCGTCCATCTCTGGACAATGCGCCTTCACACAGGCAAGAGCCATCCGCGCGCCCTCTATGCAGGCCGACCGCTTCATCTCCTTTATATGCGGCACCACTCCAAGGAATTGCTGTAGTAAGCTAAAGTAGCTCATCGCCTTGGACCTCTCTGGCCAGACATGGGCCACGATGTCAGTCATGGCAAGACCGGACAATCTATTTAGCTCGGCCCATTCGGCCAACCGGTCTGTCAATGGAAGTGGGCGATCCGGACTGTGGAATTGAGACCAATATAGCTCTTCCGTCTCGTGATCCTTCTGACTCCGAAAGTGCTTAACGGCATCGGCCGCACTTGCAGCTAAGTCCATATACGGATCCTACGGACTCCACAGCTGCTCAAATTGAGCATACTTTCCATCCATAAACCGGCGACGCAGCAGAAAAGGCTTGCCAGCCACGATCTTTCCGGCCTGGCACAGTTCCTCCTTCATAGCCCGCATTGCAGAGCGGGCATCCTTGGCTTCGGCGGTGGCCTTCTTCAGGTCTTCCCACTCCGATAAGCGCTCCTTTTCAGGAGCCTCATTGTGGTTGGCAGCATCCTTTACTTTTATGGCCAATTCGGCCACCTCGGCCCTGCTTAGGTAGTGCGCAGCCTTTTCGGCTTTCAACTCCTCGGCCGCCCTCGAGGCAGCCGCTTCACTCCTTCGGGCTTGCTCCTTAGCTCGACCAAGTTCGGCCCGAAGGCCCTCCACAGCAGCAGCACCGTCTGTACAAACAGCATATAATTTATCAGAGGAGGGCTTCGACCCCCTTAATAAAGCAACTGCGGAGAACTTTTTACCTTGCGACTCGTCAAGTCGCCTGTTGACAAGTGCGATGTCCGCATCTGCCAAGTCAAATCGCCGATTTAACTCGGCAAACTCACTAGTCCGGCTAGCCCCCGGACTATCCGCCACCTGCATAGGAACGACGGAATTCATTCCTTTAGATTTCGATCCTCGGTACGCTGTCGTTTCTGACAACCTACCGAGTCTCAGGGGCTACTATCTATACAGGGCGCATTTTTTATATGCAAAACTGTCAAAAGACAAAGGGGTGCGTCATTCTCGCATACCTCAAATCCCGCCAGTAAACTCATGGCGGCATTACGCAATTCGCTCTCAGCGGACGAAATCCTTCCAATCACCATACGCATTAACGCGCGGTGATCTTCTGAAATGGGCGCCCTCTCAAGCAGATTCTTCAGTTCTCCCGGCCGGACACTAGTAGGTGCCGAACTCTCTGGCCCCTCCGGACTCGGGGATACCCTCCGTGATGACACTTCGGGTTCGCCTGCCTCATCTGGCGGCGCTGCGGATGGAGGCGTATCGCTCTCCATCATCTCCGGAAGAAGGTCCCCCGAAGATGAACTCATCTGAGAAGGCTGCAGATCCGAACTGCAATATAAATATTTCGATTATCTACAGAAGCACAAATGAAGGTATTTCCTCACTAATTAACTCCCTCTTTCATACTCACGGCTCGCTGGAGGGCCGATCCTTTGATGATGATTGTGCGTCCGGATTCTTTCCGGGCGCCGGACCCCCCAGGGAAGATCTCTTCCCACGCTTAGGGGCTTTGGCCTCCGGATCTTCGGAGGCGGTCCTCTTCTCCCCCTGAAGGGAGGGGTTCTTGGTTCCCCCCTCTTCAGTCGCCCCTTTGGGCGAAATATTAGCTCCTTTATTTTCCCCGTCGTCCCCTTCTGTGGGCGCAACCTCCAACATTCTGACCAGCACGGGCTCCTGTGCGGTCTCTGGGAGGGGGGGGGGGGACACCTTATCAGCCTTGATCGCGCCACCCATTCCTGTAAAGAACAAAGGGTCAGGAGGCGAATTATAAAAAGGCACATAAACAGAATGTCCGGACTCTGAGCTACTTACCTGAGTATCCGGGCGATCACGGCTTAGACCTGCATCCTCGGCTAAATCCGGACACGCCACCTGCGGTCCGAAGAACAACTTGTACATCTCCACGGGTGTCGCACCCATGAAATGTTGGAGAGTCCGAGGTCCCTCCGGGTTGAACTCCCATAGACGGAGAGGACGGCGTTTGCAGGGCAGAAGATGCCTGATTAGCATAACCTGCATCACCTTGATCAGGTCGATCTCCCTCGCTTGGAGATCTCAAATCCGGCCCTGCAGTGAAGGCACGTCTTCGGACGGCCCCCAATTGAGCCCTTGGTTGACCCACGACATCAGTTGGCGTGGAGGTCCCGGGCGGAATAAGGGCGGCGGCTTTTGCCTGCTGCCCCTTGGAGCGGTGATATAGAACCACTCCTGCTGCCACGGTCCAAGTTCCTCTTGGAAGGAACCCTCGGGCCACGGGGCATCGACCTTTTTGCTTATGGTCGCCCCGCCGCACTCCGCTTGACGCCCCCCGATCATCTTCGGCTCCACCTTGAAGGTCTTCAGCCATAAGCCGAAGTGGGGAATGACGCGGAGGAAGGCTTTGCAGACGATAATGAATGCGGAGATATGGAGGATGGACTCCGGAGCCAAGTCGTGAAAGTCCAGCCCGTAGTAAAACAGGAGCCCTCTCACGAAGGGATCCGTCGGGAAGCCTAAACCCCGACGGAGGTGGGATATGAAAACGACGTATTCACCGGGCTCGGGGGCTAGCACAGCTTGCCCTTGGGCAGGCAACCTGTGCGAAACCTCGTAGGCTAGGTACTTGGCCTCACGCAACTTCAATATGTCTTCCTCCGTGACGGAGGAGGGCATCCACCGGCCCTGGAGGTCGGAGCCGGAGATGATTAAGGATCCGAAGCGCTCGAATCTGAGGCTCTGGGTGTTGGAACTGGGAGCGGGGAAGAGATTCGATGCGAGATTGAAGAACAATGGCGAGCCTTGGTCCTCTTATAAAGGGGAAAAAATACCAAGGGCCGTCTCCGTGACCGTTTGGGATTCCCCTTCGATAGAGGAGGCGTGGCGACGGGAGCGGTTGGGTTACCCACGCACGTATTGATGAGAATCCCGGAATAAGGGGAACACGATCTCTGCTTCGACAAGACGTGCCAAGGAAACCGCTTCGCTAAACATGCTGAGGTGGTATAATAATTCAAACAAAGGCCTGGAGGCGGTGTGATGTCACGCCGCATAATACGTCAGCAGATTGAACTAAGTGTACATTTTATTCTCTCTACGGTGGAATGTGGAATTTATTTTGCAGAGCCGGACACTATCCTGGTGTTCATGATCTTCTCTGGATTATTCAAGGGAGGAACCCGCCTTGCAATGCCAAACATTATGCACGCCGGACTTATCGTCATTGAAGACTGGTTCAGGGGCTACTGAGGGAGTCCTGGACTAGGGGGTGTCCGGATAGCCGGACTATCATTATCCGCCGGACTCCAAGACTACGAAGATACAAGATTGAAGACTCCGGCTCGTGTCCGGAAGGTACTTTCCTTGGCGTGGAAGGCAAGCTTGGCGATACGGATATGTAGATCTCCTACCATTGTAACCGACTCTGCGTAACCCTAGCCCTCTCCGGTGTCTATATAAACCGGGGGGCTTTAGTCCGTAGGACAACATACATTACAACAATCATACCATAGGCTAGCTTCTAGGGTTTAGCCTCCTTGATCTCGTGGTAGATCTACTCTTGTACTACCCATATCATCAATAGTAATCAAGCAGGACGTAGGGTTTTACCTCCATCGAGAGGGCCCGAACCTGGGTAAAAACATCGTGTCCCTCGTCTCCTGTTACCATCTGCCTAGACGCACAGTTCGGGACCCCCTACCCGAGATCCGCCGGTTTTGACACCGACAGTGTGTCAGACTAAAAAGTCCACCTCTTACTGCATTCCCAGAGCCAAAAACAACATCTGCAGTGCCCTCTAATGTGTTTTTGTTTGGGATGCAACTGACAGGAGTACAAACTCCATTTTCCTCACAGATGTCAGTGTCTAATTTGTCAGGCAAAGATATTTCAGGGTTTTGTGAAGCAAAGACTAAGCATTTTCCAGTTTCTTCTCTAATAAGATCATCAATAATCTGATTTTTTTCACTTTCATTATCTCCAATTCTTAAGTTAACAGCAGAAGCATAAGCTCCTAAATTAGATGCAACTTCAGAAGTAAAGGACTTACTTTTGAAAGTGTTGGGGATCTCCAAGTTTTTCTTCATCTTGTAGGCAGCGGCTTTCTCCATGATATTTTGTTTGTTATGAGCTCTGGTACTTGGCCTTGTAGTAATCACCGGGCCCCATTTGTTCTTGATAGCAGGTTGTTCCTTGGAAGGGGGATTTACTCATTGTTCTTTCATTCACCCTTTTTGTATATATTGTTGAAATGTTCTACAAAGTATATATTTGCAAAATATTTTTTACAATGTATTGAAAGTTGTTCAACTAGTACTAAAATAATGGTCATCGTGTACTAAGAACATGTTCATAGTGTATTTCATAAAAATATTTTTATCATGTATTAAAACTGTTCAAGCATGCATTAAGAAAATATGCATCACATTTTCATATGTTCATAGTATAATTAAAAAATGTTTATCATCTATTATTGTTTAATCATCATGTACTTAAAAATGTTTCTATAATTAAAAGAAGTATCCTCGCATTTAGAAATCTTCATGTAATTTAAAAAGTGTTCATGCCTTTGAAATAAATTTTCATGTATTACATAAAAAAAACTTTTCACACGTTTAAAAAAATATTCATATATTTTCATATAGAAAAGGGGGAAAGAAGTGTTCACACATTTGAAAAACCTTGATTTGATGGGAAAAAAATGTTGATGTATATTATAGAAATATTCATGTACTAATTTTTAGGAAGTGTTCACACAGTTAAAATAATTCTTGAATTTTAAGAAGTGTTTCAACATTTTCTTTAAATCTTATATTTATTATGATAGAAAATAGAAAATAAATAAAAGGGAATAAAAAAGGGAGAGAAAACGCGAAAATAAAAAATAAAAATAATTGATGAACGGCTGGATAGGTCGGAAAGGAAAACCTAAATTAGTTTTGTTTTTGAGGGGAAAAACCCGTATTACTTGGCTTGCGGGTGACGAACCGATTTCAATGTGAGCTGTCCCTGCCACTGCGTAAACGCGACGCGTACGCAATCTGTCTGAATCCCGCGCCAAGTCGGAGACGCGCGCTGGCGCTGCCCATAAAACAGCCTCGATCCTCCTCATCCTCGATCCTTATCCTCCTCAATCCTTATCCTCGATCGCTCCTCTCATCCACCTCGATCTCCTCTGCTCCCGACGCACATGAATCCCCGCCCCTCTGCCCTGATCTGCTCTCGGCGCGCGTTCTAAGCTCAGATCATGCCGACGGCCATCCGCAAGCGCCCTGCGGCGGGACAAGAACCGCGCGTCCATGGCGGCAAGAAGCCCCGATACGCGTTCGGGAGCATCACCGACTACGAGAAGCTTGAGGTGCTCGGAGAAGGCACCTACGGCGAGGTGTTCAAGGCGCGCGACCGCCGCACCGGCAAGAAGGTCGCCGTGAAGTGGGTCCGCGGCAACGGGGCCGGCGGACACGGCCCGCCCGACATCCGCGTGATCACCCGCGAGGCCGGCTGCCTCGGCGCGTGCCGGGGTCATGAGTCGATTATCCAGATCTTGGATGTGGCGACGGATGCCGAGACAGGGGATGTGTTCCTCGTCATGGAGCTCGTCGCCGACGGCCGCACCCTCCGCGAGTCGCTCTGGAGGCCTGTATCCGAGGACGTGACCCGCGTGATGATGGAGCAGCTCCTGGATGCGGCAAAGAAGATACATGGAGCCCGCCTCATCCATCGGGACTTCAAGCCGGAGAACGTCATGGTCGGCTTCTTCAGCGGGCTCAAGGTTGGTGACTTTGGGTCGGCGATTCGGGCGAAGCCGGCTGGAGTGCCCTATGAGGAGTGCTGTGTCGGCACCCTGATTTACACATCGCCGGAGCAGCTGGAAGGCAACCGGTACTACGGCCAGGCCGTGGACATGTGGGCGCTTGGGTGCATCATGGCGGAGATGTTGACCGGCGGGACCCTGTTCGTGGCGGAGACAGAGGAGGAGCTGCTCGCCGAGATCTACAAGCTGCGAGACCAGATCACTTCTACGGGGAAAGCTGGATTTGGAGTTCTTGGAGGAGCTTTCAGAAGCCGGGCGTGAGGTCCTGACCGGCCTGCTTGCCTTCAACCCTGACGAGAGGATCACGGCGGCGAAAGCGCTCGAGCACCGGTGGTTCAGCAAGCCCAAGGCAGCAGAGCACCCTGGCTTTGTGACGTTGATGAGTTAATTAGCTTGATCTAGCAACTGATAGATGCAGTGCCAGTGGTTAATTATTTCATTGCACTGCGGCTGAGTTAGCTTAATTACTGTGTTGTGTTATTATGTACTGTAGTAAGTAGTTGCAGGAAACTTAGTTATGGGTTATTACTTGATGTAATTCTTTGAGCAATCATTGGACTACTGTAGCAAGGAAATTACTTGATGGTCGAACAATATCTATCCTGATGGCGTGCTAGAAATGGAGTTGGCTAAAAGAGCTCCATTTTACGCATCATGGTGATAGTAGTGCATCTGGTTGTGCTTCTGAATCTGATTGAGCTTTTCTATAATCGGTCTGAATATGCTAAGCTTCTGAATCTGGTTGAAAAATATTGATCTTGATGTAACGGTGATTGCTGCTAAGCTTCTGAATCTGGTTGAGCTTTCTATAACTGGTCTGAATCTGCTAAGCTTCTGAATCTCATTGAAAAAATCTAGTTGTGAGTAACAAATGTGAAGTCCAAGGAAGAAAAACAAATCTTGAATGTCTCAGACCTAAGAAGGATATTCTACTACTAGCAAGTTGGATATCATCGGTTCAGAGCAAACCACATGAAATCTGCACAACAGTAAACAGACAATCAAGTTTTTCCATAACCAACAAAGACTTCAATTCTTTGATGTGTGGTAACAGATTCCACTGAAGAAAAGATGGCAACCTCCTCTGTCTCAAAATTCATATAATACAAGGAAAGGGGAAAATCCGTATAAAAGTCCTTGCCTAACTTTTTTTATTTTTGCAGGCCAATCGCTCTTTTGACTTTGGAATACAGCCTCTCTATCAATATACTTCTTTTACACATTCAATCCATAACATCCCGTATTCAATCCATAATCAAGAATAATTAGGATTTTTTTTAAAAAATAAAAAATAAATGGTCCACTCATAGGAAAACCCAACCTTTCCCCGCATCCGGCACTAATCTATTTTTAACGTCTAACTAGAGCGGGGAATCATTCCAATTAAGAAGCTTTTTTTTGGCTCCGGCTCATCATGCCCGAGCTTTACTTCCATTTCAATGCAAATCACATCTTCTTGTGCAAGTCTATTTAAAGCTCGGCAGTTCATCTCCATTTCAGTCCTCCTCGACTCAACAGATGGCTCTTCCTCCTCCTCTGCTTCTGTCCTGCATCTTGTTATTGGGCATAGACATATTCATCTTGTGAAATGTGATAAAGGCCTAGCTAGCCACTCGACTACTGCATTTTACGCATAGTATCATTTTTCACTTTAGCTAGTATATGCCAGGCAACTGAATTTTCATTTTTGGCAAGTCAAATTTGTTGCCATTGGTTCAATGTGCTTTATTTCCATTGATAGAAGAAGAAGAGTGAATACAGGGTATGGAACAACGCATGCACGGATGACATGGTGCCCGAAGCAGAGGGACATGGGGTGCTCAGCCTAAAGAAATGAAAAGAACAACACGATAAAACTCTGCCAGCTCTGAGAAGCAACACGAACATAATGAAGACAACCAACATCTAACTCCAACGTCGGGGACGCCGCGAGCGGACAAGACGACACCTTCAAGAAGGGGAACAGTGTCAAGACGCTGTCGTCGTCCGATCCAGGAGCCCGGACTTAGGGTTTCCCCTAATGCTCGAAGAGGGGCTAAGACGAATACCACGGCAGCGCCTCCAAGAAAGGGACGACGCCCGCGGGTGTGGCCGCTGCCAGCACCGGCAAGCCGAGCAGGAATCTCGCCCTGGCCTTTGTCTGAGCAATCCCGAGCCGCCGGGACGGAGAGGAGGAAGTCGAAACACATGACGAAGTCACCAATCGCAGGGAGGGGAGTAACGCCCGTCACTGAAGCCGGCATTGCACATCACCGGGAGAGCATGCTACAAATCCGACAGGAGCAAGAGCGACACGTAGAGGTGAGCTTGGTTGGGCGAATAGGTGGAGGGGAATTCAGCGGCGAAGGCAAAGACGATGCAATGGAGGCCGGCAACGCGGACGGTCCAAGATCCGGAGAGGAGCGCAGATCCGGGCCGCCAGGGCCTAAACCACCGGGACCCCGGCAAGCTCAAGAAGCTGGAAGAGGAACGCAGCTCCCAGAGCATGCCGGGTCTAGAGCCGTGCCAGCGTGGACCCGGGCCAGCCAGGAACACGGGAAGAGGACACAAGTTCATGGCTGCCAGGGGTCAAAGCCAGAACATACTAGCGAGGGGGAAGAGTGCCGCCATGAAAAAGAACACGCCCGCCGCGCAGACCGGCCGACACACTGCGGTGGACGCTATGCCCTGCCATCAATGGAACTAGGGGGTGGGTGAGGGCGGGGGGGGGGGGGGGGGCACCGCAACCAGAGGACGGCCCAGGCCAGGTAGCGAGGAGCAGCCCATACGGGGAGCCACAACCACGCGAGTCCAGAGGAGGGGCGTGCGAGGAGCTCGCTCGTAGTCGCGCACGGGGGCCCGGAGTCACGCCGAGGGGCGACCGTCGAGGAGGGCCCGGATCCGGCCTCGCAGCATGGCCAAGGCACATCGTAGCCCTTGCCGGATCAGCCGGAGGAGGCCGTTGGTCGCAAGAGGAAGTCGCGGGGCGGGGCAAGGTGGGGTAGGGCAGAGCGGGATGGAGGCGAGGGAGCACGTAAGGGCCAGATCCGCCCCGCCGCCGCCATCCTAGGGGCCGGCGCGGCTTCGCCGGCCATCCCTCCGGCAGCAGCGACATGGGGTAGGGCGGCGAGGCGGCGGCTAGGGTTTACCCCACGTCGCCAGAGGGGCTTCAATGTGCTTTATGACACGTGTGTAAGAGGTCCCCATGGATTTGACACGCTGTTATTTATTAAGTTGATTTCCTGCATTTCTTGCAGAGTGCATGATGCAGCCCCATGCATGCATATCTCCACTTCGTGACTCTTTTTTGTAACATAGTACAGACACAAGCACTAATACATACGTTCATACACTCATCCATATGAACGCACACACGCACACCTTACTCGTATGAGTACCTTCGAGAAACTGAGCTGGCGTATCATCTTGAGATTTACGAAGTCACATTAGGAAGGGTCATCTTCTCCTAGATGAGAAGAGGGGGGGGGGGGGGGGGGGGGGGGGTTTAAGTTGATTATATGGGGTGCACTAAATTTATTCGCTTTCACGGAATCGTTGAAGCTCTTTATTTTTGGTCTAACTCCCCTTAAACCAGAAACTTTTACGAAAAGAGAAACTGTTGGAGATGGCCTTACATCCATCCATGAGTTGAGGGAGAGACATCCACACTTTTTGAAAAATCACGAATCATTTGTAAATGTTCCTTTACAAAATTTGAGAAACACTTAAGTTTCTATCCCTTAAGTAGCATGTTTTTAATAGTGTTTCAAAAAATAAAGATAGACTTCCACCATTTCCGAAACAAGAAAATTGTCCATGTCCACCTTTGTTCTAAAATTTTGCTATGTGACTTGGATAAATCTGCCAGTTAACTCCAGCATGTTAAGTGGTTTTAAGAAAATTAAAGGTCCAACGTAGATAGTTTCGTAGTTCAATTCAAGGTTAAAGCCAAATAAAACACCATAATCTAGGATTCAAAACGGAATGCACTATGAAATTTAAATACTACCATATGGCATATCTGGTCAGCTACCTCAAATCGGATATGTCGAGCATAATTGGTTTGATGCCAAAAATTGGCGTGCCAACATTTGGCAAACGCCAAATTTTGGCTAGTGCTTGGTTGGCTACCATGTTTACTTGCCAACCTCATAAAATGTTACCATTTGTTGGCAACTTTTGACATTGCCAAGTATTGGCAATGCCAAATGTTGACATCAAACCAATTATGCTCGTCGATTCAATATGATTTGACGTGTGATCACTTTCATATCCCATCGTGTGCTTACTGGTCGGGTGAATCATCTAGTCTTAATTGATTGCGTGCTGATAGCTGATTAGTGATTACTCATATCTACACAATTTGTTGTTTGCCGTGTGATTAAGTGCCTCTTATTCTTCACCAAAGGGTCACAACTTCAGCGCTTTAAATTATTTCATTACTACGCATTACGGGACAAAGTGCATTTTGCAGCCTCGCTGATTAACCTGTCGTGTTCTTGGCCACTTTCTAACCATCCATGATAAGATGTTATGTTCGATGTATCCATGGTAAAAAGATGAAGCCGAGTATTTAACCATCTAGTGGACAATAATTTCGCCAAGTCGAACACCTCCTTGCCTCATTTTTCTCTGGACTACATCCACAAGTCTTTTCTCACGTCTCCACCAACGTGTTTTCCTTCTCTTTTTCTAAATGGATGGGAATCCACTTTCATTCCCAGTCTTAGGATAGAGTAAAATAACTAAAAGTTAATGCAGTAGGAAGTTCCCAATCAACAACCGATAGAGAGAAACTAGAGGACAATGAGCACTTCGCCACACCGTCCTCATTCGTGGGATGACTCTTTTTTTCTCTAGAAGGTTATCGCGGTCAGTTGTTTCATTCTGATTTTATCTGAGTTAGCTTGGGTTTTAGTGTTCAGACGGTGTTTTTTCTCAGATGAATTAAAATCCTTACGAAATAATTGAAATGTGTATGGTTATATAGCCATACATGTAGAATATATTTCAAAATGTAATGACATATAACATAAATAATGGGTTTTTATGAAATACTTGAAATATCACTTTTTAAATATAAGGAAAAGTGACTGAAATAATTGAAAAAGTTTGAAGGGAGAATATGACTTTTTGAAATGACACTGAAATTGATTGAAATGTGTATAAAATAACTAAAATTTGTTTTTTAAAACATCAATGCAATTATTAAAAGTTAAACCCTTGATTTTTTTAATATCCATGAATTATATTGGACTGTGTCAAAAATATCAAGATAATATTATTTAGTATTTTTGGTAGATCAATACCAAATATATACACGTATAAGAAATGCAATCTCTAATCTTAGCACGGGACGGCATAGTATTGACTACAGGCGTCCAGACTCCATTAGAAATGCTTTTCCCTTCACAATAGGGCTTTTGGAGACGGACGGGCTCCATGGAGCCTGCTACTTTTAAAAATTCAAAATTTAAAATTTTAGGTTACAAATTGATCTGGAAAAAATTATACACGTATATAAGGATGTTATGTATATGTGTGCGAAATTTCAAGACGAAGCAACTTGAATTGCAAGCTGCACAACAAACTCTTGGACTTTGAGAGTGAACAGTACTTTTACATATTTCATCGTAAAATTTACACACATGTACATTACATACTATACGGGTGTATGTGTATTTGTTTTTCAGAAATTTTTGAAACATAAAAGTATTTGTTCAAAAATCGGGCTCCATGAAGCCGGAGCTCCATTTAGCATCTTCGCGCTGAGATGTGTCTGGCACCCTCGAGTAGTAGTAGTACTGACATTTTTTTTTCAAAACTGTCATGTTTTTTGTAGCAATTTCGGAAACTATAGCGTAGAATGAAAAAAACGCAAAACTAGTAGCCCGTCGGCCAGGAGTGGGCTGAAAAGGGAGTTTTCGGCCAGGCCATGGCCGAAGTAGGCTTTTCGGCCGCGCTTGGGCCGAAAACTCGCTGTTGGCTGGGGCCCGGCCGAAAATAGTAGCTTCGGCTACTGGGCGGCCGAACTGGGCCATTTTCGGCCCACCGGGGACCGAAGCAGGCCTTTTCGGCCAGGCTTCGACCGAAAAGGTGCGGATAAGCACCCGTTCGCCCCTGCGTTGTTCGCTCTGTTCTTCGTTTCCCTTTCTCTCTCTCTCAGTTCTTCTCTGTACCTCGCCCCCCCCCCCCCCGATCTCCTCCATTTGCCACACATTTGCAAATCCAACCCACAGAATCGGTAGATCATAGCAATCCCCACCGGCCTACGGTGTTATTTTTTGCTATGGGATAGTTTTTGATGTGTTTGGGGAGGAGCAGCCATGGTGGGGAGGAGGAGCCATGGTGGAGAGGAGGACGGGTAGTAGGTGGTGGTGACTAGTAGCAGCTGCTGCAGAGGAGGAGGAGCAGGTCGGGGGCTGACCGGAGTTGAACCTCCGGTCATCGGGGGCGGCGTTGTCGTTCTCCGGTGGTGCAATTACTTCGCGAGGTGGCCGGTGCCGCTGAGTCAAAGAGAGAAGCAAGAAGTGGACACACACTTCGAAGGTATAATCACGTCGTCACAAATATTATGTAAATTGTATAGTTTAGTTAGTGTATATAAGTCATATTGTGAATTTTAGTGTCAATATATTTTTGGAGGCATTTTAGCGCATAGTTCGTGTAGCGGATAATATTAGTGTTCGTTGTGAATTTCAGTGTTAATTTAATTTAGGAGGCATTTTAGCGCATAATTCGTGTAGCGGATAATATTAGTGTATATTGTGAATTTTAGTGTTAATATATTTTTGGATGCATTTTAGCGCATAGTTCGTGTAGCGGATAATATTAGTGTATATTGTGATTAATATAGTTTAGTTAGTGTATATAAGTCATATTGTGAATTTTAGTGTTAATATATTTTTGGAGGCATTTTAGCGCATAGTTCGTTGTGATTAATGAGAAGATGGCAATGTCTGACAGGTGAAAATGTCTGAATCAGTAAATTTGAATGTTTACTACTGCGCTGGTAATGTTCGATATAATGAGTTGGGGGTTGATCTTAGCGAGTTTAAAAATGGCGTCATGACACTAGCAGACCCGGACAGACTAGACATTAGACAATTGAAGTACTGGTTAACAACTAGTTTTGGACTGGATCCTGAAATATGTTCCGTCAGTATTCATGCATTGTGGACCAAATCTTGTAAAAATGTCAAGTGGAAGTTGATGCCGATAGATAGGAGCCAACAATGGTTGTCCCCGTTAAGACGCTGCCGAGACCGAAGAATCCACCCATATGCACTTGTGCAACCTGTGCCGAAGGAGGAGAATACCGTACAACTCCACAGGGGGTATGAACCCGGCCAAGGCAGTGAAGTGGCTAACGAGATTGTTTTATCTGGGTCACAGCCACACGATGTGGATGGTAGCCAACCCGAGAAACAGTCAGACTACGTGCCACACAATGTTTGTGGTCCTGATACTGGGCAGAGTAGCCATTCGATAATATTAGCTGGTTCTGGTTTTGCTGATGGGGATGAGGAAGGGGATGAAATGCAGAGGGTGATGGAGGAAGAGGACGAGGATGGATTGGTGGAGGAACTGGATTCTGAAAATTCTGAGGATGAAGTTGAGGTACCGATTCCTTCTGCATGGGAGCAGGATATATCCACCGGCCTTACGGTGAACGTTGGCCATGAGACTCCATGGCAGTATAATCTGAACCAAGTACAAATAGGGGCTATGTTTGATACAAAGAAAAAATTGAAGTATGCGGTGATAAAGTGGGCTATGTCTACGCAGAGGGTTTTCAAGACACACATATCAAGTCCAACAAACTATACCGTGAAATGTGTTGAAATAGGTTGTCCAGGGAAGGTGCACGCGCACGTGCCGAAGTATGACATCCACTGGGTTGTCACCATTGTCATCCCACATAATTGTGTGAGGAAGAACCTGCTGGTGAAGCATCTGAACCTGACTTCAAGTCTCATTGCGCAACTCATGTATACTGAGATAGTAGAGAAGAAAGATATGGAAGCAGAACACATCCAGACAGCAGTGAAGGTCAGATGGAATTATGTCATTCCTTATGGGAAGGCTTGGAGGGCTAAGCAGAAGGCTATGGAGGAAAGGTTTGGGACGTTCTTTGACTCATATGATAATGTTGTCCGTCTCCTGGGCATACTGAAGGAGAGGAATCCCGGCACTTATGTGAATGTACAACACATGAGGTTGCTGAGTATACCTGATTTCAAGGTGTTGAAACGAGTGTTCTTCTCTTTTGCTATGTGCATCGAAGCTTTCCGGCATTGTCCTCCTGTTATGTTTGTGGATAGTACATTCCTGACCGGTCAGTATAGAGGGAAAATCCTGACTGCTATTGGTGTGGACGGGAACAATCAAATCATCCCACTTGCCATGGCATTTGTGGAGGATGAGAACTTTCTCAGTTGGGTATGGTTCTTCCGCCAAGTGAAAATTGCCATCGTGAAGGACCGACCAAACGTGTGTGTCATTCATGACAGACATGCTGGTATATTGAAGGCCGTGAAGACACTTCGTAATCCAACAGATGACGAACCAACACCTTGGAGGGACTTGCAGAGCCAGTGGTGCATGCGCCATCTTGGGGCTAATTTTTTCTCAGAGTTCAAGAACAAGCGGTTGATGAACTTGTTCAAAAAATTATGCAAGCAAAGCCAGCAGCGCAAATACGATTTTATTTGGTCAAAACTAGATGAGTTTACTAAGAAGCAGGTCTGTGCGAGGAAGAAAATGGAAGAAGATCTGGTTAAATTAGCAGCACTCATCGTGGAGCTAGAGGAGCCAGTAGGTCTTTGTGACTTGCCAGCAATTGACCCTCCTAATACTAAGAGAAAGAAGGGAAGGGCAATAAAGAATTTTTCTGAGTGGATAGAGAAAGAGCCTCCAGTGAATTGGTCTTTGCTGCATGACACACATGGAGCTAGGTATGGCCACATGACAACCAATCTTGCAGAGGTGTATAACTTTGTGCTGAGAGGGAATAGAGCATTGCCACTCACAGCTATTGTGGAGGCTGTATTCCATGGCACTTTGAGATATTTCAGAGAAAGGCACGAGTTAGCAAAGAAGCATATTGAAGATAATCAGAACACACCTTATTGTAGTCGTGTCATGGAATACATGGCAAAGAAGATAGAGAAAGCAAAGAAGCACACTGTCAGACTCATAGGGAATCAAGAAAGGAGGTATGAGGTTCAGCTTCCTACCGATGGTTTTGGTTCTGGAAATGAGGTGAAGACACACGAGGTAAAAATTGGAACGGAATTTTATCCAACGTGTGTGTGTACATGCAACAAACCGAAGTTGTTGCACCTACCTTGCTCTCATGTGTTGGCTGCATGTGGCCAGATTGAGTTGGATGCTATCTCCTTCGTGTCCCCATACTATTTAAAAGAGGCAGTGCTCAACACCTGGACAGGCGAGATGACAGGGTTTAGAGTCGTCGGCAATTTCAACAAGGTAAACGACGGTGAGAGAGTATACATCCCGCATCCAGACCTTCAGCGAACAAGTAGGGGCAGACGAAAGGCCCGTCGCATCCGGAACGATATGGACCAGTCTGAAGCTGGTGGAGCAACCAGACAATGTTTGTTATGCGCGGCTTATAGGCATAGGATGAAATATTGTCCCGACCTGAACAAAGATGGTGCTTCCGCATCGACGAGTGCTTCTACATCGACGGCTGCGACAACAGGAGCAAGAGGCGGACGTGGTCGTGGCAGTCGAGGCCGAAGGGGCGGACGAGGAAGAAACAACTCACAAGCTATATAATGTGTCGTAGTGGGTTTTAATATGTAATATGTCAGGACTATGTTTTAATTTGTAATATGTCAGGACTATGTTTTAATATGTAATATGTCAGGACTATGTTTTAATTTGTAATATGTCAGGACTATGTTTTAATTTGTAATATGTCAGGACTATGTTTTAATTTATAATATGTCAGGACTATGTTTTAATTGCATCGTTGATTTGTTGTTTGAATTGCAGATATGTCTTCGTATCTGTTGCTTAATGGTAACATCGATAGAAAGCACCGGGGCGCCCTTATGGAAGCGGGCAACAACTTAGACGTGTTGGTCACTCGTACCCCAAAGACTAACTGGATGATACACGATTCATGGGTTGATAGGTATGTGTGCATATAAAGGAGTCCATATAATGACTTACTATGTTTGACATACTTTTCAACGCCGCTAACATTCTCTTAATTTTGTAGGTTAAGTTGGGATGGACTTCTACCCTTGGCACGGCTGGTTGAGGGTACATTGGATGAGTGGATTGATGGTCCGGACTTAGATGAGGCAGGTGAACCATTGCAGGTACACAAGAGGCAAGTGAAACGTTTCTCTTACGACAAGTCACTCCTTACCTGCTTAGTAGATAGATGGAGACCAGAGACACATACATTTCACTTTCCCTGGGGAGAGATGGCGCCTACTTTACAGGATGTGTCTTACTTGTTGGGATTACCTCTGGCCAGTGCTGCCATAGGTCCCTTAGAGGCAGAATCTGGGTGGCAAGCAGCGATGCAAACCCGTTTTTTGGCTGCAGTCCCGACTGCTAGGGCCATAGACAACGATCCTCATGGACCTCTTTTTAGATGGTTGAGCCAGTTTCAGGTAACCATCACGGCCACTTAAACAAATGTTGTTTTTTAGTTGTCCGATGTTCATACAATTATTACGTTTCTATGTAGATTGTCTCGTTAGGATATCCCGATGTTCAGTTGTCGGAGGCATAGATGGACCGGTCCCTAGAGGCATATATTCTTTGGCTGTTCGGCAAGACGATGTTTACGGAGAACCACGTGACCACTGTCGATGCACGACTCATCGGTATTGCACGAGAGATAGCTGACGCACGTTGCCCTACGGATATTCTACAGAGGAGTTTTGGTTCTGCTGTGTTAGCGGCTATGTACAGAGGACTGTGCAAAGCTTGCCAGTTGAAGTCTAGAAAATCTAGTATTGTTGGATGTCTATTATTGTTGCAGCTCTGGTCATACGAGAGATTCCCTATTGGACGACCCTATGTCTATGTTGATAAACCTTTTGGTTTGGAGGACTTAGCTGGGGCTTATGTGCCTGCTATCGGTGACTTACCTACTATGGGATCTGTTTGGGCACGGCGAGAGGTACATTTATATTAAGTAACAATTAATTCAATTATTTCTTGCCATTCAATAGTATTACTAATGCTTATTTGTTGTCATGGCACAGAGACAGTTTGCGCATAGTCAGGTTAGGGGATGCTACCCGTCCTTCATGGCGCAATTTGATAGTTTGCACGAGGATCAAGTTATCTGGGAGCCATACTCGCCTCAGGCTATATCATCGAGGTACCCAGTTGGGATTTCTGGATTGTGCACTAGAGATCGGCACTTTTGGATGACCAAGGCCAAGTTGGTGTTCGACGTGACGGTTGAGGAGATGTCTCTTAATAGGGTGATGAGACAGTTCGGTCTATATCAAGAGCCTGAGATTCCAGATATTCCACACTTGCCAGAACACATGCACAAGTAAGTACTAATACTATTTTAGTTGTCAGCTCTGCATTCATAATATACCTAATCATGTATCGCGCATGTCAATCTCAGGGACAGTCGCCTAGGAGGAAACAAGTCCATGGCTTATTGGCTTAAGAGCATTACCCCTTACGTTGACAAATGGACTACCGCTGCGACAAATATCTGGGGTGAGGTTCAGGCCTTTAACTGGGAAATGTTCGGGTTGTATCTGCAGCGTTACCGACATACAACGAGGATCTACTTGGTTCCATCAGCTGCTCCTGATCAGATCGAAGCCCCTCTCACCAGCGATATGTACCCAACTGCCTCTGTTGTGGGAACCAAACACCACGCGGTAAATGCCTTGATTCTCATATGTGAAGTCTTTTGTTAATCTGGACATATTCGCTTGGTTGTCTATTCGTGCTGTCTATCATACAACGAGGATATAATTGGTTAACTCTTCGTGTACAGGGTGACTTGACAGTACAGGCGCGAGAGGAGGTTTCCGCTTTAATGCGGCACTTTCAGAGGGGAGAAACTATCCCACCGCAAGAGGGCGTCTCATGGTTGAGGCGTCTTGATGACAAGCTACGCAGGATTTACGCAGTTGTTACGTGTCGACGGTCTTCGGATGTTGCACTTCCTCCTCCAGCACATCGTCCGCCACGACCCTCTATACATCATTCAGAACCACGACCCTCTGTGCACCGTTCAGAACCACGACCCTCTGTGCACCATGCAGAACCACCTCCTTCACAGCCAGGGAGCTCTTCCTGGCATGAGCCACCTCCTTCACAGCCAGGGAGCTCTTCCTGGCATGAGCCACCTCCTTCACAGCCAGGGAGCTCTTCCTGGCATCAGCCACCTCCTTCACAGCTAGGGAGCGCTTACTGGCATCAGATGGAACTAGGTAACACTACTCACTACATTCTTTTCAACAGTGTAGTAATCATTCTTGCATTCTCAGCAGTCACTGATGCTTACTGGTAGTGCTTCGTTCATGCATTTGTATCAATTTTACATGTTTTACTTTACCGCAGGCGGCAACCAGTCGCAACCGTTCATGCATTCAGAGCAGTCACCGATCCTTAGTGGTGGTGCTGATTACTTTGAGGGCGACCGCGAGTATGATGACCAAGCTACAAACATTTATGGCTTCTCGCAGACAGTGTTTCACACTCCACCACCACCACCGACACAGGAGACACAGACCGTGAGAGACGAGGTTAACTATGGTCGTGGTTATCGCGAGCCTCGTCCACCGCCTCAGCGCTTATCGCCTTTCGGTCCTCGCCCGAGGAAGACCCAGACTCGTCGTTGTCCCCCGCAGTGATATGCTTATCTATCTATGTATGACTCATTATCTATGTTAGTTTCAGACTATTCGCAGCTGTGTGTCAGTATTTATGTATGAGACATGCTTCATGTATGTGTTACTATCGCACTTCCTTCTATCTGATCAGGAGACATATATTGTTTTTATGTATGCGAGAGACATATTACTATTAATTCGCATTCTTATTCCAGTTACATTTCCAAATAGACTACAACCGATAATTAAGATACATCTTACATACTACAAAATGAAATTCAGATAGAACATAATGCCCTACAATAATACAATACAAACTAATAATGCAAATACATCTGAATGAAACGGTATAACGGGAATACATCTTACATACTACATGAAGTCATCATCGTCATCCTCCGTTGATGCAACCCTCTTGCCCTTCGACGATGCGGTCCTCTTGCCCTCCGTCGATGCATAACTCTTGCCCTTGCTGGATGCATAACTCTTGCCCTTCGAGGATGCAGAACTCTTGCCTTTGGACGATACAGAACTTTTGCCCTTCGACGATGCAGAACCCGGAAGCGGCAGCATGAAGATATCTTCGTCGTCCTCGCTCTCCTCAGTCCATAAAAATGTATTCTTTGCTGCAGTCTTTCTGAAAGTTTCACTCTTCGGCTCCACTACCTTCTTCCACCTTTCATGCAACCTAAGAAGTTCTTGACGTACCTCCTCATAGGTCCTTTCAGGCCACCCAGACCTACGTAATTGGTGAGCCAACTCATTCATTATGATGTCACTACCGGTGAGTTCGTCCCATGGAACTATCCTATTGTCCATCCTGAAATCGGTAACTAGACTCAGAAGAGTGCTGCTCATCTCAGGGTGAAAACTACGATCGAATGGATAATGGGACATCTCGACTACACTACACTGGAATGCTTATCCACCTTCGCCTAAAGGGGGTTTTATAGATACAGAGGGGATAATGGCGGGAAAGGGTTGGCGGGAAGGGATTGGCGGGAAAATAAGGCGGGAAGGGATTGGTGAGAAAATAAGGCGGGAAGGGGTCGGCGGGAAACGGGTGGCGGGAACATAAGGCGGGAAGGGGTTGGCGGGAACATAAGGCGGGAAGGGGTTGGCGGGAAACGGGTGGCGGGAAGGGGTGGGCGGGAAACGGGTGGCGACAAAATACATTTCAGCATGAGCCATGCAACTTCGGCCTAGGGTTGACCAAAAAGTGACTTTTCGGCCTAGATTTGACCAAAAAGTCTATTTCGGCCTAGAGTTGACCAAAAAGACACTTTTCGGCCTAACAGTGGCCGAAAAGTACTACTTCGACCTAAAGATGGCCGACGGGCTACTAGTTTTGGTTTTTTTGCATTACGTTCTATAGTTTCTGAAATTGCTACAAAAAATAACGCAGTTTTGAAAAAAGCGTGAAAAGGAAAGGTGCCAGTGTGCACCACTAGTCTAGCACGGAACTGGAAGCCTCGACCAGCGGTGAAGATAAATTAACCACGTGTGGGAAAACTTCTCACGCAGCTCCCATAAATAACGGCATGCATCCTCAGCTCTCTCCGTACCACACACCAGTTGCACCCCAGCCTAGCTACCCCAATGGCTCGCTATGTAGAAGTAGTGTACCATCTCATGCAGCTGACACCTCTACAGCTACAAGCACTTCTGCTACTGTCGCTCATCATACTACTACTGCGTCTGGCCACAACCGGCGGAGGCGGTAGCAGCAAGCAAGCAAAGGCGAAGCGTCTCCCTCCTTCGCCTCCGGCCCTTCCCATCATAGGGCACCTGCACCTCGTCGGCGATCTCCCTCACGTCTCCCTCCGCAGCCTCTCCAGGACTCACGCCGCTGACGGCCTCATGCTCCTCCACCTCGGCTCCGTCCCGAACCTCGTCGTGTCGTCCCCACGAGCCGCCCAGGCGGTCATGCGGACGAACGACCACCTCTTTGCGTCCCGCCCGCCGTCCAGGATCGCCGACGCCCTCTTGTACGGCTGGTCGTCCGACATCGCCTTCTCCCCCTACGGCGAGCACTGGCGGCAGGCGAGGAGGCTCGTCACCACGCACCTCTTCACAGTCAAAAAGGTCCAGTCGTTCCGCATCGCCCGTCAGCAAGAGGTCAGCATCATCACCTCCTGAATCTGATCATGTTCGCGAGAATGAAGAGCATATATACACAACCTGCTCTGCTGTTGCATATATATACAGGTGAAAGTGGTGATCTCTAGGATCCGTGAGGCCGCGGCGGAGAGCGTGGCCGTCGACCTGGGCGAGGTGGTGAACACCTACGCCAACGATGTGGTGTGCCGCGCTGTGTCGGGCAAGTTCTTCAGGGCGGAAGGCCGGAATAAAATGTTCAGAGAGCTGATCGAGGCAAACTCGGCTCTCGTCGGAGGGTTTCATATGGAGGACTACTTCCCAAGGTTGGCGAAGGTACGTCTTCTCAGTAGGTTCGTCCGCAACAACGTCGAGGCGACACACAAGCGGTGGGACGAACTGCTAGAAGCGATAATAAGAGACCACGAGAAAAACCCGATGCACCATGGCAGGGAGAACGGTGTCGACGAGCAAGGAGAGAGTGACTTCATCGACGTGTTGCTATCGGTTCAGCAAGAGTTCCATGGCATCACCAGAGACCATATCAAGGCCATCTTAATGGTGAGCAAGTAATTAAATATAGAAAAATACGTTACACGCACCGGGTTATATTGCCTCACACAATTACCTCTGGTGAACAATGTACGTACGTACAGGACCTGTTCGGAGCGGGCACGGACACATCGTCTCTGGTCCTAGAATTCGCCATGGCCGAGCTCATGCGCAAACCTGATCAACTCATGGTCAAGCTGCAAGCTGAGGTGCGACGCGGCACTCCCGCCGGACAAGAATTTGTCGAGGAGCATAACCTGGCCGGCATGACCTATCTGAAGGCCGTGGTGAAGGAGACGCTCCGCCTGCATCCGCCGGCGCCGCTCCTCCTCCCACACCTGGCGATGGCGGATTGCGACCTCGACGGCTACACGATACCTTCTGAGACTCGAGTCATCATCAACGCATGGGCTATTGGCAGAGACCCCGGGTCCTGGGAGAAGCCGGACGACTTCGTGCCTGAGAGGTTCCTCAAGGGTGGCACCGCGGCAGCGGTGGACTTGACGGGCAAGGACTTTCAGTTCGTGCCATTCGGGGCTGGCCGGAGAATATGCCCCGGTCTCAACTTCGGGTTGGCTACCGTCGAGATCATGCTGGCGAACCTCGCATACTGCTTCGACTGGGAGCTGCCGGTCGGCATGGAGAGGGACGAGATAGATATGACGGAGGTGTTTGGTCTGACTGTCCGTAGAAAGGAGAAGCTCATGCTTGTCCCCAACACCCACGTGGTTGCGTGATCGGTTCATAGTGCGTCCATATTTGTATACCGCTGCATATGTTTTTTTTAAACATAGTGTGTACACTGTGTAGGCGAGCCAATCGTAGACTATGTGAATGAGCTATGTAATCAACTTGATTTATGTTTGCTGTGTGCATCCTAATGCAGGATGGGGTAATCCTCTTTTCAAAGAAAAAAAAACTTTATCATTTTCATTCAGGGTCCCTCTATGTCACATCTAGATGTGAGATAATATTTCCCACATATAAATATGATGTCAACGTCATCTCATTTTTTTTTCATTGTTTGTCATGTTTAATTGATTTTAATTTGTCAAAGCCCAAAGTCCAAAATTAAAATCCAGCTAGCCCCGCGTCCGCCAGGGTGGCCGGCCTATACGTAAATCAGATCGCTAGCTACCCGTACAAAAAGAATCTGAGCGCTAGCTTTCTTAGAAAAAAAAACTGATTGCTAGTGCTAACATCGATTTGTTAGCTTTTGTGCCTGATCGTCATATTTCACAAATACGTCTCTTATCGCTAGCTTCTAGGCTACAAACAATTATTATTTTTTGCCTTTCGGTTTTTGCGTTTTTCACTCTCATATTTTATAATTAATTTTTAGTAAGGAACAAAGTTTGATCTAAACATATTTAGAAAAACATGTTCACGAGTTTACATATTTTTTCAAATTATAAAAATGTTAACAAAAAATGTTCTAATATATGGTGAATAATGTTTGATTATATGAAGATCATTTTCTGACTACACACTAATATTTTTGCAACTATACAATGAATACTTTTTTATATATAGTGAAATTTTTATATACGATGAACTTTTTTATTATACACAATGAAGATTTCTTTGAATACAATAAACTATTTTAAAGCATGTACTAAACAATTGATTGTGCATACAAAGAATGTTCATGGATTAGAAAAAATATTCATGATTCAAAATTTGTTCGCACACTCAGAAAATATGTTCATAAATTACTAAAATATTCATGATTTATTTTTTTCATAATTTTGAAAAAAAAAGTTTCAGGAATTTAAAAAATAAAAATGAAAGGAAAAGTAGAAAAACAAAAAGAATGAAAAGCCAATAGGAAAAAACAAAAATAAAGAGAAAACTATGAAATTACGAGCCCAGTTACGTGTCAAGGTTCGACTTGGAATTAATATGAAACAATTATGGGCCCAATTGTGAGTCAAGGGTGAACTTGCAACTGGGATAAAATACAAAGCATAGGCTCGGTTGCAAGTCAAGGGTAGGCTTGCAGCTGGGATGAAATAAACTACATGTCAAGTTATGAGTCGAGGGTGAACATGCAATTGGAAAAACTATTATATGAGTTGCGAGTCGAGGGGGGCTTGCATATGGGGTCGTAGTTGTTTAAAAAAAAGACAAACATTTTTATAACTTGCGACTTTTTTTGAAAAAGATGAACACATTTCGAATTTCTTTTGATAAACACATTTTTTTTAACAAAAATGAACAATTTTACGAATTTGAATATTTGTTGAAACCTGTGAATTTATGAAAATAGAATTTGAAAAAAGGGGGAAAATGAGATCGAATTTTTAAAAATAGAAAAATTAAAAGGAGAGGAAACTAATGAAGGAAAAATGGTAAAGCAAAAAAATAAAAATCTTGAAGAAAAAAACAAAAAAAGTATCCTAGCTAATTGGGCCGGCTCATGTGCAGTTTGTTCGATGTCGAGGGGTAGACTTGCAACTGGGACAAAGAAGGTCAGACCCCTGCTGACGTGTCAAGGGTGGTGAGGGAGTCCTGGACTAGGGGGTGTCCGGATAGCCGAACTATCATCATCGGCCGGACTCCAAGACTATGAAGATACAAGATTGAAGACTTCGTCCCGTGTCCGGATGGGACTTTTCTTGGCGCGGAAGGCAAGCTTGGCGCTACGGATATGTAGATCTCCTACCATTGTAACCGACTCTGTGTAACCCTAGCCCTCTCCGGTGTCTATATAAACCGGAGGGTTTTAGTCCGTAGGACACAACAACAATCATACCATAGGCTAGCTTCTAGGGTTTAGCCTCCTTGATCTCGTGGTAGATCCACTCTTGTACTACCCATATCATCAATATCAATCAAGCAGGAGTAGGGTTTTACCTCCATCGAGAGGGCCCGAACCTGGATAAAAACATCGTGTCCCTTGTCTCCTGTTACCATCCACCTAGACGCACAGTTCGGGACCCCCTACCCGAGATCCGCCGGTTTTGACACCGACATTGGTGCTTTCATTGAGAGTTCCTCTGTGTCGTCACCGATAGGCTCGATGGCTCCTTCGATCATCAACAACGACGCAGTCCAGGGTGAGATTTTTCTCCCCGGACAGATCTTTGTATTCGGCGGCTTTGCACTGCGGGCCAATTCGCTTGGCCATCTGGAGCAGATCGAAAGCTACGCCCCTGGCCGTCAGGTCAGATTTGGAAGTCTGAACTTCAAGGCTGACATCCGCGGAGACTTGATCTTTGATGGATTCGAGCCACAGCCGAGCGCGCCGCACTGTCACGATGGGCATGATTTAGCTCCGCTGCCGGACAGTGCCCTGGAGGCCGCACACGAGTCCGCTTCGACCCTCAATTCGGAGCCGGCTACGCAGATCGAGGACGGGTGGCTAGACACCACCTCGGGGGCTGCAACCTCTACGGCGATGGAGCCGAATACCGATCTTGTCCCTTGTGAAGCTCGTGACTCCGAGGTGCCAGACTCCTTGCCGGACTCCAAACCCCTCGCGCCCCTACCAATCGAATCCGGTTGGGCGCCGATCATGGAGTTCACCGCTGCGGACATCTTTCAGCGCTCACCTTTTGGTGACATCCTGAATTCGCTAAAGTATCTCTCGTTATCAGGAGAGCCCTGGCCGGATCACGGTCAGGACGGTTGGGATGCGGACGACGAAGAAATTCAAAGCCCACCCACTACCCACTTCATAGCCACTGTCGACGACCTAACCGACGTGCTAAACTTCGACTCCGAAGACATCGACGGTATGGACGACGATGCCGGAGACGACCAAGAACCAGCGCCTACTGGGCACTGGAAAGCCACCTCAACTCACGACGTATACATGGTGGATACACCAAAAGGAAGCGATAACAAGGAACAACGGGACGCGGTGAAGGATAATTCCCCCGAAAAACAACCAAAACGGCGACGCAAGCGCCGCCCGAAGTCCCGCCTCGATAACAACAGCACCCATACTGACCCAGCCGTAGAGCAGGGCGAACCAGTGGACGACGAACATGCCACCAAGCAACCATCCGAACAGGATGAATTGGACGAGCAACCCATCCCCGACGAAAACAACAGTCCAGACGATCTCACGCCGGACACATCACCGGAGCATAAGAACCTTCACAAAAGGCTCGTCGCCACTGCAAGAAGTTTGAGGAAGCAGAAGCGGAAGCTCAAAACAGCGGAAGACGTACTCAGAATGAGATGGAGCAAAGTACTCAAGACCGCAGATAAATACGGCGATAGTCACCAAGCAAAGAGCTACCCGAAGCGCAAGCTATTGCCCGAATTTGACGAGGAGGCCGTAGAGCCCCCACAGTCAAAAAACAAAGAGGCCGCCTGGCCGGATAGACGACCAGAGGACAGGCTAAGAGCAGCAAGCGACGCTGCACACGATCCACATAAGGATCCTCGCAAAAAGAATGGCCCAGTCAGGTCCATCTATGGGCCAAAAAAGAAGGCTCCAGGAAGCAACACAACACGCCGAGTGTTCGAAGATAACGGCACACCTAAATACAGGGGCGCCGCACACCCACTATGTTTCATCGATGAGGTACTGGATCATGAATTTCCAGCGGGATTCAAACCCGTAAACATAGAGGCATATGACGGAACAACAGACCCCGGAGTCTGGATTGAGGATTATATCCTACACATACATATGGCTAGAGGAGACGATCTCCACGCCATAAAATACCTACCCCTCAAGCTCAAAGGGCCAGCTCGGCATTGGCTCAAAAGCCTCCCAGAAAATACCATCGGAAGTTGGGAAGAGCTCGAGGATGCGTTTCGAGCAAATTTTCAGGGAACTTATGTCCGCCCTCCGGATGCAGACGATTTAAGTCACATAACTCAACAGCCCGGAGAGTCAGCACGCAAATTCTGGAACAGGTTCCTCACCAAAAAGAACCAAATAGTCGATTGTCCGGACGCCGAAGCCTTAGCAGCCTTTAAACATAACGTCCGAGACGAATGGCTCGCCAGACACCTCGGCCAGGAAAAACCAAGAACAATGGCCACGCTAGCAAGCCTCATGACCCGCTTTTGCGCGGGGGAAGATAGCTGGCTGGCAAGATGCAGCACCAGCGACCCGAGTACATCCGAGGTTAGGGATTGAAATGGGAAATCACGACGCAGAAAAGATCAGCGCCGGAATAAGGAAAATGGCCCAAATAGCACAGCGGTCAACGCCGGGTTCAAAAGCTCTCGGCCGAATAACAAAACACTGCCTCTTAAGGACAACGGTGACGAACTATCCAACCTAAACAAAATCTTGGATAGGATATGTCAAATCCACAGTACCCCCGGGAAGCCTGCAAACCATACCCACAGAGATTGTTGGGTCTTCAAGCAGTCCGGCCGACTAAACGCCGAACACAAGGGGCTCGACACACCAAGCGAAGACGATGACGAACCCCACAAGCAGCACGCCGGAAAACAGAAGACTTTCCCACTAGAAGTCAAAACAGTGAACTCACTTCATGTGATAACAAGGAAAAATAGTGCGGCACCTGCTAAAACACGTGCCGCACGGTCCACCCCAGCGGAGTCCCGAAATTGGATGTCAAAACCAATTACTTTCGACCATCAGGATTACTCCAGAAGTATTCGAAACGCAGGATGGACTGCTTTGATATTGGATCCTATAATTGACGGACTACAATTTACACAAGTCCTAATGGACGGCGGCAGTGATATAAACCTGCTATACCAGGACACCATCCACAGAATGGGGATAGACCCTACCAAAATTCGCCATAGCGGCACTGTTGGGGAACGTAGTAATTTCAAAATTTTCCTACGCACACGCAAGATCATGGTGATGGCATAGCAACGAGAGGGGAGAGTATTCGTCCACGTACCCTCGTAGACCGTAAGCGGAAGCGTTAGCACAACGCGGTTGATGTAGTCGTACATCTTCACGATCCGACCGATCCAAGCACCGAACGTACGGGGCCTCCGAGTTCAGCACACGTTCAGCTCGATGACGATCTCCGGCCTCCGATCCAGCCGAGCTCCGGAGATGAGTTCCGTCAGCACGACGGCGTGGTGACGATGATGATGTTCTATCGGCGCAGGGCTTCACCTAAACTCCGCGAAGATATGACCGAGGTGGAATATGGTGGAGGGGGGCACCGCACACGGCTAAGGAACGATCCGTAGATCAACTTGTGTGTCTATGGGGTGTCCCCTGCCCCCGTTGTTGGGGAACGTAGTATTTCAAAAAATTTCCTACGCACACGCAAGATCATGGTGATGCATAGCAATGAGAGGGGAGATTGTTGTCTACGTACCCTCGTAGACCGAAGCGGAAGCGTTGACGCAACATAGAGGAAGTAGTCGTACGTCTTCCCGGCCCAACCGATCCAAGCACCGTTACTCCGGCACCTCCGAGTTCTTGACACACGTACAGCTCGATGATGCACCGCGATCTCCGATCCAGCAGAGGCGCGGGGAGGAGTTCCGTCAGCATGACGGCGTGGTGAGGATCTTGATGTTCTCCTGTCGCAGGGCTTCGCCTAAGCACCGCTACAATATGACCAAGGTGTAATATCATGGAGGGGGGCACCGCACACGGCTAAGGAACGATCTCAATGATCAACTTGTGTGTCCATGGGGTGCCCCCTACCCCCGTATATAAAAGAGAGGAGGAGGGGAGGGCCGGCCCTCTACTATGGCGCGCCCTGGGGAGTCCTACTCCCACCGGGAGTAGGATTCCCCCTTTCCTAGTCCAACTAGGAGACCTTCCATGTATTAGGAGTAGGAGACTAGGAAGGGGAAGAGAGAAGGGAAGGAAGGAGGGGGTGCGGCCCCTCCCCCTAGTCCAATTCGGACTAGGCCATGGGGGGGGGGCCTGCCCTAGGCAGCCCCTCTCTCTTTCCCGCAGGGCCCAATAAGGCCCAATGCTTCTCCCCGGCGAATTCCCGTAACTCCCCGGTACTCCGAAAAATACCCGAATCACTCAGAACCTTTCCGAACACCGAATATAGTCGTCCAATATATCGATCTTTACGTCTCAACCATTTCGAGACTCCTCGTCATGTCCCCGATCTCATCTGGGACTCCGAACTCCTTCGGTACAAAGCTCATAAACTCATAATATAACTGTCATCGAAACCTTAAGCGTGCGGACCCTACGGTTTGAGAACAATGTAGACATGACCGAGACACGTCTCCGGTCAATAACCAATAGCGGGACCTGGATGCCCATATTGGTTCCTACATATTCTACGAAGATCTTTATCGGTCAGACGGCATAACAACATACGTTGTTCCCTTTGTCATCGGTATGTTACTTGCCCGAGATTCGATCGTCGGTATCCAATACCTAGTTCAATCTCGTTACCGGCAAGTCTCTTTACTCGTTCCGTAATACATCATCTCGCAACTAACTCATTAGTTGCAATGCTTGCAAGGCTTAAGTGATGTGCATTACCGAGAAGGCCCAGAGATACCTCTCCGACATTCGGAGTGACAAATCCTAATCTCGAAATACGTCAACCCAACAAGTACCTTTGGAGACACCTGTAGAGCACCTTTATAATCACCCAGTTACGTTGTGACGTTTGGTAGCACACAAAGTGTTCCTCCGGTAAACGGGAGTTGCATAATCTCATAGTCATAGGAACATGTATAAGTCATGAAGAAAGCAATAGCAACATACTAAACGATCGGGTGCTAAGCTAACGGAATGGGTCATGTCAATCAGATCATTCAACTAATGATGTGATCCCGTTAATCAAATAACAACTCTTTGTCCATGGTTAGGAAACATAACCATCTTTGATTAACAAGCTAGTGAAGTAGAGGCATACTAGTGACACTCTGTTTGTCTATATATTCACACATGTATTATGTTTCCGGTTAATACAATTCTAGCATGAATAATAAACATTTATCATGATATAAGGAAATAAATAATAACTTTATTATTGCCTCTAGGGCATATTTCCTTCAGTCTCCCACTTGCACTAGAGTCAATAATCTAGATCACATCACCATGTGATTCACATCGATAGTTCACATCATCATGTGATTAACACCCATAGTTCACATCGCCATGTGACCAACATCCAAAGGGTTTACTAGATTCAGTAATCTAGTTCACATCGCTATGTGATTAACACCCAAAGAGTACTTAGGTGTGATCATGTTTTGCTTGTGAGAGAATCTTAGTCAACGGGTCTTTCACATTCAGATCCGTTATGTATTTTGCAATTTTTTATGTCTACAATGCTCTGCACGGAGCTACTCTAGCTAATTGCTCCCACTTTCAATATGTATGTAGATCGAGACTTAGAGTCATCCAGATCGGTGTCAAAACTTGCATCGACGTAACCCTTTACGACGAACCTTTTTCCACTTCCATAATCGAGAAACATATCCTTATTCCACTAAGGATAATTTTGACCGCTATCTAGTGATCTACTCCTAGATCACTATTTTACTCCCTTGCCAAACTCAGTGCAGGGTATACAATAGATCTGTTACACAGCATGGCATACTTCATAGAACCTATGGCCAAGGCATAGGGAATGACTTTCATTCTCTTTCTATCTTCTGCCGTGGTCGGGTTTTGAGTCTTACTCAATTTCACACCTTGTAACACAGGCAAGAACTCTTTCTTTGACTGTTCCATTTTGAACTACTTCAAAATCTTGTCAAGGTATGTACTCATTGAAAAAACTTATCAAGCGTCTTGATCTATCTCTATAGATCTTAATGCTCAATATGTAAGCAGCTTCACCGAGGTCTTTCTTTGAAAAAACTCCTTTCAAACACTCCTTTATGCTTTGCAGAATAATTCTACATTATTTCTGATCTACAATATGTCACTCACATATACTTATCAGAAATGCTGTAGTGCTCCCACTCACTTTCTAGTAAATACAGGCTTCACTGCAAGTCTGTATAAACTATATGCTTTGATCAACTTATCAAAGTATATATTCCAACTCCGAGATGCTTGCACCAGTCCATAGATGCACATTTTTGTTAACACCTTTAGTATCGACAAAACCTCTTGGTTGCATCACATACAACTCTTCTTTAATAACTCCATTAAGGAATGCAGTTTTGTTTATCCATTTGCCAGATTTCATAAAATGCGGCAATTGCTAACATGATTCGGACAGACTTTTAAGCATCGATACGAGTGAGAAAATCTCATTGTATTCAACATCTTGAACTTTGTCAAAAACCTTTTTCGACAAGTCTAGCTTTGTAGATAGTAACACTACTATCAGCGTCCGTCTTCCTCTTGAAGATCTATTTATACAATATGGCTTGCCGATCATCGGGCAACTCCACCAAAGTCCACACTTTGTTCTCATACATGGATCTCATCTCAGATTTCATGGCCTCAAGCCATTTCGCGGAATCTGGGCTCATCGTCGCTTCCTCATAGTTCGTAGGTTCATCATGGTCTAGTTACATGAGTTCCAGAACAGGATTACCGTACCACTCTGGTGCGGATCTCACTCTGATTTACCTACGAGATTCGGTAGTAACTTGATCTGAAGTTACATGATCATCATCATTAGCTTCCTCACTAATTGGTGTAGCCGTCACATGAACAGATTTCTGTGATGAACTACTTTCCAATAAGGGAGAAGGTACAATTACCTCATCAAGTTCTACTTTCCTCCCACTCACTTCTTTTGAGAGAAACTCCTTCTCTAGAAAGGATCCATTTATTAGCAACGAATGTTTTGCCTTTGGATCTGTGATAGAAGGTGTACCCAAAAATTTCCTTTGGGTATTCTATGAAGACGCACTTCTCCGATTTGGGTTTGAGCTTATCAGGATGAAACTTTTTCACATAAGCATCGCAGTCCCAAACTTTAAGAAACGACAACTTTGGTTTCTTGCTAAACCACAGTTCATATAGTGTCGTCTCAACGGATTTAGATGGTGCCCTATTTAACGTGAATGCAGCTGTCTCTAATGCATGATCCCAAAACGATATGGTAAATCGGTAAGAAACATCATAGATTGTACTATATCCAATAAAGTACGGTTATGACGTTCGGACACACCATTATGATGTGGTGTTCCAGGTGGCATGAATTTGTGAAACTATTCCACATTGTTTTAATTGAAGACCAAACTCGTAACTCAAATATTTGTCTCCGCGATCAGATCGTAGAAACCTTATTTTCTTGTCACGATGATTTTTCCACTTCACTCTGAAATTCTTTGAACCTTTCAACTATTTCAGACTTATGTTTCATCAAGTAGATATACCCATATCTGCTCAAATCATCTGTGAAGGTCAGAAAATAACGATACCCGCCGCGAGCCTTAACACTCATTGGATCGCATACATCAGTATGTATTATTTCCAATAAGTCAGTTGCTCGCTCCACTGTTCCGGAGAACGGAGTCTTAGTCATCTTGCCCGTGAGGCATGGTTCGCAAGCATCAAGTGATTCATAATTAAGTGATTCCAAAATCCCATCAGCATGGAGTTTCTTCATGCGCTTTACACCAATATGACCTAAACGGCAGTGCCACAAATAAGTTGCACTATCATTATTAACTTTGCATCTTTTGTTTCAATATTATGAATATGTGTATCACTATGATCGAGATCCAATGAACCATTTTCATTGGGTGTGTAACCATATAAGGTTTTATTCATGTAAACAGAACAACAGTTTATTCTCTTACTTAAATGAATAACCGTATTGCAATAAACACGATCAAATCATATTCATGCTCAACGCAAACACCAAATAACATTTATTTAGGTTCGACACTAATTCCGAAAGTATAGGGAGTATGCGATGATGATCATATCAATCTTGAAACTACTTTCAACACACATCGTCACTTCACCCTTAACTAGTTTCTGTTTATTCTGCAACTCCCATTTCGAGTTACTACTCTTAGCAACTGAACCAGTACCAAATACCGAGGGGTTGCTATAAACACTAGTAAAGTACACATCAATAACATGTATATCAAATATACCTTTGTTTACTTTTCCATCCTTCTTATCCGCCAAATACTTGGGGTAGTTCTGCTTCCAGTAACCAGTCCCTTTGCAGTAGAAGCACTTAGTCTCAGGCTTAGATCCAGACTTGGGCTTCTTCACTTGAGCAGCAACTTGCTTGCCGTTCTTCTTGAAGTTCCCTTCTATCCCGTTGCCCTTTTCTTGAAACTAGTGGTCTTGTTAACCATCAACACTTGATGTTCTTTCTTGATTTCTACCTTCATCGATTTCATCATCATGAAAAAACTCGGGAATCATTCTCATCATCCCTTGCATACTATAGTTCATCACGAAGTTCTACTAACTTGGTGATGGTGACTAGAGAATTCTGTCAATCACTATCTTATCTGGAAGATTAACTCCCACTTGATTCAAGCGATTGTAGTACCCAGACAATCTGAGCACATGCTCTCTAGTTGAGCGATTCTCCTCCATCTTTTAGCTATAGAACTTGTTGGAGACTTCATATCTCTCAAATCGGGTATTTGCTTGAAATATTAACTTCAACTCCTGGAACATCTCATATGGTCCATGATGTTCAAAACATCTTTGAAGTCCCGATTCTAAGTCGTTAAGCATGGTGCACTTAAACTATCAAGTAGTCATCATATTGAGCTAGCCAAACGTTCATAACGTCTGCATCTGCTCCTACAATAGGTCTGTCACCTAGCGGTGCATTAAGGACATAATCCTTCTGTGCAGCATTGAGGATAAACCTCAGATCACGGATCCAATCCGCATGATTGCTACTAACATTTTCAACATAATTTTCTCTAGGAACATATCAAAATAAACATATGAAAGCAACAACGCAAGCTATTGATCTACAACATAATTTGCAAAATACTACCAGGACTAAGTTCATGATAAATTTAAGTTCAATTAATCATATTACTTAAGAACTCCCACTTAGACAGACATCTCTCTAGTCATCTAAGTGATCACGTGATCCAAATCAACTAAACCATACCGATCATCACGTGAGATGGCGTAGTTTTCAATGGTGAACATCACTATGTTGATCATATCTACTATATGATTCACGCTCGACCTTTCGGTCTCCGTGTTCTGAGGCCATATCTGCATATGCTAGGCTCGTCAAGTTTAACCTGAGTATTCCGCGTGTGCAAAACTGGCTTGCGCCCGTTGTAGATGGACGTAGAGCTTATCACACCCGATCATCACGTGGTGTCTGGGCATGACGAACTTTGGCAACGGTGCATACTCAGGGAGAACACTTCTTGATAATTAGTGAGAGATCATCTTAAAATGCTACCGTCAATCAAAGCAAGAATAAGATGTATAATAGATAAACATCATATGCAATCAAAATATGTGACATGATATGGCCATGATCATCTTGCGCCTTTGATCTCCATCTCCAAAGTACTGTCATGATCTCTATCGTCACCGGCACGACACCATGATCTTCATCATCTTGATCTGTATCAATGTGTCATCACATGGTTGTCTCACCAACTATTGCTCTTTGCAACTATTGCTATCGTATAGCGATAAAGTAAAGCAATTATTTGGCACTTGCATCTTATGCAACAAAGAGACATCCATAGGGCTTCTGCCAGTTGCTGATAACTTCAACAAAACATGATCATCTCATACAACAACTTATATCTTATCACGTCTTGACCATATCACATCACAACATGCCCTGCAAAAATAAGTTAGACGTCCTCTACTTTGTTGTTGCAAGTTTTACGTGGCTGCTACGGGCTGAGCAAGAACCGTTCTTACCTACGCATCAAAACCACAACGATAGTTTGTCAAGTTGGTGCTGTTTTAACCTTCGCAAGGACCGGGCGTAGCCACACTCGGTTCAACTAAAGTTGGAGAAACTGACACCCGCTAGTCACCTGTGTGCAAAGCACGGCGGTAAAACCAGTCCCGCGTAAGCGTACGCGTAATGTCGGTCCGGGCCGCTTCATCCAACAATACCGCCGAACCAAAGTATGACATGCTGGTAAGCAGTATGACTTATATCGCCCACAACTCACTTGTGTTCTACTCGTGTATATAACATCAAACCATAAAACCTAGGCTCGGATGCCACTGTTGGGGAACGTAGTAATTTCAAAAAATTTCCTACGCACACGCAAGATCATGGTGATGCATAGCAATTAGAGGGGAGAGTGTTGTCTACGTACCCTCGTAGACCGAAGCGGAAGCGTTGACGCAACATAGAGGAAGTAGTCGTACGTCTTCCCGGCCCAACCGATCCAAGCACCGTTACTCCGGCACCTCCGAGTTCTTGACACACGTACAGCTCGATGACGCACCCCGATCTCCGATCCAGCAGAGGCGCGGGGAGGAGTTCCGTCAGCACGACGGCGTGGTGACGATCTTGATGTTCTCCTGTCGCAGGGCTTCACCTAAGCACCGCTACAATATGACCGAGGTGTAATATCGTGGAGGGGGGGCACCGCACACGGCTAAGGAACGATCTCAATGATCAACTTGTGTGTCCATGGGGTGCCCCCTACCCCCGTATATAAAAGAGAGGAGGAGGGGAGGGCCGGCCCTCTACTATGGCGCGCCCTAGGGAGTCCTACTCCCACCGGGAGTAGGATTCCCCCTTTCCTAGTCCAACTAGGAGACCTTCCATGTATTAGGAGTAGGAGACTAGGAAGGGGAAGAGAGAAGGGAAGGAAGGAGGGGGTGCGGCCCCTCCCCCTAGTCCAATTCGGACTAGGCCATGGGGGGGGGGGGGGGCGCGGCCTGCCCTAGGCAGCCCCTCTCTCTTTCCCGCAAGGCCCAATAAGGCCCAGTGCTTCTCCCCGGCGAATTCCCGTAACTCCCCGGTACTCCGAAAAATACCCGAATCACTCGGAACCTTTCCGAACTCCGAATATAGTCGTCCAATATATCGATATTTACGCCTCAACCATTTCGAGACTCCTCGTCATGTCCCCGATCTCATCCGGGACTCCGAACTCCTTCGGTACATCAAAGCTCATAAACTCATAATATAACTGTCATCGAAACCTTAAGCGTGCGGACCCTACGGTTCGAGAACAATGTAGACATGACCGAGACACGTCTCCGGTCAATAACCAATAGCGGGACCTGGATGCCCATATTGGTTCCTACATATTCTACGAAGATCTTTATCGGTCAGACGGCATAACAACATACGTTGTTCCCTTTGTCATCGGTATGTTACTTGCCCGAGATTCGATCGTCGGTATCCAATACCTAGTTCAATCTCGTTACCGGCAAGTCTCTTTACTCGTTCTGTAATACATCATCTCGCAACTAACTCATTAGTTGCAATGCTTGCAAGGCTTAAGTGATGTGCATTACCGAGAAGGCCCAGAGATACCTCTCCGACATTCGGAGTGACAAATCCTAATCTCGAAATACGCCAACCCAACAAGTACCTTTGGAGACACCTGTAGAGCACCTTTATAATCACCCAGTTACGTTGTGATGTTTGGTAGCACACAAAGTGTTTCTCCGGTAAACGGGAGTTGCATAATCTCATAGTCATAGGAACATGTATAAGTCATGAAGAAAGCAATAGCAACATACTAAACGATCGGGTGCTAAGCTAACGGAATGGGTCATGTCAATCAGATCATTCAACTAATGATGTGATCCCGTTAATCAAATAACAACTCTTTGTCCATGGTTAGGAAACATAACCATCTTTGATTAACAAGCTAGTCAAGTAGAGGCATACTAGTGACACTCTTTTGTCTATATATTCACACATGTATTATGTTTCCGGTTAATACAATTCTAGCATGAATAATAAACATTTATCATGATATAAGGAAATAAATAATAACTTTATTATTGCCTCTAGGGCATATTTCCTTCACCCGTATATAAAGGAGCAAGGGGGGAGGCCGGCCGGCCCTTGGGGCGCGCCAAGGAGGGGGGAGTCCTCCTCCTAGTGGGAGTAGGACTCCCCTTTCCTAGTCCAACTAGGAAGGATGAAGGGGGAAGGAAAGAGGGGGAGAGGGAGAGGGAAAGAGGGGCCGCGCCCCCCTCCCCTAGTCCAATTCGGACTCCCCTTGGGAGGGGGCGCGCCACCTCCTGGGCTGCTGCCCTCTCTCTCCCCTCAGGTCCACTAAGGCCCAATACTTCCCCGGGGGGTTCCGGTAACCCCTCTAGCACTCCGGTTTTCTCCGAAATCACCCGGAACACTTCCGGTGTCCGAATATAGTCGTCCAATATATCAATCTTTATGTCTCGACCATTTCGAGACTCCTCGTCATGTCCGTGATCACATCCAGAACTCTGAACAAACTTCAGTACATCAAAATTTATAAACTCATAATAAAACTGTCATCGTAATGTTAAGCGTGCGGACCCTACGGGTTCGAGAACTATGTAGACATGACCTAGAACCATTCTCGGTCAATAACCAATAGCGGGACCTAGATGCCCATATTGGTTCCTACATATTCTACGAAGATCTTTATCGGTCAAATGGCATAACAACATACGTTGTTCCTTTTGTCATCGGTATGTTACTTGCCCGAGATTTGATCGTCGGTATCCAATACCTAGTTCAATCTCGTTAGCGGCAAGTCTCTTTACTCGTTCTGTAATGCACCATCCCGTAACCAACTCATTGGTCACATTGCTTGCAAGGCTTATAATGATGTGCATTACCGAGAGGGCCCAGAGATACTTCTCCGACGATCGGAGTGACAAAACCTAATCTCGAAATACGCCAACTCAACATGTACCTTCGGAGACACCTGTAGTACTCCTTTATAATCACCCAGTTACGTTGTGACGTTTGGTAGCACCCAAAGTGTTCCTCCGGTAAACGGGAGTTGCATAATCTCATAGTTACAGGAACATGTATAAGTCATGAAAAAGCAATAGCAATATACTAAACGATCAAGTGCTAGGCTAACGGAATGGGTCATGTCAATCACATCATTCTCCTAATGATGTGATCCCGTTAATCAAATGACAACTCTTTTGTCCATGGCTAGGAAACATAACCATCTTTGATTTAATGAGCTAGTCAAGTAGAGGCATACTAGTGACGTTATGTTTGTCTATGTATTCACACATGTATCATGTTTCTGGTTAATACAATTCTAGCATGAATAATAAACATTTATCATGATATAAGGAAATAAATAATAACTTTATTATTGCCTCTAGGGCATATTTCCTTCAGTCTCCCACTTGCACTAGAGTCAATAATCTAGTTCACATCGCCATGTGATTTAACACCAATATTCACATCTGTATGTGATTAATACCATAGTTCACATCATCATGTGATCAACATCCAAAAGGTTTACTAGAGTCAATAATCTAGTTCACATCGCTATGTGATTAACACCCAAAGAGTACTAAGGTATGATCATGTTTTGCTCGTGAGAGAAGTTTAGTCAACGGGTCTGTCATATTCAGAACCGTATGTATTTTGCAAATATTCTATGTCCACAATGCTCTGCACGGAGCTACTCTAGCTAATTGCTCCCACTTTCAATATGTTTCCAGATTGAGACTTAGAGTCATCTGGATTGGTGTAAAAGCTTGCATCGTTGTAACTTTTTACGACGGGCTCTTTTATCACCTCCATAATCGAGAAACATCTCCTTAGTCCTTACTAAGGATATTCTTGACCGCTGTCCAGTGATCTACTCTTAGATCAAAATTGTATTCCTTTTGTCAAACTCAGAGAAAGGTATATAATAGGTCTGGTTCACAGCATATCATACTTTATAGAACCTATGACTGAGGCATAGGGAATGACTTTTCATTCTCTTTCTATTTTCTGCCATGGCCGGGTCATGAGTCTTACTCAACTTCACACCTTTGCATCACAGGCAAGAACTCCTTCTTTGACTGTTCCATTTTGAACTATTTCAAAAATTTATCAAGGTGTGTACTCATTGAAAAAACTTATCAAGCGTCTTGATCTATCTATATAGATCTTGATGCTCAATGTGTAAGTAGCTTTACTGAGGTCTTTCTTTTAAAGAACTCCTTTCAAATACTCCTTTATGCTTTCCAGAATAATTCTACATTATTTCCGATCAACAATATGCCATTCACATATACTTATCAGAAATGCTGTAGTGCTCCCACTCACTTTCTTGTAAATACAGGCTTCACTGTACGTCTGTACAAAACTATATGCTTTGATCAACTTATCAAAGCGTATATTCCAACTCTGAGATGCTTGCACCAGTCCATAGATGGATCGCTGGAGCTTGCACATTTTGTTAGCACCTTTAGGATTGACAAAACCTTCTGGTTGCATCATATACAACTCTTCGTTAAGAAAACCATTAAGGAATGCAGTTTTGACATCCATTTGCCAGATTTCATAAAATGTGGCAGTTGCTAACATGATTCGGACAGACTTAAGCATCGCTACAGTTGAGAAAATCTCATTGTAGTCAACACCTTGAACTTTGTCAAAAAACCTTTTTTGACAAGTCTAGCTTTGTAGATAGTAACACTACTATCAGCGTCTGTCTTCCTCTTGAAGATCCATTTATTTTCTATGGCTTGCCGATCATCGGGCAAGTCCACCAAAGTCCATACTTTCTTCTCATACATGGATCCCATCTCAGATTTCATGGCCTCAAACCATTTTGCGGAATCTGGGCTCATCATCGCTTCCTCATAGTTCGTAGGTTTATCATGGTCTAGTAACATGACTTTCAGAACAGGATTACCGTACCACTCTGGTGCGGACCGTACTCTGGAAGACCTACGAGGTTCTATAGTAACTTGATCAGAATTTTCATGATCATCATCATTATCTTCCTCACTAATTGGTGTAGGAATCACTGGAACTGATTTCAGTGATGAACTATTTTCCAATTCAGGATAAGGTACAGTTACCTCATCAAGTTCTACTTTCCTCCCACTCACTTCTTTCGAGAGAAGCTCCTCTAGAAAGGATCCATTTTTAGCAACGAATATCTTGCCTTTCGGATCTGTGATAGAAGGTGTACCCAACAGTTTCCTTTGGGTATTCTATGAAGATGCACTTCTCCAATTTGGGTTTGAGCTTATCAGGATGAAACTTTTTCACACAAGCATCGCAGCCCCAAACTTGAAGAAACGACAACTTGGGTTTCTTGCTAAACCACAGTTCATATGTTGTCGTCTCAACAGATTTAGATGGTGCCCTTTTAACGTGAATGCAGCTGTCTCTAATGCATAACCCCAAAACAATATTGGTAAATCAGTAAGAGACATCATAGATCGCACCATATCCAATAAAGTGCGGTTACGACGTTCGGACACACCATAACGTTGTGGTGTTCCAGGTGGCGTGAGCTGTAAAACTATTCCACATTGTTTAATTGAAGGCCAAACTCGTAACACAAATATTCGTCTCCGCGGTCAGATCGGACAAACTTTATTTTCTTGTTACGATGATTTTTCCACTTCACTCTGAAATTCTTTGAACCTTTCAACTATTTCAGACTTATGTTTCATCAAGTAGATATACCCATATCTGCTCAAATCATCTTGTGAAGGTCAGAAAATAACGATACTTGCCACGAGCATCAACACTCATTGGATCGCATACATCGGTATGTATTATTTCCAATAAGTCAGTAGCTTGTTCCATTGTCCCGGAGAACGGAGTTTTAGTCATCTTGCCCAAAAGGCACGGTTCGCAAGCATCAAATGATTCATAACCAAGTGATTCAAAAAATCCATCTTTATGGAGTTTCTTCATGCGCTTTACACCGATATGACCCAAACGACAGTGCCACAAATAAGTTGCACTATCATTATTAACTTTGCATCTTTTGGCATCAATATTATGAATATGTGTATCACTATGATCGAGATCCAACAAACTATTTTCATTGGGTGTATAACCATCGAAGGTCTTATTCATGTAAACAGAACAACAATTATTCTTTAACTTCAAATGAATAACCGTATCGCAATAAACATGATCAAATCATATTCATGCTCAACGCAAACGCCAAATAACATTTATTTAGGTTTAACACTAATCTCGAAAATATAGGGAGTGTGTGATGATGATCATATCAATCTTGGAACTATTTTCAACACTCATCGTCACTTCCCTTCAACTAGTCTCTGTTTATTATGTAACTCCTGTTTCGAGTTACTAATCTTAGCAACCGAACAAGTATCAAATACTCAGGGGCTACTATAAACACTAGTAAGGCACACATCAATAACCTGTATATCAAATATACCCTTGTTCACTTTGCCATCCTTCTTATCCACCAAATATTCAGGGCATTTCCGCTTCCAGTGACTATTTCCTTTGCAGTGTAAGCACTCAGTTTCAGGCTTTGGTCCAGCTTTGGTCTTCTTCACGGGAGTGACAACTTGTTTGCCATTCTACTTGAAGTTTCCCTTTCTTTCCCTTTGCCCTTTTCTTGAAACTAGTGATCTTGTCAACCATCAACACTTGATGCTCTTTCTTGATGTCTACCTTCGTTGATTTCAACATCACGAAGAGCTTGGGAATCGTTTTCGTCATCCCTTGCATACTATAGTTCATCACAAAGTTCTACTGACTTGGTGATGGTGACTAGAGAATTCTGTCAATCAGTATCTTATCTGGAAGATTAACTCCCACTTGATTCAAGCGATTGTAGTACCCAGACAATCTGAGCACATGCTCACTAGTTGAGGGATTCTCCTCCATATTTTAGCTATAGAACTTGTTGGAGACTTCATATCTCTCAACTCGGGTATTTGCTTGAAATATTAACTTCAATTCCTGGAACATCTCATATGGTCCATGACGTTCAAAACGTCTTTGAAGTCCCGATTCTAAGCCGTTAAGCATGATGCAGTAAACTATCAAGTAGTCATCATATTGAGCTAGCCAAACGTTCATAATGTCTACATCTGCTCCTGCAATAGGTTTGTCACCTAGCGGTGCATCAAGGACATAATTCTTCTGTGCAGCAATGAGGATAAACCTCAGATCACGGATCGAATCCGCATCATTGCTACTAACATTTTTCAACATAATTTTCTCTAGGAACATATCAAAATAAACATATGAAAGCAACAACGTTGCTATTGATCTACAATATAATTTGCAAAATACTACCAGGACTAAGTTCATGATAAATTTAAGTTCAATTAATCATATTACTTAAGAACTCCCACTTAGACAGACATCTCTCGAGCCATCTAAGTGATCACGTGATCCAAATCAACTAAACCATAACCGATCATCACGTGAGATGGAGTAGTTTTCAATGGTGAACATCACTATGTTGATCATATCTACTATATGATTCACGCTCGACCTTTTGGTCTCCGTGTTCCGAGGCCATATCTGCATATGCTAGGCTCGTCAAGTTTAACCTGAGTATTCTGCGTGTGCAAAACTGGCTTGCACCCGTTGTAGATGGACGTAGAGATTATCACACCCGATCATCACGTGGTGTCTGGGCACGACGAACTTTGGCAATGGTGCATACTCAGGGAGAACACTTCTTGATAATTTTAGTGAGAGATCATCTTAAAATGCTACCGTCAAACAAAGCAAGATAAGATGTTAAAGGATAAACATCACATGCAATCAATATAAGTGATATGATATGGCCATCATCATCTTGTGCTTGTGATCTCCATCTTCGAAGCACCGTCATGATCACCATCGTCACCGGCGTGACACCTTGATCTCCATCGTAGCATCGTTGTCGTCTCGCCAATCTTATGCTTCTATGACTATCGCTACTGCTTAGTGATAAAGTAAAGCATTATAGGGCGATTGCATTGCATACAATAAAGCGACAACCATATGGCTCCTGCCAGTTGCCGATAACTTCGGTTACAAAACATGATCATCTCATACAATAAAATATAGCATCATGTCTTGACTATATCACATCACCACATGCCCTGCAAAAACAAGTTAGACATCCTCTACTTTGTTGTTGCAAGTTTTATGTGGCTGCTACGGGCTTAGCAAGAACTGTTCTTACCTACGCATCAAAACCACAACGATAGTTCGTCAAGTTGGTGCTGTTTTAACCTTCGCAAGGACCGGGCGTAGCCACACTCGATTCAGCTAAAGTGAGAGAGACAAACACCCGCCAGCCACCTTTAAGCACGAGTGCTCGTAACGGTGAAACCAGTCTCGCGTAAGCGTACGCGTAATGTCGGTCCGGGCCGCTTCATCTCACAATACCGCTGAACCAAAGTATGACATGCTGGTAAGCAGTATGACTTCTATCGCCCACAACTCACTTGTGTTCTACTCGTGCATATAACATCAACGCATAAAACCTAGGCTCGGATGCCACTGTTGGGGAACGTAGTAATTTCAAAATTTTCCTACGCACATGCAAGATCATGGTGATAGCATAGCAACGAGAGGGGAGAGTATTCGTCCACGTACCCTCGTAGACCGTAAGCGGAAGCGTTAGCACAACGTGGTTGATGTAGTCGTACATCTTCAGATCTGACCGATCCAAGCACCGAACGTACGGGGCCTCCGAGTTCAGCACACGTTCAGCTCGGTGACGATCTCCGGCCTCCGATCCAGCCGAGCTCCGGAGATGAGTTCCGTCAGCACGACAGCGTGGTGACGATGATGATGTTCTACCGGCGCAGGGCTTCGCCTAAACTCTGCGACGATATGACCAAGGTGGAATATGGTGGAGGGGGGCACTGCACACGGCTAAGGAACGATCCGTAGATCAACTTGTGTGTCTATGGGGTGTCCCCCTGCCCCCGTATATAAAGGAGCAAGGGGGGAGGCCGGCCGGCCCTTGGGGCGCGCCAAGGAGGGGGGAGTCCTCCTCCTAGTGGGAGTAGGACTCCCCTTTCCTAGTCCAACTAGGAAGGAGGAAGGGGGAAGGAAAGAGGGGGAGAGGGAGAGGGAAAGAGGGGCCGCGCCCCCCTCCCCTAGTCCAATTCGGACTCCCCTTGGGAGGGGGTGCGCCACCTCCTGGGCTGCTGCCCTCTCTCTCCCCTCAGGTCCACTAAGGCCCAATACTTCCCCGGGGGGTTCCAGTAACCCCTCTAGCACTCCGGTTTTCTCCGAAATCACCCGGAACACTTCCGGTGTCCGAATATAGTCGTCCAATATATCAATCTTTATGTCTCGACCATTTCGAGACTCCTCGTCATGTCCGTGATCACATCCAGAACTCCGAACAAACTTCAGTACATCAAAATTTATAAACTCATAATAAAACTGTCATCGTAACGTTAAGCGTGCGGACCCTACGGGTTCGAGAACTATGTAGACATGACCTAGAACCATTCTCGGCCAATAACCAATAGCGGGACCTAGATGCCCATATTGGTTCCTACATATTCTACGAAGATCTTTATCGGTCAAACGGCATAACAACATATGTTGTTCCTTTTGTCATCGGTATGTTACTTGCCCGAGATTTGATCGTCGGTATCCAATACCTAGTTCAATCTCGTTAGCGGCAAGTCTCTTTACTCGGTCTGTAATGCACCATCCCGTAACCAACTCATTGGTCACATTGCTTGCAAGGCTTATAATGATGTGCATTACCGAGAGGGCCCAGAGATACTTCTCCGACGATCGGAGTGACAAAACCTAATCTCGAAATACGCCAACTCAACATGTACCTTCGGAGACACCTGTAGTACTCCTTTATAATCACCCAGTTACGTTGTGACGTTTGGTAGCACCCAAAGTGTTCCTCCGGTAAACGGGAGTTGCATAATCTCATAGTTACAGGAACATGTATAAGTCATGAAGAAAGCAATAGCAATATACTAAACGATCAAGTGCTAGGCTAACGGAATGGGTCATGTCAATCACATCATTCTCCTAATAATGTGATCCCGTTAATCAAATGACAACTCTTTTGTCCATGGCTAGGAAACATAACCATCTTTGATTTAATGAGCTAGTCAAGTAGAGGCATACTAGTGACGTTATGTTTGTCTATGTATTCACACATGTATCATGTTTCTGGTTAATACAATTCTAGCATGAATAATAAACATTTATCATGATATAAGGAAATAAATAATAACTTTATTATTGCCTCTTGGGCATATTTCCTTCAGGCACTTCCTTTAAAGGAGCGACGCCAGGCCCTTGTGCCAATAGTACGGGCTCCTTACTACTAGAAGTTGTGTTCGGTTCATCCGACAACTTCCGTCGCGAGAAGCTAATATTCCATATCGCCCCATTTAAAAGTAGCCATCAAGCACTATTGGAACGTGAAGCTTTCGCCCGCTTTAACGCAATACCGCATTACGCGTCTCTTACACTTAAAATGCCCGGTCCACGCGGCATCATCTCATTAAAGGGTAACCTAGATTGTTCCTCGACCACGGGAAAACGTGAGACTGCCTTGACAGCCACAAACTAATCCGGCCTGGCTGATCGAAGCCCCTAAAACAGGTCATTTAGACCCCGGACACGGCTAGGCGAGTCCGGCATAAACAAACAAGGGGCTTCCCAGCCGCATACCCCGTTACAAGGGGCTGCACAAACGAAGAATGAGAGCTAATAAAGCTCAATTTTATTCATTTTTTTAAATCATACTCTTTTTTACATGCATTTTTCGCACGATCTTTTTTCAAACTAAGTTCTTCTCTTTTACAGATGAACAACGTGCTACATCCGTCCAGGATATAGCACAACGGAGACATAGGCACAGACGTGCAGCAGGGACCTGTTACAAGGATTCTTTTCAGATTAAGACCCTGCGTAAACCTTTTTTACTGTCTCTTGTTGCTATACATCCCCCGGTTTCTTACCATAACCAAGGAGGAGGCTGGCGTTTTGGCATCGGCCGCGTCAGAAGATTTCGCGCGTACCTGGACACTAGGGGCTTAGGGCATTGTTCTGCCCGTTATCATAAAGACCGAATACCTCAGGGAGTGTTCGGCGCCTCGAGTTAGGCCTTATATGCATCAGCTCTGAATCATGTCTTTGGTCAAATGTTGGGTTTGCCCGGCTCCTGTGTTTTGCTGCCTTATGTTCTGTATCATCGGCTAATGCGGCACCAGGAGAACTACTGCGATTGTGCCCCGGTTCGGCCGGGCTAGCACCTCAGTAGAGAAAGCCGAAAACTGACTGACATGATATAGTGAGAGACTGGTCAACCACTCGATCGACTACTGGAATGTTTAGAATTCCTCCGCTTTGACGAAGGACCGCTTCCCGGTCAGGCACACACGCGCCCCAAGTTCGGAGAGCGCGGTGCCTCTAGGGGCTATATAGTTGCCCCACCATCGAGCTCCTATGGCTAAGTGAAAGTGATAAAGCATTATAGTCCGGTTGCCTAGTTTGCTATGCTATCACCTCCTTCAAAGGACCAAGACGTTGGATTAAGTGTGAAAATGCACTTTTTTACAAACATCCCCGCACCATGTGCGTGGGGGCTGAAGCCGAAGACTGCCATCTTTCAGGTTATATATACATATACATTAACGGCCGCACAGGAGGAATTTCAATACTTGAAGGCACAAGTATAAAAAGCCCTTATATTATAAATATGGTTTTACAAATCATACATGTCATTTGAACATAACATTTTTCGAGCACTGCGAATCTACTAAACGAGTGCCCCGTAGGACTTCCTCAAAATAGTGCTCGGCGGGTAATCGGATTCTATCCGAATCCCGGGATGCAACGTTGGTGGCATCCATCTCTGCCCAGTATGTTTTGACACGGGCGAGAGCCATCCGTGCACCCTCTATGCATGTGGACCGCTTCATCACCTTGATATGCGGCACCGCATCAAGGAATTGCTACACTAAACCAAAATAACTCTTTGGCTTGGGCCTTTCCGGCCACAGATGAGCCACGACATCCTTCATGGCAAGTCCGGACAGCCTATTCAGCTCAGCCCACTCAGCCAACCAATCGGTTAACGGAAGGAGACGCTCCGGACTATGGAATTGAGACCAAAAAAGCTCTTCCATCTCGTGATCCTTTTGGCTTCGGAAGTGCACGACTGCGTCTACCGCACTCGCCGCCAAATCCAGATATGGATCCTCCGCACCCCACAGCTGGCCAACTAAGCATACTTCTGATCCGTAAACTTCCTGCACAGCAGAAAGGGCTTTCCAGCCGCAATGTCTCCGGCCTGACGCAGCTCCTCCTTTATAGCCCTCATTGCAGAACGGGCATCCTTGGCTTCGGCGATGGCCTTCTTCAGGTCCTCTTGCCCCGCTCGATGTTCTCTTTCAAGAACCTCATAGCGGTTGGTAGCATCCTTCAGCTTCACGGCCATTCCGGCCATCTCCTCCCTGCTTCGGCAGTGAGCAGCCTTTTCGGCTTTTAGCTCTTCGGCTGCCTTCGAGGCAGCCGCATCACTCCTTCTGGCTTGCTCCTTGGCTCGAGCAAGCTCTGCCCGAAGGCCGTCCATAGCAGCGGCGCCATCTGCATCAAGCATACATGTTGTAAGGCGTAAGCATCAGCTCCCTTACCAGGTGAACGCGGAGAAACCACCCACCTTGTGACTCGTCAAGTCGCTTATGGACAAGCGCGATGTCCGCATCCGCAACGTCCAGTTGCCGCTTCAGTTTGGCAACTCTATCAGTCCGGCTAGCCACCGAACCCTCCGCCCCCTGAATAGGAACGGCGACATCTTAACACTGAGATTATGATCCTCGGCACGCCGTCGCTTCTGACAACGTACCGAGTCTCAGGGGCTACTATCTATACAGGGCACACTCTATGTGCAAAACTGTCAAAAGGTATGTCATTTTTATGTACCTCAAACCCCGCCAGTAAACTCCTGACAGCCTCATGCAACCCGCTCTCAGCGGATGAAATCCTTTCAATCACCGTACTCATTAAAGTACGGTGATCTTCTGAGATAGACGCCCTCTCGAGCAGATCCTTCAGCTCCCCCGGCCGTACACCAGTTGGTGCCGAACTCTCCGGCCCCGCCGGACTCGGGGAGACCCTCTGCGAAGACACCTCAGGGTCGTTCGCCCCGCCTGACGATGCGGCAGATGGAGGCGTTTCGCTCTCCATCATCTCCGGACGAAGATCCCCCGAAGATGAGCTCTGCTGAGAAGGGCTGAGATCCGAACTACAAGGTAAGAACTCCGGTTATCCTTAGAAATAAAAACAGGGATGTCCCTTATTACAAAGCTCCCTTTTCTACTTACGGCTCGCTGGAGGGCTGATTCCCTTGGGGAAATAGTGCGGCCGGGGCTTCTCCTGGCGCAGGACCCTCCGATGAAGATTTCTTCCCCCGCTTTGAGGCCTTGGCCTCCGGATCTTCGGAAGCGGTCCTCTTCTCCCCCTGGAGGGAGGGGTTCTCGATCCCCCCTTATTTGAGAGCCTCCTTAGCAGAGGCACTCATTTTCATGTTTTCCTCTTCGCCCTCATCTGAAGGCGCAACCTCCAGCATCTTGACTAACACCGGATCCGGCGTGGTCTCAGGGAGGGGGGCCGGACACCGTATCAGTTTTGCTTGCGCTATCCACTCCTGTCCAAGGGATAGCTGGTTAAAAGCCAAATCCATGATAAATAAATGGACAATATGTCCGGACACAGGGCTACTTACTTGATTATCCGGGCGATTGCAACTTAAGCTAGCATCCTCGGTCAATTCCGGACACACCTCTTGTGATCCGAAGAACAGTTTGTACATCTCCACGGGTGTCGTACCCATGAAGTGTTGGAGAGCTCGTGGCCCCTTCGTATTGAATTCCCACAGGCGGAGGGGGCGACGCTTGCAGGGCAGAAGACGCCGAATCAGCATAACCTGTGTCACTATGACCAGATTAATCTCCCTCTCTTGGAGGTCTCGAATCCGGCCCTGCAATATTGGTACGTCCTTGGACGGCCCCCAGTCAAGCCCTTTGCTGACCCATGACGTCAGCCGTCGTGGAGGGCCCGAGCGAAAGGCAGGCAGCGGCACCTGCCTGCTGCCCCTGGGAGCGGTGATATAGAACCACTCCTGTTGCCACAAGCCGAGCTCCTCTTGAAAAGAGCCCTCGGGCCATGGAGCGTCGGCCCTCTTGCTTATAACCGCCCTGCCGCACTCTGCCTGACGCCCCTCAATCATCTTCGGCTCCACGTTGAAGGTTTTGAGCCACAAACCAAAGTGAGGGGTAGTGTGGAGGAAGGCTTCACAGCCGACAATAAATGATGAGATATGGAGGATGGACTCCGGAGCCAAGTCGTGGAATTCCAGCCCATAGTAAAATATGAGCTCCCTCATGAAGGGATCCATCGGGAAGCCTAAACCCCGACGGAGGTGAGACACGAACACGACACTCTCGCCAGGCTCGGGAGTAGGAATGACTTGCCCTTGGGCAGGTAACCTATGCGAAATCTCGTAGGTTAAGTACCTGGCGTCTCTCAGCTTTAGCACGTCCTCTTCCATGACGGAGGAGGGCATCCACCGGCCCTGTAGGTCGGAGCCGGACATTGTCAAAGGTCTGAAGTGCCCGAATCTGGAGCCCTGGGTGTTGGAACTCGGGGCGAGGGGCGGATTCGATTGAGGATTGAAGAAAAGGAACGGGCCTTGGTCTCATTATAAAGAGGAAGAATACCAAGAGCCTTCCCCGTGACCGTTTGGAACTCACCTTCAATGGAGGGGGCGTAGCAACGGGCACGGTTGGGTTACCCACGTCCGTATTGATGGGAATCCCGGAATAAGGGGAACACGATCTCTGCTTCGAAAGACGTGCCAAGAAAACCGCTTCGCTAAACGCGCTGAGGTGGTATAGTCAAAACGATTCGAGTAAAAGCTTGGTTATGGTGTGACGTCACGCCACAAAATACGTCAGCAGATTGAACTTGTGTAAATATTATTCTCTCTACGATGGTATGTGGAATTTATTTTGCAGAGCCGGACACTATCCTGGTGTTCACAATCTTCTATAAATTATTCGGAGGAGGAACCCGCCTTGCAATGCCGAAGACAATATGCGCGCCGGACTCGTCATCATTGAAGCCTGGTTTAGGGGCTACCGAGGGAGTCCTAGACTAGGGGGTGTCCGGATAGCCAAACTATCATCATCGGCCGGACTCCAAGACTATGAAAATACAAGATTGAAGACTTTGTCCCGTGTCCGGATGGGACTTTCCTTGGCGTGGAAGGCAAGCTTGGCGATACGGATATGTAGATCTCCTACCATTGTAACCGACTCTGTGTAACCCTAGCCCTCTCCGGTGTCTATATAAACCGGAGGGTTTTAGTCCGTAGGACACAACAACAATCATACCATAGGCTAGCTTCTAGGGTTTAGCCTCCTTGATCTCGTGGTAGATTTACTCTTGTACTACCCATATCATCAATATCAATCAAGCAGGAGTAGGGTTTTACCTCCATCGAGAGGGCCCGAACCTGGGTAAAAACATCGTGTCCCTTGTCTCCTATTACCATCCGCCTAGACGCACAGTTCGGGACCCTCTGCCCGAGATCCGCCGGTTTTGACACCGATAGGTGGACTCGCAATTCGGACTATTAAAGGTCGGGGCCCAGTTGCGAGTCGAGTTTGGACTTGCAACTGGAACAAAAAAGGTTGGGCTCCAGTTGCAAGTCGAGGGTGGGCTTAGAACTGGGATAAGAAAAGGTCGAGCCCAGTTGCGAGTCGACAGCGGACTTGCAACCGGGACGAAACAAAAGTCGGGTCCCAGTTGCAAGTCGATGATGGACTTGCAATTGGAACTAGAAAACTCGGGCCCCGATTGCGAGTCAAGGGTGGACTAACTCGGAAAAAAAGGTAGGCTCTAGTTGCGAGTCAAGGATGGACTTGCAACTCGACAAAAAAGGTTAGGCACAAGTTGCAAGTCAATGGTGGACTTGCAACTCAGACAAAAAGGGTTGGCCCCAGTTGCGAGTCAAAGGTGGTGGACTTGCAAGTCGGATAAAAAAGGTTGAGCCCTAGTTACGAGTCGAGGGTGGACTTGCAACTCGGATAAAAAAGGTTCAGCCCTAGTTGCGAATCGAGGGTTGACTTGCAACTAGGACAAAAAAGGTTGGACCCTAGTTATGAATCGACGGTGGACTTCCAACTTGGATAAAAAATGGCTAGACCCCAGTTGCGAGTTAAGGATGAACTTTCAATTAGCACAAAAAAATTGGGGCCTAGTTGCGAGTCCAGAATGTAATTGCAACCGCGAAAAAAGATTGATTTAAAAAAACCTGCTAAAAAAGGAAAAGGAACATAACATGCGCCCAGCAGAATAAAGACCCAGTACACGAATCGATGTAGCCCCAAAGAAAAAGAAAAACTACACAAATCGACAGAGAAAATAGGCCACACGGCCTTCTCCAACGGCCCACAACAAGCTGCTAGGCTGGCTTCTTGGCAACGACAAACAACGTTTAATCAGTACTAACTTTGATTTTTTTTCCCGTAGAACCGTGTCAAAAAAAAGTACTAACTTTGAAATCACTAGTTAAAGTGTACTCGTTGCGAAAATCACTCCAACTTCCCCAGTTGCGACAAGTGAAGCGTTGCATTGTGCGCCACTTGTCGCAACCTGGGAGTTTTCCTTTCTTTCGTAGAACCGTTTATTCAAAATGTTTTATCTTTTAAACCGTGCGTCCAAATCTCGAATCACTTTTGCTGTTGGATTGCTCGCGTCGATATCTTCAAAACTAGATCCCATGTTGATAGATTTTGATGAAATTTTTTTTATGAAAAAAAACGGACGAAAAAACCGAACCGGGAGCACGGGTTTTTTCCCTTTCCGAAAGAGGCACGCCCATGCCTCCGACGAAATCACAACCGCGCCTCCCGCGAAAGCAAAACCGTGACTCGCGCGAAAAAAAAAGAAGAGAAAACGCGTTTTTTCTGTTTTCGAGGAGGCACGGCCGTGACTCTTGCGAAAGCACAACCGTGCCTCTCGCGGAAGCAAAACCGTGACTCTCGCGAAATAAAAAAACATAAAACACGTTTTTTCCGTTTTCGAGGAGGCACGACCGTGACTCTCGCGAAAGCACAACCGTGCCTCTCGCGGAAGCAAAACCGTGACTCTCGCGAAAGAAAATTAAAACTTAAAACGCGTTTTTTTTTCTCCGTTTTCGAGAGGCACGGCCGTGACTCTCGCAAAAGCACAACTCTCACGGAAGCAAAACCGTGACTCGAAAGAAAAAAAAAATAGAAAATGTGTTTTCCCCGTTTCCGAGAGGCACGGCCGTAACTCTCGTGAAAGCAAAACCGTGCCTCTCGGGAAAGCAAAACCGTGACTCTCGCGAAAGAAAAAAAAAAGAAAACGCGTTTTTTCGCAAATTTTTTTCAAAACTTTTTTTGGTCGAAAAGCTAGGGAAGACCAGTGAAAAACCAAAACGTCAAAAAAAATCTGGAAAAAACCGTTTAAAAAGCTAAAAACGCGTGCAAAAAAATAAAAAAATAAAATCTGAAGGGAGCGCCCAGAGCACGACACGTGGCGAATGACTGAGAGTGCCAAATGATGCTGATCGTTGCGAGGCTCCCGAAGGAGCGCTTGTTAATTAGTTGCTCTCTACAAACTTAGATGTTCTTAAAAAAAAGAAACTTAGATGTGAGATATTATCTCATATCTAAATGTGAAATAGCAAACCCGTTTCATTAATTATGGAGAGGGGTTCGGAACAAGGAACCCAACGAAGGTTTCACATCACTCTCGCATCATTATATTACTCGTTGCTTAGCACCTGGAGCACCCAACAGCTCACTTCCTCGGTATTATACACAATGACCGTTGTGGGAGTTTGGGTGTTGCAAAAGACTATACCATTACACTCCTTCAATAATTTTCAAGAGACAAGCATAATCATGGAGGTCATGACTTTCCTCAAGTGAGAACAAGATTGGGCGATGACAATCAACAATGTTACACCACACCCTAACAGAGAAGCGGCAGTGGCATAGGAGATGTGCTAACAGTTCTTGATTTTGCTTACATGGAGGGCCAAACCACAGTTGTTCCAACCACTATGCTCAAGCCTATCGAGAATCAAAATTTTATTTTGCATCACTAGCCATATAAAAAGCTTACACTTCTTGGGCGACCAGAGATATCCAAATAACCGTGTGCATGGTCGAGCTGTTGTGGTCCTTGACCGGGCCTTCTCGGCCAAGGACGTGAGTAAGCCGGACGGAACTAATAAGCTTCTCCCAAATGAAGTTGTTGTACTAATTTGTTAATACTATTATAATTAAGGCGATGAATTTATTTGGGCCGATCGATCGGCATATAATAGTAATTCAAAGCAAGATGATGTTTGGCTTGATGGCTCAACTCGGGCAAGCAAGTGGCCTTTATTTCCAGAGTCTTGTGCTAAATGGATTATCAGCATTTCTTTCTTTCTTTCTTGTGTAGAACAGAATATTCAACATTCATCAAATTGTGTCAAATAAATAAATGAATAAAGTAGTTGTAATGGCAGTTTCCCTCCTCGTTTCCATGTGAAATGTGAAATACAAAATACAGGAAGATATGTGATTCTTCCCAATACGTCACGCTGCCCAAATTTCTCGCAAAAAATTCTGACTTTCTCAAAATTTTGGCCTTGTTTGTAGGAATATAAAAACCTCAGGGTGTTAGCTGCAAAATGTTTGGCCTTGTTTGTAAGAGATTGAAAACTTTAGGGCGTCAGCTGATAAATGTTAGAATCTTGGTGCTGCTACTGGTGTTCCAGCTCGTGCTGTCAGCGCTCGTCCTTTTCCCGGCGTTGATTCTGCTGGAGCGACCACTGGGACTGAGCCATGCTCGAGGTCGCAAGTGTAGATGATGTCGATGAAGTGGATTCCGAGCCTTAGCCCCCTACCTAGATAGTACATGCATGTATTGTTAACCGACAGACAGGTTTAGTAAAAAGAACTGAAACTGTAATTGAACTACCTTTCACTTGAAATTCAACCAAAAATTTCCAAGGAATAAAATACCCAAAAAAGTTCAATCTCAGCCAACTAAAAAAGTTCTTCACAAAACTAGCCAAGGCTGGGGGGGGGGGGGGCAATGGCACCTGCTGCCCATGGTTCTAATTCTGATAGTAGAATGGGGGGTAGGTATGGAGAGGCAAGATCCTAGCTATGGAGCAGTTGTGTAGACAAGGCATGTACGAGTTCAGGCCCTTCTCAGAGAAAGTAGCAGCCCTACGTCTCGGAGCCCGGAGGCGGTCGACTGGATTATGTGTGTATAGATTATAGGGGTGCGAACCCTTTACACTGAGGAGGGGGGTGGCTTATATAGTGTCTGCCAGACCCCTCCGGCCCTCAGTTATGCAGGGTTTAAAGTACATTAAGGTCTGGCATTACTGGTAACGCCTTACATAAAGTGTCGTCATGGCCATAAAGACTACTTAATTACAGACCGTTGGATGCAGAGTGGCTCTTGATCTCCTGGTGGTCGAGTGAGTCTTCATGGTCGAGTCCTTCGAGTCCGTCGAGTGAAGTCTCTCTTGGTCGACTGGAAGGCAGCTTCTTCTGATGGTGTCCTTGGGAAGGGTACTTAAGATAGGTCTGTGACCCTACCCTAGGTACATGACTTCATCATTAGCCCCCGAATGGATCGAGGTTTGAGTGAGGAAGGAGTCGATAATATTTCCGACCTGCTTTTGTGTTCTGAATATGTCTCATCTTGGACCAATAATCTTTTTGTTGATGGCAACAACTTTTCTTTTAGTCGCCTTGATCCATTCCTTTCTTATGTTGAGTGAACTTTTGCACTTAATAAACTTCTGAGCGACGGATCGCAGGAAATCCACCGTCTGACAGATTGATCTGATGTTAGCGGATTTTGTGGGATCCGAATTTTGGGAAGCGCGCGAAGCGGGGCGGACCGCGGCGCTCGGATGGGATAGGGCATAGACGCCTCGATTTTTGCGCCGCCTTTTTCGCCACGTATCACGCGTGCGCGACTGTTTCGGGATGTGATAGGATCGCCCGGGCCCACTTGTCATCCACTCAGAAGCGTCCTTATAAAATGCGCCGGGCGAGGGTTTTTGAACAGTACCTCCCCATTCCTCCTTCTGCCCTCTCCATCTCCGCCCGTAGTGCCTGCTCTCGCCCCCGCCCATCCACTCCCCGCGCGCTTCACCGGTAACAATGGTGAAGGAGAAGACGGCGACCTTGGAGCGCGCGAAGATGGCGACGGTTACGGGGAAGGCGAAAGGGAGAGCGTCCAGTCGGGGCGGATCCTCGTCAAGGTCCCGCCTGCCGCAAGGTTGGGTCCAAGGGGATTGGATCCGCTCGACCATCACCGAGACGGATCTCAATGACTTGGCCAACGAGGGTTTGATCCCTCACGGGGCAGCGAGGCTCCCGGGGAACGAGTGGCAACCACAGCCGCAGGAGGGTGAGTGCGTTCTTCTAGCAACTCATGTAGACCGTGGGTTCTCCCTGCCTCCGAGTGTTTTCTTCCGTGGGTTCTTGAATTTCTTTGGGGCACAACTCCATCATTTCAATCCAAATTCCATTGCCTACCTTGCTGCCTTCGTGTCCATGTGCGAGAACTTCCTGGGTTGTCGACCACACTGGGGTCTCTTTAAGCACATATTCACTTGTCGCTCACAGACAGTGAAAAAGGCAAGTCCGGACGACGATAGGACTAAGGTTATTCAGATGTGTGGGGGTCTTGGGATTCAGATGAGGAGCAAGAGTACCTTTCCGGCCATGACCCTTCCTGAGTCGGTCAGAGGATGGCAGTCGACTTGGTTCTACTGCCAAGACGAGTCGACGCCGGGGCAGTCGGCTGGTCTCCCTCCGTTTTTCATGGACCGAGTGAACAAGCCCTCTTCTCTGAAGGTGCTCCCTGAGGAGAAAGCCCAAGTAAAAATGTTGATGGAGCGTGTAGTCCAGCTAGTTCGGGAAGGAGTGATGGGTATGGACCTTCTGGAGGTCTTCCTTAGGCGGCGCATCCAACCACTTCAGTACCGAGGCCACCCGATGTGGCTGTACTGTGGAACCAAGGATGAAACTTGGGTCCATCCAGAAGCAGTCGACGACGCCACACTGGAGAGGTGGATGACCGCGATCACAGGGAATAAGGACAATCCTCGAGGAGCCAGGAGGATTCCACCACTCGACCATTCCTACACTCCGGACACGGTATGCCCACTTTATCCTCAATTGTAATCTTGTTTTACTCATCCTGCTTTTGCTGCAAATTGGTCGATTGATCTTTGTTTTGTTGTCTGTCAGGCCACCACTAAATTATACTCGATGCCTAATGGAGCACAGACGCCGACTGAGGAGGAGGAAGGAAGTGGGGGCGAAAGCCAGGAGGAGTGGGATTCGGACGCTGTCGATGATGATGAGGGTGATGACTCTGGTGAAGAGGAAGAGGAGGAAGAGGAGGAGGAAGTTGCGCCTCCTCGCTCGGAGATACGCTCGAAGCTCGTCCATGATCCTGCAACCGAGCGCGGTAAGGGGTTCGTGACTGTCGCGCAGTCGACCAAGCGCCCTAGGACCACTTCTCCGGCACCGACTCAGAAGGCTCCGAAGCAATCCAGAGTGGCGCCGTCGAAGCCGGCTAAGGTCTTGCCGAAGATGAAGATGGTGATCCCCACAATCTCAGGGTAATGATGCTATTTGAGTTTTTCGGTTCCACATGAACTTATTCTTGGTCGACTCATGAATCAACCGACTGACTTCTGGAACTGCAGCGCTGCTACTTCTGATACCTCGGCCAGGGCTGAAGATCATGAGATGGAAGACGCTGCCACTTCAAAACCTGGTATGACTTTCATAGTTTCGTCTTCAATCGATTGGCTCTTTGTCTCTAATTTTGATTCTTTTCTGTAGCTCCGTCTAATGTCGTTATTACCCTTCCTGACGACGACAATGAGGAACCACTGAGGCAAAGGAGGAGCAGGAAAGTATCTGCTGGCAAGATGACTCAGGACGTGCCAACACCCGAGACACTGGTCGCGGAGGGAGAGAACATCACTCGGCCTACCGTATCTTTTGCGGTGCCGTTGATGAGTGCTCGCCCTTCGTCGTCAAGTGCTGCACAACCTTCACTTTTCTCGACCCACTACGTCCCAGAGGACCAAGCCAGTGCTGCGAAAGAAGCAATACGCCAGGCGGGAGTCATGATGGAGCAAGTGAAGGCCATCCGAGAAGCCAGCCAGGCAGCCTATGATGCCAGTTCAGCTCTTCAGAGTAACGTTCAGGTCAGTCGGTCACCGCCTGTTCTATTAGGATATGATGTCTGAAGATTCTTCTTTCTGAAATTCCTAGTGTTTGTCTTCTTACACCCACTGGGTGTGTCGATTGATATTCCGGGTTAGTGGGGGCACGCTGAGTGCACCCACTGGGTGTAGTCCCCAAGGCTATTGTGTACTGCTGGCAGTCGACCATAGTCTTTATGTCTTAAATTTTTCCTTTATTCGACTAGGTCGAATGGATTCGTAAACCGGTGGGGGCACGCTGAGTGCACCCACTGGGTGTAGTCCCCGAGACTGTGGTCGACTGCTGGCAGTCGATTACAGTCTGAAGAACACCTCTCTCTGTTTTTTTTGTTGGTCGACTGATCGACTCTAACTGATAGAACTAGAACTAGTGGGGGCATGCTGAGTGCACCCACTGGGTGTAGTCTCCGAGACTATGGTCGAATGTTTGTATTCGGCCGTAGTCTTAGAAACGTATGATTTTTCCTTAGTCACTCGGAAGTGAATTGTCTTTGACATCTGTCAATTGATTCTTCGTAGAAATCCTGTGACCTTGCTGCTCGTTATACCGAGATGGAGAACAAACACATCCAACTGGGGCTTGATCTGAAGCTGGCCCAGGAGAATTTAACGAAGGCGAAGGAGGAAGCTAAAGGTATGTTTGGTGAGGCTTTCGACGACTGCCTTTGCCCTTCGTTTGTTTCAAAGTCTGACCTTGCTGTAACTTTGCAGGTAAAGTGAAGGATGCGCTGAAGAAGAAAGACCTTGAGTTGGCTGAAATGCAGAAAGCGGCTTTAGAGAAAACCAAGCTCGCAGATGAGAAGTTGGCTTCGGTCACCAAGCTTGAAGAAGAAAACACCAATCTAAAAGCTGCTCTTGATGCTGCCAACAAAGAGGTCAGTCGACTGAAAAGTGATAAGATTGCCTTGAGTGACAAGGCCAGTGAGTTGGTGGGGAAGAAGAACGATCTGGAGGCTTATCTGGGCGGACTCGCCAAGAAGCTATTCCTCATGCTCGAAGGTAATCTTTTGCACCAAACAGGTATTTTAACTGTGATCTTTCCATTCGACTGTTGTCCTGACTCGGTGGTTGTGCTTGCAGAATTTTGCCAGAACTTTGAAGAGGAGACTGGTCGACTGGAGCCAAACCTGGACCCCATCAACTCTCCTGTGAAGGATGAAGCCGCCATGAACATGCTCCGGCTCGAATCTCGTGTTGCTGCCGTCGTTGATTATCTCGCAAGGCTGAAAGTCGCCACTTCCCGCATCGACGCTACGCTCTGGCCCAGAGAGACGCTCCAGAATGACCTCGAGTCTCTGATGACTCGATTGAACACAGTCCCAAGTCGAGTGCAGGAGTGGAAGAAGTCTTCTGCCAGGTGTGGCGCAGATGTTGCTCTATCTCTGTCCCCAGTCCATTGCAAGGATGCACGAGAAGACAAGTTGGCGGCCCTTCGGGTGGCTAACACCAAGAAGCACGATTTCCGGTCTTTCATGGAGACCTTCATCGCCGCTGCCACTCGGATTGCTGATGGAATCGACCTTGACAAGTTTGTTGCACCTTCTAGCCCTCCACAGGAGGGGTAAAAAACTTCTGAGCTCCACACTTTAAATTTGCCTCGGTATGCCAAGTGATTTTTTGTAACTGACAAACCTTAACAGGCCTAGCGCCTGAGCACTTTCGGTTCCGTTAGGTGTTTATCCGAACTTGGATTCGACGTTTAAATGTGCTTGCATTTGGTTTGAGGTGTCTTTTGCAGGTTAAAGCGAAGTGCTTATTGCAATCGACTTGTTCCCCAATACACTTAGGCAGGCACTGGGCTGCAGCTAAGCCCCCGAGTGGGAGGTCTGCTCTCCACTCGGTAGGATTTTCAAAACTTAGGAGAGCACTGGGCTGCAGCTAAGCCTCCGAGTGGGAGGTCTGCTCTCCACTCGGTAGGATTTTCAAAACTTAGGCGAGCACTGGGCTGCAGCTAAGCCTCCGAGTGGGAGGTCTTCTCTCCACTCGGTAGGATTTTCAAAACTTAGGCGAGCACTGGGCTGCAGCTAAGCCCCTGAGTGGGAGGTCTGCTCTCCACTCGGTAGGATTTTCAAAACTTAGGCGAGCACTGGGCTGCAGCTCAGCCCCCGAGTGGGAGGTCTGCTCTCCACTCGGTAGGACGCGTCTTTCTTATGGAGAACGCATTATACTTGTGGCGTAGCTCGAAGGAGAGGGTAGCAGTCGACCTGCACCTCGTCCTCCTTGCGGAGCGCATGTTGTACTTGTGGCGTAGCTCGAAGGAGAGGGTAGCAGTCGACCTGCACCTCGTCCTCCTTGCGGAGCGCATGTTGTACTTGTGGCGTAGCTCGGAAGAGAGGGTAGCAGTCAACCTGCACCTCGTCCTCCTTGTAGAGCGCACGTTGTACTTGTGGCGTAGCTTGGAGGAGAGGGTAGCAGTCGACCTGCACCTCGTCCTCCTTGCGGAGCGCACGTTGTACTTGTGGCATAGCTCGGAGGAGAGGGTAGCAGTCGACCTGCCCCTCGTCCTCCTTGCAGAGCGCACGTTTGAGTTTGAACTTAGGCGAGTGTTTAGACTGCAGCTAAGCCTTCGAGTGGGAGGCTGGCTCACCACTCGGTAGGATTTCATTGGAACTTAGGCGAGTACTTAGACTGCAGCTAAGCCTCCGAGTGGGAGGCTGGCTCACCACTCGGTAGGATTTCATTGTAACTTAGGCGAGTACTTGGACTGCAGCTAAGCCCCCGAGTGTGAGGCTGGCTCACCACTCGGTAGGATTTTATTAAAACTTAGGCGAAACGGATTCGCAGCTAAGCCCTCGAGTGGGAGGCTGGCTCACCACTCGGTAGGATTTCATTGTAACTTAGGCGAGTACTTGGACTGCAGCTAAGCCCCCGAGTGTGAGGCTGGCTCACCACTCGGTAGGATTGTATTAAAACTTAGGCGAAATGGATTCGCAGCTAAGCCCTGAGTGGGAGGCTGGCTCTTCACTCGGCAAGGTTTTTTTTTACAAACTTAGGCGAAACGGATTCGCAGCTAAGCCACCTACTAAGGGGGAATTTTATTGAACAAATAAAAATGACATCAACCATTGGGGAGATTATGACATTATTATCTTTGTGAAACATGAACTACAGAAGTACTTTTATTACCACTCATCCGAGTGAATACTTAGGTGTAAAAGGGGCGGAGTAGCTCCGCGTTCCAAGCTCGGGGCTCGTCGATGTTGTGCTCGATGTTGTAGAGACGGTACGCTCCGTTGTGGAGAACCTTGGTGACAATGAAGGGTCCTTCCCAAGAAGGAGCAAGCTTGTGTGGTTTCTGCTGATCCACTTGGAGAACCAAACCCCCTTCCTGGAAGGCTCGACTCTTCACATTTTTGGCGTGGAAGCGATGCAAGTCCTGTTGGTAGATGGTCGATCGGATCAGAGCCATCTCCCTTTCTTCCTCTAAAAGGTCGACTGCATCCTGCCGCGCTTGTTCTGCTTCAGCTTCGGTGTAGAGCTCGACTCGAGGAGCGTTGTGGAGCAGATCACTCGGCAAGACTACTTCAGCTCCATAGACCAAGAAGAATGGAGTTCTTCTAGTCGACCGGTTAGGCGTGGTCCTTAGACCCCAAAGCACCGAGGGAAGTTCATCAACCCATGCTCCAGCCGCATGCTTGAGGTCACGCATCAGTTGGGGTTTCAACCCTTTGAGGATCAAGCCATTGGCCCGCTCCGCTTGTCCATTCGACTGGGGATGGGCGACTGAAGCATAGTCGACTCGTGTGCCCTGAGATGTGCAGAACACCCTGAATTCCTCCGAATCGAAGTTTGATCCATTGTCAGTGATGATGTTGTGTGGGACTCCATATCTGAATATCAGTTCTCTGATGAAGCTGACAGCAGTACCGGTGTCAAGGTTCTTGATGGGTTTAGCCTCAATCCACTTGGTGAACTTGTCGACTGCTACCAGTACATGTGTGAAACCGCTTCGACCTGTTCTCAAGGGACCAACCATATCCAATCCCCATACTGCGAAGGGCCAGACGAGTGGTATGGTCTTCAGAGCTGATGCAGGCTTGTGTGACATGTTGGAGTAAAACTGACATCCCTTGCACTTGTCGACTATCTCCTTTGCCATCTCATTCGCCCTTGGCCAGTAAAATCCGGCTCGGTATGCTTTGGCCACGATGGTCCGAGAGGACGCATGGTGGCCACAGGTCCCCGAGTGGATGTCATCAAGGATTATCTGACCTTCTTCTGGCATTATGCACTTCTGACCAACTCCAGTCGCGCTCTCTCTGTATAGCCGTCCCTTGATCATGGTAAAGGCCTTGGATCGGCGGACGATCTGTCGAGCCTCTTCCTCGTCCTCCGGGAGCTCTTTTCTCAAGATATACGCGATATATGGTACTGTCCAATCGGGAGTGATCACTAAAGCCTCCATGACCAGGTCGACCACTGCTGGAACTTCAACCTCAGTCAGATCTGTGGCACTCTTGGGGTGCGGAGCTTCTTCGGTAAAAGGATCTTCTTTGACTGATGGAGTATGGATATGCTCCAAGAGCACATCACTGGGGATGGCTTCTCTCTTGGAACCTATTTTCGCCAAATCATCAGCCGCTTGATTTTTCAGTCGGGGTATATGATGGAGCTCTAACCCTTCGAACTTCTTTTCAAGCTTCCTCACTGCATTGCAGTATCCAGTCATAGCTGGGCTTCTAACGTCCCACTCCTTCATCACTTGGTTGACCACCAAATCTGAGTCGCCATAAACCATAAGGCGACGGACGCCGAGTGAAATGGCCATGCGCAACCCATACAAAAGGGCCTCGTATTCTGCTTCATTGTTGGAGGAATCAAAGTGAATCTGGAGCACATATCTGAGCTTATCTCCTCTGGAGGAAACCAAAACTACCCCAGCACCGGAACCATTTAGCATCTTAGAGCCATCAAAGAACAAGGTCCAATGCTCCGAGTGAACTTGAGTCGGCTGCTGTTGTTCGATCCACTCGGCAAGGAAATCTGCTATTGCTTGGGACTTAATGGCTTTCTTTGCCTCAAACTTGATATCAAGGGGAAGAAGTTCAATCGCCCATTTTGCCACTCGACCAGTTGCATCTCTGTTGTGCAGAATCTCTGAAAGTGGGGCGTCGCTGACGACTGTAATGGAATGATCAGAGAAATAATGAGCAACCTTCTTTGTGGTCATGTAGATCCCATACACAAGCTTCTGATAATGAGGATATCTTTGCTTTGATGGAGTCAAAACTTCAGAGAGATAATACACTGGGCGCTGAACTTTGAAGGCTTTCCCTTCTTCTTCCCGCTCGATTGTAAGTACTGTACTGACGACTTGTCCTGTGGCTGCGATTTAAAGCAACAGAGGCTCTTTGCTGATTGGAGCAGCAAGCACCGGCTGGGTGGAGAGCAGAGCTTTTAGCTCGGCAAACGCTGCGTCAGCTTCTGGAGTCCACTCGAACTTGTCTGCCTTCTTCATCAGTCGGTAAAGAGGCAATGCCTTTTCACCGAGGCGAGAGATGAATCGACTTAACGCGGCCAAGCATCCAGTAAGTTTCTGGACATCGTGCACTCGCACAGGGCGTTTCATTCGGAGTATAGTGCCAAATTTTTCTGGGTTAGCATCGATTCCTCGTTCGGAAACGAGAAAACCGAGTAACTTTCCACCTGGAACTCCGAATGTGCACTTTGATGGATTGAGCTTGATATCATACCTCCTGAGATTGGCAAATGTTTCAGCTAGGTCAGTCAACAGGTCGAAACCTTTTCGCGACTTGACCACAATATCATCCATGTACGCTTCAACGTTCCGACTGATTTGAGTGAGTAAACACTTCTGAATCATTCTCATGAACGTGGCTCCGACATTCTTGAGGCCGAATGGCATGGTGACATAGCAGAAGCACCCGAATGGAGTGATGAAAGCTGTTTGGATCTCATTCGGCCCATACAGACGGATCTGATGGTATCCGGAATAGGCATCTAGAAAAGACAATCTCTCACATCCCACAGTCGAGTCAACAATTTGATCGATGCGAGGGAGAGGAAAATGATCTTTCGGGCAGGCCCGATTGATGTGTTTGAAATCAATGCACATGCGGAGTGACTTGTCCTTCTTGGGAACCATGACGACATTGGCGAGCCACTCGGAGTGGTATATCTTTCGGATAAACTCTGCCGCCAACAGTCGAGCCACCTCCTCGCCAATGGCCTTTCTCTTCTGGACGGCGGACCGTCGAAGATGTTCTTTGACTGGTTTTGCTGTTGAGTCGACTCTAAGGTGATGCTCAGCCAGTCCCCTGGGAACACCCGGCATGTCAGCAGGCTTCCATGCAAAGATGTCCCAGTTCTCACGGAGGAACTGGATGAGCGCTTCTTCCTATTTAGGGTCGAGTGTTGTGGAAATATGGGTCGGAGCTGCATTGGGGTCGGTCGGGTGAATGTGAACATGCTTCGTCTCACCGGACGACTGAAATGCTGATTCTGTGGCAGGCTTCTTGGCCTGCAACAAATCACTCGGGTCTGCATTCTTCTTGTACCCTTCCAGCTCTACCATCGTTATCTGGGAATCGGCAATTTTCGAGCCTTTCTGAAAACACTCTTCTGCCTTCTTCCGATTGCCAGTGATAGTGATCACACCCTTGGGGCCGGGCATCTTCAGTTTGAGGTACACGTAACATGGTCGAGCCATGAACCGTGCGTAAGCTGGTCACCCCAAAAAGGCGTGGTAAGCGCTCTGAAAATCCATGACTTCAAATGTCAGCTTCTCCTTGCGGAAATGCTTCGAGTCACTGAACACCACGTCCAGAGCTATTTGGCCGAGTGACTCAGCCTTCTTTCCAGGTATAACTCCATGAAAACTCATGTTGCTGGCGCTCAGTCTGGACATCGGAATGCCCATTCCTTTCAGCGTCTCCGCATACAATATGTTCAGTCCACTACCACCATCCATTAGCACTTTCGTCAGTCGAGTGCCCTCAACGACCGGGTTGACCACCAAAGCTTGCCTCCCAGGAGTGGCTATATGAGTCGGGTGATCGGACTGGTCAAATGTAATGGGAGTTTGGGACCATCTCAGATAACTAGGTGTCGCCGGGGCGACCATATTGACCTCTCGGTTGATAACCTTCAATCGGCTTTTGCTTTCCACATCAGCAAAGATCATCAGAGTGGAATTAACATGAGGATATCCTCCATCACTGTCCTCCTTGTCCTCAGCTTTGTCCGACTCCTTTTCCTTGTCCTTGGGCTGTTTTCCTTGGAACTGCTGGATCAAGAGCCGGCACTGGCGAGTGGTATGCTTCGGGTAGATGAAATTACCCTCTTCGTCTTTCTTCATGTGGATGTGACACGGCAGATCCATCACGTCATTTCCTTCTTTATCCTTCACCTTCATGGGGTTCCAGGATCCTTTGGGTTTTCCTTTGAACTTGCCCTGAGTCACGGCCAGAGCCTCTCCAGGAGCTGCTGGCTCGGCCTTCCGCTTCTGTTTCCGACTGGAGTTTCCTTTCTCCGACTAACTTGGCTTGTACTTGCCGCTCCGGAGTCGGTCCTCCTCTTCACCATTGGTGTACTTGGTGGCAATTTCCATCATTCGACTCAGGGTCATATCTCCGGTCCGCCCAAACTTCAAACTTAACTCTCTATTCTTAACACCATCCTTGAAAGCACAGACTGCCTGATGATCAGACACGTTCTCCACGGTATGATGCAAAGTAATCCATCTCTGAATGTAATCTCTTAAGGTTTCATTCGACTTCTGCATGCAGACTTGCAGCTCTGTCAATCCAGCTGGTCGCTTGCAGGTTCCCTCAAATGTCCTGACGAACACTCGGGAAAGATCTTCCCAAGTGTAAATGCTGCTTGGAGCTAACTGATTCAACCACGCCCTGGCCGAACCTTCCAACATGAGTGGTAAATGCTTCATAGCCACTTCATCATTTCCGCCGCCAATCTGCACCGCCACTCGGTAATATTCAAGCCAAGTTTCAGGCTTAGACTCACCGATGAACTTGCTTACTCCAGTCACCAACCTGAAGTTGGGAGGAATCACCGCGGCTCTAATAGCCCTGCTGAAACATTCTGGACCTAAAACATGTACTCGGCTGCTAGTGGGCGCATCTCTGTCATGGCCACCTCGATGAGCCCTGTTCCGATCGACCAGGCCTTGCACGATGATGGATCGCGCGTCAAAGCCTGGTTCCCTGGGGTCGACCGGAGCTCTTCACCCCACACTGAGCTAACGCCTGTCATCTTGTTGTCGAGGAGCGTAGGACCCACCTCTTGGGGGAGGAGTGGGCACTCGACGCCTATCATCACGATCGTATCGGTCACCATATTGGTCTCGTCGATTCTCGCGTCCTTCACGCCGCGGAGGCGATCTAGGGCTGTGAGCCGATTGAACCGTATTCGTAGCGACGGATCGACTGTGAATCCTGTTGCGTGACTGCGACACGGCTGAATTCTGATCTCCTGCTGCCCGGAGCAAATCTCTAATCTGCATCAAGCCTCTGCCAGCCTCCGACTGAGAGGGCTGGATAGACTCCGCTATACGGGCTGCAGCTGCTAAATTCTGAATCGGGGTTCGATATACCTGAGTCGGCTGCGGGAAGAGTTGACGTCGACTGGAGTCGGGTACTTGTTGCCGCGCGCGCTCGTCGAGTGCTCGCTGGAGGTTCTCCAGATGAGTGCGTTCAGCCAAGTTGGCCAAACGTGCCTCCTCCAAGGCGCGAGCCTCGGGGGTTTCTCCTGCGATGGGAGTATGCAGGGCATCCATGTTCCTGCGGCGAAGTTCTTCCCTTTGCAGGGAATTAAGTGGCTCGGGTTGGTATTCCTCATGGACTTGAGCGGGGTCGCCTCCACCGTCCATCCCGTCATTGCGGGGGAAGCCGGGAGGGCTACGAGGCCCGTTGACCATCAAGACCTCCGCCGCTGGATCGCTGCTGTCGCACTCGGATGCGGTCTCTATGAAGCCAGTCGACAGATCGAACAGGCCGTAGAGGGATTCGTCGGGCTCGATCGTCGCGACTTGGGTGGTGGCCGACTGGCGGGCTACCGCGTGCCTCACCCACCGTTGGAGCCTTGATCGACCAGAGCCCTTGCGCCGGCGGGAGACAGGAAGGGAGGACGACAGGGCAGTCGACCGATAAGGAGTCGACGGTTGCCGCAGCAGAACGCCGCGGACACACGCCCGAAAATGCGTCGCACCGCGGACGGGGAGCGCGTCGATGTCGAGTGGAGCCTCCTGAAGCCAAGCGGAGTCGTCGGCGATGAAGGTGAGCGCGCTGAGACGGATCTCGCGGCCCTCGACCAAAACTCCACCAGAAACCATGATGAAGGCAGTCGGAACAATTGCAACTTCTCCAAAAATCGCTAAGACACCTGCCCCACGGTGGGCGCCAACTGTCGTGGTTCTAAGTCTGACAGTAGAATAGGGGTAGGTATGGAGAGGCAAGATCCTAGCTATGGAGCAGTTGTGTAGACAAGGGATGTACGAGTTCAGGCCCTTCTCGGAGGAAGTAACAGCCCTACGTCTCGGAGCCCGGAGGCGGTCGACTGGATTATGTGTGTATAGATTACAGGGGTGCGAACCCTTTACACTGAGGAGGGGGGTGGCTTATATAGTGTCTGCCAGACCCCTCCGACCCTCAGTTATGCAGGGTTTAAAGTACATTAAGGTCTGGCGTTACTGGTAACGCCTTACATAAAGTGTCATCATGGCCATAAAGACTACTTAATTACAGACCATTGGATGCAGAGTGGCTCTTGATCTCCTGGTGGTCGAGTGAGTCTTCATGGTCGAGTCCTTCGAGTCCGTCGAGTGAAGTCTCTCTTGGTCGACTGGAAGGCAGCTTCTTCTGAGGGTGTCCTTGGGAAGGGTACTTAAGACAGGTCTGTGACCCTACCCTAGGTACATGACTTCATCACCTGTAGCGTTGTACATAGCTCCGCCAGTGATTTAAACAAGAAAATGGCTATTATACTACAATAATCTGTAAATCTTTAACATTTGCACTATAAGAAAAGCTTAGATTTCACTATAAAAACTACTACTACAATCTGCAAGTCTTTAGTGATTCATGTAGGTTGAATTGAACGTCTCCCCAAAGAAAGTGAAACATTCAAAGAACTCATAGAGGAAATATTGTAAAATTGTCTCTATCATATGTTACCACATAGCTTGTTAAAGCTCGTTTGGTTTTTAATGGTTTTATAGTTATCAAAAATAGGAAATAAATAGTGGAATGTCACTCCAATGTTATAACATGATCCAACTTGGCGATTGTGAAAATATGCATTTACACGCCCTCGGGATCCATAAGGCCTACGATACTGTTAGTTGGCCCTTCCTTCGGGAAGTTCTGCTCCAGAAGGGCTTCGACGACCGGTGGATCACTCGAGTGATGCAGATGGTGTCCTGCGGTGGCACTGCCGTGAACATCAATGGGGAGATCGGCCCTTACTTCCCCACGCTATGTGGGGTCACACAGGGCGACCCCTTCTCCCCATTCCTGTTCAACATGGTGGTCGATACGCTGGCCTCCATCCTAGACAAGGCGAAGGTTGCGGGTCATATTCGTGGGATCACCCCCCACTTGATCGGAGGTGCCAGGATCTCCCTTCTCCAGTATGCCGACGACACCATCATCAAGGTCGAAGGCTCGGAGTCGGACATCTCCAACCTTAAGTTCTCCTCCTCTGTTTTCAACAAATGTCTGGCCTCAAGATCAACTTCGACAAGAGCGACGTGATGGTGATGGGCTACTCTCTGGAGGATTGCCTGAGCATCACCAACCGTTTGAACTGCCGCTTAGGCTCTTTCCCCACGACCTATTTGGGGACGCCTATTAGTGACTCTAGGCTTACCGTCGCGGACTTGCGCCCGACCGTGGCCAAGCTCCAAACACGCATTGAGCCCTGGCAGGGTAGGTGGCTTTCGAAGACGGCCTGGACGATCCTCATTAACTCTTCCCTCGCCAGCCTCCTCTTGTTCCTCGTGAGTTTCTACAGCCTCCACGAGACTCTACACCACGAGATCGCCAAAGTCCAGTCTCGTTTCTACTGGGCAGGTGATAACAATAAGCAGAAATACCACATGGTTAGCTGACCGGACATCTGCAAGCCTCGGGAGCAAGGAGGGCTCAGTATAATGTGTTCTAAACGCATGAACATTGCATCCTATCCCGCTGGCTCTGGCGCATTTCACAGGGGCAGGGAGGCCTCTGGCTTGACATCATCCGGAACAAGTACTTGCGTGGACAGCCTCTTGCCTTCTGTCAGTGGTCTGGTGGCTCCCAGTTCTGGCAGTCGGTTGTCCAACTTCTCCCGGTCCTCCGCATTGGGACGTCCATCTCGATTGGATCTGGGGCCACGACTCTGTTCTAGTTTGACCGTTGGGCTGGCGACTCCCCCTTCGCGGCTCGCTTCTCATCCCTCTTCTCTATTGTCGTAGACCCTTCCATCTCTGTTGAGAGGGCCCTTATTGACTTAGGGCGCCTCGCTTTTCGGAGGCTGTTCGGCCCCCCGGAGTCCGCCGCCTGGCGTGAGTTACTTGATTGCGTAGCGCTCCACGAGCCGGCTGTGGATGCGGGTCCGGACCTGGTTAGATGGCGGCTAGAGCCATCAGGCCAATTCTCGACCAAGTCCCTCTACCAGGCCATTGCCCCTTCCACCGCCCCCTTCCCCTCATGGCGGTTTGGTCCGTCTGTCTGCCCCTGAAGATCCGGATCTTCATGTGGCAATGGATCCGTGGACGGATCCCGTCTGGGGTGGAGGTCCGCAAGAGGAATGGACCCGGAACAGGCATCTGCCCGCTTTGCGGTGTCCCCGAAGACTCGAATCACATCTTCTTCTCATGTGTGTCCGCTCAATTTGTTTGGAGCTACTTTAGAGAAGTGGTTGGTGGCAACTGGTGCCACACCAACTTCCTCGCCACATTAGGTGGCTTGAGATCGGGGCCCTCGCGTGGACCCTCTGGACGATCCGCAATAGACTTGTGATACATCGCATTCCTCTCTGACGATCTACTGACGCTCTCTTCAAACTGTCTGGCTACTTGCAGCTCTGGCGGCCGCTTAGCCGCCCTCAGGACCGGGACTTCATCTCTGCCTTCATCGCCAACCTCCGCTCGATGGTCGTCCGCCTGTCGCCTCCGCTTCCACCGCCACCGCCGGATCCTGATTAGACTTTGGACGTGTCTCCGGACCGTCCTGATTCTTTTTTTATTTGGGCTTGTTGGGTTGTGCCCTCAACAGAACCTATGTACTTCTTCCTGTGTGTCTTGGGTGTGTGTGTGTGTGTGCGCGCGCGTGCGCGCTGAACTAGTCCTTGTATGTGTTGCTCTTGGCAGTTTGCTTTATTTATAAAGCAGGGCGAAAGTCTTTTTCGGTAATGTTGGATCGTGTGACCTCTGATTGGTGTACAACTATGCTATCATATTGATGCATGTTTGCCCAATTGTTCACTCATATTAAACTCTTCTATCTTATTTAGTAGTACTTGTTGTGATATTACATCTTTGTTCATCGACATATGAAAGTGCATGTATGTTATGAAGTCATATGATGGGGCGATCAATATGCGCTTCTAGCCTTGACAAGGATTCCAAAGTCTTTGTTCAGGCTAGGACCGCATGTTTGGCGTTACAAGTTGGTATTAGAGTCGTACCTATCGTAGGATCCCTTTGTTGGTCAATGTCAATTCTAGACATAAAAATCTATTTTGATAGTTACTTATTAGGTAGTTTTTGAAGAGTAGGAATTCCTTTTTACTTCTTTCCCCACCCGCGCTCAAGGAAGTTTGATGTAAGTGTTTTATCTATCACCTTACCTCTTTCAAAAATTATTTAAGTTCTCACAGGTTTCGGAGTTACGATACCGACTGGAATGCCGGTATTTCTTTTAGTGCCCCTATCCGTTGTGGTAATAGTCTCGGGTAATTGCCGCACCAAGAGATTCTTATGATTTAGGTGCATGTGCAACATTTTCCATCGTTTCGGTTTCATCGATTGAGGACATGGGTTTTCAAAATTGTTTCAATACTATTTGCTAGCAGTAGCCTGGAGCTATACTCATTATGGCATTTAACATTGAGCATAACTTGAATAGGGACACTAAAATGAATGGAACTTGTTTAACTGAATCCTTCATTGGTTTGGTCAAGTCAAGATTTAGATTAGTTAGAACTCCACTCTGCTCTCGGAACAAATATCGTCTCCAACAACATCACAACACATATATGAATGAAAAAACATCATGGAAACTTCTTAGATTCATCTTGAATATGTGAGGAACATGCTATGTACTTAGGCATGGTTGCCGGCGCCATTGCCACCTTTTATTTTACTGATCGCCAGTGGCGGAGCTACATGAAGGCAAAAGGTGGCCATGGCCCGCCCAGCCTAAGAACAAAACACTCACAGTGTGCATGAAGTGATGGCCAGCCCAAGAAGAATTTCCTTCAAATTAGCCTACCCGGCCCGCCCAGTTTTTCGTTTCAAGCTCCGCCACTGCTGATCGTGTATGTGTTTGTTCGATTCTACCTATTACATCAATAAAAATGAGCGCCTAGCTGTTTTTTCATCAAAGAAGAAAACTCAAAGGCAACGCAGATAAAACCAAACCCGAAATCATCAACTGCAATGCCAAACTGTCAAAGAAAACAAGAGTTACCCTCAAAAGAAAAAACAAGAGTTAATCCCACAAATAGAGAACAGCGCGGCGAAGCGCACATAGCCTCTAAATAGTACATGCATTTTTTCCGTCCAAATAGTACATGTATTATTTTTTTCCGGGAAAATAGTACATGTATTATTCATTTTTTGCATGATAAATAGTACAGTATTTTTTTGCATGGAAATAGTACATGTATTATGTTTTTTTAACACAAATAGTACATGTATTATTATTTTTTGCGAGGTAATACGTTTCTCATTCATAAAATAAATATCCGGTTACAAGACACGTAATCACCGACATTAAAGGATAGGATAATCCTACACAAAAAATCAGCGCCTGTTCCTCATGTATTACGTCAACACAAAATATTACACACCTAATGTATAAATACATACGGTGTCTAAAAATACATATAAATACATACGTAGCACAGTCCTGGGCTGCCCACTGCTCAAACCTGGGCCACACGATCGCCCCATCTGGACGGGCAGAAGGTGACCACGTACTCCTGCGCGTAGCAGCGCGCCGTGGCGGCGGCCACGTCGTAGGCGTAGCTGTAGTAGGCCGGGCAGGCGTCCCTGAAGATCCGCGAGTAGACGCTGCCCCGGCACGTCTCCGCGGTGCCGTACGCGCCGCGGCAGCAGAAGGCGTCCAGGCCGAAGGCCAGGCACGCGCTCCTGCACGCCACCACCGTCGCCTTCTTGCCCGCGCCGCCGCTCGTCGTGACCTGCAGCTCCGGCGGGCACACCGCGTTCACGTTCTTGGCGCACCCGGCGATGAAGCAGTCGCCGCTGCGGTTCGCCGGCCTGGTCCACACGGCCACCGGGAGGTTGTACCCGTCCACCACGCTCACGTCGTAGGAGCTCCCCTTGCTCTGGTCCGCGTGCAGGTTCACCTCCACGAGGGTGGCGGGAGGGGCGCCGACGGACCCGTTGCAGGCGAGGCGTCCTTCGCAGTCGCCGGTGAGGCAGCTGGCGGCGTTGGCGTCGGTGCCCGTGATGGTGCAGCCGGTGCGGCCCCAGAGGCGGCCGGTGCCCCGACGCGCTTCGACTGTCCCGGAGGGAGGAAGAAGCCGCCTGCGGCGAGCACCGGGTGGCCGGCGTTGGGCGCGACCGCCGGCCACACCGGGAACGGGCACTTGTTGGTTACGTGGAACGTGACGCCCCCTACCATCACCACCGCCGGCCCTGCAGCAAAATGAAACGCTGCACATGTTCAGTCCAAACGCAGCACTCGAGTAGCCATAGGCCTTCATCACAGTTCAGAAGAACAGTGATGAGTGGAGTCACCTGGGAGAGCCAGCACCAAGATGCAGGACAGAAGCAGAGGAAGAAGAGCCATCTCTCAGGTCAGATCTGTTGAGTTGAGGAGGAGACCTGAAATGAAGATGAACTGATATGAAGCCGACCTTTATATAGACTTGCAACTGCAGAGAAGAGGTGAGGATTGATCGAGCCTAATCTAGGACTAGGAAGACGAACTTTCGGTTTGTGTGACTTGCATTGCAATGGAAGTAAAGCTGAGGCATGATGAGAGCCGAGACACCTGTGCAGAGACCTGCTGTGCCAAGAAAGCGTAGGATTTTTATGCGGATGTTCCCTTTCTCACTGTATTATCTGTTAGTGCCATCTTTTTTTCAGTGGAATCTATTACCGCACATCAAAGAATTTCAGTCTTTGTTGTTTCTAGAAAAACTTGATTGCCTGTTTACTTTTGTGCAGATTTCATGTGCGTTGCCCGATGAAATCCAAGTTGCTAGTGACACAATCAGCATTTGTTTTTCGTTGTTGGACTTCACATCTGTATTTAGCCCGACAGATTCAGAAGCTTAGCAGATTCACACCGATCATAGAAAGCTCAACCAGATTCAGAATTTAGGCCTTTAGCAGATTCAGACATTGTTCGTTCAAACTTGGCCTTTAGTTCCATCATGTAATTTCCATGCTACAGTAACTGAATCATTGATTGCTGAGAGGATTACATGGCGAGGAACCCATAAACTAAGTTTGGGCCCTGCAACTAATTACATTAACCAGTGGCACTGCATCTGTCAGATCTACATCAAGCTAATTAACTCTTCAGCGACACAAAGCCAGGGTGCTCCGCTCCTTTGGGCTTGTTGAACCACCGGTGCTGGAGCGCTTCCGCGGCCGTGATCCTCTCGTCGGGGTTGAAGGCAAGCAGGCCGGTCAGGACCTCACGCCCGGCTTCCGAAAGCTCCTCCAAGAACTCCAAATCCAGCTTCCCCGTAGAAGTGATCTCGTCTCGCAGCTTGTACATCTCGGCGAGCAGCTCCTCGTCTGTCTCCGCCACGAAGAGTGTCGCGCCGGTCAACATCTCCGCCATGATGCACCCAAGCGCCCACATGTCCACGGCCTGGCCGTAGTACCGGTTGCCTTCCAGCTGCTCCGGCGAGGTGTAGATCAGGGTGCCGACGCAGCACTCCTCATAGGGCACTCCGGCCGGCTTCGCCCGCATCGCCGACCCAAAGTCACCAACTTTGAGCCCGCCGAAGAAGCCGACCATGACGTTCTCCGGCTTAAAGTCCCGATGGATGACGCCAGCTCCATGTATCTTCCTGGCCGCGTCCAGGAGCTGCTCCATCATCACGCGGGTCCCCTTCTCGGATACAGGCCTCCAGAGTGACTCGCGCAGGGTGCGGCCGTCGGCGACGAGCTCCATGACGAGGAACACATCCCCTGTCTTGGCGTCCGTCGCCACATACAAGATCTCGATAATCGACTCGTGACCCCGGCACGCGGCGAGGCAGCCGGCCTCGCGGGTGATCACGCGGATGTCGGGCGGGCCGTGCCCGCCGGCCCCGTTGCCGCGGACCCACTTCACGGCGACTTTCTTGCCTGTGCGGCGGTCGCGCGCCTTGAACACCTCGCCGTAGGTGCCTTCTCCAAGCACCTCAAGCTTCTTGTAGTCGGAGATGCTTCCAAACGCGTATCGGGGCTTCTTGCCGCCATGGACGCGCGGTTCTTGTCCCTCCGCCGGGCGCTTGCGGATGGCCGTCGACATGACCCGGGCTTAGAACGCGCGCCGAGAGCAGATCAGAGCAAGAGGGGCGGGGATTCGTGTGCGTCGGGAGCAGAGGAGATCGAGCTGGATGAGAGGAAGGATCGAGGATGAGGACTGAGGAGGATGAGGATCGAGGCTGTTTTATGGGCTGGCACTGGCAGCGCGCGTCTCCGAATTAGCGCGGGATTCAGACAGATTGCGTACGCGTCGCGTTTACGCGGGTGACGCTCGCAGTCGCAGGGACAGTTCACGTGCGTGTAGCATTTTTGGCTCACTTTGAAATCGCTTCGCCATCTCGCACGGATTTTTCTTTCTGATCCATCCGGCCGTTCATCATGTAATTAGCCTCCTCTTTTTCTCATTTTTATTCCTTCTTCTATTGCAAAAAGTACAAGTTTTTTAAAAATGTTCAAACACTTCTTAAAAATTTAAGAATTCTTTTAACTGTGTGAACAATTCTTGAAATTACAGGAATATATCTATAATATAGATGAATACGTATTTCCCACCAAATCAAGGTTTAGTAAATATGTGAACACTTCTTTTTTCCCTTTTCTATATGAAATTGTATGAATATTTTTAAAATGTATAACGCTTTTTTATAATACATGAAAATTTATTACAAAGGCATGAACACTTTTAAAATTACATAAAGATTTTTTAAATATGTGGACATTTCTTTTAGTTATACAAACATTTAAAATACATAACATTTTTAAATTATACTATGAACATTTTTTTAAATGTGATGAATATTTTTGGAATGCACACGTGAATGTTCTTAACACACGATAAAACATTTTCTTGAAATACAGGGCGAACATTTTCTTAGTACTAGTTGAACAATTTTTCATATATTTTTTAAAAATAAAAATATTTAACAAATATATACAGTCTGTAGAACATTTTCGAATATCTCTACTATTAAAGGAGAGTTCATAGTCTTTTCATTTGTTTCGCACGCATCCACTAAATTTAGAAATTGTCTGAGTTATTGTCTGCCCAATCTCTGCCTCGCCCACTGATGGTGTCCCAGTTAGGGGGTATCTCACCATGTCGTATCTCGGCCAGGCGGACTGGCCGATGACCCCTTTGTTGGTTCCGGCATGGGGCACATCGGGTGGCCAATGACGTATTAATGGAAGGATCCAGAAAACTTAACGTATACTCCAAGAAGCTTGATTCGTGGAGGACTCAGTTTCCTTGTAAGTAGCCGACTAAGATGTTGTGACGCTAGGACCCCCGGTATCTATATAAATCAAAGGGCTAGGCTCATAGAAGACACACAACAATCTCTTGGTATACATCTATACTCTATGTTTACTCCAACACAATAAACACAAACAAGACCTAGGGTACTATCTCGGAGAGCCCGAACCTGGGTACCTTGTGTCCCTGGTACCATTGTACCTTGTAGCTTAGCTTGAGGTCCCCTACCTCGAGAACTGGCGGATTTACCTTCGTCAGTGGTGGCTGATGTCGCTTGAAGCTACGTCGGTATTTCTCCAAAGAGGAAGGGATGATGCAGCACAGCGGCGGTAGGTATTTCCCTCAGATATGAAACCAAGGTTATCGAACCAGTAGGAGAACCAAGCAACATAACGGAAGCAACCCCTGCACACAAATAACAACCACTCGCAACCTGACGTGTTAAAGGGGCTATCAATCCCTTTCGGGTAACGGCGCCAGAAATTGGCTAACGGATGGGAGAAAGTTGTAAATATTGATAGATCGAATGCCAAATAAAATAAATTGCAGCAAGGTATTTTTGTATTTTTAGTTTAATAGATCTGAAAATAAAAGGCAAATAAAATAGATCGCAAAGGCAAATAATATGAGAAAGAGACCTGGGGGCCGTAGGTTTCACTAGTGGCTTCTCTCCAGAAAAATAGCAAACGGTGGGTAAACAAATTACTGTTGGGCAATTGACAGAACTTCAAATACTCATGATGATATCCAGGCAATGATCATTATATAGGCATCACATCCAAGATTACTAGACCGACTCCTGCCTGCATCTACTATTATTACTTCACACATCGACCGCTATCCAGCATGCATCTAGTGTATTAAGTTCATGGAGAAACGGAGTAATGCAATAAGAACGATGACATGATGTAGACAAGATCTATCTATGTAGAGATAGACCCCATCGTTTTATCCTTAGTAGCAATGATACATACGTGTCGGTTTCCCTTCCGTCACTGGGATCAAGCACCGTAAGATCGAACCCACTACAAAGAACCTCTTCCCATTGCAAGATAAATAGATCAAATTGGCCAAATAAAACCCAAATATCAAAGAAGAAATACGAGCCTATAACAAATCATGCATATAAGAGATCAAAGAAACTCAAATAACTTTCATGAATATAAAAAGATAGATCTGATCATAAACTCAAAGTTCATCCGATCCCAACAAACACACCGCAAAAAGAGTTACATCATATGGATCTCCAAGAGACCATTGTATTGAGAATTCAGTGAGAGAGAGGAAGCCATCTATCTACTAACTACGGACCCGAAGGTCTACAAAGAACTACTCACGCATCATCAGAGAGGCACCAATGGAAGTGGTGAACCCCTCCGTGATGGTGTCTAGATTGGATCTGGTGGTTCTGGACTCTGCGGCGGCTGGAATTGATTTTCGTCGACTGCCCTAGGGTTTCTGGAATATTGGGGTATTTATAGAGCAAAGAGGCGGTCCCGGGGGCACCCAAGGTGGGCACAACCCACCAGGGCGCGCCTGGGCCTCCTGGTGGGTTGTGCTCCCTTCGAAGCACCCCCCCAGGCGCAGCCTTGGCCCATTGGGTGTCTTCTGGTCCATAAAAAATCTCCGTAAATTTTGTTGCATTTGGACTCCGTTTGGTATTGATTTACTGCGATGTAAAAAACATGCAGAAAACAGCAACTGGCACTTGGCACTATGTCAATAGGTTAGTACCAAAAAATGATATAAAATAACTATAAAATGATTATGAAATATCCAAGATTAATAATATATCAGCATGGAACAATCAAAAATTATAGATATGTTGGAGACATATCAGTGGACCATGCAGGTCCTGCAAAGTGGTTGCTGAGGTACGACGGGAGTCAAGATAAACGAGCGGATCGGCACCAACGTGACCTTAGTGCCGAGGCAAATCTTCACCTTCGGCGGCATCACACTCGTCGCCGACTCGACTGGACACCTCAGCTAGGTCGAATCCTTTGCTCCAGGACGGATCGTTAGATTCGCCAGCATGGAGTAACCACGGATTCCCATAAGGAGATGGACTTCACGAGCTAGGCATCGCGCCAAGCCGAGGACCAGCACGAGCCACTGGCCCAGAACCCAATGTTAAAATCGGCTCAGGACGAGCGTGAGGATCTTTCGTCAGATTCGATCTCGGATCGGAACCCGATGTCGCCGCCTATGGCCCAGATGTCAGATCAAGCCGTGGTGGAAGGTGAAAACCGAGATCCGTACCAGAACAGATCTTGATGGAGTTTCCTTCATTCCTAGTATCAGATCGGGCTCAAGAGGAGCACAAGAAACTTCTTCTGAGCAAGATGTTAATTCGGAAACTCACAACTTCGGACAACCCAATCGCAGTGTATGATCGGATTTGGAGGTCCCCGGGAAAAGTCGATTTCTTTAACCCACCCACCACCCACCTCGTAGCTAACGTTGAAGATCTAACCATTAGCAATAACGCCGACAAGACCACGAGCACAGAATATGAGGCATGTGAGCCATTAGCGGCGGGCCTGGTACCGAGCTTAGGATAGTGGGTCTAGACCATAACCTAGGTGTGGCACACCCCTTCATGAGTGGTTGATGATTAAGGATGGCAATTTTACCCATGGGTACGGGTACCCTCGGATACCGTACCCGTATGGGCTGGGTATGGGCATAATTTTATATCCACAGGTAGTACCTATACCCTAACCGTTAAGTCATGGGTAGGGCACGGGTATAGTATTTTACCCATGGATATACCCATACCCTACCCGTTTATACTCACATGTGAACCTTATCCGTGATTAAAAAGTGTTCCTATGTAAAAGTTGTGTCGTGAGCTTGTGAACCCATGTTAAAGTTGTCACCAATTTTCAATTTGAATTGAGATAATTGGCATGTACTCACATATATGTTATTGAGTTGAGATCAATGTTTTTTTGTCAAATGTATTATAGATGAATGTAAAATTGTGAATAACTTGTGTACTATTTGATCTACCCGTTAGGTACCCAATGGGTATGGGTAACCGTCAGGTATGGGTACGGGTGAGGTTTCATACCTATGGGTACGGGTATGGCTAGAATTATGTACCAATTGACTACACGGATATGGGTATGGTATTGCTCTACCCGCCCCATACCCTACACATTGCCATCCTTACCGATGATACTCTTAGATTCAAAAATGATGGGGAAAATGATTCCCATAACACACATCACCTCAGAGGCATTAGGCCCTTGTTAGACAACTGCCAGGCGAACAAGTGCACAAGTTTTGGACTTGGTTCATGGAAAGAAAGAATGAAATAATCAAATACAGTGATGCGGAAGCCCTCACAACGTTTAGAATCAACATCAATGATGAATGGCTTACACGGGATGCCTCAGCCAAAGACACCGACAGGGACTCTGTCTGGAGGGCTGGCTTTGCCTCTTCGATATAGTAACTGGCATTCGCCTGCAGGTCAAGAATGAGGCCCTACTTAGTATATGGTTGTTCAAACTTCTTATTAAGGATGGTGTTTGGCAAACCATGCCGTGCAACAAGTATTTAGGCCAAAAGGCGGTGTCTTGGGCATATTGGAAACCTGGAGACTCGCAGTTTTGGCCTAGCCTAATGGTGACAAAGAAAAGCTCTTTCGCTTTGGGCCTTTTGCGATGGAGGACGGGTCAGAGATTTGTTTCTGGGAGGACATGTGTCTAGGCAATGCCAGTCTCAGAGATCAATATCCAGCCTTATACTACATTGCTCGCGATAAGAATAATACTATTGCGTAGTTGCTTAGTTCATTCCCACCAAATATTTCATTCAGGAGGGACTTGATTGGGCCCTAGCTTATGTCATGGCAAAATTTCTTGTCCCGACTATATTCGATCAACCTGACACAAGGCCAGAATGTGTTTCGCTGGAACCTTCCTACATCGGGGTTTCTCACAGTAGACCCTATGTATCATGCGCTCATGAATTCTGAGGTCCCAGTGAATAACAACAAGAAAATTTGGAAGTCTAAGACTCTACTAAAAGATAAAATCTTTATGTGGTATGTTCGCACGGGAGTTGTGCTAAGCAAAGACAACCTTACACGATGCAACTAGCCTAGAAGTAAGAAGTGTTGTTTTTGTACTCATGATGAGATAATCAAACACCTCTTTTTCAATGTAAGTTTGCCCGTTCTACGTGAACATGGTCAGACATCCAAATAAAGTCAAACTTGTATCTGCCCACAAGTGCTACTAATATGTTTTGTCATTGGTTGGACGGTATCCCAAATAGGTTCAAAACACAAACAAGGGTAGAAGCGTATGTTGTAATGTGGTCACTTTGGCTAATGAAAAAAATGGTTCTGCTCTACATGTTATTTTCCAATGTACGCACTCACTTCGCATGTGGTATACGCTACAGGGAGTGGAGCGCCAACTACTGTTCAAGGCGGTCTGTACACGGTTGGAGTAGGTGGCTACGAAGGTATTTCCCAACATGGGTGGCGGCATAACCTCCGGATTGATCCATAGGCATAGTGTCGGTCTATAGGACTCTAATATTGTCGTTATGTTGTTGTCGGTGTCAATACTAGCAGATCTCAGGGTAGGGGGTCCCAAGCTATGGATCTCAGATCTATGGGTAACACGGTACAAAGGAGACAATCTTTACCCAGGTTCGGGCCCTCTCGAAGAGGTAATACCCTACGTCCTACTTTGATTGTATTGATATGAGGAATAGTACAGCATACAGGTATCTACCATGGGATTATTGTGTATGATTTTAATGATCTAGTATATATCCTCTATCAACTAGCCTGACCTCGACTTATATAATGTACCAGAGGCCTAGGATAACAAGTATCCTAGTTGGATACGTTGGTTGAGAGGAGTCTTTGTCTTGATCACCAAGTCTTGTGGAATCTTCCTCGTATATGTCATGGGCTGCCCGAAGTGGCCCATTAGTGAACTGCCATGGGGGTCCTCGGCCCAACCCACCTGGTTGGGAGAAGACATTATGAATAACCCCTAGTCCAGGAAACCATCAGTAGCCCCCTGAACCGGTCTTCAAGTTGGGGGCGATCCTCGGTTCTTCCAAATTGTTCTTCATCTTCGGCCGTCAGTCTTGAAAACTGGTTCAACAAATTTTCCCATCTCCGATCTTGAGGATCGTCAAGGTGCATCCAAAGAGTTCACACGTCGGGTATCCGACGAGTTCACACGTAGGGTATCCGAGGAGTTCACACGTCATGCATTAGAGAAGCCCCTTTAGGTTCTCGGCCTTTATCAATGCCTTGTTATTTTTACGCCACACCTCGGGTTCAAAGTTTTTCCCGTGCGGCGGTGTACTCATGCTGCTGAGGTCCAATGTCGGTATCTCTTTGTAACCAAGCTCTAGCTCCGTTTGCATATGAGGTGTCATAGATTACCTCGGTCTTGAAAGTTTTTGAATAAGTTCAGCCGAGCTTAATGTCGGAAAAGTCCTCTAGGGAGCCATCCACTCGCATATGAGCTTTATGCCAGAATGCTTCCGAGGTGGTGCACGACCTCAGCATTAATTGCCCGCTATGGATTAATTGCCCGTAGGTGATTAATTGCCCGCTACGGATTACTCAGCAGTCAAAATCCGGAATAGCATCGCAGCTACGAGGAAACCAGAGCAATCACCCTGATTACATGGCTCCCTCTTTCAAAATGAGAAATCACGGTCGTAGCCTTCCAACACCGTTAGATGCAAGGTGTGTGGAGCGTACAACCACGTGGCAGAATCCCGCTACACTAAGCGATGGCACAAGAGATGGAAGTGGGTCCCTAAGAAAATCTCTACTACCAAAACTACCCCTCATGCTCCAAATTCCACCTCGAGTTTCCAATCGTCGCCAGCCAGTACCATCCTCCCCACCCAGCCACCACATTCACTCCACCTCTCTCCTTCGCCGCCGATGCCCTCCCCTCACCCCTCCACTATGGCCAATTACCCACTCAATCCGGTGTCGTTCCTCTCGCTGGGCTTCACCATGGAACCAGAGCCAACACATCACGTGGTGCACAGTGGGATGGTGGTCGGACCAATCCTCCCACTAAACCACGACTTCCTGGAAATTGCAGAGACCAGCAGCTACGTCCCTCTTCATCGTTGCGCGGCCATCTGAGATGCAGTGCAAGGTTTGCTTCATGAAGCTCAAATTTTCACTACCGAGGCTAGTGATCACCCCTTTGGCATTGGGATATTTGGATTTGCAGATTCTTTTCTCCGTGATACTGCAGTTGCCACACCTTTTGAACTTGAGGAGGAAGATTTCTCACCACCTTTGTTCCGCACAATGAAGCACTTAATAGGCTCACCACAACATTTGGTCCAGCGATTTGGTTGATGTTTTTTTGGACTCCCATATGATTATCAAACTGATTATTACATTACTAAAGCACTGGGAGGGTATGGATCTCTGATATCATGGTTCAACCCAAGGCAGGACAGGAGGTTTATGCTTGTCAAATCCCAAATCATACATCTTCGCTTGGTGCCCAAGAGCTTTGTGGTTTGGCAACTAGGAGGGGCTCGGGATTGTTGGATGGTGCAGGTAACAATCCTGAGCAGCAATGATTGGAACGCTATGCTACCTGAAGTTCCTCCTGTCGGCGAGGAACCGCCACCTCCAGACGGCAACACCCACCATCAGTTCAGCCCAAGCTTCACTGCGGCGCAACTATATTAATGGAAAGTCCATAACTGGCTGGTTCAAAATGCAGCACCTCCCAATGGTGCGCCTGCAGGACAGGGTAATGCTCCAAATTAGAACAATGCTGGGTGGGGTACATGACCAGCGACTCGGCCCCCATTGAACAACCTTTGATGATGCCCCCACACCGGATGAACTTCCAAGCTTGGCTGTCAGTCTAAGGCCTCACTGTTCAAGATGGCATTACTCCGGAAAACAACATTTTTTCACTACTAATGTTGCTGATGCCTGGAATGACTCTATTACGGTATCTGATGAGACGAGCTCCGTAAACTCTGGTCAGGCTCTGCTTATTGTTGATACAGCCTCCCAGCACACCACATGCCACATTGGTTTGAATGAGCAGCTCTTTGTTACGGTGGATCTCCATAGCCAAGGTCTGTGTTTTGGTCTCTCCTCTCAAGGCAATCAGTTGTTAGCTCTTCTGCTCTCTGACCCTATCCCTTGATAGCAGCTCAACAATTCCATCTACCAGGCACTTCTTTCCCTTCTGGCCAACATGGGACCATGGAGCAATGGATATGGTTTGATGTCAGATAATCTACACATTGAAATTCAGGTCTCGGCTAATGAGAGAGGATTATAGTTCACCCAAGTATCCCAGCTTTAGACATCATCCACCATTACCATTCAAGAGCTTGCTAATGATGATGCTGACCAATGCCTCTCATGATCCCTTGGTGATTACTGGGCAGAATATGAGTGTGGATACATTTGACACTCAAATGCAGAGTCTTGATCAAGTGGTATCTCCCCTTGCTCTTGACCCTATGCCGCAACAGTTGGTATTTCCTATTTCTCAGACCCAAACTAAGCTTTCTAAGCCCCTCCTACAGATGTCTAAAACTGCTATAGAGGCCCCAGCAGCAGGTTCTGTTAGCAATGAGATGGTCCCTAACACTACCACATATCTTCATGGACCCCCAATACTTGCTCCTTCCTCTTCAGTCTTGCAGGTTTTACCACAAGCTGAGGGGATTCTGAACTTACCTGCTACTTCTGTTAAAGGTAATATAAGCTCAGACAGGTTGCCCTCTGATAATGTTCTGCTAAAGACTCGCAAAGGGAAACGTGTAGCCCCCATTCACACTGCTCCACTTTTTCATAGCACCAGAAACAACAAGTACGACGGTTTTCACATCAACCTAAACCAAGATTCTCGCCCCACCAAGTCCAAAGTGAAGCCATGGATGTTGCCTTTGGCTATGTCTCATGAGAACATTCCTGAAGATCAAGATATCGAGAGACAAGACAATGGCATCCCACCTCCTAGTGCCATCACCACCGTGCAGAATATTGGTATGCAGCTTTGTGCCATCCCTGCAAAGGAGCTCACCATGGAGGCGCTCACTAAGGAAGACGAAGGCCCGACCACTTCTACTTAATTTTATTTCCCTTATTTCTATCATGGTACTTTTGCACAACTGGAATGTGCTCTGCTGGAATATTCGCGGACTTAATTCCCCTAAGAAACCATTAGCGCTCTATGATGCAATTAGCTCTTCATGCTGCTCGATTATCTGTCTTCAATAATCTAAGATGCAAGACTTTAATGCCAGCACTCTTCAGGCTATTTGCCCTCCATGTTTTGACTCTTTGCTTTTATCCCTTCGGTTGGAGCATCGGGAGGAATAGTGATGATTTGGTGCAGTAGTGCCTTCATGGGGCAAGTTTTTATAACTGAGCAGTTTGCATTGGGTGTTGAATTTATGTCCACGATTTCCTCTCACAAATGGAAACTAGTTAATATATACGGCCCCTATCAAGGTGATCAATGCTACGTCTTGAGCTTGCGTTGGTTTTCCTTGAAGAGGAAAGGGTGATGCAGCAATAGTAGCGTAAGTATTTCCCTCAGTTTTTGAGAACCAAGGTATCAATCCAGTAGGAGGCTCCTCAAAAGTCCCACGCACCTACACAAACAAAAAAAGAACTCGCAACCAACACAATAAAGGGGTTGTCAATCCCTTCATGGCCACTTGCAAAAGTGAGATCTAATAGAGATAGTATGATAAGATAAATATATTTTTGGTATTTTATAGTATAGATGCAAATGAAAGTAGATTGGAAGCAAATATGATAAGAGATAGACCCGGGGGCCATAGGTTTCACTAGTGGCTTCTCTCAAGATAGCATAAGTATTACGGTGGGTGAACAAATTACTGTCGAGCAATTGATAGAAAAGCGAATAATTATGAGATTATCTAGGCATGATCATTTATATAGGCATCACGTCCGCGACAAGTAGACCGACTCCTGCCTGCATCTACTACTATTACTCCACACATCGACCAACTCCTGCCTGCATCTAGAGTATTAAGTTCATAAAGAACAGAGTAACGCATTAAGCAAGATGACATGATGTAGAGGGATAAACTCATGCAATATGATATAAACCCCATCTTTTTATCCTCGATGGCAACAATACAATACGTGCCTTGAAACCCTTTCTATCACTGGGTAAGGACACCGCAAGATTGAACCCAAAGCTAAGCACTTCTCCCATGGCAAGAAAGATCAATCTAGTAGGCCAAACCAAACTGATAATTCAAAGAGACTTGCAAAGATAACTCAATCATACATAAAAGAATTCAGAGGAGATTCAAATATTTCTCATAGATAAACTTGATCATAAACTCACAATTCATCGGATCTCAACAAACACACCGCAAAAAGAGTTTACGTCGAATAGATCTCCACAAGAGAGGGGGAGAACATTGTATTGAGATCCAAAAAGAGAGAAGAAGCCATCTAGCTAATAACTATGGACCCGTAGGTCTGTGGTAAACTACTCACAACTCATCGGAGGGGCTATGGTGTTGATGTAGAAGCCCTCCGTGGTCGATTCCCCCTCCGGCGGAGCGCCGGCGAAGGCTCCAAGATGGGATCTCGCGGATACAGAAGGTTACGGCGGTGGAAATTGTGTTTCGTTGGCTCCCTGGATGTTTTCGGGGTACGTAGGCTTATATAGGAGGAAGAAGTACGTCGGTGGCCTCCTGTGGGGCCCACGAGACAGGGGGCGCACCCTTAGGGGGGGCGCCCTACCCTCTCGTGGCCGCCTCGGCTGCTTCTTGACTTGCACTCCAAGTCCTCTGGATCACATTCGTTCAAAAAATCACGCTCCCGAAAGTTTCATTCTGTTTGGACTTCGTTTGATATTCCTTTTCTTCGAAATACTGAAATAGGCAAAAAAAACAGCAATATGGGCTGGGCCTCCGGTTAGTAGGTTAGTCCCAAAAATGATATAAATGTGTAAAAAGAAGCCCATAAACATCCAAAAGGGGTAATATAATAGCATGGAACAATCAAAAATTATAGATACGTTGGAGACGTATCAAGCATCCCCAAGCTTAATTCTTGCTCGTCCTCGAGTAGGTAAATGATGAAAACAGAATTTTTGATGTGGAATGCTACCTAGCATAATTCTCAATGTAATTTTCTTTATTGTGGCATGAATGTTCAGATCCAAATGATTCAAAATAAAAGTTCATATTGTTAAAAGAAATAGTAACACTTCATGCATACTAATCAAAGTAATCATGTCTTCTCAAAATAACATGGCAAAAGAAAGTTCATCCCTACAAAATCATATAGTTAGGCTATGCTTCATTTTCGTCACACAAAGATGTTCCCAACTTCTATACCCCCGATGACAAGCCAAGCAATTGTTTCATACTTAAATAATCTCAAAAAAATTCAACCTTCACGCAATACATGAGCGTGAGCCATGGATATAGCACTATGGGTGGAATAGAATATGATGATGGGGATTGTGTGGAGAAGACAAAAAAGGAGAAAGTGTCACATTGACGAGGATAATCAATGGGTTATAGAGATGCCCATCAATTGATGTCAACATGAGGAGTAGGGATTGCCATGCACGGATGCACTGGAGCTATAGACGAATGCTCAACAAAAGAAAACTAGTGGGTGTGCATCCAACTTGCTTGCTCACGAAGACCTAGGGCATTTGAGGAAGCCCATTGTAGGAATATACAAGCCAAGTTCTATAATGAAAAATTCCCACTAGTATTAAAAGGACAACTTATGAGACTCACTATATGAAAAACATGGTGCTACGTTGAAGCACAATATATGAGACTCACTACATGAAGAACAAGGTGCTACTTTGAAGCACAAGTGTGGAAAAAGAGATAGTAACATTGCCCTTTTTATTTTTTTATTTTTTTTCTTTTCTTTTTTTCTTTTTCTCTTTTTTGGGGCCTTTCTTTTTTTTGGCCTTTCCTTTTTTTCTTTTTTTCTCTTTGGGCAATGCTCTAATAATGATGATCATCACACTTCTATTAATTACAACATATGAATTAGAACTCGAAACTAGAACAAGATATGACTCTATATGAATGCCTCCGGCGGTGTACCGGGATGGTGCAATGAATCAAGAGTGACATGTATGAAAAATTATGCATGGTGGCTTTGCCACAAACACGATGTCAACTACATGATCATGCAATGGCAATATGACAAAAGTAAAGTATGTCAGGATGATGATGAACGGAACGGTGGAAAGTTGCATGGCAATATATCTCGGAATGGCTATGGAAATGCCATAATAGGTAGGTATGGTGGCTGTTTTGAGGAAGATATAAGGAGGTTTATGTGTGATAGAGCATATCATATCACGGGGTTTGGATGCACCAGCGAAGTTTGCACCAACTCTTAAGGTGAGAAAGGGCAATGCACGGTACCGAAGAGGCTAGCAATGGCGGAAAGGTAAAAGTGCGTATAATTCATGGACTCAATATTAGTCAAAAGAACTCATATACTTATTGCAAAAATTTAGAAGTCATCAAAAATCAAGCACTACGCGCATGCTCCTAGGGGGATAGATTGGTAGGAAAAGACCATCGCTCGTCCCCGACCGCCACTCATAAGGATGCACAAGCTAGGTACACTTCATGTTTCAAATTTGTTACACAACTTTAACCATACGTGCATGCTACGGGACTTGCTAACTTCAATACAAGCATTCTTTAAATTCATAATCACCCAACTAGCATGACTTTAATATCACTACCTCCCTATCTCAAAACAATTATCAAGTATCAAATTTATCATAGCATCCAATTCACTTCCTATGATAGTTTTAATTATACCCAACTTGGATGCCTACCATTCTAGGACCAATTTATAACCATAGAAAATACCATGATGTTCTAAAAGACTCTCAAAATAATATAAGTGAAGCATGAGAGACTAGCAATTTCTACAAAAATAAGTCACCACCGTGCTCTAAAAGATATAAGTGAAGCACTAGGGCAAAAACTATCAAGCTCAAAAGATATAAGTGAAGCACATAGAGTATTCTAGCAAATTATAATCAAGTAGACTTCTACCAAAAGGTGTGTACAGCAAGGATGATTGTGTTAAACTAAAAAATAATATAATACACGATGCTCCAAGCAAAACACATATTATTTTGTGAATAAAAATATAGCTCCAAGTAAAGTTACCAATGAACGAAGACGAAAGAGGGGATGCCTTCCCGGGGCATCCCCAAGCTTAGGATTTTGGCTACTCTTGAATATCTTGGGGTGCCATGGGCATCCCCAAGCTTAGGTTTTTGCCACTCCTTATTCCATAGTCCATAAAAGCTTTACCCAAAACTTGAAAACTTCACAACACAAAACTCAACAGGAAATCTTATAAGCTCCGTTAGTGAAAGAAAACAAAACCACCACATAAGGTACTGTAATGAACTCATTCTTTATTTATTTTGGTGTTAAACCTATTTTATTCCAACTTCTCTATGGTTTATAAACTATTTTACTAGCCATAGATGCATCAAAATAAGCAAACAACACACGAAAAACAGAATCTGTAAAAAACAGAATAGTCTGTAGCAATCTGTAACTAACGCAAACTTATGGAACTCTAAAAATGCTACAAAAATAGGAAGTACTGGAAAATTTGTCTATTGATCAGCAGCGAAAAGAATCAACGCAAAAGCACATTTCTGTGATTTAACAAAACTAAATTCCTGCGCACAAAGTTTCTGTTTTTCAGCATAATCAAATCAACTATCATCATAGGTTATCCTATAGGTTCTACTTGGCAAAAATACTAATTAAAAGATAAAAACACATCTAAACAGAAGGTAGATGCAAGATTTATTACTAAACAGGGACAAAAACAAAAAACACACAGAAAATTGGGTTGCCTCCCAACTAGCGCTATCGTCTAACGCCCCTAGCTAGGCATAAAAGCGAAGATAGATTTAAGTAGTGCCATCTTTGGCACTAAATTCATAAGTAGCCCGCATGATAGATTCATAAGGTAATTTAACGTTCTTTCTTGGAAATTTCTCCATGCCTTTATTTAATGGGAATTGGAATCTAATATTCCCTTACTTCATATCAATAATCACACCAATCATTCTAAGGAAAGGTCTACCAAGAATAATAGGGCAAGAAAGATTGCAATCTATATTAAGAACGATAAAATCTACGGGCACCAAATTTCTATTTGCAACAATGAGGACATCATTGATCCTTCCCATTGGCTTTTTAATGGTGGAATCCGCAAGGTGCAAATTTAAAGAGCAATCATCAAGATCATGGAAACCTAGAATATCACATAAAGTTTTCAGAATCGTGGAAACACTAGCACCCAAATCACACAAAGCAAAACACTCATGATCTTTAATTCTAATCTTTATAGTAGGTTCCCACTCATCATTAAGTTTTCTAGGTATAGAAACTTCCAAATTAAGTTTTCATCATAAGATTGCATCAAGGCATCAACGATATCTTTGGTAAAAGCTTTATTTTGACTATAAGCATGAGGAGAATTAACAACGGATTGCAACAAGGAAATACAACCTTCTAAAGAACAATTATCATAATCAAATTCCTTGAAATCCGAGATAGTGGGTTCAATACTATTTAAAGTCGTGACCTCTCCAATCCCACTTTTACCAAATTTAGCATCAAGATCTAAAAACTCCGAATTCTTGGGACGCCTTCTAGGTAAAGTTGACTCATCATCAGTCCCATAATTATCAAGATTCATATTGCAAAACAAAGATATAATAGGAGACACATCAATAACTTTAAGATCTTCATCATCATTTTCATGGAAACTAGAAGAACACGCCTTTATAAAGCAGTCTTTCTTAGTACGCAATCTAGCGGTTCTTTTTTGCACTCATCAATGGAAATTCTCATGGCTTTGAGAGACTCATTGATATCATGCTTAGGAGAAGAAGATCTAAGTTTAAGAGAATCAACATCAAGCGAAAGTCTATCAACGTTCCTAGCCAAATCATCAACTTTGAGCAATTTTTCTTCAAGCAAAGCATTAAAATTCTTTTGAGAGATCATAAATTCTTTCACACTATTTTCAAAATCAGAGGGCATCTTATTAAAATTATCATAAGAATTATTGTAGGAATTTCCGTAATTATTAGAGGAATTACTAGGGAACGGTCTAGAATTAAAGTTTCCTCTATAAGCATTATTTCCAAAACTATTCCTACCAACAAAATTCACATCCATAGATTTATTATTATTCTCAATCAAAGTAGACAAAGGCATATCATTCGGATCAATAGGAGCACTCTTAGTAGCAAATAATTTCATAAGTTCATCCATCTTTCTACTCAAAACATTGATTTCTTCTATAGCATGCACTTTTTACTAGTAGATATTTCGGTGTGCCATTGAGAATAATTAGCCATAATATTATCAAGAAGTTTTGTAGCATCTCCTAACGTGATTACCATAAACGTGCCTCCCGCGGCCGAATCTAAAAGATTTCTAGAAGCAAAGTTCAAACCGGCATAAAATTTTTGTATGATCATCCATAAATTCAAACCATTAGTAGGGCAATTGCGAATCATCAATTTCATTCTTTCCCAAGATTGGGCAACATGCTCATGATCAAGTTGTTTAAAATTCATAATATCGTTCCTAAGAGTGATAATCTTAGCGGGAGGAAAATACTTAGAGATAAAAGCATCTTTGCACTTGTTCCTAGAATCAATACTATTTTTAGGCAAAGACGAAAACCAAACTTTAGCACGATCTCTAAGTGAAAACGGAAATAACTTCAATTTAACAACATTGTTATCCGTATCTTTCTTCTTTTGCATATCACACAAATTAACAAAGCTGTTTAGATGAGTAGCGACATCTTCACTAGGAAGGTCGGCGAATTGATCTTTCATAACAAGATTCAGCAAAGCAGTATTGATTTCACAAGACTCAACATCATTAAGAGGAGCAATCAGAGTACTAAGGAAATCATTATTATTGGTATTCGATAAATCACACAATTTGGTATTATCTTGTGCTATGGCAACAAGTAATCCAACACATAAGCAAACAGAAAAAGGCAAGCGAAAGAGAGGAGGAGATTGGGAAAGAGAGGGCGAATAAAACGGCAAGGGTGAAGTGGGGGAGAGGAAAGCGAGAGGCAAATGGAAAATAATGTAAATGCGAGGGAGATGAGTTTGTGATGGGTACTTGGTATGTCTTGACTTGAGCGAAGACCTCCCCGGCAACGGCGCCAGAAATCCTTCTTGCTACGTCTTGAGCTTGCGTTGGTTTTCCTTGAAGAGGAAAGGGTGATGCAGCAATAGTAGCGTAAGTATTTCCCTCAGTTTTTGAGAACCAAGGTATTAATCCAGTAGGAGGCTCCTCAAAAGTCCCACGCACCTACACAAACAAACAAAGAACTCGCAGCCAAGGCAATAAAGAGGTTGTCAATCCCTTCACGGCCACTTGCGAAAGTGAGATCTGATAGAGATTGTATGATAAGATAAATATATTTTTGGTATTTTATAGTATAGATGCAAAAAGTAAAGATGCAAATAAAAGTAGATTGGAAGCAAATATGATAAGAGATAGACCCGGGGGCCATAGGTTTCGCTAGTGGCTTCTCTCAAGATAGCATAAGTATTACGGTGGGTGAACAAATTACTGTCGAGCAATTGATAGAAACGCGAATAATTATGAGATTATCTAGGCATGATCATGTATATAGGCATCACGTCCGCGACAAGTAGACCGACTCCTGCCTGCATCTACTATTATTACTCCACACATCGACCGACTCCTGCCTACATCTAGAGTATTAAGAAGTTCATAAAGAACAGAGTAACGCATTAAGCAAGATGACATGACGTAGAGGGATAAACTCATGCAATATGATATAAACCCCATATTTTTATCCTCGATGGCAACAATACAATACGTGCCTTGCAACCCTTTCTATCACTGGGTAAGGACACCGCAAGATTGAACCCGAAGCTAAGCACTTCTCCCATGGCAAGAAAGATCAATCTAGTAGGCCAAACCAAACGGATAATTCAAAGAGACTTGCAAAGATAACTCAATCATACATAAAAGAATTCAGAGGAGATTCAAATATTTCTCATAGATAAACTTGATCATAAACTCACAATTCATCGGATCTCGACAAACACACCGCAAAAAGAGTTTACATCGAATAGATCTCCACAAGAGAGGGGGAGAACATTTAATTGAGATCCAAAAAGAGAGAAGAAGCCATCTAGCTAACATATATGGACCTGTAGGTCTGTGGTAAACTACTCACAACTCATCGGAGGGGCTATGGTGTTGATGTAGAAGCCCTCTGTGGTCGATTCCCCCTCCGACGGCGCGCCGACGAAGGCTCCAAGATGGGATCTCGCGGATACAGAAGGTTACGGCGGTGGAAATTGTGTTTCGTTGGCTCCCTGGATGTTTTCGGGGTACGTAGGCTTATATAGGAGGAAGAAGTACATCGGTGGCCGCCCGAGGGGCCCACAAGACAGGGGGGCGTGCCCTACCCTATCGTGGCCGCCTTGACTACTTCTTGACTTGCACTCCAAGTCCTCTGGATCATGTTCGTTCCAAAAATCACGCTCCCGAAGGTTTCATTCCGTTTGGACTCCGTTTGATATTCCTTTTCTTTGAAATACTGAAATAGGCAAAAAAACAGCAATACGGGCTGGGCCTCCGGTTAGTAGGCTAGTCCCAAAAATGATATAAATGTGTAAAATAAAGCCCATAAACATCCAAAAGGGGTAATATAATAGCATGGAACAATCAAAAATTATAGATATCCCATCCACATGTAAAATAAAGCCCATAAACATCTTTGGAGACGTATCAATCAACGTGAGCAATTCACTAAATGGGTGTTTGAAATCGACATCCCATCCACTGAAGACTAGCTACTCCACGGTGATTTCAATTATATACGATCGCTAGACAATAGGAACAAATCAGGCGGTAATTTCCAGGACATGTTTACGTTTAATGATTTCATTCAAGAGCAACGCTTAACTGAGCTCCCCATCGAAGGCAGAAATTTTACCTGGTCGAACATTGATACGCACTACAAAAAATACACTTCCGTGATGATACGTGTTTGTCACAGTAGGTCACGTTTTCTGTCATGCATGTACATTGCCAAAGGAGCTTTAGCCGCCGGCCAAACTATCCGGCTAGGTGGTTTTCTTATGACCGCCTGTTCGGCCGCCGCTTCGACGATGACCTCTCGGATCATCAAAAGCAATCTTCATGTCAGCTCAGAATTCGCCGAGCAGCTAGATCCGATGGAGCTCTCTTCCGTAAACGAGCTCTTGGATCGCATCACCGCCCTGGTAGTCGCTACAGACTACGATCAGATTGGGCTTAAAACTGATCTGAGAGAGATTTACTCTCCCCAGGTTACCCACCATGTTGCGGTGGTAGAGGAACAACGCGGCGACTCTTCTTCTGTATTAAAAACCAGTTATGTCCGGACTCCTGATCCCTCCATGCCGGATTCCCGTGGAGGGACGGACGTCAATCAAGTACTGAACCTAAAGTCAGGCAGCGGACCAGATTCATTGGACAACGTCCAGCAATCCAAGCTTCCAAATTCGGAAACTTTTCGGCCCTTGAGCCTCAAGTTGGGCAGGGTTCCGGACTTAATTCCACCCGCCCACCCAAACATAAGCGATCTATCTCAAATCCAGCAAGAGCCCACGGAGACAGTACATCATTACTGGGCCAGATTCCTCCTGGTTATGGACAGGATAAAGGACTGCCGCGAGGAAAGCGCAATCTCAATTTTCTGCAACAATTGCACGGACAAGGGAATCACGAACGCCATAAGTCGCCGCGAAATTACACGCTTCGCTGACCTGGCATCTATAGTACGAAAGTACTGTGCGATGGAGAGTACCTGGAAAACCGAAACTAAGTTTTGGGACAATCCAGCTCCGAACGCAACCCTAGTCCGAAACAAAAGGGTGCTCCATGCTCAGGCACCCGGGACAAAAACCAAAAAGCAAAAACCCCATAAAGGGCACGGAACCGTACTGGAGGGATGGCTCAGCGGACCCTGTAAAATCCATAGTACAGAGGGCGCCACTCCAACACATAGCCTTCGAGCATGTTGGATACTACGGCAGGTGGCCAAAAGTGGAGAAGAGCTTCTAGCCCCGGAGAACCAGCCCAATAGTACCAGTACGGTATTAACAGTATTCGAGACTTTCGCATCAAATAATATGCAGAAACGAACAATCCACAGCCTCGCCGAAGTATACCAAGTAGCAACAACAAATCCATGGAGCGACATGGCTATCACCTTCAACGCCAGCGGCGAACCTAAATTCCGAACAGCCCGAGCACCAGCAGCATTGGTCCTCAGTCCAATAGTGGACGGCTTTCATCTTACCAAGGTACTCATGGATGGCGGCAGCATATTAAACCTCATCTACGAGGAAACCCTTCGAAAAATGGAAAAAGACTGGAGCCGCATTGAGCGAAGCAGCACAACCTTCAGAGGAATAATCCCTAGTCGGGAAGTACGCTGACAGGAAAAATTACACTAGATGTGGTGTTCGGCTCGCCGGACAATTACAGGTCCGAGGAGGTCACGTTCCAAGTGGCCCTGTTCAGCAGCAGATATCACGCTTTACTAGGGCGAGAGGCATTCACAATTTTCGAAGCTATACCCCATTATGGGTACATGAAGCTTAAAATGCCCAGGCCCAATGGAAAAATCACTCTTGTCAGTGATCCGGACATAGCACTCCGCGCCGAAAATAAGACAGTCGCACTAGCCCTAGAGGCACTATCCGAAGCCCTAGCGGTAGAGGAACTCACTGCGCTGCGCTCCACGGTGAACAGGGACGATGTGATACTCGATAAGAGATCCAAGTCCACCTCTTTTAAACCAGCGGACGAAATAGTCAAATTCCAAGTCCATCCAACGGACCCCACAAAGATGGCCTCCATTGGGGCACAATTAAAACCTGATGTAGACGCCGCACTACGAGAATTCCTTCGGGAAAATTGGGACATCTTTGCCTGGCACCCTTCAGATATGCCAGGAATCCCACGCAGGTTGGCAGAACACAGCCTAAACATCCTAAAAGGATTCAAGCCAGTCAAACAGGCTCTTCGGCGATTTTCCGAACCCAAAAGACAGGCAATGGGAGAGGAGCTAGCCAAACTATTAGAAGCCAGATTCATGAGAGACATCAAACTTCCGGACTGGCTAGCAAACCTGGTAATGGTACCAAAAAAGGACAAATCATGGCGCTTGTGTGTCGATTTTAAAGACCTTAACAAGGCTTGTCCAAAGGATCTTTTCCCCCTTCCCCGCATCGATCAAATCATCGATGCTACCACAGGGCACGATTCATTGTGCTTCCTTGACACATACTCCGGCTACCATCAAATCAAGATGGAAGAGACAGACCAAGCCGCAACGGCATTCATTACTCCATACGGACCATTCTGCTTCAACACAATGCCCTTCGGACTCAAAAACACTGGCGCAACATATCAGCGCATGATTCAGACATGTCTGGCTACCCAGATCAGCAAAACAGTGGAGGCATACATAGACGATGTGGTCGTCAAGACCAAACATGTCGAAACTCTAGTAGACGATTTGAGGCTCACATTCGACAACCTCCGAGCATATGAAATTAAGCTCAACCCGGAAAAATGCGTTTTCGGCGTGCCAGCCAAAAAGCTCTTAGGCTTCATTGTATCCGGTAGAGGAACTGAAGCAAACCCAGCCAAGATCCTAGCTCTGTCACAGTTGGATATCCCAAAAGACCTTAAACAAATACAAAAATTGACTGGATGCGTGGCGGCTCTAAGCCGCTTCATCTCCCGTTTGGGAGAAAAGGCATTGCCCCTCTATCGCCTCCTCAGGCGCACCGAACACTTCGAATGGACAGATGCTGCCACGACCGGACTCGAAGAAATAAAGGCCATATTGGCAAAAAATCCGGTCCTGGCCGCGCCTAACCTGGGCGAACCGATGTTATTATATATCGTGGCAACACATCAAGTTGTCAGCGCGGTACTCGTCGTCGAACGAGAAACAGAAGGACACAAATTCCCTCTTCAAAAACCAGTGTACTACGTATCCACTGTCTTAACTCCATGCAAGTCCCGGTATCCACATTATCAAAAGATAGCGTACGCGGTGTTCATGGCATCCCGGAAGCTGCGACACTACTTTCAAGAGTGTTCGATAACAGTTGCCTCCGAAGCACCTCTCAACGACATTATAAACAACCGCGACGCGACAGGCAGGATTGCAAAATGGGCCATTGAGCTCTTACCATTTGACATAACCTACAAACCACGGCGAGCTATAAAGTCGCAAGTTTTGGCTGACTTCATCGCCGAATGGACCGAAGCCGAACTCCCTAAAGAGTACGGCGCATACTCCAATTGGATCATGCATTTCGACGGCTCCAAAATGTTGGCCGGCTTGGGGGCTGGCGTCGTATTGACGTCCCCAACCGGAGACACAGTCCAATACGTACTACATATAATGTACACGAACTCCAACAATGCAGCCGAATATGAGGCCCTTCTACATGGTCTCCGGATGGCAATCTCCATGGGTATTCAATGCCTAGAGGTGCGTGGGGATTCAAACCTCGCAATATCCCAAGTAAACGGAGACTTTGACGCCAAGGATCCAAAAATGGCAGCCTATCGTAACGCCATCTTAAAAATGTTAGCTCGGTTCGAAGGACTCGAATTCCACCATGTAGCCCGGGATAATAACCAGGCAGTCGACGTGTTGGGACGCATCGGCGCAAAACGCGACACCGTCCCTCCAAACATCTTCCTGGAGCGGCTCTTTAAGCCATCCGTACTATGGGAAGAGGAGTCCGGAAATAACAACCCGGAACCAACCGCACTGCCCAACACCGAACATTCTGACACAATCGGCAGCTCAGCCAATGAAATAACACCTTCAGCCCACGAAATAATGGCAGTCATTGCCCCGTGGACAGAACCATTCCTAGCCTACTTAATTAGGCAGGAACTCCCCGAAGACCAAAATGAGGCCTGCTGCATAGTACGGCGATCTAAAGCCTACAAAGTCCATGAGGGAGAGCTTTATAAGAAAAGCACAACCGGAGTCCTTCAAAGATGCATCTCTGAAGAGGAAGGGCGAAATCTGCTGGCTGAAATTCACGCCGGACTCGGCGGGCACCACGCCGTAGCCCGGGCCCTTGTAGGCAAGGCCTTCCGTACAGGATTTTATTGGCCGACAGCCCGGGCAGATGCTCAGGACTTAGTCCAACGATGCGTCGGGTGCTAGCTTTTTGCTAATCAAAGCCACATGCCACCCACCGCCCTCAAAACTATACCCATCACCTGGCCGTTCGCGGTCTGGGGGCTTGACATGGTTGGACCCCTTAAAGGGGGAACCCACAAGCAAAAGTACCTATTGGTCATGGTGGACAAATTCACCAAATGGATAGAGGCCAAGCCAGTTAAAACGGCCGAATCCGGACCTGTGATAGACTTCATATCCGGGGTAGTACACCGTTATGGCATCCCCCACAGCATCATCACTGATAACGGCACGAACTTCACGGCCGACGAGGTTAAACTCTGGTGCAAAAACATGGGCATCAAGCTCGATTATGCTTCAGTCTATCACCCTCAAACTAACGGTCAAGTCGAACAAGTAAATGGTCTAATCATGAGCGGCATCAAACCAAGGTTAGTGCGGTCCCTCACGGAATCTAACATGCACTGGGTGGAGGAGCTCGACTCCATACTCTGGGGGCTGCGGACCACGCCAAATTGTACTACCGGATTCACGCCATTCTTTATGGTATACGGCGCAGAGGCAGTTTTGCCCTGCGATATAATTCATGACTCGCCTCGAGTGTGCATGTACGAAGAAAGAGAAGCCGAGTTGGATCGGTAGGACAGCTTGGACGCATTGGAGGAGGAGCGCGACGTGGCAAAGGCTCGTTCCGCATTCTATCAGCAGCAGGCTCGAAGATATCAAAGCAGAGAAGTACGGGCCAAAACTTATAATGTTGGCGAACTAGTTCTACGCCTGCCGGACAAGAAAAAGGACAAACTCAAGCCCAATTGGGAAGGTCCCTTCATCATCGACCAAGTCCTGACCGGTGGAGCATACCGTCTGCGAAACGCATCGGACAACCGACTCGAGCCGAACCCATGGAACGCAGCCCGCCTCCAAAGATTCTACGCCTAGCGCCAGACTCAGAGTTCGTCTCCTTCCTCCGTCCACATTTTATACTTCAGTTGTCTTTTGTTTCTCTATTTTCTCCTCCCTTTTTCATAGAGCCTTTGAGGGCTGATCTGCCCATTGTTCGCACACACTTCACGTGCTACTCGCACTCATTATACCTGGGGGCTTCTTTAACAGAAGCTTATTTATACGGGCTTTATGCCCAACACATGTGTCAAACTTTCGCATGTACCTTTTATTCACCATTATATGCATCGATATGACTTAAGTTTTGGCCAAGCTGGGTTGCCTGGCTCCTGTGCTTACCCCTACATTCCCAATTGTTCGGCTAGGAGGTAAAGGGAGCACCTCTGCGATTGTTACTGCCGGATCAGCCGGATGTGTACCTCAGACTGGGTGAAGCCGAAAGCTAGCGTTCTTAAGGGAATATTCGGTCGGTGACTTGAAAGATGATTTTTTACCTATCTATTTGTCTGCCCCCAGATGCTTTTCTGCTCTTTTTGCAGTCCGGACATGCACTTTAGGGCATGCCTCCCAGGGAAAGGAACCCCTAACGGAACTATTCTCCCTGGAAGATGTTTCTTACTAACCATGTAATATAACATAACTAGTTGGGCACTTGTCTGATAAAGCACTAATGACCCCTACGCCTGGTCTCCATGCATGCCCCGGTTTTTTCATAACCGTGAGGGTATTCGGACACACTCTGGACCCTAGGGTCCCGAGGTTGAAGCGAAAAGGTCCGCAAAGACAAACGATCTACAATCCGGCTAGAAGGCATTTTACATGTCATTTTAAAATACATCGTCAAATTGACTGATTGTACTCCTCTTCAATCCCATCTAATAGGCTATCTAATTTACAGTCCCATTGGGAATACTTAGCGGCCAACTCTACTTGGCCATACATTAAGCTCATAGGGATCTCCTTCCCATCGGGCCCCACAGGTCCGACCTCGGCCATGTGGTTCGGATCCGCCTTCGTGTACCGTGTCTTCACCATGGCCCAGGCCTCCCTGGCGCCTTGACGGCAGGCCGATATCTTCCACGGACGGAAGCGCTGCCGTGCTCCCTGAAGCTTCTCTGCAAGCCCTCCAAGACCCTCGGGTAGGGAGACAGACGGCCATAAGGCCTAGGCGACGCCACTCATCGCCTGCCGAACACGTTCATGCAGTTGCAGCAGCTCGGGAAGCTGGTCACCCATTGAACCGGGCATCTCCTCCGCAGGGCGACCTGTGAGCACACCTACAGACACATTTCTGTCAATCGACTTCCTCGCCGAACTCTTCTTTTCAAAAGAGTTTGCTCAAGCACTTACTATAGATGCCGCGACGAAGCCGCCGATTCTCCTTTACGGAGTCAGACAGCTGCACCCGAACATCTTTTAGTTCTTCGCCCAGCTGGGTGTTGGCATCTTGGAGTTTGTTTCTCTCCTGCTGCACCCTCATAAGAACCTTCTCGCCGGCCTTCAGCTGGCATAGCAGATGTTGCTTGTCCGGATCTAGTCCGGAGCCCTCTGCAATATTATTGTCAGACTTACACACAAACCGCACTTCATAAACTGCTTATCTTTTCGAAGTATGTATTACCAGAGGGGGTCTCTGTGGCTCCCCCTGGGGTGGCTAGTGCGGCCGCAAGTTGGGCCTTGCACTCTTGAAGCTCCTGGGACAGCTGGGTATTCTTCTCCGTAAGATCCTGCATATCAAATGATCCTTAAATCAGTTATTCTAACTACTTTAAGTCTCGGGGGCTACTGGCATATATAACTATTAATTTCCTTACTCATATGTCTTTCACATACTGCTCCGTGGCTCTGGTTAAACCATCTTGAGCAGCACGGAGGTGCGCGTCTCCCGCATTAAAGGCATTCAATGCCTCCGGGGAGAAACACGCGTCACGAAGAACTGTCCGGCGGCGCCTGTGATTCATGGCGCTCTCCACCTCAGACCTGGTGGCGGACAGCCTGTCGGCATCCTCTGTTGGAGGAGCATCCGGCTCGCGCCTTGCGCTCGCCTCCCCCTCCGGACTAGGTGTTGGAGCCTGGCTGGCGGAGGCTTGGTTGGCAACCTCTCCGGGCACAGTCCGGCGAGCGCTCTTTCTCCTGGAAAAGTCATGAGCATTAATATACCTCCCAGGAATCTTTCCCTTAAAAACGGTGGTGTGCTATACCGTTGCGGCGACGTTTCGATTCGCACCGCACCCCTCTTCCGACTGTTGGGCCGAACTGACCCTTGTCGGTCAGCCGCTGCGTGTTCGGTTTCCCGCCTTGAAGGCACCTCCTGCGAGACACTGTTGGTATACGGTGATCAGAAATAAGCACGGATGAAGTAATGGTGTCAGGACTCCGGTCATAGTTACCTGGGAAGCCGTAGATAAACCGGGGTAGTCAGCCGTAATGGCGACTTGAGCATTGTCCATGCTAAGTTGGTGGAACACCCCGTCAATCAGCTCCACCTCTATGTACGGATCCTCTCCGGAGGCCGGATCAAGGGATCTTTCCAGATCCTCGGGTTGTGGAGTCGGACTGTGTATGCCCTCCACATCCCGGCGCAGTTCCTGCGTCGAAATCATAAAGTAAGACACTTAACTTTGAAAGCACGGATCGGATAGATAAACGTCCGCTTACCCAACTCCGAGGGTTATTCATGGAGAATCCATTCAATGGACTCATGTGGAGGAAGTCCTCCTTCTCCCCCTTGCACAAGCCGGGCAGGATCTTCACCAGATCAGCGGCCGATCCCGGCCCCTTGCGGCCATGACGGGTGGCGTCATTCTCCCCGTTGGAATCCCACATGGGGTGCCCCCTATATTGGAGCGGCTGCACCCCTTGCATAATGCACATGGCCATGACTCCAATCATGGTCAATCCGGAATGAGCCAGCAACCTTATCCGGCCCATCAGATAATGGATGCTCCTGTCATCTTCCCATTGAGGGCTCCGCGGGCGCCAACTCAGGCGTTTCTTCAGAGGAGCGTTGCTGAACTCTGGGAGGCTGATCCGAACTGGGTCCGGCAGTGGAGCGTCTTCCATATAAAACCATTCCGAAGGCCAGTGATGCCTTCTTCGGGGTTCCGGATAGATATCTGGTCCCGGCGATGCGCCATATTTCGGCTCCGCCCACTTGATATATCGACCCCTCGTGAGAACGGGGTACGAGGCAAAACAATCTCTTCCACAGCGCAAAATGGGGCTCGATGCCCAAGAGCAGCTCGCAAAGAGCTACGAAACCCGCAATATGCAAAATGGAGGCGGGCGTAAGGTGATGAAGCTGGAGTCCGTAGAACTCCAGGAGCCCCTGGAGAAACGGATGTATGGGAAATCCGAGCCCCCTTATTAGATAAGGGACGAAGCACACCCGCTCTCCTTTGGAGGGATTGGGGGTGTTCTCCGCCTATTTTCCGCCTTTGTAGGTGGCCAGTCCGGCTCGAACCGGGACCATGAAGGCCGGAGGAAGGTATCCCTCCACTTGGAGCGTCACCAGCTCGCCGTGCGGGACTGAACATCTCCTCCAATCTCCTGGCTGAGGGCTGGGAGCGCGAGAGGAGGAGCCGCGTCGACGGTCCATGGTGGAGTGGATTTTTGTCAGAAGCGCCCCGATGAGTACTCGCGGAAGGAGGATGGTGTGATTTGGATCTAGATCCTTGCCTCTCTTATAGGCAGCTTATTCGCGCAGCTTGGGGGTAAAACGTAAAAATACCCTGGCTTTTCGCATTCATACGACACGTGGAAGAGGGCCATTATTGGGCGTGGAGCCAAGGAGCGCAACATTTATAAGGAAGCCGAACACTATTCGGCAAGCACATGGAATTTGGAGGAGAACCCGCCTTGCAACGCCGAAGACAATATATGCGCCGGACTCGTCGTCATTGAAGCCTGGTTTGGGGGCTACTGAGGGAGTCCCGGACTAGGGGGTGTCCGGATAGCCGAACTATCATCATCGGCCGGACTCCAAGACTATGAAGATACAAGATTGAAGACTTCGTCCCGTGTCCGGATGGGACTCTCCTTGGCGTGGAAGGCAAGCTTCGCGATACGGATATGTAGATCTCCTACCATTGTAACCGACTCTATGTAACCCTAGCCCTCTCCGGTGTCTATATAAACCGGAGGGTTTTAGTCCATAGGACATAACAACAATCATACCATAGGCTAGCTTCTAGGGTTTAGCCTCCTTGATCTCGTGGTAAATCCACTCTTGTACTACCCATATCATCAATATCAATCAAGCAGGAGTAGGGTTTTACCTCCATCGAGAGGGCCTGAACCTGGGTAAAAACATCGTGTCCCTTGTCTCTTGTTACCATCCGCCTAGACGCACAGTTCGGGACCCCCTACCCGAGATCCGCCGGTTTTGACACCGACAACGGCCCATTAACAGGCTGCCATGTTTTGGGCCAAATGCCGGCCCATATTTGATCCGGTCCATTTGCAGCCTGCCATGTTCTGGGCCTAATAAAGGCCCATATGAGATCCAGCCCGTTAAAAGCCTACCACGTTCTGGGCCAAATTATGGCCCAGATCAGGTCCGGCCCTTTGAGAGGCTTTGGGCTAAATTATGGCCCATATTAGATTTGGCCCATCAACTGGATGCTATGCTTTTGGGCCCACTTGATAAAGGCCCATTTAGTAATTTGGCCTGATATTAGTTTCGGCCTGTTAAAGGCCCGTTAAACATTTCAACCCTATATTTATTTCGGTCTGTTAAAAGCCCGTCATATAGTTGGGCCTAACTACGACCCCGTTTGCATCCGGCCTGCTCACAGCCGATAATCTGATTGGGCCAAACAAGGACTGAGACAATTTTGGCCTGTTACAAGCCCGTGATTTGATTGGCACAATCATCGGCTGGGGTCTATTTCGGCCTGCTTCCGGCCCGTGAGCTGTTCGGCATGTTTCAGGCCCAACCTACTTTTCAGCCTCCTAAAAGCCCATTGAGTTTCCTTGCGAAAATAGGGTCGGCGGTTTACTCGGCCTATTAAAGACCCAAATCTACTAGTGGGCCAGTTTACATTTAGGCCTGTTAACGGACCAAGATGACGGGGCCCATGATGCGGATCATACATAGTGATTTGCATGACGGCCCGATTATGTACCGTAATTTTACAGTTTGGCATGTTTACTGCGAAGACAGGGAGATGTGAAAATGGTGTTTGTCTTCACTACAATCTTCCCATGATGGGAATATATGCACGTAGTCCCTAACAACATTGAAAGCATTGTCTTTTAAACTGGAAATAACTGGAATGGGGTTCCAATCTGCAGGAATTGGCCGTCTCTGCAGTTGGGATAGGTCTTCGGCCGGTGGACTTGTTGTACTTTTTGCTGGGGTGGGATTTTTCTGTGGTACGGCTGGTGCTATGGCAACTGAAATCGGCATACCTTTTGCTGGAGTGCGGGTCCTGTGTGGTGGGGCTAGTGGTGTGGCTAGTGAAGTATGGGTACAGTCTGCTGGAGTCGGTCCTACGTTTTGTGTCACTGGTCCTACGTTTTATGCACGTAGTCCCTAACAACGCGGTTGATGTAGTCGTACATCTTCACGATCCAACCAATCCAAGTACCGAACATACGACACCTCTGAGTTCAGCACACGTTCAGCTCGATGACGATCCCGGACTCTGATTCAGCAGGGTGTCAGGGATGAGTTCCGTCAGCACGACAGCGTGGTGACGATGATGATGTTCTACCGACACAGGGCTTCACCTAAGCACCGCAACGATATGACCAAGGTGGAATATGGTGGAGGGTTGCACCGCACACGGCTAAGGAACGATCACGAAGATCAACTTGTGTGTCTAGAGGTGCCCCCCTCCTCTGTATATAAAGGGGGGGAGGAGGGGGCCGGCCAAGGGGGTGGCGCGCCCTAGGAGGGGGAAACCTACTCCAAGTAGGTTTGCCCCTCCCTTTCCTAGTCCAAGAGGGAGGGGGAAGGAAGGAGTGGGAGAGGGGGAAAGGCAACGGGGGCGCCGCCCCCCCTTCCTTGTCCTATTCGGACTCAGTGGGAGGGGGCGCGCCTCTTGCCCTGGCCGGCCCCTCTCTCTCTCTCCACTAGGGCCCAACAAGGCCCATTATTTCCCGGGGGGGTTCCGGTAACCCTCTGGCACTCAGGTTTTCTCTGAAATCACCCGGAACACTTCCGGTGTCCGAATATAGTCGTCCAATATATCAATCTTTATGTCTCGACCATTTCGAGACTCCTCGTCATGTCCTTGATCACATTCGGGACTCCGAACAACCTTCGGTACATCAAAACTTATAAACTCATAATAAAACTGTCATTGTAACGTTAAGCGTGCGGACCCTACGGGTTCGAGAACTATGTAGACATGACCTAGAACTGTTTCCGGTCAATAACCAATAGCGTAACCTGGATGCTCATATTGGCTCCTACATATTCTACGAAGATCTTTATCGGTCAAACCGCATAACAACATATGTCGTTCCCTTTGTCATCGGTATGTTACTTGCCCGAGATTCGATCATCGGTATCCAATACCTAGTTCAATCTCGTTACCGACAAGTCTCTTTACTCGTTACGTAATGCATCATTCCGTAACCAACTCATTAGCTACATTGCTTGCAAGGCTTATAGTGATGTGCATTACCGAGAGGGCCGAGAGATACCTCTCCGACAATCGGAGTGACAAATCCTAATCTCGAAATACGCCAACTCAACATGTACCTTCGGAGACACTTGTAGAGCTCCTTTATGATCACCCAGTTACGTTGTGATGTTCGGTAGCACACAAAGTGTTCCTCCGGTAAACGGGAGTTGCATAATCTCATAGTTGTAGGAACTTTGTATAAGTCATGAAGAAAGCAATAGCAACATACTAAACGATCAAGTGCTAGGCTAACGGAATGGGTCAAGTTAATCACATCATTCTCCTAATGATGTGACCCCGTTAATCAAATGACAACACGTGTCTATGGTTAGGAAACATAACCATCTTTGATTAATGAGCTAGTCAAGTAGAGGCACACTAGTGACATTATGTTTGTCTATGTATTCACACATGTATCATGTTTCCGGGTAATACAATTCTAGCATGAATAATAAACATTTATCATGATATGAGGAAATAAATAATAACTTTATTATTGCCTCTAGGGCATATTTCCTTCACGACTCATATCTCTACAACACTCGACTCCAAATAGGAAGAAGCGCTGATCCAGTTCCTCCGTGAGAACTGGGACATCTTCGCATGGAAGCCTGCTGACATGCCGGGTGTTCCCAGGGGGCTGGCTGAGCATCTTCTACGAGTCGACTCAAAAGTGAAACCTGTCAAGGAACATCTTCGATGGTCCGCCGTCCAGAAGAGAAAGGCCATTGGCGAGGAGGTGGCTCAACTCTTAGCAGTAGAGTTTATCCGGGAGATTTACCACTCCGAGTGGCTCGCCAATGTTGTCATGGTCCCCAAGTTGGACAAGTCACTTTGCATGTGCATTGACTTCAAACATATCAATCGGGCCTGCCCTAAAGATCATTTTCCTCTCCCCCGCATTGACCAAATAGTCGACTCAACTGCGGGATGTGAGCGCCTGTCTTTTTTAGACGCCTATTCCGGTTACCATCAGATCCGTCTGTATGGACCCGACGAGATTAAAACAGCTTTCATCACTCCATTCGGGTGCTTCTGCTATGTCACCATGCCATTCGGCCTCAAGAATGTCGGAGCCACGTTCATGAGGATGATTCAGAAGTTTTTGCTCACTCAAATCAGTCGGAATGTGGAAGCATACATGGATGATATTTTGGTCAAATCACGAAAAGGTTCCGACCTATTGACTGACCTTGCTGAAACATTTGCCAACCTCAATGAAAGTGCTAGTTATCGACTAGAGGGGGGGTGAATAGGCGATTTTTATGAAAGTCTTCGGAACTTGGAAGTTTCGAATGCAAACAATCGAAATAACCTAATTGATATGCAGCGGAAGATAGACTACAATAAGCAAACCATAGTCAAGTATGCATTGATGTGAAAGTATAGGACTAATAGCAGCTAAGTAGTAAGGATCAGGATGGAAGATAGTATGAAGCCAATCAACGATAGTAGTCAAGCAATGAAGTCAAACAGGTACCACAGATAGGCAATGGCTTCACGAAGACAAACTCTACGTAAAGGAAGGGAGAGGATAGAACCAGTCACTTGTTGAAGACATGGGATTTGTTGGACCAGTTCCAGTTATTGTGACAACTGTACGTCTGGTTAGGGAGGCTGAGATTCAACTCAGAAGACCGCGTCTTCACCTTATTCCCCTTGAGCTAAGGACACACAGTCCTCGCCCAATCACTCCGGTAAGTCTTCAAGGTAGACTTCTGAACCTTCACAGACTTCGTTCACCGACAATCCACAATGACTCTTGGATGCTCAGAACGCGACGCCTAACCGGCTGGAGGATTCACAGTCCTCAAGTGTAATAAGTCTTCAGGTCACACAGAGAGAAAGAATTCAGTGATGCCTAACACTCTTTGGCTCTGGGTGTTTGCGCTTTGTCCTCACAAGGATTTCTCTCTCTCAAAGGCTTCGAGGTGGGTTGCTCTCAATCGACAAAAGCCATGCACTAACTCTGAGCAGCCGCCAATTTATGGTGTAGGGGGTGGGCTATTTATAGCCACTGGGCAACCCGACCTGATATGTCCGAAATGACCCTGGGTCACTAAGGAACTGACACGTGTTCCAACAGTCAGATTTCAAACACACACGGCAACTTTACTTGGGCTACAAGCAAGGCTGACTCATCCAGCTCTGGATAAGATTTGCTCTCATTGTCTTCGCTCGAAGACATAGGATTTGGGTTGAGCATCACTTCAGTCATTCTGACTTAGTTCACTTGGACCCCACTTAACAGTACGGTGGTTCCTATGACTCAACAAAGAAGAAAAGGAAACAGCAAAACAACACAGTCTTCGCGCTCCATAGTCTTCACTCAATGTCTTCTCATGTCATAGTCTTCAATATGAATATCTTCACATGCCACCATTGTCTTCAATGTCTTCATACATTTTTAGGGGTCATCTCCGGTAGGTAAACCGAATCAATGAGGGACACTACCTGCGTTATCCTACAATTCTCACAAACGCATTAGTCCCTCAACCAACTTTGTCGTCAATACTCCAAAACTAACTAGGGGTGGCACTAGATGCACTTACAATCTCCCCCTTTTTGGTGATTGATGACAAACTGGTTGAAGTTTTCAACGGGGATAAAGTATGTGAAATTGTAAAGGATAGGGTATTGTCTTCATAAGTAGCAAGGGCTCCCCCTGAAGATGTGCATATAAGTAATTTGCTTTTGGAATGCAAATGCACATGGCAGGTTGTACTTGTGGAGATCCACTTCAACTTATGAAGATAATTCATCATGCATGAAATGATATAGCAAATAGAATGACATGCATAATGAAAAATGGACGTCTGCAGAATGATCTAAGTGCGGAATTTATCATCGCATCACAGTAAAGCAAATAAGTAGCAGACGACCATCGAGTTTAAGTGTTACAACTCAAAGAGCCAAATGTATCAAAAGCGAGAGTTGTAAACACGAGGCAAAATATAAAGCAACCGCCCATATGAACTCGCTTGAAGACTATCAAACTCATATGCTTCTCCCCCTTTTGTCAGTAAGGACCAAAAAGGTTTGAAGACATAGAGCATCTACTCGTCCTCATGAGTAGGTGAAGCAGCAGGGTTGTCGTTGTTGTTTGGCGGTGCAGATGTGCTTGGTGCAGTGTCGATGCGTGCAGAAGAAGGGGGCGGTGAAGTAGCATCGTCTTCATCATCGATCACTCTGGCATTCACAGTTGCCGCGGAGGAAGAATAGTCAGAGTCTTCAAGAGATGGAGTTCGACGTAGGACAACATTCCGTGGAGGAGTGGAGTCAAACTTGAATCTTTCAGTGAAGCCATCATCTTGATGATCTGCTTCAGCACTGAGCAGAGTCAAACTCTTCCATGATCGCCGACAGGTTTCGTGAGTGACAAAAGCATTCTTGTTGGCAAGATTTCGAATGCGATTGACGTCCACCAAGAGGCTTTGCATCTGTCTCTTGAGCCAAAAGTGATGCTTATCTTGTTTCTGATGAAGTGCCACAAGAAGTTCTCTGTCATTGAGAACACGAGAGCGCTTCTTAGGCCTTTGGGCAATGGTGCTTTCAGTAGCTTTAGTTTGCGCACGATGAGGCAGACGAGTGTTCCCAGCCATTGGATAGATACGTGTTACTGCTTGGACGCCTTCCATGGGCTGAGTGAAGCTTTGGTGATCAACATTGTGAAGATAAAGAGGATTCTTGGCAGGCTCAGAGTATATGGCTTCAACTGACATATCAACCTTTGGTAGAAAGATCAGATGATTGCAAGCAGAGGGCTGATAGTTGACAGAGGAGTGTAGCTTGATGAGGCACATCACCCATGGAGCATAGAATTTTAGGCCAAAAAGGTCAGATCCAGACGCAGCCAATTGTCGGATGAAGAATTCTTGTGCATTTAAGGTGATGCCATTGAGGATGTAAAAGACCAAAGTCTTCATGGCTCCTTCAAGTTTGGCCGCTGATGAATGCCCTTTGATAGGCCATAGAGTTTGCCTGATGATGTGATATATTGTATGAGGGAGATACTCTAGGTCATCAATAAAGAACTCCTTTGGGTATTGAGCATCAGATGGTAGAGGCTTCATCATGCTCAACCTCTGGCTCATGTTGGGCTCTAGCTTATGGAAGATGCTCTCCAGTGCATTGTGGTGGAGTTGACAATCAAGTTCATACAGCTCTACGGGAGTGGGTAGACCTGTAAGCTCAATGAGGTCAAGAGCTTTGGCTTCATGATGAACATTTCCTGTCATCCACTCGAGAACCCATGTCTTTATATCCCTGTTGTAGCCGCGAATGTGGAGGGTAGCATAGAATTGAAGCAAAAGTTCCTCATTCCAATGTTCTTTGTCTGTCACAAAGCTGAGCAGACCGGCATCACGAAAGCAGTCAAGTGCTTCTTCTAAGCATGGCAGTCCAGCAATGGCTTCAGTGTCGAGGCGCATATGAGGGGAAATGCGCCCTTGATCATATAGAACGCAGGAGTAATAGGTTCTCTGCTGATATTCTTGGCTTTGTGTAGGGGTTCTTTGCGCTGTCAAAGAAGGTTTTGTGGCTTTTGAAGCCATTAGCATTGAAGGACCCTGTAGAGTTTGCAGTACCTGGGAACCTTGGCAATCTTGGCTTTGGTTTCTGGACCTGAGGCCTATGCTCAACATGATAATCAAACTGAGGACCAGAGGCAGGAGGCGGAGGGACCAGAACGGGCCATCGGACAGTGGTTATCTGACCATGATTGTATGCTTGCTCAATTGTATAGGGCCTTGGTGGCGGAACAAGAGCAGTGGCAACAGCTGAGGCGTCAGGCTATACAGCAAAAGCTTCTGTAGCAGTTGCATCATTGGCTTCTGGCACATTGGTTGGTGCAGGCTCCACATTTACTTCAGCCATGATTATATCATTGGCTTCATTTGTGTTGGTGGTGGCAGCCTCAAGATTTTCAACCTCCACTTGATGAGCTGGAGGGTCGGGCACTGGCACGTTCACATCAGGAACAACTTCTTCATTATTGGGGGGAGTCGGGACACGTACGTCTTCTTGATTATCATCGGCTGATGCAGCCGGATTGTCTTCAGCAGCTTGGGCTTCAGACACGGAGACATTCACAGTTGGAGTGGCTTCAGAAAACACTTGACGTGCAACAGATGAGTGGTGCACTTCTCCTTCTGGAATGCTCGATAGAGGGACTTGAGGCATGGGTCCTTTGCAAAGCCTGCGTAATGCTGGCGATGCCTTTGGAGACGGAGTTGGCTGGGCCTCAAAGTCTTCTTGTTCTTCTTGCACAGGTGGTGTGACTTGTTGTTGTTGTTGGGGAGTACTTGGGGAGTCTTGTTGCTGTGGGTGATTAGCCCACGATGCATCCTGAGCGATTGGCGTCAGAGGATGACCAATGCTGATGAGTATGCTGTTCGTGAGAATAGGCGATGATACCAGGTTGTGTTCAATCTGAGGAAGAACTTCATATTCTTCAACATTGTCATGGTGACCAATGTCTTCAGCAACGGTGGGATCAACTGCTGGAATGTCTTCAGCTTCATGAGCCTCTGTGGAAGCAGGCTCATGAACTACCATTCATTGTTCTTGGTGTTCAGATGCAGGGCGAACCACTGAGATAGGTTCAACAACTAAGGGCTCTGTGGGAGCAGCCCGATTCTTCTTGGTTTTGCGCTTCTTCTTGGAGGGAGCATCATCAGAGGCTTCAGTATTCTTCCTTTTTCTGGCTTCAGCCTCAGCAGCCCTCGTCTTCTTCTGTTCTGAAGCGGTTGACATGACCTTTGGCTTCGAGCCAGTCATGCTGCTTGGGAAGATTATGCGAGGTGCTTCCTGCCTTGCAGGTGCAGATTGAGCAGTAGATAGCTTCTTCTTCTTTGCAGCCATTCTGGGGTCAATGCCAGGACGACCAAGAGACTTGCGCTTCTCAGCCTCATTGTGGGATAGCACACATTTGTCAGCCAGACTCTTCATACGCTCACGAGAGCCTTGAGCTTCTTCACGCTTCTTGAGAAAGGCTTCTTTAAGCTCATGCAGCATGATCTTGAAGTTTCTGACATCTTGCACGCTGAGCTTGGCCACATGCTTCTTGAACTGAGCTTTCTCATAATCAATCTTGTGCTTTAGTTCAACGATGCGCTGAGCGAGAGCTAGCTCAGAAGCAATGGCTCCATTGAAGGAGACGCTGAGGCCAATGGGAAGCTGCAGATCTTCAAAGCTGAGATTTGGGGTGTCAAACCACTCATCAATGAAGTTATGGATGATTGCCACATCGAAGAGAGGCAAGTTATTGAAGATCTCTGCTTCTTCCTTGCTCTTGATTAGTTGCTCAAGGGCATCATCTGCAAGATCTTCATCGCTGGATAAATCAATGTGCTCTTCACGCAGAATGGCAGCAGGAGTCAAGGTCTGATTGGTATGCTTGATGATTTCCTTTTTCTTCTCCGTCCTCTTGGAGATACGTGATTGATCTTCTGACTGCACACTGTCTTCAGGAGGTGCAGTGGCTAGTGGCTTCGCACGTGAAGCTTTTGGAGGAGCAGCTGATCTTGAAGTCTTAGGCTTCTTTAGCTTCTGCGGCTTTGGAGGAGGAGCTGGGGCTTCATCAGTGTCAGCATCATTATCAGAATGATCCACTTTGGCACCTTGGACCAAGATGTAAGTGATGAGGCCATCAAGGTTGGAGAAGGGGCCAATGACATTGGGATCAGCATCACGTGAGCCGTCAGCACGGGGAGCAGAGGGACCAGGGTTGAAGTCTAATCCCAATGACTTCTTGTTTTCCTTGGCCGATGCCTTTGCATGCTAGAAGTTGTGCTTGAAGAGAGTATCGTCACGACACCAGAGCAATGATGATGGGTCGACATGTTCAAGCTGAGGTCCACGGACCATGCAGGGATAGAAACCCTGTGCAATAGCTTCAGCTCTGTTCTTGGGTTGAAGGCCTCGATAGAGAATATCACCCCAAGGACTCTTGATAGCATTCTTCTCAGCGTATTCCTAGGTCATGAACCTGTATTTGAACCATTGTTCAGCCCAATATCGTCGAATCCATTGGATTCGTGTCTTGCGCTAATGATAATTCTCTTTAGAATCTGTCTTGTAAAGTTCTACGAGGTCATCAGGCAAATCTTTTGATGTTCCCCCATGACGCTATCTGCCACCCTTCCTTACAGATTTCTCCGCAGCCATGAACTTCAAACTGAATGGCTTCAATACGTTCAAAGGCTTCAAAGGTCTTCGCTTGCTGGACAAACAGGAACTGGCTTCGGGAGAATTAATGTGATGCTGTAAGAATTCTGCAAACGAATGCAGACTATGAGAACCAAAGGATTCTCCCACGGACATGTACCTATGACAGCATTAGAGATGCGAGGGAAGGGGAAGAGGTCATATGCATTCTCAGAAGATTCTGAAGATAAATCAGTTTGAAGACATTGACCTCATGATGCGAAGACATTCACTTATATGTTGAGAGTTGGTTCCAGATTTGTACAAATTCGTGAATAAGTACAAGTGAGGAATCAAACTAGATATGAAATTTAAGTGAATAGACTAGGCAGTATGAGATGCAGACAGAATAGATCTAACATTGTGTAGACAGAAACCAATTTTGGTAAAAAGGATGAATCTTGAAGATCAAAAAGATGGTAAAAATAGAGTTATATTTACCACACGAAGAACTGCTGGATGGGATGAACAGGAGACCGAGCAGTTCAATCCACCGTGCCCTAACTTGGCGACGGAGGACACCTACGGTGACGGCGGAGAGGATGATGTTCGCGGCCGTCGTGAGGACGGCATCGGAGAAGTCGCGGCAGCTAAGCGCTTCGTCGCCGGCGTCGTCGAGAGCTAGCGGTGGCGCTAGGGTTTTGACGAGGTGGAGAGGTGGAAGAAGGTTTTCTTTACCGCAGGGGACATGTATTTATAAGGAAGTGTGCGGCACAATGCAATTACGCAGGTGCCCCTGGCGGTTCACATCTGAGGGGCACATGGCAAGCATGCAACATACTCAGAGTTGTCCCATGTTCCCACGCCTGCCAGACATGTCGGATGGTTGTTCCGGCTTCTCCGCATTTAGAAAATAAGGATGAGTCATTTATAACAGACTTAATGTTTGTCTCTGTGTCTTCCGCTGACTAGGACGCAGAGAAGACATTTGACAGTTTCAATAGAATGCATATGATTTGGACAGATAGAGTTTGAGATAGAAAGCGTAGAGAGATTAGGGTCCGATCACATTCACTTAGTTCAAAGGATTTAACTAGGAAGACATAGCTATAAGTGAATGCTGTAGAGGATAGAACACCAGTATATATATATCAAAAAGCAATCAAATCATCATAGTGAAGAAAATCATGAAGATAAATTGAAACTGAAGACAAACCAAATGTGAAGTCATTGCAAAAATACCGCCGTGAGTGAAACACTTCAAACCAAGAAATTTGGTGGTGGTGTTACCCACCGTATAGGAAGTATTAGACCGAGACACGGCGCACAATTATTGTGGCGCTCTGAAGTCAAATTCCACGTTAATGTATTCACACTTAGAGTGTAAGTCTTCATTGATTGAAGATATACATTACTTTGTGTGTTGCACATCTAAGTCATCAACATGCATAAGTGTTAGGATTTGTGCCTGATCACAGGACATTTGAGGATTCCAAGATATTTAGCTCACACCATAACTTGCAAAACCTTTTCTCATCCAAGGGCTTTGTGAAGATATCTGCCAGTTGCTCTTCTGTGTTGACGTGAATGATGTCAATATCTTTCTTCATGACATGATCTCTGAGAAAGTGATGACGAATTTCAATGTGCTTTGTCTTTGAGTGCTGGACTGGATTGTTGGCAATCTTGATGGTGCTTTCGTTGTCGCCGAAGAGAGGCACTTCTTTCAGATTGATGCCATAGTCCTTGAGAGTTTGCTTCATCCATAGAAGCTGAGCACAACAAGATCCAGCAGCAATGTATTCAGATTCATCAGTTGAGAGTGATACACAGTTCTGCTTCTTTGAAGACCAACAGACAAGTGATCGACCCAGAAAGTGACATGTGCCTGATGTAGACTTGCGATCCACCTTGTCACCAGCATAATCAGCATCCGAGAATCCAACCAAATCAAATTTTGAGCCCTTTGGATACCATAATCCGAGTGTTGGGGTGTAAGCTAAATATCGAAGAATTCGCTTCACAGCTAAGTGATGCGATTCCTTTGGTGCCGCTTGGAATCGAGCACACATGCAAACACTAAGCATAATATCTGGCCTAGATGCACATAGATAAAGTAAGGAACCAATCATGGAGCGGTATACCTTTTGATCGAACTCTTTACCATTGTCGTCGGGACCAAGATGGTGTTTGGCTAGCATTGGCGTCGTGTAACCTTTGCAATCTTCCATTCCAAACTTCTTCAAACAATCTTTGAGGTATTTTTCTTGAGATATGCAGATGCCATTCCTTTGCTGACGAATTTGAAGACCAAGGAAGAATTTCAGCTCACCCATCATGGACATCTGATATTGCTCTTGCATCATGTATCCAAACTCATCACTATACTTCTGGTTGGTGCAACCAAAGATAATGTCATCCACATATATTTGGCACACAAACAGTTCACCATCATATGTCTTCGTGAAGAGTGTGGGATTGAGGGATCCAGGTTTGAATCCTTTGCTCTTCAGGAAGTCTTTGATCGTATCATACCAAGCGCAAGGTGCTTGTTTGAGGCCATAGAGTGCTTTGTTTAGCTTGTACACCATATTAGGATGTTTTAGATCTTCAAAACCAGGTGGTTGAGCTACGTATACTCCTTCTTCAATCTTGCCATTGAGAAATGCACTCTTCACATCCATTTGATATAGCAAGATGTTGTGGTGGTTAGCATAGGCTAGTAGTATGCGAATAGCTTCAAGCCTAGCCACCGGAGCAAATGTTTCATCGAAGTCAATTCCTTCTACTTGAGTATATCCTTGAGCCACAAGATGTGCTTTGTTTCTGACGACTTGACCATGCTCATCTTGCTTGTTTCGATATATCCATTTTGTGCCGATAATGTTATGCTTGCGAGGGTCAGGTCACTTGACAAGTTCCCAAACATTGTTCAGCTTGAACTGTTGAAGTTCTTCTTGCATAGCTTGAATCCATTCAGGTTCCATAAAGGCTTCAGCAACTTTCTTGGGTTCTGATATTGACACAAACGAAAAGTGCCCACAGAAGTTTGCTAGCTGTGTTGCACTTGAGCGAGTAAGTGGACCAGGTGCATTGATGCTATCAATTATCTTCTCAATTTGTACTTCATTTGCAACTCGAGGATGAACTGGACGAAGACTTTGCTCTTGCTGATTATTGTCATCATTGGGAGGATTATCTTCAGACTGAGCATTGTCTTCAGGTTGGTTAGGTGCAGAAATGATAAGTTCCTCTTCAGGCTGTGCTTCAGAGGGCATGATTTCACCAGTTCCCATCAGCTTGATAGATTCGCTGGGCGGAGCTTCGTCTAATGTACTTGGCAGAAGCTCTCTCTGTGAACCATTGGTTTCATCAAATCTCACGTCCACCGTTTCGACAATTTTGTAGAGATAGAGGTTGAAGACTTTGTAGGAGTGCGGGTCCTTTCCGTAGCCAAGCATGAAGCCTTCGTGAGCCTTAGGTGCAAATTTTGACTTGTGATGGGGATCCTTGATCCAGCACCTAGCTCCAAATACTCTGAAGTAGCTGACATTTGGCTTCTTGCCAGTAAGTAGCTCATAGGATTTTTTGTTCAGAAGCTTATGGATGTAAACACGGTTGATGATGTGACATGCTGTATCAATAGCTTCAGGGCTGAACTTTCTTGGTGTCTTGTATTCATCGAGCATTGTTCGAGCCATCTCAATGAGGGTTCTGTTCTTGCGCTCAACGATGCCATTTTGCTGAGGTGTGTATGGAGCAGAGAACTCATGAGTGATTCCCATTGTATCCAGATAAAGATCAAGTCTGGTGTTCTTGAATTCAGTGCCATTGTCACTTTTGATGTGCTTGATCTTCACGCCATAATTGTTCATTGCTCGATTGGCGAAGCGTCTGAAGACATTTTGCACTTCAGTCTTGTAGAGAATTATATGCACCCATGTGTATCTTGAGTAGTCATCAACAATGACGAAGCCATAGAGACAAGCAGTTGTTGTGAGGGTTGAGTAGTGAGTAGGTCCAAATAAGTCCATGTGTAACAGCTCGAAGGGTTGAGATGTCGTCATGATTGTCCTCGAGGGGTGCTTTGCCCTAGTCATCTTTCCAGCTTCGCAGGCACCACACAAATGAACCTTCTTGAACTTGACACCCTTGATGCCTACGACATGCTTCTTCTTGACGAGTGTGTGTAAGTTCCTCATGCCAGCATGCCCTAGCCTCCGATGCCAGAGCCAGCATTCTGAAGCTTTTGCGAGAAGACATACGGCAAGCTGTGGACCTGCTGAGAAATCTCATGTATAGATCATCTTTTTGATACCCTTCAAAGACTAGAGACTTGTCAGATTCCATTAGTACAAGGCAACGATATTTTCCGAATAGCATAATCATGTTCAAGTCACAAAGCATTGAGACAGACATTAAGTTGAAACCAAGGGATTCAACAAGCATCACTTTATCCATGTGTTGATCCTTTGAGATTGCAACTCTACCTAGACCCAATACCTTGCTTTTACCAGTGTCAGCAAATGTGATGTGACTCTTGTCTAATGGACGTAAGGTTGAGTCCATGAGAAGACTTCGATCGCCAGTCATATGATGTGTGCATCCGCTGTCCATAATCCATTCTAAAGTTTTTGGTGACATACCCTACAGTGCAGTTAGGAGGATAGGCTTCACAAGGAGTGTTGTGAAGCATAAGCATTTGACACATACAAGGATTGTCACAACTTAGATCAAGTTAGGACCCATTGTATGACAGGTAAGCGATTCAGATGTGAAATATATAGTAAGACATTTTATCATGCGTCCTTAATGTGTTTTAGGTCCCCAGCAGTAGCATCGGACGCCTTTGATTACAGGCTGGAGACCTTTCTCTGCAAAAGAAAGTTAATTCTTCTTCACCACCCACATTTTCAGGGGTGGCTTAGAAGCAATGAGTCTAAGTGCAGCATCTGAGAATTTTGGCTTTGGACCCCTAGCAAATAGCTTTGCAGGAGATGAATGATACTCATATGAATAAGCAGAAAAGTTCTTAGTTCTATGAACATAGCGGTTCGAAGACACACGCTCATATTCATAAGTCTGAGTATGATTTCCCTGCAAAACATTGGCGTTAGGGTCACTCAGGTGAATCATGTATCTGTATGAAGCCTTTGGTCCATATCAAGCCATAGGTCTGGGGTTTGTCTTCTTCCTTGGTGGTGTCATGATGACATTCACAGGAAGATCCTCAATGCACTGCTTAGGTACCCAGATCTTCTTCATAGGTGGTCCATTCCTGCAGTTAGTACCAATATAGCTGGCAAACACTTCACCATTCTGATTCTTGAACAGCTTATAGTTTGCATCAAAGGATTCATCAATGACAATAGGATTAGCACAGGTAAAGCCAGATAAAGTGGATGGATCTACTGAAGTCTCCTTTGCAGCAACCCATGTGGTTTTGGGATACTACTCAGGCTTCCAGTAGGAGCCATCAACATTCATTTTCCTTTCGAACCCAACACCCTCTTTCCTAGGGTTTCGGTTCAGAATCTGCTTTTTGAGGACATCGCAAAGTGTCTGATTCCCTTTCAGACTCTTATACATCCCTGATTCAAGCAATGTCTTCAACCTAGCATTTTCATTAGCAATAGTAGTGGTATCCTCCGCAGAGGGGTTAGTAACCACATTAGTAGGTGAAGACAATGAAACAGTAGCAGCAGCGGAACATTCAATAACAGAGGTAGTGTTATCACGCTCAATGAATTTTAGACATGGTGGTTCAAATCCATCCTGTGTAACTCTGATTTGTTGAGCAAGTAATGAATCGCGCTCCTTCTGAAGATCTTCATAATCCACTCTTATCTTTTCAAGGTCTTGCTTTCTTTGACGACATTCAGAAGAAAGCTTCTCATGATCAGACAAGAGCGCATTATGTTGATCTTGTAGGGCGTCAAACTTGGAATGAAGTCTCTGAAGACTCTCAGCCAATGCTTTTGACTGATCCATTTCTTCACCCAACATATCATCGCTCTTACTAAGCATGTCTTGAACCCTTTCCAAGACTCTTTGTTGTTTAGTGGCAAGGGAAGCAAGCTTGACATAACTGGGGCCAAATTCATCACCTGATTCATCATCAGAGAGGTAGCATTCAGTTACCTTATCACCCTTTGCCATAAGGCATGGTGAAGATGATGGCGATTCAGGTGCAAAAGTCATCTCTTTAAGAGACTCCTTGTAGTCCTCAAACCAAGGATCATGACGAGTACGATGACCTTCATAGACCTCAGAAAGCCGGTCCCAGATTAGCTTCGCATGATTGAGGTGTATGACGTTCCTGAACTGATTTCAGGACAGACAGGAGCAGATAACATCCTTCGCCGTGAGGTTCAGTAGAGTATACTTGCGAATGTCATCAGCCTCCGCCATCTTGCATAGATCGGTAAGACCAATCTCAGTGACAGTCCACAGTTCGCTATCCATAGCCATGAGTCGCTTCTTCATCATGGCCTTCCACCGAGGATATTCATGACCGTCAAAGGTGGGTCAAGATAGGTTCCTCAATCCTGCAGTCGACATAGCTAAAACTCCAGGTGGTTAAACCGAATCACACAGAACAAGGGAGTACCTTGCTCTGATACCAATTGAAAGTGCTAGTTATCGACTAGAGGGGGGGGTGAATAGGCGATTTTTATGAAAGTCTTCAAAACTTGGAAGTTTTGAAGGCAAACAATCGAAATAACCTAATTGATATGCAGCGGAAGATAGACTACAATAAGCAAACCATAGTCAAGTATGCAATGATGTGAAAGTACAGGACTAATAGCAGCTAAGTAGTAAGGATCAGGATGGAAGATAGTATGAAGCCAATCAACGATAGTAGTCAAGCAATGAAGTCAAACAGGTACCACAGATAGGCAATGGCTTCACGAAGACAAGCTCTAAGTAAAGGAAGGGAGAGGATAGAACCAGTCACTTGTTGAAGACATGGGATTTGTTGGACCAGTTCCAGTTGCTGTGACAACTGTACGTCTGGTTAGGGAGGCTGAGATTCAACTCAGAAGACCGCGTCTTCACCTTATTCCCCTTGAGCTAAGGACACACAGTCCTCGCCCAATCACTCTGGTAAGTCTTCAAGGTAGACTTCCGAACCTTCACAGACTTCGTTCACCGGAAATCCACAATGACTCTTGGATGCTCAGAACGCGACGCCTAACCGGCTGGAGAATTCACAGTCCTCAAGTGCAATAAGTCTTCAGGTCACATAGATAGAAAGAATCCAGTGATGCCTAACACTCTTTGGCTCTGGGTGTTTGCGCTTTGTCCTCGCAAGGATTTCTCTCTCTCAAAGGCTTCGAGGTGGGTTGCTCTCAAACGACAAAAGCCGTGCACTAACTCTGAGCAGCCGCCAATTTATGGTGTAGGGGGTGGGCTATTTATAGCCACTGGGCAACCCGACCTGATATGTCCGAAATGACCCTGGGTCACTAAGGAACTGACACGTGTTCCAACGGTCAGATTTCAAACACACACGACAACTTTACTTGGGCTACAAGCAAGGCTGACTCATCCAGCTCTGGATAAGATTTTCTCTCATTGTCTTCGCTCGAAGACATAGGATTTGGGTTGAGCATCACTTCAGTCATTCTGACTTAGTTCACTTGGACCCCACTTAACAGTACGGTCTTCGCGCTCCATTGTCTTCACTCAATGTCTTCGCATGTCATAGACTTCAATATGAATATCTTCACATACCACCATTGTCTTCAATGTCTTCATACATTTTTAGGGGTCATCTCCGGTAGGTAAACCGAATCAATGAGGGACACTACCTGCGTTATCCTGCAATTCTCACAAACGCATTAGTCCCTCAACCAACTTTGTCGTCAATACTCCAAAACCAACTAGGGGTGGCACTAGATGCACTTACACTCAGGAGGTATGATATCAAGCTTAATCCATCAAAGTGCACATTCGGATTTCCCGGCAAAAAGTTACTTGGTTTTCTCGTTTCCGAACGAGGAATCGACGCCAACCCAGAAAAAGTTGGTACTATACTCCGAATGAAACGCCCTGTGTGTGTGCACGATGTCCAGAAGCTTACTGGATGTTTGGCCGCTTTAAGTCGATTCATCTCTCGCCTTGGTGAAAAGGCATTGCCTCTTTACCGACTGATGAAGAAGTTAGACAAGTTCGAGTGGACTCCCGAAGCTGATGCAGCATTTGCAGAGCTAAAAGCTCTGCTCTCCACCCAGCCGATGCTTGCTGCCCCAATCAACAAAGAGCCTTTGCTGCTTTACATTGCAGCCACAGGACAAGTCGTCAGTACAGTACTAACGGTCGAGCGGGAAGAAGAAGGAAAGGCCTTCAAAGTTCAGCGCCCAGTATATTATCTTTCTAAAGTGTTGACCCCATCAAAGCAAAGATACCCTCATTATCAGAAGCTTGTATATGGGATTTATATGACCACGAAGAAGGTTGCTCATTACTTCTCTAACCATTCCATCACAGTCGTCAGCGACGCCCCATTGTTAGAGATTCTGCACAACAGAGATGCAACTGGTCGAGTGGTGAAATGGGCGATTGAACTCCTTCCCCTTGATATCAAATTTGAGGCAAAGAAAGCCATCAAATCCCAAGCAGTAGCAGATTTCATCACCGAGTGGATTGAACAGCAACTACCGACTCAAGTTCACTCGGAGCACTGGACCATGTTCTTTGATGGTTCTAACATGCTGAATGGTTCCAGTGTTGGGGTAGTGTTGGTTTCCCCCCGAGGAGATAAGCTCAGATATGTGCCCCAGATCCACTTTAATTCCTCCAACAATGAAGCAGAATACGAAGCGCTTTTGTATGGGTTGCGTATGGCCATTTCACTCGGCGTCCGTTGCCTCATGGTCTATGGCGACTCAGATTTGGTGGTTAATCAGGTGATTAAGGAGTGGGACGTCAGAAGTCCAGCCATGACTGGTTACTGCAATGTAGTGAGAAAACTAGAGAAGAAATTTGAGGGGTTAGAGCTCCATCATATACCCTGACTGAAAAATCAAGCGGCTGATGATTTGGCAAAGATAGGTTCCAAAAGAGAAGCCATTCCCAGTAATGTGTTTTTGGAACACATCCATACACCATCAGTTCAAGAGGATCCTTTCACCGAAGAAGCTCCACAGCCAAAAAGTGTCACAGATCCGGCTGAAGTTGAAGTTCCAGCTGTGGTCGACCTGATCATGGAAGTTTTGGTCATCACTCCCGACTGGACAGAGCTGTACATCGCGTATATCCTAAGGAAAGAGCTCCCAGAGAATGAAGAAGAGGCTCGATAGATTGTCCATCGATCCAAAGCCTTTACCGTGATAAAGGGACAGTTGTACAGAGAAAGCGCGACTGGAGTCGGTCAGAAATGTATAACACCAGAAGAAGGTCGGATAATCCTTGCCGATATCCACTCGGGGACCTGTGGTCATCATGCGTCCTCTCGGACCATTCTGGCTAAAGCATACCAAGCGGGATTTTACTGGCCAAGAGCAAATGAAATGGCAAAGGAAATAGTCGACAAGTGTGAAGGGTGTCAGTTCTATTCCAATCTATCGCACAAACCCGCCTCAGCCTTGAAGACCATTCCACTCATCTGGCCCTTCGCTGTTTGGGGGTTAGATATGGTTGGACCGCTGAGAGCTGGCAGGAGCGGCTTCACCCACTTGCTAGTAGCAGTCGACAAGTTTACTAAATGGATCGAAGCTAAGCCTATCAAGAATCTTGATGCTGGTACTGCTATTAGTTTCATCAGAGAGTTGACATTCAGATATGGAGTTCCACACAACATCATCACTGATAACGGATCAAACTTCAATTCCGACGAATTCAAAGCTTTTTGCGCCTCTCAAGGCACAAGAGTAGACTACGCTTTAGTCGCTCACCCCCAGTCGAATGGACAAGCTGAACGAGCAAATGGTCTAATTCTCAAAGGATTGAAACCCCGACTGATGCGCGATCTCAAGCACGCAGCAGGCGCATGGGTCGACGAATTTTCGTCAGTTCTTTGGGGATTGAGGACCACTCCTAATCGGTCAACTGGAAGAACTCCATTTTTCCTGGTCTATGGAGCTGAAGCAGTCTTGCCGAGTGACCTGCTTCACAATGCACCCCGAGTCAAGCTCTACACTGAAGATGAAGTAGAACAAGCCCGGCAGGACGCAGTCGACCTTCTAGAAGAAGATAAAGAGATGGCCATTATCCGATCGACTATCTATTAGCAGGACTTGCGTCGATTCCATGCCAGAAACGTGAAGAGTCGAGCCTTCCAAGAAGGAGATTTGGTTCTCCGAGTGGATCAGCAGAAGCCACACAAGCTTGCTCCTACTTGGGAAGGCCCCTTTGTCGTCACCAAAGTCCTCCACAATGGAGCGTACCGTCTTTACAATGTCGATCGCCAGATTGACGAGCCACGAGCTTGGAACGCGGAGCTGCTTCGCCCCTTTTATACTTAAGTATTCACTCGGATGAGATGTAATAAAAGTACTTCTGTAGTTTGTTTTTCAAAGACAAGAGTGTTATAATTTTCCCAGTGATTGTTGTTACTTTTGTTTACGTGAGAAATCCCCCAGTGGGTGGCTTAGCTGCGAATCCGTCTCGCCTAAGTTTGTAAAAAAAAATCCCTGCCGAGTGGTGAGCCAGCCTCCCACTCGGGGGCTTAGCTGCGAATCCGTTTCGCCTAAGTTTAAGAAAAAATCCTACCGAGTGGCGAGCCAGCCTCCCACTCGGAGGCTTAGCTGCAGTCCAAGTACTCTCCTAAGTGTTTAAAATCCTACCGAGTGGTGAGCCAGCCTCCCACTCGGAGGCTTAGCTACAGTCCAAGTACTCGCCTAAGTGTTTGAAATCCTACCGAGTGATGGGCCAGTCTCTCACTCGGAGGCTTAGCTACAGTCCAAGTACTCGCCTAAGTGTTTGAAATCCTACCGAGTGGTGAGCCAGTGTCTCACTCGGAGGCTTAGCTGCAGTCCAGTACTCGCCTAAGTATTTAATACAATGTGCGCTCTGCAAGGACGGCAAGGCACAGGTCGACTGCTACCTTCTCCTTCCGAGCTACGCCACAAATACAATGTGCGCTCTGCAAGGACGAGGAGGTGCAGGTCGACTGCTACCTTCTCCTTCCGAGCTACACCACAAATACAACATGCACTCTGCAAGGACGATGAGGTGCAGGTCGACTGCTACCTTCTCCTTCGGAGCTATGCCACAAAAAATCCTACCGAGTGGAGAGCAAACCTCCCACTCGGAGGCTTAGCTGCAGTCCAGTACTCGCCTAAGTATTTGAAAATCCTACCGAGTGGAGAGCAAACCTCCCACTCGGGGGCTTAGCTACAGTCCAGCACTCGCCTAAGTATATGAAAATCCTACCGAGTGGAGAGCAAACCTCCCACTCGGGGGCTTAGCTGCAGTCCAGCACTCGCCTAAGTATCTGAAAACCCTACCGAGTGGAGAGCAAACCTCCCACTCGGGGGCTTAGCTGCAGTCTAGTACTCGCCTAAGTATCTGAAAATCCTACCGAGTGGAGAGCAAACCTCCCACTCGGAGGCTTAGCTGCAGTCCAGTGCTCGCCTAAGTATTTGAAAATCCTACCGAGTGGAGAGCAATGCTCCCACTCGGGGGCTTAGCTGCAGCCCAGTGCTCGCCTAAGTACTTAATCTATTCCACTCTGCAAGGATGACGAGGTGCAGGTCGAATGCTACGTTCTCCTTCTGAGCTACGCCACAAATACAACGTGTGCTCTGCAAGGATGACAAGGCGCAGGTCGACTGCTACCTTCTCCCTCTGAGCTACGCCACAAATACAATGTGCACTCCATCCTGATCCGCAGGGACGCAGGTCGACTGCCATCTGTGCTCCATCCCTACCTGCAAAAGTGGTGAAGTGCAGGTCGACTGGATTTTCCACCTCAGAGATGCATCTCAAGCGTTGAAGTGTATCCCGAGTGAAAGACAAAGTTCGCTCGAAGGCAAGTGCAAGCATATTTAATGATAAGCCAAGTCCAGATAACGTCCCACGGATTCGGAAGTGCTCAGGCATCAAGCCTGTAAAAGTTTATCGGTTACAAAACCACTCGGCATTCCGAGGCAAATTTAAGACAAAGCATAGAAGTTTTTTACACCTCAGGTGGAGGACTGGAGGGCGCAACAAACTGGTCCAGGTCGATTCCATCAGCAATCCGAGTGGCAGCAGCAATGAAGGTCTCCATGAAAGATTGGAAGTCATGCTTGTTGGTATTGGCCACCCTGATGGACGCCAGCTTGTCCTCTCGCGCATCCTTGCAGTGAACACGTACCAGGGACAGAGCAACATCAGCACCACATCTGGCGGAAGACTTCTTCCATTCCTGCACTCGGCCTGGAACGTCATTTAGTCGAGTCATTAAAGACTCGAGGTCATTTTGAAGCGTCTCTCTTGGCTAGAGTGTCGTGTCGATCCGCGACACCGCAACCTTCAGTCGAGCGAGGTAGTCCACCACACCAGCCACGCGAGACTCCAGTCGGAACACTTTCATAGCAGCCTCGTCCTTCACAGGAGAGTTAATGGGGTCCAAGTTTGTCTCCAGTCGACTAGTCTCCTCCTCGAAGTTTTGACAGAATTCTGTAAGCACAGTTTGAAGTTAAGCCAACAGTTCTACGGTGAGTTGATGATAATGAGTCAGTCGGATAAAAGAGATTACCTTCAAGCATGAGGAATAACTTCTTGGCGAGCCCTTCCAGATAAGCCTCCAGATCGTTCTTCTTCCCCATCAGTTTGCTAGCCTTGTCACTCAGAGCTATCTTGTCATTCTTCAGACGGCTGACCTCCTAGTTGGCCGCGTCGAGAGCAGCTTTCAGATTGGTATTCTCCTCTTCAAGTTTACCGACTGAAGCCAGCTTTTCTTCTGCGAGCTTCGTCTTGTCCGAAGCCGCTTTCTGCGCCTCGGCGAGGTCAAGGTCCTTCTTCTTCAGAGCCTCCTTTAGTTTATCTGCAAAGTGACAATGAGATTAGAATCAGGAATGGACAAAAAATAAAGGCAGTCGTCAAGATTCTCACCAAACGTACCTTTTGCTTCCTCCTTCGCCTTCATGAAGTTCTCCTGGACAAGCTTCAAGTCAAGTTCGAGCTGGATATGTTTGTTCTCCAATTCAGTATAGCGAGCCACAAGCTCGCAAGATTTCTGCGAAAGGTCAGTCGACAGACATCAAAGATAGGTCACTTCCGAGTGACTAAGAGAAAAAATCGTAGCATTTCTAAGACTACAGCCGAATCAAAATATTCAACAGTAGTCTCGGGGACTACACCTAGTGGGTGCACTCAGCGTGCCCCCACTGGCTCTACCGACTCGGTTCGATCAGTCGACCGAAAGAGACAAAAAGGTTATGATCCTAAACCATAGCTAACTGCCAGCAGTCAGCCACAGTATCATCACGATAAAAAAAAAGAGAGATGTTCTTCAGACCTTAGTCGACTGCCAGCAGTCGACCATGGTCTCGGGGACTACACCCAGTGGGTGCACTCAGCGTGCCCCCACTAGTTCCAAGATTCCATTCGACCAGACCGAGTGGAGAAGTTAGAGTGAACAAATTCAAAGTATAAAGACTACAGTCGACTGCCAGCAATCCACCATAGTCTCAGGGACTACACCCAGTGGGTGCAGTCAGCATGCCCCCACCAATCCAAAAAATCAATTGACACACTCAGTGGGTGTACAGATACAAAGATCTTCAGAAAGAAGAGTTTTCAGATACCATATCCTAACAGAACAAGCGGTGACCAACTGACCTGGACGTTGCTCTGAAGAGCTGAGCTTGCATCGTAAGCCGCTTGGCTGGCGTCCCGGATCGCCTTCACCTGCTCCATCATAACCCCCGCCTGGCGTATAGCCTCCTTAGTAGCACCCGCTTGGTCCTCTGGGACGTGGTGTGTGGCGAAAAGGGAAGGCGGATCGGCAGCCGAAGATGAAGGTCGAGCACTCGTCAGCGGCACAGCGAAGGACACGGAAGTCCGAGTGACGTTGCCACCCTCCTGAACCAGCGTCTCAGGTGCTGACGTAACCTGAGCAGTCTTGCCAGTAGGCGCCTTTTTATTTCTCCTTGGCCTCAGCGGCGCCTCGTCGTCATCATCAGGGAGATCAATGACATGAGGTGGGGCTACGGGAAAGATTCAAAGTTAAAAATGAAGATCCAATCGACCAAAAGCGAAACTACAGAGATCATACCAAGGTTGGAGGTGGCATCATCTTCCATTTCTTGGTCTTCGTTCCTGGCTGAGGTCTCGGAGGTAGCAGCACTGCAGATTTCAGAAATCAGTCGGTTAGCCAATGAGTCGACCAAGATATTATCCATGCTAGACAAGAAAACACAAGTTCGGCTGTTACCCGGAAATGGTGGGAATCACCATCCTCATCTTGGGCAAGGCCTTCGTCGGCTTTGATGACATCGCTCGTGGTTGCTTCGGCGCTTTTTCAGTCAGCGCCAGAGAGGTCGTCCGAGGGCGTTTCGTCGACTGCCAGACAGGCGTAGTAGCCTTGCCACGCTCAACTGCGGGGTCATGGGCGAGCTTGGATCGCCTTTCCGTGCGAGGAGGGTCGGCTTCTTCCTCCTCTTCCTCTTCACCGGAGTCGTCGTCATCTTCATCCCCTTCACCATCAGATTGCCACTCCTCCTGACTTTCACCTCCGCTCGCCTCCTCTTCCTCGACCTGTTCTTGCGCCCCGTTGAGCATCGAGTACATCTTAGTCGTGACCTAGAAGACAGCAAACAAGACAAAAGTCAGTCGACTGATTTGAAGCAAAGCAGAATGAAGAAAACAGGATCACAGTCGGACATGCAGAATTGGACCTTGTCTACTTCGTATGATTGGTCGAGTGGAGGGATCCTCCTGGCTCCTCGGGGGTTGTCCTTGTTCCTTGTGATAGCAGTCATCCACCTCTCTAGCGTGGCATCCTCGACCTCCTCCGGGTGGATCCGAGTGGTGTCTTCAGTACCAGAATACATCCACATCGGATGGTCTCGATATTGAAGTGGCTGGATGCGTCATCGGAGGAAGACCTCCAAGAGATCCATGTCGGTCACCCCGTCACGGATAAGCTGGACTACACGCTCGACCAGCACCTTAACCTGCGCCTTCTCCTCCGGGACCACATTCAAAGAGGACGGCTTCCTCACTCGGTCCATGGAAAAAGGAGGGAGTCCAGTCGACTGCCCTGGCGTCGGCTGGTCTTGGCAGTAGAACCAGGTCGACTGCCACCCACGGACCAACTCGGGAAGGACCATGGCTGGAAAGGCACTTTTTCCCCTCATTTGAACCCCAAGACCCCCACACATCTGAATCACTTGGGTTTTCTCATCACTCGGGTTGGCCTTTTTCACCGTCTGGGAGCGACAGGTGAAAATGTGTTTGAAAAGGCCCCAATGAGGCCGACAACCCAAGAAATTCTCACAGAAGGACACGAAAGCAGCGAGATACACGATGGAGTTGGGTGTGAAGTGGTGGAGTTGTGCCCCAAAGAAGTTCAGAAATCCCGGAAAGAAAGGGTGAGGAGGCAAAGAAAACCCGCGGTCAACATGGGTGGCCGAGAGGACACACTCACCCTCCTGAGCCTGCGGCTCCGACTCCTTCCCCAGGAGCCGTGCTGATCCATGGGGGATCAGTCCTTCATTGGCCAGGTCGTCAAGATCTTTCTGAAGGATCGTCGAGCGGATCCATTCGCCCTGCATCCAGCCCCGCGGCAGGCCGGCCCTTGACGAGGATCCGCCCCGACTGGTCGCCCTTCCCTTCGCCTTCGCCTTCACCGTCGCCATCGTTGCCAGCGAAGTGCACAAGGAGCAGCAGCGCTGGGATGGAGGCGAACGCGACGGATGAGTTTGAGGAAGAGGGAGAGGAAAATGAGGGCCCACTATTTAAAAAACCCCGTCCGGCGCCTTATATGAGGTTGCTTCCGAGTGATTGACTTGTAGGCCCTGACGATCCTGTCAAATCCCGCAACAGTCACGCGTGCGATACATGGTGAAAAAGGTGGCGCAGAGATCGAGGCGTTCCTGCCTTATCCCATCTGAGTACCGCGGCCTCCTCCGCCTCGCGCGCTTCCCGAAATTCGGATCCCGCTAAATCCGCGAACTGCAGAGCAACTTGTCAGACGGGAGATTTCCTCCGCTCTATCGTTCGGAGATCTCCAAGTACAAAAAATTCACTCGACGGATACAAAGAATGGATCAAGGCGACTGAAAAAGAAGTTGGTGCCGTCACCTAAGTTCATTGATCCAGAACAAGACATACTCACAGCACAAAAAATGGGTCGGAAGAGTTCTCAACTCCTTCCCCACTCAAACCTCGATCCATTCGGGGGCTAATGATGAAGCCATGTACCTAGGGTAGGGTCATGGACCTGTCAAAGATACCCTCCCCAAGGACATCTCTAGAAGAAACCACTTGTCAGTCGACCTGGAAGGATTCCACTCGACGGACTTGAAGACGCTCGACCATGAAGCCAACCACTCGACCGCCAGGAGATCTAAAGTCAGTCTGCACACAAACGGTCGGTCATTAAGTAGCTTTTATGGTCATCATAGCACTTTATGTGGGACGTTACCAGTAACTCCCGATCTTAATATACTTTAAACCCTACATAACTGAGAGCCGGAGGGGTCTGGCGGACTCTATATAAGCCACCCCCCTCCTCAGTGTAAAGGGTTCGCACCGCTGTAACTCATACGCACATAATACAGTCGACCACCTTCGGGCTCCGAGACGTAGGGCTGTTACTTCCTCCGAGAAGAGCCTGAACTCGTAAACATCTTGCGTATACAACTACTCCATAGCTAGGATCTTGCCTCTCCATTCCTACCCCCCTATTCTACTGTCAGACTTAGAACCACGACAACTAGGCAGATCATAGTGTACATAAAATGGGTACACCATAACCACGATATATAAGTCGGGAAAGTGGAACTGGCTTGAAAATACGGTGTTGTATTGCCGCTAGTAATTGAAAGCCTATCGATCACATACAGGCCAGCTCTATCAGCTGTTGACTGCAGATGTCCCTGCTCCCCTTCCTGACAAGGAACATACTGTACGTACTAAATACAGAATAACAAAAGAGGAACATGTTAAAGAACAGAAGAGGAAGCATATTCTTGAGGTTCCGCTTCATTGCATAAAATGTTGGTTGCCCACTCATGATGAATCACAACACCCAAAGAAATGCAATTCCGTGATGTCTCTCTATATGTGGCAATTTTGAACAAGAGTCATTAGGATCATATTCTGAACAAGAGTCAACAGGTGGGGAGCGTATGAGTTTCATTGCATCCAGAATGGCACTCAATGCCTTGGTGCCAATTTTGTAAGTCATTGTAGTGTTTAGTTTCAAGACTGGACTGCTGCTAGTGCGACACAAAGCTGCTACACAGATCATAGTGTAGATATAACGGGAAAACCTTAAGCATCAGAGTAAAATCAGCAAAGGGAACTTGCTAGAATATATTTGCTAGTATTGCCGGTACGGCTAGAAAGGCTTTGGATACCAGCTCTCTTCAACTGAAGGTGCGGTACTGTTAATATCAGTGTAACTCTCAAAGGCGACACAACTCCCCGCATTTCCTTGCTATTCTTATAGGATTCAAGTGGGCAGGCCACTATAAATCCTATTCCCATGTTTACAAAATCCTACGAATCAAAGAGGCCCGAAGAGTTCAAATTGTCCATCACAACCGACCGTATAGACCTCTACACTGCAAATGTCCCTACTCATCTTCACTACAAGGAACATACTGTACTACTATCATACTCCCTCCGTTCCAAAATATAAGTCTTGGTAGAGATTTCCACTATGGATCACATACATATGTATCTAGATACATTTTAGAGTGTAGATTCACTCATTTTGCTCCATATGTAGTCCACGGTGGAATATATACAAAGACTTGTCTTTAGGAACGGAGAGAGTACTTATCAAAGAACAACGGAAGAGGAACATGCTAAAGAAGAGCAAGCAGATTTTGGATAATAAAATGTTTGTTGCGCATTGCCCACACATGATGAACCAGAGCGCATTAAGAATGCAACTCCCTGCTGTCTCTCTATATGTGGTGCACGTGCTTTTCGAAAGTAAAGTAGGAACATTAGCTGACCAATTAAATGTTATCTGTTTTAGTAATATCAGCATCGTATCAGATTCGTACTTGAGCAACAAGTTTGGAATTATGAGTGGCACGTTGTTTAGCTTGATGGATTCAGGAGCAGTGCTAAGCAGGTACGGTGATGGTACTGAATATAAAGGCATGTCTGCATGCAAGTCGCGTGACTTTTGTCATTTGGATCAATCGACCATTTTAGGCGGTTGGATGAAGATCCTACATCTCCTAACCCTTCTTCTTCCTCGTCTCTGATTCTTCCCATACAGAACACCGCACAGGCCGCTAGCCGGACCACCGGCCCCCATCGCCTGTGTTCCTCCGCCACCCCCACCCCCCGCCCCCGCCCCCACCCGCGTCGAGTTTTATTCGTTCAGCGGGGCCCCACCACTACCCCCCACAACCACCTTCCCCACCCGAGCCCCTTCCTTCACACCGGTGAACTCCGGCGAGCTCTGAAAAATCGACTGACCCAATTTTGAAATTTAGTCTACTGTGATTTAACTAGTGTGGAATATAAAAGGGGAAAACCATAAGCATTGGGAGTATAGTGTTGAGAGTGCCATGTCGGATCTGAAGGTGCAAACCGGACAAAGGCAACTTCGCAACCAATGTTTGCTTTCAACTAGCAAGTAAGTGATGGACAAGAAATCAGAGTAAAGTAGTGGTGATCTATTTTCTTACTGTAATAAATAAGTTGAGCAGATACAAAAGAGTACCGCCTCTGGTGCGGCGCCGTGTATGCATCTGCTGAGAATTTGACGGTGCTGCGATAGTGATGGCTGTCGGCGGCGTGGAAGAAGATCTAGGAGGGTAGACGGTGGCGGCGGGGCGTGGTGGATGAGATGGTCATAGGAGCGGCGCCGGCAAGGTGGACGATGGCGAGGATGAAGCGAGAGGACGGGATGCAAGGACCCCGGTCCGAAGCCGTGGATGAGAGAGGTCGATCTATTGTAATGGACGACAGCGTCGAGGTATCAGCTCCGGCATGGTGGAGGAGGACGGCGGTGGATGGGATGGCGGACGGAGGAGGCTGGGGTGGAGAGGGTGTTTTGACGCCCACTGAGTATGAATGGGGAAATGGAGGTAGAGAGGAAGGGGGAACCATGTCTTCAGGGCGCGCTTGTCTCAAATGCGAGAAAATTTACAAACTTAGCCCCCGTTTCAAATTTCCTACATCACAACAATATTAGTCGGTTGGGGATAGGATGGTAATCTCGCGTACACCAAATATTTGCCGATGAGAGTTTGTTTTTGGCGCCCACCGTGTATGAATCAGGGAGGGAGTCAATTTTGGCCGAGGACACACTATGTTTTGGCGCCCACCGTGTATGAATCCGGGTGAGAGGCGGTTATGTCAAGTTTGAGTGAAATTACAAACCTACCCCTATCGAAACCTATAGAAATTGAGCAGATAGGCTTTGCGTGGCAGGGATAGGCAGTAGTAATTTCCATCTCGTAGATTTTGGTTTCGGGCGGTTACTGCGACTTTCCCCGCTTCGTTCAAATTTTGCAGAGTGCATGTTTACCGTGCCAACTCAATTCGAATCCTGTTTGTATTCTATTTTTTCGAGCAGGATCCATTTTCGATTGGAATAAAATTCTATATACAACTTTTTTTATATATACTTTCAAAAGCACAACACCCTTTATACATAAATATGGTTTACAAATGGCATGATCTCAGACTCATAAGGTTGTATCCATCAATTTGGATTTTCAAATATTTGAAACCACTTTATGTTGAAATCCAATGTATGCATTCCTCGCTAACTGTCTCCAATTAATTTGTATTTCATGCGGGTTTATTTTTACTTCTCAAACATGTATAATGTGTTTCACACACGCAACATATAGTGTAATCCCGTTTAGACATTAATTGCATATAAACCATGCATTGTTTCTAATTAAAGAATCTATGGATCACCAATATTGATAAACTATATAACATTACACGTGTCCCCAAATTCAAATGAATATGCATGTTTGATACACCAATTTGCGTTATGATATTATCAATGTCGTGATCTCCAGTTTAAATATTTGAATCCCCTTTAATCCAGATATTCGTCTCATATAGCTACCACTCATGCTTATATAGGACTATCTCTCTAGACCTATACGTGTTCATCGTCTCTCGGGTATCTCTCGTGCTACCTGTATGTCGACAATGATCTTTTATCTTCGTAACACACTGATGGTACTCTCTCCCTCGACCTTCATCACTCTATCTCTCTCTAAGTATATCTCGCTCCCTGCTATGTGTCTCTAACTATGATTCTCCATGTGGAATCTCTTTATCTCACACAAACACAAAACTTTGTCTCCCGGGGTCTCATTTCTCTCTACTATTCCCCTCTGTTCCACTCGCACACCTCTCATACAGAGATGTATTTCGCTCCTTAGGTATGGGAACCTACGACTCTTCCTCTTAAATATCTCTTTCTCACACACGAACACAAACTCTGTCTCCCAGGGTCTCATATTTCTCCATTGTTCTCTTGTATGTCCCTCACACCCTCTCTCTCTCCCCCTAGAGATATCTTGCATTCCCTCATATGTCTCTCTAGCTATCACTCTCATTGTGAGATATCTTTCTCTCTCATAGACACAAAAACTCCGTCTCTCGGGATCTCATTTCTCTCTGATATTTGTTTGTATGTGACTCACATGCACCCTCTCTCTATCTCTCTCACACCCACACACATAATCAGCCTTATGATCCACTCGACTCCTATCTCTAACACACACTAGCTAGCATATTTATCTTTCTATTTATCTGTTTCTCCATCAACCTTCTTTCTCGCCCTCACTCTTGCTTCCTATCACGCACACTACATATGTTTTCTCTACATGCAGTCAAGTGCCCTCTTTTTATCTTTCTCTCACGCACACATAACTTCACCCTCTGAACCACCCGGCGGTCATCTCCAACACTCAAACTAGCGGATTTCCCTCTAGCTAGCATCTCAATCTCTGTATTTATCTGTAGTTTCTCCGTCAACATTTCTTTCTCGCACGCAGTCTTGCTTCCTATCACCCACACCATATATGTCTCTCCATACATATGCATTTATAGGTTGATCTCTTTCGCACAATCGCTGTGTCTCACTCCCTCTCATCGCCAAAGATGCATGCTCTAGCCCACGCCACTATCTCTTAAAGATAAAAACACATGCTCAATTGTCGGGCCTTCTTCCCTGCATTCTCACATGCATGCATATTGTCATACCGATCCGTCTCTCCCATGTCGTTGATCTTATGACTTATATCTTGTTTCTTTTATCTCGATCATGCACGCGCACACACACACACACACACACACACACACATCCCACGTATACATGTATACCTCTCACACATGCACGTTCAAGGTCTCTATGTCTCCATACTTAGTTAATTACCCTCAACCCTAACGCCACATCGATACGTTCTCTTCTTGTGTGCACATAACTTCCGCCTGGATGGGTAAAACACACACTCACACTTAACAATCTCCTTCTAGCTACCCCCCCCCCCCCCCTCACTCTTCTCCTATATCCCCGAAACCAATAAGACCATCCCTTCATTTAATTCCCGCCTACATGCACCATCGATATATAGTAGTCTTCCTTGGTGTCTCTCGAACAAACACGTTCTCTCGATGTCGACACCTCTCACGCGCACACACCTTCTCTCCCCTCTCTACGGGCCTTTTCTCTCTCGCACCCCATCGTTGGTGGCTTCTGCCATACACATCACCTCTCTATGATGAAGCCATGCACACTTAAATTACATCCGCCAGCAAGGACCCCGCGACACACACACACACACACACACAAACACACACACACACACACACACTAAGACTCCATCACACACACACACACTATGACTCCATCTCTCTCTCACACACACACACACCGCGCACCCACCCACCCACCCACCCACACACACACACACACTAAGACTCCATCTCACACACACATGCTCTAGGCGGAGCATTTGTTCCTACCACCCTTCATCCAACCTTACCCGTATGATAAACAATCACCTTAATTTACTTGTATAACATGGAAAAATTCCACTTTACTTTAGTAGTTAGCAAACTTATCATCCGTACCCTTATAAAAAACCAAGTTGGCGATGATGGTGTGCCTGCCATCTTGTAATATAGACAGTCCGATCTATATCTGGCGGATAGAAAGCAAACTATGATAATTTTACAAAAGATACCCGCACCTCTCTCCACATCCTTATCTCCCACAACCTCATTGCTGAGCAATTAAAAAAGGAAGTCTCTGGAACAATCTAGCAAGGTGGCCGCTGCTGCCTGCCGGCGCCGTCCATCCTCATGCCTCCGCCCATTCCGACCACCATGATCCACTCCTCCTCACCTTATCTCTCATCTTTCATTTTTTCGATGACATTCTCGAGATACCAGTTTTCTGATAAAATTCTCGAGATATCATTAGTTTTTACACATGGGATTACTCCTGCATGGGTCAATCACAACAGGTGTTTTGTAAAAAAGTGCATATTGATGTTCCATGCAATGCACGAGCATCTTGCTTGTAATTATATAATGCAAATCATGAGTAGGAAGTGATGTTTTTTTACACAACCACGTTGACATGGCCACGTAAATCACTAGCTAAAGTATAATACCATTATACTTATATCCCGATGCAAAAGGTTGAGTACATGTCCGAAGAGTAGAGTCACACACACGCACTCTGTCTCTCAGAATCTCAAACACACACACACACACACACACACACACACACACACACACACCAGTTACGTGACGCCCACTTAAGCAGACACGTATGTTACAATTTGTGCACCCGCGGGTACACGTGATGCTGCGCATTTATTTAAGCCGGATGGTGAACCCAAACAGTAGATGCATTCATTCCCCTCCCGTCGCCTCTTCTCTGGTCGCCATCGCCCGGTAGCCATGGCCCGGCCGAAGGTAACAACATACGCCATACTCCCGCCTGAGCGGCGCCTTAATCTGGAAATTTTAGTGGTCATGCATGCATCTTTTTGTGCTAGCACTCCTATATAAGGGTTGACCGGTCACTTCCCGCGGACGTGCGCGGGAGGTGGAAGAGGAAGGAGAAGGGAAGCAGGCTATGGAGTAACATTTTTTACCATAATTTCTTAGGAAACTGAGTGCAATAATTGAGTAGTTCTGCAAACTAACAGTACTAAACCTGAAATGGTTCAAAACCAATACTCCCTTGCCAGCGCGCGCTTCCTTCGTGAAACGGTCAGCGTCGCCCTGGAGCGTCAGTGCTGCATTAATGCCCAGCCAGAGCTGAGGCGACCTCTCACTGGCGCCGGCTTTGAAGCAGCACGACGGCTGAGAGAGCGCCGCTTCCCGGTGCACGCGACTGCTCCGCGTCGAGGCTGGCCATAGGCCCTATTTGGATCCATGGGTTAGAGTTAGTTTGAGCTAGTTGGGGCTCAAATAGCCCTAAAGTATCCAAGCATGAGGGTTAAATTGGAGCAAGTTGCACCGAACCCACCAGAAAAAATTATCCCACCCAAGAGGTGCTAACTAGAGATAGTTCTCATTGGGCCCACTAAAAAATCACTTTTCTCTCTCCATCAAGTGCATTTATTGTCATCTAACCCTGTCACCCAAACACATCTTTGGCTACAGTTAGTTCAGGGTTAGTCATGAGTTAGTCTAACCTCTAGCTAAGTTAGAGTATCCAAACAGGAGCAGTATAGGACATGCAAGTTGCTCAAAGCATACAGTCAAATTCATACGTGAAAGGATTTTTTTTCTTTTTGAAAACGGAACGTGAAAGGATCTTTGAATGATATAATTTTCAAATTATATAAAATCTTATCAATAGTCAAAGGCATCCTCGAAGAATACATTAGGCCCTATATAAAATCTTATCAATAGTCAAAACCAAGTGTTCTAAACGAGTTCAAAACGAGAAACTGGACCCATTCACGGCACGGCACGCCTGTCTCGTTTGGTTCGTCGGTCAAAGCGCTTCCTCTTCTTTGCATAACAATAGAGTACAATACTATTTTTTTAGAATTCTCTTGGCATGTCACTAACATGTGGCAAAAATGCCAGCCCGCCGCACTTTGAGAGAGACGAGGAGGGAGAAGCAATACGGGCTGATGGATTACTAGAGATAGGTGTCGCATGGAAGCCAAGAAATATGGTGATAGCGTGGGTTAGCCATGTACTAGTATGATGTAACTACACTGGGATGCCGTGTTTCATACTCTTCCAGTCTACTGTGGAGATGATTGGTTGATTTTATATCGCTGAATAATATAAAATATTATGAGTGCAGACGCTCCACCACGAGGTTCCTTGCTCCTTCCCGGTTGTCGGGAATCTATGTTCTTCCACTCTATTTTTTTACGTGAGCTTTGTTCATCCTTTTGCCAACATGCGAGACATCTAGCATCAAGGTGCACATGTCATGCATGGAACATTCCATCTATATGAAGAACACGTGGGACTGGAACTACGAGACGGACATGTACCCAGGAGTGGACGTACGAACCTGAGTAATGTAGCGCAGTAAGTGAAGTAGAAAGGCACAAATGGTATGAACATGCGTGGCATATAGGGTGTGTTTGGTTGCGTTCTTGTCTCAGCATAGTTGTTCCCTCTTCATGCGTGCTCAACTCAACACCCCTCTTCGTGCATGCTATCTTCATGAATGCTTCTAGTGTATTTGTGCTAAACTAGTGTGGACTCATGCACCCACCATACACTCTACCAAACACCCAAAAGTGGGTCGAGAAGGGAACTCTTGGGCGGCATTTGTCTCCTACTATGTACTCCCTCCGTTCCAAATTACTCGTCGTGGTTTTAGTCCACGACGAGTAATTTGGAACGGAGGGAGTATCACTAAATGTTGTACGTGCAATGCACGGTGATGTTATGGAGTACGTGCCTAAGTACTCTACTACTACTATATTAGTTGGAGGCACATATTAGCTTTTATATTTTTTTACGTGTATGCCCCGAGACCTTCCAACTAGACGTGTCTTTCTTTCTGGGTCGCACTTTGTATCGTTCATACCACTAGTACTACTATGTGTGGTCTCCGACCTAGAAGTGGAAGAGATGGAGACGCTCTACCACGCTATTTTTTTGCGCTGGGCTCTACCACGATGTTCATGTCCCATGATGACCCACAAGTATAGGGGATCTATCGTAGTCCTTCGATAAGTAAGAGTGTTGAACCCAACGAGGAGCAGAAGGAAATGATAAGCGGTTTTCAGTAAGGTATTCTCTGCAAGCACTGAAATTGTAGGTAACAGATAGTTTTGTGATAAGATAATTTGTAACGGGTAACAAGCAATGAAAGTAAATAAAGTGCAGCAAGGTGGCCCAATCCTTTTTGTAGCAAAGGACAAGCTTGGAGAATTTCTTGTAATGAGAAAAACGCTCCCGAGGACACATGGGAATTATCATCAAGCTAGTTTCATCACGCTCATATGATTCACGTTCGTTACTTTGATAATTTGATATGTGGGTGGACCGGTGCTTGGGTACTGCCCTTTCTTAGACAAACATCCCACTTATGATTAACCCCTATTGCAAGCATCCACAACTACAAAAGAAGTATTAAGGTAAACCTAACCATAGCATGAAACTAGTGGATCCAAATCAGCCCCTTATGAAGCAACGCATAAACTAGGGTTTAAGCTTCTGTCACTCTAGCAACCCATCATCTACTTATTACTTCTCAATGGCTTCCTCTAGGCCCAAATAATGGTGAAGTGTCATGTAGTCGACGTTCACATAACACCACTAGAGGAGAGACAACATACATCTTATCAAAATATCGAACGAATACCAAATTCACATGACTACTAATAGCAAGACTTCACCCATGTCCTCAGGAACAAACGTAACTACTCACAAAGCATATTCATGTTCATGACCAGAGGAGTATTAATATGCATTAAGGATCTGAACATATCATCTTCCACCAAGTAAACCAATTAGCATCAACTACAAGGAGTAATCAACACTACTAGCAACCCACAGGTACCAATTTGTGGTTTTGGATACAAGATTGGATACAAGAGATGAACTAGGGTTTGAGAGGAGATGGTGCTGGTGAAGATGTTGATGGAGATTGACCCCCTCCCGATGAGAGGATTGTTGGTGATGACGATGGTGATGATTTCCCCCTCCCAGAGGGAAGTTTCCCCGGCAGAACAGCTCCGCCGGAGCCCTAGATTGGTTCCGCCAAGGTTCCGCCTCGTGGCGGCGGAGTTTCGTCCCATAAGCTTGCTTATGATTTTTTCCAAGGTAAAAGCCTTCATATAGCAGAAGATGGACATCGGAGGGCCACCAGGGGGCCCATGAGACAGGGGGCGCGCCCGGTAGCGGGGGGGGGGGGGCGCGCCCCCCACCCTTGTGGCCAGGGTGTGGGCCCCCTCTGGTACTTTCTTTGCTCAATAATTCTTATTAATTCCAAAAATGACTTTCGTGGAGTTTCAGGACTTTTGGAGCTGTGCAGAATAGGTTTCCAATATTTGCTCCTTTTCCAGCCAGAATCCCAGCTGCCGGCATTCTCCCTCTTCATGATAAACCTTGTAAAATAAGAGAGAATAGTCATAAGTATTGTGACATAACGTGTAATAACAGCCCATAATGCAATAAATATTGATATAAAAGCATGATGCAAAATGGACGTATCATCCCACTCCTTTCGCTGACATGTGGGACATCAAGCACGTGCCGTGTTTGGCACTCTTCGTCGTAAGAGTTCAAACACTAGCATTCATCAGAAATAAAAATAAATATAAATCAGCAGTGATACTACTTTTTTTGAGAACCAATCAGCAGTGATACTATACCACGCGGTTTCCTTGCTCCTCAATATCGGAAAGAATACTTCCGTTCGGTAACATGTGGGACGTCGACCATCCTGGTCCACTTGCCATGCACGCAGAACTCCAAGGGAGAGTCACCCCGGTCATCGCGCCGCAGTAATAATGACTAATGAGCCGTCAAATCACAGGCCCAACCTTTCCCACTTTGAAGTTGCTCGGACGAAGGAACCATCATGACTTCGTTGAATTCCGCTTCTTGAAGAAAACTACTGTACCAGCAGTACTGCTAGCTACAGTAGTTACTCCAACAGAGGCCTCCTTTCATTCATAGGATAGGAATTTTATAGGAATATGAAAATCATAGGAAGTGAGATGACATGCATCTAAATTCCTACAGAGAAAGAGATGCCATTTGATGCATAGGATAGGAATTTTTTCATTGATTCTAGGCTAATGTACTGGTAATTTGCTCTAAAAACTACAGTATTAACTAGTAGTATTGGTACATGCTCGTACTCAGACACAGACACACACACACACACACACACTAACTACTAGTACTACTACTTCTCACATGCTGGCCAGACGCCGTCATTCTCCTTCCCGGCTTTGTTGGCGACACCCCACCGTGCTTGGATCTCCACCGACCTCTCCGCAGAAGCGCGTGCGTCCTCTTCTTTCTTGCGGCGGCGGGCCTCTCTTTTGTTGAGTGTTTTCTAACTTTTATGATCCCTCTGTGCGGCTTTGGCCGCCTCTTGCTCTACCGCCCATTCGGCCTTGGCAGCTTCAAATTCCTCCCACATAGGTGTGAGGTCGCGAGCGGTGATGAACTCGGCACAGCGGGATGCCATCGCTTCCCTACCATTTTGTGTGCGGTCATGGGCACTGAGGAACTCGGCGCGGTGGGATGCCATCGCTTCCTTACTGATTAGTGTGCGGCACGGTGGCATGAACGACGCTTGGTGAGAGCTCTGGGGTGGAGTGGCCGGACAACCGTATAATGCATTGGTTTGTCAAGAGCTCAAGGATAGAAGACGAAGGAAATTTGGATTCCCCTTCAATCTTGGTCATTTATTACCGAGTAACATGCATTGGCAGTCATCGAACTTGTCTTGACAGCTCACTTTGATCATTGTATACGAGATATGGTGATTATACGGTCACTAGCTCAGCGTATAGCTTCGTATTTGTCTGGTTGACCAGTCAAACAGTCCGCATGCGCCTCATCAGCTCGTGTTCTTTATCTATCTCCGCGGGCCTATTTGTTAGTGGAGAAAGAAATAAAAATCAAAATTATGCGTATGTGGGGAATCAAACCACGGACTCGTCACTGCAACGCACACTCGTCAGCCAAATGAAAATGAAATACTTTGCGTCAGACACTCACGCTCACGCTGTCAAAGCATGCTAATGCATGCATGTCGCCCTCTCAATCAAAGTCCTACTCATGGCGCAACGCAAACGGCGAGCCCATCACCTGCACGCCCCGGCGGTGCCTGACATGACTCTTTAGATGTTGATGGAGGCCTACGCGAACGCCGAGCATGTATTCACCTGGCTCAACACCAACGGTCATACTCGGGAGCGCCTTGCTCATGTATATCGTCCATCACAATGACAATCTGTAAAATAGCCTAGCTAGAGAGGGTACTATGGTACGGAGTATGTACTATCGTGAGCAACCGATCTTAGTGCCACTGCACACGAGTGTGTGTCTGATCGATTCGTCCATTATTCGTAAGTTATGCATGGTTGTGTGGTGTCTAATGGTGGTCGTGGAAGGCTAGCTGGGGACAAGAGCGGTTGCATGGACGCCTGGTTGTCAATATGTGCCGCATATGCTTCAAAGGCTCGTCATCCATGAGTTCACACTTTACCACCATGCCAGCGTCTGACCGCCCTGGCCTACCGAAACCCCTTCCATCACTAGCGTGCGCTTCCCACCTGAAACGGTCACTGTCTCTCCAGAACGTCAATGCCGCATTCACCAGACTTGACGGCAGGTGCAGTTGGTTTGTCACTGACATGCAGGCCAGATTCCTGTTGGGCCCACATGTCAGTAACCCAACGCACCTGCAGTTAAGTCACTGAAGCAGCGTCTGCATTCACGCCCGACGAACCTACTCTGGCGCCAGCCGTCCATCCGTCTATCGTGGCTCATTGCCATTTGCCCGCTATATTAACTTGAGCCCCAGCTCCCAGCCATAGCCAAAGACCCACACTCATTCTCCTCCGGTCCCTTCCTTCTGTCGGCACCACTCCAACCATGGCCTCCTGGCGCTCCGAAGCTCTCTTGGACGTACTATCGTAGGAGAAAACGAAGGGCATCGGCGGCTCCACTCCGGGAGCACTCCAAAGCTCTCTTCGATGTACTGTCACAGGAGCAGACGAAGGAGATCGTCGGCACCCCCCTGGCCGCCCTCCGCCGCCACGACCACGAAGCCGGCACGCATGCGCGGGCGCAGCCGGCAGCGATGAAGAGTAGTAAATGGTAGGTCGGCGCCGCTCTGGTCCCAGGAAGGCCACCGCTACTCCACTCAGTCGATGCCAAGCTGGGTGGGGTAAACATCGGCGGCTGATTAGCCGCTTGACGGCGACATGGAGGCGGAAATCTTCAGAAACTTGTGCTCCCGAGGAGGAGGTTATCGAGGCGGATGAGGAGGAGGCAAAGGCAATGGCTGACTTTCTCGAGTTCATGGCCGGACATGGTGGTCGAGAGCTGGCGATCATTTAGATTAGGTTTACAGTAGGTTTTAGTACAGTTTGTGTGAACTATGTAATGAATTTTGTCCAGTTTGTAGGAAAAAATTTCGACATGTAATGAATTTCATCCGGTTAATTTGAAATTTGCTTTGTTTGCACGAATTTCGTCCGGTTAGTTCATATAGTTGTGCAAAGGTATGCAGGCAGCATCGGATGGCATCCATCAGTGTCCTCGGACAGATGCCTGTGTAAATTAGTGGGCTAGCACTGGAGATGCCCTAACTATCATGCTATAATCGCTACTCCATTATTTGGCAGGGAACAGTTATCCCTTGATCAAAATCAGATCCGCCGTGTTTCGCACTCCTCCCATGTAAGAGTGTAAACTCTTGCTTACATAAAAATGGAGCAAGTGGACAGCACTATAGCACGTCATATCACTCAAACTAGCCCGCCTAACGAGCAGGAAAGCACCGCCCTCGTCATTTTGTTCTGGATTTCTATCGGTCGATCACGCGAAAATGTTACTCTTTGCAAGTTCTAAAGGAAAAGGCGGCACACTTATGACTCGTACGCGTCGCACCCCCGACAGTCCGGCTCGCACGCCGCTCACCAAAGGGGACACGCGTTGTCTTGCAGTTTCACTGACATGTGGGACTGCAATTGAATAAACCGTCGATAGCCAAAATCTAATCTCTCGGCGGGCGTCGGCTGAGAAGAGAGAGACGGGGGAGGGAGAAGAGATCGCCCGCCCACCGCGCACGGACTCCAAGAAATATATGGTGATAATGTGAGGTGGGCCATGCGGGAGACCGGACCGCTTCCAAGCCCGCTTCTGACCGCCCTGGCCCCTCAGACGCCAGCTGCCCGCCGCATGCATGCATAGCAAGTAGTACCAGTAAAATACTTGGCTATAAGCCCGCTTATGTGGAGGAGAGAGAGGCATTGACAAAGTCAAGGAGTGTGCTCTGCAAGAGCCCGTCTCTACACGTGCTCCTAGGTATAAAAAACTAATTCTAAAAAAAGAGGCATAAAAAAAATTGTGTCTAAAAAAGAAAGGTAAAAAACATTTGAGAGGAAATAGATAAAAAGAAAGTGAGAAAAATTTGTAACCTTATAGCCAACCTTATAGTCAACAGTATGGTAGTATTACATGAGGAAGGAGGGAGTGGTGCACATGCCAAGTTCACTGGGCTGCCGTGTTTCACACTCCTCCGTCGTACAGTGGAGACAATAGCTTTCATCAAAAATAAACAATGAATACTCGTTGCTCGTCCTCTATATCGGAAAGAATACTTTCATTCACCGACATGTGGGACGTCGACCATCCTGGTCCACCTGCCATGCACAAAATTATCCTACTCTACCCCAATCGTATCGTTGGCCCAACCTTTCCCACTGTAAGTTGGTCGGACGAAGGAACCATCATGACTTCGTTGAATTCCGCTTCTTCAAGAAATCTTACTGTACCCGCAATACTGCTAACACACGCGAAGACTGGACGGCACTGTACCACGTCATATCACTGAAACCCACTAGGCCATCCTAAAAAAAAGAAACCCACTTGATGTAGGGTGGAACCCTAATTCGTCGATCTTTCACGTTTGGAGGGGATCCTACGGAGGAAACACGAAGAACACGCGGAAGCACAAAGGGAAACACGGGGAAAACGAGAGAGAATCACTCAACCAACAAGGAATCGATCACACAAGTGCTAGATCAACATACACACATGAGATCCACAAGATACATAGTCAACTAGGGTAAGGATACAACGGAACCGTTCATCTCCAAGAGGAGGTCTTGAATCCACGAGGGGATCTTCCCGTAAAGGGGTCTTGTATCCGAGAGGATCTTCTCCGAAGAGGCCGCGGTCTCTCACGAGCAGGAGATCCGATAGATGAGCGGAGCTCTATCTCTAACTTGAGCTAAATAACCGCTAACCCTAACTAGGAGGAGGGGGTGTCCTATTTATAGTCTTAGTGCAAAAGGGGGCGAAGTGAAGGGGTACATGGGCTTTGGCCCGAAACTGTGCGCAGACAGGTACCGGACGTCCGCTGGGGCCGGTCGTCCGGTGGCTCATGAGGGACCGGTCGTCCAGTGTCGCCGGACGTCCGCTGGGAGCTCTCTGGAATGGGGCGCCGGACGTCCGGAAGTTTCATACTTCCGTTAATATTCGCTCTGTTGACAGGTGCCGTACGTCCGGTGTCTTCGGTCGTCTGCTCGCTGGGATGTCGCCGGACATCCGGTCCGGACCGGTCGTCCGCTCGCTGTAGCCTGCGTCTGCTGGGTCTTGGTCACGCTGGTCATCAGGTGCCGGACGTCCGGTCGCCAGCGGTCGTCCGGTGGCTGTAACTTCTTCAGCGTCTCTTCTTCTTTGTTCTTGTACTTGGTGTCCTCGCTAGCTCGTCCATGGTCTTCCTCCTTGTTCCTGGTCATGCATAGCACACATATTTGAGGTAGTAACCATGTCTCACATGTAGAAAGTGAAGGTACGGAGAGGAGCGAGTTCACCTTGGGTCCAATGGCGTATATTCGAGGTCTCGTCATATGTCCTCTTGGGGCTTGGATAGTAGTCGGAGTGTACATGGGGATGAACGTGGGATGCTCCGCATCATATCCTCCCCCTTTGGAAAGATCCGACCTCGGATCGTGATCCTCATCACCATGGAAACGGTTGTCGTAGTGGGACTTGTAGTTGGACGAAGTTGAAGACATTGCGCCATCCAAGTAGTCCAAGGTGTCACCGGAGTGATAGACATGCAAAAAGAGCAAACACAAGCAACACTCAGAAATACAATGGTTAGCGCGCACAAAGTGTCCATCATGTAAGAATGAGTCCGTGCGACAAGATTGGTTGTGACAAAGCGCATGAAGCTTATGAAGATGATATAGAATGAGATGCAAAGCATTCATGGGAGGACATGCGATCATTGTGCACATAAATGTGTTATGAATATGATCAATGCAACCACGGTGCAAAATGATGTGATAGTGAGACGGTTTATCAATAGCATGAATATGGCAATGGATGCTCAACATGTGTATGTTATCATGCAATTGATGGTGGACAATATGATCATGATATATGAATATACCATCGAGGTAGATCACAACAAATTTGCTAAGGAAATGCACAAGCTCATATATCATGGATGACATGGGAGTACAAGATGCAACAAGGCAATCATAATGTGAGTCAATCCATGCATGGTGTGCAAACTTGTGGTGAGTATGATATGTCCATCGAGCATGACATGTATGAGCACAATTAACAAATATGGAGGTGTTGGTGTACCAAAGCTCGATGTCGAGGCATGAGTGGAGTGCCGAAGGTGGATCCAATAAGTGCGAGCGCTCCTCAAGGTGAAGGTCCATGTAGCCAATCTCCAATGTTGCTCCTCCGTTCACGAGATGTATCATGTAGACAACAAGAAGGAAACAACAATGAAAGAGAGACCCATCCAATATGCGTATTTGAGGATGGCTCAAAGAGAAGGAGTTCACCTCAAGAAAGTTCCCAAAGATGTTGGAGTCATACATCATGTATGCCTTCACATAGCCAATATGTCGCCTAACGGCACCGCCTTGTGAATCCTCCAAAATGAAAGAACATGAGAAACACTTGGAAAAACAAGTGAGGTTAGTGCAAAAGCAAGACCAATCATTCGAGGGGCGAGATACCCAACAAGTGTATGCATCATGCTCATCATAAGAAGGTACAAGGGAGCATTTCATAGTGTGGAGGCATATGATGCAAGAACAACCAAATACAATAGGCTCAATCAAACAAGCATGCTTCACAAGTAAAGTAAGTCTCCAAGATCAATAAGCATAGTTTGGTTGCATTCAATACAAGTGGATATGAAAGAGGCAACAAATGGACACAAGAGACAATGATCAAGATATATCATGTGAGAGGCATGAGCATATATGTCATCAACCCAAGAAAGCAAGTAGTGGAACATGGGTGATGCAACATGGCTAGCTATCATAGCGATCAAGTCAAGCATGCTAGTAGTGCGAAGATGCAACATACTAGAAGGAATCATGGCAATCATGTCATGTGTGAAAATAGTGGGCATGAATAATGTACATGACATATCACAAGCATGAAAGCAAGATATGAGTAAAATAGCCTGAATAGCATGAGGCACATGATAAACATGGCAATAGCAACAAGGATCTCCACCAAGCATGCAAATACACATAGAAGTAGCATAATTGTGAATCATGGGTAAATGCAAGCAAGGGTCACAATTGCATGGTAAAGGCATAGAAGCAAGCATAGTATGCAAAGTGAACACGGTAATATGAGCAATATGTGAGAAGTGGTGAATGGCCCATAGCCGTGTGAGAGCCAAGTAGAGGAGTTGCGCGTAGTCCTTGCGCGAAGGGGACGGTGGTAAGGATAGTCCACGGGATCCCAAGTCATCATTGCTCTCAAGAGCTCGTTTCGTCAACTCTTGGGATTGAGAGGTCGACGAGTATACATGAGTACCTACACAAAACAAAGGCAAAGGGAAAATTGTGTGTGCGTGGTAGATGTACACATCATCCATCATGATGCATACATGCTTGTGTCAGTTAGCACCAAATATCCAATGCTCGAATAAATGAGATGCATGATATAGAAACATGTCATCCATCATGATAGGTTTGTTGTTATGTATAGCATAATGGTGACTCAAATGGTGTAATGCATCATGGGAAATATCGAGAGAATTGTTATTCATGGAATGCATATGGTGTACACTATCATGGGAATCATGCAAAGTATGAAATGTATCAATATCTCCTAATATGTATGAGGAAACTATGGGGGTCTCCTCATGAGCATGAGTAGCAACATCACTTGGAGAATATTGAGAACATCCAAAACAATGCATATTCGGAACAATGTGATCATGGCATGTCATAGTAGATGAATTGCACAAATCATGTAAAGGAAGCATGGCAATATCATCACATGAAAAACAAAAGCCAGTGACCATCATCTCGTCATCTATGCCATAAGTGCAAATGGGATTGATTTTAATGGGGCATGCATAGTTACTATGGTGAGATTGTAGGGATGCAATATGGGAGATCTCACTCATAGCATATGACAAGTTCAATGGATTGTCAAACATGAAGTGACCAAAAGAATTTTCACATGATATCCTATGAAGCATAGCATCACAACTAGGCAACTCAACATGCTCATCATCATATTCATCATAAATAGGTAAGTCAAGGCATGAAGAAGTCTCACTAGCATGAAGCATGGTAATAGGTGGGTCAACATCATGGGAGCAATCATTGTCAAGAGCGTCCACTAGTGGGACAAGAGAAGCACCATCACCGATGTTACCTTTGGAGTGTCGCTCATGTGTTGTAGGTGAGGTGTTGAAGATCGTCTCGTTGTCATTTTCATCTTGATGGAACCATGTGGGGGGTGCATCATCGTCCATCATGGCCATCGTCGTCTCCATAGTAGGTATGGACTCATCAATGGTAGGCGTGTCGTCATGTAGGAGACCTAGCACCATAGAAGAAAACACACTAGGAGTAGAGGTTAAGTCGTTAGAAATCATGGTGGCCTCACATGCCGTGTCAACTACCTCACTCACTAAGTGTAGTGGCTCACTCACTCCCTCAAAGATGCTCTCACACATATGGTTGGTGGGGTCACTCAAGTGGCGCTCAACCTCACATAGGATGTGTGGCATGCTCTCATGTGTGGGGCTAGTGGTGGTCACACTCATCCTCTCATAGGAAATGCTCTCAATGTCACGTATAGTGGAGTCACTCATGTCACTCATGGGGTGGTGGCTCTCCTCACATGGCACTTGGGGCATCTCGACATATGTGGGTGTCGGAGGGATGTAGGTGCAAATGTCTCCATGCTCAACTCCGATCGTCGCCTTGGTTGAAGGGATAGTCCCATGCTCAACCTTCTTGTCACCGTCTTGTGGTTGGAGGCCCTTATGATGTGGCACCTCATAGCTCGTCTGCATGACCGAAGGGAATGTCCCATGCTCGACCATTGTCCTTGAGGGGCTTCCGAAGATGGGAGTGTCACCCTCGCTCGTAGGTAGTCGCCTTGGACTTGATGAAGTCGATGTAGGCGTACTCGTGGGAAGTAGGCGAAGATGACGTACGTCCAAAGGCGAAGATGCCTTGATAGCACTGGACGAAGATGCCAAAGTGGTTGTTGTGGCTGTAGCGCCGTCTTGGTGGTGGTCGTCTCGCGGTCTTCTTTTGTGCTCTTGAAGTTTGGACTTGGTGTGAAGTAGGGCTTGTTGGGACTTGTGCATTTGCGCTTGTGGAGCATCTTCATGATGATGATGTCGATGTCGTGCTTGAGCTCGTAGTAGATGTTGTTCATTGTCGTCGTGCATATGTTGCTTGGAGGTGACTTGCCCTTCATGACGATGTTGATCACGAACGGGATGGTGGTCGCCATGTAGATGTGGACGAGGACGAATTGCACTTGCATCTTTTTCGCGCTCCGAAGACTTGTGGCTTGACCGTCGTCGTCTTGAGGATGATGGAGTGGAAGAAGACTTGATCAAGGTTCTAATCTCTTCCATCCTCGCATCTTGCTCCTCCTTTTGTGCGGCAAGCTTGTTGTCGATGTAGTCCCTTTTCCTTGATTCGGAGTGACGAATGTCGATGGAGATGTTCTCGATGCGTTCTCGCAATCTTGATTGTGTGCCTTGCATTTGTCGTTGTAGTTCGAAGATGGACCTTTTGGTGATGTAGTTGTTCACGCCGTCGTTGTTGTCGTAGACCAGAGAGGAAATGCCTTGCCTATCCATCACAAGACTCGAGCAAATATGAGTGGGAGAAAGAGAAGAACGTATACCAATGTACCTTTGACCAAAGTTGAAGATGAATCAAGTTCACTCAAATGTGGACAATGAAATAGCACTATTGGTACCAATCCTTGTAGGTTCTCACACCTACACAAGTAAAGCTTATAGTGGAGCTCGGTGAGGATAGTGGCACAAAAATTTAATGCAAAATGTTAGCAAGAGTCAATAATGTTGAAAGAGATTCACAAATTCGCAAGCGAAACAAGTAGACCAATAGCTAAGAATGGCACACGGAAACACACACACGGATAGATAAATGGGGTCGTGCAACCAAGGAATGAGCTCAAAATGTGGAATCCACCAAAACGCTCGTGTTGCACAACTCAAGAGAGACGCTAGCACGATTGCTCAATAGGCGGATACGACACTTGTGCACAACCTATAAGATGCAAAATGGATAAACTTTCTATCCCAAGTATGCTATATATGTATGGTTCCCGGTGTTTCTCTCAAGCATGAAAGCATATGATTTAGATTTGACAATCTTATGTGCAATGGGGTATGATGTAATGTCACTTGTTCACGAGCTCTTTGCTCTCTTTTTTTTCAATGGCCACTTATGCACAATGCACAAACCAAGATAGCTATTGTGTATATGCGGGAACGATATTGTGACACAATGTATGATATGATACCAATATGATATGGTATGTATGCAATGGAATGGTGGATCACTAATGTGCACAAGTAATGTTGCCGGCAATACTCAAATGGCTAGTCTCGATAGGTAAGTGACGCAAAATGGGCTAGTGGTTAACAATGCAATTGCAAGGGAATATACAAAGGTGTCGTCGAGGTTACCATCCTTTGCGATGATGAGTGGCGGTGTTCTTGGTGTAGATACCAAGGTGATGGAGACTCGTCCCTAAGTAGCCGAAACACCTTAGGAAACGGAAAAACCGCAAACTCAAAATCTCAAATGACAAATGTCAAATGGTGGTAGCGGAAAGCGGTGGTGGTGTTGCACTAGGCAATGCGGAAGTGGAATGATGGGCTATACACGAGTCAGAGTTGAATTTGCCATCCCTAAGTAGCCGAAACACCTTAGGAGACACAAGCCACAACTCAAACAAGCTCAAACAACAATTGGGTTAATTTGGGTTGTCGGAAGTGTATGGTGGGAAGGTTATGTGTAAGTGGTGGTGGTGGTGGTTGATGAAGAAGCAACCGTCCCTAAGTAGCCGAAACACCTTAGGAGACTCAAGTCACTACTCAAACAACCTCAAATGCTATGGGGAACAAAATGGGTTAGGTTGCGGAAGTCGGTGGTGACTATGCGGATGATATGGTGGAGGGCCTAGGCAAACTTGCCAAATTTCAGAAAATATGATGGAGTCAAATGATGTTGGTGGTATTTTTGTGGGATGGGGGATGTCAATAGCTTCAAAACGAGCTAAAGAACGTCAAAATCGGAGTTCGGATGAATTAGTTATGGACAAAACAAAAATCAGCCGAAGTTGATATCTACAGGTAGCGGACGTCCGGAAATAAAGGATGTCCGGTGGCCGGACGTCCGGTCGGGTCGGAAATCCGCTAATTTCAGCTCGGGTTAGATGTTCCGGTCGTCCGGTAAGGTCGGACGTCCGGTCGTTCCTGCGGCTCCGGACGTCCGGTAAAGTGACGGTCGTCCGGTGGGTCGGGGTCAACGCGAGATGCGAGTTCGGGGGCGCGATTTTGGGCGGAAAATAGATTTCGGGGTCAAAATTCGCGGGATTTCGTGGATGAAAGATGGGGAACCTTGGGGAAATGCTAGATCCACTTGAAACCAAGCAAATCCATGGATCAAAATCAACAAAACATCATCAAACCAACAAATCACAAAAAAATTTGGGGGCTATTTTTGGTGGGAATTTTCGGATTTAGGCAAGAACACACAAAATCAAGCTAGAAAAAGAGGGGTAGGGGCTCCAAAAACGTGATCAACGTGGCTCATGATACCATAATGATGTAGGGTGGAACCCTAATTCGTCGATCTTTCACGTTTGGAGGGGATCCTACGGAGGAAACACGAAGAACATGCGGAAGCACAAAGGGAAACATGGGGAAAACGAGAGAGAATCACTCAACCAACAAGGAATCGATCACACAAGTGCGAGATCAACATACACACATGAGATCCACAAGATACATAGTCAACTAGGGTAAGGATACAACGGAACCGTTCATCTCCAAGAGGAGGTCTTGAATCCACGAGGGGATCTTCCCGTAAAGGGGTCTTGTATCCGAGAGGATCTTCTCCGAAGAGGCCGCGGTCTCTCACGAGCAGGAGATCCGATAGATGAGCGGAGCTCTATCTCTAACTTGAGCTAAATCAACGCTAACCCTAACTAGGAGGAGGGGGTGTCCTATTTATAGTCTTAGTGCAAAAGGGGCCAAAGTGAAGGGGTACATGGGCTTCGGCCCGAAACTGTGCGCAGACAGGTACCGGACGTCCGCTGGGGGCCGGTCGTCCGGTGGCTCATGAGGGACCGGTCGTCCAGTGTCGCCGGACGTCCGCTGGGAGCTCTCTGGAATGAGGCGCCGGACGTCCGGAAGTTTCATACTTCCGTTAATATTCGCTCTGTTGACAGGTGCCGGACGTCCGGTGTCTTCGGTCGTCCGCTCGTTGGGATGTCGCCGGACGTCCGGTCCGGACCGGTCGTCCGCTCGCTGTAGCCTGCGTCTGCTGGGTCTTGGTCACGCTGGTCATCAGGTGCCGTACGTCCGGTCGCCAGCGGTCGTCCGGTGGCTGTAACTTCTTCGGCGTCTCTTCTTCTTGGTTCTTGTACTTGATGTCCTCGCTAGCTCGTCCATGGTCTTCCTCCTTGTTCCTGGTCATGCATAGCACACATATTTGAGGTAGTAACCATGTCTCACATGTAGAAAGTGAAGGTACGGAGAGGAGCGAGTTCACCTTGGGTCCAATGGCGTATATTCGAGGTCTCATCATATGTCCTCTTGGGGCTTGGATAGTAGTCGGAGTGTACATGGGGATGAACGTGGGATGCTCCGCATCACCACTAGGCCAAACTAGCCCACCTATAGGTCATCTATTTTGGAACGGAGGGAGTACGTCTCTGTACTGCTATGATTTTGTGTTGTATGTCTCTGTACTTTTGCTACAATTTTCCTACCCTATGAACCAAATGAGGCCTGAATGTATCCGTGTCGACCAAGCCTACAATTTTAGGAGCTTGGGCTATTGGCCGATCGACGACGGATAAGTATAAGCATACCACAAGCTCATCAGCCCCAACGTTTCTCTTCGGTGAGTGTTTTGCAAGTACTATAGCTCACACAGTAGCTAGCCTACTAACACCAAGTATCATCAAACAAGCCCTGCTGATATGATAAACAGTTCAAACCTACATCTAAGAATGCCATATATTACATCAAAAGCTGGTGAGGATACATCTGTTTCCATAACTCGGAGAGGGTTCGTGTGATTCACTATCAAACAAAAGTAGCAAGTACCGCCCACACAAGACAGTGTACTAGCCCTAAGATGGTTTGATAACACGCATCGTTCTGGTAATTAAACACAGGGCAATGCAAACTACCCTGGAGGATTTGCGCGACCAACTATTTATTGTCATTGATCTCTCAGGCAATGACCACAACACGAACAGCGGCATGGGAATCGATCTCTGGGGCGATATCCACAGGACTGACCGCGACATCGGAATCGATCTCTGGGGCGATGTCCACAGGATGGACAACGGCATCAGAATCGATCTCCGGGGTGATGCCAACAGGACGGACCGCGACATCGAAAACAATCTCTGGGGCATTGTCCACAGGATGGGCCACGACATTGGAATCATCAAAGACATCCACCGGCACCTGCACAACCCTAACATATTTGCAAGCACGTTGCAAAATAATCAAAAACCACAACTATGGTAATAAGCCATTATTTTTACCTTGTGCAGCTCACCGGGGGATCCCATCCCTCTGGGGGCCACCTCCTCATCCTCGATGGGGGCCATCACCTTGCCAGGGGAATACTACTTCTCAACAGCGACTATCTCCTCAAACTCGGCCTTGAGCCTCGCATAGGTGGCCATCATAGTTTCTGGGGTAGGCACGGTGGGGCCCTTGCTGTTCTTCCAACTTTCTTTGAGGAGTTCGTCCACCAACATAGTCAACTCTTTGTCCAGTGCTTGTTTCTTGGAGTTCTTCGTCTCCATGTGTTGGCCCGCCAACATGGTCAACTCGTTGGTCGGTGCTTGCTTCCTGGAGATTGTTGTCTCCAGTGGGTTGTCCGCTAGCAACTCTTTGGCTAGTGCTCCAGGATCCATCAATGAACTGACAAACAAAAAGCAATCAAAAGGAAACCACAATCGCAATGAAAACGGGAAAAGAATAGGTTGTGAGAATCGTTCGGTGCTTCGCAAAAAGAAGATTCTTGGAATGAAAATATAGCAGCATCACTGATTCGCCCACCTTTCCTTCATCGGTATAGAAGAAAAATGGCAGAAGTGAGTAGCCTGGCGTGAGGTTTTCTTCAAGACAGGGGAGAAAGGGCTTCAACGAGCATTCCAGTGAAATGATGGTTGCTTCGTCCAGTCCAACTTTGAGGCCACTTTACCACTACCGGTAAAGGTGTGGGTTTTGTGATATGACGGGTCATGACGGCCACACCGGCGTGACCGGTGAGTCTCGACTGTAGCACCTCGCTGTGATTTGGTGGATGGCACGCGGGCCTTGATGCTTTGATGTCCCACATGTAGATAGAGCGGCTAGTCATATAGGAGTGCTCAATATTGTGCACCGCGACCAAGGCGAAGAGGAAACGAGAGAACTACGTAATTAATGCATGAGTTTAATTAGGGTAGTTTTGTAAAGTACGAGATACATTCCTCTAATCGCAAAATGCCTTGGTTGATGAGATTTGAGATTTGAGCCCTATAAACCGGAAGGAAGGGAGTACTGCACGCGGTGTAGTCTAGTCACTTGTTGAAATCTCTAGAAAGGCAAATACTCCTTTCCGGTTTATAGGGCTATACTAGCAAGTACTAGTACTACAATAGTGAGCTCAAATAGCAATTTTGTCTCATGCAAGAGCCTGGCTATATGCATGCTCCAAGGCACTGCACCATGGCCCACCCCTACACAAAGACTGCCACGCGAGCGTTCGCAACTACCATGTTCGGGTTGCGCTTGGCTCTTCGCCTCTTCGAGAAGATGAACAATGATGTTACTAATACTTCTACAGTATCAAATCCACTGTTGCATGTCCGTCCACCTCGTGCGGGAGGGATAGCGTGTAGCGAAAGCTTCTACTAGTCCCGCCAGCCACCACGCTCATGCGCAAGGGAGGGACGTAACTTCATTGACTTACTGCTCCTGCGTTTGCGTCTATGACAGGTGGGCCCAACAGGTGGTTGGCCCACCTGTCATGCAGCCAAAGGCAGGTGCAGTTAAGGCATCGGAGCTCAGTCCGCGAGGGAGAGAGCGTTGTAGTAATCAAACTTCTCGGTCTTGTACGAGTTGACGCGACACATCAAATCACTGCACTTGATATAAGTCTTTTTAGACATTTCAAATGGACTACAACATACAGATGTATGTAGACATATTTTGCTTCGTATGTAGTCACTTGTTGCAATCTCTAAAAAGACTTATATTTGGAAACGGAGGGAGTACAACGCATGCATGCATGCCGTGACTTTACTTTTGATACTTGCATGTGTTGATTTGATGCACCTTGCCAAATTTTGACTATAAATTTAACTAACCAAATGTTTATGCATGTCACAAAAAATTATGGGGCTGTTTGGATTGTGACTATGTTTGTCTTATGTTGCCACATTATTTTTCCCACACTTGCCACACTTGCCTAACATGAGTTGCTCAAATTGTTAGACACACTTTGGCTTGCCTAAGGGAATCTTGCCACACTTTTTGTGTCTATGACATGTGGGGTTCACTGCTAATAAAAAAATTCTTGTCTTAGGTGTGGCTAATAAAAAAGACTTATATTTAGGAACGGAGGGAGTAGAAAATATAAATAATAATGCATGTTGGGGCAACCCATGTTTCCGATAATTTTAGCCGTGGGCTTGTTCACAATTTTTATGAGGGGGTGGTTGTTCATTTAATGGAGGGACTTGTACCAGACTTGAACGATACAAAGTGCGACCTGGCACACCGTAACACCACTTGGAACAAGCGGGTAGCTATCTCAAAAAACAATCAACAACTAAAAAACGGCGACCTGGCATGTAGTACACTATTTTAAACGATTGTTCTGATGGAGTGAAAGAGGAAAACTACCCCACTACGTATATGTAAGCCGGAGCCTCCGCGCTTGCTTGCTAGGGTTGCTCTATTCACACACTCTCATCCTCTCCAGATCTAAACAAGATAGGGGTGGTAACACTGTCTTTCTACCTTCAAAAAACACTGTCTTTCTATCCTCACCGCTGGTTACAGATCCGGACGTATCCCCCTCCAACGGTGAAGGGGAGGAGGGGCAGCGTTTAGGCCGTCGTCGACAGTGAGGGAGGAGACCCATTGCCGACCGCACCGTTATCTCTGGCCGAGCGCCAGCGTGGGAGGTCCTCTGATCCCTTCGTCGTTGCCCTAGTATGGGCGGATCCGGCCTCCCGCCATCCACCTATCCACATCCCGACGACCTTCAGGTATATCTTCCTTCGAAACTGCCTTAGCTCTACTTCCCCAGCTCGCTACATTGCTGCATGTGCATCATTTTCTACCTCTCAGCCCCTCTTGATCGGATGGTCCAACATCACCTATTTGTTTCTTCTATTGTTAGAGGTAAAGCTACTTCATGGAGTCGAATCTTGTACTTGGTTCAAACAAGAAATAAAGTGGGGGTGGCGGAATTTAGTATGTACATCGGACTTGGTACAAACGGGAAGGAAAGGGGGTGAAAGTAGTACAAACTAGTCATCCAACCGGTCTCTTGCTCGAAAAGGGAAATATAGGGTTAACACTGTACACAGTGGTATGACCAGGACTAGATTTTCTATCCACACATAGGAGTAGGTGGCTAGAGTGAACAAAAATGGGACCAACCCAGATATGTTTCTTGGATGTTTGTTTCTCGGGGCAACAAACTATGAATCACCACTTTATGCCCCTGTTTAGGTACATGGTGCTGGACTGCTGGTGCACCCACTGTCCCATGCCCTTATACCAAATATTTAGATGTTGTTAATCTAATGCCCCTGGTAAAATGAAGCCATGCCACTGTTATAAGCCATGACAAGTTTAGCCAAATGTTTTTGCCTGTAATTGTTTGAGATTCTAACTGTTTCCTCTGTAGCTTTTTGTGCAAACAGGGATACCCATTTCACCTGGTTGCTGTTGTGACCTTTTGGTGCACTGCACAAAACTCTTCTTAAAAGAAGTGACTTTTGTGTTGTTTAACTGGAATGTCAGAATGGAACAGTTGGTTCATTTCGGTGGAACTGCACAAAGGGAGATCTGTGTTCCAATCCTCATCATCCATATTGGTGTCATGACCTTCCTTTAGGTAAGAATGATATTTAATGCATGTGTTCATCTCTATTTTTCGACTGCCATGAGAAAATAATGCTATTTTTACTAGTACACTTGTACTCCCTCACTGACAAAACCAATTCTGAAATAGAAGGCCAATCATGTACTTGGTTTCACCAACTGGTGAGGATAAAGAGAAATAGAGCATGAAGAGGAAGAAGAAGAAGAATAAACAGTGCCAAGGTGATCTTGCTAAAGCCAGAGGCCTCAGTCGAGGCCATTCAAGGGCTCTGGCAACGACTACCTTACATGTGAGACGATCCTCCAGGGAACCCTTCCACTTTTGCCGTCTCACTTAATTAATTAGGAGTACTTAAGTACCACTAATTTATTGCTGCCTAATTTTCCTGTCAGAGTTAAACAAATCTTTAGTAGCACCCTATGCTGAATCATGTACGTGTGTATGTTTGTCTATGGAGGTGAATCATGTGGTCGAGCAGGGAGGGAATATTATTAGTGTCATGACATAATAGGGCTATTGTTTTGCATGTCAATTTATTTCCATTGGTTCAATGAGGCAATGTTTTGCGTATTGTCCATCATGAATTTGATGCTACTATTAGAGTAATATGCTAATGTCTTTCTATCCTTTCTCACTAAGCTAATGAATGTTTCACCTTGTTCCTACTTGTGCAAACAGGGATCTTGTTGTGCCAACCATACATTTTAGTGGAACTACACAAGACAATACAATGAATTGTATTCCAGCCAGTGCTTTAACTCTGCTAGAAGTTCTTGATAATCTTTCGATATAATCTCGGCACTGGTAAACAAGAGTGATTTCAACCATACATTTGAAGTGCACAAAAATATATACTATTGAGTGATTCAAGTGAGTGCTTTATCATCTCTTATGGGACTACATGAATAAGCTTTTTTCCTCAAGTTGGTATGGGCCTAAGGCCTTCATCCATATTAGTTTGTTGTCATCTCTATTTGTATCGTGCTACTGCCATGAGAAACTCCTTTATCTTTAAACATTAAAGTTTTGCAACCTATGATACATGGCAATGCTTTGAGTGTTGAGCTAATTGGCACTGATTAAATAAATTAATACCTCTCTTTAAGCAAGACTACTATGTTGCTAGCTTTACCCATTAAGATAATGACGGTGCTTCTATTTGTTAGTGTATGTTTCATCAACTAGTCCCACTATTACAGTTGTCGGATTTCGCATTCCGGCAGACCCTTGAGGTTCGAACACTGGGGTGCGCACGCAGATTTCGCCCTCTACCTACCTGCTCCTCGCCACCTCGCTAAGATCTAAACTACTGAAGGAACAGCACAAGAGACACAGAGTTTATACTGGTTCAGGCCACCATTGTGGTGTAATACCCTACTCCAGTGTGTGGTGTGGTGGATTGCCTCTTGGGCTGATGATGAACAATACAAGGAAGAATAGCCTCGCGAGGGTTTGTTCTTGGCTGGTGCAATGAACTGCTAGGAGGAGTTCAGTCGCTCTCTCTACTGGTTTCTTGGCTAGGATCCTATCTTGCTTGCTATGATGCTACTTGATTCTAGCTCCTGGATTCTAGATGCCTCTACCCTAGGGGTGGCTAGTCCTATTTATAGGCAAAGGCCCTGGGCCTCTTCCCAAATATTGAGCGGGAAGGGCGCCAACAATTGGCCATTTTGAAGGGGAACATTAGGTACACTTATCCTGACTAAAGTTGGTCCTCGCCTGTCAAAGGCTATGGTGGTGACGCCTGCTTGGGCTCCACAATGACTTCCTTCCTGCCGTTGGGCTGGTCTTGGTCTTGTTGCACCGAAATGGATGCCTTTGCTTGATGCTCTCGCCTGCGCTTGCTCCCTTTGCACCAAAGAGGAAAGGAGGACACTGCGCGGGCTGGCGCCCGACTGGCGCCCTTGGTCGTCATGGCTTGCGTCATGGGCACCTCGTGAGGTACCCCGCCTTGATCTCTCCGCCTCCTCGTGAGCCAGCCTAATGAGGCCGTGTCTGAGGAAGCTCCTTGTCGTCCGCCCCGCGAGGCTTGGCCCCTCGCGAGGGTCTTGAGCTTGTGTTGATGAAGATGGGCCGTGCTGGGCCCCCCTTTGAGCCACGCCACAGGCCGCAGGCAGGCAAGTCTGGGGACCCCCGTTCCCAGAACGCCGACAGTAGCCCCCGGGCCCAAGGCGTGCCCGGACATGGCCGAGCAGAGAGGTGAAAGGGCAAGTGTGAAGCATCGCGGGCCCTAACAGCCTGCGGCCTTGGGTGCCGTGTGGCGGTTGATTGGACGTGGGCGCCTCAGCAACCGCGCGAGTTGATAAAGGAGTGGCATCTGTCTAGGCTTTGCCTCCTTTGCTTTCTCCGGTTGCTGCTCAGATCCCCTTTCTTGCACCTCTCCTTCTTGCCTCCGAAATCTTCAGATCTACTCTATCCGCGCGCCCTAGCAAGACATGGCGCCTCGCCAGTCCCCGGCCGGAGCTTGGTATTCGTCCGCCTTGGACTCGCCGAACGTGTCGGAGGAGAGTCTTTCCCGGGTGCGCCAGATGGCGGTGGCGCAGGGCATCGACGGGGCGAAGGTGTTCAAGGCCGGCTCTGCCCTCCCTGAGGGCCAAGGGAGCACCTTCTATCCGTTCTTTGTGAGTGCCATTGTTGCCGGTCTGGTGCCTCTCTTTTCTGAGTTCTTCTTCTCTGTCCTACGCCATTACAAGCTTCAAGCTCTGCATCTCCACCCCAACTCTATCCTTCTTTTGGCATTCTTCGCCTACTATTGCGAGGCTCACGTAGGGGTGAAACCCTGAGTGGCCTTGCTGCGCCACTACTTCTCCCTCTGGACTTCTCGTGGTCCCATCTCTGCGTGCGCGAGCTTCGTCGCGTACGGTACCTCCATCGCCATTTCGAACCCCGGGAAGAGGATTGAGGGCTTCAGGAGCAAGTGGGTCTTGGTAGATGATGGACGCATCCACCCTCGGCTGATCTTGCCCACGGGGCACCGCTCGAGCTCCGACGACTGGTCTCAAGTGGAGCTTGTGGACCCCCGCACGAGGCTGGTGTTGGAGAAGATGGACGCGGATCTGAGGCCGGCCATCATGGCGGCAGCGAAGCTGACTGGCGCATCGCTGCTGAGGGAATTCCTGGAGCATCAACTGCCTCCGCTTCGTCAGTACTCACTTCCGATGTGGAGGCCCCACCCGAGCCCCACGGTCTTGGCCGACGAGGATCTGGCTGCGGTCCTCCAGTCCTTGGTCGGGGGCAACATAGCGAGGTTGGAAGGCACTTCTACGCCCTTGTTCCTCCGCGAGGACTGGGAGCGGGTAGTGGAGTCCATGCCCGTCTTCAACGGGGACGGGACCGTGCCCGCGAAGGCTCCCGAGGACCCGGTGGACGTGTCCTCCGGCGACTCCAGCGAAGAGAAGGAAGGAGGGGAGCGGGAAAAAGGGCCTGACTCTGAGGCGACCGGCGAAGAGTCGAGGGCTCCCCCCCCCCTCGGCGCAGGTCCCGTGCTCTCCGCCTCTCCCTGAGTGATGACGACGAGGATGATGACGAGCAGGCGGCGGGAGCCTGCCCCCGATCCTGAAGAAGGACAGGACCGGGCTGATCCCCCGCGGGTCTGCCCCGGCCCCGAGGCGATCCGCAGACGCGCCTCCTGCTCCCGAGCTCCTTGAGGCTGATCCTTGCAGCCGGCTCTCGGGCTTCAAGTATGGCCGGAGGCTGCTCGAGCTCGCGAGTGACGACCTGTAAGTGCTTGATTCCTGTCTTATTTCTTATTCTGTTGCTGAGGCTTGATGTTCGTATCTCCCGGCTAGGCTGGCGCCCGCGGCGAAGAAGTCAAAGGGAGCTCCTGAGGTTTCCTCCGGGGCAGCGCCTCTACCAGCGAAAGAAGAGGACCGTGACGCACGGGCCTCTCCTGCCCAGGCGCCCTCGCGAGGCCTGGCTGAGCCGGCTGGGGCGAGCTCTGCCCCCATGGCCCAAGCGACTCCCGAGGTGCCCTTGCCTGATGGCGCCACCACAGCCGTTGGGGCACTGCAGGCTCCACCTCAGGATACTGTGGTCACGCTGCCGTCTTCTCCTCCTACTCCACCGACTGCTGTTTCTCCGACTCCTCCTACTGTTCTGGATCATGCTGCTGCCGAACTGGACCGTCTGCGGCAGGATCTTCTGGCTGCCGACCCTCGTTTAGTGGCCGGGCGTCTGGAGCTGGCTTCTGGCTGGATTCGCTCCGATGCTTTGATTCGGGCGGTGCTAGTCCAGGCCTCGACGGCTTGCGACAAGGAGAAGCAGGCCGTCCTTGGGGCGAAGGCTGCTCGTGACGCTGCCCTAGGGGAGGTGGCTACTGTCCGAGGTTGCTGCGAGGCGCTGGAGAGCGAGCTGCAGGGCCTGTGGAACCAGCTCACCGAGGAGACCCGCCTTCGCCAAGAGCAGGAGGAAGGCATGAAGGCTCGCGAGGCGGTCGTCAAGGACCGGGATGCCAGGCTCAAGAAGCGCCGCGACCGCCTAGGCGCGCTGGAGCAAGAGTTGGAGGCGAGGAAGGTCGAGCTGGACGGCAAGGCACGGGTTCTTGCCGAGGATCGCGTGGCCTTCGCGGAGATGGAGGAGAAGGCTCGCACCTCGCTGAAGACGCTTTATGACAGTGGCCTGGAGAGCCCGCTGGACGGTGCCGAGGACGGCCCCGCCAAGCTGCTTCCCTTCCTGGTTCGTGCTCTTGAAGATGTCACCCTTGGCCTTGGCCCTATGGCTGAGGCCGAGGCGCGCGTCTTGTCTTCTGCAGCGCTGATGCGGGTCCTTACCCACATCTATCTTCGCGACCCCAACATCGACCTCGACAGCCTGCTGGAGCCAGCGAGCGGCGAGCTTGCCGCTGCCGCTGCTGAGGCTGTGAAGGGTCGCGTGGAGGCTCTGTTGGGGAAGTTCCGGGCCTTCAGCACCAAGCCGAAGCGGGGCGCTGCCGGCAAGTGACTCTGTCGTGGCTCCCGTCCTGCTTTTAATTCCTGCACATGTACCATGCCTCGGGGAGGCGTTAAAACTTGCATTTGGTGTTGTGATAACAGTATGGACTGTAATATTTGCTTTTGAATTCCTTGAAATGTGCGCTATTCCTTCCTACTTGCTTATGTTCTACGCCGGCAGAGCCCGGCCCCGCGCATACCTCAGCCGCCGTTAGCCCCGACCGGAAACCAGGACGGGACCAAGAAGTGAGGGGCTACGTGACAGGTTAGGCTCCTGAGTTACGATGCTCAGGAGTCCCCCTTGGCGCTCGAACAACAAGTATGGAGGTGAGATGTGGGGGTGACTCCTTAGGGAGGTGAGATGTGGGTGGATCTACCATTCTACATCTGCAGAGCTCGGCCCCGCGCATACCTCAATCGTTGTTAGTCTTTCGGAACCAAGGAGTGAGGGGCTACGTGACCAGTTAGGCTCCTGAGTCGCGATGCTCAGGAGTCCCCCTTGATGCTCAAACGACCTTTGTACCTTGGCTCCACTCGGGGAGGGACGTGCGACGAACCAGGCCCGGGGGGCCTGGCTGGGTGGCGTGCGTCTGGGCGTGACCCAGGCGCAGCCCCCGTGCCCAGCCCCCTCGCGCGGCACTCCTGAGGGGATGCGTTGCGATGAGGCTAGACACTGAGCTCTGGGCTCCCTGAGGTTGATGCGGCCCGGGGGCCACCCTCAGTTGTTTATCACCAGCGTGGAGCATAGCGCTTCCGTATGTGTACGAGCATAGCCGCTCCTCGGCAGTGTCGTCAGCCAGCGCGGAGCATGGTGCTTCCACTGGTGCATGGGAGGGGGCTCCCCTTCGGGAGGAGCCCTAGGGGCGTGTACAGCCCTGCCCTGACATGTGGCTAGCACGGTAGGGCCTGACGAGGTGTATCTGGGCACCCGTGAGCTAGCACGAGACTCGCGGGGCCCTACCTCAAGGCGGGTTGCGCCTGGCACTGGGCCTTATCTTGGAGTGTGTTCCTGCAAATTTGGTTAGATGCCGAAGCTCTACGTCCTCGGGTCCCGGCCCTCGAGCTGGTCTCAGCCGTCGCTGGTATGCCAGGTCACGATGCCGTGGACAAGGCCAGAGGGTGAGGGCTTGAGAGCCGGTAGGAGCCCTGAGTCGTGATGCTCAGGTACCCCCCTTTAACGTGCAAGCTTGGTTAGATGTCGAAGCTCTACGTCCTCGGGTCCCGGCCCTCGAGCTGGTCTCAGCCGTCGCTGGTATGCCAGGTCACGATGCCGTGGACAAGGCCAGAGGGTGAGGGCTGGAGAGCCGGTAGGAGCCCTGAGTCACGATGCTCAGGTACCCCCCTTTAATGCGCAAGCTGCCGACATCAAGGAAGAAAAGGTTCCACGGACAGGCACCAAATAACAAGCATGATGGGTCGAAAGCATGGCCCAAAGATAAACGCGAGAGGGGTACACGTCGCTGGGTCTGACCCGAGCGACTTGGGGATAATGCAGCCCGAGGGGCGCCCCCAACAAAGTAAGCTAAAGACACGAGCAAAAGGGATACACGCCGCAGGGACGGACCCACGCGGCCTGGGAATGATGCAGCCCGGAGAGCGCTCCCAGCTGGAAATGAAACTTGAAAGATGTCACCTAATAGTGTTGACGACGAAGGGGTGTTGGTGTAGCAGACTCGGTGGGCTGCGGGAACCGATCCTCACGAGCCCCCAGGCCCTGGGGCCTCGGGAGGCTCCGGAGGCGCTGGTGGCTCCTCGCGGACCATCTCCATCTCCGCCAGGGCTACAGAACGCCTGACCTCTTGAGCCTCTAGGATGCCCCTCATGAGGCGCTGGTACGTGGCAGCCGCGTTCGGCAAGCCATAAGGCATGCAAACATAGCTGTGGGGTGGACCTTCGCAGCGCCCCACTTGTGAGAGCCAGAGGCGCTCCCGAGAGGCGGCTCGGTTGAGCCCTGGTATGTCGATGCAGACGCGTAGCCCACCATCCTCGCCTGGATGGGGGGCCACAGCGGGTAACCAGCGGCTGCCTCTCATGACTCTTGACTCTTGTAGCTCCTGAATGGCCTTGCTGACGAACTCCTGAGGGTTTGGCCCTCCTTGCCTTTCTCCTTCTTGAGGGAAACGTGCTTCGAAACACGCCTCCAAGTGGTGCCCAAGCGCCTCCCTCGTGACCCTGGCGAGGTCGGCGGCCCTCCAGGGGAGAGCCCCCGAGCCCTGCCTGAGGAGGGCGCTGGGCGCGCTTCCCTATGCGATGGAAGGAGGTTCCCCCTGAGCAGGCGCGGGCCCTGAGGGGCCGGGCCGGACGATGTCTTCTTCTTCTTGGGGGCGGTCTCGGGAAGCCTCCTGCTTCCGCGATCCGGGTCTTCTAGTGATGCGGCCTGAAAGGCTCGCTCCAGGGAGCACACCGCGTCTTTCTCTTTGCAGGACACTGTGATGACTCCACCACTTCCTGGCATCTTGAGGATGTTGTAGCCGTGGTGGGTTACGGCCATGAACTTGGCCAACGCTGGGTACTCGAGGATGGCGTTGTATGGCAGGCGAATGTGGGCGACGTCGAAGTGGATGAGCTCGGTGCGGTAGTTGTCGCGTGCCCCGAAGGTGACAGGGAGGTGGACCTACCCAATCTGGACCGTGGAGCCGTCGGTGACTCCGGAGAAAGGCTTGGTTGGCTGAAGCTGATCGTAGGGTACTTGGAGATTGTTGAATGTTTCAACGAACAAGACGTTGAGCCCTGCCCCACCATCGATGAGGGTCCTGGTGACTAGCACGTTGCTGATGATTGGGGAACAAAGCATTGGGAGGACTCTGGCGGTGGCCGCGCACTTGGGCTGATCTGCTGAGCTGAACGTGATGGTGCACGCCGACCACCTGAGAGGGCGCGTGGCCTCGAGCTTGGGGAGGACTGCATTTACTTCGTGGGCGAACTTCTTGAAGATGCATTGAGAGGCTAGGGCTTGAGCTCCGCCTAGGATGCAGGCGATCGCACGTGGCTCCTGGAAGCCCCCAGCCCCCTCGTCCTGATGATGGTCCTCATTTCTCCTTGGCTGCGGTGGCATTGGAGGGAGGCCTGCGTTGCCTTGCGGGCGATCCTCGTGAGGCTGATCCCTCCAGTTTACCTCACGAGGCGGGTCCTGCCAGCGATCCTCGCGAGGTTGGTCGCGCCACCCTTGGCGAGGGCCGCGGTCTTCCCAGCATCCTGCGTTCCTTCCTCCTCCTCGGCCGTAGCCCCGGTCGTTGCGGTCGGGGCGTCGGCCGACCCTTCCTTCACGCACGGTCGGAGCTCTTGGCATTCATTGGTGTTGTGGGTGTGGAGGTCGTGGTACACGCAGTACCGACTGCCCTTGGAAGATTCAGGCTGGTCTATGCCCCGCTTGGTGTCTGGTTCTGCCGCGAGCACGGCAGCCCCCTTGCGCTTCACATCCTTGGCCTTGGGTTTCTTCTCTTCTGGGTCTGCGGCAGGCAGCTCGAGGAGGGAGAGACGCCCTTCCTCAGCCCTGGCGCACTTGGTCGCCAAGTTGAACAGCTCCAAGGAAGTGCACAGGTCTTCATGCATCGCCAGCTCCTCCTTCATCTTGACGTCGCGCACGTCGTCGGAGAAGGCTGAGATGATGGCTTCCTCGGTCACCTTGGGAATCTTGAGGCGTGCGTTGTTGAAGCAATGGATATACTTCTGCAGGGTTTCCCCCGGTTGCTGCTTGATACGGCGCATGTCGCTCACGGCGGGTGGCCGGTCACGAGTACCCTGGAAGTTGGCGATGAAGCGGGTGCGCATCTCGTCCCAGGAGGAGATCGTGCCTGGAGCCAGGTTCAGGAGCCAGGTGCGGGCCCCGTCCTTGAGCGCCATGGGAAACCAGTTCGCCATGACCTTCTCATCTCCGTTGGCAGCCTCGATGCCCAGCTCGTAGAGCTGGAGGAACTCTGCGGGGTCAGCCGTACCGTCGTAGCGAGGAGGTAGGTCTTGCTTGAACTTGCCGGTCCACGCGACGCTGCGCAGCTCGCTGGTGAAGGTGCGGCAGCCCGCCGTGGCCACGGGAGGCCTTGGGTGACGGAGAGCTTGGTCCTGCGGGTCCCCATGCGCTGCAGCTGGGAGCAGCGTGGGGTCTTGGCGTGCTGGAGCAGGAGCGTGGTCGCGACGAGCCGGAGCAGGGAGCGCTCGGGCAGCTTCTCGCGGGCGAGGGACTTCTTGGAAGCTCTGCTCTTGCCGCGCTGGCGCCTGACGGAACGGATTCCGCCCAGGGGCCACGCGCCTTGGGGCCAGGGCGCCTTCTTGAGGGGGAGGCGGCTGAGGCGCCCCCGGAGCTTCGTCGCCCGTGCAGGGCGGGGTGCGGTGCAGCGGGACGGACGGCGCAGGGGAGCCCCCTGCGGCACGGACGAGCTCGGCGACGCGGTCGAGCCATTCTTCATAGACGTCGTCGACGGGACGGTAGCGCAGGAGCTCGTTTGCCGCGATGAGCGCAGCCCGAGCCTCCATGGGTGCGCGGAACGCGCGAGCCGAAGAACCAGCTGGGGCGAGCGAGGGTGTAGCAGTGCGGCCATCTTGCCTCACGGAGGGATGCTGGGACGATGCTTGCTGCTCGTTCCCCGCCAGGCCGATGGCGGCGTTGACGGCAAGTGACCGGGAACGACGAGGGCGCCCGCCGACAGGAGCCGTCTGGGCGACACGGGAATCGAGGGCAGCTCGGCGCTCGGCGGGGGCCTGACGAGCATCATACATGGATGCGATGGTCGGAGAAGAACAGGGCGACGGAAGACGAATTCCAGCGCACCCCTACCTGGCGCGCCAAATGTCGGATTTCGGGTTCTTGCAAACCCTTGAGGTTCGAACACTGGGGTGCGCACGGAGATTTTGCCCTCTACCTACCTGCTCCTCGCCGCCTCGCTAAGATCTAAACTACTGAAGGAACAACACAAGAGACACAGAGTTTATACTGGTTCAGGCCACCATTGTGGTGTAATACCCTACTCCAGTGTGTGGTGTGGTGGATTGCCTCTTGGGCTGATGATGAACAATACAAGGAAGAATAGCCTCGCGAGGGTCTGTTCTTGGCTGGTGCAATGAACTGCTAGGAGGAGTTCAGTCGCTCTCTCTACTGGTTTCTTGGCTAGGATCCTGTCTTGCTTGCTATGATGCTACTTGATTCTAGCTCCTGGATTCTAGATGCCTCTACCCTAGGGGTGGCTAGTCCTATTTATAGGCAAAGGCCCTGGGCCTCTTCCCAAATATTGAGTGGGAAGGGCGCCAACAATTGGCCATTTTGAAGGGGAACATCGGGTACACTTATCCTGACTAAAGTTGGTCCTCGTCTGTCAAAGGCTCTGGTGGTGACGCCTGCTTGGGCTCCACAATGACTTCCTTCCTGCCGTTGGGCTGGTCTTGGTCTTGTTGCATCGAAATGTATGCCTTTGCTTGATGCTCTCGCCTGCGCTTGCTCCCTTTGCACCAAATAGGAAAGGAGGACACTGCGCGGGCTGGCGCCCGACTGGCGCCCTTGGTCGTCATGGCTTGCGTCATGGGCACCTCGTGAGGTACCCCGCCTTGATCTCTCCGCCTCCTCGTGAGCCAGCCTGATGAGGCCGTGCCTGAGGAAGCTCCTTGTCGTCCTCCCCGCAAGGCTTGGCCCCTCGCGAGGGTCTTGAGCTTGTGTTGATGAAGATGGGTCATGCTGGGCCCACCTTTGAGCCACGCCGCAGGCCACAGGTAGGCAAGTCTGGGGACCCCCGTTCCCAGAATGCCGACAACAGTAATCTCACTCTCTCATTATATGTGCTAATAGGGATGCTCGATTTTGGTGGAACTACACAAAAACTTTGGGTGCTTCATTGCCTCGACAGCTTCTGTCCTTTCCTGTCAGGCGCTAATCTGGGCCTGCTTTCTTCCTTTGTTGTTTTGGGGGCTTGATTAAAAATCGAGTGCTGGTTTCTGTAGGTTGGCTCGCCCAGCAAATGGGCTTCTGGTCCACCACGGACTGGGAGGCTATAATACAAGTTGTATGGTGTAGAGGCAAGTACAAAAACGCCATCGAGAGCCATCCACTGAAGAAAAAAAATCGCTCCTGATCTGCTTCTTCAGTCGTGCCGCCGGCCCCTCTTTAATCCAGTTCGCTCGGGGATCTGGTATCATTTTTTCAGAGGGCGAACTAGTATCAGCTAGGCCTAGGTTTTGTATTTTAACATGTGTAGCCACGACATACGGAGACAGTGGTTTCAACTTATCTTTTGAGGTCCATACCAGCCTATGGGCTTTTTCTTAAAGATCGGCAGACCAATGTATTTTTTTAATAAAGTGCAGGTCTCTGTTCTATTTATCTATATATAAGAATAATAATGATGTGTCCAATTTATGTTTTCCCTTCTAACCACATTGTATATATTTATATATTACTATTATCGTATATCTTATAGAGACTTATATATACATTATAAAAACATCCCACGTGTTATTAGCTTATAAAAGTAAATGTTTAACAGAAGTTGGCAAGGAAAATCCTGGTTGTTTTTGACTCACATGCAAGGAAAATCCTGGTGATTGCGTACAAAAGCTTGTGAAGATTTTAATGACCAATGTAATAATAACACGCTCATTTCTATTTTGAGCAATAACTCACTAATTTGTTAATTTTATATATAAAAAATGTGCCTCTCTGGTTTATTTTTTGATATTAATTGCTCCTTCTAACATAACACTATATATATAACGAGCCCAGCTAATTTGCGTATTTCAAGGAACTGCAAATGGGCTGGGATTTCTTAGAAAATATAACTAGGCCGCAATGACGCGAAATTATTTGTTCACCCAGCCCAGCAAATGGACTGTACATTCTAGAAAGCATGGGTTAAATATATGCCACATTTTTGCAGGCTGACATGTGGGCCAATAGGTCGAAGCCTACGGAGGGCATTGTCAACTTGGTCAACAAATGATTATGACATCCACAGCCATTGGATTTATATCCAATGGCAGGCATGCACTTTCAATCTCTCGTCTTCTTCCTCCAGCGTCATCGGGACCGCCTGGTCCGGCCTCCGGCGGCTAGCGGCTCTGCTTAGCACGCATCGCTGCGAAGCGCTACCCCACCGCCGTCCAAGCTATCCCTCCACCCCTCCACACCTCCTGTTATTCTCCACCGACTGCAGCCCCACGCCGCACCAGAACTAGTTATAACCCTTCTCCTCCTCTCAATTTGCGACTCCACTACCGCGTCTTCCCATCTCCGAGTCGTTCTCGTCCGGGGCCTCGCTGTCGTCCATCGCCTCACTGCGCTCACTGCGGCATGGTCAACAAACAAGAGTCATCGGAAGAGGACTGTACGTGGAGAGCCTGACGACTGGGACCCATGAGGTCCATGGTCGCACGCAAGGGTTCCTCCTTATTAAGCTGAAAAAAATGTTTCCTACACCTGACAGCTGGGACCCACCGGCTGTATCTTTGCATGGAAGGAAGTGCCTCCTTGTTATGCGAAAAAAAGTATTCCTCCCGTTGACAGCTGGGACCCGTCAGATTTGGCTGACTTGTGGGCCTACTAAGCGGACGTGTCCGCAGGGCTTTGTCAACTTAATCAACAAATGATTCTAGCAGCTGGACCGTTGGATGTTAATCCAACAGCCGTGCTCCTTCTTCAACCTTTGTTCTTGCTCCTGTCTCCCGTGGGCGGCACCGCGGTTGTGCTGTCGCGCACCCGAACCAGTCAAGTTTCCCACTCCTCTCCATCTGCGACTCCATTGCCCCGTATTCTCCATCTCCAGGTCGTTCCGGTCTGGCGCCTTACCATCGTCCACCGGCCTTGGTGCGCTCGGCATGGTGTGGTCAACATGGTCAACAACCGAGAGTCATCGGAAGATGACTGTACGTGAGAGGCTGACAGTGGGGACGCACCACGCCCATGGACGCATGCATGCAACGGAACACGGCATGGTCAACGTGGTCAAGGAACGACTTCCCTCGGAAGTGTACTATACGTGGAGAGGCTGACAGCTGGGTCCATGGCCGTAGCAAGGAAGTGCCTCCTTATTACGCGGAAAATAATGATTCCTCCACCTGACAGCAGGGACCCACCGGACGGACCATCGTATTTCATGAAAAATGTTTCCCCCCTGACTGCTAGGACCCACCGGATGGGCCACCGTATTTCGCAAAAAAATATTCCCCCCGCTGTCAGCTCGGACCCACCGAAAGTGCCTCCTTATTACGCAGAAAAAATGAATACTCCCCCTGCTAGCTGGGACCCACCTTGGTGGGAGGCTGACTTGTGGGCCTACTAAGTTGACGGGGACGGAGGGCTTTGTCAACTTAGTCAATATGGACGATTCTAGCTCCAGTGACCGTACGATGTCCATCCAACGGTCGTAGTGCTTCTTCAACCTTTGGTCTTCTTGCTCTAGCGGCCCAAACTAGCGTCGGTCGTGCCGTGTGCTCCTGCCTTCCGAGGCCGGGTATGATGACGCAGAGCCTCACCGCCCCATACTACTCCCACCGCTGGCCATGCCATCCCTCTACTCACCCACACCCCCTGATATTCTACGGCGACCGCAGCCTCACACCGCAGCCGAACCAATGAACCCTCATACTCCTATACGCGTGGGCATCCACTGCCGCGTCTTCCCTGGCTCCGCGTCATCCCTTCCTAGGCCTCGCCGTCGTCCACCGCCCTGGTTCTCTTGGCGCGGCGTGGTCAACGTGGTCAAGGAACGACTTCCATCGGAAGAGTATTGTACGTTGATAGGCTGACAGCTAGGTCCACGGCAGCCGCAAGGAATTGGCTCCTTATTACGCGCAAAATAATTATTCCTCCACCTAACAACAGGGACCCACCGGACGGGCAACCGTATTTCGTCAAAAAAAATGTTTCCCCCTGACTGTTGGGACCCACCAGCTACATCTTCGCACGCAAGGAAGTGCGTCCGGGCAAAAAAACGATTTGCCCCCCTGACTGCTGGGACCCACCAGCTACATCTTCGCATGCAAGGAAGTGCCTAACAGTCAGGACCCACTGATAACCCACAAGTATAGGGGATCACAACAGCTTTCGAGGGTAGAGTATTCAACCCAAATTTATTGATTCGACACAAGGGGGGCCAAAGAATATTCTTGAGTATTAACAGTTGATTGTCAATTCAACCACACCTGGATAACTTAGTATCTGCAGCGAAGTGTTTAGTAGCAAATGTGGCATGATAATAATAGTAGCGGTAGCAAAAGTAAATATAAATGTTTTGGGGTTTTTGTAGTAGTTGTAATAGTAGCAACGGAAAAGTAAATAAGCGAAGAACAATATGTGAAAAGCTCGTAGGCAATGGATCAGTGATGGATAATTATGCCGGATGTGATTCCTCATGCAATAGTTATAACATAGGGTGATATAGAACTAGCTCCAATTCATCAATGTAATGGAGGCATGTATTCCGTAAATAGTCATACATGCTTATGGAAAAGAACTTGCATGACATCTTTTGTCCTACCCTCCCGTGTTCAGCGGGGTCCTTACGGAAACTAAGGATATTAAGGCCTCCTTTTAATAGATAACCGGAACAAAGCATTAGCACAATGTGAATACATGAACTCCTCAAACTACGGTTGAGGGAGTCCTGGACTAGGGGGTGTCCGGATAGCCGAACTATCATCTTTGGCCGGACTCCAAGACTTTGAAGATACAAGATTGAAGACTCCTTCCCGTGTCCGGATGGGACTTTCCTTGGCGTGGAAGGCAAGCTTGGCAATACGGATATGTAGATTTCCTACCATTGTAACCGACTCTGTGTAACCCTAGCCCTCTCCGGTGTCTATATAAACCGGAGGGTTTTAGTCCGTAGGACGAACAACAATCATACCATAGGCTAGCTTCTAGGGTTTAGCCTCTCTGATCTCGTGGTAGATCTACTCTTGTACTACCCATATCATCAATATTAATCAAGCAGGAGTAGGGTTTTACCTCCACTGAGGGAGCCCGAACCTGGGTAAAAACATCGTGTCCCTTGTCTCCTGTTACCATCCGCCTAGACGCACAGTTCGGGACCCCCTACCCGAGATCCGCCGGTTTGACACCGACATTGGTGCTTTCATTGAGAGTTCCTCTGTGCCGTCGCCATCAGGAAGGATGCCTCGTCCCGTCTTTAAAGATGGCACTGTTGCTAAAGGAGCTTTAGCCATCGGCCAAACTATCCGGCTAGGCGGTTTTCTTATGACCGCCTGTTCGGCCGCCGCGCCGACGATGACTTCTCGGGTCATCAAAAGCGATATTCATGTCAACTCGGAACTCGCCGAGCAGCTAGATCCGATGGAGCTCTCCTCCTTAAACGAGCTATTGGATCGCATCGCCGCCCTGGGAGTCGCTACAGACTACGATCAGATTGGGCCTAAAACCAATCTGAGAGAGATCAACTCTCCCCTGGCTACCCACCATGTTGCTGTGGTGGAGGAACAGCACGGCGACTCTTCTTCTATATTAAGGACAAGCTATGTCCAGATTCCAGACCCCTCCATGCCAGATTCCCGCGGAGGGACGGACGTCGATCAAGTCCTGAACCTAAAGTCAGGCAGCGGGCTGGATTCGTTGGACAATATCCAAAAACCCAAGCTTCCAAGTTCGGAAACTTTTCGGCCTTTGAGTCTTAGATTGGACGGGGTTCCGAATTTAATTCCACCCGCCCACCCAAACATAAGCGATCTATCCCGAATCCGGCAAGAACCCGCTGAAACAGTACACCATTACTGGGCTAGATTCCTCCTGGTTATGGACAGGATAAAGGACTTCCGCGAGGAAGACGCAATCTCACTTTTCTGCAATAATTGCACGGACAAGGGAATCATAAACGCCATAAGTTGTCGTGAAATTACACGCTTTGCCGACTTGGCGTCCATAGTACGAAAGTACTGTGCGATGCAGAGCGCCTGGAAAACCGAAACCAAATTTTGGGATAATCCGGCTCCGAATACAACCCTAGTCCGAAAGAAAAGGGTGCATCATCGCCTGGCACCCGGGTTAAATACCAAAAAGCAAAAAAAAACCCTAAAGGGCATGGAACCGTACTGGAGGGATGGCTCAATGGACCCTACAAAATTCATAGTACAGAGGGCGCCACTCCAACTCATAGCCTTCGAGAATGTTGGATACTGCGGCAGGTGGCCAAAAGTGGCGAATAGCTTCTAGCTCCAAAGAACCAGCCCAGCAGCACCAATACGGTATTAACAGTCTTCGAGACTTTCGCATCAAATAATATGCGGAAACGAAAACTCTGCAGCCTTGCCGAAGTCTACCAAGTAGCAACAATAAACCCATGGAGTGACACGGCTATTACCTTTAATGCTAGTGACGAACCTAAATTCCGAACAGCCCGAGCACCAGCCGCATTGGTCCTCAGTCCAATAGTGGACGGCTTTCGTCTTACTAAGGTACTCATGGACGGCGGCAGCGGATTAAACTTCATTTACGAGGAAACCCTTCGAAAAATGGAAATAGACTGGAGCCGCATTGACCGAAGCAGCACAACCTTCAGAGGAATAATCCCTAGTCGGGAAGCATGCTGCACAGGAAAAATCACACTGGATGTAGTGTTTGGCTCGCCGGACAATTACAGGTCCGAGGAGGTCACGTTCCAAGGGGCCCCGTTTAGCAGCGGATATCATGCTTTATTAGAGGCATTCACAATTTTTCAAGCTATGCCCCATTACGGGTACATGAAGCTCAAAATGCTCGGGCCCAACGGAATCATCACCCTCGCCAGTGACCCGGACATAGCACTCCGTGCCGAAAATAAGACAGTCGCACTAGCCCTCGAGGCACTATCCGAAGCCCTAGCGGCCGAGGAACTCACTGCGGTGCGCTCCACGGTGAATAGGGACGATGTGATACTCGATAAGAGATCCAAGTCCACCTCTTTTAAACCAGCGGACGAAATAGTCAAATTCCAAGTCCATCCAACGGACCCTACAAAGACGGCCTCCATTGGGGCACAGTTAAACCCTGATGTAGACGCCGCACTACGAGAATTCCTACGGGAAAACTGGGACATTTTTGCCTGGCACCCTTCAGACATGCCAGGAATCCCACGCCGGCTGGCCGAGCACAGCCTAAATATCCTAAAAGGATTCAAGCCAGTCAAACAGGCTCTTTGGCGTTTTTCCGAACCCAAGAGACAGGCAATGGGAGAGGAGCTAGCAAAACTTTTGGAAGCTGGATTCATCAGAGATATAAAACATCCGGACTGGCTAGCAAACCTGGTGATGGTACCAAAAAAAGATAAGTCCTGGCGCCTATCTGTCGACTTCAAGGACCTTAACAAGGCCTGCCCAAAGGATCCATTCCCCCTCCCCCGCATCGATCAAATCATCGACGCTACTGCAGGGCATGATTCATTGTGCTTCCTCGACGCATACTCCGGCTACCACCAAATCAAGATGGCGCAGCCAGACCAAGCCGCAACGGCATTCATCACTCCATACGGACCATTCTGCTTCAACACAATGCCCTTCGGGCTCAAAAACGCCGGCGCAACATATCAGCGCATGATTCAGACATGTCTGGCAAACCAGATCGGCAAAACAGTGGAGGCATACGTAGACGATGTGGTCGTCAAATCCAAGCATGTCGAAACTCTAGTAGATGACTTGAGGCTCACATTCGACAATCTACGAACATACGACATTAAGCTGAATCCGGAAAAATGCGTCTTCGGCGTACGAGCCGGAAAGCTCTTGGGCTTCATTGTATCCGGTAGAGGAATTGAAGCAAACCCAGCCAAAATCCGAGCTCTGTCACAATTGGATATCCCAAAAGACCTCAAACAAATTCAAAAATTGACAGGATGTGTGGCGGCTCTAAGCCGCTTTATCTCCCGCTTGGGTGAAAATGCATTACCCCTTTATCGCCTCCTCCGGCGCACCGAACACTTCGAGTGGACGGATGCCGCCACGGCCAGACTCGAAGAAATAAAAGCCATATTGGCAACAAATCCGGTCCTGGCCGCTCCCTATATGGGCGAACAAATGTTATTATATATCGCGGCAACACATCAAGTTGTAAGCGCGGTGCTCGTCGTCGAACGAGAAACGGACGGACACAAGTTCCCCCTTCAAAAACCAGTTTACTATGTGTCCACTGTCCTAACTCCATGCAAGTCCCGGTATCCACATTATCAAAAGATAGCGTACGCGGTGTTCATGGCATCCCGGAAGCTGCGACACTACTTTCAAGAGTGTTCGATAACAGTAGCCTCCGAAGTACCTCTTAATGATATTATAAACAACCGCGACGCAACTGGACGGATTGCAAAATGGGGCATTGAGCTCCTCCCATTCAACATAACCTATAAACCACGGCGAGCTATCAAGTCGCAAGTTTTGGCTGACTTCATCGCCGAATGGACTGAAGCCGAACTACCTAAAGAGTACGGCGCATATTCCAATTAGATCATGCACTTCGACGACTCCAAAATGTTGGCCGGCCTGGGGGCTGGCATCGTCCTGACATCGCCAACCGGAGACACAGTCCAATACGTACTCCAGATAATGTACACGGACTCCAACAATGCAGCCGAATACGAGGCCCTTATGCATGGCCTCCAGATGGTGGTCTCCATGGGCATTAAACGTCTAGAGGTGCGCGGGGATTCGAACCTCGCAATATCCCAAATAAATGGAGACTTCAACGCCAAGGATCCGAAAATGGCAGCTTACCGTAACGCCGTCCTAAATATGTCAGCTCAGTTTGAAGGGCTCGAATTTCACCGTATAGCCCGGGATAATAACTAGGCGGCAGATGTATTGGCACGCATCAGCGCAAAGCGCGATGCCGTCCCTCCCAACATCTTGCTGGAACGGCTTTTCAAGCCATCCGTACTATGGGAAGGGGAGTCCGGAAACAACAATCCGGACCCAACCGCACCGCCCGACACCGAACATTCTGACACGATCGATGGTTCGGCCAATGAAAAAACACATTCAGCCCACGAAATAATGGCAGTCATTGCCCCATGGATGGAACCATTCCTAGCCTACTTAACTAGGCAGGAACTTCTCGAGGACCAAAACGAGGCCCGCTGCATAGTACGGCGATCTAAAGCCTATAAGGTCCATGAGGGAGAGCTTTATAAAAAAAGCACAACCAGAGTCCTTCAAAGGTGTATCTTCGAAGAGGAAGGGCGAGATCTCCTGGCCGAAATTCATGCCGGACTCGGTGGGCACCATGCCGCAGCCCGGGCCCTTGTAGGCAAGGCCTTCCGTACAGGATTTTAATGGCCGACGGCCCAGGCAGATGCTCAGGACTTAGTCCAACGATGCGTCGGTTGCCAGCTCTTTGCTAATCAAAGCCACATGCCACCCACCGCCCTCAAAACTATACCCATCACCTGGTCGTTCGCGGTCTGGGGGCTTGACATGGTTGGACCCCTTAAAGGAGGAACCCACAAGCAAAAATACCTATTGGTCATGGTAGATAAATTTACCAAATGGATAGAGGCCAAGCCAGTAAAGACGGCCGAATCCGGACCCGTGATAGACTTCATATCAGGGGTAGTACACCGTTACGGCGTCCCCCATAGCATCATCACTGATAACGGCATGAACTTCATGGCCGACGAGGTTAAACTCTAGTGCAAAAACATGGGCATTAAGCTCGACTACGCTTCAGTCTATCACCCTCAAACCAACGGTCAAGTCGAGAGAGCAAATGGTCTAAACATGAGCGGCATTAAACCCAGACTAGTGCGGTCCCTCAAGGAATCTAACACGCACTGGGTAGAGGAGATCGACTCCGTACTCTGGGGGCTGCGGACCACACCGAATCGCACTACCGGATTCACACCATTTTTTATGGTATACGGCGCAGAGGCAGTTTTGCCCTGCGACATAATTCATGACTCACCTCGCGTGCGCATGTACGAAGAAAGAGAAGCCGAGCTGGATCGGCAGGATAGTTTGGATGTCTTAGAGGAGGAGCGCGACGTGGCAAAAGCTCGTTCCGCATTCTATCAACAGCAGGCTCGAAGATATCAAAGCAGAGAAGTACAGGCCAAAACTTACAATGTTAGCGAACTAGTTCTACGCCTGCCAGACAAGAAAAAGGACAAACTCAAGCCCAAATGGGAAGGTCCCTTCATCATCGACCAAGTCCTGACCAGCGAAGCGTACCGCCTGCGAAACGCATCGGATAACCGACTCGAGCCGAACCCATGGAACGCAGCCCGTCTCCGAAGATTCTACGCCTAGCGCCGGACTCTGAGTTCGTCTCCTTCCTCCGTCTACATTTTATACTTTAACTGCCTTTTTATTTCTCTCCCTCTCCCTCCTTTTTTCTTAAAGCCTTTGAAGGCTTGTCTGAGCATTGTTCGCACACACTTGACGTGCTACTCGCACTCATTATACCTGGGGGCTTCTTTAACAGAAGCTTATTTATACGAGCTTTATGCCCAACACATGTGTCACACTTCCACATGTACCTTTTATTCACCATTATATGCATCGATATGACTTAATTTTTGGCCAAGCTGGGTTGCCTGGCTCCTGTGCTTACCCCTACATTCCCGATTGTTCGGCTAGGTGGTAAAGGGAGCACCTCTGCGATTGTTACTGCCGGGTCAGCCGAATGTGTACCTCAGACTGGGTGAAGCCGAAAGCTAGCGTTCTTAAGGGAATATTCGGTCGGTGAACTAAAAGACGATTTCTTACCTATTTATTTATCTGCCCCCAGATGCTTTCCTGCTTTTTTCGCAGTCCGGACATGCACTTTAGGGCATGCCTCCCAGGGAAAGGAACCCCTAACGAAACTATTCTCCCTGGAAGATGTTTCTTACTAACCATGTAATATAACATAACTAGTTGGGCACTTGTCTGATAAAGCACTAATGACCCCTACGCCTGGTCTCCATGCATGCCCCAGTTCTTTATATAACCACAAGGGTATTCGGACACACTCCAGACTGTCGGGTCCCGAGGTTGAAGCGAAAAGGTCCACTACGACAAACGATCTACAATCCGGCTAGAAGGCATTTTACATGTCATTTCAAATTCCATAAGTCAAATCGACTCATTGTATTCCTCCTCAATACCATCTAACAGGCTGTCTAGCTTACAGTCCCGCTGGGAATACTTTGCGGCCAACTTACTTGGCCGTACACTAAGCTCATAGGGATCTCCTTCCCATCAGGCCCCACAGGTCCGACCTTGGCCATGTGGTTTGGGTCAGCCTTCGTGTACCGCGTCTTCACCATGGCCCAGGCCTCCCTGGGGCCTTGACGGCAGGCCGATATCTTCCATAGCCGGAAGCACCGCCGTGCTCCCTGAAGCTTCTCTGCAAGCTCTCCAAGGCCTTCGGGTAGGGAGATGGATGGCCACAAGGCCTGGGCGACGCCCCTCATCTCCTGTCGAACTCGTTCGTGCAGTTGCAGCAGCTCGGGAAGAAGGTCACCCGTTGAACCGGGCATTTCCTCCGCAGGACGACCTGTGAGCATACCTACAGACATATTTCTGTTAGTTGACTTCCTCGCCGAACTCTTTTTTGAGGTTCGCTCAAGCACTTACTATAAATGCCGCGATGAAGCCGCCGATTCTCCTTAACGGAGTCAGACAGCTGGGCCCGAACATCTTTTAGTTCCTCGCCCAGCTGGGTGTTGGCATCTTGGAGGTTATTTTTCTCTTTCCGCACCCTTGTAAGCACTTTCTCGCCAGCTTTTAGCTGGCGCAGGAGCTGTTGCTTGTCCGGATCTAGTTCGGTGCCATCCGCAAAATTATTGTCAGACTTATACGCATGCTGCATTTAGCAAATTACTTCTCTTTAGAAGCATATATTACCAGAGGGGGTCTCTGTGGCTTCCCCTGCTGTGGCTAGCGCGACCTCAAGTTGGTCCTTGCACTCTTGCAGCTCCTGGGACAGTTGGGTATTCTTTTCTGTAAGATCCTGCATAACAAATGATCCTTAAATCAGTTATTCTAACTATTTTAAGTCTCGGGGGCTACTGGCATATATAACTGTCAAAATTCCTCACCCGTATGTCTTTCACATACTGCTCCGTGGCTCTGGCTAGACCATCTTGAGCGGCACGGAGGTGGGCATCTCCCGAATTAAAGGCATTCAATGCCTCTGGGGAGAAACACGCGTCACGAAGAACTATCCGGCGGCGCCTGTGATTCATGGCGCTCTCCACCTCAGATCGGGTGGCGTACAACCTGTCGGCATCCTCCGTTGGAGTAGCATCCGACGCGCGCCTTGTGTTAGCCTCCCCCTCCGGACCCGGCGTTGGAGCCTGGCTGCCGGAGGCTCGATTGGCAACCTCTCCGGACACAGTCCGGAGAGCGCTCTTTTTCCTGAAAAGGTCACGAACGTTAATATGCCTTCCAGGAATCTTTCCTTGAAACACAGTGGCGCGCCATACCGTTGCAGCGAAGTCTCGATCCGCACCACACTTCTCTTCCGCCTGCTGGGCCGAGCTGCCCCTTGTTGGATAGCCGCCGCGGGCTCGGCTTCCCGCCTTAAAGGCACCTCCTGCGGAACACCATTAGTATGCGGTGATTAGAAATAAGCGTGGATGGATCATGGTATCAAGACTTCGCTCACAATTACCTGGGAAGCTGGAAATATCCCGGGGTAGTCAGCCGTAATGGCGATCAAAGCATTGCCGATGCTAAGTTGGTGGAACACCCCATCGATCAGCTCCACCTTTATATCCGGATCCTCTTCAGAGGCCGGATCGAGGGACCGTTCTGGATCCTCAGGTTGTGGAGGCGGGCTGTGTATGTCCTCTACAGCCCGGCGCAGTTCCTGCGTCAAAATCACAAAATGAGATACTTAACCATGGGAATGGGGATTAGATAGGCAAAAAAGAAATGCCCGCTTACCCAGCTTCGAGGATTGTTCATAGAAAATCCACTCAGTGGACTAACACGGAGAAAATCCTCCTTCTCTCCTTTGTACAGGCCGGACAAAATCTTCACCAGATCGGCGACCGATCCCGGCCCCTTACGGCCGTGGCGGGTGGCATCATCCTCCCCGTTGAAATCCCACATGGGGTGGCCCCTATACTGGAGCGGCTGCACCCCCCGCATAATGCATGTGGCCATGACTCCGATCATGGTCAATCCGGAATGAGCCAATAATCTTATTCGGCCCATGAGGTAAAGGACGTCCCTGTCATTCTCCCGTTGAGGGCTCCGCGGACGCCAACTTAGGCGTTTCTTCAGAGGAGCATTACTGAACTCCGGGAGGCCGATCCGAACTGGGTCTGGTAGCGGGGCATCCTCTATATAAAACCATTCCGAAGGCCAGTCCACTTGATATATTGACCCCTCATGAGAACGGGGTTCCAAATAGATATCCGGTCCCGGCGATGCGCCATAGTTCGGCTCCACCCACTTGATATATTGACCCCTCATGAGAACGGGGTACAAGGGAGAATAATCTCTTCCACAGCGCAAAATGAGCCTCGACGCCCAAGAACAGCTCGCAAAGGGCCACGAAGCCCGCGATGTGCAGAATGGAGGCATGCGTAAGGTGGTGCAGCTGGAGGCCGTAGAACTCCAAGAGCCCCCGGAGAAACAGATGTATTGGGAATCCAAGCCCTCTTATTAGATAAGAGACAAAGCATACCCGCTCTCCTTTGGAGGGATTGGGGAAGCTCTCCGCCTGCTTTCCGCCCTTGTAGGTGGCGAGTCTGGCTCGAACCGGAACCATGAAGGTCGGGGGAAGCAATCCCTTGGTTTGAAGCGTCGCTAGCTCGCTGTGCGGGACCGAGCATCTCTCCCAATCTCCAGGCTGAGGGCTGGGAGCGCGAGAGGAGGAGCCGCGTCGACTGTCCATGATGGAACGCATTTTTTGTCAGAGGCGCTCCGATGAACGCTCGCGGAGGGAGGATGGTGTGATTCGGATCTAGATCCCCGTCCCTTTCATAGGCGGCTCATTTGCACAGCTAGGGGGGAAGTGTAAAAATACCCTGGCTTTTCGCATTCGTTCGACACGTGGAAGATGGCCATTATTGGGCGTGGAAGCCAAGGAGCGCAGCATTTATAAGAAGCCGGACACTATTCGACAGGTACATGGAATTTGGAGAAGAACCCGCCTCGCAATGCCGAAGACAATCCACGCGCCGGACTCATCGTCATAGAAGCCTGGTTCGGGGGCTATTGAGGGAGTCCTGGACTAGGGGGTGTCCGGATAGCCGAACTATCATCTTTGGCCGGACTCCAAGACTTTGAAGATACAAGATTGAAGACTCCGTCCCGTGTCCGGATGGGACTTTCCTTGGCGTGGAAGGCAAGCTTGGCAATACGGATATGTAGATCTCCTATCATTGTAACCGACTCTGTGTAACCCTAGCCCTCTCCGGTGTCTATATAAACCGGAGGGTTTTAGTCCGTAGGACGAACAACAATCATACCATAGGCTAGCTTCTAGGGTTTAGCCTCTCTGATCTCGTGGTAGATCTACTCTTGTACTACCCATATCATCAATATTAATCAAGCAGGAGTAGGGTTTTACCTCCACCGAGGGGGCCCGAACCTGGGTAAAAACATTGTGTCCCTTGTCTCCTATTACCATCCGCCTAGACGCACAGTTCGGGACCCCCTACCCAAGATCCGCCAGTTTTGACACCGACAACGGTCATCAAGTATCCCGATTATTGTCACTTCGGGGTTGTCGAATCATAACACATAATAGGTGATTATAGACTTGCAAGATAGGCTCAAGAACACACATATATTCATGAAAACATAATAGGTTCAGATCTGAAATCATGGCACTCGGGCCCTAGTGACAAGCATTAAGCATAGCAAAGTCATAGCAACATCGATCTCAGAACATAGTGGATACTGGGGATCAAACCCTAACAAAACTAACTTGTTTACATGGTAAATCTCATCCAACCCATCACCGTCCAGCAAGCCTACGATGGAATTACTCACGCACAGCGGTGAGCATCATGAAATTGGTGATGCAGGATGGTTGATGATGACGACGGCGACAAATCCCCCTCTCCGGAGCCCCGAACGGACTCCAGATCAGCCCTCCCGAGAGAGATTAGGGCTTGGCGGCGGCTCCGTGTCGTGAAACATGATGAAACTTTCTCTCTGATTTTTTTCTCCCCGAGACGGTATATATGGAGTTGGAGTTGAGGTCGGGAGGTGTCCAGGGGGCCCACAAGATAGGAGGGCGCGCCCCCTGTCTCGTGGACAGCCCATGGGCCCCCTGGCCTTGATTCTTTCACCAAAAATTCTTATTAATTCTGAAAAGTGCCTCCGTGGATTTCCAGGACATTCCGAGAACTTTTCTTTTCTACATATAAAACAACATCATGGCAGTTCTGCTGAAAACAGCGTCAGTCCTGGTTAGTTTCATTCAAATCATGCAAGTTAGAGTCCAAAACAAGGGCAAAAGTGTTTGGAAAAGTAGATACGTTGGAGACGTATCAACTCCCCCAAGCTTAAACCTTTGCTTGTCCTCAAGCAATTCAGTTGATAAACTGAAAGTGATAAAGAAAAACTTTTACAAACTTTGTTTGCTCTTGTTGTTGTAACATGAAAAGCCAGCATTCAAGTTTCAGCAAATATTATGAACTAACCATACTAACAATAACACATAGGTCTCACAATTACTCATATCAATAACATAATCAGCTAGCGAGCCATAATAATAAAACTCGGATGACAACACTTTCTCAAAATAATCATAACATGATATAACAAAATGGTATCTTGCTAGCCCTTTCTGAGACCGCAAAACATAAATGCAGAGCACCTTTAAAGATCAAGGGCTGACTAAACATTGTAATTCATGGTAAAAGAGATCTAGTCAAGTCATACCCAATATAAATCAATAATAATGAATGCAAACGACAGCGTGCTCTCCAGCGGGTGCTTTTAATAAGAAGGGATGATGACTCAACATAAAAGTAAATAGATAGGCCCTTCGCAGAGGGAAGCAGGGATTTGTAGAGGTGCCAGAGCTCGATTTTAAAATAGAGATTGAATAACATTTTGAGCGGCATACTTTTGTTGTCAACACAACAACTATGAGATGGATGTATCTTCCATACTACTTGCATTATAGGCAGTTCCCAAACAGAATGGTAAAGGTTTATACTCCCCCAAATACCAACAAGCATCAATCCATGGCTTGCTCGAAACAACGAGTGCCTCCAACATACAACAGCCCTGGGGGAGTTTTGTTTAATTATTTTGATTTGCTTTGATCGTTTTGGATCATGGGACTAGGCATCCCGGTTACCGGCCCTTTCTCATGAATGAGGAGCGGAGTCCACTCCTCTTGAGAATAACCCACCTAGCATGGAAGATATAGGCAGCCCTAGTTGAAACATGAGCTGCTCGAGCATACAAAACAGAATTTCATTTGAAGGTTTGGAGTTTGGCACATACAAATTTACTTGGAACGGCAGGTAAATACCGCATATAGGAAGGTATAGTGGAATCATATGGAACAACTTTGGGGCTTAAGGAGTTTGGACGCACAAGCAGTATTCCCGCTTAGTACAGGTGAAGGCTAGCAAAAGACTGGGAAGCGACCAACTGAAAGAGCGACAACAGTCGTAAACATGCATTAAAATTAATTTACACCGAGTACAAGCATGAGTAGGATATAATCTACCATGAACATAAATATCATGAAGGCTATGTTGATTTGATTCAACTACATGCGTGAACAAGTGCCAAGTCGAGTCACTCAATTCATTCAAAGGAGGATACCATCCCATCATACCACATCATAATCATTCTAATAGCATGTTGGCACGCAAGGTAAACCATTATAAATCATAGCTAATCAAGCATGGCACAAGAAACTATAATCTCTAAATGTCATTGCAAATATGTTTACTTCATAATAGCCGACTCAGGAATGATGAATCATCATATTTACAAAAACAAAACAGGTCGAGTTCATACCAGCTTTTCTCATCCCAATAAGTCCATCATATATCGTCATTATTGCCTTTCACTTGCACGACCGAACGATGTGTATAATAATAAGAGTGCACGTGCATTGGACTAAGCTGGAATCTGCAAGCATTCAACTCAAGAGAGCAGACAAGTAATATGGGCTCTAAGTTAAATAAACAATCATGCATATAAGAGCCACTAAGCATTTTCAATAAAGTCTTCTCGACCCCCAAAAGAAAGAAAAGAAAATAAAACTATTTACACGGGAAAGCTCCCAACAAATAAAGAAGAACAAGAAATCTTTTTGGGTTTTCATTTTAATTTCTACTACAAGAAAGGAAATTAAACTAACTAATTTTTTTGGTTTTTCTTAAGGTTTATCAAACACACAAGAAGAAAACTAGAAAAAGAAATTTAAACTAACATGGATAATACAATGAAAGAGTATGAGCACCGACGACTAGTGTGTGAACAAGAATGTAAAGTCGGTGAGAAATATGTACTCCCCCAAGCTTAGGCTTTTGGCCTAAGTTGGTCTAATACAAATGACTGCCTGGCTGATATCCATAAGAGTAGCCGGGGTAGTACTGAGATGCAGAGGCAACCGCCTCCTGAGCAGCAGTGTGTTGCTGAGCTACCTCCATTCCCCTCTCATATTCAGTGGCTTCTTCCCTGGTAACAACATATCTTCCTTTTGCTTGATAATCAAAAAGGTAGGGAACGGGAAGAGTGACAGGGACAACGTTGCGTCTGTCATAGATTAGTCGATAATGGATGAATTGTTCATTCCTCTCAAGAAAATGATGATCAAACATAGCTTCTTTATCCAAATAAACAGGAGGTACAATCATATCCCCCTCTCGTGGCGCTATATTAAGAAAATTAGCCACACGGGTTGCATAAATCCCTCCAAAGAGATCTCCCTTTTTATTATTATTATGCAACCTACGTGCGACTATTGCCCCCGAGTTATAACCTCTATAACCTGACACAGCACTCTTGAGGACACAAAGATCAGGAGCACACATGTGACAAACTTCGTCCTTACCGTTAATGCTTCTACCAATAAAGAGAGCAAAGTAATGTATAGCAGGAAAATGGATGCTCCCTATGGTAGCTTGTGTTACGTCCCTAGATTCTCCCATAGTAATACTAGCAAGAAAATCCCTAACTTAAGATTTGGGAGGATTATTAACATTACCCCACTGCGGAAGTTTGCAAGCAATTGTGAAATCCTCTAAATCCATGGTATAAGATGTATCATAAATATCAAACATAACACTAGGAGAATTACGCGAAGAAATATATTCGAACCTCCGCACAAAGGAATCAGTCAATTGATAATATTGGGGACACTTATCTTGTAAGAAGTCCTCCAGTCCGGCATTACGCACATACGCGTCAAATTCCTCCTTGAAGCCTGCTTCAACCATAAAATCATCGGATGGCCACTCGCAAGCCCGTACATTTGCGTCTCTCGGCAAATTAACATCTTGTTCACGTATAGCAATCCTCGGCCCTTTCTTTGCCGAGGAAGAACCTTGGTACATTCTTCTAAGCATATTTCTTTTTCTGAAAATTTCTGAAATTTTAGTAACTTCAAAATAAAAGTGAATAAAACTAAACAAGAATGATAGCAACTACTCCTACAAGTGCCTAGAGCCTATATCATGCATTGGAATTACTTGGGACCTCAAAAATGTAACATGCAAGCTCAAGAACATGGTCACCAATGCAGCAAAAATTTGCAATGAATAAAGCACTAGAACAAAAACTATTTGGACCAATGGAGGAGTCACATACCAAGCAACAATCTCCCAAAGCAGTTTTGTGAATGGAGCTTTGAGCTAAGAGATCGAAAATCGCAGCAAAACGAGCTAGAACTCGGGCTTGAGATGGATGGGGATTATTTTGGGTAGAAGATGGAGTGTGTGGGTGCTGGCATAAGTGGAGGGGACCCACCAGGGGCCCACGAGACAGGGGGTGTGCCCTACGGGGGGGCGCCCTCCTCTCTCGTGGCATGGTGCTTGCCCCTTTTGCAGTATTTTCAGTGCCTAAAATCCTCAAATATTCTAGAAAAAATCATACTAAATTTGCAGGGCATTTGGAGCACTTTTATTTTCGGACTATTTTTTAATGCACGGATAATTCAGAAAACAGACAGATAATACTATTTTTGCTTTATTTATTCTAAATAACATAAAGTAAAAAAGGAGGGTACAGAAGGTTGTGCCTTCTAGTTTCATCCATCTCGTGATCATCAAAATGAACCCACTAACAAGGTTGATCAAGTCTTGTTAACAAATTCATTCCGAATAACGCGGAACCGGAGAAATTTCGAATAACACTAAGTTACCTCAACGGGGATATGAAAATCCCCAACAATAATAATATCATACTTTTTCTTGACAGTAGGGAGAGGAAATTCAAAACCTCCAAAAATGATAGTTGGAACTTTTTCAATAGAATTGATGATATGAACTTGAGATTGTTTCCTCGGAAAGTGTACCGTATGCTCATTACCATTAACATGAAAAGTGATGTTGCCTTTGTTGCAATCAATAACAGCCCCTGCAATATTAAGAAAAAGTCTACCAAGAATAATAGACATGCTATCGTCCTCGGGAATATCAAGAATAACAAAGTCCGTTAAGATAGTGACATTTGCAACCACAACAGGCACATCCTCACAAATACCGACAGGTATAGCAGTTGATTTATCGGCCATTCGCAAAGATATTTCAGTAGGTGTCAACTTATTCAATTCAAGTCTATGATATAAAGAGAGAGGCATAACACTAACACCGGCTCCAAGATCACATAAAGCAGTTCTAACATAATTTCTTTTAATAGAGCATGGTATAGTTGGTACACCCGGATCTCCAAGTTTCTTTGGTATTCCACCTTTAAAAGTGTAATTAGCAAGCATGGTGGATATTTCAGCTTCGGTATCTTTCTTTTATTTGTGATGATATCCTTCATATATTTAGCATAAGGATTTACTTTAAGCATATCAGTTAAGCGCATACGTAAGAAAATAGGTCTAATCATTTCAGCAAAGCGCTCAAAATCCTCATCATCCTTTGGCTTGGATGGTTTGGAAGGAAAGGGCATGGGTTTCTGAACCCATGGTTCTCTTTCTTTACCGTGCTTCCTAGCAACAAAATCTCTCTTATCATAACGTTGATTCTTTGATTGTGGGTTATCAAGATCAACAGCAGGTTCAATTTCTACATCATTGTCTTTACTAGGTTGAGCATCAACATGAACATTATCATTAACATTATCACTAGATTCATGTTCATCACCTGATTGAGTTTCAGCATCAGAAATAGAAATATTATTGGGATTCTCAGGTGAGTCTATGACAGGTTCACTAGAAGCATGCAAAGTTATATCGTCTTTCTTTTTCTTCTTCTTCTTCTTAGAAAAACAAGGTGCCTCTAAATTATTTCTCTGAGAATCTTGCTCGATTCTCTTAGGGTGGCCTTCAGGATACAAAGGTTCCTGAGTCATTCTACCAGTTCTAGTAGCCACTCTAACAGCAAAGTCATTTTTATTATTTAATTCATCAAGCAGGTCATTTTGAGCTTTGAGTACTTGCTCACCTTGAGTAGCAACCATAGAAGCATATTTGCTAATGCGGTGAAGTTCATCTTTAACTCTAGCCAGATTATCACCTACGCGTCCTATCTCGAAAGCATTATTCTTTAACTCTCTACCAACATAAGCATTAAAACTTTCTTGTCTAGCCATAAAGTCATCAAATTCATCTAAGCATGGGCTATGAAATTTAGTAGAGGGTATTTCAACTTTATCATATCTATAGAGAGAATTTACCTTCACTACCTGTGTCGGGTTATCAAGACAATGTGGTTCTTCAGGCGGTAAATTAAGACCATGTATTTCTTCAATAGGAGGTAAATTCTTAACATCTTCAGCTTTAATACCTTTTTCTTTTATTGATTTCTTTGCCTCTTGCATATCTTCAGGACTGAGAAATAAAACACCTCTCTTCTTCGGAGTGGGTTTAGGAATAGGCTCAGGAGTTGGCTCAATTGGTTCAGGAATTACTTCAGGAACTGGCTCGGGAAGAGTCCAATTATTTTCATTGGTCAACATATTATTCAATAGTATTTCAGCTTCGTCGACTGTTCTTTCCCTGAAAACACAACCAACACAACTATCCAAGTAGTCCTTGGAAGCATCGGTTATTCCATTATAAAATATATCAAGTATTTCATTTTTCTTAAGAGGATGATCAGGCAAAGCATTAAGTAACCGGAGAAGCCTCCCCCAAGCTTGTGGGAGACTCTCTTCTTTGATTTGCACAAAATTATATATTTCCCGCAAGGCAGCTTGTTTCTTATGAGCAGGGAAATATTTAGTAGAGAAGTAATAAATCATATCCTGGGGACTACGCACTCAATCAGGAGGAAGAGAATTGTACCAAGTCTTAGCATCACCCTTTAATGAGAATAGAAATATCTTAAGAATATATAAATAACGAGACTTCTCATTATTAGTAAACAGGGTGGCTATATCATTCAACTTGGTAAGATGTGCCACAACAGTTTCAGATTCAAGGCCATAAAAAGGATCAGATTCAACTAAAGTAATAATATCAGGATCAACAGAGAATTCATAATCCTTATCAGTAACACAGATAGGTGATGTAGCAAAATTAGGATCGAGTTTCATTCTAGCATTAAGAGACTGCTACTTCCATTTAGCTAATAATTTCTTAAGATCATTTCTATCATTGCAAGCAAGAATTTCCATAGCAGTTGTTTCATGCATAACATAACCCTTAGGAACAACAGGTAAAACATAATCATTGGGGGGACCTTCATCATCACTATCATCAATAATAGGTTCTTCATTATTTTCATTCCCCCTAAATCTAGCAAGTTGTTCATCTAGAAATTCACCTAATGGCACAGTAGTATCACGCACAGAAGTAGTTTCATCATGCATAGCAGAAGTGGCATCATCAATAACATGCGACATATCAGAATTCATAGCAGTAGTAGGTTTAGGTGTCGCAAGTTTACTAATAACGGAAGGAGAATCTAGTGCAAGGCTAGATGGCAGGTCCTTACCTCCCCTCGTAGTTGAGGGCAAAATAGTAGTTCGATCGTCTTTCAAGTTCTTCATAGTGATTAACAGATATAGATCCCAAGTGACTCAGAGAATAGAGCTACGCTCCCCGGCAACGGCGCCAGCACTACGGGAATCCGCTACTTTGCCATCTGCCACGGCGGACGGCAAAGGCATGGATGGCGGACGGCAAATGTCTTTGCCGTCGGCCGCGGACGGCAAAAGTGGACGGCAATGTAAGGGACGGCGAAGAGCTACATTGCCGTCCGCTTCGGGCGACTGACGGCAAAGGGTCCTTTGCCATCAGCTGCCGACGGCAAAGAATGCTGACGCAATATTTGCGCTGTTACTCCGTCAGGTGGTTAACGGCAAGCCTTTGCCGTCCGCCGTTGTAGGCAAAGTTTTTTTTCCTCTTTGCCATCCGCCACTGTAGGCAAAGTTTTTTTCCTCTTTGCCGTCAGCCACTGTTGGCAAACTGACCAAATAGGTCAGCCTCCCAGGAAGCACAGTTGCCTGCCATGTGGCCTCTTTGCCGTCCACTGCTGATGGCAAAGAGCCCTTTGTCGTCGGTGTCGGATGGCAAAGAGCCTGCATATTGTCTCTTTTTTCTGTTTTTTTAATCCAACAATTTTCACAGCAAATATATATGACATATATAGATATATTTCACAGGGCTATTTAACAGCACATAAGTTTCATCGTACATACATATATAGTTCCATCCACTCATACATAGCAAGTTGCACATACACATAAGTTGCAACCATTAGGAGGTTGCACATACATATTACAATGCAAAGTTTCATCAAGATAGCAAGTTCCGTCGTAGCATACACATAAGTTGCAACCATTAGAAGAATACTAGAAGAGAATGAAATAAAAAACAAGCACTCCATAGCAAGCTAGCTTCCGAGAAGTGAATGAAATCTGTAAAATGGCAAATAAGAAAGTTAGGAAAAGGTGACTAGAAGAAGAAGACTAGAAGAAGAAGCACGCCATCGTTTGTGAGGTAACTTAGGTGAAATGGATCGTTTATGAGCTAACTTAGGTAAAATGCATCATTTTAGAGCTAATGTAGGTAAAATGGATCGTTTATGAGCTAACTAAGCTAATTATGCCGTTTTTTACATAAGTAAGGTAAGTACATGTCATTATTGAGCAAACCTAGTTAACTAAGCATATTATAACTAACTTAGGTCATTTTAGAGCTAACTTAGGTAAAATGGCTGGTTTTGGAGGTCGGTAAGCTTATTAAGTCATTTTGCAGGAAAAGAAGCTAACTCTAGGTCATTAAGGTAAGCATATTGGACGAAATAAAGCTAAGTCTAGGTCTTTATGCATTTGTTAAGCAAAAAACTAGAGAAACTTACCTTGATCATGGAGGTGTGGGAGCGGGCTGGCTCATGCCAGTAGCTGGAGAAGGATCGTGTGATGCTTGTGTGGAGTTACGCTGCACCAAAGATCATTTCCAATGTTTCGTTATCATGATGACACTCAAATGTTAAGACTAGCAAGTAACGTCCATTCAAATTAAACTCACCGTGGTCTCAGGAGCAATCTCTAGATCAATGGCTATGGAGCCATGGGACCTCATCACCTGCTCTGGATTGCAGGGGATCTGGCTCGGGTTAAACTCCTCCCCTTTCCTCGCCTTCCCCTTGACTTGCTTGTAAGAGGCAGTGTGGGCCATGGTGTCACGCCCAATATGCGACCCTATCTAAAAGGAACTCGAAGGTCCCACCAAGGATAGACCCGCATATTGGAACGCTTTTGCAAGGTGGATATCATTACATCAACATTACATAATAGTGGGGATACATCCAATACATACAATGCCACATGAATACAACAATACAACACACAAGAACAACATCCGACTACGGATGAATCATAAACAGAAACTCAAACAATATCCACCCTGCTAGCCCAGGCTGCCGACCTGGAACCTATCCCCTGATCGAAGAAGAAGCAGAAGAAGAACTCCAAACAAGCAAACATCGCTCTCACGTCATGATCATCGCATAACCTGTACCTGCAACTGTTGTTGTAGTAATCTGTGAGCCACGAGGACTCAGCAATCCAATTACCATGGGTATCAAGACTAGCAAAGCTTAATGGGTAAGGAATGGATAAGTGGTGAGGTTGCAGCAGCGACTAAGCATGATATGGTGGCTAACATACGCAAATGAGAGCGAGAAGAGAAACAAAGGAACGGTCGTGAAGCTGGTAATGATCAAGAGGTGATCCTGAACTCCTACTTACGTCAATCATAACACAGAAACCGTGTTCACTTCCCGGACTCCGCCGAGAAGAGACCATCACGGCTACACACGCGGTTGATGCGTTTTATTTCGGATCTGGTGTCAAGTTATCTACAACCGGACATTAACAAATTCTCATCTGCCACATAACCGCGGGCACGGCTCTCGAAAGTTTATACCCTGCAGGGGTGTCCCAACTTAGCCCATGACAAGCTCTCGCGATCAACGAAGGAATAGACCTTCTCCCAGGAAGACCCGATCAGTCTCGGAATCCCGGTTTACAAGACATTTCGACAATGGTAAAACAAGACCAGCAAGACCTCCCGGCATGCCGACATCCTGATAGTAGTCGCGCGTATCTCGTCTCAGGCCACGACCGGATGAGCAGTCCGTACAACTAAAACCAGACCTCAAGTTTCCCTGAGGGGGCGCTGCAAAGGGCTCTAGTTTGGACCAACACTTAGACAAGCATTGGCCCGGGGGGGCTGAATAAAGATGACCCTTGGGTTAATTACTCCCAAGGGAAATATAGGTGGTGGTGAGGCAAATGGTAAAACCAATGTTGGGCCTTGCTGGACAAGTTTTATTCAAAGCGAACTGTCAGGGGGGTCCCATAAATCACCCGACCGCGTTAGGAACGCAAAATCCGGGAACATAACACCGGTATGACGGAAACTAGGGCGGCAAGAGTGGAACAAAACACCAGGCATAAGGCCGAGCCTTCCACCCTTTACCAAGTATATAGATGCATTAATAATATAAGAGATATTGTGATATCCCAACATAACCCTGTCCACCATGGAGCAATCTTCAACTTCACCTGCAACTAGCAACGCTATAAGAGGGCTGAGCAAAGCGGTAACATAGCCAATCAATGGTTCGCTAGGAAGGTGTCAAAGGTTAGAGGTTCATGGCAATTTGGGAGGCTTGAAGAGCAAAAGAATAGGTAACGCAGCATAGCGATAGAACAGAGCAACTAGCATAGCAATGATAGTAGTGAGATCCAGGGTAGCGGTCATCTTGCCTGAAATCCCGCTAGGAAGAAGAACGAGTCCATGAAGAATATGAAGCCACGAAGACGAACCACACGTAGACGAACGCGTCCTCACGATCGCAACAAAACGGGAACTATCGAGAAGAAGCACACAACATGATAAACACACCACACATAGACAAGACATGATGCACAACAAGCATGATGCAAGACAAGACTACATGAAGCTACTCATGGCAAGAGATGATGCAAACAAGAACAACACATCAAGGCAAGTTTAAATGAGGCCGAAAACAACATATAACAATTCCGGTAAGTCCTCATATGCATATTTCGAAATTGGTCCAGAACTGAATAAACCTTATGTTCAAGTTGTTAAACTGCAAGTTAAGATGCACCAAGATGATCTACACGAAATTCTAGTCAAGTTACATATAAAGTTCATTAGATTCGAAGCTACGGCCTAGAAGTTATGAGCAAAACAAGTTAAGCATGGCATTGATGCAAAATGCAAACAAACATCAAGCAAACACCTCAAAACAAGGATGCAACATGATAATATGAAGCTACATGCAAAATCAAGCAAGTTTCATATAGAGCACACTCAAAACGGAGCAACGGTTCAACACATACACTCTATACAAGGCATAGCAACAATCTATCCATAACAGCAACTAGGCATCTTGCAAGCATCAAAACAACATGCTACAGCACCCCAACATAATAACAAAAGGCATGGGAATGAATTACTGGTAAATCATAATAAAACATGAACACTGAGCTATCTCCAGAAACAACTAGAACATGCTCAAAAAGACATGGAGATATTGCAAATAATAACAGTTTCAGACTTATCAGGAAATAACATCAGGTTGCAATGTTTAGAGCTATCAAACAACATGTTACAGGAACATATCATGGCAAACAAAGGCATGGAATGAACCTACTAAAAGCATAGATCAAAAGACCCTTACTGACCATGAGCCAAAAGGGCACAGAAAATATGATGGCACCCATGTAAACATGGCAAGTTATATTACAGATTCATACATGGCAGGAACAACAATAAGTAGGCATATTCGTGAGCTTGAACCACTCACCACAGAGCAATACATGGCATGGCAAGGCAACCAACAATAAGAAGACATATTTGCGAAGCTAAGCATGGCAAGAACAAGTTCATAGGGTGCATGGATCACTAGGAAACAATCATGGAAACATTGAACTTCATGTTAACAGGTTGACAGCAACATTTTCAAGCAACTTTGGAGCAAGATAACAACATGTTCCAGCAGGCTATAATTGCAACCAGTGGCATGAATGGATAGAGCAAGTCATGTAGATCAAAACATGTTTATAGAACATCTCCAGATTATGCATAAAACGATTATTAGAAGCATGTTAACATAGCAACAAAATATAACAGAATCTGTCAGGAAAACAACAACAGCAACTACCCTACTTAGCAAGCTTGATACACTCAGCACACAACTCACAAAAATACATGGTTGGCACCCCTGGAAAGATGGCATGGCATAGATCAAAACACATGAAGACATCAACCTCATAGGATGCACATATCAATCATGGCAAAAATGACAAATGAGCAAGTTATAACAGTTTCAGTAGATTAACATCAACATGCACTCTTCCAACAGCATTTCGGGCATCAAGATGAGCTCAAATGAAAATGATGCAATGGAATGAAATGAATAACTCGTCGAGACGAACAATTTGACATATTATACGCACGAAACGGAGCTAAGGATACAGAGATATAACAGGTCAAACATGGCATGATTATGCAAGATTCCAGGGACTTAGTGGAAAACGGGTCAACCTTCGGGTTTGCTGCACGGATTACGAGGCGGCGGCGGGTCTCACCGGAGAACATGCCGGAGATGGCGGGGTCGCCGGAGACGGACGGATCCGGGCCGGATCTCGCCGGATCCGGTCGGATCCCGGCGAGGGACGGCGCGCGGGGGCGAGGGCGATGCCGGGCGGCGGCGGCGCGAGGGCCCGCGCGGGCCCGCGATGGGCTCCGCGGGCTGGCGGCGAGGGGGCGGCGGCGATGCCACGTGGCAGCCGCGGATTGGCCGGGGCGGCGGCGGCGGACGATTCCGGCGGCGCGGAGAGGAGCAGGGCTAGGGTTTCGGGGGGAAATGATCCGAAAATGGAGAGGGGAAGACGTTTTTATAGGTGGAGGGAGCTAGGAGAGTCCGAATGAGGTGCGGTTTTTGCCCACACGATCATGATCGAACGACCGAGAGCATGGAGGGGAGCTAGATGGGTTTTGGGCCACTTTGGAAGGGGTGTTGGGCTGCAACAAAAGAGGCCTTTTGCGGTTACCCGGTTAACCGTTGGAGTATCAAACGACCTCCAAATGGCACGAAACTTGACAGGCGGTCTACCGGTGCTATACCAAGGCCGCTTGGCAAACCTCGGGCCATTCCGAGAAAGTTTAACACCCGCACACGAAAAGAGACAAAAGGGGGACGCCGGATGACATAGGAGCGCCGGATTGCAAAACGGACAACGGGGAAAATGCTCGGATGCTTGAGACAAACACGTATGCAAAATGAAATGCACATGATGACATGATATGAAATGCATATGATGACATGGCAAAGTGCAACACGCAAGCAAATGACATGGCAACGACGGCAAATAACTGGCAGACACCTGGCGCATCGAATCCGGGGCGTTACAACACTCCTCCACTAACAAGAGATCTCGTCCCGAGATCTTAGGACCGAGACGGAAGGGAAAAGGGATGAGGTGAAACAAAAACTCAAGAGAAGAAGCAAAGAATCGAGAGCAATCGAGAAGAAGAGAGGACCGACGAGAATGACAAGAATCGAAAACTCACGGAATCCGGTAGTCTATGAAACCACTCGTTCTAACCGGAGTGGTTAGAATGAGAAAAGAAACGAATAAGACTGAAAGGATTTAGGTAGCACTCCGGCTGAAAATGGGAGGATTAGAACGAACTTGAGAGGATGGAATGGTACTTGACGAACTCTTGCAGAAAGAATTATCTCATGAAGAACCACCATGAGAATTCAAAAATGATTGATGAAAGAGACTTAATCACCGGGAAGAATTAGAAGAAAAATATACTTGAGGGGATTTAGATGCAAAAGAACGAAGAGATCGCGAACTGATTGAAGAATACTTGAACGAAGCACCGGAAGAATATTGGGACGAACGAAGCTGAAAACTTAGAACGAAGAAATCTTCTGAAAAGATGGCCTCCGGATGATCGAGGGAGGAAGCAACTCCTGAAATGCTCCGGATGGGTAAGAAAAGAAATATCTGACAAATGGAATAATTCGCGAGGATAACATGAAGCTGGAACCACGAAACTTCGAGAGAACGGACAATATTTAGAGGAAGAACTCTTCTTCGTTCTTCAAATGTCGATGGAAAACACTCCAAAATTACTGAGGTGCTTCGGGGAGAACGAAAAGCGAAGAGGTTGGTCCAACAATGAAATGATTTGAAAGAGATCTTGGAAAAGCATGTGACTGATGAAATTCATACTTACGTCACACTTGAAAAGAATTGAGAATAACTCTGGGGAAAAGAAAAGAGTCAGGTAAGATCCTGGAAAAAGACCTGTGGGTTAGGGCCCACTAAAGAGAAAAAACATCATTGAAAAGGATGTTGAACAGATAGATAAAGCACCGGAACAATTGAAATATTTGAATGAGGTGACAACCTCGAATTAATTGGAACACAGACGAATCTCCTGAGATATCTTGAACACTCCGGAAGGATAATCTGGCGAGAGGCGAATGAGCAAGGAGAACACTTGAACCGAGGAAAAGAATGTGATCAACACCGAAAAAACTTGAATTGAATCCAGCGGAAAAAGAAAGGGATGAAGAATGACGAACGAGACAAGAATTCACTGGTTGAAATAATTGACGAAAGACTAAAGAGACTCCACACGAATGGAATTGATGGTCGAAACAGACTCAAACTCCGGGAAGAAAAAGGGTGGGAGAGCGGGAAAAAACAAACGCAACTTGGAAGGGGAAAACGACGAATATCTTGAAGAGAAAACACCGGTTGAAATCATTGAGGAAAGAAAGCAAAGACTTCACATGAGTTGGATGGATACCCGAATACGGACTCCGGTTTCGAGAGGAAGAAGGGTGCGCGGGTGGGAAAAGAAAACAACTGAGGGTTGAACTTGGCAACGATGAAGAGGCTCGAGTCAACTTGATGAGAAATGCACCGGATAAAAAGAGCTGAGGAACAACTACCGGAAAACCAACTACATGAACCTAAAGAAAAATTTGAAGGGTAAGAGGAGTAAATCAAAACACCTACGTCAAGATTCCTCACCAGAGCGACGAAGGGGCTGAGGAGTAAAAGAATTCCTACTCTCCGATATAACTAGACTCTGAAAACAGTTTTCTTCTAGACTCAACAGCGACCAAACTACACGATCAATCAAGGGGGCTCCTAGGGTCGGTCGAGGCTCTGATACCAACTTGTCACGCCCAATATGCGACCCTATCCAAAAGGAACTCGAAGGTCCCACCAAGGATAGACCCGCATATTGGAACGCTTTTGCAAGGTGGATATCATTACATCAACATTACATAATAGTGGGGATACATCCAATACATACAATGCCACATGAATACAACAATACAACATACAACAACAATATCCGACTACGGATGAATCATAAACATAAACTCAAACAATATCCACCCTGCTAGCCCAGGCTGCCGACCTGGAACCTATCCCCTGATCGAAGAAGAAGCAGAAGAAGAACTCCAAACAAGAAAACATCGCTCTCATGTCATGATCATTGCATAACCTGTACCTGCAACTGTTGTTGTAGTAATCTGTGAGCCACGAGGACTCAGCAATCCCATTACCATGGATATCAAGACTAGCAAAGCTTAATGGGTAAGGAATGGATAAGTGGTGAGGTTGCAGCAGCGACTAAGCATGATATGGTGGCTAACATACGCAAATGAGAGCGAGAAGAGAAACAAAGGAACGGTCGTGAAGCAGCTAATGATCAAGAGGTGATCCTGAACTCCTACTTACGTCAATCATAACACAGAAACCGTGTTCACTTCCCGGACTCCGCCGAGAAGAGACCATCACGGCTACACACGCGGTTGATGCGTTTTATTCCGGATCTGGTGTCAAGTTATCTACAACCGGACATTAATAAATTCCCATCTGCCACATAACCGCGGGCATGGCTCTCGAAAGTTTATACCCTGCAGGGGTGTCCCAACTTAGCCCATGACAAGATATCGCGATCAACAAAGGAATAGACCTTCTCCCAGGAAGACCCGATCAGTCTCGGAATCCCGGTTTACAAGACATTTCGACAATGGTAAAACAAGACCAGCAAGACCTCCCGGCGTGCCGACATCCTGATAGTAGCCGCGCGTATCTCGTCTCACGCCACGACCGGATGAGCAGTCCGTAACACTAAAACCAGACCTCAAGTTTCCCTGAGGGGGCGCTGCAAACGGCTCTAGTTTGGACCAACACTTAGACAAGCATTGGCCCTGGGGGCTGAATAAAGATGGCCCTTGGGTTAATTACTCCCAAGGGAAATATAGGTGGTGGTGAGGCAAATGGTAAAACCAATGTTGGGCCATGCTGGACAAGTTTTATTTAAAGTGAACTGTCATGGGGGTCCCATAAATCACCCGACCGCGTTAGGAACGCAAAATCCGGGAACATAACACCGGTATGACGAAAACTAGGGCAGAAAGAGTGGAACAAAACACCAGGCATAAGGCCGAGCCTTCCACCCTTTACCAAGTATATAGATGCATTAATAATATAAGAGATATTGTGATATCCCAACATAACCCTGTCCACCATGGAGCAATCTTCAACTTCACCTGCAACTAGCAACGCTATAAGAGGGCTGAGCAAAGCGGTAACATAGCCAATCAATGGTTCGCTAGGAAGGTGTCAAAGGTTAGAGGTTCATGGCAATTTGGGAGGCTTGAAGAGCAAAAGAATAGGTAACACAGCATAGCGATAGAACAGAGCAACTAGCATAGCAATGATAGTAGTGAGATCTAGGGTAGCGGTCATCTTGCCTGAAATCCCGCTAGGAAGAAGAACGAGTCCATGAAGAATATGAAGCCATGAAGACGAACCACACGTAGACGAACGCATCCTCACGATCGCAACAAAACGGGAACTATCGAGAAGAAGCACACAACATGGTAAACACACCACACATAGACAAGACATGATGCACAACAAGCATGATGCAAGACAAGACTACATGAAGCTACTCATGGCAAGAGATGATGCAAACAAGAACAACACATCAAGGCAAGTTTAAATGAGGCCGGAAACAACATATAACAATTCCGGTAAGTCCTCATATGCATATTTCGAAATTGGTCCAGAACTGAATAAACCTTATGTTCAAGTTGTTAAACATCAAGTTAAGATGCACCAAGATGATCTACACGAAATTCTAGTCAAGTTACATATAAAGTTCATTAGATTCGAAGCTACGGCCTAGAAGTTATGAGCAAAACAAGTTAAGCATGGCATTGATGCAAAATGCAAACAAACATCAAGCAAACACCTCAAAACAAGGATGCAACATGATAATATGAAGCTACATGCAAAATCAAGCAAGTTTCATATAGAGCACACTCAAAACGGAGCAACGGTTCAACACATACACTCTATACAAGTCATAGCAACAATCTGTCCATAACAGCAACTAGGCATCTTGCAAGCATCAAAACAACATGCTACAGCACCCCAACATAATAACAAAAGGCATGGGCATGAAGTAATGATAAATCATAACAAAACATGAACACTGAGCTATCTCCAGAAACAACTAGAACATGCTCAAAAAGACATGGAGATATTGCAAATAATAACAGTTTCAGACTTATCAGGAAATAACATCAGGTTGCAATGTTTAGAGCTATCAAACAACATGTTACAGGAACATATCATGGAAAACAAAGGCATGGCATGAACCTACTAAAAGCATAGATCAAAAGACCCTTACTGACCATGAGCCAAAAGGGCACAGAAAATATTATGGCACCCATATAAACATGGCAAGTTATATTACAGATTCATTCATGGCAGGAACAACAATAAGTAGGCATATTCGTGAGCTTGAACCACTCACCACAGAGCAATACATGGCATGGCAAGGCAACCAACAGTAAGAATACATATTTGTGAAGCTAAGCATGGCAAGAACAAGTTCATAGGGTGCATGGATCACTAGGAAACAATCATGAAAACATTGAACTTCATGTTAACAGATTGACAGCAACATTTTCAAGCAACTTTGGAGCAAGATAACAACATGTTCCAGCAGGCTATAATTGCAACCAGTGGCATGAATGGATAGAGCAAGTCATGTAGATCAAAACATGTTTATAGAACATCTCCGGATTATGCATAGAACGATTAGCAGAAGCATGTTAACATAGCAACAAAATATAACAGAATCTGTCAGGAAAACAACAACAGCAACTACCCTACTTAGCAAGCTTGATAGACTCAGCACACAACTCACAAAAATACATGGTTGGCACCCCTGGAAAGCTGGCATGGCATAGATCAAAACACATGAAGACATCAACCTCATAGGATGCACATATCAATCATGGCAAAAATGACAAATGAGCAAGTTATAACAGTTTCAGCAGATTAACATCAACATGCACTCTTCCAACAGCATTTCGGGCATCAAGATGAGCTCAAATGACAATGATGCAATGGAATGAAATGAAGTACTCGTCGAGGCAAACAATTTGACATATTATACGCATGAAACGGAGCTACGGATGCAGAGATATAACAGGTCAAACATGGCATGATTATGCAAGATTCTAGGGACTTAGTGGAAAACGGGTCAACCTTCGGGTTTGCTGCACGGATTACGAGGCGGCGGCGGGTCTCGCCGGAGAACATGCCGGAGATGGCGGGGTCACCGGAGACGGACGGATCCAGGCCGGATCTCGCCGGATCCGGCCGGATCCCGGCGAGGGACGGCGCGCGGGGGCGAGGGCGAGGCCGGGCGGCGGCGGCGCGAGGGCCCGCGCGGGCCCCCGATGGGCTCCGCGGGCCGGCGGCGAGGGGGCGGTGGCGATGCCACGTGGCGGCCGCGGATTGGCCGGGGCGGCGGCGGCGGACATGTCCGGTCGGACCGGACGTGTCCGGCGGCGCGGAGAGGAGCGGGGCTAGGGTTTCGGGGGGAAATGATCCGAAAATGGAGAGGGGAAGACGTTTTTATAGGTGGAGGGAGCTAGGAGAGTCCGAATGAGGTGCGGTTTTCGCCCACACGATCGTGATCGAACGACTGAGAGCATGAAGGGGAGTTAGATGGGTTTTGGGCCACTTTGGAAGGGTTGTTGGGCTGCAACAAAAGAGGCCTTTTGCGGTTACCCGGTTAACCGTTGGAGTATCAAACGACCTCCAAATGGCACGAAACTTGACAGGCGGTTTACCGGTGCTATACCAAGGCCGCTTGGCAAACCTCGGGCCATTCCGAGAAAGTTTAACACCCGCACACGAAAAGAGACAAAAGGGGGACGCCGGATGACATAGGAGCGCCGGATTGCAAAACGGACAACGGGGAAAATGGTCGGATGCATGAGACGAACACGTATGCAAAATGAAATGCACATGATGACATGATATGAAATGCATATGATGACATGGCAAAGTGCAACACGCAAGCAAATGACATGGCAACGACGGCGAATAACTGGAAGACACCTGGCGCATCGAATCCGGGGCGTTACACATGGCATACAGGTCGTACCCCTCTGGCACCTTATCCGTCTTATTGTAGCATGCCTGAAAGAGAGAAACAAAGTAAATTAGTAATTAAAGGGCTCAAGCTAGCATGATGAATGAATTGCATTAATCATGAAGCAAACCACATTACCCAATTCCGCCCGAACTGATATAAGCTGGAGCTACCTTGATGGTGTGGCACACCTTCAATTTGGGCATGTTTGTCCTTGGCCTCAGTCGGCTCCCCTTCCATCTTTCAACACCTGCCATGACAAAGAGTAAACGAAATTAGTACAACATAAAAAAATACCGACATGAATAATAATATGTATATCACTTAAGTGTATCATCATCAAGTACAACATAAAAAAATTGAATACCTAACACTACTAATAATCTCGATCAGTATCATCAATAAATGCATAATCATCATCATCACTATAATCAATGACGGGCTCATAGGGTTCAGTGGCATCAACATGTGGAAGGCCACCTTTACGTAATCGGTCAAGCATTGAGAGGTCTTCCGCAGCAGTAACCTCTTCTTGTTCCGGCTCTTCTTGTTCCTCCTCTGGGGTGATGTGGGATTCACTGTCGCTGTCTACTTCAATGTTTTGGGGTGAAGTATACCGGTTCTTGAAACGCTTTTTGGAAAGACGTGTCTCTTGGAAGAATTCTCCTTCATATGTGTCTGGGTTAATGTGAGGTTCATAATCCTCTTCCTTTGGGGGAGATAGTCTAGCACGTGGTGGCACTTCATAAACGACATCCCAACCTTTCAGATTTGGATTAGTTTGGCAGGCCCAGGGTAGATAGAATACTTGGGTCGCCTGTTGAGCCATAATATAGACATCAGGAACATCTAAATGGGTGCTTTGGTTGATTTCAACTAGCCCTATATGTTCATGAGTCCTTCTAGTCTCCTTCGGCTGAAACCAATAACATTTGAAGACTACGACATTCGGTGGGTTTTCACCATAGAATAGAAGTTCATAAATTGCTTCAACTCTCCCATAATACTCGATACCTCCTTCGCCGATAGCAGATACACAACAATTTGCAGACTTTCGGTCGGCCATAGATAGCTCTTTGCCATATGTACGAAAACGATACCCGTTGATGTCGTATTTGTCAAATGAACGGACCTTATAGCCACCCGAGTATGTGTAGATTGGGTTCATTTTCCCATATGCTATGCTCCGGATCCGACGCAAAATTTCGGCAGCACCTCCCCGCTGTTCTCCTGATACACGTCTCTGCAATAAACAGAGAGGATGTGTACCCGGAGAACAACAGGGGAGGCACTGACGAAATTTATGCGTCAGATCCGAAGCAAAGCATATGGGAAAACGAACCCAATCTACACATACTCAGGCTGTCCATGGATAGAGTTGGACAATTCGAAAGAATCAAGGTTATAAATATGCAAATGCATGCATATTTATAACTATGACGCTTTCGAATGGGAGACACATATTGGTTACGCATATTGATGATTCAAGACACATATATAGCTAGCTACCAAATTTCATGTCATTTGTGAAAATAATTAATGGGGGAGAAGGACATGTCATTTGTGCTCACCCACGAACGAAGGGGCAGAGCTCGTCAAACGCACGGCAAGGTCGTCGAACACCAAACCTTGTAGCGATGAAACAACTGCACATTTAAATCTACCCGATCAACACAATTATATATGATGTTTTTCATAACAAAATCGAAAAATATATGACCTAACTAATAATTCACAAATATATAACCCCGTCGGCCTCTGGAAGGCCAAAGAGCACGTTTTCGGGAGGTTTAGGGGGTCGGGTGTCATGTCGGTGTCCGGGTGCTGTTTCGGGGTTAGGGTGTCGTGTCGGGGTCGGGGTGTCGGGGTGTGGTGTCGTGGTCTGTGTGTCGGGGTCGGGGTGTCGGGGTCAGGGCGTCGGGGTCAGGTGTCGGGGTAAGGTGTCGGGGTCGGGGTGTCGGGGTCAGTGGTCGGGGTGTTTCCTTCTATCCTTCTTCTTCTTTCCTTCTCTTCTTCTTCTTTTTTCTTCTTCTTTCCTTTCTTCTTCTTCTTCTATCCTTCTTCTTCTTTCCTTTCTTCTTCTTCTTCTTTCCTTTCTTCTTCTTCTTCTTCTTCTTCTTCTTCTTCTTCTTCTTCTTCTTCTTCTTCTTTCATCTTTTTTCTACTTCTTTTCTTTTCTTATATTCTTCTTCTTCTACTTCTTCTACTTCTTCTACTTCCTTTCTTCTTCTTTTTCATCTTTTTTATACTTATTTTCTTTTCTTCTTTTTCATCTTTTTTCCACTTCTTCTTCTTTTCTTCTACATATTCTTTTTTCTAACACTAACACTAAATTTTCTTCTTTTCTAACACTAAATCTAACACTAACACTAACACTAACAATTAAACAAGAATTAAACAGCAAAAAAAGAAAAAAAACTCACAGGAGCAGGGGGCGACGCTGGCGCCGGGGTGGTGGGTGGGTGGGGGGGCGGTGGGTCTCTGGGGCAGTGGGATGGCCGGGCGGCGGGGGCGGGGGCGGCGCCGGGCGAGAGGGGCGGGGGCGGGAGGGGCGGGGGTGGGGGCGAGAGGCGGGACGGTGGGGGCGGTGGCGGGTGGGGGAGGGGGTGGGAGCGGCGGCGGCGCCGGGCGGCGGGGGGCGGTGGCGGGTGCGGCGAGGGCGGGGGCGCGCCGGGCGGCGGGGGCGGGGGCGGCGGGGGCGGGGGCAGAGGAGGTCACGAGGGAGACAGATGAGTAACGAGCGGGACGGGGGAGGGGGCTCGGCCGTTAGTTAGGTTAGTTAGGGTTGCCTTTGCCGTCCGCCCCCCTTTGCCGTCCGCTTTTCTTCATATTTGCCGTCTGCGGCGGACGGTAAAGAGGGGGGAACGTTAAGTATTTTTTAACCAGCTCCTCAGTGCCCCCCCTCCTCTTTGCCGTCCGCTAGCGGACGGCAAAGAGCTGGCTGATGGCAAAGGCTTTCTTTGCCATCAGCCAGATCTTTGCCGTCTGCTTTAGGTTAGCTGATGGCAAAGAGCTTCTTTGCTGTCCGCTAGCTGACGGCAAAGAGCTGGCTGATGGCAAAGTAGTTGATTCCAGTAGTGTAGAAATTAGTCTTGATAACCCACAAGTATAGGGGATCGCAACAGCTTTCAAGGGTAGAGTATTCAACCCAAATTTATTGATTCGACACAAGGGGAGCCAAAGAATATTCTTGAGTATTAGCAGTTGAGTTGTCAATTCAACCACACCTGGGTAACTTAGTATCTGCAGCAAAGTGTTTAGTAGCAAAAGTGGTATGATAATAATAGTAGCAGTAGCAAAAGTAAAGATAAATGTTTTGGGTTTTTGTAGTAGTTGTAACAATAGCAACGGAAAAGTAAATAAGCGAAGAACAATATGTGAAAAGCTCGTAGGCAATGGATCAGTGATGGATAATTATGCCGGATGTGATTCCTCATGCAATAGTTATAACATAGGGTGATATAGAACTAGCTCCAATTCATCAATGTAATGTAGGCATGTATTCCGTAAATAGTCATACGTGCTTATGGAAAAGAACTTGCATGACATCTTTTGTCCTACCCTCCCGTGTTCAGCGGGGTCCTTACGGAAACTAAGGGATATTAAGGCCTCCTTTTAATAGAGAACCGGAACAAAGCATTAGCACGGTGTGAATACATGAACTCCTCAAACTACGGTAATCACCGAGAAGTATCCCGATTATTGTCACTTCGGGGTTGTCGGATCATAACACATAATAGGTGAATATAGACTTGCAAGATAGGCTCAAGAACACACATATATTCATGAAAACATAATAGGTTCAGATCTGAAATCATGGCACTCGGGCCCTAGTGACAAGCATTAAGCATAGCAAAGTCATAACAACATCAATCTCAGAACATAGTGGATACTGGGGATCAAACCCTAACAAAACTAACTTGATTACATGGTAAATCTCATCCAACCCATCACCGTCCAGCAAGCCTACGATGGAATTACTCATGCACGGCGGTGAGCATCATGAAATTGGTGATGGAGGATGGTTGATGATGACGACGGCGACAAATCCCCCTCTCCGGAGCCCCGAACGGACTCCAGATCAGCCCTCCCGAGAGAGATTAGGGCTTGGCGGCGGCTCCGTGTCGTGAAACACGATGAAACTTTCTCTCTGATTTTTTTCTCCCCGAGACGGTATATATGGAGTTGGAGTTGAGGTCGGGAGGTGTCCAGGGGGCCCACGAGATAGGAGGGCGCCCTAGGGGGACGCGCCCCCTGTCTCATGGACATCCCATGGGCCCCCTGGCCTTGATTCTTTCGCCAAAAATTCTTATTAATTCTGAAAAGTGCCTCCGTGGATTTCCAGGATATTCCGAGAACTTTACTTTTCTACATATAAAACAACATCATGGCAGTTCTGCTGAAAACAGTGTCAGTCTGGGTTAGTTTCATTCAAATCATACGTATCACCCACCTGGTCGAAGCGTACGTAGCGTTGTCATTCTGGTCGCGAACGTCTATGTACATACTAGTCGATGTAGAGGCGCACATGTGTCGTAGTAGAGGCGCGCACGTAGCATGTACACGTACGTACATCGGCCAGTGTGCAAGAAAGAAAATAAGGCCACGTACGTACATAAGGGCGGGGTCTCGAACGCCTACTCGCGCATACGTACGGCCAGAGCTCGTGTACATGGCTGGGTCGGAACGGAGAAACTATGTCGCCTTCATGTTCATGGGGAGGCAACGGAATGCATCTTGTTCATCGGGAGGCAACGGAATGCGTGGGAGCCAACCATCTTGGACGGAACAGCCGATGGAAATGAGGCCTGGCGTACCGCAGAACGGAGGAAACGGCCTTGTGTTTGACAGGCCACGTTCGAAACGAGATCCTGTTCATCGGGAGGGGTCTGGCATACCGCAAAAAAGAGGAAGCGGACTTCTGTTGGACCTTCTACGGTCAAAACGGGGTCCTGTTGATCGGGTGGGGTGTGGCGTACCGCAAAACAGAGGAAACGGACTTGTGTTGGAGCGCTACGGTCAAAACGGGGGTCTTGTTCATGGGAGGGGTGTGGAGTACCGCAAAACGGGACTCCATGGGATACTGTTCATCTCCACCTTCGACCTCCTCCAGCCTCCACGGACTACTGTTCATCCACCGTCGACCTCCTCCAGGCTCCACCTGCGATTGTTCTCCACGGGATCCTTTTCATCCAGCCTGCACCGCGCGCTACTCCACCGGCTACTGTTCAACCAGCCCTCTCCACGGGCTCCTGTTCAACCACCCCTCCACGGGGTTGTCCTGTTCATCTAGCCCTCCATGGGGTCCTGTTCATCCAGCCCCAACCGGCTCGATCGATTCGGGTCCTGTTCATCTAGAGGCAACACCACGAGGTCCTGTTCATCCACCCCCATCGGGAACTATTCATCCAAACCCCCTCCCCCCCAGCAATGCTCACTGTTCATCCAGAGGCAGCATCGATCGGCTTCAGTTAGCAGCAGTAGCGAAGGAATCGCTCAATCGGGTTCAGTTAACAGCCATTGATTGATCGCTTGGGTTCAGTAACGCGTAGCCTGCAGTATAATCGCTCGGGTTCAGTAGGCGAACGCCTCGCTCGGGTTCAGTTAGAGCCCAATGCCTCGCACCCACATGTGTGCGTGTACGAGAGAAACGCGCAAACCTCCGTGCATCGCTCGGCCCCGACTACCCGCCGTAACCGGGAACACCCTGATATTTTCCTCGCCCTAACTTCTACCATGGTTTTTTCTGTCATGGACGCCCCAAAGAATGTCATGCAGCTGCGTCTCCGGCCCGCCTAGGACGAAAAGCCCATTTTCTGTCATGATTTTTTGTCATAGAAGTAGGAGCCCACCACATCTAAGATGATATCGGGTTTTGTCACAATTATCGTCATAGAAGTGTCATAAGTATGACAGGAAAAAAATTCGTTCGGCCCAAAATGTCACGGATGTGTCTTCTTTTTGTCCTGGCGTCTCCGTCGTATCTATAATTTTTGATTTTCATGCCAATATTACACAACTTTCACATACTTTTGGCAACATTTTATATGATTTATTGGAAAACCTATTGATCCAGTGTCCAGTGCTAGTTCCTGTTTGTTGCATGTTTTCTGTTTCACAAAATATCCATATCAAACGAAATCCAAGCGTGATAAAAATTTATGGAGAATTATTTTGGAATATATGTGATTTTTGGGAGGTGGAATCAACACTAACAGAGGCCCACGGCCTCCACAACTCACCAGGGTGCGCCGGGCACCCCCTGGCGCGCCCAGGTGTCTTGTGCCCTCCCTGTAAGTCAGTTGGGGCCCTTCTTCGGGCGCAAGAAAGATAATTTATGGAAAAATTGTGTAAAAACTTCAGCGCAATCAGAGTTATGGATCTCCAGGAATTTAAGAAACGGTGAAGGGCCAGAAAACAGGAACGTGAAACAGAAGGGAACAAAGAGGGAGATCCAATCTCGGAGGGGCTCCCGCCCCTCCGCCGTCATGGAGGCCATGGACCAGAGGGGGAACTATCCTCCCGTCTAGGGGGAGGCCAAAGGAATAAGAAGAATGAGGGGGCTCTCTCCCCCTCTCTCCCGATGGCGCCGAAGCACCGCCGGGGCAAGGATCGTGACGGCGATCTACATCAACAATGTTGTAGGGTGGAACCCTAAGATGGATCTTTCACGAATTGGAGGGGAAATCCCCAAGAACAAGAAGAACACAAGAGAGGGGAAACACTCAAATCAACTAGATCCAATCACACATGTGCTAAATCCACATACACAAAGGGGATACAAAGGTCCAAATCCAACACAAGAAGATACAAGAGGTAACTAGTTCATCCCAATCCTATGAGGAAAGAGGTCTTGAATCCATGGAGGATCTTCCCTAGATGGGGTCTTGAATCCACTAGGGATCTTCCCACATGGAGGCCTTGGACTCCATGGGAGTAGAGGTAAGTGGATGAGCAAAGCTCTATCTCAAATAAGCTAATCCTTTGCTAACCCTAAATAATGACCTAGGAACGAGTTATATAGGTGGCTGGAGGTGAGGGACGAGTGGAGGGGCAAAAGGGGCATTCCCCGGCCAACTCGCAGGCAGGCCCGTGCGCACGGGCTAAGTCAGCCCCGTGGGCACGGGGGTCCCGTGTGCACGGGGTCTTTTGGGGCTCGTGCGCACGGGGTATCCATGAACTCTCTGGATAGGCCGTGCGCACGGGGTCTTCTGAACTGTGCTTCTTCTTCCTTCTGCTCGCCTCCGCTTCCTTGTGGTCTTCCCGTCCCTCTCCTTGGACTTGGCGAGATTCCTTCTTCCGTGCGTTCTCCTCGTGGATGGTGTGGTTGTACTCTTCCGCTTGGGCTCCTCCTCAAAGAATGTGTAGCTCCGCTCACACCTATGTATGCACATGAGAGAGGGTTCAAGTAGTATACCATCCTCCAAGGGTACAAGTGGACACGTGTAAAGGAGATGATTCACCTTTGTATGCATGAAGTAGAAGTCACACGTGTCACTTGGAAAACGAACACTTGACATGGTGATGTCTGTAGGATGCTCCGCATCATCTCCCCCCCCCCCCCCGGGGAAAGATCCGACCTCGGATCATGATCCTCATCACCATGGAAATGGTTGTCCTAGACGGCCTTGTAGTTGGACGGAGTTGAAGACATGACGCAATCCAAGTACTCCAAGGTGTCACCGGAGGGATATACATGCAAAAAGAGCAAACACAAACGACACTCGAAAATACAATGGTTAGCGCACACAAGGTGTCCATCAAGTAAACATGAGTCTGTGCAGCAAGATTGTTCGTAACAAGGCACATGATGCTTAGCCAAATGATCTAATATGATATGTAAAGCATTCATGGGAGCAAAAGCATTTGATGCGTGCACAAAGGTGTAGTAATTGTCACGGTGCACAAAGCGAATTCTACCATTGTGCAAAATGATGTCATAGTATGATGATTTATCAAGAGCATGAACATGGCAATGGATGCTCAATATGATTATGTTATCATGCAATTAATGGTGGGCAATATGATCATGATGTATGAATATGCCATCAAGGAAGATCACAACAAATTTGCTAAGAAAGTGCACAAGCTCATATATCATGGACGACATGGAAACGCAAGATGCAACAAGGCAATCATAATGTGAGTCAATCCATGCATAAGATGCAAATTTGTTATGGGTGGTGTTGTACCATAGCTCAATATCGTAGCACTCCTCAACTTGAAGGTCCATAGGGTCCATCTCCAATGTCAGTCCTCCATCCAATATATGTATCATGTAGACAAGAAGAAGTAAAGAACAATGAAAGTATGGCCCATCCAATATGCATGTGTGAAGATGGCTCAAATGGAAGAAATTCACCTTTAGTAGTTTCGCGAAAATGTTGGTGTCGCGCATCATGTACGCCTTCACATAACCAATATGTCTAGTGATGGTACCGCCTTGTGAATTCCTCAAAATGAAATAATATGACAAACACTCATAAAAACAAATGAGGTTAGTGCAAATGCAACACATATCATTCGAGTGGTGAGATACCCAACAAGTGTTTTCATCATTCTTATCATAATAAAGGACACGGTGTGGTATGAAAGCATATGATGCAACTACAACCAAAGACAATAGGCTCAATCAAGCAAGCAAGCATCACAAGTAAGTGTCAAAGTCTCCATGATCAATAAGCATATTATTGGTGCACGCACGACAAGTGGATATGAATGGTGCAACTAACAGAGACAAGAGACAATGATTAAGACAAATCAAGTGAGAGGCATGAACATATATGTCATCAACCCAAGAAAGTGAGTAAGAATGGAACATGGGTGATGCGACAAAGCAAGCAATCATAGGAAACAATTCATGCAAGCTAGTAGTGCGAAGATGCAACATACTAGAGGCAACCATGGCAATCATGTCATGTGTGCAAATAGTGAGCATACATAATGCACGTGACATATCACAAGCATGAAAACAATATATAGGTAATTTATCATCATTGGATTGGCAAGAAGTTATATGTAAATAGCAATGGAACATCATGACTCTCCCAACAGAAGAATCAACATAGCATGTGGCACATGGTAAACATGGCAATAGCAATAAGGATCTCCACCAAGCATGCAAATACACATAGAAGTAGTATAATGGTGAATCATGTGTAAGTGCAAGAAAGGGTCACAATTGCATGGAAAAGGCATGGAAAGAGGGATAACATGCAAAGTGAACATGATACAATGGGCATAAAGTAACAAGTGATATATAGCCCATAGCTGTGTGAGAGCCAAGTAGAAGAGATGCGCGTAGTCGTAGCGCGAAGGGAACGGTGGTAAGTATAGTCCATGGGATCCCAAATCATCATTGCTCTCAAGAGCTCATTTTGTTAACTCATGGGATTGTGAGGTTGACGACTTTTAATAAGTACCTACACAAAACAAAGGCAAAGGAAAAATTGTGTGTGCGTGGTATATGTACACATCATCCATTATGATGCATACGTGCAAGTGTTGGTTAGCACAAAATATCCAATGCTCAAATAAATGAGATGCATGATATAGAAGCATGTCATCCATCATGATGGGTTTGTTGTTATGTATGGCATAATGGAGACGCAAATTGTGTAATGCATCACGAGAAATATGTAGCATTGTTATTCATGGAATGCATATGGTGCACACAATCATGGGAATCATGCAAAGTATGGAATGCATGAAAATCTCCTAATATGTATGAGGAAACTATGGGGGTCCCCTCATGAGCATTAGTGGAAACATCACATGGAGAATATTGACAACATCAAAAACAAACCATATTCGGAACAATGTGACCATGGCATGGCATAGTAGATGAATCGCAAATCATGTAAAGGAAGCATGGCAATATCATCACATGAAAAACAAAAGCCAATGACCATCATCTCGTCATCTATGCCATAAGTGAAAATGGGATTTATTTTAATGGGGCATTCATAGTTACTATGTTGAGATTTTAACGATGCAATATGGGGGATCTCCCTCATAGCAAATGACAAGTTTAAACGGTTGTCGGACATGATGTGACCAAGAGAATTTTCACATGATATCATATGGAGCATTGCATCACAACTAGGCAACTCAACATGATCATCATCATATTCATCATACATTGGTAAGTCATGACATGAGGAAGTCGCACTAGCATGAAGCATGGGAATAGGTGGATCAACATCATGCAAGAAATCATTGGTGAGATAGTCCACTAGTTGGACAAGTGAAGGTCCATCACCTATATTACCTTTAGAGCTCCGCTCATGTGTTGTAGGTGAGGTTGAAACTTGATGGCACCATGTGGGGGTGCTTCTTCCACCATGGCCATCGTCGTCTCCATGGGAGGTATGGACTCGTCGAGGATAGGCATGCCGTCATGTAGGAGACCTGGCACCAAAGAAGAAAACACACTAGGAGTAGAGTTGAAGTCGTTAGAAATCATAGTGGCCTCACATTCCATCTCAACTACCTCACTCGCTAAGTGTTGTGTCTCACTCACTCCCGGTAAGATGCTCTCACTCATATGGTTGGTGCAGTTCCTCAAATGGCTCTCAACCTCACATAGGATGTGTGGCATAAACTCGTGTGTGGGGCTAGTGGTGGTCACACTCATCCTCTCATAGGAAATGCTCTCAATGTCACATATGGTGGAGTCGCTCATATCACTCATGGTGGGGTAGCTCTCCTCACATGGGAATTGGGGTATCTCATCATATATGGGTGTCGGGGAGATGTAGGTGCACATGTCCCCATGCTCAACTCCTTTCGCCTCCTTGGTTGAAGGGATAGTCCCATGCTCAACCTCCCCATCCATAACGCCTCCAAAGATGAATGTCGTAGGAAGTGGCAAATCATCATGCTCCTCCGAGACCAAAGATAATGTCTCATGTGCGGTCTCGTATCATGACACGGAGTATGAGTCCCATTGGGGCGCCGTCTTCATGTTGTTGAAGGGGTTTGTGCTCGTCACCGTGGTCGAAGGGGATGGCCCTTGCTCGACCATCTTGTCGCCGTCTTGTATGAGGCCCATATAATTTGGCACCTTGTAGCTCGTCTCCATGACCAAAGGGAATTTCCCATGCTCAGCCACCTTCCTTGGGGGGCTTCCAAAGATGGAAGTGTCGCCCTCGCTTGTAGGTGGCCGCCTTGCACTTGATGATGTCAAACTAGGCGTACTTGTGGGAAGTAGGCGAAGATGCCGTACATCCAAGGTGAAGATGCCGAAGTAGTGGTGGTAGCCGGAGCTTGATGTAGAGCTTGTTGGGACTTGTTGGTTTGCGCATATCGAGCATCATCATGATGATGGTACTGTTGTCGTGCTTGAGCTCGTAGTAGATGTCATTCGTCATCGTCGAGCACATGATGCTTGGAGGTGACTTGCCCTTCATGACGATGTGGATCACCAATGTGATGGTGGTCGCCATGGAGATGTGGACATGGACGAATTGCGCTTGCATCGCTTGGGAGCTTCGAAGATTTGCAACTTGAGTGTCGCCGCCTTGAGGATGACGAAGGGGAAGAAGACTTGTAGTCGGTCACCATGTCTCGTAGTTGATCCATGTGTTCGTCCAACTTGGTGTCGATGTAGTTCATTTTCCTTTCTTCGTTTTGGCGAATGTCGACGGTGAGTCACTCAATGCCTTGCATTGCTCGTTGTAGTTCAAAGAGTGGAGTTTTGATGACGTAGTTGTTCACGCCATCCTTGTCGTCGAAGACTGAAGATGAAATGCTTCACCTATTCATCACAAAACTCGAGCAAATGTGAGTGGAAGAATGGAAAGAAAACTAGACCAAATGTAGCTTTCCAATGTTGAAGATGGATCAATGATCACTCAATAATGTATTATGGAAGTAGCACAATTTGGTACCGGATCTTGTCAATTCTCACACCTACACAAGTAAGGCTTATGGTGGAGCTTGGTGAGGATAGTGGCACAAAAATTTGATGCAAAATGTTAGCAAGAGTCAATAATGTTGGAAAAGATTCACAAATTAGCAAGTGAAACAAGTAGACCAATAGCAATGAATGGCACACTGAAACACACACGGATAGATAAATGGGGTCGTGCAACCAAGGAGTGAGCACAAAATGTGGAATCCATGGAAAACACTCGTGTTGCACAACCTAAAGAGACGCTAGCACGATTGCTCAATAGGCGGATACGACACTTGTGCACAACCTATAAGATGCAAAATGTATCAACTTTCTACCCAAGTATGCTATATATGTATGATGTTCCGGTGTTTCGCACACGATGATCCAAGATGATCAATTTGGTAGTATGATATGCAATATGGCGATGCTATGGCTATTGCTTACAAGCTCTTTGTTTATCTCTTCTTTTTGCTTAAAAGCTTATTCTCTTCTTTTTTGATATGGCCACTATGCGAAATGCACAAACCAATATAGCAATTGTGTATATGAGGGAACAATATTTTGACACAAGATATGATATGATGATAACAACATAATACCAATATGATATGGCTTGTATGCAATGGAAGGCGTAGGTCGATGATCACTAATGTGCACAAGTAACATTGCTGGCAATACTCAATGGCTACTCTTGATAGGCAAGTGACACAAAATGGGCTAGGGGTTAACAATGCAATGGCAAGAATGTACAATGATGGGATACCATGATACCAAGATGATATAGAGGTTACCGGTCTTGGTTTGTCGTTTGTAAGCAAGATGGATGATGGTGTCAAAATGTTGAAGTGGTCAATGTCGAATCCTTGTCGAAGTTGAGCAGCGGTGTTGTCGATGTCGAACCGTTCCTAGTTAGCCGAAACACCCTAAGAAACGAAAAAACCACAAACTCAAAATCTCCAAAGGCAAATGTCAAATGGTGATAGCGGAATGCGTTGGTGGTTCTGGATTTGGCAATGCAGAAGTGGTGGTGGTGGTTGATGAAGAAGCAACTGTCCCTAAGTAGCCGAAACACCTTAGGAGACTCAAGTCACAACTCAAGCAACCACAAATGCTAAATGGAGCAAAATGGGTTAGGTTGCGAAAGGCTATGGTGGTTTTGAGGATGATATGGTGGAGGGCCTAGGCAAAGATGCGAAAATGACAAAAAAATTATGGAGTCAAATGATGTTGGAACCTATCTACATGGATGGGGGATCATTTTATTATGTTCAACTTTATGTATTCCTTTATCTGTAGAGTACATTGAATATCAATAGCTACTCAACGAGCTAAAGAACGCGAAAATCGGACTCCGGATGTGAAAGTTATGCCCAAAACGGTGAAGTGTTGGCGGCTGAAACTTGGGGAGCCGTGCGCGCGGGGTCTAAGGCCCGTGGACACGGGGTCCCGTGCGCACAGGATAGGACCGTGGGCACGGGGCGTCCAGAGACTTTTTGGGGGCCGTGCGCATGGGGTCTGGGGCCCGTGGGCATGGGGTGGGCGGAAATTTCGCGATTTCGGGGCAGAAATTGATGATTTCAAGGGCAAAAATGGAGAAATTTTGTGGATGGAAAGTGGGCAAAAGATGGGGGGAAGCTAGATCCACTTGAAATCAAGCAAATCCATGGATCAAATCCAACAAAACATCACCAAACCAACAAATCACAAAAAACAAATTGGGCTATTTTTGGTGGGGATTTTCGAAATTGGGGATGAACACAGAAAAATTAGGCTAGAAAACAAGGAGGGGGCTCCAATTTCGTGAGAAACCTTGGCTCATAATACCAAGATGTTGTAGGGTGGAACCCTAAGATGGATCTTTCACGAATTGGAGGGGAAATCCCCAAGAACAAGAAGAACACAAGAGAGGGGAAACACATAAATCAACTAGATCCAATCACACATGTGCTAAATCCACATACACAAAGGGGATACAAAGGTCAAAGAGGTAACTAGTTCATCCCAATCCTATGAGGAAAGAGGTCTTGAATCCATGGAGGATCTTCCCTTGATGGGGTCTTGAATCCACTAGGGATCTTCCCACATGGAGGCCTTGGACTCCATGGGAGTAGAGGTAAGTGGATGAGCAAAGCTCTATCTCAAATAAGCTAATCCTTTTCTAACCCTAAATAATGACCTAGGCACGAGTTATATAGGTGGTTGGAGGTGAGGGACGAGTGGAGGGGCAAAAGGGGCATTCCTCGGCCAACTCGCAGGCAGGCCCGTGCGCACGGTCTAAGTCGGCCCCGTGGGCACATGGGTCTTGTGTGCACGGGGTCTTTTGGGGCTCGTGCGCAAGGGGTATCCAGGAACTCTCTAGATAGGCCGTGCGCACTGGGTCCAAAAGTGTCATGCGCACGGGGTCTTCTGAACTGTGCTTCTTCTTCCTTCTGCTCACGTCCGTCTTCCTTGCGGTATTCTCGTCCTTCTCCTTGGACTTGGCGAGCTTCCTTCTTTCGTGTGTTCTCCTCGTGGATGGTGTGGTTGTACTCTTCCGCTTGGGATCCTCCTCGAAGAATGTGTAGCTCTGCTCACACCTATGTATGCACACGAGAGAGGGGTCAAGTAGGATACCATATCCTTGAAGGGTACAAGTGGACACGTGTAAAGGAGATGATTCACCTTTGTATGCATGAAGTATAAGTCACACGTGTCACTTGGCGAACGAACACTTGACATGGTGATGTCCATATGATGCTCCGCATCAAACAACCTTACTTCCGTCAACACCAACTTTCTCCCCCCTCTATGCAGCGGTGTAACACCCCTTCTCCCTGTTGTAATCTCTACTTAAACATGGTGCTCAACGCTATATATTATTTCCCAATGATCTATGGCTATCTTATGATGTTTGAGTAGATTCGTTTTGTCCTATGGGCTAATTGATGATCGTGGTTGGTTTGAGTGTATATTTTATTATGGTGTTGTCCTATGGTGCCCTCCGTCTCATGCAAACATGAGGGGTCCCCGCTGTAGGGTGTTGCAATACCTTCATATTGTCGGTTGCCAGAGTGACAGAAGCCTGAACACTGATAAGTGGGTTATTGCGTATGGGAGTAAAGAGGACTTGAAACTTAATGCTATGGTTGGGTTTTATGACCTTAATGATCTTTAGTAGTTGCGGATGCTTGCTAGAGTTCCAATCATAAGTGCATATGATCCAAGTAGAGAAAGTATGTTAGCTCATGCCTCTCCCTCATGTAAAATTGCAAGAATGATTGCCGGTCTAGTTATCAATTGCCTAGGGACAAATGACTTTCTTGTTGACAAAAGCTATCTACTTTTGTTGTCTCACAATTTATTCTTAGTTTTATTCTCGCGAATTACTCATAGTTTTATTCTTGCAAAATAGTTTCATACTTGTTCTAGGTAAAGCAAACGTCAAGTGTGCGTAGAGTTGTATCGGTGGTCGATAGGACTTGAGGGAATATTTGTTCTACCTTTAGCTCCTCATTTGGTTTGACACTCTTATTTATCAAAAAAGGCTATAAATGATCCCCTATACTTGTGGGTTATCAAACATGCAATAATCCTCTCCTCGAGCATCTGGACTGGTTTTTTACGACTCTAAATTGGACCTCTTCATTTCCAAACACCTTAGTCAACCCTCTTGGATGACCAGTCTCAGACCACACTCCATGTACTGCCGTCATTCAAACCACGATCCCCAAGAGCAAACTCTTTAGATTTGAAACCTTCTGGATAGCTCACCTGGATTCATGGACGTGGTTTCTCAAGCTTGGAACAAACCTTTAAAACATGGTAAATCAGATAATGTTGCAGCCAGTTTATGTCAGAAATTTAAAAACCTCACACATGCCCTTAACTGTTGGAGCAAAAGATCTCTCGGCTGAAGACAGCGATTGCCAACACCAATAAAGCCCTTCTTCAACTAGACCACATTGCTGATCCTTGTAACCTTACTGTGCTAGAGGGAAATTTTCGATCTATTCTCAAAAACCATCTTATCTGACTATTGCAACATCATAAAGAATATAGGAAAAAGCGATGCACCCATAGATGGATTAAGTTCGGTGATGAGAACTCCAAGTTTTTCCAAGCAGTTGCAACTGAAAGATATAAGAAAAATTACATTTCTAGTCTGAAACCCAGTGATGGTGTTATTAAGGATGATCAGGCGGGCAAAGAGTACATTTTCTTTGAAGCATTTAGAGACCGCATGGGTAAATCAAAACTCCCCAAATGAAATTCAACCTCTCCCAGATGTTGCGCACACAGGTTGACTTTAATAATTTCACCACTCCTTTCACTCACAAGGAGGTTGATGATGCAGTGAATGATATGCCCCCTGATTGTGCACCTGGTCCGAACGGTATTAATGGCGTGCTTGTCAAAGCATGCTAGCCTATCATTAAAAATGACTTCTATCACCTCTGTGATGACTTTCACCAAGGAAACTTCAATCTGGAAATCCTCAACTATGGTTACATCACTTTAATACCCAAGAAACGTGCTCCTGAGATAGTGAATGATTTCCGCCCTATAACTCTTCCCAACTACTGCCTCAAGCTGATCACAAAGATCTTAGCCAATAGACTACAAAAAGTCATCTTATAGATTGTGCACCGTAATTAATATGGCTTCCTGCAAGGGCGATCCATCCATGATTGCCTGGCATGGGCATTTGAATACATCCATCAATGTTAAGTGTCGAAACGTGAGATCGTCCTCCTGGAACTAGATTTTGCTAAAGCATTTGACATAGTGGAACACTCAGCCATAATTCAGATCATGCAGAGCATGGGGTTTAATGCTAAATGGCTTGAGTGGTTCAAGTGCATTTCATCATCTGGTCGATCTTTGGTTCTCCTTAATGGGGTACCGGGGAAGCACTTCTGGTGCAAGTGTGGTGTCCGACAAGGTGACCCTCTGTCACCCTTAATATTTGTGCTTGCGGCTGACTTACTACAAAGGGAAATTAATGAAGCACTACACAACAATCTCTTGCAACTACCAATTCCTTCATCAAGAGATGACAAGTTCCTCGTGATATAGTACGCGGACGACACGATCATAGTGATGCATGCTTGCCTTGCACAAGATGCCCACATGAAGCAAATCCTTGCAGACTATGCTGACTCGGTGGGACTCCATATCAACTTTCACAAGCCCACGTTGGCCCCGATAAACACTCCTGATGACAAATGCAATGCCATTGCGACCATCTTCGGCTGCACTGTTGCTAGCATGCCTTTCACTTACCTTGGATTACCGCTGGGCACCATGAGACCCACTGTGTTGGACCTAACCCCCTGGGTTTGCAAAGCTGAGAGCAGAATCACTGCTGCCATGTCCATGATGTCTTATGCGGGTAAGCTATCTTTGATGAACTTGCTTGTCACCTCCCTGGCAATATATCCGATGGGGATTCTGAGACTCCCCTCGAAAATTATTGAACAGTTGGACAAAATCAGATGCCACTATCTCTGGTTCAAGACGACTGAAGATGGTGAAAAAAGTAACTCTCTTGCTGCATGGGACATGATTTGTCGTCCAAAGAAGAATGGTGGTCTAGGTGTGCTCAACCTCAAAGTCCAAAATGATGCAATGCTACTTAAACTAATACATAAATTCTACAATAAACTTGATACACCGTGGGTCCATCTGGTTTGGGACACGTACTATGCCATGGCTGTCCCCCATGCAGCAGCACCCTACGGTTCCTTCTGGTGGCGCGACCTTGTTAAACTTATGTCTGCCTATCGGGGTATCACTAGGGTGAAGATCAGCTCTGGTATGACCGCCCTCTTCTGGAAAGATGATTGGATCAACTGCATTATCGCTGACAGTTTTCCGCGTGCATTCTCCTACACCACCCTTGAAGATGCCTATGTTCGACACCTACTCACCATTGCCAACGCAGACGAAGCCTTTCATCTGCCTCTCTCAGTACAAGCGCATGAGGAATTAAGGACGATACAACAAAACATGCGCTCCACTGAACTGTCGGATGCAAAAGATATATGGACCTGCATCTGGGGAGCACCTGAATTCAAAACAGCGGCATAGTACACATTTTTCTTCAGAGAGATAATTGCACATGATGCCTACAAATGGCTATGGAAAGCTAAGAGCATTCCTAAAATCGAAGTCTTTGGCTGGTTCTTGCTATCAGACTGCCTTATCACCAGGAACATGCTCAAGAGAAGACATTACAACATTTGGAACAACCTGGATTGTCTGTTATGTGGAGAACATGTTGAAGAGACTGTGGAACACATGTTCTTCCGATGCACATTCAGCGTTGCGTGTTGGAGAGAGCTAGACATATTCTGGCAGCTGATGGTAACAGATTGATGATATCCTACCTCAAAATGATGCATCAAAGAAAAATGATCATGGATACTTTCCTAGTAGCTGCCTGGAGCCTTTGGAAGGAGAGAAAACAACAACTATTTTTGTCAGTGGATCCCACATTCTCTTCATGGAAAGTCAGCTTCAAAAAGGATTTTGCCAACATAAGCTATAGAGTCTCCCCACACAAGAGGCAGTTTGTTGCCTCGATAGTTAGGTCCATTTCCTAAACCTTGTAGTGTACCCCACTCTGAGAGGGCTCCTCCCTCTCCAACCCCCTTGTACACATATGTAAACACATGTACTGAGATGTGGTATGATAATATACATGCGGTAGGAGCCTTTCCTACTATTTAACCCCTCAAAAAAATATGCTGGGGCTCGCTACAACCAATACCAAAAAAGCTGCAACCGGCGTCGCCAAATGCTACAAACACAACAATAGATGTTCGGCTGGCCACTGCCATAGGAAAAAGCTGCAATCGACGACGAAGAAAGCTACAACTGGGGTCTCAAAAAGCTTCAACCAGCGACGACGAAAAGCTAGGGGGCGACGGCGAAGCTTCGGCTGGGGCGTCGACGAAAGCTGCAAGCGGCCCCGGGAAAAGCTTCGACCGGCGAGTGAGGGTGTTGGAACCGACGATTTTGAATGCTGGAACCATCAATGACTATGATGGCGAGGTTGCAATCTACAACGGCGAGGATGTGAGTAGTTAGGCTGCTAAGGTGGGAGGGGGCAGTTGCAACCAACGGCGACGGGGTGGCGAACGACCGGGATGATGTGTAACAACGACGAGGAGGTTGCGAGCGCTGTCGACGGCGAACTCCGACCCGCGGCGAGAGCGGCGACCTTCGTGGGAGGGTGGACCCGAAGAACAACTGGTGTAGGAGGGGAGGGAGGGGCGGTTTCTTCTCGACGCGCGTGGAAAAGGAGAAGGGATGATGCGCACGTCTGAGAAGGAAGACGCAATACGACTACAGCTTTCTGAATCAAATGGTTTGCTGGGCCAGCCGACCGGCACCTAGTAGTGCCTTCAGGAAATCAATCGGGTCGGGCAGACATCTTCGGTCGACATACTGAAGCCGACATGTTGCGACATGAATGATTTTACTTTTTAGCGAAAATCTGAATTTTTTATGGACGCTGATAACGTCCACATGTGTGGTGGGAGGAACACCCGTCCACACACCATGCGTGGTGTGAGCAGGAGGTAGAACTGCCGACACGTGTGGACGCACCTACTTCGTGCCACACGCTCAACAAATACTACTCAAGCCACCCCGCGGGTGTGGCACGAAGCAAAAATGACCACACGTCTTGGCAGCTATGTTAGTTACCCGCAGGATGACGCTTCAGTTACCCCGGGGATGGCAACTTTAGTTATCCGTCTAATTTATGATAGTTGCCGCGTGTAATCAAACCATAGTTGTCGTCTGTGATTATCTGCTTGCCACATGTGGTCAAACAATAGTTGCCATGTGTGTTTATCTAGTTGACACGTGTGGTCCAATCATAGTTGGCATGTATGGTTAATCATAGTTGCCTTGTGTGTTTATCTGGTTGCCACGTACGCGCAACTGCAGTCGCCATCTGCCAACGAATCATAGTTGTCATGTGTGTTTACCTAGTTGCCACATACGCGCAACTACAATTGCCATCTATCACAGTACGAGTCGTCGTGTGGGCGAACAACAGTTCACCCACACGCGAGCGGACTAGGTGATGACCCTGTGGGCGGGAACTGATTCGCCCACACGACGCAGCTGACAACTGCGTGTTGCGGGTCGTGTGGGCGAATTCTCCAACGCCCACACACATGATTATGCCCACGTGGCACTGAAAATCTAACAAATTTTTTTACGATTCGTGCAAAACAGAATCAACGTGAATCAACGCGTGAGGACGAAGTGTAAACATGCCACACGGTGTGGGCGTTATCATTTGGGTTTTCTATTTAGCATGCCATAGTGAAAAATTTTGCGATTCTGCTATTATCAATTTCGATCGGTAGCAAATCGTACGTACAAAAGAAAAATCGAGCGTCTGCTTGGAGGCGACCAGATTGATATACCTAACCATTCCTTAAAAAAGATTGATATACACCTAACCTACAACTACAATACGTATAGTTCGTCCACTTTGCGCCGTGGCACGTACCTGCTCCCGATGGCCGCCGCCGACCCAGTCCGCGACGGGCAGACGGCCCTCGCGCTCCGCCTCGTCAAGCACCTCGCGGCCGCGGACGCGGACGCCGCCGCTAAGAACGTCGCGTTCTCGCCCGTCTCCATCCACGCTGGCCTCGCGCTGGTGGCCGCGGGTGCGGGCAGCGCCACGCGGGCCCAGCTGCTCAACTTCCTCGGCGCGCCGACGGCGGACGGCCTCGCTGCCTTCGGTCGCCTCGTCGCCGACCGCGTCCTGGCCGACAAGGCGGGCTCTGGCGGGCCGCGTGTGCTCTTCGGCGGCGGCGTCTGGATCGACGCCTCGCGCGGCGGGCTCAATGAGGCGTTCAAGGAGGTCGCCGCCAAGTCCTACAAGTCCGAGACCCGCACCGTCAGCTTCACCGATGAGGTTAGTAGAGGCGATTGTTTGTGCTCTGAAACCCTAACCTCCTACTCGAGCCAAATCTGTAGTAGAATTATATGGATCAAATCTGTAGTAGTAGAATTAATATGGATCAGTACTCGAGGCAAATCTGTAGTAGAATTAATATGGATCTATGGATAATCATGAACGGGATGTCGTTGAACATTTTTTTCAACATGAGAAATCCTAACAAACAAGGCAACAATCTTCTAATCTTATTTATTTTTCTTTGAGAACATCTTCGAATTAATCTTAATCAAATCATTAGAAACAATCTTCTAAACTTATTTTTTCTTTGAGAACATGTTCTAATTAATGTTAATCAGCCGGAGGAAGAAATGTATGTTTACAGTTGAGTCAATTACACCACCGGTGCTTAAACTTGGCAAGAATACTCACTTTAGTGCCAGAACTTGCGGCATACATTGAAGTGGTGCCACAACTTGACTCGGGCGTGCAAATACGGTGCAAAACTCGTTTGAAGACGCATGCGCCGCTGACAAGGCGTGACAGCGTGGCATGAAGGCCCATTATCAGTGATCGGTCGGTGTAGACCAGGCTTGTGCATGTTTTTTTGCAAAGACACCCTCAACCCACCTGTACCCCAAGTTTTATATTAGAATGAAAAAATTGCACCAACGAAGATTCGAACTGGCGACTTTGAGTAATCCCACTCGCTCGGTTAGCAACCTTAGTGCTACACCATTTGACGACCTAGGTGGATAAACATTTTTTTATAACTTTTCCTTAAACAACATAAATTAAGAATTGTACTAATTCCAAAAAATGCTGCCGTGGGGGGTTCAAACCTGTGACTTGGGGCAAAAAATGAGATGAACCGGACACAGCATCCACATTCATTTGATCCCTACTGGATTTTTTATCCTTTTTGTCACTAACACACCATGCTCATGGGCTAGAACATACTGTGTTTTTTTAGAAATTTGTGGAAATTATGTAAATCCTAATTATAAATAATACACATATAAATAAAATAAATTACATAAAAAGATGCTCACGTAATTCCAAAAAATGCCAGCCTATTAATATAAAAAATTCCATAAATGAAATTATGAATTATACAAATGTTTGTATAATTTTATAAAGTGTTTGCATATTAAATAGAAATATTAAAGTAAGTCTATTATATATACATGGGATTCACATATTTTTAACAATTTTCAAAAAAGGAAAGAAAAACAAAGGGATGTGCTACGAGTCGGACGTCGGATCATTTAAAGAGATCCGCTGCCTCGTGAACTGTTAGATATTGACAAAATCTAGTGCCCAGCGTCGTCCTTCACTTTTGCCACTTTTGAAACATAGGTTGTGTTGCCGGTTTTTTCTTTTTGTAGAGGCTATGTTGCAGAAGATCTTTGTAACACAGGTTGTGTTGCATAATTTTTTTTGGAACCAAGATTATGTCGTTGAATTTTTTTGCCTACATCGTCGCACCGTTGTCTTGTCACTCCAAAAGTCCTCATGTTTCCGAAACATGGGCGATGCTGCAAAATCCTATGACTTGCTGTGTGTGGGAATATTCCGACATGTGGGTGGCTCTCGACACGGCGGATGTGAGGTGTAAAATTGTCCGGGTAATTCCAATCATTCCCCGAAAACAAAACACGTGTTGAAAATGGGTCACACTAATTGTGGTCCATTTTTTGCCCATGAGCGCGGTGGATTGTACACACAAACAGTACCAATTCTCTGTAGACACCAAAATTCCTTTGTTAGGGTGATAGGCTCATCAGCTTGTGTCCCGTAGGTCCTGTATTCTAACCCTGATGATGACCTCAACTTTTTGTCGGAATTAAAGTTCTTAATTTATGTGGTTAAATACAATGATATAATTACTGGGTATCCTTCTAGTACATGAATCGTTATTCTGGTGGGTTGGCTAGCTGCGCACATCAGTTGGCTGGCACAGAGAGTGTGCCTTCGACGGACAAGTCGGTCCCACGGCGCTTTTTTGTGCGAAATAAAATAAAATTCAAGAGTATTTTTGCAAAAAAGAAAAACACGCCACATGCCTCTTCTACACCGCCCGGTCACTGACAATGGGCCCCTACGCCACGTCACACCTCGTCAGCGCCGCATGCGTATACAAACAAGTTTTGCACCGTATTTGCACGACGAGCCAAGTTGTGGCACCAGTTCAATGTATCCCGCAAGTTCTTGCACTAAAGTGACTTTTCTCGTCAAGTTTAAGCACCGGTGGTGTAATTGACTCTTTACAGTTTTATGTTAACTTCTGCACATTTGGTATAAACTATAAACTGAAATCATATCGATGGTCATTGTATGTTCAGCCGGAGGAAGCAGTGGAGACGATCAACCGCTGGGTGAAGAAGGCGACCAACAACCTCATCGACTCCATGATCTCACGCAGCGACATCACTGCCGACACCGACCTCGTGCTCGCCAACGCGGTCTACTTCAAGGGCAGCTGGCTCGATCCCTTCAACGTTTGCCACACGTCATCGGGCAAGTTCCACCTGCTCGACGGCAGCAACGTCGAGGCAGAGTTCATGCACAAACTCAAGACCATGTCCATCTCGTGCATGGACGGCTTCAAGGTCCTCAAGCTCCCCTACGGCCCGGACGGGGAATATGAACCCGCGCCAGGGGGGCTTCCCTACAAGATCCACCGTGGCCCACGGGCCACCTCCGTCAAGACGCCTCTGGGCGACGACGCCACCCAGTTCTCCATGTTTGTCTTCCTCCCGGACGAGCGCGACGGCATGGCCACCATGGTGGACGTGATCACCGCGGCACCTGGGTACCTCTACAGCGTCCTGCCCACGGAAACCAAGCTAGTCCAAATCAACCTCCCCAAGTTCGAGGTGTCACTGGACTGGGACCTTGGTAGTGACCTCCGTCGGCTGGGACTCACGCTGCCCTTCTCGCGGAAGGCGGGCGACCTGCGAGGCATGTACAAGAAGGACGACGGGCGGCCGACCTTCCTGACCAAGGTTGCGCACAAGGCGATCATCAAGGTGAATGAGGAAGGGACCGAGGCGACTGCGGTCATGACGGCCTTGCGTGGCGGCGGACCAATGCCGGACCATGTGGAGTTCGTCGCCGACCATCCGTTCACGTTCATCATCATGGAGGAGCGCTCAGGGGTGATCGTGTTCGCCGGCCACGTCCTCGACCCTACCTGCAAGTGATCACGTCGAGATCCCAAGCGCAGACTATTTCTTTTTTGCATACTGAACTTAAATCGACCATATTACGTTGTTTCTGAAATCTGAATTGATGGTGATGGGTCCTTTTGCTCTGCTCCTTGCTTCTCGTTTTTTTTCGTTGATTTCCTTGCTTTTGCTCTACTAGTAACTGGGGGTAACATGTTAGGCAACAACATTACAGACCCAGCAAACACCGAGGTGAATAGGGTTAGCACAGGCCGCCATACGTACCCTTGCTTCACTACCTACTGACGGCGCCGTGGCAGTAGCTAGTTCGCAAGTTAAAAGAATTGAACAAGATGTTAGTGACAAGAGGAAGGGAACTATCAAGTACTGTATGTTATAATGTTACTGATCTGGTTCAGCTTGTGCTGAGCGTTCAAGTTCTTCATACGGCGTCCAAATAGTATCTGTATACTAAAATACATCTGCTCAAATTACTTGTCGCAAAAAGGATAAAAATGGATGCATCTAGAATTAAAATACATCTAGATATATACATTTCTGCGACAAGTAATTTGGAACGGAGGGAGTATATGTATACGCATTAGGTAGGCAACACTGCACATGCAAATCCCTGGCAGCGTGTTTGGCTACAATGGAGAAAAGGGAATGGAAGTTTAGAGGTGGAATTTATCGGGAGATTAGGCATGGGAGTTGGTTTTTAATCTCAAAACCATGTTTATTGTATGTTGGAATTAGTAGGAGGAATCTAACATCCCACCTGAATTAACATGCAGAGAGCAGAGAAGAGATATGTAACAACCAGCCTCCTCAACTCCCTAACCTCCAACCAAACAATGGATTAAATGTCTCGTACGTCGTACCCCTCAATTTCTCATTTTGTGCCACTAATTCCCCCCAACCAAGCAAAGCCATAGGCGTAGTATAATTCAACGGTGTCGGCGCACACAAAAGCAAATGAACTCAACAAACACAATACATTTTCGGAAGGAAAAAACAGAGTGATATGCTCGTGGTGGGAATTAAAAAAAAGTAATGTTTCATGACAAAATCCTGAAACATCTAGATAAAGAGTAAATTCACACAAAAATAAATGTGCAAATATGTATTTACCTTGAAGATGTATAGAGCATCAGAAGCAATACTGAAGTTGTCTGTAAAAAAAAAATCAAATTTGGAGCTCAACATACTCAAAAAATAGCTCAAAGCTATTGGATTTTGACATGTGAGCCTCAACTATGGGAACACATGGGTCTTTGATCGCCCATCACAATCTGGACCATGTTGCGGTCACCCGTTGCAACATAGACCATGTTGCGGTCACCTTTTTTTAAGACAAATGTTGCGATCACCTTCAGCTTGCATGACATTGCAAAACCCATGGGCCTTTGGTCACTGTCGGTGTCAAAACCGGCGGATCTCGGGTAGGGGGTCCCGAACTGTGCGTCTAGGCGGATGGTAACAGGAGACAAGGGACACGATATTTTTACCCAGGTTCGGGCCCTCTCGATGGAGGTAAAACCTTACTCCTGCTTGATTAATATTGATGATATGGGTAGTACAAGAGTAGATCTACCACGAGATCAAAGAGGCTAAACGCTAGAAGCTAGCCTATGGTATGATTGTTGTTCGTCCTACGGACTAAAACCCTCCGGTTTATATAGACACCGGAGAGGGTTAGGGTTACACAGAGTCGGTTATAATGGTAGGAGATCCACATATCCGTATCGCCAAGCTTGCCTTCCACGCCAAGGAAAGTCCCATCCGGACACGGGACGAAGTCTTCAATCTTGTATCTTCATAGTCCAGGAGTCCGGCCGAAGATGATAGTTCGGCTATCCGGACACCCCCTAGTCCGGGACTCCCTCAGTAGCCCCTGAAGACGACGAGTCCGGCGCGCATATTATCTTCGGCATTGCAAGGCGGGTTCCTCCTCCGAATACTTCATAGAAGATTTTGAACACAAGGATAGTGTCCGGCTCTGCAAAATAAGCTCCACATACCACCGTAGAGAGAATAATCTTTACACAAATTCGATCTGCTGACGTATTCCGCGGCGTGACATCACACCACGGCCAAGCCTTTATTGGAATCGTTTTTACTGTCCCACCTCAGCGTGTTTAACGAGGCGGTTTTTTTGGCACGTCTTGTCAAAGTAGAGATCGTGTCCCCTTATTCCGGGATTCTCATCAATACGGGCGTGGGTAACCCAACCGCGCCATTGATTACGGCGCTTGGGAGATAAGCGAGTTTTACCAGGCTGGTGGGGACACGTAGTTTCGTCCGTCCATATAAGGGGATGAGGATCCACCTTTTTACATACGCCTTCTTCCTCCTTTGCTTATCCATTTCCGCGCACTCGAGCTCCAGCGCCCAAGTCCGCACATCTCGCCTCTACCTTCCCTAGCCATGTCCGGAGCGGGAGGCAAGTGGATGGCCTCCTCTGTCACGAAGGGGCACATCAAAAGGTTGCGAAAGGCTGGATACTTGTCCAGCGACATCGCGCATCGACTCCCCGACAAGGGGCAGCTTATCCCCACCCCCGGGCCCCATGAGAGGGTGGTGTTCCTCACCCACTTCCTCCGTGAACTAGGTTTTCCACTTCACCCATTTGTCCGGGGGCTCATGTTCTACTACGGCCTGGATTTCCACGATCTGGCCCCGAATTTCATCCTCAACATATCGGCGTTCATCGTCGTGTGCGAGGCCTTCCTCTTCATCCAGCCCCACTTCGGTTTATGGCTGAAGACCTTCAATGTCAAGCCGAAGGTAGTGGGCGACCGCCAAGCGGAGTGCAGAGGTGCCATGGTGGGCAAGATGCCCAACATCCTATGACTCGAGGGCTCCTTCGTGGAGACCATAAAGGGGTGGCAATCGGGGTGGTTCTATATCACCGAGCCGCATGACCCTAAATGGGTAGCGGCCCCCGATTCCGATCTGGCTTCCCTACACGGCTCACTTCTTGGAAAGAGAAGGGCCTATCATGGGGTGATTCGGAGGAGCTAACCGGACTCCAATCCTGCGTCCAAACCTTGGTGAACAAGAAGCTCAAGCTCGTCAACATAGTCCAGGTCATGCTCATCCGCCGGATCCTCCCGTGCCAAAAACGGGCTTTTAATTTGTGGGAGTTTGATCCGGCACAGCACCAAACCTTGAGCAGGCTCTTCGACACTACGTACGAAGATGCCTGGAAGGTGTTGTTCAAGGGCGCTGAGGCTCCCGCATCCGCTACCGAAGATCGCAGATTCAGCTCGCAGCGTCAAGCCGGCGAGGTAAGCTATTTTGCCCTTTACAGGACGTTTATTTTCCATAGTTGGACTTTATGCGGGATCTAAACTCCTTTTACCTTTGACAGGCCTGGCAAAAGACGTCCGGGCAGGTTAACTGTCCGGCTCCCTTGCCAGAAGACCCAGCGGACGCCCAATTAACGGGGTTGCTGGCTCCGGCGCCTTATGTGGTGCCGGAGAAGAAGGCCAAGAAGAAGGCCACGGGAACCCGAAAGAGTTCCTGGCATCAGGTGTTATCGGACTCGTCGTCCGATGACTCCAAGGCGGACTCCTCCCGCGAAGACAAGGAGGAGAAAAAAGAGGCTTCTCCCCTAGCGGGGGGAGAGAAGAAAAGGAAGGCCTCCCCAACTGGGGAGGCCTGAGGGTCCAAGAAGGGAAGGACCCTTCCTCCGGACTACTCCACCAACGCCGACGACGGCAAAGAGGAGTGGTCACCGAGGGCTAAACCCCTGGCGACATCGTAAGTGTCCGGATACCAGACTAATTCATGGCGTTTCGTTTGTCGCATAAAATCTCCTGACGCCGAATACAACCCTGCAGCCCGCCCAAGGACGGGCTCGATATTTCAACAAGCGGCTCCCTGGCTCCGTCGGACGTGAATAGCACTTCACTTCCGGCCGCCACCTCTCCTCGCGCAGCTGATGACGCCGAGGTGGGGTCCCAAAAGGGGCCCAGCCAGGAGGAGGAGGTCCCGGAGGTGCCGCAAGGCAACCTCCCGGACTTCGGGCGCGAGGGGGATCAAACCCCAAAGGGCTCTAAGTCCGGCCCTGGGCCGGACTCCGCACCGAAACCTTCAGTGGTTCCGGAGTCCTGCATGCGGCCCCTTCGTAAGAAGGGCGAGACTGCGACACCGGCGACCTCCGTCCAACCGGAGGCGCCGGACAATTTGCTGGAGGCGCTTAACGGCGCCTCCATCGACGAGGAGCACCGCACTATCATGAGTGCGGTGATCCAGAAAGTTCAGTCCGCCAAGAGCGGGCTGACTAAAGCCTGTACCAGCCTCCTAACAGGTTTTGAGGTAAGTTTTTAAGATATGTAAGAATATTACCGCATAGACAGTAGCCCCTGATGCTTAGTTCGGTGTTCGGAAAGAAAAGCCGAGCTGAGGATCTAAAAAGATATACGCAGGAGTCTAACATAAATATGCCAATATGGGAATGCAGGCTGCGCTGCTGACCTCTGCCGCACTGACTGCAGAGGTCAATGCATTGAAGGAGAGCCTCGAGCGGTCCGAGAACGAGCTCGGCCTTGCCAAGAAGCAGCTCGAGGACAAGGAAGGTAAGTAATACCTTATTAAAGTAATACCTTATAGAAAGGATTTGGTTGCAAAAAATGACAGGAATAACGTGAGTATTGCAGGGGCCACGAACGAGGTGGCGACCCTGAAGGAAGCAGTGTCCAAGGCTGAAAACAGTGCGGCCGTGGAGCGCATCGAGCGAGAGAAGCAGGAGGCGTGGGTGGCGGAGGTGCGGCGAGAGCTCCAGGCTCTCGTGGAAAAACATGAGAGTTTGGAGCGTGACTCGAAGACTCGAGAGTCCGAGCTCGCCTTGGCTCTTGAGAGTGCCAAAGCCGCTAAGACCGAAGCCCAGAAGGCCCTCCAGGAGATTGAGGCGATAAGAAAGGTAGCGGCGGGTAAGGCATTCTTCATGCAAAGTAAGCATGTAAAAGTGAATTATCTGTCACTTACGCGAATTCGGAGCTCTCCAGGAGCGTTTGCAGATCTGCCCCATAGTGTGTCCGATGCTGCCACGTTCTACCGAGCCGAGGAGGGGAGCTCGACGGAAAAGGTGTTCTGGTCTCAATATGCTGAGGCCGGACATCCGGTGCCCCTGAGCGACCAGCTGAAGCAGCTGGTCGAGCTCCACAAGGTGGCCGAACAGGCCATGAAGGGCCTCATAGTTCGGTTGTGGCCTAAAGAAGCCATGCCTGGGAGCTACTTCGGTCTGGTGTGGCGGCTAGTGGACGCCTGTCCATGGGTTGAAGTCATCAAGCGTTCCGTCTGTATTGAAGGTGCCCGTCGGGCCCTTGCCCGTGCTAAAGTGCACTGGGGCAAGATGGACGCCGAGAAGCTTGTGACGGCCGCGCCACCGCCGAGCAAGGAGTATCGCAGGCCCGAGATGTACTATGAGGGTGTCCTGAAGGGTGCCCGCTTTATAGCGGGTGAATGCTCCAAAGATGTAATTTTTTAGTAGACTCGCATTTGTTATCATGTACGCTGAAAATTTTGTTCATATGCGGTAAGCAATGCTTGTTAATTTAAAATATTACCTTCTGTGCGGCTGTTTATCAAATCTGAGAGATGGTGAGTCGTTGGCTTCGGCCCCCATGCCACGAGTGCTGGGGTGTTTGTGATAAACTTGAGCGCTCTTGTTCCCATTCTTGGGTCCTTCGAGGGAGGCGTTCAACACGACGAACGAGGCAACCGGACTATAATGCTTGAACACCCTCACTTAGCCATAGAATTCTATAATTTTAAATTTCGGTGAAGCCCCTGGTATTCGGAAGACCGAGTTCGGGGCGCTATCCACGCCTTGGCCGGACAATGCTGGCTCATCGCTCTAAGCGGCATGAGTCTTTAGGGACCCAAAAAACCTCTCGAACAGCGACCGACTCTCGCCCTATCATGACGGTCAGTTTTAGCTTTCTCCACTGAGGTGCTCAACCCAGCTCAACCGGGGCACAATCGCAGTGGTTCTCCCAGCGCTACCTTAGCCGATATAATGGAACCCAACTATTGACCCAAGACATGGGAGCCGGGCAAACCCAACTATTGACCCAAGACATGATTCAGAGCCGATGCATATAATGCTATAAGTTCGGGGTGCCGCACTTGTGAAAGTGTTCGGACTTATCACCCCATGTTTTGGGGTACTTAAGCCCCTGGTGTATTGATTGTACCAAGTTGTACGGGTGCAACATGTCATAGATGAACATTTATGGAAAAAAGGAATGCAATAATAAGCAGAAGCTATGTATTGTTTATTCAAAAGATACTGCAATGAAAGCAGAACGATGCAAATAGTGCGATAAGCAAGGGATGGGACTATTTAACATGTCCCCCTCCAGGAGTAGGCTGCGGGATGGTATGTAAAACAGGTATACTGCTCGTAATAGAGACCACCTGGACACTCGACGTAGCTTTTCTGCTTCCCTGGCTGTTGCATCGTGAGTTCGGCGATTCTACTGCCGGACAGGGCTTCTGGAAGACAGAGTCCTGAGAATAAGAAAAAAATGACACAATTGGGAGCCCCTGGTGCGGTTGAGCCGCACTCTGGGCATGTCGTGGTCGTGCCCCTCACCCTATGCCCATGGTATCTCCAGAGCGTAGTTATGTACGCGTGGTACTGGTTTCGCAATTTCGCGAGGGCTGGGGTTGGGGCCGCATTGCTACGCGTGCTCGGAACGTGCTAGGCGGTCTTGTTGTAGGTTATTCCGGGTGCGCTTGACGGTGTCCGAACATTTAGTAGTCGGACTTGAGAATTGCCTTAAGAGGCTGCTTTGTACTTCTGCCGCGAGGGCCGCCGTATGCTCCTCCGTTCGGAGAGAGCGTTCGGTGTTTCCATTGACCGTGATTACTCCTCGAGGGCCTGGCATCTTGAGCTTGAGGTATGCATAGTGCGGCACCGCATTGAACTTTGCAAATGTGGTTCGTCCGAGCAGTGCGTGATAGCCGCTGCGGAACGGGACTATGTCAAAGATTAATTCCTCGCTTCGGAAGTTATCCGGGGATCCGAAGACCACTTCGAGTGTAATTGAGCCTGTACAGTTGGCCTCTACACCTGGTATGACGCCTTTAAAGGTCGTTTTGTGGGTTTAATCCTTGAGGGGTCTATGCCCATTTTGCGCAATGTATCCTGGTAAAGCAGGTTTAGGCTGCTGCCGCCGTCCATCAGGACTCTAGTGAGGTGAAATCCGTCAATGATTGGGTCAAGAACCAATGCGGCGAATCCGCCGTGGCGGATGCTAGTGGGGTGGTCCCTTCGATCAAAAGTGATCGGGCAGGAGGACCACGGGTTGAACTTTGGGGCGACTGGCTCCATCGCGTATACGTCCCTTAGTGCACGCTTCCGCTCCCTTTTGGGTATGTAGGTTGCGTATATCATGTTCACCGTCCGCACTTGTGGGGGAAAGCCCTTCTGTCCTCTATTGTTCGGCAGCCGTGGCTCCTCCTCGTCATCGCCATGCAGCCCCTTGTCGGCATTTAAATTGCCTGCCTGCTTGAACGCCCAACAATCCCTGTTGGTGTGGTTGGCTGGTTTTTCGGGGGTGCCATGTATCTGGCACGAGCGATCGAGTATTCGGTCCAAATTGGACGGGCCCTGAGTATTTCCTTTGAACGGCTTTTTCCACTGACCGGGTTTAGATCCTCTGAATCCGGCATTGACTGTCGTATCTTTAGCATTATCGCTGTTAATGCGGCGCTTGTGCTTGTTGCGACGCGACCTGCCATTGCTGTCCTTGGTATCCGAGCTACCAGGGTTTTTGGTCAGGTTGTTACTGCGAGCTAGCCAGCTGTCTTCTCCCGGGCAGAAGCGGGTCATGAGTGATGTGAGGGCTGCCATGGATTTTGGCTTTTCCTGTCCTAGGTGCCGGGCAAGCCACTCGTCGCGGATGTTATGTTTGAAGGCTGCAAGAGCCTCTTCATCCGGACAGTCAACGATTTGATTTTTCTTGGTTAAGAACCGTGTCCAGAATTGTCTGGCCGATTCATATGGCTGCTGAATTATGTGGCTTAGGTCATCAGCATCTGGTGGTCGCACATATGTGCCCTGGAAGTTATCAAGGAATGCGGCTTCCAGGTCTTCCCAACAACCAATTGATTCTGCTGGCAAGCTGTTGAGCCAATGCCAAGCTGGTCCTTTAAGCTTGAGTGGGAGGTATTTGATGGCGTGTAGATCATCACCGCGGGCCATGTGGATGTGAAGTAGATAGTCCTCGATCCAAACCGCAGGATCTGTTGTGCCGTCGTATGATTCAAAGTTTACGGATTTGAAACCCTCAGGGATTTGATGATCCATTACTTCGTCTGTGAAGCATAGTGGGTGTGCGGCGCCTCTGTATTGGGCTATATCACGACGCAGCTCAAATGAGCTTTGTCTATTGTGTTCGGCCCGACCGGAATTGTTGTATCCGGCGTGACGGTTGTCATCACGTGTCGTGGGGCGCCCACGCAATCCGTAGATCGATCTTATTTGCCTTGCCTTGTCCTCCAATATGTCTCGCAAGTCTGGCGCATCTCCCCGTGGCTTTGTACTTTTCGAGCGACGCCGGGGTGCGGCTTTAGTGGAGGGCCTAGAGGCCTCTCTGTCGCGGCCACGAGGTGGCCGGTCGGCCGCGTCATGCGCTGGTGATGTAGGTTTGGGTGCTTCCTCCTCTAATTGGGGGAGCAGCCTGCGTTTTGGGTAGCTCTTGGAGGGGCGATCGAGTTTGTACTCTTCGGCTGCAAGGACTTCGGTCCATCTGTCAGCTAGCAAGTCTTGGTCAGCTCTAAGCTGCTGCTGCTTTTTCTTGAGGCTGCTTGTCGTGTCCATAAGCCTGCGCTTGAAACGCTCTTGTTTGATGGGATCCTCGGGCATGACAAATTCATTGTCGTCGAGGCTTGCTTCATCTTCGGAGGGAGGCATATAATTATCGTCCTCTACCTCTCTGTCTGCCACTCTATCATGAGGGTTGGCTTCTCCCTCCTCATGTGCTGAATCTTGCTGGAGGGGGTTGTCTTCGGCACTGTCCGGGGTGTTATTATCTCCCGTGCCGGAATCACCGTTTTTGCTGTGGCGGGATTTAGAGCGGCGCCGCTGACGCCGGCGCCTGGGCTGTTTTTTGGAGGGGTCATCCTCCGTTGTCCCATTGCCATTCCCATCTCTTGGGGTGTCCACCATGTATATGTCGTATGACAAGGTGGCCTTCCAGTGCCCTGTAGGTGCTGGTTCTTGGTTGTCTCCCGCATCGTCGTCCATACCGTCGATGTCTTCGAAGTCGAAGTCGAGCATGTCGGTTAAATCATCGACAGTGGCTACAAAGTGGGTGGTGGGTGGGCGTTGAATTTCTTCGTTGTCCGCATCCCAACCTTCCTGACCATAGTCTGGCCAGGGCTCTCCTGATAAAGAGAGAGACTTTAGTGAATTCAGGATGTCGCCAAAGGGCGAGTGCTGAAAGATGTCCGCGGCGGTGTACTCCATAACCGGCGCCCAATCGGATTTGATTGGTAGGGGCGCGGGAGGTTCGGAGTCCGGAGAGGAGTCCGGCACCTCGGAGTCACGGGCTTTGCAGAGGACAGGGATGGTGTTCGGCTCAATCGCCGTAGAGATCGTAGCCCCCGAGGTGGTGTCCAGCCACTCGTCCTCGATCGGTGAAGTCGGCTCCGAGCTAAGGGTCGGAGCGGACGCTGGTGCGGCCTCCAGGGCACTGTTCGGCGGCAGAGCTAGATCATACTGAAGGAAATATGCCCTAGAGGCAATAATAAAGTTATTATTTATTTCCTCATATCATGATAAATGTTTATTATTCATGCTAGAATTGTATTATCTGAAAACATGATACATGTGTGAATACATAGACAAACATAATGTCACTAGTATGCCTCTACTTGACTAGCTCATTAATTAAAGATGGTTATGTTTCCTAACCATAGACATGTGTTTTCATTTTATTAACGAGATCACATCATTAGGAGAATGATGTGATTGACTTGACCCATTCTGTTAGCCTAGCACTTGATCGTTTAGTATGTTGCTATTGCTTTCTTCATAACTTATACAAAGTTCCTACAACTATGAGATTATGCAACTCCCGTTTACCGGAGGAACACTTTGTGTCCTACCAAACGTCACAACGTAACTGGGTAATTATAAAGGTGCTCTACAGGTGTCTCCAAAGGTACATGTTGAGTTGGCGTAATTCGAGATTAGGTTTTGTCACTCCGATTGTCGGAGAGGTATCTCTGGGCCCTCTCGGTAATACACATCACTTAAGCCTTGCAAGCATTGTACCTAATGAGTTAGTTACGGAATGATGTATTACGGAACGAGTAAAGAGACTTGCCGGTAACGAGATTGAACAAGGTATTGGATACCGACGATCGAATCTCGGGCAAGTAACATACCGATGACAAAGGGAACAATGTATGTTGTTATGCGGTTTGACCGATAAAGATCTTCGTAGAATATGTAGGAGCCAATATGAACATCCAGGTTCCACTATTGGTTATTGATCGGAAATAGTTCTAGGTCATGTCTACATAGTTCCCGAACCCGTAGGGTCCGCACGCTTAATGTTACGATGACAGTTTTATTATGAGTTTATAAGTTTTGATGTACCGAAGTTTGTTCGGAGTCCCGGATGTGATCACGGACATGACGAGGAGTCTCGAAATGGTCGAGACATAAAGATTGATATATTGGACGACTATATTCGTACACCGGAAGTGTTCCGGGTGATTTCGGAGAAAACCGGAGTGCCGGAGGGTTACCGGAACCCCCCCCCCTGGGAGAAGTAATGGGTCTTAGTGGGCCTGAGGGGAGAGAGAGGGCAGCAGCCCAGGAGGTGGCGCCCCCCCCCCTTGAGGGGTCCGAATTGGACTAGGGGAGGGGGCGCGGCCCCCCCTTTCCCTCTCCCTCTCCCTCTCTTTCCTTCCCCCTTCCTCCTTCCTAGTGGGACTAGGAAAGGGGAGTCCTACTCCCACTAGGAGGAGGACTCCCCCCTCCTTGGCGCGCCCCTAGGGCCGGCCGGCCTCCCCCCTTGCTCCTTTATATACGGGGGCAGGGGGCACCCTAGAGACACACAAGTTGATCTACGGATCGTTCCTTAGCCGTGTGCGGTGCCCCCCTCCACCATATTCCACCTCGGTCATATCATCGCGGAGTTTAGGCGAAGCCCTGCGCCGGTAGAACATCATCATCGTCACCACACCATCATGCTGACGGAACTCATCCCCGACACCCTGCTGGATCGGAGTCCGGGGAACGTCATCGAGCTAAACGTGTACTGAACACGGAGGTGCCGTACGTTTGGTGCTTGGATCAGTCGGATCGTGAAGACGTACGACTACATCAACCGTGTTGTCATAACGCTTCCGCTTTCGGTCTACGAGGGTATGTGGACACACTCTCCCCTCTCGTTGCTATGCATCATCATGATCTTGCGTGTGCGTAGGAATTTTTTTGAAATTACTACGTTCCCCAACAGTGGCATCCGAGCCTAGGTTTTATGCGTTGATGTTATATGCACGAGTAGAACACAAGTGAGTTGTGGGCGATACAAGTCATACTGCTTACCAGCATGTCATACTTTGGTTCGGCGGTATTGTTGGATGAAGCGTCCCGGACCGACATTACGCGTACGCTTACGCAAGACTGGTTCTACCGACGTGCTTTGCACACAGGTGGCTGGCGGGTGTCAGTTTCTCCAACTTTAGTTGAACCGAGTGTGGCTACGCCCGGTCCTTGCGAAGGTTAAAACAACACTAACTTGACGAACTATCGTTGTGGTTTTGATGCGTAGGTAAGAACGGTTCTTGCTAAGCCTGTAGCAGCCACGTAAAACTTGCAACAACAAAGTAGAGGACATCTAACTTGTTTTTGCAGGGCATGTTGTGATGTGATATGGTCAAGACGTGATGCTATATTTTTGTATGAGATGATCATGTTTTGTAACCGAAGTTATCGGCAACTGGCAGGAGCCACATGGTTGTCGCTTTATTGTATGAAATGCAAACGCCCTGTAATTGCTTTACTTTATCACTAAGCGGTAGCGATAGTCGTAGAAGCAATAGACAGCGTAAACGACAACGATGCTACGATGGAGATCAAGGTGTCGCGCCGGTGACGATGGTGATCATGACGATGCTTCGGAGATGGCGATCACAAGCACAAGATGATGATGGCCATATCATATCACTTATATTGATTGCATGTGATGTTTATCTTTTATGCATCTTATCTTGCTTTGATTGACGGTAGCATTTTAAGATGATCTCTCACTAAATTATCAAGAAGTGTTCTCCCTGAGTATGCACTGTTGCCAAAGTTCGTCGTGCCCAGACACCACATGATGATCGGGTGTGATAAGCTCTATGTCCATCTACAACGGGTGCAAGCCAGTTTTGCACACGCAGAATACTCAGGTTAAACTTGACGAGCCTAGCATATGCAGATATGGCCTCGGAACACGGAGACCGAAAGGTCGAGCATGAATCATATAGTAGATATGATCAACATAATGATGTTCACCATTGAAAACTACTCCATCTCACGTGATGATTGGTTATGGTTTAGTTGATTTGGATCACGCGATCACTTAGATGACAAGAGAGATGTCTGTCTAAGTGGGAGTTCTTAAGTAATATGATTAATTGAACTTAAATTTATCATGAACTTAGTACCTGATAGTATTTTTTGCTTATCTATGTTTGTAGATAGATGGCTCACGCTGTTGTTCCGTTGAATTTTAATGCGTTCCTTGAGAAAGCAAAGTTGAAAGATGAGGGTAGCAATTACACGGACTGGGTCCGTAACTTGAGGATTATCCTCATTGCTACATAGAAGAATTACGTCCTGGAAGCACCGCTGGGTGCCAGGCCTGCTGCAGGAGCAACATCAGATGTTGTGAACGTCTGGCAGAGCAAAGCTGATGACTACTCTATAGTTCAGTGTGCCATGCTTTACGGCTTAGAACCGGGTCTTCAACGACGTTTTGAATGTCATGGAGCATATGAGATGTTCCAGGAGTTGAAGTTAATACTTCAAGCAAATGCCCGGATTGAGAGATACGAAGTCTCCAATAAGTTCTACAGCTGCAAGATGGAGGAGAATAGTTCTGTCAGTGAGCATATACTCAAAATGTCTGGGAATAATAATCACTTGATTCAACTGGGAGTTAATCTTCTGGATGATAGCGTCATTGACAGAATTCTCCAATCACTGCCACCAAGCTACAAGAGCTTCGTGATGAACTATAATATGCAAGGGATGAACAAGACAATTCCCGAGCTCTTCGCAATGCTAAAAGCTGCGGAGGTAGAAATCAAGAAGGAGCATCAAGTGTTGATGGTCAACAAGACCACTAGTTTCAAGAAAAAGGGCAAAGGGAAGAAGAAGGGGAACTTCAAGAAGAACAGCAAGCAAGTTGCTGCTCAAGAGAAGAAACCCAAGTCTGGACCTAAGCCTGAAACTGAGTGCTTCTACTGCAAGCAAACTGGTCACTAGAAGCGGAACTGCCCCAAGTATTTGGCGGATAAAAAGGATGGCAAGGTGAAAGGTATATGTGATATACATGTTATTGATGTGTACCTTACTAGAGCTCGCAGTAGCACCTGGGTATTTGATACTGGTTCTGTTGCTAATATTTGCAACTCGAAACAGGGACTACGGAATAAGCGAGCACTGGCCAAGGACAAGGTGACGATGCGTGTGGGAAACGGTTCCAAGGTCGATGTGATCGCGGTCAGTACGCTACCTCTACATCTACCTTCAGGATTAGTTTTAGACCTGAATAATTGTTATGTGGTGCCAGGATTGAGCATGAACATTATATCTGGATCTTGTTTGATGCGAGACGGTTATTCATTTAAATCAGAGAATAATGGTTGTTCTATTTATATGAGTAATATCTTTTATGGTCATGCACCCTTGAAGAGTGGTCTATTTTTATTGAATCTCGATAGTAGTGATACACATATTCATAATGTCGAAGCCAAAAGATGCAGAGTTGATAATGATAGTGCAACTTATTTGTGGCTCTGCCGTTTAGGTCATATCGGTGTAAAGCGCATGAAGAAACTCCATACTGATGGACTTTTGGAACCACTTGATTATGAATCAATTGGTACTTGCGAACCGTGCCTCATGGGCAAGATGACTAAAACACCGTTCTCCGGTACTATGGAGAGAGCAACAGATTTGTTGGAAATCATACATACAGATGTATGTGGTCCGATGAATGTTGAAGCTCATGGCGGATATCATTATTTTCTCACCTTCACAGATGATTTAAGCAGATACGGGTATATCTACTTAATGAAACATAAATCTGAAACATTTGAAAGGTTCAAAGAATTTCAGAGTGAAGTTGAAAATCATCGTAACAAGAAAATAAAGTTACTGCGATCTGATCATGGAGGAGAATATTTGAGTTACGAGTTTGGTCTACATTTGAAACAATGCGGAATAGTTTCGCAACTCACGCCACCTGGAACACCACATCGCAATGGTGTGTCCGAACGTCGTAATCGTACTTTACTAGATATGGTGCGATCTATGATGTCTCTTACCGATTTACCGCTATCATTTTGGGGTTATGCTTTGGAGACGGCTGCATTCACGTTAAATAGGGCACCATCAAAATCCGTTGAGACGACTCCTTATGAACTATGGTTTGGCAAGAAACCAAAGTTGTCGTTTCTGAAAGTTTGGGGCTGCGATGCTTATGTGAAAAAACTTCAACCAGATAAGCTCGAACCCAAATCAGAAAAATGTGTCTTCATAGGATACCCAAAGGAAACAGTTGGGTACACCTTCTATCACAGATCCGAAGGCAAGACATTCGTTGCTAAGAATGGATCCTTTCTAGAGAAAGAGTTTCTCTCGAAAGAAGTGAGTGGGAGGAAAGTAGAACTTGATGAAGTAACTTTACCAGCTCCCTTATTGGAAAGTAGTTCATCACAGAAATCAGTTCCTGTGACACCTACACCAATTAGTGAGGAAGTTAATGATGATGATCATGAAACTTCAGATCAAGTTGTTACTGAACTTCGTAGATCAACCAGAGTAAGATCCGCACCAGAGTGGTACGGTAATCCTATCCTGGAAGTCATGATACTAGATCATGGTGAACCTACGAACTATGAAGAAGCGGTGGTGAGCCCAGATTCCGCAAAATGGCTTGAAGCCATGAAATCTGAGATGGGATCCATGTATGAGAACAAAGTGTGGACTTTGGTTGACTTGCCCGATGGTCGGCAAGCAATAGAGAATAAATGGATCTTCAAGAAGAAGACTGACGCTGACGGTAATGTTACTGTTTACAAAGCTCGACTTGTTACAAAAGGTTTTCGACAAGTTCAAGGGGTTGACTACGGTGAGACCTTCTCACCCGTAGCGATGCTTAAGTCTGTCTGAATCATGTTAGCGATTGCCACATTTTATGATTATGAAATATGGCAGATGGATGTCAAAACTGCATTCCTGAATGGATTTCTGGAAGAAGAGTTGTATATGATGCAACCGGAAGGTTTTGTCGATCCTAAGGGAGCTAACTGTGACGCCCCGAGACCGACGCTCCAGAAGACTTCCAGCTACTCCGAGTTTCGTCGTGTGATTTGTTTTGTTCATTGCATTCATCCTTGCATCATTTGCATTGCATCATGCCATCATATCATTAATTTTTATAACTCTTCTAAATAAAATTGCATAGATCGTTGATCTATTTAAATCAAGGGATTCACATGGTGATTTCTCTTTATAACGTATCCTCTCGATATTTAGGGAGCTATATTAAATATTCCACTAATTCGGAATCACCCATAAACACACTTGCAAAATAATTTTGTTCCTTTTCTGCTTCAAGTTTGGTCTCTAACCTTGCCATGTATTCTTTTATCATATTCCGGAGCTCCACCAAAAATCCGAACATTTTGGACCTTCCCAAACCTCACTTCCTATTCAAATCATTTGAATTTAAATCAAATGAGTTTGAATTTAATCTTTTGGTCATGCCAACTTCTATTTTTCCTGGTTCCAGCTCATTCTTGTGAGCCCGGGAAAATTATCCGTGTGTCCAACTTCTTCCCCTAACCTCTCTTTCTTTTCTTTCTCAATCTTCGTTTTTTTTCTTTTCTTTTAGTAGTGAGAGAGAGCATCAACCGCATGCCACTAGGCTAGGCCGGCCCACCAATCCCCGTGAGGCCCAACCTTTCCTAAACCTAGCCCAATCGATCCCCTTAACCCCTCGCTCGGTAGCCCCCTCTTTTCCCTCGATCTCTCCCTCCTGCGCCGCCACACGCTAACACACACATCGCCAGGGAGAACCCTGTTCGATCCCCTCCTCCCTCGATGCGCCGTCGTGGAGAGAGAGAGAGAGAGAGCGCAGCGCTGCCATCCCTCCTGTTTGATCCCTCGCTCGCTGGCCTCCTCTCGATCCATCCCCTCTCCCTCTCCTTCCTCGCGCCGCCAGAGGAGCCCTTCTCCTCGATCTTCCCCTTCCCCTCCTGTGCGCCTCCACCTCGCCTTTCCTTCTCCCCCGCGTCGCCATAGCTTCGCCAACTCGCCGTACGAGCTGCTGCTCCGCTCCACCACCCTGCATCGTCACCTTCCTCCGCCTCGAGTGGCTCCCTGCCGCGCCGGCCACTTCGCCCCTCACCGCTGTGACCCGACCCAGCGGGCCGGTCGCTGGAGCGACCCGCTGGACCCCGTTGCCTCCCGCGTCTCCTCGTCGCACGCCGGCGACCATCAGTAGCTCCGTCGCGCGCCAGCAACCTCCCGCCTCGCAGCCCGACCTCCTGTCCGACGCCGCTATTCCCGCGGTATTGACCTCAGCTCAAGGCCTCCAACGCCGGGAACGGGTTCCCCTCGCCCGGATTCGTCGCCTCCCGGCCTCCTTCCTCTCCTATGGACGCGACCCCTTCCTTGCTTGACTCCATCATCGGCGGCCGCCAAGGGCGCTAGTGCTGCCGCCCGATGCCTTGTCCAACGAGTTGTCGCGTCCTGGTCCTCTTCTTGCCTCTGTTTGCTTGGGGACCCGCTTGCATATCTGTCACAACTACCATCACTGTTGACCCGAGCCCCTTTTGTCTCACTTTGTTTGGATCGGCAAGTACGAGTTGCGCCAAGTACCTCAACCCGAACGTCTACGATTGCCGTGTACATCTACCGTCGCCCGAAGACCCGTGTACCACGAGCGCCAAGTTCGACTATCGCACGGTTACGCCAAGTTCATCTACGGAACGTGTACGTCTCCAATGGTGTACAACTACCGCCGCCGCCGTGTACAACTACTTCTGCTACGGCCGAGTACAACTACTTCCCCTACGTCCCGTGAGCGACTACTTCCCTCGACAATTTTGAACCGCCCCGAAATGCACGCTTCGAAGGTATAACCCCGAGACGACCGCCCGTGTACGAATGCATGTTGTATGAGATGTACCACTTGTTTGCACCGTGTTTGTTTGTTTCATGCACGTCCCTCTTTTGCCATGCCACCGTCACGTGGGAACCCGGTAACCGGGATCACCCCCACCATCTTTGCATGTTCTACACATCCACACCTTCGTTCGCACCAACATCTTGATGAGTTGTCGGATCATCGGAATGTTGCCGTGGCACCATTTCCATTTCGCCGCCGTGGCACCCTTTTTGTTCCACCATGGTGACCAAATGCTTCATAACATGCTCATGTCAACATTTTCATAAAATTGATTAAAACTTGTGCATGTCATCCGCATCATGATGACAACAATTAAAATGTTTAAAATTGTGTTTGCATTAAATTGCTAAGTGACATGAGGATTTACCGGAATTGTTGTTTGTTGTTCCGGCCTCATTTAAATATGCCTATATAGGTAGTTTAATTATGCTTCACCTCTTGCCATGTTTAACAACATTTAATATTGTTGAGTAGCTCATAACCGAGAGAGAACTAAATAATTGATGTGGTGTTTCCTCAATATGCAACTCGTTGCATATTGAGCTCCACTTAACTTGTAGTGTTGTTTGTGCATATTGCCATGCCATGCCTCATTAAACCGGACATGCATCATACTTGTTTGTGCATCTTGACATGTTTATGCTTGTGTGTTTACCATGTTGCTTGCTTGTTTCCGGTTTGCTTCTCTCGTTAGCTTCGGTTTCGTTCCGGAGTTGTGAGGATTCATTCGACTACGTCCATTTGTCTTCTTCATGGATTCGTTCTTCTTCCTTGCGGGATTTCAGGCAAGATGACCGCTACCCTGGATCTCACTACTATCATTGCTATGCTAGTTGCTTCGTTCTATCGCTATGCTGCGCTACCTATTACCTGTTTATCAAGCCATCCCATATTGCCATGAACCTCTAACCTTTGACACCTTTCCTATGCAAACCGTTGTTTGGCTATGTTACCGCTTTTGCTCAGCCCCTCTTATAGCGTTGCTAGTTGCAGGTGAAGTTGAAGATTTCTCCATGGTGGACAGGATTTTGGTTGGGATATCACAATATCTCTTATATTATTTAATGCATCTATATATTTGGTAAAGGGTGGAAGGCTCGGCCTTATGCCTGGTGTTTTGTTCCACTCTTGCCACCCTAGTTTCCGTCATACCGGTGTTATGTTCCCGGATTTTGCGTTCCTAACGCGGTCGGGTGATTTATGGGACCCCCCTGACAGTTCGCTTTGAATAAAACTTGTCCAGCAAGGCCCAACCTTGGTTTTACCATTTGCCTCACCACCACCTACTTTTTCCCTTGGGAGTCACTCTCTCGAGGATCATCTTTATTTTAGCCCCCCCGGGCCAGTGCTTGTCTAAGTACTGGTCTGAACCGAGTAGACTGCGGGGCCCCCTCGGGGCAACTCGAGGTCTGGTTTTACTTGTAGGATGTCTCATCCGGTGTTGCCCTGAGAACGAGATATGTGCAGCTCCTGTCGGGATTGTCGGCGCATCGGGCGGCTTTGCTGGTCTTGTTTTACCATTGTCGAAATGTCTTGTAAACCGGGATTCCGAGACTGATCGGGTCTTCCTGGGAGAAGGTCTATTCCTTCGTTGATCGCGAGAGCTTGTCATGGGCTAAGTTGGGACACCCCTGCAGGGTATAAATTTTCGAGAGTCGTGCCCGCGGTTATGTGGCAGATGGGAATTTGTTAATGTCCGGTTGTAGATAACTTGACACCAGATCCAATTTAAAACGCATCAACCGCGTGTGTAGCCATGATGGTCTCTTCTCGGCGGAGTCCGGGAAGTGAACACGGTTTCTGGGTTATGTTTGACGTAAGTAGGTGTTCAGGATCACCTCTTGATCATTGCTAGCTTCACGACCGTTCCTTTGTTTCTCTTCTCGCTCTCATTTGCGTATGTTAGCCACCATATCATGCTTAGCCACTGCTGCAACCTCACCACTTTACCCCTTCCTTACCCATTAAGCTTTGCTATTCTTGATACCCATGGTAATGGGATTGCTGAGTCCTCGTGGCTCACAGATACTTCCAAAACCAGTTTGCAGGTGCCGATGAAACCGTGCAGGTGACGCATCCGAGCTCAAGGAGGAGCTCGATGAAGATCTTATTCTTTGTGTTGTTTCGTTTTCAGTGATCAGTAGTGGAGCCCGGTTGGGACGATCGGGGATCTGTGTAGCTTTTGGGGTAGTCTTCTTTTATTTTGGTTTCGTAGTCGGACCTTGATTGTATCTGTATGATGTAATGCTTTATTCATGTAATTGTGTGAAGTGGCGATTGTAAGCCAACTATGTATCTCTTTCCCTTATGTATTACATGGGTTGTGTGAAGATTACCTCACTTGCGACATTGCTCTCAATGTGGTTATGCCTCTAAGTCGTGCTTCGACACGTGGGAGATATAGCCGCATCGAGGGCGTGAAGTATGCAAGCTCCAGCGATCAATCTATGGTCTGGTGCAAGCATCTCGGAGTTGGAATAAACGCTTTGATAGTGTGATCAAAGCATATGGTTTTATACAGACTTTTGGAGAAGCCTGTATTTACAAGAAAGTGAGTGGGAGCTCTGTAGCATTTCTAATATTATATGTGGATGACATATTGTTGATTGGAAATGATATAGAATTTCTGGATAGCATAAAAGGATACTTGAATAGAAGTTTTTCAATGAAAGACCTCGGTGAAGCTGCTTACATATTGGGCATCAAGATCTATAGAGATAGATCAAGATGCTTGATTGGACTTTCACAATGCACGTACCTTGATAAAGTGTTGAAAAAGTTCAATATGGATCAGGCAAAGAAAGGGTTCTTGCCTGTATTACAAGGTATAAAATTGAGTCAGACTCAATGCCCGACCACTGCAGAAGATAGAGAGAAAATGAAAGGAGTTCCCTATGCTTCAGCCATAGGCTCTATCATGTATGCAATGCTGTGTACCAGACTTGATGTGTGCCTTGCTATTAGTTTAGCAGGGAGGTACCAAAGTAAACCAGGAGTGGATCACTAGACAACGGTCAAGAACATCCTGAAATACCTGAAAAGGACTAAGGATATGTTTCTCGTATATGGGGGTGACAAAGAGCTTGTCGTAAAAGGTTACGTCGATGCAAGCTTTGACACTGATCCGGACGATTCTAAATCACAAACCGGATACGTATTTATATTAAACGGTGGAGCTGTAAGTTGGTGCAGTTCTAACCAAAGTGTCGTAGCGGGATCTACATGTGAAGCGGAGTACATAGCTGCTTCGGAAGCAGCAAATGAAGGAGTCTGGATGAAGGAGTTCATTTCCGATCTAGGTGTCATACCTAGTGCATCGGGACCAATGAAGATCTTCTGTGACAATACTGGCGCAATTGCCTTGGCAAAGGAATCCAGATTTCACAAGAGGACCAAGCACATCAAGAGACGCTTCAATTCAATCCGGGACCAAGTCCAGGTGGGAGACATAGAGATTTGCAAGATACATACGGATTTGAATGTTGCAGACCCGTTGACTAAGCCTCTCTCACGAGCAAAACATGATCAGCACCAAGACTCCATGGGTGTTAGAATCATTACTATGTAATCTAGATTATTGACTCTAGTGCAAGTGGGAGACTGAAGGAAATATGCCCTAGAGGCAATAATAAAGTTATTATTTATTTCCTCATATCATGATAAATGTTTATTATTCATGCTAGAATTGTATTATCCGGAAACATGATACATGTGTAAATACATAGACAAACATAATGTCACTAGTATGCCTCTACTTGACTAGCTCATTAATCAAAGATGGTTATGTTTCCTAACCATAGACATGTCTTGTCATTTGATTAACGAGATCACATCATTAGGAGAATGATGTGATTGACTTGACCCATTCTGTTAGCCTAGCACTTGATCGTTTAGTATGTTGCTATTGCTTTCTTCATGACTTATACAAAGTTCCTACAACTATGAGATTATGCAACTCCCGTTTACCGGAGGAACACTTTGTGTGCTACCAAACGTCACAACGTAACTGGGTGATTATAAAGGTGCTCTACAGGTGTCTCCAAAGGTACATGTTGAGTTGGCGTAATTCGAGATTAGGTTTTGTCACTCCGATTGTCGGAGAGGTATCTCTGGGCCCTCTCGGTAATACACATCACTTAAGCCTTGCAAGCATTGTAACTAATGAGTTAGTTACGGAATGATGTATTACGGAACGAGTAAAGAGACTTGCCGGTAACAAGATTGAACTAGGTATTGGATACCGACGATCGAATCTCGGGCAAGTAACATACCGATGACAAAGGGAACAATGTATGTTGTTATGCGGTTTGACCGATAAAGATCTTCGTAGAATATGTAGGAGCCAATATGAACATCCAGGTTCCACTATTGGTTATTGATCGGAAACAGTTCTAGGTCATGTCTACATAGTTCTCGAACCCGTAGGGTCCGCATGCTTAACGTTACGATGACAGTTTTATTATGAGTTTATAAGTTTTGATGTACCGAAGTTTGTTCGGAGTCCCAGATGTGATCACGGACATGACGAGGAGTCTCGAAATGGTCGAGACATAAAGATTGATATATTGGATGACTATATTCGGACACCGGAAGTGTTCCGGGTGATTTCGGAGAAAACCGGAGTGCCGGAGGGTTACCGGAACCCCCCCGGGAGAAGTAATGGGCCTTAGTGGGCCTGAGGGGAGAGAGAGGGCAGCAGCCCAGGAGGTGCCCCCCCCCTTGAGGAGTCCGAATTGGACTAGGGGAGGGGGCGCGGCCCCCCTTTCCCTCTCCCTCTCCCTCTCTTTCCTTCCCCCTTCCTCCTTCCTAGTGGGACTAGGAAAGGGGAGTCCTACTCCCACTAGGAGGAGGACTCCCCCCTCCTTGGCGCGCCCCTAGGGCCGGCTGGCCTCCCCCCTTGCTCCTTTATATACGGGGGCAGGGGGCACCCTAGAGACACACAAGTTGATCTACGGATCGTTCCTTAGCCGTGTGCGGTGCCCCCCCCCCTCCACCATATTCCACCTCGGTCATATCGTCGCGGAGTTTAGGCGAAGCCCTGCGCCGGTAGAACATCATCATCGTCACCACACCGTCGTGCTGACGGAACTCATCCCCGACACCCTGCTGGATCGGAGTCCGGGGAATGTCATCAAGCTGAACGTGTGCTGATCACGGAGGTGCCGTACGTTCGGTGCTTGGATCGGTCGGATCGTGAAGACGTACGACTACATCAACCACGTTGTCATAACGCTTCTGCTTTCGGTCTACGAGGGCACGTGGACACACTCTCCCCTCTCGTTGCTATGCATCACCATGATCTTGCGTGTGCGTAGGAATTTTTTTGAAATTACTACGTTCCCCAACACATACCCATCGAGACAGTGCAGCACGCTTGGCTGTGGCTCGAATCCGTCGAAGATCAAGTCTCCGCGGATGTCAGCCGTGTAGTTCAAACTCCCAAATCTGACCTGATGGCCAGGGGCGTAGCTTTCGATCTGCTCCAGATGGCCAAGTGAATTGGCCCGCAGTGCGAAGCCGCCGAATACGAAAATCTGTCCGGGGAGAAAAATCTCACCCTGGACCGCGTCGTTGTTGATGATCGAAGGAGCCATCGGGCTTAAAGGTGACGACACAGAGGAACTCTCAATGAAAGCACCAATGTCGGTGTCAAAACCGGCGGATCTCGGGTAGGGGGTCCCGAACTGTGTGTCTAGGCGGATGGTAACAGGAGACAAGGGACACGATGTTTTTAGCCAGGTTCGGGCCGATGGAGGTAAAACCCTACTCCTGCTTGATTAATATTGATGATATGGGTAGTACAAGAGTAGATCTACCACGAGATCAAAGAGGCTAAACCCTAGAAGCTAGCCTATGGTATGATTGTTGTTCGTCCTACGGACTAAAACCCTCTGGTTTATATAGACACCGGAGAGGGTTAGGGTTACACAGAGTCGGTTACAATGGTAGGAGATCTACATATCCGTATCGCCAAGCTTGCCTTCCACGCCAAGGAAAGTCCCATCCGGACACGGGACGAAGTCTTCAATCTTGTATCTTCATAGTCCAGGAGTCCGGCCGAAGATGATAGTTCGGCTATCCGGACACCCCCTAGTCCGGGACTCCCTCAGTCACCCATTGCAACATGGACCATGATGCGCTCACCTCCAGTTTGCATGACGTTACAAAATACATGTGGCTCTTTTCACCCATTGGAACATGGACCATGTTGCGGTCGTCTCCAGTTTGCATGATGTTTCAGAACACGTGGGCCTCTGCAAAACACCACTCACACGTGGTGAGGGCATGTTGCCACCGCAAAATAAGCAATGTTGCAACCCCCAACGACCTCTACAACTAGGGCTGGAATTCAAGCCGAGTCAAGCCAGCTCGGCTCGACTCGCTAGAGCTCGTTTCGTTAACGAGCTAGCTCAACTCAACTCGTTACTATAACGAGCTCAAACCCAAGATTGGCTCGACTCGTATAACTCGCGAGCTGGCTCGTTTAGCTTGTTAAGCTCGTTAAAGATATAAACATAAAGCCCTCAAATATGATAAAAATGATTATGTATATATTAAACATATATATCACTAAACAATTGTAATTTCCTTGTAACACATGAATCTCCTAGGAGGCTAGGCCTTCAATGGTTGGGCCTTGGGTTGTGTGCCTGTGACGTAGGTTGTTTAGTGGCTGATCTTTCTTTGTATTGGCAGTGGCTGATCTATTGTATCGAGCCTAACGAGTTACACGAGTACTCGTGAGATTGGCTCGTTTAACTTGGTCTATAAACGATCTTAAATTAAAGCTCAGCTCGACTCGTTATTCTTCGAGTTCGAGTCGATCCGAGCCAAGTCACGAGCTACTTGTTTAGCTCGCGAGCTTCGAGCTTTTTTCCAGCCCTATCTACAACCATCATGCACCGGCGAGCACCCTTACAGCACGGACAGACACGCGTGCGGCTTCGACGAGATCCCACTTGCAACACTAGCAGCAGGCAACATGCTTGCATCGCCCTCAAGCAACACAGGTCGATGACTTTGCATAGCAGTTGTCGCCTCTCACTAGCACCTCTTACCAGCAATGTGTGCAAGAGTTCCACTATCGAGTGAGATAGAACAAGGAGGGAAGGTGCATGATTCTTGGGAGCACCAGTTCACCGAAGGGGATGGCGCTCCGAGGAGAAAAAGGCAACGCTCCCCGAGAGGAAGGGGCGCTTGGGGAGAGAGGGGCAGAGGGGATCAAAAGGAAGGAGGCGGGAGGCTCAGTTGGGCCGAGAAGATAAGATAGAAAGGGCATAAGCGATGTGTTTGTCCCACAGGGACACATGGAGTAAGGGGAAGGAGACAGATGATACATGAGAATCAATCGGTCTAAAAGAAGCATTTTCCTAAATAAATTGTTGTTTTTTTGTGTAGACATGGGTTGTATATGCGTCGGACGCTCACAGCAAACCTACGGAGTTCACTTCATATTATTTTTTAAGAACAACATTCTGTTAACTTCAATCGAGAAATTTTTTCTGTTTTTGTATTGTACAATATTCTGTCACATGCTTCATATGTTTCATTTTTTAAAATTACAAATCGAGAGCACTTTACATTTGCTTTAGCATTAGGTTCTACTATTTTTTTGAGACAATCATTAGGTTCTTCTAGTTATTTTATTTTATCACAGTACAGAAGCAGGGCCCAGGGCCTATTTACGCAGAAAGCCCAATCAGAAACAGCCCACGTAGGTAGCAGGCTCAGAATTATCTAACCCACACAGCACTCGAGTGTTTTTTTTGCAGAAAATTTGGGAGCTCTTTATTCAACATCAACAGCTCCAGCAGAATCTGCTAGGAGGCTGGTTACAAGTAAACTTGGAGTAGACTCTAGCCAACACTCTGTAACATCTAATGTGCTCGCTTGCTTTGCACAAAGATGAGCGGAGACGTTGGTTGCCCTACCAACATGCTGAACTACAAAAGACTTAAACGAAGGAACAAGCTCCCCAATTTCAACTAAGATAGGCGCCACCACTGCACGGGATGTGAAGCGCGAATTCCAGAGATTCACTATCTCCAAATTGTCTGACTCAAGAACCACTTCAGTATAGCCTCGCAGACGGGCAAAGATGACACCGTCGCGAAGGGCAAGAGCTTCGGCTATCAACGGATCCGTGATCCCAGGGTAAGGTTTGCACCATGCTGCCAGGAAGGATGATCGCGATCGTGCAACTCCTCCTATCCCTCCCCTCCTTGCCTCCAGTGCAATACTTCCATCAGTGTTAATTTTGACCCAGCCCATCTCCGGTGGACGCCAGCCATGGCCAGGCAAAGTGCGAGCATGCTCACTAGGCAGCTCCAGAACTGTTAGGGTTTCCCGCACCCTTCGCATAGATTGAATAAGATTGAAAGCAGCTTTGTCATGGGTGATATTGTTCCGAGAGGTCCAAAACATCCACATAACAATCACTAGAGTCGCTCTATCAGACTCTGAAAATTGATCATCTCATAGAATGTCCCTTGACCAAGTTAGCGGGTGCAATGTTGGCCTTTTAACATCAAGCCACTCCGGTGTTGCATCCCAAAACTGCCTGGCGTGAGGGCACTCCAGTAGGGCGTGCATCATGTCCTCGTTAGAGTGAAGACATATCTTGCAAGTGCTCGCCATCGCAATATGACGGTATTTCAGAGTGGCTTCGACTGGAAGAATGCCTTGCAAAACCCGCCACCAGAAGACTCTCACTCTGGGAATAACTTTAAGCTTCCACAAACGAGACCACATCTGATTATCTATCATTGAAGATTCGGTAGTCGTCCCTTCCTCTAGAGCAATTTGCTCGTTGCGAGTCATTAGAGCACGATTCGCTGACTTTACAGTGTAGCATCCCGATCGTTCGAAAGCCCATGCCAACAAATCATCTCCCCCACCCTGCCTCAATGGGATATTTAGAATAGCGTCAGCATCTGGGGGTATGAAATTCGCACACACAACATCCGCCTGCCACGACCAGTTGCTGGTGTCGATGAGATCCGCCACAACATTCAGCTGAGCAGTCTCAATTCTACAGACCGGTGACATAGAATTAGTGCCCGGAATCCACTTGTCGTTCCAGATGGAGACCGTGGTACCGTCTCCTACACGTTTAAGAAGACCAATCTGCAGTGCGTCCCTTCCAGCGATGATAGCACGCCAAGTTGCTGAGGAGAATCGAGGGACTGTGGCTTGCATAAAATCACTTGTAGGATAATATCTTCCTTTGAGAACTCGGGCACAAAGGGAATTAGGGTTTGTCATCAATCGCCATCCATGCTTCCCCAGGAGAGCTGTGTTGAACAGCTCTAGATCCCTGAACCCCATCCCTCCCTTTGCTTTTGGTTTGGATAAAGAGTCCCATGCTTTCCAATGCAATGATCTGCGGTCAAGGGAACTGCTCCACCGATATTTGGCTGAGTAAGAAACTAAACTCTTACACACCTTCTTAGTTAACTTGAAGCAACTCATACTGAACATGGGGATGGACTGAGCAATAGCCTTGATCTGAACCTCGCGTCCAACACAAGAAATCAAACGTTCTGAACCACCTTGGAGTTTGCTTCGGATCCTCTCTCCAATGTGGTCGAATGTACCACTTGTGATCCTACCCACAGCAGTGGGTAGACCCAGGTAACGCTCGCTAAAAGCTTTCACTGATATGTTCAGTATTTGCTTTAGCAGCAGCTTAGTCGGAGCCGGTGTGTTTGGACTAAAATAGATGGAGCTCTTTTCCTTATTCACCGCTTGGCCCGAGCCTTCTTCATAGATTCTCAATATCTCATTCAATCTGTGAGCACTCTGCTCCTTTGCTTGCATGAAGATCAAACTGTCGTCCGCAAACAGGAGATGGTTGATCCATGGTGAACGATAGCTAACTCTTATACCTCTATCCACCTCTTGTCCACCGAAAAAGTTCAATAAAGATGTTAGTCCTTCTGCGCACAGCAAGAACAGGTACGGGGACATGGGACATCCCTGTCGTAAACCCCTTGACGGGGTGAAAAACGGAAGCTGCTCGCCATTGACACGAACAGAAAATCTGACAGAGGACACGCACTTCATGATAAGGCGAACAAAATCCACTCCAAACCCAAGTTTGAGCATGACGGCTTGTAGATAGTGCCATTCAACACGGTCGTAGGCTTTCATCATGTCTAGCTTGATGGCACAAACAGCATTTCCCCCCTTTTTCCTTCTCCTCATAGCATGCACGCTCTCATGTGCAATGAGGACGTTGTCAGTTATCAGCCGCCCAGGGACAAAAGCGCTTTGTTCTGCACCCACAATCTCATCCAGACACTCACACACACGGTTAGCGATTGCTTTAGCAGCGACCTTATACAAAACCGGGCAGAGCGATATAGGACGGTATTGGGTGATTCTCTGTGGGAAACATACCTTCGGGATGAGGGTAATGGACGTGTCGTTGAAACCCGTTGGCAATTCTCCCCCATTTAGGAAATCAAGCACTGCTGGAACTATATCCTCCTTGAGCAATTTCCAGTGGCGCTGATAAAAACCCGTTGTAAACCCGTCCACACCCGGGGCCTTTGATGGTGCCATCTGAAAGAGAGCCCTATGAACTTCCTCTTTCGTGTATGGTTTTTCAAGCTCGGTGTTCATCAAAGGTGTCACCCGAGGGGTTACAACATCCAGAAGCTCCTGCATCTGGTTGAAGCCTTGCGAGGTGTAGAGCTGCTCATAGAAGCTCTGAACCTCAGCACGATCTTCTTCCAGAGTGTCACAAACAGTTCCGTCAGCGTGCACGAGTTTCTCTATCTTATTCACCCGTTTACGCTGAGCTGCCTGAGCATGGAAATATCCCGTGTTCTGATCCCCTTCCCGTAACCACAGGACTCTCGATCTCTGTCGGAGCCAAATTTCTTCCTGGTAAAGTGCCAGTTTCAGTTTTCGCGCAACTTCTTTCTCCTCATCTGTTGGCCCCCTTCTTGAAACTTGACCACGCAGTCGCGTCAGCTGCTCGCGCAGCTTTTTGATCTTGCGTGACAAACACCCAAACTCTCTCGTCCCCCATGCAGCAAGAGTACTTTGCAGCGAGATAAGGGCCTGAGAAATACCTTGCAAACCAGCTTGACCTGCACCTTTTTGCCATGAATCCAGGACCAGCTTATCGTAGTCAACATGCGTTTGCCACATATCTTCATATCTGAAGGGTTTATGGCCTCTAGGTGTAGTCGACGCGAGACTCTCTCTCAAGTCCGCGAGGACAAAACAATGATCAAACTCAGTTGTGACAATGTGTCTGATCCTCACATCCGCGAACATCTGAATGAATGCAGCATTACCAAAAGCTCTGTCAAGGCGGGCTCTAACATTCGACCGGCCTGACTGCATATTATCCCACGTGTATTCCGTTCCTGACCATCCAAGATCAGACAGCGCACACTCATCCATCGTTTCCCTGAACGCCCGCATTTGCCGTTCTGGCCGAGGAGTTCCGGAAAAGTGTTCCGAGCCGACAAGGGTCTCGTTAAAATCTCCAATGCACATCCACGCTTCATGTTGGATTGCAAAAAGCGTTCTCATGAATCTCTAGCTGTGGCATCGATCCTACACTTTCGGAGCTCCATAGAAACCAGTTACCCGCCACTGCTTAGTGGCATCACATTTTTTCCGCACCATTATATCAATGTGGCCGGCACTATAGTTTTTCAGTTCCACGTCTAGACTTGAGGTCCAGAACATACCAATGCCTCCACTCAGGCCCCTGCTACTTACCGCAAAGCAGCCCGAGAAACCAAGCAAGTTTTGTAAGCTTTCAACTCGTGTCGCTGAAATTTTCGTCTCCATAACAAACAGGAGATCGGGCCCTTCTTGCTTCACAATATTGCGAAGCTTGCGAAATGCCCCGGGGTTCCCAAGCCCCTGGCAGTTCCAGCTCAAACAACTCATTGATCTTGGCGGGGCTGACACGCAGCCGCCGCCAAATTATCCAAGCTCTCAGAATTTGGAGGGGTGGGCTTCTTCTTCTTTGGATTTGGTTCTGTCCCCCGGTCTGTTCCCTCCCCCTCTAGCTTGCTGCCCCCCGCTGTGAACACCACCATAGCATGAGCGGCCACATCCTTTTGCACCTGCTCTTGAGTCTCAGCCGGTGGCAAGGCAATTTGTCTGTACACCTATTTTTGCACTTGAGGTCCTCCCTTTCTCTTGTTTGTATGATTATTCTTCTTAGCTGGGGATACAACCTCAGGGCAAGAATCCGTCTTTTCCTTCGCCTTACGAGCATCCTTATTGCTGCTTTGACTCGACCGCTGCTCTTTTGACGAACTTTCACTAGACGAAGCTTTCTTTTTCTCATCCGACGCTCTCAGGCTGGTCTTGAAGGGTAGATCGCCATTTTCATCCCGTGAGCCTGGCGTCGGGCACTGGAGATCCGAGTGTCCCAGTCGTCCACACGAAAAGCAGAAGTTTGGGACATTCTCGTATTGGATATCATACCAATCTCTGCCCTTCCTCACTGCGGAATCAATCAAGATCCATCTGCGCAAAGGCTTACGAACATCAATCGTAACCCTAGCCCGCAGGAAGCCACCAACAGGGTCAAACTGGATTGCTGACGCATCCCAATCTATCTGCTGTGCCACTGCCTTCCCCCTTACATCGTTCCTCAAATTGAAGGGGAGATTCAAAACCCTAGCCCACAACTGGAGCTTGTCAAACTGTAATTCTGACGGTTGCATGCACTCATTGAACTCAGTCAGAATCACGGCATGTTTGCTTACATGCCAAGGAGATCCATCCCAAACACGATCGTGATCACGTTGAGTCTCAAATTCTGCCACGAAGGTGTTCTCTCCCACTGGGCGGAACACCAGTCCTCTAGGGTTTCCCCATGCCGGGCGCAAGGCATTGGAGATCGTCTGGATATGCAACAAATTCCGGTTCAAAACCTTCCCCGCGATCGCCCAGACCTGCCTCGCCCCCTCATCGATGTCATCCAGGACCAACGGTGTAGCCTCCTCCTCCGTGAGATCAAGTTTCCCCATGGCTTCCTCCATGCGCGCCCTCGCCGCTCTGGGCGAGAGTGCTTCCCTGCTACTCGACGACTCCGGGAACGCCATCCCGAAGCCTCCACTTCGCGCTCCTCCGACGAGATCGATCGGCGGCCGCTATTTTTCCACTCGAAACCCTAATCGCCACCCGTGGGTGCTCCTAGGTTTTCGGGGAACTCCGAGTCTACAGCACTGGAGTGTTCCTCAAAAAAAAAACACAGCACTCGAGTATTATATACTGTATATTAGCCTAAAAACAACAAAAAACAGCACTCGAGTCTCAGTCGTCGTCGCTGCAAGGAGAGAGAGAGAGAGAGAGAGAGAGAATCTAGTGCTACCCCAATGGCGCAAATCATCGACGGCAAGGCCGTCGCCGCCGAAATCAGGCGCGAGATCGGCGCCGAGGTCGCCGTGCTCTCGTCCGCCCACAACATCGTGAGCCCCTATCCCACTCGACGCCGCCGCCGGACCAATCGACCTGCTGTGGATTGGGATAATGTCCGTGACGCTGACTTTTTCCTTCTGTCGCAGGTGCCGGGGCTGGCGGTGGTGATCGTGGGGAGCAGGAAGGACTCGCAGACGTACGTGCAGATGAAGCGCAAGGCCTGCGCCGAGGTCGGCATCCGCTCCTTCGACGTCGACCTCCCCGAGGACATCTCCGAGGCCGCGCTCGTCGCCGAGGTCCACCGCCTCAACGCCGACCCCGCCGTCCACGGTATCTCCTCCGCAGTCGAATCGGATATGCTCTTCCTTTCGTGGTACTGGGAGAACATGGGTGCTGTGTCTGGCACTGTAATCCACTCCTGTGTCAGTCTGCTTGTGCCGTAGATGCGGTCATTCCTAGCTGGTTTGTTCAGATGAATTTGGAGATGGTTAATTTCGGTCCTGGTTGCACTCCAGATCACGCCTTTGTGGCTGGGATGCCATTCGTTTAATGCTTGGGATTCCCTGGCCGGATTTGCTCTTCAGTTGACTTAGCGTGAAAGGATAGAGAAGTCTGATCCTGTTTATTCGTGTATAGTTCAATCCTTTGAAATGGAACGTTGTTTACTGGGCGACACTCTGTTTTCAGGCGTCCTGGATCCCAAATTTTGGCCCGGAATGGCATCAGTACTCACCATTATGTGTGTTTTCGTTCCCAATTTCTGAGGGATTTGCTTGGTTGGGAATATAATTTTGAACTGGAACATTGTTTCACGGGGTGATACACTTTGCTTGTTCGTAAGTTGTTTCAGGCGTGCCGGAGCCCAGAATGGCATCAGTACTCATCATCTTGTGTGTTCTGTTCCCCAGTTTCTGAGGGATTAGCTTTGATTGGGATTGTAATTTTAAGTGGTCGCTTCACTGGATTAGGCATGGATTTTAGTTATTTCAAGTCACCTGTGAAGAGAATGACATGCCCTAGTTCACATCAGCACAATGACTACTATTTGGGGGAATTATTGCTTCGCTGATGGTTGGAATTTTCTGTTGGGTGCATGCTTGTAAATCATGCATTCATGTTAGTGCCTAGTTAGTTTTGTTCTCATCCTCTTGGGCCATAGGAGATTTGTTACCTGACTTCGATCACCATCTCTAGCTTCTGGCACAAGCCATCAGTTTCCTTAGAGAGCAAATATGAAGCTATAGGGCACAAAATGGAGCTTTGGTCGATCAGGTTGTCTTTTTGAAATGTGGTCTTGAATTGTCAGATAAGTACTATTTTGATATGATTTACTTCGTTGCTAGAATGTTGCTTTGCTAGCTCTAGGCTCTACGCTTCTACAGTCTGATATTTGGAATTCTTATTCCTACATGTAGCAAAGCTTGTATACTGACTCTATTGAGTATTTCCTTCTGCACCAGGAATTCTTGTTCAGCTTCCATTGCCCAAGCATATCAACGAAGAAAATATCTTAAACCAGATCTCCATTGAGAAAGATGTCGACGGCTTTCATCCTTTGAACATTGGCAAGCTCGCAATGAAAGGCAGAGATCCACTGTTTGTACCTTGCACGCCAAAGGTATCGATTGCAACACTTAAGCACGGCATTTCTCAACACTGGTTTGACTGCAGTTTTCATTTGTAATATCTTTGCCTTCGTGTCTTTGTTCACTTACATGAAGGGATGCATGGAGCTCCTGTCACGAAGTGGCGTCACTGTAAAAGGAAAACACGCAGTTGTGGTTGGGCGTAGCAACATCGTGGGTTTACCAGTATCCCTTCTCCTTCTGAAAGCGGACGCGACCGTGTCGATCGTGCATTCACGGACCCCAAATCCCGAAACAATTGTCCGTCAAGCAGACATTGTCATTGCAGCAGCTGGCCAGGCCATGATGGTACATTATTCTGCGGCGATAAGCCCACCCTATTTTATGGTGTTGCCTTAATTCTGACTGCTGTGCTTCTCTTGGCTGTTAGATCAAGGGAGACTGGATCAAACCAGGCGCGGCGGTCATCGACGTCGGGACAAACTCCATCGACGACCCAACCAGGAAGTCCGGGTACAGACTCGTTGGCGATGTGGATTTCTCGGAGGCGAGCAAGGTCGCGGGTCACCTGACTCCGGTCCCTGGAGGCGTCGGGCCGATGACCGTGGCGATGTTGTTGAAGAACACGGTGGACGGCGCCAAGAGGGGCATAGTCATCTGATTTGCTGCGTGATCTGGTAAATGTGGGGATGATGTTGTAACTGGGTGCCTAGACTAAAATCGGTTCCCCATTTTGTCATGTCTTACGCAATTTCGAGATCAATAAACGACGCTCAGTCGCTCACCAGTTGGGGTGTCTTTTTTTTTTCTTTAAACCCTGCTTTGGCTGGCGCTCTGCCCTACATACGCAGTCGCCGCTGGCGAGGCAGGGACGAAGCAAATCCAGATGCTGCGCTCGAGATAGAGTAGATGTGGCCTCTGAGCACCTCTCTGCTCAGCAACCACACGCTGAAGCCTGAAGAAACCACGGGAGCTGATTAACCCCTTGCACGGGCACAAGGCACCGCACGTGGATAAGGCGATTTGGCGGTGGTGCCACCTGGCCAGCGGTACGTTCGGCTGGGGAAAAAGAAGAAGGCGGGCTGCTGACCATTGGATCTGTATCCGATGTCCCAAATGAATTGGCTGACCCTAAAACAATTTTCAATCAATTTACCTGTAGCCTATCCCCACTGTACCAAAATATAAGACGCTTTTTCAGTTCAATTTAAAATGCAAACACTACTACTGCCTCTGTACCAAAATATAAGACGTTTTTGCAGTTCAATTTAAACTGCAAAAACGTCTAATTTGCAGTCTAATATTTTGGTATGGAGGGAGTAGATCCGAAGCTATCTGTACTGTAAGTTTGTACTGTAAGGCAACAGTTCAAACAATTTGTGATCATCAGTATTAAATCAAGGAGCCGCACCGTCTTGTGTACACATCTCAGCATCAGCAAAATGGATGCACAGGAAAACCAACAACGATGTATCGCCCAGTCACACACATTCTACATCTTTCGAAGATTTCATCTCTAAGGGTTAGATAATCTCTGCTTCAGCACCTCAACGAAATCTTTCCTTGGAACCTCCTCTTCCTGGTTAGCCCTAATGTCCTTCAGTTTCACCTTCCCGTCCCTCAACTCGGACTCGCCGACCAGCACCATCCACGGGATGCCTGTCTGCGTTGCATACTTTATGTGGTTCTGCACCCTGGTGGTGAGCTTGAACTCTGCCTTTATCCCAGCACTCCACAGCTCGTTCACAAGCTCGGCGGCCAATATGAGGTCCTTGCCGAGAATCGACACCAAAACCTCCGTCTCGGTGGCCCGGATCACCTGCGATTCAAGGGCCAAGATCAGTTTTGCTACATTGTTGCAACAACGACGTAATGATATGGGCATTAAGAAATACCTGGTTCTTTTCTTTCTCCTGTTGCTCCATGATTGCAAAAACTCTTTCTATTCCAAGGCTGACGCCAACAGCAGGGACTTGCTTGTTGCTGAACATGCCGACAAGCTTGTCATACCTGCCACCAGCAGCAATAGAGCCAACCTATAGAGAAACATTGTGAGCACAGGAATCAGCAAAAGGTTGTTCGCTTAGTTAGGAAAGGTACTTGCCATGCTTAAACACGATGAAGAAAATTCAGATATAGATCATTGTTCAGTAAGCCAAATATAATGTACTCCCTCCGTCCCAAAATAAAAGTTGAGACACTTATTTTGGGGCGGAGGAAGTACACGAGAAAAGGAAATGTAAAATATGCTTTGAGATCTCTGAATCAAATGGGTCAAGCAACGGGTCTTAAAAAGGTGATTGATTGAAAGCACTGGATTATAAAACAAAGCCCAAACCATAATTAAAGTTTTCAGATATAAATCAATGTACAGTAACCCAATTGTAGTGTTACAGCAGACAAAAGGTAACGTAGAATATGCTTTCAGATGATAAATACGATGGTACATGTCAGAAACCAGTATATCAAGCAACGAATCTTGAAATGGTGATTAATAGAAAACACTGGCAATACAAAACGATGCCTAATATATAGGAATATGATTGCAAACAAATGACTAAGTGAGAACACAGGTAACAAGTGAGGCACAAATGTGAATGAAGATCCCAAACCTGTGTGACGCCCTTGAACACAGCTTCATATATCACACCAGTGTAGTAATCAAGGCCTCTAGCAAGGCTTAAATCAAAACTTATCCTGTCAAGGGCATTCGCTTTTTCTAGAGCTTTGAATAATATCTCCAGCTCATTTAATGCAACAACAGATCCCTCGTTCTCCATGAACTTGCTGCCCTCCTTTCGCAACTCTAGCAAAACTTCAAGCGGAGGTCCTTTTGTCTTCACTAAACTGCCGATGTTTTCAGCAGTTTCATTTGATACACCTTTCTCTTCCACCTAAGTCAGCGTAAGAACAATTAGGACTATGACAAATATATCAACATCAAGATTAGATCAACATATAAAAGCAAAAAAAGGAGTTTGGATGCTCACCAGTTCTTTTTTCACCTCTTCAAAGGTTAGTTTGTCTAGCTTGTCAATACTTGAGCAAACTGTTCTGAATTTCTCAGCAGGCACGCCACAGATCTCCAACATTCCATCAAGTAACTTTCTGTGATTTAACTTTATCTCATAGACGCCAATATCCAACTTATCCAGTAATTCAGTCAAAACTTTGACAACCTCGAAATCTGGTTCCATAGGCTCATATACTCCGGCAATGTCGAAGTCACACTGGTAGAATTCTCGATATCTTCCCTTTGATGGGTTATCTCTCCTGTATACTTTGGCTATCTGGTATCTCTTGATGGCACTTATGTTATTCATGGCAACATAACGGGCAAATGGAACAGTCAGATCATAGCGCAACGAACAAAGCTCACCACCCTGCAGGTTATTTGATGGTAAGACTTCATTTAAAATATTACTAATAAGAGTGTAATACACGGAATATACTGCGACAAAGGACTGACCAAATTGTTGAATACTAACAATTCCCTCTTAAACTTACTTGAAAAAATTATATAACAAACCAGCACAATAACTAAACAAGTTCTGGTATCCCAGTGTGCTACATACTCCTACTAACGTTAAGTAAAAAAAGACATAAAAACTTTACCTGATCAGCAAGGTCATATACCAACTTCGAGTCTTCACCATATTTGCCCATCAAGGTTTCTCTCAACTCGAATACAGGGGTATCAAGTGCAACACCACCGTGCATCTTAAATACACTTGTAATTATTGAAAACGCACGCTCCCTTATGGCCATTTGCTCTCTCCCAAAGTCACGTGTTCCCTAGCGAGAGTAAGGATAAGCATTTAGATAGAGAAATAGTAAAAAATTGACTGGTTATTAGGATTTTTCTGAAACAATTGAAGCAGAAAGACAACACAAGACAACATAAATGTAGCATCCACATGTGCAAACAAAATGATAATTACCTTGGGAATTTTAGGCAATCTTCCCACTTCATTGCTCTCCACAATCTCCTTGATTTTCTCCACAAGGGACTCCAATTTGGGGCACTTAGGATCAAACAACAGAGACAGCTCAATTCCCCAATCTGCAATCAACGCGGAATTCACACAAGGAACGGCTTTTCCATCTGTAGCATGCTCCCTAAGCAGAGCGAGTACAGCAGAAGTTCCCTTCCCCAATGTTTTCTTCTTGCTTTTCCTGTCACCCTTCACTTTCTCCCCACCAGCTTGTGCCTTCTCCGCTGAACTGCCAGCTTCATTCTTCCCACCAGCTTGAGGCTTCTCAATTGAACTGTCCATTTCAATCACAGCCATCGCCACAGCTGCCTCCCATGCAAGGAAGTCCCTAAACTTGAGCAAGTAGTTGTACACCCCCCGCAATGCCGACACCGCATCTGAATCAACCATAACTTTATCGAGCATCCCCTTCAAATCATCAACATTAACACCACCGGCAAGCTTCTCCCGGAGCTCGGCCTCAGCAATGCTCCCTGCACAGAACCTTGCGCGAGCGACACTCTGCTTGCACATTGCATTCAACGACCTTGCAAGCTGTGTCGCCAGTACCACCAAAGCCTCCTCCTTCCCCTCACCCGTTCCACTAGCATCCCTCTTCCCCAGCTTCACTGGTGCATTGAGCTCGACCCTCACCTTCTTGTGCAGTGCGCGCACGGACTCGCGGAGAGATCCATTGACAGCAGGCACCTTGGCAAACATGGCCGCAGAGGCGCCTCCACCGTTGCCCACTAGCTTGGACCCCAATAAGAGCATCTTGATATCAGCGCCCACATCAGCCTCGTCCTTGTCGGAGAGGCCATCGCCGGACGCGGGCACGTCGAACGCCGTGGCGTCCCCACGCGCGGCCTCGCATGACAGCGCCGCGACGGCGTCGGCGACGCGGGCAAGAGGGGTGGCGCAGCAGTCGATCAATGCGGCGAAGGCGACGGCCACCGGCGCGGACGCCGCGGCGACCGCAGCCTCGTCGCGGGTGGCGGGGGGCAGCGCCGCGGCGAGCTCGAGCGACCCGGCGAGGCCGTTGGCCGTTGCGGCGGTGACGAGGGCCGAGGAGGAGTCATTCGCCGTGAGGAGGAGCTTGTTGAGGAGCACCGCCGCGGCCGCGCGGGACTCGTGCGCCGCCAAATCCAGGTCCCGGAGCGACCCAGGGGTCTCCTGCGCGGAGGGGGCGCGGCTGGAGAGCCTCTGGAGCGCAGAGGCGTCGATGACGGGGCCGGCGAGGCCGACGGAGAGCGCGTAGACGGCGGCGGGGGTGAGGACGGCGCCCCTGCCCGCGAGCGTCACGGCGGCGGCGGCGGCGGCGGCGGCGGGAGTAGCCATGGCAGATGGAAAACCCTAGAGCACGAGGGAAAAGGGACGGTGATCCAGTGGACGTGCTTGAGTCAAATCAAAACTCGAAAACAAGCATGTCTTACCGTATAGGAGTACAAAAAAATTGATCAATTCAACCTCCGAATATTTATGGGGCGTCCAAAAAGATGAAAAACGTGACCGCCAAGATTTGCCGTTAAAAAGAGTGACCGCCAAGACACTCAGGGCTGTACAGAATTGTCAAAAAGTAAGACCGGAGTGGTAGTACAGCATAAACAATTTTCAGGAAATTCAGATACAGTACTATTATTTCTCAGAAATATAGTACGAGTACAACGTATCGTCTTTGAATTAATTATCTTGGTCATTAAATCGCTGGCACATATTATGTATCATGCATGTGATCGTTAATCAGAGAATAACACATAATATTCTTCTATCTCACGATTAGAGAATAACACATAGGACTGTGCTAACGACCAGTCGACATGAACAAGAACCCAATAGAGTTTGAGCCCAGTAACCAACTCAGCCACCCTTAGTTGTTGTCTATCGAATATAAACAAGGTTATTTTAACCTTTCTTTTTTCTGTCATATCAGCGATAATAATTGTTTTTGCTTGGTAACTTTGGCATGACCAGTGTGATAACTATGACTTGAGCAACATAATAACTATACTATAATAAGCCTGATAACTATAATATGAGAAGGTTAATGACTATACGATGAGAAGCACGATAACTTTTAGCATGGGGTTGTGGTAACTTCACACTGGGGTATGTTTCGACAACAAAAAGTTACCGGGACATGTTTCAGTAACGTTTTTCACATGGGTAAAGAGTTATCAAATGTGTTGTATGTAAGTTATCAGTTGTCTGGTGCGTAAATTACCATGCTATTTGCACTAGGTTATCAGGGCATATTTCTAGAACTTTTCGCCCAAGGATCATGCACCACAGATCTGATAACTAACGCACCGCTGTAAAGAACATGATATTTTATACGCACGAACCTGATAACTCACGCATAAACACCGTGATAACACACGCACAACAAATATTTTCGCCCAAGTAAAAAGTTATTGTGGTGTTTGTACATAAGTTATCAGCGTTGTGGGCACACAAAAGTTACCGGAGTTGCATTTTAAACAACCTTTTTTCCACAAATTAAAGTTACCAGGGTGTTTGTACCTAAGTTATCAGGTTTGTTGGCGTATATTACCATGCTATTTATACAGAACTAGTAGAGTGCCCGTGCGTTGCTACGGGCAACAGTGCATATACATGAATCAAACAAGTGATCAATTAAGGTCATCTCCAAGGTTGACGCTCGTTTCTCCCTCATAAGCCCGGGCATGTTCGGACATCTAACCGGCGCCCAGCAGGCTCCTAAAAATTCAACTGCCTGAACAGTTAAGGCTCCCCAACACACGGCCCCACCTCCACGATGCACCCTTCTTATTTTATCCTCTCTTTAAAACCAGATGACGCCCACCTTTTTAACATGTAACACAAACTGAAGTCCATTATTGCAATGTAACAAACTAAGCGATGTTACAACTTAACATCTATTACAAAAATATTAATATCTAGATGATGCGCTTAAGAAATTCTTTCACAATATCAGGAAAGTTTCCTCTAACTTCATTCCCACGATGATTTAGCAAGTATAATAAAAAATGCTTCCTCAATTCATACCCATCCTACATAAAAAATAAGTATAGTTAGTATGAAAATTTCACGCCGAAAGTCTTAAAACATGTAACCCACATTACTCACCACGCAAACCGGCTTGACCAATTCTTTACCGTTCCACCAGAGCATAAAATGAAAAACAAAATAGCCAGACACATTCCTGAAAAACTTGAAATTAATAATATAAATAATATACTGATAACAAAAGTAAATAATCTTGTTATGAATTCATTACCCGTCTATACTCGTTGGAACACCGGCCGGGAATAAACGATGCCATTTAGATATATCGGAATTCCACCTAGGAAGCTTTATTTCGAGTGCTTCTTTGAAATCCCTTGAAAAACTTTTTAAGTTCAGTGAATGCCTCAAATTTTTATCCTCTGACGATTGTGATGATTGAATAGGATCCATAATATATAGACGACGTGTCTCTTTGTCAATGACGTACAATATGTATCGGCCGATAGATGCATAGGGAAGATAAATCTACAAGTGGAGCTATTAGAAACAAAAACAAAGCATGATAACAATGGACATAATATTTTATTTACCTTATTGCAAGATGAGATGTCGGTCTCCATCCCAGGCCAGCTATCAAATAATGTTGCCAATGTCTGGATAGTTTCCTTCTCACAAAACTTTTGACCTCGTGTTGACTCTAGCAGCATGGACTAAGTAAAAGAAGACATATTGTTTCAACATTTTGATACTAATGGCACCTAGAATGAAGAGTTACGGTAACTTACACAAAATCGTAGATCCATGTAGTGTATAGGAGGGTCTGTGAACAATACTCCCTCGTCACATGCGAGCATACGCATAGCGGTGTTGAAGCAATCATTGTCCATGGGCTGCTCCATGTTAAGTATGCACTGAAGTTTCTTAAGAGTTAAACTCATGGGATCGGGTGTGGAGCTCCGGACCCATACCTTCCTGTAATTTGGATGGTAAGAACAACAATAATAATATACATCTGCACATTAAATATTGATACATGATACTTACTCCAAACACCCAACATCATTGATCGACATGATGTACTTGCAGAGGCCGGCAAGTATTTCACGTTGGTCCGTGGGAATGATAGTGATTGGGGCAGGACGTTTGTCTTCGATCACGTCAGAAGGATTATCCAAGATCTCAACATCAGAATTAGCTAAAGTTTCTTCGTTGAGAGGTTGATGGTACATGGGACATCCTCTTAGCTTATTAAGCTCCGAATCGAGCAAAATAATTGCTAATTTTTGCCGAAAATGTTTCATATCCTCCTACAATAAAATTATGAAAATAATTTGGAAAATATTTTGATAAATTTTTTTGAGATAATGTATAAAACTGAAATACCTGCGTGAACTGGTCTGACAGTCCATGTGATGACCAGTATTCCATATAGTTTAGCATAAACAATCCACATGATGCGCTATAATATGATAAAATAATGCTTTAGAATGCAATACAGATGAATCTAAAAATAAACCATTATCACAAGTGCTTACCCATCGGTTTGTATTGCCTCATGAATTTGATCTACAACCGTCCATTTTGTAACATTGAGATCAGGCCACTTATGACCTCTGATAAACTCCGGACTATGCTCTGCAAGTTTCAGCCATTTCTCGAGCCCTAGTAACTTATATATATGAGAGATGGTAGGGATGAAGTCAAACAAAACAAATGTTAAGATGAGAAAATAAATAGATAGTTACCGTAGTAGCAAGGTCATCGCGTTTGACATTCTCACCAAGTAAGTCCAATACTTGGATCTCTCATTTTTTGGCGTTGGCAACTACTAGATACCAATGGTAGCCAGGCATGTTAATCGGGATGAATAACTGGTGTAAATAAGATACAAGTCACAGTCAAAATTAGATATAGTTATTAATAAATCATTAAGCATATGAACTAAATAAAAACAAATCATAATCATATGCATGGATTACGAGACAAAACTAACCATATCTTGTTGTAGATAAGTATTAACATGACGCACAATGCGACGATATTTTGATGGGTCTATGTTTCTTTCCCCATCTTCTTTTATCTGTCCCGATACAAACGTGCTAATAATGTGTACCTTTTCACCCGCCCTGTCTTGTAAATGCTCGTGAGCAAGCATGCAATATATGTAAGTATTTATCACCTGCAAACAACAATTAGATTATATATATAAATTATGATATTATATATAATAAATTAATTACAAAGTTTGTGCAATTGGTCTTACACCGTCATGTAAGAACATGTCATTTTTTATAAGGCATTCCAAATCGTCAGTTGATAACAAGGCATCTCCAATGTCAACAAACTGGATATTCTTAGGGGCAGACTTGATTGTTTCGATGACTGTAATATCTCTAGGGGTACAAACATAGTCTATGAAATTCATAAAAAAGTGAGCCAACTTAGTGAACAATAAAATCCAAATTTGTTGAATACAAAAGGCAATATCACCAAAAATTCTTGATAATAATATTTAAAAATACCTTGTGGGATAACATGTAAATTAGCATCCTTTTTTGGTTTATTATGAGAGATAACCTCATCGACGTGATTATGTTGTGGGTTTTCAGCCCCTTGCCATGATATTGCATCTAAACCCTCCATGGATTCTTTCCGTGCATCTCCAGAGTCCATATCCATGTATACTATATTCTGAAGAAACAAGAATATAAATAGATCATTCATTTTATCACATAGAATATAGATACAAAGTAAGGTTAGCTTTAGGCACCTCTTCTCACGGTGTTTCAGTGCGATCTGTCATCGTTGCCTCAGTGCGTATGTCGTAACCCATCAATTTATATCTATGATGAAATATATTAAATATTTTTCACGACATTATAAAACTATATATAATATATAATAGAACTGTAACTGAAACTTAAACAACAGTTTTATCTGATAATAACAAAAGCATTTGGTTATATTATAAAAATATGCTGCTTAAATCATTTCACAAATAGAACAAATCGGGGAAAACAACAACTATAATGTTCATTTAAGTTAGAAGGCGTTTGAAATCATATAAACTATTTTAAATAAAATGATGGGCTATGGAAAATTGACAAACAAAAACTAAAACAAACAACCCAAAATTAACAAAGTATATTTGTTTTTTATATGATTTTGTTGTGATACCCTTAATATATGTAACAAGCATAAAAATATTTATTTTTTTGAACCATGTTTATATATATACAATTATGTTTAATTACAAACACATAATTACATTGTTTTTGTTTAATATCATTTTGTGAGGTAAAAAAATAATTACAACAAAAATCATCCCAACATTAATAACAAGTATACCATGATGAAATATAAATGATATTCCCTACTTCATCATATTATTATATGTAATATATAATAAATATAAAAATGAATGTAAAACAACTTATTTGTATGCTAAAAAGATAACCTATTTGATATTATTAGAAATATATGTTATTTAAATAAATGTCATACCCCATGTTTATATAAAAATGTTCAGAAGCTTTAAAAAATGTTCATGACATTTGAAAAAGCTTTTTGCTTTTTACATAAATGTTCTTAATTTCCAGAATATGTTTGCATATTTCATAATATTTTATTCAAATTATGAAAGTGTTATTGCTTTTTAAAGAAAACTGATATATATTTTTAAAATAAGTTAGGTATTTTCAGAATTTGTTCCTCAGATTCGAAAAATGTGTTTGCTTTTTAGAAATTTTTTATGGATTTACCAATAAATGTTCTGACTTTTCAAAAACTGTACTGGATTTTCAAAAAAGTTATTGTTTATTGGAATTAGTTATCAAAATTAATGCAATGTTCATATTTTAAAAAATTGTTCACGTTTATGAAAATATTCTGGATTTTTAAAAAAGGTTATGATTTTCAAAGTTTGTTCTCAATATTAAAAAAATGTTTGTGTTTGTAAAGAATTGTTCAGGCTTCCAAATTTGTTCGTGTTCTTTTTAAATGGTTATCATTTTCCAATAAATTTCAAATATTCAAAAACTTTTCGATGTGCCAAATTTGATTAAATTTGTCAGAATTATTATTTGTTTTAAAGTTTATTATCATAATTTGAAACATGATCGTGTTTGAACAAATTGTTCGCTATTTTCATATTTGCTCACTGTTCTAAAATATATTCGTGTTTTCAATAAGTTATATTGAAATTCAAAGTTTTTTGGTTAGATTTTCAAAAGAGAAAAAAAGTGATGAATCAGAAAAGAAAGAAAAATAAATAAAAAAGAAAAAAAAGCCGTCCCATTCGGGACGAAACCTTTACGTGGTCCAGCCCCCTCCTAGCGACGACCCACCTCCCCTGGCGCGCCCGGCTTTTCCACCTCCCCGCGCGTCGGCCCACCTCCCCACCTTTCCACCTACCCTGCCGCCTCCCTTATCCAATCACTCGCTCCTATCCCCTCCACTCGCTCCTATCCCCTCCACTCACTCCCCCCTCGCCCCACTTCCCATCCGCCGCCACGACGCCGCGTGCGTCCACATATGGGCTGGCGGCCGCGCGGCTCCGCCCGGCGAACGCCGCATCAGGCCCTCTCCTACCTTCTCCACTCACCTCTCCTCTCCTCTCAGTCGCCACCTATCGCCCTCTCACCTCCCCCCGACGCATCACCGCGCACGTCGCCTTTCTCGCAACCACCAAGACTCCGCCCAGCGATAGATGCGTCTCCGGCGAGCCGTGTGCGGCAGAGGGGACGCACGCAACGAGCTTCATCGCGCATGCGCGGCTGCTGGATCTGGTCGGGGTCGGTCCAGATCCGCGACGTTGCTGGTTTCCGGCGATTTCAAGGTCGATCCGAAGGGGGAGGTGGGCCGACGCGCCGGGCGATTTCAAGATTCATTGCTGGTGCTTCGATCTGCAACGGCAGAAACTACGGTACGCTGGTCCGAACCCTTTCCTCCTCTACTTCTTCCATTTGTGGATTCCCTTGCCTGATCTCCTCCTCGCCTTCTGTTTCGAGGCGGCTCCCCGATGGCATACGCACGGGCCACGGTGGTGCAGCCAGTCGTCTTCGTCGCCGGCAAGAAGCACCACCATGAGGTGCAGTCACGGTGGTGCAGCGTGTGGTCTACATCGTCTAACACTCCGCCGTCTTCCACAACCAAACCGCCGCCCCCTCCCCCCACACCCACTTCCGCGGCAAGGTGAGACAAACGGACCCTCCCCCCTCCCTCGTCCCCTCTAATGGCCGGAGGTCCGCGGTTTGCTGTAATTTAGGGCTAGCTACTTGAGCGTGTACTGCTACTACGTTAGCTTTAGGAGAAGAGAGATGGATTTGAGACTATCAATCGATCGAGAAGTGTTTTCAGATTGCTTGCGCATGGTCAACTCTTCTGACGAATTTTTGTTTGGTCAAATTTTTTTAAGACCACAAACTGAACAAAGAAAAGGAACTAATGAATTTTACTGGTATCCAGGATTTGAAATGTGTTTGTTTATTTGTTTGTTATCTGCCATGTTCATAATAGCATGCATGCTTGTATTGCCATGAAATGTGCTTCAAAAAATCATGTGTTCAGATTTGCATGCATAATATTGTAGGTGAACATACAGATAACGAATGATAAAACATACTTTCGATACTATACATCAACCAAACTTGATCCTAATATAACAACTTTTATACCTTAAGATAAGCTAATGATCCTGAATCGTTCATACCTAGAGGAACTCACCTCCTTGATGCTGTTTGCTTACACAAGGTTCTCCTTGTGAAATTTTCCTCCAGGTCTGGCTGTTGTGATGGCCGAAGGGAAAGGTAGATTAGGACATGCAAAGGATAACTGGATAGCATAACATGGCTTAAAAACTATCTACCATATATACCTGTAAGGTGCAGTTCTATTTCCTTCTTCAAACTAAAGGTTACTTGGGAATAAATTAGAAAATATGTACAAAATCATAACTTACTAAAGAGTTAAAATTTTGTATTATTTAAATAAATAACTTTTAATTGCTTGCATGCCAAGTTTAACTACCGCAAAAACGAATTCACGACATGCACACTGATCTTTTTCCTGCTTAGCTATTTTTGTAATATTACTTAATTTCATATTTTTGTAGTAATGTACAATCTACAAAAACTTTGTGCAGTTGTAATATATGAGAGATCACACAAGTTCGATGAATGATCTCAATTCCATATTTTACATGATTTCCCAGTGCCAGAGGTAACCAATACTAATACTGGATGCATGAAAACAACTTGCCATACATGTTATTAGTGAACCAACACTAACACATATTTTTTTAGGAAGTAGCCAATATATAACTGATGGTGGCAGTACAATACATAAATACTGGATAGGTTCGGGCAATATGTAAAACTGAGAAAGAACGAGAGCTATAGGTATGCTGTTGTTATTGCTCATCACATTCCATATTGCTCATCAAATACAAAACTGGAATGTTCAGTATTCCTTTTTCACGAGCTCTTAACTATTCCACTCAATCATATATATTTATAGCATAAATATGATCTGCTATGAGGTGTGCGCATTTTGATACTTGTTAGGACTGTGGTTGTCAATGGATGTTTGGCTCTTTATTTGTAGATGGAACTTTTGTGGGGTATGGATAATGTTTTTTAGTTTTTGAGCTAAGTCACTACTACTTTAATTAAGGTAGTTCTGGATAATTAGTTCACACATAGGAAATTGATATGTTGCAGTGTTTACCAGGCATGGCGTGGTTTGCCAGGTCGTCACCAAGTCCCCAACGCTGTCACCGGCCGGACCTACGACTATACTAAGATGAGTCTTCATCTCTTAAAGCTTCTGTAAACTATATAATGGATCTATTATTCTAACCAGCAATGAATTCAAGTAGCAAATTCGTTTTTCGATGGTTAGTTGTATAATTGCCTGCCAACACTGACACTAATTGACAGCCAACCATGACCATCAATTTAATTTCACTTACTAATTTCCAACTATTTTTCCAGATAAGGCTCAATATATATGAAGCTATGAAACTTACATACGAACATGACTTGACTCTTGGTTGTGAATTATTAATGGAGAACATGCAGCCAATGTTTTTGAATGATTTTGCACATGAATTATCTGGTTATTGTTCACTATGGGTGCATGTGTATTCATGGGTTTGAGCCTTAGTCATGCAACAATGAGAACTATTTGTATTGTCTTGTTAACTACTTAATCCGAAGTCATTCAACAAGTTTGATCTTAAATATTATCACAATACTTTTGATACAGCATAAATTATTTCAACTTGCCATGTGGAAAATCTAGTAAGAGCATATCCATGTGTATGTTTCCTATGAATGGTACGTGATTTGCAAACTTGAAATATATTAGATATTTGACAAATTTTTTTAACCAAAATTTTTTGAATTATTTGTTCTGATATGGCTGTTTGACTGATTGCAATGATGATTGTTCGTAGTTTTTTCGAACTGTGTAAGCATAGATTTACATTTTGTAAACCAGGTGCAACGCACAGGGCTTTTATTACATGAAAGGACTTATTATCCTGACAGTCATAATTTCAAGATTTTCATAAGTGTTTCTTTATTTGTTTGTTGTCTGCCATGTTAAGAATTGCGTGCATGCTTTTATTGATATAAAATGTGCTTTAGAAAATCACATGTTATGAATCCATGCTATAATTTTGAAGGTGAACATACAGAAAATGCAAGATAAAACATATTAATATAACAACTATTACAATTTTAGAGAAGATAAAGATCCAGAATTGTTCGTACCTAGAGGAACTCGCCTTCTAGATGGTCCTTGCTTACACAAGGTACTCCTTGGGTAATTTTCCTCCAGGTCTGCTGTTGTGATGGCCGAACGAACAGCAAGGAGGGGGAGGACGGATGGCAGACAAGGTTAACATATATAGGTAGGACATGCGGAGAATAACTGGGTAGCAGATCATGGCTGAATATAGTTATACCATATATAACCTTGTTTTCTACCATATATACCATTGTTGATGGTGCAGATCTGTTTCCTTTTTCTATCAAATGCACACCTGTTAATAAATAAGAAAAGATGTAAAAAATCATATCTTACTAAAGAATTAAATTATTGTAATAATTAAATAAAAAGATTTTCATTGCTTGCATGCCAAAGTTTAGCTACAGCAAAAATTAATTCACGGCATGCACAATAAACATTTTCCTGCTTAGATACTTTTGTATGATTTAACAGTTTATACTAATACTTCATTCCATATTATGGTACTAATGTACAGTCTCAATTTACTTTTTGCAGTTGTAATATCTGAGAGACCACACAAGTTCGATGAATGCTTTCAATTAGAGTTTCTCCATGGTTTCCCAATGCCAAAGGTAACCAATACTAATTCTGGATGCATGAAATCAACTACTTATTTTGGCGCTGATGTTGATCAGTAGGCATTGACATGATAAGTACATATAGTTATTTTTGCCAAATATAATTCATGACTTTATGGATCTTTTGCAATATCGTGTATGGACTTTACTATTTAGGGCTGCCCGTGCGTTGATGTGGGAGTTGTAGTAATTATACAAGTATAGTAAGCTATACTTCTGCTACGTACTGTACATGGAATAAAACTTGCATTCACTGCTATGATCCAACATTTGTTGTGAGCCTAGGACCACATACAACAACTTAATATTGCATCAAGTTGAGAACTACCTAGAAAGCTATAAATATTTGCAACAAAAAGGCACCAACTCTCTATCTTCTGCCACATAGAGGTCCCCAAGACCACCTGAACTTTCAATCAAATGGATGATAAATCACTGCACATCAACATTAGCTCCAACATATATGGTGTACAAACCAAACTGAGACTTGAGAGGGACACAAAAAGATCGAGTTTAATCATGGTCCCACATATTCCTAGTTTTCCTTGGTACCATTATTTCGATCCGTGCACACAAATAGTCAGGAATTAACTTTCGTAGACAGAGGAATTAGCAGGAAGACACAGAGGATTAGTACAGGTTGCACAGTATATTCTCTGAAACACAAGAGAAAGCACAACCAGCTTCATTGTCCCAGCGCCAAAGCCGCCAACCCCTCTGCATCCTCCGTGAGCAGAGCAGATCAAAGCCGGCACCAAGACAACACGCCTGCTTCAAGCCATTAAAGGAAACCCCTCTCCATACTCGGGCGCAGTCGTGCCCCTGCACACCAAGGCATCGTAAGCGTACAGCAGGCCGGCCGCGCGCTCCTGCCATATACTATCTCACCGCGCCGCCGACGGAACAAAGCCTGTCCGAGGCAATGGCTGAATTTATCTTCACATGCACCATGAAGCGTGGCTAAGACCTACTCTCGACCCAGATGCCGAATCCACTACCTCGGCTTCTTGCTCGTTATCTTATTCCTTACAGTATTCATGCACATCTCAAATTCTTAGCATGGCAGAGGTAACAGCAAAGGGCTAGGTAGAGGCGCATGGTACCGGTAATCGAGTGGTATATATAGGATAATGGAGGAAGATGGATAACTCCTGATGCGTCACCCCCGCCCCATCAACGACCGATCGCATACATAAGACACGCATGAACTATATCTAACCCACGTCTGCCTCCACATCCTTCTTCGGTTTGCCGTAGGCGACCTGAGAGCTGGGGGCGAGAGTTAGCTGTGGTTGGAGGCGCTGGAAACCAGTGGGGGTTTTGAGGGATAGAGTTACGTGAGGGAGAGGGGCACGGGGATGTCGGCAGATTTTTTCGTGAATGGAGCGTGGCACGAGGGGAGAATGTTCGTCCGCTCGGCAGAGTATAGTCCGTCAATTAATTGCCACGTGCAATCATAACCTCCGTTTTAGGCCGTTAGATAATCTGATGGCACCAATTAATATTGGTACACATAATGGGGTGCTCATAGAAAAGAAAATGTTCATTTGGTTAAGAGTAGTATAGATATTAACACAATTGGAGGCACAATGCTGCTGCCGAAGGATGTAAATATCCTGTGCACACACATGCATTTGCCTAGTTTAGGAAAAACATTAAACCCTGGCGACTCATCTCATCTAGCGTCAAGCCCTATTACCCATGTACAACTTGCACAGATGGGGCTAACGCTCAAACATGGCAAACAACCAAATGATTCATTCAGGACGTTGCAAAGAAATCAATTAATAATCCAACAATATGGTAATAAAACCAAACTTCAATAATACCAAAACACCATAAAGTTTGAATAGTTTGATAATACCAAAACATACTAAAATTTGTGAACATACGTCTATAGAAGACCCCATACAGTTATTATCTAAGTATTCATATCAAATAATAATAATTGTCAAATCGATGCAAAACAGATCTGAATTATAGAAAAATATTGTTGGCATATCTGCATGCATCAGTCCATCTTCAATTGCTTAAAACCCTCAGAGCCGCTCTAATCTCTGGCGGGATGTTTGCAGCAACTTTATTGTCTTTGAACATTAACATCTGGACCGTAACATGGTGTCTTAGCTGAATTGGATCCTAGGAAAGGCGCAAAAAGTCAACCATTTAATTCATGGTTGGATAATAATTAGCAAACATCAACTCATAATTTAAGTACTTATGGTAGTGTTCATCCAGCCCATGCTACGTAAACGACCAATCTGGTGGGCCATCTCCTGTAGCACAAAGAAGCCGGAGTGTTTGCTGCATAAAAAAATATTAAACATTATAATGGTCTGCATCATATGTATGCGATCAATTTAGTAGATTACCGACGAGCAGAACAGGACATGGACTCTTCTTCCCAATCCATTATTTGGGTGTTCCAATCAGCGATCCTAGTCTGCAACACAGTGTTGAATTCTTCCTTCAGCAGTGTGATTTCCTTCCTCATCAAAATGTTATGAGTGCTATCTTCAGGATCAAACGTGTTGAAGGATGGATCCATCATGACAACCCTCCTCCTGAGCCGGTTGACTACAAGTAACCCGTACGACGAATCCGAAAGTTTCAACGGTAGTAGATACTGTGGCAGGTCGACACGTGTCAATTGCAATTATAATAAGTAAAATTAACCTTAAGAAAGAGTGTGTCTTACAATTATAGACTTGAACACATCATATTTAGGAAGAGGCTGGACCACAATATAGTTAATCAGCATCGTGATACGCTCTCCTAGAGTCATCCAGGAGTACCTCAGGGCCTGTGACTGAGTATGAAACTGCAAGTCGAAATAATGTTTGCTCCCAACCCAGTTGGTGCCTGCGGTCCTCTCTAATTCAGCGCTCGCAAGCTTACGTACAACAAGGTTGAAGCATTCGGGATGAAGTTTAATATGAAAAAAAGGGTGTCCTGGATCATTCGGAGGGTGATGTCGATCTGGTACGGCCAGGAGCTTCGTATCCATATTGAGCTGGAAAAAAAATGCCCAACAACGTTTAGGAAAAGACCTGAATGGTCATCTTCTAGTTTAACTTTGTCTATACTAACCTATAAACCGAATTCATGACATTGCACGAGGTCAGATTGTCCTCACCTAGATGTATCTACACGTATCGAATCTATAAACTGTTTTCATGTTGTTTGCATGACATAGTTCATGTAACGTCGGATCTAACTAAAAACGTAGACATGTACCTATGAATATTTTAGGATTGCCCATTTAGCTAACTTTCCTTGCTGTATAAAGGAGTGTTCAAACAAGATTGGTATATAGCAAAATAATGTATAATAAGAAAACTTACTCTAATGTATCTTCGTCTCGAATGCCCATGATACTGTGAAATATGTATTGGAGTGCGTCTTCCACGGCGTGCATTGGTGGGGGCAAAAGATCCATGGGCACAGGCACGTCCTCCTGGGGACCGGGAACATCCTCCTGGGCGGCAGGCGCATCCTCTTCGGGTGCGTGCGCAGCGTTCCCAGTGATCGCCTCCATTGGATAGAAAATTAGTTCTTTAGTTCTTGATCGGAAATTGCTAATGGGATATACGTGAACTTGTGTGGGTGGTTAAATAGTAGGCAGATGGAGTTTATCATTTTGTTACCCTGACATCTAATAATTTGGAGAGTTGATATTCCCTTCCAAATTATCAGCGTCGTTTAAATATTTGCAGTTATTCATTTCCATGTATACAATATTTTTACTTGTGGACAGATCTGATCTTAGTCCTAGTATCAGATAATATATTACTAATTCCATTATTTTAGCACACTTGTTTTGTCAATACAACAGAAAGGGAAATAAAAGAAACTTCCTTTTCCTCCTCCCCGTGGTCGTCTGTATGTACAAGCATTATATCATTATTAGGGTAATCATATCTCTAGATTTAATACGATCTTATTTTTCTATCCCAGACAAATGAAATAATGAGACTTTATTAACTGTGATTTGTCTATTAAAATATTAAAGTTGTAACGGTGAAGTTAAAATGAACTGTTTGTTCACTTATTTTATTACTGAAAAATAATGCTTTGGCCTTTTATTTTTCTGTTTTGGTTTACTGTATATAAATTCATTGTAGTTACCTTTTGATGTTTTGATTTGACAGATTTAATATGAAGCTAAGCTTCTAGACACACGTCTGTTCTGGTTGTTATGTGTATGAGTTGACATTAAGCATGAAGCTATTTCGACTGGTATGTCATATTTTCTGCTTTCTTGAACTCGTCGTGCACATGGTAACATGGGATTTCCTTTATGCTAATATATCGTATTACATATGCCTGTTTTCAGTGTAAATGTGTTAATTTATCAACAAAACCTTGGTGAATCTACAATCAGGGGGAGCGTTGATGCCTTCTCATGTAAGATTAACATCCACAACATTATGATAACTTCAGTCCATTACAACATGATAATAGGGTGAAGCTCCACTTTAATTTGCAGGTAAAGCATGTAGGAAATAATTGTTGACTTTCAATAAGCTTTCAATATAAGGTACATACTTTCCATCACACATAGATTTACGACAAGTGATTTTTCTTTTAACGCTGATGTTGATAAGTAGGCATTGATGTGTTAGACATATATAGTTCGTATTGCCAACTATGTAGTTCAAGCCTTTACTGTTATAATTGACCCGATATTTCGAGTTATATGTTGCGTCGCAAAACAAATGTTTAATAAATCACCAACAAGAAAAAGTATTCAAACCCATATAGTTCCAGCTCCCCTCATTTTGGATGCTGGCTTAAACCAACCTATGACCTCTTCGTGATTCCAGTTCGATGCTTCCTGGCTTCTAGTGGAGGGCTTCATCAATATTCTTTTTACCAAGATTTCTATACTTCTTATCCCTTCTAATTTATAGTTTCGGGCCATAGACGACTGGCACAAATGCTTGTATGAGCTTCGACAGTTTATTAGGGGTTGGTCTCTTAACAGATCAACGGAGACCCACAGTGAAAACAATTCTTTAGAAGCGAAGTTCGCGAGCTTGGACCTTTTAGCACATGCAATAGGCCTCTCGGAAAATGATTGGTCAGTCCGATACAACCTTGAAGCCGCTCTGGTGCAGCTGCATCAGCAGGCAGAGATATATTGGCGTCAGCGTGGTACCCTCAATTGGACTCTTAAAGGGGAATCCCCAATGATAGAAGAAGAAGATGTTTTAGATAGCCTCATCCTTAATGCCGTTAGGGCTTCGGATCAATCCCTCATCATATCCCACATTGTGGAATTATTCTCTTCTATGTTCGGGGCTAAGCAGGAGGGTGGTCTATCTGTCTCTCCCTCTCTATGGGACAAATGTAACATGATCTAAAACACCGTTGCCGAGGTCATTAACTCTGCCAACCCGAAGGAGGCCTCTGGCCCTGATGGGCATTATATTCCCTTCCTCAAGAACTTTTGGCCTTAGCTGCAAAGGCTGGTGTGTCAAATCAGTCAAGGTTTCTGTGTGGGGACAGTTGCCATTTATCGCCTTAACTTTGTTGTCATCACTCTATATACTAAACTTAAAGGAGCCGAGCGTCGTGATTTACGACAACCGCTTTTCTTATAGCGCTGATATTGATAAGTAGGTAGTGACGTGTTAGTTATATATAGTTCGTATTGCGAATTATGTAGTTCATGACTTTACTATTATAATAGACGTGATATTTTGAGTTATAGGGTGCGTCGCATAACAAATGCTTAATATATCCAAAACAAAACAAAGTATTTAAACCTATATATACCTACCAATGAATTTTATATTTCTCTGTATTGCCAAATAGATAATTCTTAGTACGATCCCTAACAAAGATGTAATTGCCTTTTATTTGCGACATACGAAAATGCAATGGACCATATTCAGTCGTTTAAAACCCTCAATGCCGCTTTAATTTCATCTGGTATGTTTCCAGCTGCTTCATTGTTTTTTATCGTCAGCATCTGGACCAGCAGGTTCTTTCTGAGCTGTATTGAATCCTAGAGAATATTGATAAATATTAATTTATAATTTGCTGGTAAGCAAATCGAACAATAAACCTACGTATTGTGTACTTACGTGAGTTGTCTTCCTACCAGAATCAGTAGTACCATTCTGGTGGGCCATCTCCTGTAGGACAAGGAAAGCGGAGTCGTTGCTGTTACAAAAAAAGTATCTATATTAAAACTATAACGGTCTGCTTATAACGCGTGTGATCGATTTACTATATTACCGCCTGCCATTTGAAGCGATGCCGTGCGTTGACCAGTCCATGAGATTCGTGTTCCAACCATGGATCCTCATCTGCAACACATTGTTGAACTCTTGTTTCAACATTGTGATTTCCTTCCTCGTTTCAGTGTTATGAAAGTTGTATGGTCCAACATAGACGTCGATTGATGGATCAATTGGGAGAACCCTCCTATATTCCATGTCGACTACAAGTAGTCCGTACGAAGAATCCACGGCAACAAATGGTAGTAGATACTGTCGTAAATAGACACATGTTAGTACAAAATAGAACAAGCAAATTACTTTATAAAAATGAGTATCTTACAATGTTAGAGTTGAACACATCATATTTAGGAAACGGCCGAACAATGGCATTGTCAATCAGCACCGCGGTGCGTGTTTCTTGCTCCATTGAAGAGTGTCTGAGGGCCCGTGCCAGAGAATGAAACTGCAAGTCGAAAAAATGTTTGTTTCCAGGCATTCTAGTACCTGCAGTGCTCTCTATTTCAGTTCTTGCAAGCTTACGAACTGCAAGATTGAAGCACTCAGGATGAATTATTCCAAAAAGGCTAATTGTTTCCTGGAGCATCCGTAGGCTGATTTCAATCTGATATGGTCGCTCGCTTCTAATCCAGATGGTGCTGCCCAAAAATATGCAGACCAATCTTTACCAAATCCATCCATCTATGTATCACATTTAGACTAACTATTTTGTATAATGTAAAGTAGTGAATCAAAATTACTTGATTTAAAACACGATACCTCTTTTGTGATAACCTGGTAGCTATTTTGTCTTTAATAATCTTATAGAGGTATAAAAAATAACATGGGCACATGTACCATAGGTAAAATGGTGTGACACAGAGGCACACATACATTATTTAACAAAGGTGCAACAGTGCAATAATTATATACAGTAAAATATATAAAACACCTAGACAACCAAACATAATATAGTGGACTATCATGGTTAATTATGTCTAGACTGCTGTGTTGCCCAACTGATATCTAGCTTTATGTGTACAAGAATAATATGATGAGTAGTGTAACTTACTTTAGTGCCTCATCGTCCTGGACAACAGTGATAAATTGAAAAATGTATTCAATGGCATCTTCTAGGGCATTCACATTGCCCGCAGCATCCTGAGGGGGGGGGCAAAGCCTCCATTGATGAGAGTCGTGAGAGATCGAAAATTGGTGAAGAATGGGGTGGGTGTTGAAACAGGAGCTCGTCGGAGGTTATATACGAAGGGATCAGTTCCTGTATGGCAGCTGCATCATATAGACATATGAGCCTTCCAAATAATAAAGAAAATTCCGTTTTTGAAAGCCAAATAATAAGCAAACTATTAATTACGCCTGATTCTCAGCATCGGGTGCATTAAGTGTCACAACACATGATACCTTAAGGCAGATGGAAGGTGCCCCATATCATTCCATCCGTGCATGTCTATTTTATTCATTTCCTCTGATATCATGTAATCGGAAAGTGGCCCATATCCTTCCATACTTACAAGTTGCCATAAAAAAACTGTAGCCAACATGATAAAATGCATAGGCACCTGTGCGTGGCAACGGTGTAGATATATTGTGTATAGCTTTCTTGATCAATAAAATAAAGTAGTACTGTGTCTTGTCACAATATAATAGTGCATGAAACACCTAACATTGGCCTTTTATTCGCGCAAAACTTTAAAGATCAATTAATAAACTATAATGCTCATAGTCAGGAGAAAAAAAAGTTGTAAATGAACAAATGAAGCAACTATTGTTTGATATATATTCCAACTGGAACATAATCCTTACATGCGAGTCATGCGCGCACCATCGTGTTAGGATCGATGAGGGATAAACGAACGAGGGATAAGAGAAGGAGAACATGGACCAGAGGACTTGGGCGGTTGGGGCCAAACATGCGTCGGCGGAGGCGTGGGTGCACGTGTTGTTATCCCAGGATCATGCCTGTGTTCGGATCGCACGAGGAGAAGAGGACTAAGTCAGTTTTTCCAATAAACTAACGGCTGCTTGCGTGCGATGTTACCTTTCCTGGCTTGTGTGAAAAAATAAATGGTGGGGGACAGACGGGAAAAAGACGACAGCGTAAGACGAAATATTGAACACTCGTAATATGAAGGTATACATATGTATAATACATTAATCATAATGCCAAAATGATAATTCTCAATTCAATCCAGTCCAAAACTGTAGAAGCAATTTATTCGCGACATTTGATTATGCATCAGTACATAGTCAGTCGTCCAAAACCCTCATGGATGCTCTAATTGCAGCTATGATACTTCTGACGTCCATTGTTCCTACCTTGAACAACACGATTGACGTACGCACGTGTTTCATCAAGAGTCGTCAGACTGGCTTCATGGATATCTACGGAAACAATCAGTGTTATATAGTAGTGACATAGTATTACGGATAAATTCTATTGAAAACAAATTAAAAATATAACGCATCCCCTACCTTGTAGATAATGATGATCATAATTAATGTTGGGAGAGAAGAAGAATGTGCTCTCCCTCATAGTTTGCAAGCAACGATGCCTCTGATTTACCTGTATATAAGTTACAGCTAACTTCTCGAACAGGTTGTCAGTGCATTGCAAACGCCAGAAGTTAGGCCCAACGTGTTCTTCACGTACACGTAAGAAAATTATCTGCCGTCTATAAACAAATACAAATGTGAGTATCATTGCAGAAATAGAATTGCATAAATAAGCATATGATAAACTCATATTATAATTGGCGCTTACTGAAAGTTCATGAGGCCAATTTCGAGAGAAGGGACGCGACGCCTATATATTGCATCCCACTTAAATTCTATCTGTCCAACATAGGCAAGGATAGCAACCACATCTGCAAAATTGAAATCACAATGAGACTCTGGGTTGTACGGATTAATATGCACAATCAACTAACTAAATGATGCACCTGTGATGGTTTTGTCCTGTAGCTCAAAGATTTCTGCTAATTGTGGGAAGCACGGTGGGCAAACTGTCGACGTTATCTGCTGCGCCGACATCGTAACCTCGGTCGTAGAACTTAGCGTGGCGACAAAGTCCATGTCTAGGTACCAGAAATGACCATCTGGCATTTCTGTGGGGTTAAACCCGACACGATTGAAATCATAGGTCCTACCGGTTTCTAGCACGCTGTTGAAACGGATTGCCTGGCTGTTGTATGCAATCGTTTCCATCTTTGTTCCCTAGCATATTATCATGTCACATAACAACAATGAGCAAATAAACATGTATATCAAAATTGTATTTACAATATATGGGCTATAAAGTATTCTTACATGCCGATCGAGTAGTATGCACTGAAGGTACAAGTTTCCCATTCCATTCTCTTTGATGTGAGCCTTCCACATGACCCTAGCTTGAATAATCCAGCAATTATGATAAATGTGTTCCATTTGGATGTGATGAAAATTCATGTTCCTGTGCGTATAAAAAACAAAAGGATCAGGTAAAATAAATTTCCATGTGGAGCACAAAATTTAGCAGACAAGCAGCATAACATTCTAGTGGCCAAACACTAATCATGTGAAATTTATACATATTATTCATGTTCTGTCCAGGTGCCTTCTTTGCAATCAGTACTATTGCATATGGGATAAATATGGTTTTGAAAACATGCAATACCCAATGGTTATAAGAAACAACCCCAATGAGATTACAGCCACACCATCAATATAATAACTTATGGAACTATATAAATGCACGCTAATAAAATAGTAATATACTCAGGTGATTGTGTTAGTGCTTGCTACATCTGGTTTGTACATGATGAAGAAAAAAACTATATGTAATTCAGACTAACTGTCCATCTGGTTTTAACAAATATACAAGATGAAAACAAGCCGACAATAGATGTTTTGATGGCCAAGCCTATTAATATGTTATAGTGTATCCCATGTGATCCATCCTTTTAGATAAAAGAACAAGTGGCAAAACAATGATGATTTCAATAGAAAAACCCGTAATATACTGATGGCAAATAGACGTACTAAAAGATTATTATATCTTGCCTGTTCATCGGAGGGGAGATGAGTGTACTGGTGACAGGAGCTGGCGCCGGCGCCACCACCCTCTTAGATGTGATCGATCCGTATGAGATCACCATGGTCGTCGTGGAGGAGATGACTTTTGCTGTACAGACAATTTGTGGGCAGTGGGGGTTATTTATATAAGCATGGTGGGCGGCGGGAAAATGAAAAAGTGATGAAAATTTGATTTTGGCTGGCTAGGCCCCCATGGGTGAATTATCTATATTCAGATATGTAATATTCGGCAACCTATTAAATCAGGATGTATTAAACAAGGAAACGTACATAACAAATTCGGTCCATGATATTCGGTATGATTAAAATAATGATCACTTGCCTATGAAAACGCATGTGATTTATCACTTGCCTTTGATAAACATACTTTCCTTTTTATGGATATTTATTAACCTTTTGTATATTCACATTAATATATTAATTAATTATAATATATTTCTTTTTTTCATTAACTTGATGATATATAAAATTTTGATATAGGTATCTGCCCGTGCGTAGCTATATGGGACAAATGATATATCGTGCCTAACACATAACTTTATAATCATCATCTATATCAAATAATATAATTGCACAACGGGAGAAAACTGTTTATTATTTTTCATAACGACGGTCTAAATGACAAATGAAGATACAAATGAAGGTGCCGATATTGAGACGGGCGAGATAGTGTGCATGCCTGCAATTAGGACTTTCGGCTAAGAGTTAGCGTGACAAATTATATTCTGAAATTAAGCCGTTTTTTGGTCACGCTATCGTCGTGTAGAATTAGTTTAAGAAATTAGAGCTTAATTAGGGAATTATAAATAAGAATTAAGGGAAAATCCGATTGTCATTGAGCATAGTTAGGACACACGTAGCATCCATAATTGAACTGAAAGGCAAACTTTATTATTGTTCAAGTCCGAACGGTTTCACAGGATGATAAAAGAAACAATCTATCATGTCAACATTACTGTAAATTTGCTTATGCTTCATCCTTGTCAGCTGGTCGTGGCTTCTTGTCCCTCTCTTGAATAAGCTTCTCGACCAACTTCGTCAGAAGTTTTATGTGTTCAATCAAAACCTGCACCAACATGCTAGTATGCTTCTGTGCCTGTAGAATCTCGAGGTTGTTGGATCCCCAAACATTTTTCCTCACAGCACTTGACCCTGTGTTACGCTGGATATCCCAGCCTGAGGGGAGATGTGCATGAGGGATGTGATGCACCTCACGACGTCGGATTAGGTTAGCAAAATGGTTCAACGAAAGCATGGATGGGAATTGCAGAGGCAAGATATGCTCATTCTTCTTTAGTTTCTTACATCTCGGTGCAGATCCCTCACCAATATTCCCATCTCTGTTCGGTTCTTCATCAGGGTGCAGCTCCTTCTTATCTTCTTGTTCTTGTTGATGATCATCAGCGCCATCGATGTTGTTGGATGACGACATGTTAAAGATAGGTGTAGTGGCAAGGGTGCAAGAGCGGTATGGTTTGGGTTTGGCTGTTTAAATTGTGAAGCATTTTATAGATGTTTATAAGGAAACACTAATTACAAAATCAAAAAATGAATCAACTCATATGATTGCAATTACTATATATTAACTGGAATCATGTTTGTGATTCTGCGTGATCAACCAAGTATTAGATTATAATGAAAAATATTAAACATGCCATTTTGTAAAGACCGGATATGATCACATGCCGTAATTAATACTAAGTATGCCGCTAATATATTGTTTGTTTCCGGATATCATATCTGGACATCGGCATCTTATATTTTGGATATATATTAGTCTGCGTCTTGAAAAATTAAATTATTTATAATTTTGGTTTGATGCTATGATTCAATCATGCCAATAAAAAATAACCCGCATGCTAAATAACACGTCACAAAGTATTAGCAACATAAAAAATCCATCAAAAAGTCCTCCAATTATATCTTTTAGGCTTTATATAAATAACTATAGTAATTTCTTTCATTGTTTCATGTTGGTTTAATTATTTAGCATGGATTTGGAGCTCCATATAAATCTAGTGCATGCTCTCATCAAAAGCTAAAAACAGATTCCTAGCATTACATGGCAGCTAGTAAAGGATACACATTTCGATGAACATTTCATTATTGGATGCCAGCATAGCAAATAGTCATGGCATGGTCAACTATAAGCCGACCACCCTCAGACCAACCATTCATCTTCGTGGAATCCTTGCTGTCCCACACAGGCTTCACATCACATGATGCTCGATATCAGCCTAACACAAGTTCTCATGGACTAGAAAATCATGAAACGATGCTTGCTCCCTGAAGCAATCCTCGCCAGGTCCAAGATTAATGCAGCCTTGTACAATCTATAGTTTAGAACTGTTTATGTCGAGTCAATAGTAAACTCATAAACGTAAATGAACCAATGGAAAAGAGTAATATGTAACTTGAATTGAAATGTTAGTTTATTAGTATAGCTGGGTGAAAGTACTTGTAATATAACTTTTGACGAAAATTGCACACTTCAGCAAACAGACATTTGCATTGCCACAAACTACAGAGTCTAATGGGTATTTAAACTTATTAGAAAATGGCATTACACGCACTTTATTAATTATTAAAAGTACATATGCAAAAGTTGGTCAAACTTCCCTTATTCGTGTGTTCGTCTTATAATTCAAACCATTCTGAATCTTTTAGTTGTGACATATCAGAATAATATGTAGATAATAAGCTATCCAGATTAAACGAAAGCTAATAAGGACGCCAATAAATTCACAGTCAAGCATAGTATCAAATATAACCAAAATAAATAAGAACGGGTATGATAACTTGCCTTAATTGGACAAGACCCTTTGCATGTCCAATGAATTTAGTAGTTCAATCATTAAATCTGGATGGCAGCTAACACACTAAATAGCACGCTGTGTAACATGTACACTGACATAAAAACAACAATAGTAGAAAAAACATAACAGCGATGATGGTGCCAATATGACGGCTGATTATTGAACTGCAGTGCGTATCTTGCGATGATCGAATATACCTCCAGCTATCAAAATAACAAATTAAGACACACATGTTGAAAAACGAATTACATCATGTCTAGACAATCTGTGTAACATGTAACCTGCCTTGATATTAACGGGTCTTCAACCTGTAAGGACCTCCTTATAGACGATGTTCTTCATCGAGGTTAGTAAGGACACGCTAGTTCTTTTACGCTTTTTTGGATTGTCCTTATGCTTGTTGGTCTTCTCCTTCGGCTTCTCCTTCTGAATGAGTATCTTTATGTTTCTCTTCGCGGTGGCTCGAGACAAAGCAACATAGAGTTGACCATGTGAGAACACGGGATTGGGTAGGTACACACCAACAATCGGGATGGTCTGCCCTTGAGCCTTGTTAATGGTCATAGCAAAGCTAAGCCTTATAGGAAATTGTTTTCTCTTAAACTTGAACGGAAACATATCATTTTCAGATGGGCAGAGAGGTATTCGAGGAAGGAAGACCCTCCTGCCAGCGTGTTGTCCAATCACGATTTCTGCATCAATGGTGTTCCTCTCAAAACCTCTAACAACAAGCCTAGTGCCATTACAAAGCCCATTAGCTGGATCAATGTTCCTTAGAAGTATCACAGGGCAGTTCAGCTTCAGTTTTAGAGCATGCGGAGGAAGACCGTTAGGAGTCAATCCATTCAGAAACTCCTGAGCATAGTAGCCATATGGGTCATCCTCTGCACTGTCAAAACTATGGTAGATTACTTCTTCTCCATGAAAACACTCTATCATGCGGATGTTTATTTTGTCTACATTGTCGTTAGTTGTGGAAAGGATTGCTCGAGATGTCATGTAATTCGAATCAGCCATGTTGTCGTCTAGACTCGGAAATACGTGCTCAATAAGCTTCTCCAGGTCATCAACCTCGCCTGTAGACGGCAGAATAATATCTTCAGGGAGTACTATGTTGCCTTCAGCATCAACTTCCTCAGTGCCATTGCCGACCCTTAGCAAGTAATCGGCAAACCACGTGTCATTATGAGCCCTCATGTTGGTGATGAGCCGAAGCTGACGCATGCCCTTCCATAGATGAGAGCTTCGGAGGGTTGCATCAATTATCTGGCCCCGCGACCCCCTTCTGACGACCGGAAGAACCTGCCTAAAGTCCCTGTCAAAAACAACAGTCTTTCCTTCAAAGGGTCGGTCGCGTATTCCCATTATGTCGCGCATGCTATTATCCAATGCCTCAACCGCTTGTCGCTTTGTCATGCTGGCCTCGTCCCATATGATCAAGGAGGCCATCCGTAGCAGCTTGGCGGTCCCACTCTGCTTGGTGAAACTGCACGAGGCTCCATCATCGCAACTCAATGGGATCTTGAACCTGGAGTGGGCAGTCCTGCCGCCAGGCATGATAGAAGCGGCGACGCCGGACGTCGCGGTAGCGATACCAATCTTGCCCTGGCTTCTCACCTTGGCAAGCATCGCCCTATATAGGAAGGTCTTACCTGTACCTCCAGGGCCATCAACAAAGAAAACACCCCCATCACCGCGTTCAATAGCCCCTAGTATCTCATCGTATGCGGCCCTCTGCTCCATGTTGAGTGAAGATGCCAATTTTGTGTCATCCATGTCAAACTCAACGGTTGATTCCTCGATAACCTCTCTTGCCTCGCCCTCTGTAGGGTCAAACGCATCATCTATGATTGGAAGAGCGAAATCAACAATGTCTTTACCCATTGACTGCAACATTCCCCTAATGTCAAGCAACACCATCTGCTCCACCTCGTCAGTGGACGTGCATGATCGACGGTAGTCATCTGACATAGGCTCGAAGTGCCGATCCCATAATCCACACACATCGCCTGGCTCGCAGTGCACCAAGATGGTTGCGAAGAGCCTCCTAAGTGAACATGGCATCGCCCACTGCTCAGCCTCGTTAAGACAGTCGTCAAGCGTGTTGTCTGCCTCGATGAGTCCCAACCTTTCAGCAGCCTCTCTAAAGCTCCCACATAGCAAGCCACCCACGGTGAGCAAGTCGTCGAAGGATGTTTTGCCCGTAACATGGTTAAGCAACACCCGCAGGTAGTATCGCTCCCCCTCGGCAGGATTGGCAGACACTATGCGCCCAATTTGAAAAGCTCGACCCGCGGCTTCCAATACTTCTTTTTCTTCTGCCACGTAAAGATTCCGGGAAAATCCTTGTACAATATATGCCTAGCCCGAGGGTGTTCCAGGTTATCCTTGAAATACTCCGTTAACATGGATTTTGAAGCATTTTTGGAGGCTACAACATTCTTCAAGTCAGCCTGCGCATTGAACGCAACCCTGTGCATATCAGGGAGATGAAGGGGCAACTGCAAGACCGGCGGGTAATTGGCGCAAAGTGGGAAGCCAAATATCCTCCACATAGCCTCCGGAGGTGTGACCCACCTAGCGTCAACGTGCCTCTTGATCTCATCAATGTTACCATCGGCATCGGGCTGATCGATGCTGAAAGAAGCCTTATCATGGCCCTTGTAAATGTACTTGTAAAGATATTTCACAGCCTTTATGCTAGAGCAGACCTCAACGTTGATGTGGCAATTGAACATCCGCAGGAGGTATGGGTTATAAGGCACAACCCATCTGTTGTCCAGCATCTTCCCTCTGACCTTAGCACGTCTTCCATCGTCTCTCCGTCGATACACTGGGTATGAGTCCTTCCCCTGTGCTATGTTCTCATTGAACGGCCGTGGATATCTGCACTTGCAACCGTTTTCTTGCATGCAAACATTCTTGGGGTTGAGAGCACCACATGGTCCGTGCATCATATGCTTTACCACCATTGCATACAATTCCGGATACTTGTGCTTGTCTGGGAGCTCCACGGAAATGAGTCAGTCATACTGTTCCGGGACAATAAGCTTATATGTTGAGTCCATGATCAACAAAAAATGTGCGTGGGGGAGGCCCCTTTTTTGGAACTCGACTACGTATACGTAAGCAACTACAACACCCAGGATATGCTTCTTGAACAACATGTACTTCATGTGCTCTAGTTTGCCATAGAACACACGAGCCACAATATCAGGTCGGTCTTGCGCCGCCTGACCAGGCAGCAACTCGTTTGTTATCTCATCCCATTTAGGATTGCAAGTCATGGTGAGGAAGATGTCTGGCTTCCCGTATGTATGGACAATTGCCATGGCCTCCATATGTCTCTTCTTCATGTCGCGTTCGCCACCAGGGTATGTCCCAGGGAGCACTATTCTAACCCCAACAGCGCTTGCCCGCGTCTCCCCTGAAGTGATGGCATCAACCACTCCTTTATACAAGTCAGCACGAATCTGCGTCTGGTTCTTCCTGTACCACCTCAACCGACAGCTCTCAATCTTAACGTACATGTCAACAGCCCATTGCTGCAGCAGTCGTGCTCCACAGAGTATGGGATTAAAGATGGCAGGTCGTGTCTGCATCATATAACAGTAGTAGTCTCTGACGGAGACGCACAACCTGCTATTTCCCTCTGCACACGATAGTATAGGATCAAAACAATGACCACCTTTAGAAATAATTTTTGTATTGAAACAAAAAGGTACACAGATGTCATACCTGCATCCTCATCATCATAATTATCAAGTTGAGGATGTTGTACAGCCTCCCAAGGAACATTACGTTTAGGTAGTTTCGGATGCCAACCTAGTTCGCCCATTGGATAGAATAGGGGATAAGACAACGGGTCATATGCTCCGGATGACACGCGTATGCTATGCCTTTCGTTGTTGTTACCATAAAGTGTTATCCCACGGTCAAACCTTTTTGCCAGGTCGCTGCCCTCAACCCAAATTGCAGCAACCTCAGATGACAAAGGTCTATTATATGTTCTTTGGTCAAGCCTCTTATCGGTGTTTAGGTCTATCCTATAATCATCAAGGCTGTCCTTGTGTGCACCCAAACTCCTAAATTGCTGGGAGTAAGGGTTCTCTTTAAGTATGTCTACTAACTTCTTCACGACCTCTTGATCCAATTGCTTTGTGGCCGCCTTACGATGGGTTATGGTTGGGTCGTCATCATAGAAGTACAACTGCAAATGTTCTGGACGTGAGCTAGGCCCGAACGAATGCACATTGTGATAGATGGTTCCGTGTACCCGGAATGTGTATACCCTAGACTTCATGTTTGTGTAGTTCTCATCAAGGCTGACGCCAAGGGTTGTGAAGGCGAAATGCCCATTGAAGAACCGTATGTTCTCACGAAAATGTCTGGAATCTGCATCCATGCTGGACCATAGCCGCATAAGCTCTGGGATTGGTTCCGGTTGTTTAAGCTCGATCTGTCCATTGCGACAGCAGAATCCGTCAGTCTCAGAAACAAACTTTCTGGCCTTGCAGTGTTTGCAGTTTGTGTCGAGCTTCAGGATGTGGGTGTTGTCTGGTATGTTTGTGTACACACAGTCTAATGGATCAACCTCGCCAGATATAAAAGACGTCATGCTAGCTTCCTCGTCATCCTCGAATGCGTCATTATCGGATCCTACAGGCATTCGTTCAAACATGATCATGAAAATAATATTGACATAGTACTACAATTACAATGAAGATCCCAGCCTTCCTAGACCAGTCTGGACCATATCTTGGTCACGATACATGTAGTACTCCTCATCCATCAATTCGGCTGGTGTTGGCTCATCGCCCATCATGGGCTCTGGGAACACATTGATGTCGTCTGCATTATAGTTGAACAGTCAGGGACAAAGACCGTGCGTTGTTCAGCATAAAATTGCTGACAAGTTGCATCAGGACCGAAGAAAATCGATTACATACCAGGGGTGTAAACACCGTAATTCGGCATGCCCGGGGGAGGGTCTCCATCCGATGAATCATCATCGATAGCCCGAGAGAGGGGGATTGCGAGACTATCAGCTGTTGAGTTAGTAATGTCTGGACGCGGTAGTGCGAGAGATTCTTTGCACGGGGTGTTTTTCCTTTTAGCATAAGAGGCCTTTCTTTGAGCACTTGATTGCCCCTTCTCAATCTCCGACCTGCTTTTGCGGCGCTGCACGCGCTTCCCTCATATATTTTCATTCAAATCATCTCTATCATCAACCGTTAGTTCTTGATTTTTCTTGTGATAACATGCTCGGCTACGAGAGTTTCTCTGTATCCTATTAGATTCCTCGTTGTCATGGGTAACACCAGAGGCGTCTAATGACGGAGGGGGTAATGTTGCATCATCGTGGAATGTATCTGTATAGTTAGGGCTATCAGCTGTGGATTTTTTAAAATAATGTGTGCAAGCATCATTAGTGAGGGGGTAATATTGTCATTGAAGAATATTGTTTTAGTGAGAAATGAATAACAGAACATTCTTTCTGGCTCAACAATGTTTAATTTGCATTAAGAGCAAGCATATGACTCTAGGGTTTTTGCATCAACTTCATTAAGTTGTGTCTACGACAATTATTTAACGCCCTGTATTAATAACATAAATATTTACCTGAATTAGATAGCATCTGTAGATTTTCACTTGCTTCTCCCTTATCCTTTCTCCTCCAATAAGCTGCCCTCCTAAGTGCATTTATATGATCTCTCTTGCGATCTTCCTCGGTTACCAGACATGTTTCTTCAAGTATATTCTCGTCAATGCCTGGTGTCATTGAGGTCATAGTTTAAATGTAGAAAGCAAAAATTAATATTTCCAAACTGATGAATCCATTATTAACAAGTCAATTACCATTTTGATCATTGTCGTTAACCAGACCATATGTCTCAGTAGATGTAGCAGTAAATGCTGTATCAGGATGCGATAATAATGTTACAGAAAAATTAATACGTAAGAAATGACTTGAAGATAATAATGGTAATGGTTAGAACACTTGATTCTTACCAGACAAATTAATGGCGCGCAGTTTATCTTCTTCGAGAGCAAGTTCTTTTTTCCTACGATAAGAAGCTCTCCTCAGGGCGTTTCTATGGGCTTTTTTGCGATCTTCTTTTGTTAGTGCAGCATTATCTTTTGTGACATTCAAGTCATCTGTCTCAGAACGTTAGGTCAGTATTATATTATGTTATACCAATGACAAGTTTGGGTTGACGAACATTCGTGATATCACCTAGGGCACGACGTTCAACGTTGTGATCATCGACTTGTTGTATTTTCAAACCATGTTTTTTGCTAATGCGGTAAGTTTCCCGCCTCAAGGCCTTGTTAAGTTCCTTACGGTCTAAAACGCATATTAAACATACGACAGTTAGTGAATAAAAACAGCCATTGCATATAGCAAAATATAATAAAACAGTTCCAATACTTAAATGCCTTAACAATTATTCATCAACCTGCAGTTAAACAATTTTCCAGATTTCGACATGCAACGCTGTTGATCCTCTATTTGTAACACAACGTCTTGGATTTTTTTTATATCCGCAGCCGAAAGTATTTGTGTGTTGTCAGATTCCTTTGATATATGACTTTGATTCCCGCATCTGATTTCGTCTGCAACATGTCAAAAAATATAAAACAGAAAGACCATAATGCTTTCTCACAACATCTGTACATAAGGTCATAATCGATGTTAGACAAGCATCCTTGAGAATACCTGATAGATTTGTCCCACCATTGTTATATTCGTTTGGAGGTTCACCCTCTGTAGAACACCAATATATCAGAATAGGCACATGTTGTTAATGAAAGTGAACTCCAGTAAGTTAAATATTAGAATTTCAAATAGGTATGAGTTGTTACCAATAGTACGGTGACAATCAAGAATTAGATGGTTGGAACCCAACAACGAACCAGCATGAAGGTCTATAATCCGTTGCGAACTTGTTCCATCTATACAGTGATACCAAGAAAATAACAAAAACTCAATGAAATATACACTACAAATATTGACATTTGTAATGAGGCTGAGGGAGTACCATATTCATTTAAACTAAAATCCAAATCATTGGTATTCAGAGCTGTGAATGAATCCTCTTTATGCTCTCCATCTGTAGGGTGACAACCAACATGAATATAAGTACAATGATATAAGCGCCGTATCTACATGGCAACATTGCCAACAATATTCACACAAGCTCTATACCTGTAACCGTAGCTGAATTGTCCACAACACTTTGAGCTATGGGTAAGAAGCTTGCATTGCTATCCTCAACTACTGTAGATCTTGTAAGGACTGAAAAGCATTATGCCCGTAGAATTAACTTCAATAGTTACCACGCTTTTAATTGACTATAAACAAAAGCGTGCGAATGTTCGTTAACCCATGTGTACTACTATCTCATAGAAATGCAGCATATCTGTAGAAACGTCCTCTTCTGGTAGCTGATCAACCGCCTTGCTTCTTAAATTACCCATGTGTACCTATGAAATTACACACAACTGAAGTAAGGATGAGGACTTATTTAACTGCCCGTGCGTTGACTATATAGTAGCGATCCTAGATTTAAATTATAGGGATTGTAGATGCTATATATCAGTTAATAGTGGGAGGTCAAGTGGCTTCCAGAACAATGCATCATCCTACAGCATATTCTAATGGGACAGTAATGTTAGCTATGCAAAAACATTGTTGGTCACGGAGTCGTATATAAATTGATGAATGGTGTTATTTAATTGATGGGAGGATTTGTAGTTGGACTAAATCAATTTGAACCACCTGATGCTCACATTGGCATAAGACCTTGATTGCTTACTATTGCATGGAACCTATTAGATTCAAGTGTTGTAACTACCTTATGTTGGTGTCACTTTTCCTATGTGATGCTGTTTCGAGGGTGGAAAATGGAGATCCTCTGAACTCGATGCGCTTGGCAGATGCTGCTGCTGATGACACCGTCCCCGATGGGATGATTCACCACTTGCAAGCACTTGGGGCTGTCAAATAGAGAAAAACAGGTATGGACTCGGCAAACATTCATGAAGGGTTTTATTTCCCATTCAAAACGGCGGTTCATATGGGAGGATGACATTATTTCCCACTCTACAAGATTTTATAGCTGGACTCAATCATTTACAACCATCTGCCCTGCAGATCTATGGAAACCTTGGCATAGAAACCTTAACTATTGAATGTCACCAATCATATTCAAGTGTCATAACTACCTTATGTTTGTGTCACTTTTTGCATGTTGTGAGCTGGAAAAAGGAGATCCTCTGAAGTTGTGAGCTGCAAACTCGATGCGCTTGACAGATGCTCCTGATGATGACACCGTCCCCGATGCCTGTTGCCACTTGTACCATCAATGGGATGATTCACCACCTGCAATCATTTGGGGCTGCCAATTAGTGTTAAACAGGTATGGCCTTGACAAACAATCATGAATTATTCTATTTCCCATTCAAAACGGTGGTTCATCCAGCCTGTAGGGGCACTCAATATTTTTGAACCATCTGACCTCCAGATGCATAGAAACATTGACTATTTCCTGCTGGCATGTCACCAATTAGATTCAAGCATCCGAACTACCTTTTGTTTGTGTCAACTAACCTCCAGATGCTGCTGCTGATGACACCATCCCCGAGGGCCGTCCCCGCACGAAAACTGAGTTCCTTGCAGTGAGATGATTGACGATCTGCAATTGGTGACTGATAAAATGTGAGCGAGAGGTACCGAACCGAGATCACAATGCCAGATTTTCGGCAGTACGACCACGGCACCGATCAGAGATGCAGATTTGTAAGAGTATATTTGTAAAGGTAGGAATATACAAACGCCACACCTGATTTTGCAATCGCCACTCCGGCGGCGACTGGATCGCGCGCAGTTTGCACTCGTACGGCGTCGTCGCCGGGATAAGACCGCCGGCTGTGAAAGGGACCTACGGTATGAGCGCTTGTGGCGGCGGCCAAGGGTTTCAGGGTTTGTGACGGCGGCCAAGGGTTGGGCGGGGACGAATGACCGCGGATTGCAATGGGATCGAGGCCAAGACGATCAGATCGACCAGCCCGTCATTTCGTAGGTTAACCGTGATTGATCGTTGTAGGTCTTTTTCTTATGTGTGAACCGGCACGGTTCAGGATGGCCGTAGTTGTAACTTGATGTTTTTTTAATGGTTGGGAGAAGAAATGCGGGGGATCGGTGGAAAGCGGGAGGTGGGAGGAAGTACCAAAAATAACCAGGGGAGGTGGGACGAAAATTGACCGGCGGAGACTACCAACTGCTCCATTAGGAGTAGAGATTTAGAACAGATGTGTCTTCAACATTTTTCCCCCCGAATAAAAATTACCGTGGTGTTTGGACCTAAGTTATCAGGTAAGTTATCTGGTCTATGTTGCGCATATTTCCATGCTATTTATATTGAAGTCATCAAGTTGTGTATTTAACCAATATTTTCTGTCGGGTCAAAAATACCGTGAGTATTACGTACCACTGAAGATGCCGAAGTATATTTAAGCAACTTTTTTCTGGGTCAAAGTTAACATAATATTTGTTCATCAAGTTATGAGATATATATCTCGCCAAAAACAAGTCGTTTTCGTGGGTCGGACCACTAGCACGCTATAACAATGTTTATACAAAAGTTATCACGGTGTTTGTATATAAGTGATCAAGTTTATTATGCGTGAGTTACCATGCTAATTACACATAAATTATCGTCAAACAACACTCCCCCACTGGAACAAACTTATCATGTATACGGTACTTATATTATCATGCTATTTTCACACGAGTTGCTAGGGTGTGTTTCAAAAATTGTTTTTCACCTGATCGAGGTTTCCACAATATTTGTACATAAGTTATCAAAGTTGTGGTGAATAAATTATCATGTTAAGACTATGAACTCAGCTCACATCTATGTACAAAAAAATACAAGAGTCTAGTCTTCTATATTAAATCATGAGCTCAATTCACATCTCTAATATATTTTTGATAAAATTGTATGTTTTGTATATTTTTTGGTAAAATGTTTGTAAGAAAAAAGAAACGATAGCAGAATAACACTCGAACAGATCTGTAGTAGAAGAGTCTGCCTCAACATGAAGGTATGAAAAATATCTAACATGAATCAAATCACAACATAGAGTTTGTTTAGGTGGTTGTTGGTAGATTTCTAATACTGCTGGATCTGTTAGATCCCAGGTTTGACTCCCCTTGCCCTCCTATTTTTTTTACCGAAATTAAAAATAAGAGGTGTGAGAATTCTGGATCGGGAGCGGGCGGGAGCGGGAGCGATCGTAAATACCGATCGAAGGAAAAAAACAGACGAGAGCGATCGTACGTGCCTATCGCTAACCACCAGTCGACTGGTGGTTAGCTTTCTCGTAACACATAACCTTGTATTTAAAAGCCGAAGGGAGTATAAACTTTTTGCATTAATTATTTGATTTTTCAACATCATTTACCTTTGTATTCTACTCCACCTTTTTTTCTTCTATCCCACGATCTATTTAAACCGATTTTACTTGCCAAATCAGATCAATATTTGGTATATTTGGTAACGTTTTTATAGAAGAAATAAATCACGGCCAATCTCTAATCAATTTCGAAATACCAAATCGCTACTATTAATCTGTAATCAAATCAGTCTTTTGTATATTTGGTAACATTCTTATGCGCAGGAATATCATGGTCAATCTATAATCAATTTCTAAAGACCAAATCTCTACTATTGATCTATACTATTAAAGGGAGTTCATGAGTTGTATCGTGGTACGTCAAATCCCCTCTCCCCTCGATCCCCCCTTCCCTTAAGTGTACCCCGTTGCCACCAGTAAGCGAAAAAATAAACGTTTCAATAGGAAGGAAAAAACTTCCCTCCCTTCGCGTTCGCCCCCTTTCCCTCACCCCCTCGATTCAATGATATTGTCGTCTCCGACAAGGATAGGCCAACATAGGGAGGGGATCCAGTCCAATGCATCTCTTCCCCCTCCTCCCCTGGTCATGGCTCCGGTCACCACCATTGGCCCGCGAGATTTTAGCTGGCCAGCCCAGGAGGCGCCCCACAAACCCACCCCCTGTCACTAACATCCGAAGGCGTTTGTCGCCCTTGTCCCTTGTTATTGGCCTGTCATGCCGGCTTCGATCACTGGTTTGGTTAGAACACGAGTTAACTCATTTTGTGATAAGAGTGAGGGTTGAGAGTGAGCGGGATGGGGGTTGAGGTTGGTCTATCCAATTACAGTTGTCTGAACAAAATACTTTTTCTACTTTAGAAAATGTGGCAAATTGCATTTCATTATAGATGGTGCATCAAATTAGCAAATTGCATGAGCAAGCGGTTCATTTTTTTATCAAGACGTACAAATTTTTAGTTAGGATACAAGGGTAAATGCATTGGTTGGTTGCTTCAAGAATTAATAACGGACATGCTAGCATATCGGTTTCATGCCCAACAATGGACATCATATTTCTGTTTCGTGGTAATGCATGACATTCAACTGTATGTTACAAAGTGGCAATGGATCTGGATACATCGAATCTGCCTTCTTTGGCTTAGGGGAATCACAGGCTGTGACGGATCCTCCCCATTGATGGTGGTGCCGGGTCGACATGAACACGGGAGGATAAGATCAGGGCAAAGAGCTTGACGGTCGGTGGGGACTCCTCCTTCAGTCCATGGGGAAGTATGGTGTGAAGTAGAGAGGGCGCCATGGAGAAGGTGAGGTGGGTGTCATTCGGTTTTAAGGGAGAGGGCTCAAGTGAGAAATGTCCCGCTACGGTGGGAAACCAAGTGGAAAGTGAAGGGATCCGCAAGAAAAGGGAAGGGTGAGTCATGGGGTGAGGTTTTCGTGTTGGGGCCATGTGTTGGAGATAACATGGCGGATAGTCCGGTAACCACATTTCTACCCCACGCATGGGTTGGATTTGAGGGAGCCTAGACTAACCACACAGTTGACTTTTGGGAAGGTCGTTGGGCACCCGTTTCATGTTCGGACATGACCTGACATACGAAGGAGAAATGAGTTTCGACCTTGGAGACGATCTTAATCATTTGTTTGATTCATTTATATGCATTATAGCCTATAGCAATGCATGGGCATTCTACTAGTAGAGGCACCACATGCAACATGTTAAATTAGTCCGAAACATAAGAGGTATATTACACAACAGTCCTACTATTTGTTTGTTTGTTTTGTTTTGTTGGTATCTAAAAAAATGAGAGAGTGACATTACTCTTATAGAAGTTGTTGGAGTACCCGCATCCGGGGGCATCCGCACTCGAGGGCGCCTCGCGTCGTTGTCTGCCTGTCACCCTCCTTGCCGTTTCTTTGGGCATGAGCGTTCCTCACCAAGTTGGCGGCCTTAGGGTCCACGCACAAAGAAGCCTCGTCTCGCGGCCATAACCCTTTCCCTATGTGTGGCATTTCATGCGCTTTGTGTGGGGGCGTCTCATGTTTGGGCCACTGGGTAGAGGCATTTGTCACGGAGGGAGCCAGCCTGGTTATCTGTGCGTGTGCTAGCTCATGTGCTGGTTTGGGCAACTCATGTTTGGGCCACCGGGCAGAGGCAGTCATCTTTCTTGGACCCCACCCGGGTATCTCACTTAACACCTGTACGGTTGTTTGGGTCTGTGCGTTGGGGATGTTGCGGAGTAAGCCAATGATTCCACCACCAATGAATCAATGCTCTGTTGGGAAATGTAGTACGATCACCCAGGAACAATATGAAGATGCATAACGGGTTGTGATCAATGATTGTTACCGACTCCAGGAGTGCAGCAGAAGTAGAAAAGTAGGTGTAGATCATACTTGGAGTCCCTCGAACGTTGATGACATCCCGCGAACCGCCCTCAAATGATCCCTCGAACAGAAGACCGAAAGCATGGCCTCTCTACTTGGTTGCATGCGTACGATCTTCACGATCTGGCAGCGCTTCACCATCCAAAGCTAATCGTCGCCGGAGAATTAGAGGGAGGAGTTTAGAACCACACGTGGGTTCTAATTATGAGAATTAGAGGTGGCTAGGGCTCTCTCTAATTAGTCGACTAGGACCAACTAGAACGTGCCACTGGATCAACTAGAGAAGGCTCCAAAAGTTGTGTTGACATAGGGTGGAAATCCTCTAGTATATATATGTTAGAGTCCTGGACTAAGGGGTCCTCAGGCATCCGGTCTATTCAATATGGGCTGAACTGATGGGCTGTAAAGATGAAGGAAGAAGGCCACCTCCCGTGTCCGGTTAGGACTCCTGTATGCATGAACGGAAAGATTAAGTGTCCGGGTATACTATTTCCTTTCTCTGTAAACCGACTCTGTACAACCCTAGGCCCCTCTAGTGTCTATATAAACCGGAGGGCTTAGACTAGAGACAGGATCATAACATTCATAGGCTAGACAATCTAGGGTTTAGCCATCACGAGTAACCCCTATACTCATCGAATACAACCAAGAAGGACGTAGGGTTTTACCTCCTTTAAGAGGGCCCAAACCTGGGTAAACAGTGTGTCCCTTTGTCCATTGTTACCATTGATCCTCAGACATACAGCTTGGGCTCCCCTACCCGAGATCTGCCGGTTTTGACACCGACATTGGTGCTTTCATTGAGAGCTCCGCTATGTTGTCAACAGAAAGATTGATGGTTCGCCTCTCTGTTAACAATGATATGTGTCCAGGGAGACTTTTCTCCCCGGACAGGTCTTTGTGTTCGGCGACTTCGTGCTACATGCCGACTGGACGGGCCGCCTCGAGCAGGTCGGCAGTTATGCCCCTGGTCACCAGATCAGGTTTGGGAACTTGAACTACGTCGCTGATATCCGAGAGGATCTAATCTTCGAGGGATTCGTGACCCCGAATGCTGCTCCCCACCCTCATAAAGAGGGACCTTTGGATCCGCTATCAGATCCCGTCCAGGGGCCAATGCTCATACCTGCCTTGGCCTTAGATCCGGGGCAGATTGTGTTTTCCGACGACGGGAGGATCAACCCCGCCGGACTCTCTCCTACCATGGAACTCTCAGCCGAAGACCCAGATGCGATCGCGCCGTTGATAACCCCGGAATCGGACGGGACTCTCCCAGTCATCGGAGAGCCGAACTCGCTTCTGGAGGATAACTCCGAATCGCTGAGGTCTGCACCCCCCGGACTCAATCAAGTGTCCGACCCTGCAAATCCGCAGACTCCCATCTAGCTTTCACTTTTAGATGAAGCGCTGGGCTTAATGCAATCTCTTGCCATTACGGAAGCTTTGCCTCCGAACTACATCCAGCACAGGCTGGGGGCTGAGGTCGAGGAATTTTTCACCCCACCCACCACCCACTTAATAGCCACTGTCGAGGATTTAACCGAGATGCTAGACTACGCCTTCGAAGACATCGAAGGCATGTACGATGATGTCGACGTCGAGCAAAGCCAAAACCCGCCTATTACAGGGCATTGGACGGCCACTTCTACCTATAATGTCTACATGGTGGACACTCCTAAGGAAAAGGAAGGCAATGGTGTTCAAGATCCAGGCAAGGACAAGCACGTCGACGAACCACCAAAGCACCGGCGTCAGCGGCACCGCTCACAATCGCGTCAGGCAAACGATAGCACTAGCGGCATCGGGGATAATGAAACCCCAGACAATGTCGAACACCACCCCGTCGAGCCCACGTTTGAACAAGACGAGAGGGAGGAGGGTCAGCATAGCCTTGAGCACGCTGATCATGAGGACTCAAAGGACATCAATTACTTACCTGCCTCCGAGGAAGATGTGAGCCCCGGTGACGAAGATTTCATCATCCCAGAGGAACCCCTCAAACAAGAACGCTTCAAGCGACAACTTGATAACCCACAAGTATAGGGGATAATTGTAGCCTCCTTCGATAAGTAAGAGTGTCGAACCCAATGAGGAGCTAAAGGTAGAATAAATATTCTCTCAAGTCCGATCTGCCACTGATACAACTCTACGCACACTTGACGTTCGCTTTACCTAGAACAAGTATGAAACTAGAAGTACTTTATAGGTGTTGTTGGATAGCTTTGCAAGATAATAAAGAGCACGTAAATATAAACTAGGGTCTGTTTAGATAAAGAAGCAATAAAATAAATATAGCGAGTGTGGAAAAGTGGTGGTAGGAGTTGTGAAATTGTCCCTAAGCAATTGACTACGCCACTAGACTGGTAATCACTATTGCAATTCTATTTGAGGGAGAGACATAAGCTAACATACTTTCTCTTCTTGGATGCACTTATGATTGGAACTCTAGCAAGCATCCGCAACTACTAAAGATCATTAAGGTAAAACCCAACCATAGCATTAAAGTATCAAGATCCCATACGCAAACAACCTACTTACCCGGGTCTGTGCTTCTGTCACTCACGCCACCCACCATAAGCAAATCATGAACATATTGCAAACTCTACAGCAGGAATCCCTCATGCTTGCGTGACACGGAGGGCACAATAGGACAACACCAATAATAAAACATGCAACTCAAACCAATCATAGCAATTCATCAATCACCGATAGGACAAAGAAAATCTACTCAGACATCATAGGATGGCAACACATCATTGGATAATAATATGAAGCATAAAGCACCATGTTCAAGTAGACGGTACATCGGGTTGCGGGAGAGTGGACCACTGAACATAGACGGGGGAAGGTGATGGAGATGTTGGTGAAGATGATGGAGGTGTTGGTGTAGATCGCGGTGATGATGATGGCCCCCGGCAGCGTTCCGGCGCCACCGGAAGCAAGGAAGAGAGGGGCCCCCTTCTTATTCTTCTTCCTTGACCTTCTCTCTAGATGGGAGAAGGGTTTCCCCTCTGGTCCTTGGCTCCCATGGCATGGGAGGGGCGAGAGCCCCTCTGAGATTGGATCTATCTTTCTGTCTCTCTTTGTTTCTACATTCTCAAATCCTTCCCTTTTACCGCTTCTTTTATATCCGGAGATCCGTAACTCCGATTGGGGTGAATCTTTCGCCCAAATTTTTCTCATAAAATTAGCTTTCTTGCGGCAAAAGAAGATTGTCAACCGCCTTAAGGGGTGCCCACGAGAGTCCAGGGCGCGCCCCCTGTCTCGTGGCCCCCTGGGGCACCGTCTTGTGTTGATTCTTCCTCCCCAAAATCACAAATATTCCAGAATAATTCTCCGTCCATTTTTTTTTGTTTGGACTCCGTTTGATCTTGGGTTTCTGCGAAACATAAAACATGCAACAAACAGGAACAAGCACTGGGCACTGGATCAATATGTTAGTCCCCAAAATAGTATAAAAAGTTGCCAAAAGTATATGAAAGTTGAATAATATTGGCATGGAACAATCAAAAATTATAGATACGACGGAGACGTATCAGCATCCCCAAGCTTAATTCCTGCTCGTCCTCGAGTAGGTAAATGATAAAAAAGATAATTTTTGATGTGGAATGCTACCTAACATAATCTTGATCAGATATCTAATCATGGCATGAATATTAAGACACGAGTGATTCAAAGCAATAGTCTATCATTTGACATAAAAACAATAATACTTCGAGTGTACTAATAAAGCAATCATGTCTTTTCAAAACAACATGGCCAAAGAAAGTTATCCCTACAAAATCATATAGTCTGGCTGTTGCTCTATCTTCATCACACAAAGTATTTAATCATGCACAACCTCGATGACATGCCAAGCAATTGTTTCATACTTTAGTAATCTCAAACCTTTTCAACTTTCACGCAATACATGAGCGTGAGCCATGGACATAGCACTATATGTGGAATAGAATGGTGGTTGTGAAGAAGATAAAAAATAGAAGATAGTCTCACATCAACTAGGCGTATCAACGGGCTATGGAGATGCCCATCAATAGATATCAATGTGAGTGAGTAGGGATTGCCATGCAACGGATGCACTAGAGCTATAAGTGTATGAAAGCTCAAACTGAAAACTAAGTGGGTGTGCATCCAACTTGCTTGCTCATGAAGACCTCGGGCATTTGAGGAAGCCCATCATCGGAATATACAAGCCAAGTTCTATAATGAAAATTCCCACTAGTATATGAAAGTGAAAGCATAGGAGACTCTCTCCATGAAGAACATGGTGCTATTCTAAAGCACAAGTGTGGTAAAAGGATAGTAGCATTGCCCCTTCTCTCTTTTTCTCTTTTTTTGAATAGGCTTCTTTGGCCTCTCTCTTTTTTTTATTTAGGCTTCGTTGGCCTCTCTCTCTCTCTCTCTCTCTCTCTCTCTCTCTCTTTTATTAAGTTCGGAGTCTCATCCCGACTTGTGGGGGAATCATAGTCTCCATCATCCTTTCCTCACTAGGGCAATGCTCTAATAATGATGATCATCACACTTTTATTTACTTACAACTCAATATTACAACTCGATATCTAGAACAAAGATATGACTCTATATGAATGCCTCCGGCGGTGTACCGGGATGTGCAATGATCTAGCGTAGCAATGACATCAAAAAATGGACAAGCCATGAAAACATCATGCTAGCTATCTTACGATCATGGAAGGAAATATGACAATGAATGCTCAAGTCATGTATATGATGATGATGGAAGTTGCATGGCAATATATCTCGGAATGGCTATGGAAATGCCATGATAGGCAGGTATGGTGGCTGTTTTGAGGAAGATATAAGGATGCTTATGTGTGATAGAGCGTATCATATCACGGGGTTTGGATGCACCGGCAAAGTTTGCACCAACTCTCGAGGTGAGAAAGGGCAATGCACGGTACCGAAGAGGCTAGCAATGATGGAAGGGTGAGAGTGTGTATAATCCATGGACTCAACATTAGTCATAAAGAACTCATATACTTATTGCAAAAATCTACAAGCCATTGAAAACAAAGTACTATGCGCATGCTCCTGGGGGGATAAATTGTAAGGAAAAGACCATCGCTCGTCCTCGACCGCCACTCATAAGGAAGACAATCAATAAATAAAATTGTGCTCCAACTTCATCACAAAGCGGTTCACCATACGTGCATGCTACGGGAATCACAAACCTCAACACAAGTATTTCTACTAATCCACAGTTTCCCACTAGCATGACTCTAATATCACCACCTTTATATCGCAAAACTATTGCAAGGAATCAAACATATCATATTCAGCGATCTACAAGTTCTATGTAGGATTTTATGATTAACCATGTGAATGACCAATTCCTATCATCTCTCTAAATAGATATAAGTGAAGCAAGAGAGTTTAATTATTTCTACAAAAGATATGCCCCCGCTCTAACAAATATAAGTGAAGCAAAAGAGCATTCTACAAATGGCAGTTTTCTAGGTGAAGAGAAACAGGCAATCCAAACTTCAAATGATATAAGTGAAGCACATGAAGCATTCTATAAAGCCATACTAAAAAGATATAAGTGAAGTGCAATGAGCATTCTATAAGTCAACCCAGGAATATCTCATACCAGCATGGTGCATAAAAGAAAAGTAAAAACTAAATGCAAAAGACGCTCCAAGACTTGCACATATCGCATGAACGAAATGAATCCAAAAACATACCGATACTTGTTGAAGAAAGAGGGGATGCCTTCTGGGGCATCCCCAAGCTTAGACGCTTGAGTCTCCTTGAATATTTACTTGGGGTGCCTTGGGCATCCCCAAGCTTGAGCTCTTGCCTCTCTTCCTTTTCCTCATATCGAGACCTCCTCGATCAAACACTTCATCCACACAAAACTTTAATAGAAAACTTGGTAAGATCCGTTAGTATAATAAAGCAAATCACTATTCTAAGTACTGTTGCAAACCAATTCATATTTTGTTTTTACATTGTGTCTACTATAGTATAACTTTTTCATGGCTTAATCCACTGATAGAAATTGATAGTTTCATCAAAACAAGCAAACTATGCATCAAAAACAGAATCTGTCAAAAACAGAATAGTCTGTAGAAATCTGAACATTCACCATACTTCTGGTATCCCAAAAATTCTACCAAAATTAGGAAAAAAATTGCAGCAAGACAGTGCAAAAGGAATCAGAACCATTTGGCGTTCCAGCAAGAAATGTAAAATCGCGCACTACAGCCAAAGTTTCTGTCCTGCACCATACAAACCAACAAGCATTGTAAACATCCTAAAGGCAAGCCTTGGCACATTATTTTTATAATAAAATGGAATTGTACAAGGGGATAATTATTTTTGATGAAAAGTTTCTGTAATTAAGATTCACAAAGTTTCCGTGAGCATGAACAAACTTCAAGGAACTCTCCCACTTCAACAATGCTTGTCTTTCTCACTTTCACTTTCCTTTTTGAAAAGTTTTGGGTTCCCTTCTTTATTTTTTTAGTTTTTAGACTATAAAAAAGCACTCAACAGAAATAAGTGACTCTCTAAAACTTCTGGGTTGTCTCCCTGGCAGCGCTTTCTTTAAAGCCATTAAGCTAGGCATATAGTGCTCAAGTAATGAATCCACCCGAATCCCAAGGTATATCAAAGCCAATTTTAATTAACAATGATTTGTAATTTAGTAGTGAGCACAAAGTAACATATATCAAGCAATAACGAAGTCTAACTCTCTTCCTATGCATCGGCATGTCATAAAAGAACAATTCATGCACACCAAGTAAAGACCAACGCATAGTATAAACAGTTTCTTGCAATTTTATCATAATGGAAACATAGAGAGGTGGATATATAGTTCCTCTCTCATAATAATTGCAAGAAGGAGCAGCAAGCACATGCATATCACATTCATCAAAATTATCATGTGCAATGGTAAAAGGTAACCCATCAATATAATCCTTAATAAGCACAAACTTCTCCGATATAGTGTAGTTTGGAGAATTCAAAAAGATAATAGGAATATCATGCGTGGGTGCAATAGCAACAATTTCATGTTTAACATAAGGAACTATAGCAAGTTCATCTCCATAAGCATAATTCATATTGGCATCTTGGCCACAAGAATCAGCAAAAAGGGATATTTCAAGAGAATCAACGGGATCATAACAATCATCATAGCAATCATCCTTCGGTAAGCATGAAGGGGAATTAAACAATGTATGAGTTGAAGAGTTACTCTCATTAGAAGGTGGGCACGGGTAGCTAATCCGCTCTTCCTCCTTTTGTTCTTCGCTCTCCTCATCATCTTTTTCATCCAATGAGCTCATAGTTTCATCAATTTCTTCTTCCATAGCTTCCTACAAAATATTAGTCTCTTCTTGGACAACGGAGAAGTCCTCAATATATAGTTTAACATAGGCATTAGAAGCATAATTATCATAACAATATTCAAGTATGGCAAAATTTTCAGATTTGTAGAGAGTAGCATCATACTTTTCAATCAAAGAAGCAATTTCATAAGCACCCTTAAAAGCAACAAATTCTTCAATTTGTTGAACATCATAGTAATTATAAACACCCTTAACATACGAAGATACGATTCCATTATCAATAAACTCACATTGGTAGGGAAGGTGTTTCTTAGGGTTTTTCAAACAACAAGTAACATCATATATTTCACATAAAGTCCAAGCATAGCAATGCAAACGATGAATTTGATCCAGTAAAAGTTTCCCTTTTTCAGATATACGGTGTCACACATAACAAGAATGCTCATCTAAAGATTTGCCCTCAACTAAGCTAGTGGGGGTTTCAGCACGAGCACAAAGGGATCAAAGATGATCCAAGTAAAAAGCTTCAGGAGTGTGATAGATTATGAGTGGTTCTTCAACCATTGGCTCAGTAGGTACAACTAATTTTTTTGGCATTTTGCGTTTCCTACCCATAACTAAAGATAGGAAACAACTAAGAACAACAAATAAAAACTACTTAGTGATAAAGCTGTTGGGGAACGTAGCAGAAATTCAAAAAATTTCCTACGTATCACCAAGATCTATCTATGGAGAGACCAGCAACGAGTAGAAAGAGAGTGCATCTACATACCCTTGTAGATCGCTAAGCGGAAGCGTTCAAGAGAACGGGGTTGAAGGAGTCGTACTCGTCGTGATCCAAATCACCGGAGATCCTAGTGCCGAACGGACGACACCTCCGCGTTCAACACACGTACAGCCCGGTGACGTCTCCCATGCCTTGATCCAGCAAGGAGAGAGGGAGAGATTGAGGAAGACTCCGTCCAACAGCAGCACAACGGCGTGGTGATGATGGAGGAACGTGGCAATCCTGCAGGGCTTCGCCAAGCACTGTGGGAGAGGAGGAGGACTTGGGAGAGGGGGAGGGCTGCGCCAGGGGCAAGGGTGAAGCTCCCATGCGCCTCCCCACTATATATAGGGGTGGAGGGGGCTGGTTTCTTGCCCTCCAAGTCCATTGGGGCGTTGGCCAAGGTGGGAGGAAAGAAATCCCATCATTTCCTTCCCCACCGATTGCTATCCCCCCTTTTTAGGGATCTTGATCTTATCCCTTCGGGATATGATCTTATTCCTTCTAAGGGGGGATCTTGGTGCGCCTTGACCAGGGGTGTGGGGCCTTGCCCCCACTACCCACGTTCATGTGGGTCCCCCCATGCAGGTGGGCCCCACTCCGGAACCTTCTAGAACCTTCCCGGTACAATACCGAAAAATCCCGAACATTTTCCGGTGGCCAAAATAGGACTTCCCATATATAAATCTTTACCTCCGGACCATTCCGGAACTCCTCGTGACGTCCGGGATCTCATCCGGGACTCCGAACAACATTCGGTAACCACATACAAACTTCCTTTATAACCCTAGCGTCATCGAACCTTAAGTGTGTAGACCCTACGGGTTCGGGAGACATGTAGACATGACCGAGACGTTCTCCGGTCAATAACCAACAGCGGGATCTGGATACCCATGATGACTCCCACATGTTCCACGATGATCTCATCGGATGAACCACGATGTCAAGGACTTAATCAATCCCGTATACAATTCCCTTTGTCTAGCGGCATTGTACTTGCCCGAGATTCGATCGTCGGTATCCTTATACCTTGTTCAATCTCGTTACCGGCAAGTCTCTTTACTCGTTCCGTAACACATCATCCCGTGATCAACTCCTTGGTCACATTGCGCATATGATGATGTCCTACCGAGTGGGCCCAGAGATACCTCTCCGCTTACACGGAGTGACAAATCCCAGTCTCGATTCGTGCCAACCCAACAGACACTTTCGGAGATACCTGTAATGCACCTTTATAGCCACCCAGTTACGTTGTGACGTTTGGTACACCCAAAGCACTCCTACGGTATCCGGGAGTTGCACAATCTCATGGTCTAAGGAAAAGATACTTGACATTATAAAAGCTCTAGCAAACGAACTACACGATCTTTGTGCTATGCTTAGGATTGGGTCTTGTCCATCACATCATTCTCCTAATGATGTGATCCCGTTATCAATGACATCCAATGTCCATAGCCAGGAAACCATGACTATCTGTTGATCACAACGAGCTAGTCAACTAGAGGCTCACTAGGGACATATTGTGGTCTATGTATTCACACGTGTATTACGATTTCCGGATAATACAGTTATAGCATGAATAAAAGACAATTATCATGAACAAGGAAATATAATAATACTTTTATTATTGCCTCTAGGGCATATTTCCAACAGTCTCCCACTTGCACTAGAGTCAATAATCTAGTTCACATCGATATGTGATTAACACTCGATGAGTTCTGGGTTTGATCATGTTATGCTTGTGAGAAAGGTTATAGTCAACGGGTCTGAACCTTTTAGATCCGTGTGTGCTTTACAAATCTCTATGTCATCTCCTAGATGTAGCTACCACGCTCTATTTGGAGCTATTCCAAATAACTGTTCTACTTGGAGCTATACTAAAAGTTGCTCCATTATACGTATCCGGTATTTCTACTCAGAGCTATCCGGATAGGTGTTAAGCTTGCATCGACATAACTCTTTACGTCGAACTCTTTATCACCTCCATAATCGAGAAAATTCCTTAGTCCACTAGTTACTAAGGATAACTTTGACCGCTGTCCTGTGATCCATTCTTGGATCACTCTTGTACCCCTTGACTGACTCATGGCAAGGCACACTTCAGGTGCGGTACACAGCATAGCATACTGTAGAGCCTATGTCTCAAGCATAGGGGACGACCTTCGTCCTTTCTCTCTATTCTACCGTGGTCGAGATTTTAAGTCTTAACTTCATACCTTACATCTCAGGCAAGAATTCCTTCTTTGACTGATCCATCTTGAACACCTTCAAGATCATGTCAAGGTACGTGCTCATTTGAAAGTACTATTAAGCATTTTGATCTATCTTATAGATCTTGATGCTTATTGTTCAAGTAGCCTAATCCAGGTTTTCCATTGAAAAACCGTTTTCAAATAACCCTATATGCTTTCTAGAAATTCTACATCATTTCTGATCATCAATATGTCAACAACATATACTCATCAGAAATTCTATAGTGCTCCCACTCACTTCTTTGGAAATACAAGTTTCTCATAAACTTTGTATAAACCCAAAATCTTTGATCATCTTATCAAAGCGCACATTCCAACTCCGAGATGCTTACTCCAGTCCTTAGAAGGATCGCTAGAGCTAGCATACCTTTTAGCATCCTTAGGATCGACAAAAACTTTCTGATTTGTATCACATACAACCTTTCCATACGAAGACTGGTAAGGAAACTCGTTTTGTCATCCATCTGCCAGATTTCATAAATGCAGCTAATGCTAACATGAATCCGACGGACTTAAGCATCGCTACGGATGAGAAAATCTCATCGCAGTCAACTCCTTGAACTTGTGAAAAACTCTTCGCCACAAGTCGAGCTTCATAGATGGTGACATTACCATCCACGTCCGTCTTCTTCTTAAAGATCCATTTATCTCAATGGCTTGCCGATCATTGGGCAAGTCCACCAAAGTCCATGCTTTGTTATGATACATGGATCCTATCTCGGATTTCATGGTTTCTAACCATTTGTCGGAATATGGGCCCACCATCGCTTCTCCATAGCTTGTAGGTTCATTGTTGTCTAGCAACATGACTTCCAAGACAGGATTACGTACCACTCTGAAGTAGTACGCATCCTTGTCATCCCACGAGGTTTGGTAGTGACTTGATCCGAAGTTTCATGATCAATATCATAAGCTTCTACTTCAATTGGTGTAGGTGCCACAGGAACAACTTCCTGTGCCCTGCTACACACTAGTTGAAGTGACGGTTCAATAACCATATCAAGTCTCCACCATCCTCCCACTCAACTTTTCGAGACAAACTTTTCCTCGAGAAAGGACCCGATTCAAGAAACAATCCTTATTGCTTTCGGATCTGAATTAGGAGGTATACCCAACTGTTTTGGGTGTCCTATGAAGATGCATTTTATCCGCTTTGGGTTCGAGCTTATCAACCTGAAACTTTTTCACATAAGCGTCGCAGCCCCAAACTTTTAAGAAATGACAGCTTAGGTTTCTCTAAACCATAGTTCATACGGTGTCATCTCAACGGAATTACGTGGTGCCCTATTTAAAGTGAATGTGGTTGTCTCTAATGCCTAACCCATGAACGATAGTGGTAATTCGATAAGAGACATCATGGTACGCACCATATCCAATAGGGTGCAACTATGATGTTCGGACACACCATCACATTATGGTGTTCCAGGCGGTATTAATTGCGAAACAATTTCCACAATGTCTTTGTTGCGTGCCAAATCTCGTAACTCAGATACTCATCTCTATGATCATATCATAGACATTTTATCATCTTGTCACGATGATCTTCACTCTGAAATTACTTGAGCCATTCAATAATTCGGACTTGTGTTTCATCAAGTAAATATACTCAGTATCTACTCAAATCATCAGTGAAGTAAGAACATAATGATATTCACTGCATGCCTCACCACTCACTGGACTGCACACATCAAAAATGTGTTGCTTCCAACAAGTTGCTATCTTGTTCCATTTTACTGAAACCGAGGCTTTTCAGTCATCTTGCCCATGTGGTATGATTTGCATGTCTCAAGTGATTCAAAATCAAGTGAGTTCCAACGGTCCATTTGCATGGAGTTTCTTCATGCATATACACCAATAGACATGGTTCGCATGTCTCAAACTTTTCAAAAATGAGTGAGCCCAAAGATCCATCAACATGGAGCTTCTTCATGCGTTTTACACCAATATGACTTACATGGCAGTGCCACAAGTAAGTGGTACTATCATTACTATCTTATATCTTTTGGCATGAAAATGTGTATCACTACGATCGAGATTCAATAAACCATTCAGGTTTAATACTAATCTTGATGGTAGAGGGAGCGTGCGATGTTTGATCACATCAAACTTGGAAACAATTCCAAAATATATCGTTAGCTCACCTTTAGCTAGTCTCCGTTTTTTTCCGTAGCTATTATTTCGAGTTACTAACACTTAGCAACCGAACCGGTATCTTATACCCTGGTGCTACTAGGAGTACTAGTAAAGTACACATTAACATAATGTATATCCAATACTTCTATCGACTTTGCCAGCCTTCTCATCTACCAAGTATCTAGGGTAATTCTGCTCCAGTGGTTGTCCCCCTTATTACAGAAGCACTTAGTCTCGGGTTTGGGTTCAACCTTGGGTTTCTTCACTAGAGCAGCAACTGATTTGCCGTTTCATGAAGTATCCTTTCTTGCCCTTGCCCTTCTTGAAACTAGTGGTTTCATCAACAATTGATGCTCCTTCTTGATTTCTACTTTCGCGGTGTCAAACATCGTGAATACCTCAAGGATCATCATATCTATCCGTGATATGTTATAGTTCATCTCAAAGCTCTAGCAGCTTGGTGGCAATGACTTTTGGAGAAACATCACTATCTCATCTGGAAGATCAACTCCCACTCGATTCAAGTGATTGTTGTACTCAGACAATCTAAGCACAAGCACAACAATTGAGCTTTTCTCCATTAGTTTGCAGGTTAAGAAAATTGTCGGAGGTCTTATACCTCTTGACGTGGGCACGAGCCTGAAATCTCAATTTCAGCCCTCAAAACATCTCATATGTTCCGCGACTTTTCGAAAAACGTCTTTGGTGCCTCAACTCTAAACCGTTTCACTGAACTATCACGTAGTTATCAAAATGTGTATGTCTGATGTTCGTAACATCCACAAACGACGTTTGGGGTTCAACACACTGAGCGGTGCATTAAGGACATAAGATTTCTACTGTCCGCATAATAGCTACTATCAACTTTCAACTATATTTTCTCTAGGAACATATCTAAACAGTAGAACTATAGCGTGAGCTATGACATAATTTGCAAAAGGTCTTTTTGACTATGTTCAGGATAATTAAGTTCATCTTATGAACTCCCACTCAGATAGACATCCCTCTGGTCATCTAAGTGATCACATGATCCGAGTCAAACTAGCCCGTGTCCGATCATCACGTGAGACGGACTAGTCATCATCGGTGAACATTTTCATGTTGATCGTATCTACTATACGACTCATGCTCGACCTTTCGGTCTCCGTGTTCCGAGGCCATGTCTGTACATGCTAGGCTCGTCAAGTTAACCCTAAGTGTATTGCTGTGTAAATCTGTCTTACACCCGTTGTATGTGAACGTAAGAATCCATCACACCCGATCATCACGTGGTGCTTAGAAGCGACGAACTGTAGCAACGGTGCACAGTTAGGGGAGAACACTTCTTGAAATTGTTGTAAGGGATCATCTTATTTACTACCGCCGTCCTAAGTAAACAAGATGCATAAACATGATAAACATCACATGCAATCAAATAGTGACATGATATGGCCAATATCATTTTGCTCCTTTTGATCTCCATCTTCGGGGCTCCATGATCATCATCGTCACCGGCATGACACCATGATCTCCATCATCATGATCTCCATCATCGTGTCTCCATGAAGTCGTCTTGCCAACTTATTACTTCTACTACTATGGCTACCGGTTAGCAATAAAGTAAAGTAATTACATGGCGTTGTTCAATGACACGCAGGTCATACAATAAATTAAGACAACTCCTATGGCTCCTGCCGGTTGTCATACTCATCGACATGCAAGTCGTGAATCCTATTACAAGAACATGATCAATCTCATACAACACATATCATTCATCACATTCTTGTTGGCCATATCACATCACAAAGCATACCCTGCAAAAACAAGTTAGACGTCCTCTAATTGTTGTTGCATGTTTTACGTGGCTGCTATGGGTTTCTAGCAAGAACGTTTCTTACCTATGCAAAACCACAACGTGATATGCCAATTGCTATTTACCCTTCATAAGGACCCTTTTCATCGAATCCGTTCCGACTAAAGTGGGAGAGACTGGCACCTGCTAGCCACCTTATGCACCAAGTGCATGTCAATCGGTGGAACCTGTCTCACGTAAGAGTACGTGTAAGGTCGGTCCGGGCCGCTTCATCCCACAATACCGTCGAAACAAGATTGGACTAGTAACGGTAAGCATATTGAGCAACATCAACGCCCACAACTACTTTGTGTTCTACTCGTGCAAAGAATCTACGCAATAGACCTAGCTCATGATGCCACTGTTGGGGAACGTAGCAGAAATTCAAAAAAATTTCTACGTATCACCAAGATCTATCTATGGAGAGACCAGCAACGAGTAGAAAGAGAGTGCATCTACATACCCTTGTAGATCGCTAAGCGGAAGCGTTCAAGAGAACGGGGTTGAAGGAGTCGTACTCGTCGTGATCCAAATCACCGGAGATCCTAGTGCCGAACGGACGGCACCTCCGCGTTCAACACACGTACAGCCCGGTGACGTCTCCCATGCCTTGATCCAGCAAGGAGAGAGGGAGAGATTGAGGAAGACTCCGTCCAACAGCAGCACAACGGCGTGGTGATGATGGAGGAACGTGGCAATCCTGCAGGGCTTCGCTAAGCACCGCGGGAGAGGAGGAGGACTTGGGAGCGGGGGAGGGCTGCGCCAGGGGCAAGGGTGAAGCTCCCATGCGCCTCCCCCCTATATATAGGGGTGGAGGGGGCTGGTTTCTTGCCCTCCCAGTCCATTGGGGCGTTGGCCAAGGTGGGAGGAAAGAAATCCCATCATTTCCTTCCCCACCGATTGCTATCCCCCCTTTTTAGGGATCTTGATCTTATCCCTTCGGGATATGATCTTATTCCTTCTAAGGGGGGATCTTGGTGCGCCTTGACCAGGGGTGTGGGGCCTTGCCCCCACTACCCACATTCATGTGGGTCCCCCCATGCAGGTGGGCCCCACTCCGGAACCTTCTAGAACCTTCCCGGTACAATACCGAAAAATCCCGAACATTTTCCGGTGGCCAAAATAGGACTTCCCATATATAAATCTTTACCTCCGGACCATTCCGGAACTCCTCGTGACGTCCGGGATCTCATCCGGGACTCCGAACAACATTCGGTAACCACATACAAACTTCCTTTATAACCCTAGCGTCATCGAACCTTAAGTGTGTAGACCCTACGGGTTCGGGAGACATGTAGACATGACCGAGATGTTCTCCGGTCAATAACCAACAGCGGGATCTGGATACCCATGATGGCTCCCACATGTTCCACGATGATCTCATCGGATGAACCACGATGTCAAGGACTTAATCAATCCCGTATACAATTCCCTTTGTCTAGCGGCATTGTACTTGCCCGAGATTCGATCGTCGGTATCCTTATACCTTGTTCAATCTCGTTACCGGCAAGTCTCTTTACTCGTTCCGTAACACATCATCCCGTGATCAACTCCTTGGTCACATTGCGCATATGATGATGTCCTACCGAGTGGGCCCAGAGATACCTCTCCGCTTACACGGAGTGACAAATCCCAGTCTCGATTCGTGCCAACCCAACAGACACTTTCGGAGATACCTGTAATGCACCTTTATAGCCACCCAGTTATGTTGTGACGTTTGGTACACCCAAAGCACTCCTACGGTATCCGGGAGTTGCACAATCTCATGGTCTAAGGAAAAGATACTTGACATTATAAAAGCTCTAGCAAACGAACTACACGATCTTTGTGCTATGCTTAGGATTGGGTCTTGTCCATCACATCATTCTCCTAATGATGTGATCCCGTTATCAATGACATCCAATGTCCATAGCCAGGAAACCATGACTATCTGTTGATCACAACGAGCTAGTCAACTAGAGGCTCACTAGGGACATATTGTGGTCTATGTATTCACACGTGTATTACGATTTCCGGATAATACAGTTATAGCATGAATAAAAGACAATTATCATGAACAAGGAAATATAATAATACTTTTATTATTGCCTCTAGGGCATATTTCCAACAAAAGCAAACAAGCACACACGAGAATATTCACCCCACGCTATGACTCCCAAAACGACGCCAGAAAAAGGTCTTGATAACCCACAAGTATAGGGGATAATTGTAGCCTCTTTCGATAAGTAAGAGTGTCAAACCCAACGAGGAGCTAAAGATAGAACAAATCTTCTCTCAAGTCCTGTCTGCCACTGATACAACTCTACGCACGCTTGACGTTCGCTTTACCTAGAACAAGTATGAAACTAGAAGTACTTTCTAGGTGTTGTTGGATAGCTTTGCAAGATAATAAAGAGCACATAAATATAAACTAGGTGCTGTTTAGATAAAGAAGCAATAAAGTAAATATAGCGAGTGTGGAAAAGTGGTGGTAGGAGTTGTGAAATTGTCCCTAAGCAATTGACTATGTTACTAGACCGGTAATCACTATTGCAATTCTATTTGAGGGAGAGGCATAAGCTAACATACTTTCCCTTCTTGGATCATATGCACTTATGATTGGAACTCTAGCAAGCATCCGCAACTACTAAAGATCGTTAAGGTAAAACCCAACCATAGCATTAAAGTATCAAGTCCCCTTTATCCCATACGCAAACAACCTACTTACTCGGGTCTGTGCTTCTGTCACTCACGCCACCCACCATAAGAAAATCATGAACATATTGCAAACCCTACAGCGGGAATCCCTCACGCTTGCGCGACACAGAGGGCACAATAGGACAACACCAATAATAAAACATGCAACTCAAACCAATCATAGCAATTCATCAATCATGATAGGACAAAGAAAATCTACAGACATCATAGGATGGCAACACATCATTGGATAATAATATGAAGCATAAATCACCATGTTCAAGTAGAGGGTACAACGGGTTGCGGGAGAGTGGACCGCTGAATATAGATGGGGGGTGATGGAGATGTTTGTGAAGATGATGGAGGTGTTGGTGTAGATCACAGTGATGATGATGGCCCCCAGCAGCGTTCCGGCACCACCGGAAGCAAGGGGGAGAGGGTCCCCCTTATTCTTCTTCTTCCTTGACCTTCTCCCTAGATGGGAGAAGGGTTTCCCCTCTGGTCCTTGTCTCCCATGGCATGGGAGGGGCGAGAGCCCCTCCGAGATTAGATCTATCTCTCTGTCTCTCTCTGTTTCTGCGTTCTCAGATCCTTCCCTTTCACCGTTTCTTTTATATCCAGAGATCCGTAACTTCGATTGGGGTGAATCTTTCGCCCAGATTTTTCTCATAAAATTAGCTTTCTTGTGGCAAAAGAAGAGCATCAACTGCCTTATGGGGTGCCCACGAGTGTCCAGGGTGCGCCTGCCTCCCTGGGGCGTGCCCCCCTATCTCATGGCCCCCTCGGGCACCGTCTCACGTTGATTATTCCTCCCAAAAATCACAAATATTCTAGAATAATTCTACGTTCATTTTTTCCCGTTTGGACTCCGTTTGATATTCGGTTTCTGCGAAACATGAAACATGCAACAAACAGGAACTGGCACTGGGCACTGGATCAATATGTTAGTCCCCAAAATAGTATAAAAAGTTGCCAAAAGTATATGAAAGTTGAATAATATTGGCATGGAACAATCAAAAATTATAGATACGACGGAGACGTATCACAACTCATCGCCACTAGGCAGAGTCTGAAAAAGAAACAACAGCAACTTCAAGCTGGACAGGACACACTCAATGATAGATGGACTAAGGACCTTGTCAGACGTCGGGTTCCGGCAAAACTCTTAAGGTTCGAACACTAGGGTGCGCACGAAGATCTCCTCCTACTTAATCTCGCTCTCAGCCTCGCCGCGATCCCTAAGCTAGATTGATGAACTCAAAGCACAAGAGACACAAGATTTATACAGGTTCGGGCCATCGTTGTGGTGTAATACCCTACTCCTATGTGTGGTGGGATTGCCTCTTGGGCTGATGATGAACAGTATAGGGGAAGAATAGCCTCGCGAGGAGAGGTGTTCTTAGGCTAGTGTGATGTGTGGATGAACTTAACTTGTCCCTTCTACTATGGTGGCTAGCCCTATTTATAGAGGCCCTGGTCCTCTTCCCAAATATTGAGCGGGGAGGGATCCAACAACGGTCATTTTGAAAGGGGACAACTAGTACAAGCTATCCTGACTAAAGGTGGTCTTCGCCTACCAAAGGTGCTGGTGATGACGCTGTCTTGGGCTCCACGGTGACCTCCATCCTACTGGTCTTGGTCTTGCTGCACCGATATGGAAACCTTTGCCTGATACCTCGATACCCCACACCTGTGCTTGCCCCCTTTGCACCAAAGGGGAAACGAGGACACTGCGCGGGCTGGCGCCCGCCTGGTCTTGATCGTCATGGCTTGCGTCACGGGAACTAATGACCCACAAGTATAGGGGATCTATCATATTCCTTTCGATAAGTAAGAGTGTCGAACCCAACGAGGAGCAAAAGGAAATGACAAGCGGTTTTCAGTAAGGTATTCTCTGCAAGCATTGAAATTGTAGGTAACAGATAGTTTTGTGATAAGATAATTCGTAACGGGTAACAAGCAAAGAAAGTAAATAAAGTGTAGCAAGGTGGCCCAATCCTTTTTGTATCAAAGAACAAGCCTAGACAATTTCTTATAATGAGAAAAGCGCTCCCGAAGACACATGGGAATTATCGTCAAGCTAGTTTTCGTCACGCTCATATGATTCGCGTTCGGTACTTTGATAATTTGATATGTGGGTGGACCGGTGCTTGGGTACTGCCCTTTCTTGGAAAAGCATCCCACTTATGATTAACCCCTATTGCAAGCATCCGCAACTACAGAAGAAGTATTAAGGTAAACCTAACCATAACATGAAACTAGTGGATCCAAATCTGCCCCTTACGAAGCAACACATAAACTAGGGTTTAAGCTTCTGTCACTCTAGCAACCCATCATCTACTTATTACTTCCCAATGCCTTCTTCTAGGCCCAAATAATGGTGAAGTGTCATGTAGTTGACGTTCACATAACACCACTAGAGGAGAGACAACATACATCTCATTAAAATATTGAACGAATACCAAATTCACATGACTACTAATAGCAAGACTTCACCCATGTCCTCTGGAACAAACATAATTACTCACAAAGCATATTCATGTTCATGATCAGAGGAGTATTAATATGCATTAAGGATCTGAACATATGATCTTCCACCAAGTAAACCAATTAGCATCAACTACGAGGAGTAATCAACACTACTAGCAACCCACAGGTACCAATTTGTGGTTTTGATACAAAATTGGATACAAGAGATGAACTAGGGTTTTGAGAGGAGATGGTGCTGGTGAAGATATTGATGGAGATTGACCCCCTCCCGATGAGAGGATCATTGGTGATGACGATGATGATGATTTCCACCTCCCGGAGAGAAGTTTCCCCGGCAGAACAGCTCCACCGAAGCCCTAGATTGGTTCCGCCAAGGTTCCGCCTCGTGGCGGCGGAGTTTCGTCCCATAAGCTTGCTTTTGATTTTGTCCTGGGTAAAAGCCTTCATATAGCAGAAGATGGGCACCAGAGGGCCACCAGGGGGCCCAGGAGACAGGGGGCGCGCCCAGTAGGGGGGACTCCCCCACCCTCCTGGCCAGGGTGTGGGCCCCCTATGGTATTTTCTTCGCTCAATAATTCTTATTAATTCCAAAAATGACTTCCGTGGAGTTTCAGGATTTTTGGAGCTGTGCAGAATAGGTTTCGAATATTTGCTCCTTTTCCAGCGAGAATCCCAGCTGCCGGCATTCTCCCTCTTCATGATAAACCTTGTAAAATAAGAGAGAATAGCCATAAGTATTGAGACATAATGTGTAATAACAGCCCATAATGCAATAAATATTGATATAAAAGCATGATCCAAAATGGATGTATCAACTCCCCCAAGCTTAGACCTCGCTTGTCCTCAGGCGGAAGCCGAAATTGAAAAATATGTCCACATGTTTAGAGATAGAGGTGTCGATAAAAATGAAATACGGACATGAGGGCATCATGATTATTCTTATAACAGCAACATATATGGATTTTTTCATATGATTTCTTATGCTCAAGTAACAATCTATTCACAATGTCAAGTATGGAACATAAACTTCATTGAGAACTAACAAACTATAATCTCAGTCATTGAAGCAATTCAATTTATCATAACATAACATCAGAAAGAGTCAAGATTAGAGCTTTTCAGCAAGTCCACATACTCAACTATCATATAGTCTTCTACAATTGCTAACACTCATGCAATACTTATGGTTATGGAGTTTTAATCGGACGCTGAGAAAGATAGGGGCTTATAATGTTGCCTACCAATGTATTCACCTTTGGGTGATGTCAACAATAATAGTTCATGCTAACTTACATCCAATTGGATATATATATCAGGATCTTTCCAACACGAGGTGCTTGCCAAAGGATAAAATGAAAAAGGGAAAGGTGAAGATCACCTTGACTCTTGCATAAAGTAAAAGAATAAAGTAAAAGATAGGCCCTTCGCAGAGGGAAGCAGAGCTTGTCATGTGCTTTTAGGGTTGGATGCACAAAATCTTAATGCAAAAGAACGTCACTTTACATTTCCACTTGTGATATGAACCTTTATTATGCAGTCCGTCGCTTTTATTACTTCCATATCACACGATCGTATAAAGCTTATTTTCTCCGCACTGATAAGTCATACATATTTAGAGAGCAATTTTTATTGCTTGCAACATGACAACTTACTTGAAGGATCTTACTCAATCCATATGTAGGTATGGTGGACTCTCATGGCAAAACTGGGTTTAAGGATATTTGGAAGCACAAGTAGTATCTCTACTTGGTGCAAGGAATTTTTGGCTAGCATGAGGGGGAAAGGCAAGCTCAACATGTTCGGAAGATCCATGACAATATACTTTAACTGAGATGTGAGAAAACATAAACTATTACGTTGTCTTCCTTGTCCAACATCAACTCTTTAGCATGTCATACTTAATGAGTGCTCACAATCATAAAAGATGTCCAAGATAGTATATTTATATGTGAACCTCTCTTTCTTTATTACTTCCTATTAATTGCAACGATGAAAAAAACTATGTTTATCAACTCTCAACAACTTTTATGCCTCATACTCTTTATATGTGAAGTCATTACTATCCGTAAGATTAATATGAACTCTTTTACTCTTTTTATTATTTCTATTTTCTCAAGATCATAGCAAGATAGCAAAGCCCTTGACTCAACACTAATCTTTATTATATAGCTCACGGACTCGATTACATAAAGAGATCACAAAGCAAAACTCAAAACTACTTCATTCCAAAGCTTTATTCTACTAGATTACTAAAAGGATCGAACTAAGAAAAACAGTAAAGATAGGAGTGTGATGGTGATACGATACCGGGGCACCTCCCCCAAGCTTGGCAGTTGCCAAGGGGAGTGCCCATATCCATGTGACTATGTCCTCGGGGGTGGTGAAGAAGGAGTTGTTGATGATGTAGGCTTCTTCCTTAATTTGCGCTTGAGAATGGCATTTTGCTCCCTTAGATCGTCGATCTCCCGCTCAAGGCTTAATATCCTTTTGCATAGTTCATGTTTATTTTCCTGCAAGAGACGAAAAGGGATAAACTCGATCTTGGGCTTCTTTGCCCTATCAGGGGGGCTTGACTTTTTAAACTCCACATGCATATCCCCAGGTTGAGGTAACGGGACTTTGTCTTCGTATGGGCTAGTCCCCTCCTTTCCCTTAGGCTCGTAGTCTTCTTCTTCCTTAGTGGTCTAGCCACAACGATCCAAGTCCCCGTAGACCGTAGGGTCTGCAAGGTAATCAGCCACATAGCTTTCTCCCTCCGAATCCTGGGATGACATTGTTGCTCTAATCTGCAACAGAAACAGCTCGAAACGAAAACAAAAGATTTTTGCGTGATACAGTGGTCAAAACCTTGGGAGATTATATAATGAATTTTTACCGTCCAAGAGAAGTAGCGTGCAAGAAAACATAGTCCGGGAGGCACACGAGGTGCCCACGAGACAGGGTGGGTGCGCCCTCCACCCTCGTGGAGGCCTCGTGTCCTTCCCGGATTACTTCTTGCTTCCTAAAGTTCTTAAATATTCTAAAACGGAGAAAAATTGCCATTAGAATTGTTTTGGAGTCGGTTTACTTACCGTACCACATACCTATTCCTTTTTGGAGTATGAAACGTTCTGGAAAGTGTCCCTTATGTATTCCTCTGGGGTTACGATTTCAATAATATTAGTTTCAACATTGATAGGATTACCTAAGATATAATGTTTGATTCTTTGACCATTCACCACCCTCAGACTTGTGCCTTCGAAGTTGTTGATTTTTATGGCACCGGAACGATAGACCTCCTCGATAACGTAAGGACCTTCCCACTTATAGAGAAGTTTTCCTGCAAAAAATCTTAAACAAGAGTTAAATAGCAACACATAATCACCTACGTTAAACTCACGCTTTTGTATTCTTTTGTCATGCCATCTTTTAACTTTTTATTTGAACAGCTTGGCATTCTCATAGGCTTGGGTTCTCCATTCATCAAGTGAGCTAATATCAAATAACCTCTTCTCTCCGGCAAGTTTAAAGTCATAATTGAGCTCTTTAATAGCCCAATATGCTTTATGTTCAAGTTCAAGAGGTAAGTGACATGCTTTTCCATAAACCATCTTATACGGAGACATACCCATAGGATTTTTATATGCAGTTGTAAGTGCATCTAGTGCCCCTTAGTGATTTTGGTGTATTGAAAACTTATAGGTTAAGGGACTAATGTGTTTATGAGTGTACATAGGTCTACAAGTCTATGAGGAGTTTGATATTTACAGAGAAAGTCGACCCCTAAAAATGAATATCTTCGACTGAAGATTTTGGTATTTCTGAAGACTTTCATGAAGACTTTGAAAGTGAAGAAATTGGTGTGTCCGTGAAGACTTGATACGAGGAATATGAAGCTTGAAGACTTTCGTTTTCATAGTTTTGTTTTTCTCCTTCTTGAGTCATAGAAAACACCATACTGTTAAAGGGGGTCGAGGAAATACTAAGGAAAAATTTCCATGTGATGCTTAACTCAAAATCCTACACCTACCAATCCATTTGAGTGAAGCCATTGGAGTTCTCATACAGTTCAGTCAATTTCTTCTGTGACAGAGACGAAGTTCTTCTGGTCGCTGAGGAATTTGTTCTGACTGAGGAGTTAGGAATTCGCCAGTGCGAATTTCCTACACAGTGAGGAACATGATAGCCCTGAGGAATTTGAGAGTCAAATTTCCGACCATTGCTGTGCTGCGCGCCAGCTGTCCCAAAATATCTTATCCACCTAACGGTCATATCATTGAAGGGCATTTATGTCTTATCATGTCGGGCTGCTCCCTAGGCTATAAATAGCCGCCCCCTACAACCACTAGCTGGTTGGCTGCTCTGAGAGAAACTGACACTTGTCATTTGAGAGCAACCCATCCTCCGAGGACTTTGAGCGAAAATCATCGAGTGAGGAAAATCCAAACCCAAACACCCACAAACCCAAAGTAATTGAGCATCACTGAAGAGATTGATCCTGCATGGATCTGATGCTTGTTACCTTTGAAGACTGTGCTTCTTCCAGACGGTTAGGCGTCATGGTCTAGAGCACCCAAGAGGAATTGTGGATCGCCGAGTGACCGAAGTCTGTGAAGGTTTGGAAGTCGCCTGAATACTTACCACGAGTGATTGTACGAGGTCTATGTGACCTTAGTTCAAGGAGAATATGGTGAGGACTTGGTGTCCTGAGCTGCGTGCTCAGTGACTGGGTGTCCGGGACTGAGTGTCCTCGAGTTTAAATACTCAGCCGATCCAACTAGATGTACAACTGAGACAGCAGTTGGAACTGGTCTACCAAAGCATTGTCTTCACCAACCTTACTGGTTCTATTTCCTCAACTCTTTCATTTCCTCATTACTGTGTTGAGTGTTTGTTCATATCTGTGTTTGAAGACTTTGACTGAAGACTTTCTCAATTTCCTCAGTTCAATTTCTTCAGTCTATTTGTCTTCATCTTGTGTTATCCTATGCTTACGCTTTTTGTACTCTGTGTTTGTCTTCATTTCATCATGATGACCATGTGTGTATTCTGTCATGCTTACTTCTGAGTACTTATTCCGCTGCAAGTAGTTCTTCGCTAAGGAATTTCCTCACCGGCAAATTCCCCAGTGAAGAATTCATAAAAATTGCCTATTCACCCCCCTCTAGTCGATATAACGCACTTTCAATTGGTATCAGAGCAAGGTACTCCCTTGTTCTGTGTGATTTTGGTTTAACGACATGGAGTTTTAGTTATGTTGACTGCATGTATGATCAAGGTCTCTGCTAGGTGTCCTACCTTCGATGGCACGGACTACCCCTACTGGAAGAATAAGATGCGAATGCATCTTGAAGAAATTGACAACGATCTCTGGTACGTTGTGGAAAATGGTGTTCCCTCAGTCACACTTCCCTGAATGCTACTGATGTGAAGAGATTCAAGCAACTCGATTCCCAAGCGAAGAATATCATATGTGGTCATCTGAGTAAAAGGCAGTATGGTAGAGTGAGTGCTTTGGAAACTACTAAGCTTATCTGGGATAGGCTCTCCGAAGTAAATGAAGGGGTCTCAACTCAACGTGACTCTCGTGTTGACGTTCTTCACAATCTCTTCAACTGCTTCAAAAGACTCGACAATGAAAATGTTCAGCAAACCTTCGATCGCCTCACTGATATCTCAAATGAGCTTCAAGTTCTCGGTGCCACTGACATCACCGATCATGAGGTGGTGAAGAAATTGCTGAGATCACTCGATTCGTCATTTGACACTCTGGCACTGATGATTCAAGAGCGTGCTGATTACAAGTCACTAGATCCCGCTGATATCCTCGAGAGGCTAAATACTCATGAGTTCCAGCTTGCTGAAAAGGGAGATCTCTATGGTTCAAGCTATGGCAAACCACGTGCCCTGAAGGCCAAGGCAATGTCTGAATTGGAATGTGAAGATTCTGGTAGTAGCCTTGGTAATCCTGAAGAATTGAGCCAGGAGCTAGCACTGCTCGTGAAGAAATTCTAGAAATTCTCAAGACGTGGTCGCTTTGGAAAATCTTCAAGGAGCAGTGATTCCTCATCAAGTGACTATAAGAGAAGGCTATGGCACAAATGCAAGAAGCCTGGTCACTACATTCAAGATTGTCCTCAATGGGACAAGGAACTAAAGAAGAAGAAATACAAGGATTACAGTTCTGATGATGCCAAGAAGAAGAAGAAATCTTCAAAGTCTTCATCATCAAAATCCTTGAAGTCTTCATCTCACAAGGAGAGCAGCTCCAAGAAGGCTCGGGCATTCATTGGCAAGGAAATGGATTCTGAGGCTGAATCTGTGGATAATGAGGAAGAGGAGGCATCCGAGGAGTCTGAGTCAGGTGTGGCAAGTCTAGCTCTTGCTACCGCATTTGTCAGCAAGTCTATCTTCAACTTTGAAGAAAATGGCAACACCAACAACGCTGATGAAGGCAATGACAACTACGCTCCCACCTATTACTTCATGGCAAAGGCTGCCAAGGTAACTAAATACCCCTCCTCTGAATCAAGTGAGGATGAATCTGATGAAAATCTTAAGCCTAGCTACTCCAAACTTGCTAAGATTGCTGTGAAACAACAAAAGGCTATTGAAAAACTTCAAAACATGCTAGACAAAAGTGATGATATGTTGGGTGATGAAATGGATCGCACTAAAGACTTAACTGAAAATCTTCAGAGACTTCAATCTAAGTTTGACAACCTTCAAAGTCATCATAAAACCCTCTTAACTGATCACGAGAAGCTTTCTTATGAATTTCTTCAAAGAAAGCAAGATCTTGAGAAGCTAAGAGTGAGTTATGAAGATCTTCAGAAGGAGCGCGATTCATTACTTGCTCAACAAATCAGCGCTACTCAGGAAGAATTTGATCCTCCATGCTTAAAGTGCATTGAACGTGAATCTGCTAATTCTTCACCTGAATGTTCAAATGCTTCAAATGTTACAAATTCTTCACCTGCCTCTGCTATCACTAATTCCTCATCTGAGGACATTGCTAGTATCACTGACGATGCAGGGCTGAAGGAATTGTATATGACAGGCATGTACAAAAGTCTCAAAGGGCATCAGACTCTTTGAGATGTGCTTAAAAAGCAGATCCTCCACAGAAACCCTAGGAAAGAGGGTATTGCCTTTGAGAGGAAACTCAATGCTGATGGAACATATTGGAAGCCTGAGCAATACCCCAAAACCTCATGGGTTGCTGCAAAGGGACCTCCAATTGATCCATCTAGCTTATCTGGCTTTATGTGTGAATCTCCTCATTCTTCTGATGAGTCATTTGACTCCAACTATAAACTATTCAAAAATCATAATGGTGAAGTATTTGCTAGATATGTTGGCACTAACTGCAGGAACGGTTCCCCGATGAAGAAAATCTGGGTTCCCAAAAGTTATGTTGAAAGTCTTCAGGTGAATGTCCTCATGACACCACCAGTGAAGAATAGGAACCCCAGATCAAACTCTTCATATGGACCAAATTCTTCATATGGATCCAAGTCCTCATACGATCCAAATTCCTCACGTGGATCAAATTCCTCAAAAGGATCAAAATCCTCATATGAACATCATCGTGCTAACAACTCTGTTTCGCAGGGTAGAGCTAAGGGCTATGAATATGTGCATTATTCTTCAAATCATTATGTTCATAAGTCCTCGAAGAATTTCTCTGCTTATTCATATGCTTACCCTAACCCCTCTTATGTGAAATGAAGTGGACTGGCGTCCATGCCACCTTTCTCATATGGTGCTCGCAGAGTGATGAATTCTTTGCCACCTCTCCAGATGTGGGTGGTGAAGAAAAAGAGCTAATCTCTTATGCAGGGTCGGGTCTCCAGACGTGCTCAAAACGACTGAAGAATTTGCTGGAGACCTGAACAGTGCCTGAAAGAACGCAGGCGAATCATGATGAAATGAACCTTCATTTCACCCGTCCTCATACTGATTATCTGATCAAATTACTCGATGATATTGAACTGATGATACTGATGTCATATTCTTCACTAATGAAGTATATGAGTTTGTAAGCTGCACTAATTCATCTGCAGGATGATCAACCCAAAGCAAATGAGTGGCTCCTCGATAGTGGATGTACAAATCACATGACTGGTGACAAGAATCTATTGATGGATGCTCCCTTAACTTTGTCACATCTGAAGCATATCATCTTCGCTGACAAAGGCAAAAGTCAGGTATTGGGTCTAGGTAAGGTTGCGATCTCTAAGGATCGACACATGGACAAAGTCATGCTTGTCGAGTCCTTAGGATACAACCTCATGTCTGTCTCAATGCTTTGTGACCTTGATATGGTTGTTGTCTTTGGCAAGTATCGTTGTGTTGTGATCATGGAAGCTGACAATTCCAAAGTCTTCGAAGGCTTTAGGAGAGGAGACTTGTACATTGTTGATTTCTCTACAGGACCACAACCTGCCATGTGCTTACTTGCAAAAGCTTCAGAAGGCTGGCTATGGCATTGACGACTTGGTCACGCAGGCATGAGGAATTTGCACACGCTTGCAAAGAAGGAGCATGTCATTGGCATTGAGAATGTCAAATTCCTCAAGGATCACTTGTGTGGTGCCTGTGAAGCTGGGAAGATGACTAAGGCCAAGCATCCAGCGAAGACTATCATGACCACCACTCGACCATTTGAATTGCTTCACATGGATCTCTTCGGTCCTAATCATTATTCTGCTGTGACTAATGATGCATCTCTATATGGCTTTGTTATTGTTGATGATTACTCTCGTTACACATGGGTACACATTGTTACTTACAAACATGAAGTACAGGAAGTCTTCAAACGATTTTCATCGAGGGCTTCTGTGACGCCCGGATAATCATGCTACAGTAATCTCACGTTAATGGTGCCATGTCACCTTGGTCACTGTAGTTAATCTCGGGTTGATTCGAAAACGTTTCAATTCAAATTCAAATAATGTCAAACGACAAAGTTTTCAAAATATTAAACTAAAATGTTCGGGGTGTGCAGTTAAATGCCTGGGTAATTATAATAAAGAAAACACATTTTTATAAAATACCTAGATAATTTAAAATGATTTAAAACAGAAAAGAAAATAAATAAAAAAGAAAAGAAACTACAAAAACAGAAAACAAAACAAAACAACAAAGGAAGAAAGACCCCCCCCCCACGCTGGGCCTTGGCCCAGCTGGTCACCCACCCTCAGCCCACCAGGCCCAGCCGGCCGGTCTCCCCCACTACTCCTTATCCACTTCCCCTCCCGAAACCCTAGCCGTCCACCACACTCGCACACTCGCCCCACTCGCCCCCCTCCCCCGATTGGATTGGGATCGAGGGAGGAGGCCACCGACACCAACGCCCGTAGCCGCCTCGCCGGCCCCCTCCCGCATCCTCGCACCCCTGTTCCCTCTCCCTTAGCAGCGCCCCTCGCCGCGCTTGCCGCGTCGCCCCCGACGCCCTGCGCCCGCCCTCCGTCGTCCGCTGCTGCCCGGAACGCCGCCTGTCGTCGGAGCCACCTCGCCGGACCTCCCTTGCCAGACTGCTGCCGCCTCGTCATCTCCCTCGTCGGACCTTCCCGACCTCCGTCGAGCCCGTTGCCATAGTCCCTACAGCCCCGCGGTGAGGCCCCCGGCCTCCACTCCATTCTCCCTTCCCTGTGCCCCCCGTTGTGGGCATAGTAACGCCAGACCGTGCCCGCGCCCGACGCTGTCGGTGCCCCCTGCGGCACCCGCGCATCGCCTGTGTCCCGGACCTCCCTCACTCACGCGAGCCCCCGCAGGCGCCCTTTGCCTCCACCGCACCGTGGCCGGTTCCGCCCTATCCCCTGCTCCCTGTGGCCATGCACTGCGTGCCGAGGCCACCGCCGCACTTGCCCCCGCTGCCCCTGCCCGGTCGCGCCTGGCTGCGCCATGGCCGCCCCTTCCTTCCCGGCGGCTGCGGCCGCCCGTTGTGGTGGCCGGCGACGCCTCGTCGTTCCCCCCCGTTGGCCTGGGAAGGCGCCCATACGGGCTGGCGCCCGTCGCCCGCTACCACCCGAACCACGCCTGGGTCCGCCTCATCGGGCGCTCGTAACCGTCCGCACACTCACGGGGCTCCGCCCCAGCAACCGCGCCCATTAGCCCGCCCGCTAAGGCCCTAGGGCCAATGACAGGCGGGCCCCGCCCAGAATGTATTTAAAAAAGGAATTAAAAATAATGATAAAATAAATAAATAAATAATATCAATTAACTAATTAATTAAAGAATTAATAACTTAATTAATTCTGTTAACTAACTATTAAACCAAATTAACCTGCTAATTAATCTGTCTAAACAGTTAGTTAGTTAGTTAGGCAATGACATGCGGGACCCCCATGTCAGGTTGACCAGGTCAACTGCTGACGTCATGCTGATATCAACAATCACTATTCTGGATAATGTTAGGGGTAACTAATTAAATAAATTCTAAAAATGATTAAATCTTTTAAAATTAATATAAAATAAACCGTAGCTCGGATGGAAAAACTTTGTACATGAAAGTTGCTCAGAACGATGAGACGATTCCGGATACGCAGCCTGTTTGTCCACCACACATCCCTAGCATAGCAAACTGGCAACTTTTCCCCTCCAATTCATCTGTCCGAAAACGCGAGACACCGGGGATACTTTCCCGGAAGTTTCCCCCATTCGCCGGTATCACCTACTACCGCGTTAGGGCACACCTAGCACCGCGCTTTGTCATGTCATGCATCGTCATGCATTTTTTTGCATTATATTTATTGTTTCTTCCCCCCTCTTTTCTCCGGTAGACTACGAGACCGATGCCGCTGCTGCCCAGTCCGACTACGGAGTTGACGACCCCTCCTACTTGCCAGAGCAACCAGGCAAGCCCCCCCTTGATCACCTGATATCGCCTATTCTTTTCTATGCTGCTTGCATTAGAGTAGTGTAGCATGTTACTGTTCGGTTACTCCTATTCTGTTGCATAGCCTGTCATTGTTGCTACAGTCGTTGATACCTTACCCGAAATCCTAAATGCTTAGTATATAATGCTAGTTTATCATCATTGGCCCTACATTCTTGTCAGTCTGCCTTGCTATACTACCGGGCTGTGATCAGTTGGGAGGTGATCACAGGTATATACTATACATATATACATTCTATACAGATGGTGACTAAAGTCGGGTCAGCTCGTTGAGTACCCGCAAGTGATTCCGATGTGGGGGCTGGAAGGACAGGTGGCTCCATCGCGGTAGATGTGGGCCTGGGTTCCCGACGGCCCCCGACTGTTACTTTGTGGCGGAGCGACAGGGCAGGTTGAGACCACCTAGGCGAGAGGTGGGCCTGGCCCTGGTTGGCGTCCGCGGTTACTTCATAATAACATGCTTAACGAGATCTTGGTATTTGATCTGAGTCTGGCCACTGGCCTATATGCACGAACCAACTACGCGGGAAAGATATGGGCACTCGACGTCGTGGTATCAGCCGAAGCCTTCGTGACGTCAGCGACTAAGCGGCGCGCGCCGGGTTGGACTGTGTTAACGCAACTTCCTTTGTAATGGAGGTTGCTAGGTCTGCTCATCGGCCGTGTACGCAACGTGCAGGTGTGCAATGGGCAATGGGCCCAGACCCTTGCGCTCATAGGATTTAGACCGGCGTGCTGACCTCTCTGTTGTGCCTAGGTGGGGCTGCGACGTGTTGATCTTCCGAGGCCGGGCATGACCCAGGAAAGTGTGTCCGGCCAAATGGGATCGAGCATGTTGGGTTATGTGGTGCACCCCTGCAGGGAAGTTAATCTATTCGAATAGCCGTGATCTTCGGTAACAAGACGACTTGGAGTTGTACCTTGACCTTATGACAACTAGAACCAGATACTTAATAAAACACACCCTTCCAAGTGCCAGATACAACCCAGTGATCGCTCTCTAACAGGGCGATGAGGAGAGGATCGCCGGTTAGGATTATGCTATGCGATGCTACTTGGAGGACTTCAATCTACTCCCTTCTACATGTTGCAAGATGGAGGCTGCCAGAAGCGTAGTCTTCGATAGGACTAGCTATCCCCCTCTTATTCTGGCATTCTGCAGTTCAGTCCACTATTATGGCCTCCTTACACATATACCCATGCATATGTAGTGTAGCTCCTTGCTTGCGAGTACTTTGGATGAGTACTCACGGTTGCTTCTCTCCCTCTTTTCCCCCTTTCCATTCTACCTAGTTGTCGCAACCAGATGCTGGAGCCCAGGAGCCAGACGCCACCGTCGACGATGACTCTTACTACACTAGAGGTGCCTACTGCTATGTGCAGGCCGCTGACGATGACCAGGAGTAGTTTAGGAGGATCCCAGGCAGGAGGCCTGCGCCTCTTTCGATCTGTATCCCAGTTTGTGCTAGCCATCTTATGGCAACTTATTTAACTTATGCCTGTACTCAGATATTGATGCTTCCGCTGACTCGTCTATGACCGAGCACTTGTATTCGAGCCCTCGAGGCCCCTGGCTTGTAATATGATGCTTGTATGACTTATTTATGTTTTAGAGTTGTGTTTTGATATCTTCCCGTGAGTCCCTGATCTTGATCGTACACGTTTGCGTGCATGATTAGTGTACGATTGAATCAGGGGCGTCACAAGTTGGTAGCGGAGACGACTGCCTGTAGGAATCCCCCTTCCACACTCCTTGGCCGAAGTTGAGTCTAGTCATTGCAAAACTTTTACTAACATGGTTGTGTGCCTTACGGGCCCACATCGCCATTGGGTGGTATTAGGATCTTTTACTCCTCGATCTATACTCTGGGATTCTGATCTCTCTGTTATTCGGGTTAAATGATTTTACTAAATCTAACTTTAGGTTCTCGTAACAGCCTTCTCCCGGAGAGCCCCTTGTTATAGATGATCGTCTGCTGCACCAGAAGGATCCGAAGATACTCACCGATGTTCTATCGAAACTTTATGGTCACTTATGCAATGCCCTTCCATCGGTAAACCTCTATGGATAAGCACGTATACTCGCCATTCATGCAATGTTTCCCAGTTGATCTTGTTATTACAAGATACCTCGAAATTCTCTCTGTTGTTCCGAGAATCCTTTGAGCTTACTGCCTTGCTGTTCTTTGTCACCTGAATACCCCTACGGATAATTCTCGCACTTATCAAGTATCCGCTCATTCCCCGTTGTTCATGTGTTTCGCCATACACTAAAATATCATTCGATCTTTCGAAAATCCTGAGCTGCCTGTTGCTCTTGAAATTCTTGCTTGCTTGCATTATGGATAATCCCATAAGTTTCGTAATCTTATTGGCATCCCTTGTCTCTATCATTTTAAGTCCGTTGATTCAATATGTTGAGGATGCTCGCATTCCTCAGTCGAATCCTAGGATTCATCCTTCCAGCTCAGGCGTCATTTGGATATGAGCTGGTTCTTGACCAATCAATGCCTTGATCGTTTGTGCTTCCAAGTCTATTGAACTTATTCATTTTCGATCAGAACGATTGCTTCTGATCCCTTGATTTGGAAATCATAAAATTTCTTTGCATTAAGCTTTGAATTAGTCAGTTGTTTCTATAATCCGATGCCTTGACATTCCTTCTTCCTTTGATTGAGTTCCGATACTCACATCAGCCCCATTGTGGACCGCCATAACCATTGCTAGGTTATTATCTGACATTGTCCTTCACAACCAAAATTCTTGTGAGTTCTTTACCTGATACATAATGCCCTTGGTACATTGTATCATCTGCTTCGCCAACCATGCTCTACTTTCGAGCTGGTCGTATTTATTATTGAAGCTTGTGGTATATGTTTCCACGATACCCTGACGGGTTGAACCTATGCCTTCCTTTATATGTGTGAACTCGGAAGTTTTCACGAGTCATACTCATCTGGTATTTCACCAGATAAAACTTTCATCACTAATGCCTTTATCAAAGCGAAAAGTGAATGGAAGGTTATACATTGAAGAAGTGGGAGTCGACCTTGAACCTTGCGTTCATGCCCAGGGACACGATGTATAACTTATCAGGGAAGCTGCTCGTAAAAATAATTACCCCCTTGTTATAAGTTCATCTTGTATCCGTGGTTCGATCCTTTATGATCGTGGATTCCGACAATGTTCCCCTTTAAATACCATTTCTCGTGCAAGTGTAAGTACTTGTCTTCTGCAGAGCATTACCCCAGTCCAACCTCTACTTTGATCTGTCGTCGAGTATTACCCCCTGGTATCTCAAGATTATCACGGAACTGCATAACTTCTTATGAGTTCTTCATCAAGTACTACATTCTCACTGATTCCAAATTTTTCACGGGCTCTGATTTATTAAACACTCAAAGACACCGATAACTGAATCGAGTCCGCACCGCGATTAAACAACTCTTGGGACCTTCATTACCTACGACTTTGAACTCGATCATGTCATCCCTAGCCTGCTCGGCTATATCATTATCGTGCCGATTTTAACTGTGCTACCTGGTCCTTAATCCCGGAGCACAACTTTCGATGATGAGCTAAGCTTACATCGATCTTCCTCATCATATCATTTGTCCTTGAAAAACAAGCTTGATTTCGAGTTTGTGTCATACCCATGGTTTCAATAACTTTTCGCTTCATCATTCGTTTGACTTGATGTCATCGCCGATCGGTTACATCTTCTTGAAACTTCTCGACAAATGTGTCGTGATCATCATCAACATTCTGAGGTCTTCCAAGATATCAATTGAATTCATGATGAGAAATAACATCCTTGCCCTCGATGATTGGTGCTATCATCGACCACTTTATTGCCTTCTGTTTAACACAAACTTGTTCGTGCTTTGTGTACACCTTGAGTTCCATGCTATCCAACAATTGTTCTTCTTTACCTTGGAGTATTACCATCTGTCTTGTCAAGAATGTCATGAGACTTTCACCACCTCTTATGAATTATTAATGCAAGTAATACTTCTCACCATAACCTTCCCTTCTTGGTTCCCGTGTTGATTCTAACCGGGATTCCAACAAGTGAATGGTACTGCGTGGATTTTTACCTCTAACAACCCTATTGATTTGAAGTTGATGGTCGGTAGTTCGTTCTTAGACTATTGGTTGTTGAACCACCATTCTAATGTTGATCATGCTATCTAAGCCCATCTTCGGGTGCACCTTTCAATCAATGTTCAATTGTGTATGCTTTCCTCGAGCATACATCATTATATCATTTGATCTGACAAATGTTATCTCCTTGCTCACATAATTGTGGAAACCCATCCTTTCAAAATCTCGATGAATTGTCACCGAGTTCATCAATTACCTCCTTATCCCTTCATTGGATTAATGATGAGCTATTGTTCTAGAACTCCCTTCCATAGTACATTTCTCGAGAATCTTACAATGTCATCTTGTCAATTTGTTTTGCACCTTTTCTTCTCAGGCATCCTGAGTCTGAGGTATCCTGATTCCTAACATCAATCAAATCTGAATCTCGGTCAGATATGATGGTTGGGTCATATTTCCAAGAGTTATAAAATTGGTCTTTATATGACCTGGTAAGGTGATGTCATGCCTAGCACACCTGGCCGGAGGACCTGCTGTTATAGTTTCCTTATTAGCAAGGTTAACCATTCTTCCCTGAGGAAATTATAAGACTTATTCTATAAGTTGATCCTGGTGGATCCCTTATGTATCCATAGTCCGATCCTTACCTGTTGACCATGCCAATTCTATCTCGAAGCATGTCGGTGGTACTCCGATCATCAATAAGAACATTTGAAGCACAACGTTGAATTTTATTTATCAATTATCCAAACACCATTGTATGGGTAATGTCATGAAGTTTCTCTCCCCTTACATAAAGGGCTTTCTACTTTATATCCTGTCATGCATATCATGCCTTACTTGTCCGTGGGTAGATATACCCATGGGATATGTGTTCTAACACGTTTTCCTTTCCATTGTTCTGTCTAATCTGATAATGATATATTCCTTTCCATTGTTTGGTTTAACCTCTCTAGTGATCTATAAGATCTAAGCAATAAAATTATCCTGCTTACAAAAACACCTCGGTGTACCACCTTATCAGTCAGACCCTGTTACTATTGTTGACGACATTCCGGTAACCACCGATGGACGAGAACTTTGCCTATGTGTCCGCCTCGTTAAATGAGCAGGAAAATGGTTCACTTCGTCCCTCGCCCTTGGTACCGACGTTGTTGCCAACATAACTGACAGGCTATTCTCTAGCATGCCTTGCCATCATAACCGTGCAAGATGTCACCACTCTTTCTACTTTGAACCCACATGGTGGGCCCATAACCCATAGGTCCCAGGATCGAAACCTGACTCTCCTGTACCACCCGTTCCCAAAGTTATTCCTCGCGGGTGGCCTCGTATGTAATTCACGGGCCACCGTCCTAGTGATCTATTCTGATAACAGACACAATATTCAATCTCGTTGCTTGTACCCCTTTCGCATGTTGTTTCAGACATCGAACGATTGCCTATCCGTTTGAAACTTCTCAGGGTACCTTCTTACTTTACTCTCGATATTTTCTTAAGTATCTGTTCGAGAGTTACTTTCTACCACATTCCCTGAGTTATCTGCTAGATAGTCAACCTTGTAAGGTCCGTTCTTCCGAAGATACCCACTATCCTTTTTGTAAGTACGATGGAACCCCCGAAGAAAGGATGAGGACTTCATCATGATTCCCTGAAGAAGAGGAATGGAGACAGCAACACAATGGATCGACCTCTTCGAGAAGAGCAACCAAGGCCGATGACACCCATTAAAATTTCGTAACCAGAACTTTCCCCCTTACTCCCCTCTTAAATCTCGGGACGAGATTTCTTGTAGTGGAGGAGAATTGTGATGCCTGGATAATCATGTTACAGTAATCTCACGTTAATGGTGCCATGTCACCTCGGTCACTATAGTTAATCTCGGGTTGATTCGAAAACGTTTCAAATTCAAATTCAAATAATGTCAAACGACAAAGTTTTCAAAATATTAAACTAAAATGTTCAGGGTGTGCAGTTAAATGCCTGGGTAATTATAATAAAGCGAACACATTTTTATAAAATACCTAGATAATTTAAAATGATTTAAAACAAAAAAGAAAATAAATAAAAAAGAAACTACAAAAACAGAAAACAAAACAAAACAAAAAAAGGAAGAAAGACCCCCCCCATGCTTGGCCTTGGCCCAGCTGGCCACCCACCCTCAGCCCACCAGGCCCAGCCGGCCGGCCTCCCCCACTACTCCTTATCCACTTCCCCTCCCGAAACCCTAGACGTCCACCACACTCGCCCACTCGCCCCACTCGCCCCCTCCCCCGATTGGATCGGGATCGAGGGAGGAGGCCACCGACGCCAACGCCCGTAGCCGCCTCGCCGGTCCCCTCCCGCATCCTCGCACTCCCGCTCCCTCTCCCTCAGCGGTGCCCCTCGCCGCGCTTGCCGCGTCTCCCCCGACGCCGTGCACCCGCCCTTCGTCGTCCGCTGCTGCCCGGAACACCGCCCGTCGTTGGAGCCACCTCGCCGGACCTCCCTCGCCGGACTGCCGCCGCCTCGTCATCTCCCTCGTCGGACATCCCCGACCTCCGTCGAGCCCGTTGCCATAGTCCCTTCGGCCCCGCGGTGAGGCCCCCGACCTCCACTCCATTCTCCCTTCCCCGTGCCCCCGTTGTGCACGTAGTAACGCCAGACCGCGCCCGCGCCCGACGCCGTTGGTGCCCCCTGCGGCACCCGCGCATCGCCTGTGTGCCGGACCTCCCTCACTCACGTGAGCCCCCGCCGGCGCCCTTTGCCTCCACCGCACCGTGGCCGGTTCCGCCCTATCCCCTGCTCCTTGTGGCCACGCACTGTGTGCCGAGGCCACCGCCGCACTTGCCCCTGCTGCCCCTGCCCGGCCGTGCCTGGCTGCGCCATGGCCGCCCCCTTCCTTCCCGGCGGCTGCGGCCGCCCGTTGTGGTGGCCGGCGACTCCTCGTCGTCCCCCCCGTTGGCCTGGGCAGGCGCCCATACGGGCTGGCGCCCGTCGCCCGCTACCACCCGAACCGCGCCTAGGTCCGCCCCATCGGGCGCCCGTAACCGCCCGCACACTCACGGGGCTCCGCCCCAGCAACCGCGCCCGTTAGCCCGCCCGCTAAGGCCCAGGGCCAATGACAGGCGGGCCCCACCCAGAATGTATTAAAAAAAGGAATTAAAAATAATGAGAAAATAAATAAATAAATAATATCAATTAATTAATTAATTAATTAAAGAATTAATAACTTAATTAATTCTGTTAACTAACTATTAAACCAAATTAACCTGCTAATTAATCTGTCTAAACAGTTAGTTAGTTAGGCAATGACATGCGGGACCCCCATGTTAGGTTGACCAGGTCAACTGCTGACGTCATGCTGACGTCAGCAATCACTATTCTAGATAATGTCAGGGTAAATAATTAAATAAATTCTAAAAATGATTAAATCTTTTAAAATTAATATAAAATAAACCATAGCTCGGATGGAAAAACTTTGTACATGAAAGTTGCTCAGAACGATGAGACGATTCCGGATACACAACCTGTTCGTCCGCCACACATCCCTAGCATAGCAAACTCGCAACTTTTCCCCTCCGATTCATCTGTCCGAAAACGCGAGACACCGGGGATACTTTCCCGGATGTTTCCCCCTTTCGCCGGTATCACCTACTACCGCGTTAGGGCACACCTAGCACCGCGCTTTGTCATGTCATGCATCGTCATGCATTTGTTTGCATTATATTTATTGTTTCTTCCCCCCTCTTTTCTCCGGTAGACTACGAGACCGATACCGCTGCTGCCCAGTCCGACTACGGAGTTGACGACCCCTCCTACTTGCCAGAGCAACCAGGCAAGCCCCCCCTTGATCACCAGATATCGCCTATTCTTCTCTATACTACTTGCATTAGAGTAGTGTAGCATGTTACTGTTCAGTTACTCCTATTCTGTTGCATAGCCTGTCATTGTTGCTACAGTCGTTGATACCTTACCCGCAATCCTAAATGCTTAGTATATGATGCTAGTTTATCATCATTGGCCCTACATTCTTGTCAGTCTGCCTTGCTATACTATCGGGCCGTGATCACTTGGGAGGTGATCACGGGTATATACTATACATATATACATTCTATACAGATGGTGACTAAAGTCGGGTCAGCTCGTTGAGTACCCGCAAGTGATTCCGATGTGGGGGCTGGAAGGACAGGTGGCTCCATCCTGGTAGATGTGGGCTTGGGTTCCCGACGGCCCCCGACTGTTACTTTGTGGCGGAGCGACATGGTAGGTTGAGACCACCTAGGCGAGAGGTGGGCCTGGCCCTGGTCGGCGTCCGCGGTTACTTCATAATAACATGCTTAACGAGATCTTGGTATTTGATATGAGTCTGGGCACTGGCCTATATGCACTAACCAACTACGCGGGAAAGATATGGGCACTCGACGTTGTGGTATCAGCCGAAGCCTTCGTGACGTCAGTGACTGAGCGGCGCGCGCCGGGTTGGACTGCGTTAACTCAAGTTCCTTTGTAATGGAGGTTGCTAGGTCTGCTCACCGGCCGCGTACGCAACATGCAGGTGTGCAATGGGCGATGGGCCCAGACCCCTGCGCGCATAGGATTTAGACCGGCGTGCTGACCTCTCTGTTGTGCCTAGGTGGGGCTGCGACGTGTTGATCTTCCGAGGCCGGGCATGACCCTGGAAAGTGTGTCCGACCAAATGGGATCGAGCGTGTTGGGTTATGTGGTGCACCCCTGCAGGGAAGTTTATATATTCGAATAGCCACGATCTTCGGTAACAGGACGACTTGGAGTTGTACCTTGACCTTATGACAACTAGAACCGGATACTTAATAAAACACACCCTTCCAAGTGCCAGATACAACCCGGTGATCGCTCTCTAACAGGGCGACGAGGAGAGGATCGCCGGGTAGGATTATGCTATGCGATGCTACTTGGAGGACTTCAATCTACTCTCTTCTACATGTTGCAAGACGTAGGCTGCCAGAAGCGTAGTCTTCGATAGGACTAGCTATCTCCCTCTTATTCTGGCATTCTGCAGTTCAATCCACTGTTATGGCCTCCTTACACATATACCCATGCATATGTAGTGTAGCTCCTTGCTTGCGAGTACTTTGGATGAGTACTCACGGTTGCTTCTCTCCCTCTTTTCCCCCTTTCCATTCTACCTGGTTGTCGCAACCAGATGCTGGAGCCCAGGAGCCAGACACCACCGTCGACGACGACTCTTACTACACTGGAGGTGCCTACTACTATGTGCAGGCCGCTGACGACGACCAGGAGTAGTTTAGGAGGATCCCAGGCAGGAGGCCTGCGCCTCTTTCGATCTGTATCCCAGTTTGCGCTAGCCATCTTATGTCAACTTATTTAACTTATGTCTGTACTCAGATATTGATGCTTCCGCTGACTCGTCTATGATCGAGCACTTGTATTCGAGCCCTCGAGGCCCCTGGCTTGTAATATGATGCTTTATGTTTTAGAGATGTGTTGTGATATCTTCCCGTGAGTCCCTGATCTTGATCGTACACGTTTGCGTGCATGATTAGTGTATGATTGAATCGGGGGCGTCACAACTTCAACCAACTTCGGTGTGAAGATCAAGCACATCAGGAGTGACAATGGAACTGAGTTCAAGAATTCCGGTCTTAATGACTATCTTGATGAACTTGGTATTACTCATGAGTTATCTGCTCCTTATACTCCTCAGCAAAATGGCGTCATGGAGCGCAAGAACAGAACTCTTGTTGAGATGGCTCGCACTATGCTTGATGAATACAAAACGCCTCATCGTTTTTGGATTGATGCAATTGATACCGCGTGCCACATCATCAACAGAGTATATCTTCACAAATTCTTCAAGAAGACTGCCTATGAACTCCTCACTGACAAGAAACCCAATGTGAGTTATTTCAAAGTCTTCGGTGCTAAATGTTGGATTAGAAATCCTCATCACAATGCTAAATTTGCACCGAAAGCACATGAAGGTTTTATGCTTGGTTACGGAAAGGATTCGCACACCTACAGAGTCTTCAACATCACTCTTCACAAGATTGTTGAAACTGTAGATGTGCGGTTCGATGAAACTAATGGCTCGCAAAGAGAGCACCTACCTTCTGTGATAGATGAACCAGCACATGAGGATTCTATCAAGTTCAAGGCTACTGAGGATATCATTCCTACCGAAGAATCTACTGAAGAATTCATTCCAGAACGCGAAGATCGTTGAGCTGATGTACCTGAGGAAAATGCTGAAGAAAATGCTGATCAAATTCCTCAACGACAACCAGCTCATCCTCGCGTTGCAAAAGAAGTGAAAGTTGAAAAGATCATCGATGACATTGAAGCACAAGGTCCTCTCACACGCTCTAAAGCTTCACATTTATCTAACTTTTGTGGGCACTATGCTTTTGTCTCTATCACAGAGCCCACTAAGGTAGATGAAGCATTTCTGGAGCCTGAGTGGATTCAGGCCATGCAAGAAGAATTACATCAGTTCGAGCTTAATAATGTCTGGGAACTGGTCAAAAGTCTAGATCCTCGCAAGCATAATATCATCGGCACAAAGTGGATCTACCGCAATAAGCAAGATGAAAATGGCCTTGTGGTGAGGAATAAGGCATGACTTGTAGCTCAAGGCTACACACAGGTTGAAGGAATTGATTTCGATGAAACTTTTGCACCTGTTGCTAGACTTGAGGCTATTCGCATATTACTTGCTTATGCTAACCATCATAATATTATCTTACAACAAATGGATGTGAAAAGTGCATTCCTTGGGCTTACCTCAAGCCCACTAAACTTCTGTTGTTTGTTTCTTTATTTTAATAAAAGTTGCAGTGGGGTGTTTACCCTACTGTTTATAGTAAAAAAAGTGCATTCCTCAATGGTAAGCTTGAGGAAGAAGTATATGTTGCTCAACCCCCAGGTTTTGAAGATCCAAAGAATCCTAACAAAGTCTTTAGACTCAACAAGGCCCTCTATGGCCTCAAGCAGGCCCCTCGGGCATGGTATGACACTTTGAAGGAATTCTTCATGAAGAATGGCTTCACACCCGGTTCACTCGACCCTACTCTCTTTACCAAATCTTATGATGGTGAACTGTTTGTGTGCCAAATATACGTTGATGATATTATCTTTGGCTGTACTAACCAACGTTATAGTGATGAATTTGCCTATATGATGAGTGAAGAATATCAAATGTCTATGATGGGAGAGTTGAAATTCTTCTTAGGTCTTCAAATTCGTCAATAGCACAGTGGTATATTCATATCTCAGGAGAAATACCTCAAGGAAGTTCTGAGGAAATTCGGCATGCAAGATTGCAAAAGAGTCAAAATTCCTATGCCCACAAATGGCCATATATGCACTGATGAAAATGGTATTGACTTCGATCACAAGGTATATCGCTCCATGATTGGTTCTTTATTGTACTTATGTGCATCTAGGCCAGATATAATGCTTAGTGTTTGCATGTGTGCCTGATTTCAAGCTACACCGAAGGAATCACACCATAAGGCTGTGAAACATATTCTTCGATATCTAGCTCACACACCAACACTAGGATTATGGTACCCCAAGGGCTCTACTTTTGATCTCATTGGATATTCTGACTCTGACTATGCTGGTGATCATGTGGACCGCAAGTCAACATCTGGTACTTGTCATTTCCTCAGACGATCTTTGGTCTGTTGGTCCTTGAAGAAACAGAACTGCGTATCACTGTCTACTGCTGAAGCTGAGTACATTGCTGCTGGTTCTTGCTGTGCTCAATTGCTGTGGATGAAGCAAACTCTCAAGGACTACGGCATCAACATGAAGAATGTGCCTCTCTACTGTGACAATGAGAGTGCCATCAAGATTGCTCACAACCCAGTTCAGCACTCGAAGACAAAGCACATTCAGATTCGTCATCATTTTCTTCGTGATCATGTGTTGAAGGGCGACATTTCTATTGAGCATGTGAAGACTGAAGAACAGCTAGCCGATATCTTCACAAAGCCCTTGGATGAGAAGAAATTTAGCAAGTTGCGGTGTGGGCTAAATATCTTAGAGTCTTCAAATGTTCTTTGAAAAGGACACACATCCTAACACTTATGCAAAATTGATGACTTAGATGTGCAACACATGAAGAAACGTTTTTCTTCAATCAATGAAGAATAACACTCTAAGTGTGAAGAAATTAATGAATAATTTGATTCTCAGAACCCTACGACAATTGTACGCGGTGTTTGAAATCATCATTCTTATACGGTGGGTCACGCAACCACAAAAGTTGAAAATCTTCAATTTGAGTTTTTCCTCAGCTTTGAAATTCCTCAGTTTTTCAAATTCTTCAACTTTACAAAATCTTCACTGTTTTCGTCGGTTTTCTTCATTGGCTATATATATATATATATATATATATATATATATATATATATATATATATGGGACATACAACATTCACTTATGGCTATTTCTTCAAGTTGCATTTTCTGCTAAGTGAATGTGATCGGACCCTTCCCCCTCTATGCTATACTCAACCCAATCTATTCACAAATTCTTCATGTGCGTTCTATTTGAAACTCGTTCAAAATCTTCACTGTGTCCTGTCAGCTGAAGAAATTGCGAACGGAACTTTAAAACTAATCTTATCCAAAATTTTTGGTTTTGCCGCTCAAACCGTCCCGTATCCCACGATAGACTTATCTATTCACCCACAATCTAACACGATCTCCACCTTCAGTACATGGGTGACACATGTCAAGCGAATGAGAAGGGCCAGGGGCACGTTCGTCCTAAATCTTCGGGCAAACATTTTTTCACTGTGACTATAAATACCCCCTCACCCTTCCTCACTTCCTTTACTCCGCTCGACCGCTCTCTCTCTCTCGCTCGATCTTCTCAAACCCTAGCGCCGCCGCTACTCCATCGTCGCTGGTGAGGAAGGGCTTCACTGCCTCGACCTCGTCACCGTCGTACTCGCGCCGGCTACGGAAATCTTCACTCCGCCGCTGCCGTAACTGTCTTCCTCCGCCAAGTTAGGGCGTGGAAGATCTGAACTGACGAGCTTCAAATCTACACTTCTCAGTTTGTCGTGTTCTTCAACAAGGGTAATTAAAAGTTACTTTTACTACCCTCTTTGATTCAAATTTTCTCCACAAAATCTTCAAAGGTGTTTTATTCTTCAAATCCTCACACACAAAACACCTCACTAGTCATCTGTTCTTGATTCGTTTCTCTAAGCATCATTTATCTTCAAGATTCCTCAATTGTGTGGATCCCCAATCTATACAACTCTGGAACCTAAGACAAAGAACACTTAGTGAAATTCTTCAAGACTCATCTAGTCAAATTCCTCAAACTTGTTCATTTTGAAAATCTTCTGAGAACGCATGTGACCTCTTCAAATTCCTCGCAACTATACTCTGTTCACAGATACTCATGTCCGTGCTGAATCACTAGGTTCTCATCAACTTAACTCATTTGCAGCGTTCCTCGAAGAAAAGTTGCATACTTCTTCAGAGATTTCGATTGTTCAAATTCCTCATCTGAAGAATATGGCAGGCGGTAAGAAACCACAGAAAGGAGGAAAGAAGCCTGAGGTCATGACTGCATTTGAAGTTCCTGAGGACATCTATGCTGACTATTGCACACCTGATGAAGCAAAGTTCGGAAAGGAGAACAAAAATCAGCGCAAGGTGCGCATACAGAGGATTGAAAGGAGATGGGCAAGAGAATGGAGGGAGTAAAAATATGTAACTCCAAAGTATATGAAGAAATTCGCTCTAAATCCTCCATGCCCAAGAGCTCCATTGGCACCTGGTCAAAAAGCTGATCCCACAAGCCTCAAGCGCGGTGAGGATTTTCCTGAAGAATGGGCCAAGCGCCAAGCCAAGTTGGCAAGACAAGCCAAAGAAGTAGTGAGGAAATTTAATGAAGACTCTGCTGCTGCTGCTGCCACAAAGGCCTCTGACAAGCCTAGAAAGTCAATGGCAAAGAAGCCTGCTCATAAGCCAAGTGCTTCATCAACTATGCCCTCACGGCCAAGTTCCTCAGCAATGCCCTCTCGGCCAGAATCTTCAAAGCCCTCACGGCCAATGCCTCACGCTGCTCGTGCTCCTCCAAAGTCCTCAGTTGCTCCGACAAAGTCCTCAACACCTGTTCACCTGGCCACATGCCAAAGGACTACAGGCATCTCCATTGCCTCCGGTGTCTCAGCAAGTTCCTCAGCTGCACAAAATTCTTCATCAGGCCCCACTCTGCTGAAGACAAAGGCCACTGCTGGACGAGGTCCTCGGCCTAGTCGGAAGAAGAAACAAGTTGCCTTCTAAGTGCCATCTGGCAATGAAGCTGATGATGATGAACTTGCAGAAATCATCAGAGATAGGCAAGAAAGGGCCGCTAGAGCCAAAGGCACAAATGTGCCACTGCTTTTGGACCCTAAGGTGATCCTCGACTACATTGATCTCTGGCACAAGGACCCAAACACTCCTATGCTTGATTTTCATTTGACTCCTGGCCAAAGTCACATGCTGACCCATTTCATCTCTGAAGAGAAATGGAAATTTGAGAAGGCCAGACAAATCAAGAAGGCTCAGTTCAGGAAAGAGAAGTTCCTGAAGAACAACGTTGTCAAAATGACACATGATGAACTCCTCATGATCCAGTCTGAAATCAAAGCCCTCAGCGATGATTTCAATGCTTATTATGCTGATTGGCAAGGAGCCAAAGTCAGATTTGTCAACTTGACTAATAAGTTCACCAATGTTGCAGCACCATCGCAACAAGAAATTCCTCAAGCTGACGCCTCTGCTCAGCAAACTAAAGAACATGCCAGCACCGCTGATGATTTTCAGACTGCTGAAGAAAATGCTTGTTCCAGGGCTGATGACTCCATTCCAGCTGCTGAAGAAACTGCCAGGGCATCCACTAGTGGTGCTCCTGAAGAAAATGAAGAAGTTAGGGCAACTGCATCAATTGCGCCTGAGGAAATTCAACCAGATTTGTCAGCTCCTCCTGCGCCTACACCAACTCCTACCCTTCCATCTGCATCAGATGTGAGGAAGACCAAGGCTGCAGAAAAGGCTGCAGTGAAGAAAAGGAAAGCATCATCTGCTTCAGATTCTTCAGCTCCAAAGAAAATGAAGCCTATGACCAGCTCACTTGAGAATCCCATTGATGCTGTTCTGATTTCCACCATGCCATCAAAGGACCTTGTTCCTTATGGTGAAGAATATGTGATCCCTAGCGGATCTGATGAAGAAAATCATTCTGCTGCTTCGTCAGAGTAGATTGATGAAGAAATTGAAGTGGATGCGATCCCTTCAACACCTGTTGCTTCCTCGCCAATGCCTCAGTTCACAGCTGAAGAGGCTGGCGTTGAAGAAATTGAAGATGAAGACGTGGACATTGGATGCACCACGCCTGTGATGAATGATGACTTTTGGGAGAGTCAGCATCCCAATTCTCCACACTTCACCCCACTACAGCAGATACCTCAGTCCCCCGCACCAACAGTTCAACTGGGCTCTGAAGAAACTCATCCCACCTCGTCTGTGCATGAAGAAATTCCAGCCACTAGTGCTGAAGAAACTGTTGCTGCTGATACGTTGAACATGCAGACTGCCACTGAAGAGGAACCAGAAATTCCTCAGCCTGAAGAACCAAAGATTGTGATTCCTGAGGTTGTGATGCAACTCACTGACACTCCTGTGCCCAAGCCAAAGGATCCATTCTCAAAGAAGCAAAAGTTCAAGGCTGCTGATTTCTTCAAGGAGCATGTGTTCTTCACTGCTTATAATCCCTATGATTCTGCTCGCATAAGGAAGAGGCATTTCTGGACTGCTAGTCAAGCAAACTTTTATTCCTATGTGCTATTCGACAAAGACAAAGTCTTCGATCATGCACACATTCCTCACTGTTGGAAATATGCCCTAGAGGCAATAATAAAAGTATTATTATATTTCCTCGTTCATGATAATTGTCTTTTATTCATGCTATAACTGTATTATCCGGAAATCGTAATACACGTGTGAATACATAGACCACAATATGTCCCTAGTGAGCCTCTAGTTGACTAGCTTGTTGATCAACAGATAGTCATGGTTTCATGGCTATGGACATTGGATGTCGTTGATAACGGGATCACATCATTAGGAGAATGATGTGATGGACAAGACCCAATCCTAAGCATAGCACAAGATCGTGTAGTTCGTTTGCTAGAGCTTTTCCAATGTCAAGTATCTCTTCCTTAGACCATGAGATCGTGTAACTCCCGGATACCGTAGGAGTGCTTTGGGTGTATCAAACGTCACAACGTAACTGGGTGACCATAAAGGTGCACTGCAGGTATCTCCGAAAGTGTCTGTTGGGTTGACACGGATCGAGACTGGGATTTGTCACTCCGTATGACGGAGAGGTATCTCTGGGCCCACTCGGTAATGCATCATCATAATGAGCTCAAAGCGACCAAGTGGTTGGTCACGGGATCATGCATTACGGTACGAGTAAAGTGACTTGCCGGTAACGAGACTGAACAAGGTATTAGGATACCGACGATCGAGTCTCAGGCAAGTAACGTACCGATTGACAAAGGGAATTGTATACGGGGTTGTTTAATCCTCGACATTGTGGTTCATCCGATGAAATCATCGAGGAGCATGTGGGAGCCAACATGGGTATCCAGATCCCGCTGTTGGTTATTGCCCGAGAGTCGTCTCGGCCATGTCTGCGTGTCTGTAACGCCCCGGATTCGATGCGCCAGGTGTCCTTCAGTTATTCGCCGTCGTTGCCATGTCATTTGCTTGCGTGTTGCATATTGCCATGTCATCATGTGCATCTCATGTTACATACATGTTCGTCTCATGCATCCGAGCATTTTCCCCGTTGTCCGTTTTGCAATCCGGCACTCCTATGTCATCCGACGGTCCCTTTTGACCTCTTCTCTTGTGCGGGTGTTAAACTTTCTCGGAATGGCCTGAGGTTTGCCAAGCGGCCTTGGTATATCACTGGTAGACCGCTTGTCAAGTTTCGTGCCATTTGGAGGTCGTTTGATACACCAACGGTTAACCGGGTAACCGCAAAGCCCTCTTTTGTTTGCAGCCCAACACCCCCTCCAAAGTGGCCCAAAACCCAGAAAACTCCCCTCCATGCTCTCGGTCGTTCGATCACGATCGCGTGGCCGGAAACCGCTCCTCATTTGGACTCTCCTAGCTCCCTCTACCTATAAATAGGCCTCTCTCCCCGAAATTTTCGTCCAAACCCTAGCCTTCTTCCTCCTCCCGCCGATGGACACGTCCACCCGCCGCCCGGACATGTCCGCCCGTGCCCGCAGCCAACCGGAGGCCGCCACATGGCGCCCCCGCGCCCACTTCGCCGCCGGCCCGCGGAGCCCATCCGGGGCCCACGCACGCCCGCGCGCCGCCGCCGTCTGGCCCACCCGAGCCCGTCCGGCCGCGCCGCCGGCCCGCCTCGCCTCGCCGCCCGTCCCGCGCCGGACCCCGCCGCCGCGGGGCCCGATCCGCCTCGCGCCTCCAGCCCCGCCGCCTCCGCGCCGCCCGCGCCTCCCGCGCCCCTCCGGCAACCTCGTCGCTGGCCACCGGAGGGCCGCGCCGCCGCTCTCTTCCGCCCCGCGCCAAGCTCGCCGGAGCCGCGCGCGACGTCCATCTCCTCCGCCACCGGCGCCGTACTCACCGGATCCGGCCGGGAGCCGCCAGATCCGGGCCCCTGCGACCCGTCCCCGACCTCATGAACCTCGCCGGCCCCACCTCGCCGGAGCTCCGACGCTGGCACTGCCATGGCCGATCGGGAGGTGCCCCGATCCCGTCGTCGCCGTGTTGACCCCGTCCGGCCCCGTGGGCCCCGCCTCGCGTCCGGCCCAGCCCAGCTCTGCCCGGCCCGCCTGCCTCACCCCCCTCACCATTTTGGGCCACGGCCCGCGAGGTGATCAGCCCCTAGATCCCACCCGAGCACCTCTTAGTTAAACTGCGCCTGTCCGTTTTTAAAAAAAATCGGCTGTCCTATAAATTTGCACTTTCTGATGCATACTTTGACCTGCTGTAACTTGCTGCATACTGCTCCATTTCGTGCGTGTAATATGTCAAATTGTTCGTCTCAACGAGTACTTCATTTCATTCCATTGCATAATTTTCATTTGAGCTCATCTTGGTGCCCGTAATGCTGTTGGAAGATGCATGTTGATGTTAATCTGCTGAAACTGTTATAACATGCACTTTTGTCATTTTTGCCATGTTTGATGTGTGCATCCTATGAGGTTGATGTCTACATGTGTTTTGATCTATGCTATGTCATCTTTCCAGAGGTGCAAACCATGTATTTTTGTGACTTGTGTAGTGTCGTGGATTTGTCACGGCAGATGTCCTAGAGAAAGGACTTAGTCGTGGAGCCATCGCTACGGGTTTACTTGAAGGGGTTAAAGCGGACACAAAGACACGAGGGTTATACTAGTTCGTCCCCTTCGATGAAGGTAAAAGCCTACGTCTAGTTGTGATGGAATTGATGTGGTCTCGATGGCTAGGGAGCAAACAAGCTTCGCCTAGGCTCGAGTTGTCGTTCTCCCTTGAACCGCCGCCGGGTCGTCCCCTTATATACACGGGTGACGCCCGTCGGTCCACAGAGTCCCAACCAGTTCATACTCGTATTCCGGTTGGTATCTCTCTATTCCTAACTTACAATACAAGTCATACATCAGGCCGGTTTACGGCTACACGTTCTAAACCGACTATAGGCCTTGGGCCTTCATCTGCTTACACCACTAATGAAGTTAACCCGGCCCAAGTAGGCCGGTTTACGCCTAGTGGTAATATCCCCAACATTAGGCCCCAGATTGATTTGAACTGGTTCATGTCAATCCTTCGTCCAATCTTGCGCCTTGGATATCTTCTGGTAATTAGTAAACCTTCATGTCGTCATCATTTTTGGTTGCTGTAAACTGGCATGACGTCATCAGTTTTGGTTACTGTAAACTGGCATGACGTCATCAGTTTTGGTTATTGTAAACCGGCATGACATCATCATGAAATTTATAACGCCCTCTTAATGACAGCTCCTGAATCTGCGCGCTTGACCTAGCTCGGTTGCCTTATAAATAGGACCGAAGGGTCATTTCTTTTCTTCCCCCTTCGTCCCTTCTTCTTCTTCTTCCTCACGTCGCCGGCTTTGGAGCTCCGCCACCACCGTCAACCTCTGCCTCGTCTCGGGCCGCTGCATCAACCTGAACGTACCAGAGTGTTGCGGCGCCTTTCCGCAGCTTCTCCGTTCCCGGTAAGTTCTCTCTCCTTCTTAACCTAGATCTGTTCTTAGGGTTCCATGTTCTTGCTATGTTCATCGCGCGTTCATAGCTGTTCTTCTGACCTTGACTGCATCTGCGAACTCTTGTTGTGCTTAGTAGCGATCCCTTTATCATCCGCTTACTATTTCTCATCCGAGCTCATAGATCTCCGCACATATCCGCTCAATAGTTCACTTCTGTTTCCGCCTTATTCTTCAAAATATTTCCTGTTTTTGTGAGCTTGCTGTAGATCCGCGGCTGTAACACGATCTTGTGAAACTTGTTTCTGCATAACTAGTTATCCATAGCTTCAATTGCTTCCGATGCTTAGTTTAGGCGGTTTAACTTCACCATAGAGAAAAAATTGCTAAACCGGTATATATATCATTAGTCCCCTGGTTGAACCACCAGAATTCATCTGATGGCGCATTGTAGAAGACCGGTTTATGGGTACAGTTAGATCAACACCTTTTTGTCCGACATGCCCTTGAACCGGATCACCTATTTCTTGTAGATCTCGTCATGGCCAAACAAGTGTATGAGTGCAACTGAGTTCCCTCCCGCGTCACAGAATCACAGCTGGACGATCTAGTCCTGATCGGCGCTTTGGATAGCAAAGATACGATTCACCGGAGGGTTCCTGGAGATGAATGTCCTCCCACGCCCCAGGAGGGAGAGGTCGTGGTCTTCGCAGATCACATGGCCCGGGGCTTCAAACCGCCCGGCTCTAAATTTTATCGGGATGTGTTAGCCAATTTTCAGCTCCGCCCACAGGATATCGGCCCCAACTCGGTCACCAACCTGTGTCACTTCCAAGTACTTTCTGAGGCATACCTTCAAGAGGAACCTTCCATCGAGCTGTTTAGAGATCTCTTTCATCTGAACCGCAGCACTGAATTCACCGACGGTCCTAACACCGAATTGGGCGGTATGGCCATTCAGAAGAGGAAGGAAATCACCTATCCCCATGTCAAACTTCATACTCACCCCAAGGAGTGGAACGCCACTTGGTTTTACTGCAAAGATACATCTCCTGACAATGAAAATCCCTTGCCTGGCTTCCGTCCGGAACGGCTCAGCAATACTCACCCCTTTCCACAAAGGCTAAGTGCCAAGGAGAGGATCAAATATGCTCCTCAACTGTCCAAGCTCCGGGCCTTCATGGCCAACGGTTTAACAGGAATAGACCTTGCACGCTGCTGGATATCATGGAGCATTCTGCCTCTGAGCCGGCGCCCCGGTTTGATGTGCGAATACACTGGCAATGTCGATGACCCACTCTGACATATCAAAATCCAGGTCTCCGACGACGAAGTCACAGAATCTGTAAAGAAGATGTTGAATGAACCGGGGCACCTCTGTGCTCAAACCGGTCTGCTTCCTTACTGCACCACCAACGAACCGCCCGCGGTAAGATTTTACTTGCTTTATTATTGAACCTGTTACTGCTTTATTTGTCTGACCTTGAATTATTGTTGATCCAGAGTGATAACCCGTTTTGGAGCAAGAAGCTTTCACAAGATAAAGTGGAGAAGGCAGGGCGGCCAACCCGGCCCAAGACCAAGGTTATCAAGAAACCAGCTCGTAAGAGAAAGACCACCGCTTCATCTGACCCAGCCATTGATGATGATGTGGGTAATCCGGATCTTGAGGTAGAACTTGATTCACTTGGCTTACTTTTTACCCTCCTTATTGATGATGATGCTTGTCAGGATGACGCTGAGGCCAGCAATGCGGGCTTCGTTGAGGTAACTATTCTCTCTTCTGATTTAGAAATCTTGCCTTTGCCAAAATCTCGCCGGGCAAACCGGAAAGTTAAATTTTCTCATCCTCTTGCTTATTTGGATCCCAACTTTCTTATGAAGACCCAGCAACACGAAGCTTGCCGCACAACCCGGCACAGCGGCCAGGTAGTTACTTCTGCCGGTTTACCGAACAGTCCGGTTCGAAAACGTTGCTCCGAGGTCTCCGACCTTTTTATTGATTTAAATCCTAAAGCGTGTTTCTTCCGTCAACCTCTTAATCCATCCGACTCCGATTATCAGGTCACTTCTCATTCATCGTCTGGTGAATCGTCGGCCACTCAGCTACCACCTTTGAAAACCGTTGCTGGGTAAGTTAAACTGAACATATGTTTCCAGTGTACTGCGCAATGGCTTATACTTTTCCTTGACTTTTTGTTTTTCCTTCAGGGCCAAACCGAAACCAAGCAAGAAAGCCCGCCTAGATAAAGCGGCTGAAGAAGATGTGGCCCCAGAACATGACCAAGCGCCGGATCGTGAAATGTTCACTTCTGAAGATATCCCCAATGATCCTCCTTTGCAAGACGACGTTATTCCCGAAGAAGGGCTTACTAATGCTCCAGCCTCTGCTGATCCACCTGCCAGCTCCGTCCAAATTGAGGAAACCCGCACTTCTGCTGACAAACCGGCCGCGCCAACACAAACCGGCGAGTCCAAAGATGATGATGTTGTGATTACCGGTGTGGGTCGCTCTGAACCCGGGAATCCTGTCACCCTTACCAAGCATACCATCAAAGAAGATTTTTCCGCTTTGAACAAAGGAAAATGGGATGTTGAACTAGAGACATATGCTGCTCTGAGTGCCCAAGATCTTCACTCCGGCTACTTGAACCGGCTTTACACCAGCCGTGACTGTGAAGCTGGCCTGGTCAAAATGATGAGGGATAAATTTGAGGTAAATTTCTTCTTTCTTTGCTGCCATTGCATTCATCCTTGTAGCCCCCAAGGGCCAGTTTGTAACCTTGGTCAAACCGGGACTTGATCCTGAACATTTTTGAAACCCGTCGGCATAACCCTCAAGGGCCGGTCTAACTTAGCATAAGTAAACCGGGGCTCCAATAGAAAACTGTCCTTAGAACATAACTTGATCAAATAGCCATTATCCCCCAAGTGCCAAGTTGAATACTTGTATTGAGCTTGGGACTTTGTAATCTAGTAATATACAAAAATTGAAGGTACATTAGCCCCCAAGTATCAGGCATATAACTTTGTTATGTGGTTGATACTTCAATTGCTTGGATCGCTTGTGCAAAGCTGAAATGCTGTCTGTATGCAGGCTGAGGTGAAAATGAAGGAGGACCGGATTGCCGATTTGCAGGAGGCCTTGAAGATCCAGCAAGCTGAAACAGATAAGTCAAAGCAAGAACTAACCAGCGCCTTGAGTACTGCTGAACGGCTGAAAGAAAGTTTCAAGAAGGAGCGGGCTGACTGGGCCACTGAGAAGGCCGGTTTAACTAAAAGAGCAGAAAATGCTGAAGCTGCCCTTAAACTGGTGGTGGATGAACTGACGGCCGTACAGCGGCAAATACACTCCATGACTGCTGCAATCTTTGGTAAGCTTTTTTTTAACTTCTGTGATAATTTGAACCTGCTGTAGCATAAATCCAGTTTGAGACCATTCCAATCTTGTTGTAGGCACACGTATTGGGCACTTAGGAAATGATGTGCGGATGAAACTGAAAGCTGCCTACACCTTGGTGGAACAATTGTATACCGGAGCCCAACGGATCATCACCGCAGCTTCTCATAACAACCCGGCGCCCTCCTTAATCCAGGACACTCTTAGCCGGTTGTCAATGCTTCCAGCCCGGATTGAGGAGCTGAAAAAATCCGCTGCCCGAACCGGAGCCATCAATGCCTTAATCCGGGCAAAGGCATGGGTGCCCAATTTTGATCCTGTGGAAGCAGCTCAAGGCTATCCCAGCTTAAAAGAAGATGGTTCTGAATTCAACGAAGAAGATTTAAGGGCCATAAACCGTGCAGTGCGCCCTCTGGCTTGCCAGCTAGCTGAAGAGGCAGATTTGACGCATTATCAAGCGCAATATAACGATCAAAACAAGCGAGTGCCTGCCCCAACTTTTGAAGCGGAGAATCTGATCCCTCCAATCCGTAAGCACACTTATGCTCCTGATATTGAACCGTCTTCCCTGATCCATGAAGAGGCTGTTTTCCAAGCTTTAATGGGAATCGACTGGACCACTGTTGATTTCCAGCCAATGGGTAGAGACGAGGAAGCTGAAGCGGCGGAAGATGAGGAGCAGGCTTGAACCGGAAGCCGGTCTGGAGAGCTATTTATAACATCTTTCCACAAGAACAATGATTTTGTTTGGGCCCCGTGCTGCCTTGTAATAGGATAGTTAAAACTTCTGCCTGGAATATGCCTTCGTGCATAAGTACTGAAACTTTTGTTGGAAAAACTTTAACTCATATCTCCTGCAATCAGAAAAATTTGAACTTCGGTGGCGGCTATACCGTCAGCCGGATTATGATCTTGATGTGTGCATTAGTAATGTAACAAATAGATGATACACAAATACCTGCCATGTTTGGGCATAAAGCTGGCTTAGCCAAGCCTGAAGCGGTGGTTGTATAAACCATTACCGTCAAAAAGGGAGAAAATAGCTCCCGTATAAACCGTACTGAATCAATACGAGCCCCCTGGTTACTCCATGATGTTAACAGGGAAAAGGTAAACCGGGCAGACTCCTCTGGATTAAAGGGGGATAAAAAACCATCAGTTTGAACCAGAAAAATATGCTTGTTGACATAAAAGAAATCCAACAAAAGCAAAGAACGAACAAACCATGAAAATAACATGGAAGCAAAGGCAATGATAAAACCATTTGCAAAAATATGCTATACTGAGCTGTTCAGATGGTATTACCATGGTCGGACAGGATCAAGGCCCCCAACAGGAGTGACAATGATTCAAGTCAGCCAGGTCCCCAAATGACTCGTGGCATATATGCCAGATCAAGAGGCGTGACAATGGTTCGGGTTCGACCATGCCCCCAAGTGATTTTATGGCCTTAGGCCGACCAAGAGGCGTGACTGGTTCAGACTTGACCATGTCCCCAAATGATCTGGTGGCTGTCGCCTATCAAAGGGTGTTCGTTGGTTCGGACACGACCAAGGCCCCCAGTGATATATAAAAAACATATGTCAAGGGGTAAACCGGAGGCCGCTTTAAACAGAACCACTCTGTGTAACCTCGCATGATGAAATAGACAGAGACCCCACTTTAGCTGAGGCTCTGGTTTAATATATCAAAGATAATATATACATTGTCATGATATGTACATAGTTAGAGCCGATGGCTCAAGTATAGTAAGGCCGAAGATGAGCTATGTTCCACGGCCTGTTGGTCTCCTCCTCTGATGTACGTGAGTCTTGATGCTCTCGAATATCAATCAGATAGTATGACCCGTTGTGCAGATTCTTGCTGACCACGAAAGGTCCTTCCCAAGGTGGGGACAACTTGTGCATATCTGTCTGGTCTTGGATTAGCCGAAGCACCAAATCTCCTTCTTGAAAAGTTCTGGTTCTAACCCGGCGACTGTGATAGCGACGAAGATCTTGTTGGTAAATCACCGAACGGGCAGCCGCTAGATCACGCGCTTCGTCCAATAGGTCCAAAGCGTCTTGCCGTGCCGTCTCATTGCCCGCTTCAACATAAGCTGCCACACGAGGCGAATCGTGCCGGATATCACTAGGGAGAACTGCCTCTGCTCCATAAACCAGAAAAAATGGTGTGTATCCTGTGGACCGGTTTGGCGTAGTATTGATACTCCAGAGCACAGATGGTAGCTCTTCCACCCAACAGCCCGGTGTTCTTTGCAATGGGACCATAAGCCGGGGTTTGATGCCGCGCAAGATCTCTTGATTAGCTCGTTCTGCCTGTCCATTGGACTGGGGGTGCGCTACTGACGACGCGTCAAGTCGGATGTGCTCACGTTCACAGAACTCCTTCATAGCCCCCTTGGATAAATTGGTACCATTATCAGTAATGATACTGTGCGGAAAGCCAAACCGGAAAATCACCTTTTTGATGAACTGCACCGTTGTTGCTGCATCGCACTTACTGACAGGCTCCGCTTCAACCCACTTGGTAAATTTATCAACTGCTACCAAAAGGTGGGTTTTCTTATCCTTGGATCTTTTAAAAGGTCCAACCATATCCAGCCCCCAAGTTGCAAACGGCCATGTTATTGGAATCATCCTCAATTCTTGAGCCGACACATGCGTACGCCTTGAAAATTTTTGACATCCATCGCACCGTTTAACCAAGTCCTCCGCATCAGCATGTGCTGTCAACCAGTAAAACCCGTGACGAAATGCCTTTGCCACCAGAGACTTTGAACCGGCGTGGTGTCCACAATCCCCCTCATGGATTTCTCTTAAGATTTCACAGCCTTCCTCAGGAGAAACACAACGCTGAAACGCCCCTGATACACTGCAATGATGCAATTCACCATTGAGAATCATCATAGACTTGGATCGCCGGACTATCTGCTTTGCTAGAATTTCATCCTCTGGCAACTCCCCTCGGGTCATGTATGAAATATAAGGAATCGTCCAATCCGGAATAGCGTGTAATGCTGCCACCAATTGAGCCTCCGGTTCAGGAATAGCCAAATCCGCTTCACCTGGGAGCTGGACTGACGGATTGTGCAACACGTCCAAAAAGACATTGGGCGGGACCGGTTTGCGCTGAGAACCCAACCGGCTTAAAGCGTCCGCCGCTTCATTCTTCCGACGGTCCACATGATCCACTTGATAACCCTTGAAGCAACCTGCAATATTATCCACTTCCCGACGATATGCAGCCATGAGTGGGTCCTTAGAATCCCAAGTGCCAGACACCTGTTGAGCCACAAGGTCCGAGTCACCGAAACACTTAACCCGGCTTAAGTTCATCTCTTTAGCCATCCGGAGACCATGGAGCAAGGCTTCGTACTCCGCTGCATTGTTAGTACAAGGGAACATTAAGTGGAGAACATAACAGAACTTATCACCTCGTGGGGAAGTTAATACGACTCCAGCCCCCGAGCCTTCCAATTGCCTAGATCCATCAAAATGAATAGTCCAATATGTGTGATCCGGCTTTTCCTCTGGCGCTTGTAATTCCGTCCAGTCATTGATGAAATCAACAAGTGCTTGAGACTTCACCGCCGTTCGAGGCACATACTTCAGTCCGTGTGGCCCAAGCTCTATAGCCCACTTGGCAACCCGGCCAGTCGCTTCCCGGTTCTGTATGATATCACCCAAGGGAGCTGAACTGACCACTGTAATGGGGTGCCCTTCAAAATACTGCTTCAACTTCCGGCTGGCCATGAAGACACCATAGACCAGCTTCTGCCAATGCGGATACCTTTTCTTGGATTCAATAAGCACCTCGCTGATATAATAAACCGGCCGCTGAACCAGATATTCCTTGCCTGCCTCTTTGCGTTCCACCACAATAGCCACACTAACTGCCCGAGCATTAGCTGCTACGTATAACAACAGTGGCTCCTTGTCAACCGGAGCAGCAAGAACCGGCGGATTGGCTAACTGCCGCTTCAAGTCCTCGAATGCTTCATCAGCAGCCGGACTCCACACGAAGTTGTCTGTCTTCCTCAGCATTTGATACAAAGGGATGGCCTTCTCTCCGAGGCGGCTGATAAACCGGCTCAGCGCAGCGACTCGGCCTGCCAAACGCTGAACATCGTTGATACACTTCGGTTTAGCTAGGGATGTAATAGCCGTAATCTTCTCCGGGTTAGCCTCAATTCCTCTGTTAGACACCAGGAAACCTAGTAACTTTCCTGCCGGAACACCAAATACACACTTGGCCGGATTAAGCATCATCTTGTAAACTCGCAAGTTGTCAAAGGTCTCCTTCAAATCATCCACCAGCGTCTCCTTCTGTCTTGACTTCACTACAATATCATCCACATAGGCGTGCACATTGCGGCCGATCTGTTTATGCAGGCAATTCTGTACACACCATTGATAGGTGGCTTGGGCACTCTTAAGCCCAAAGGGCATAGATACATAGCAGAAGGCTCCAAAGGGAGTAATAAACGCTGTTTTCTCCTGGTCCTTAACTGCCATTTTGATCTGATGATATCCAGAGTATGCATCCAAAAAACTCAAACGCTCACAACCTGCCGTGGCATCAAGGATCTGGTCAATGCGGGGGAGGGCAAAAGGATCTGCCGGACAGGCCTTTGTTAAGATCTGTGTAATCCACACACATACGCCAAGTGCCGTTTTTCTTAAGAACCAGCACCGGATTAGCAAGCCACTCTGGATGGAACACCTCAACAATGAAACCAGCTGCTAAAAGCCTGGCCACTTCCTCTCCAATGGCCTTGCTCCTTTCTTTGTTAAACCGGCGGAGGAACTGTTTCACCGGTTTAGGATCCACATTAAGAGTGTGCTCAGCGAGTTCCCTCGGTACACCTGGCATGTCAGGCGGCTTCCATGCAAAAATGTCCCGATTCTCACGGATGAACTGATGAGCGCGCTTTCCTATTTGGGATCCAGGTTGGCACTGATAGTGAACTGCTTGGATGAATCGCCGGGCACGAAGTCAACAAGCTTGGTCTCAGTTGCCGATTTGAACTTCAGATCTGAATCATGCTCTGTAGTTGGTTTCTTCAAAGAGGTCATATCCGCCGGATCAACATTATCCTTATAATATTTCAACTCTTCCGTGGCACAAACCGACTCTGCATACGCCGCATCACCTTCCTCACATTCCAAAGCGACCCTATGGTTCCCATGAACCGTTATCGTCCCCTTGTAACCCGGCATCTTGAGCTGTAAGTAGATGTAACAAGGCCGCGCCATGAATTTGGCATAAGCGGGCCGCCCAAACAAGGCGTGATACGGGCTCCGGATCTTCACCACCTCAAAGGTTAATTTTTCCGTCCGAGAATCGTGCTCGTCCCCAAAAGCCACATCTAAGGCTATCTTACCAACAGGATATGCAGATTTGCCTGGCACAACACCATGGAACAACGTATTCGACGGTCTGAGATCCTTGTCTGTTAGTCCCATGCGCCGGAATGTCTCATAGTATAGTATGTTAATACTGCTTCCTCCATCCATGAGCACCTTGGTGAACTTATAACCCCCCACCTGAGGGTCCACCACCAATGCTAGCGGCCCGGATTATCAACCGAGGGCGGGTGATCCTCTCTGCTCCACACGATGGGCTGCTCTGACCAGCGTAAGTAGCGTGGTAAGGCCGGTTCAACAGAATTCACCGCTCGCTTGTGGAGTTTTCGGTCGCGCTTATCCAGGCTAGTTGTGAAGACATGGTATTGCCCATTGCTCAACTGCTTTGGCTGGCTCTGATAACCCGACTGCTATTGCTGGCCGTTCTGATTATTCTGGTTATTGTGACCGCCCTGATTGAAACCTGAACCGGAAGCTCCATCGTGACCCGGACCGTGTAAACCGGATCCTGAACCGCCACCTGACCCATGGTCATACTGGAAAGCATCAGAGTTTTTAAACTCCTGCATAATATAACAATCCTTCCAAAGGTGGTTAGCCGGCGACTCCTTCGTCCCGTGCTTCGGGCAAGGCTGATTCAACAAATAATTCAAACGGCTTGCATTGGGATTGGGAGCTCCATTACGATTCGCCGCTTTACCTCTGCGCCGTTGCCCTCTGTCCTGTGCATTGGTATTGGCCACAAAATCCATGCTACCATCTGCCTTGCGCTTGCCTCCGTTTCCATGACCCGCCGGTTTGTGCTGCTGTTGTTTGGAGTTGCTATTCTTCCTTCCCTTCCCTGCTTCATCATCATCAGGCTCGGGATCCTTGGTACTGTCCGAATCAGCATACTTCACTAAAGCGGCCGTGAGGGTTCCCATGTCATTACAGAACCGCTTCATGCGTCCCAATTTCAATTTTAAAGGCTCAAACCGGCAGTTGCCTTCCAGAGTTAAGATCGCAGAGTCAGCATTAATCCTGTCAGACGAGTGCAAGATTTCTGAAACGCGGCGCACCCAACGCGTCGTTGATTCTCCTTCCTCCTGAACACAAGCCGCCAGGTCCACTATGGACTTGGGCTGCTTACACGTATCCTTAAAATTCTGTATAAACCGGGCCCGCAATTGGGCCCATGAACTGATAGAATTGGGTGGTAAGCTCTTCAACCAAGTACGAGCCGTGCCCTCAAGCATCATGGTGAAGTATTTTGTACACGCGGCCTCATCCACGTCTAGCATCTCCATGGCCATCTCATAACTCTCTACCCACGATTCAGGGGACAAATCAGCGGTGTAATTCGGCACCTTGCGCGGACCCTTGAAATCTTTGGGCAGGCGCACATTGCGTAAAGCGGGGGTTAAGCAAGGCACTCCCAAAGCGGATGTAATTCCTGGTCCAGCGAAGGTGGTAGAGCGAACCAGTGTAAGCTGACCTGCATTATCCTGTGCTGCTAACTCGGCCTCCCTTTGTGCCCGGGCCTGGTCCACCACATCCTGAGCATCGCCGACACCACCTGCCGGGTTATTGCCACGGGCCGCTTCACGGCCTCGCGCATTGCTTGATATGGCCGGTTCATCCATGCGCCTGCTATAGCTCTGGTTCGGACGGGGCGTAGAATGAATCCGATCACGGCTGTATGAGTATGCCTCCTGCTGAATCAGCGCAGTCCGGAGAAGCTCCTTAACCCGGCGCGTCTCTATCGCTTGCGGGGAGTCTCCTTCAACCGGGATGGCCTCTAACCGTGCAGCGGCCGCAACGAGGTTGTCCATAGGATTCGAATAATGACCCGGGGGTGTCTGGACCGGCAGAGGGGCCACGATGTTCTGCTGAGGGGGTTCCATCAGGCGGGGCTGGACCGTCGTTCTTGGCCCTGGTGCCTCAATCTGGTTTGCCTCCAGATACTGCGGCGGATTACTGGGCCCTGCTCCTGGAGTGTGAAAGAGATTTCGGGGGTCAAACCCTAACGGTAGGCGTGATCTGTGCTTCCGCTTCAAAACTTCCTGTGATGCGTTCTGGTCAAGCATGAGCTTATAGGCCTGGGCGTCCAAAGCGGCCCGCTCTGCAGCCATCCTGTCCTTCTCTGCCGCTAGATCCGCTTTGGCTTGCACGATCTGCTCCTTCACCTTTGCAATCTCTGCATCATGGGCTTCCTGGTCCGCCGGATTGGCTTCTGCCATAAGCGCGGCTAGTGCATCGAATAGATCGGATAAGACTTGAACCGTCGGGCGCATAAGGCCTCCTGCCCCTGCTGCCGCTGCCGCTGCTGATCCAGAGAGCATTGCTGCGGCGGTCGAAGAACAATTCGCCGCCTGGGTGCCGGCCATGAATATTCCAACCCGGTTGATCTGGCCTGGGGGGTCCGGAATACTGTCGCCATCGGAGCTGCCCCTAACCTGATCGTCTTGCAACTGGTATAGCGATTCGGTCTCTCTGGTCGAGGACTCGTCGCCGGAATAGACGACGGTCTCGCCGCCGTGTTCTGACTTGTCCTCACGCTCTCCTCCGTGGATGACTCCAACGAAGGCACGCCTCATGGCTGGTTTGGCCTGGGTAGATCTCGCACGCTGAGCCGTCTCGACGAGGTTGGTGCAGATGTCCGGCTCAGGCCCAGGCTCACCAATCTTGCCGATGAAAACGTGTATACCGCCGAAGGGGACCCGGTACCCGTACTCAATTGAATCGGCCTCGAGACCCCATCCTGCGTCGTCGATGTAGATCCTGCCGCGACGACTCTTGGTCATCCGGCCCACAACATAGCCTTCGAGTCCCTTGAGCTGGCCCTCCAAGATCGTCAAACCATCGTGCGATAGCCCCACGGTGGGCGCCAACTGTCGTGGATTTGTCACGGCAGATGTCCTAGAGAAAGGACTTAGTCGTGGAGCCATCGCTACGGGTTTACTTGAAGGGGTTAAAGCGGACACAAAGACACGAGGGTTATACTAGTTCGGCCCCTTCGATGAAGGTAAAAGCCTACGTCTAGTTGTGATGGAATTGATGTGGTCTCGATGGCTAGGGAGCAAACAAGCTTCGCCTAGGCTCGAGTTGTCGTTCTCCCTTGAACCGCCGCCGGGTCGTCCCCTTATATACACGGGTGACGCCCGTCGGTCCACAGAGTCCCGACCGGTTCATACTCGTATTCCGGTTGGTATCTCTCTATTCCTAACTTACAATACAAGTCATACATCAGGCCGGTTTACGGCTACACGTTCTAAACCGACTATAGGCCTTGGGCCTTCATCTGCTTATACCACTAATGAAGTTAACCCGGCCCAAGTAGGCCGGTTTACGCCTAGTGGTAATATCCCCAACATGTAGTGAGTGCATCGAGCTTGTTAAGGAGGGTACTTGCTGTTACTGTTTTGCTAGGCTGATCCTGTTATATTTTGTTGCTATGTAAACCTGCTGCTACAAGTCATCTCGTGCATTATTCTGGAGATGTTCACTAAGGATGAGTTGTTATACATGTCTTGCTCTATCCATTCATGCGCCTGGTTGAATTTATAGCTTGCTGTAGATTGTTCATATCTTGCTCCAAACTTGCTAAATAATGTTGCTGTCAGCCTGTTAACATTAAGTTCAATGTTTCCATGATTGTTTGCTAGTGATCCATGCACCCTATGACCTTGCTCTTGCCATGCTTAGCTTCATAAACATGTATTCTTACTGTTGGTTGCCTTGCCATGCCATGTATTGCTCTGTGGTGAGTGGTTCAAGATCACCAACATGCCTACTTATTGTTGTTTCTGCCATGTATGAATCTGTAACATAACTTGCCATGTTTACATGGGTGCCATCTTATCTTCTGATCCTTTTTGGCTCATGGTCAGTAAGGGACTTTTGTTCTATGCATTTAGTAGTATCATGCCATGCCATTGTTTGCCATGATATGTTCCTGTAACATGTTGTTTGATAGCTCTAAACATTGCAATCTGATGTTATTTCTGCCAAGTCTATAAACTGTTATTATTTGCAATCTTCCCATGTCCTTTTGAGCATGTTCTTGTAGTTTCTGGAGATAGCTCAGTGTTCATGTTTTGTTGTGCTTTACCTATACTTCATGCCCATGCCTTTTGTTATTATGTTGGGGTGCTGTAGCATATTGTTTTGATGCTTGCAAGATGCCTAGTTGCTGTTATGGACAGATTGTTGCTATAACTTGTATAGAGTGCATGTGTTGAACCATTGCTCCGTTTTGAGTGTGCTCTATATGAAACTTGCTTGTTTTTGCATGTAGTTCCATATTATCATGTTGCATCCTTGTTTTGGTGTGTTTGCTTGATGTTTGTATGCATTTTGCATCAATGCCATGTTTAGCTTGTTTTGCTCATATCTTCTAGGCCGTAGCTCCGAATCTAATGAACTTTATATGTAACTTGACTAGAATTTCATGTAGATCATCTTGGTGCATCTTAACTTGCTGTTTAAACAACTTGAACATAAGGTTTATTCAGATCTGGACCAATTTCGAAATTTGCATATGAGGACTTACCGGAATTGTTATATGTTGTTCCCGGCCTCATTTAAACTTGCCTTGATGTGTTGTTCTTGTTTGCATCATCTCTTGCCATGAGTAGCCTCATCTAGCTTTATCATGCATCATGCTTGTTGTGCATCATGTCTTGTCTATGTGTGGTGTGTTTACTATGTTGTGTGTTTCTTCTCGATAGTTTTCTTTTCGTTGCGATCGTGAGGATTCGTTCGTCTACGCTTGGTTCGTCTTCGTGGCTTCATCTTCTTCATGGACTCGTTCTTCTTCCTTACGGGATTTCAGGCAAGATGACCGCTACCCTGGATCTCACTACTATCATTGCTATGCTAGTTGCTTCGTTCTATCGCTATGTTGTGTTACCTATCACTTGTTCTTCAAGCCTCCCCAAATTGCCATGAACCTCTAACCTTTGACACCATTCCTAGCAAACCGTTGCTTGGCTATGTTACCACTCTGCTCAGCCCCTCTTATAGCGTTGCTAGTTGCAGGTGAAGTTGAAGATTGCTCCATGGTGGACAGGGTTATGTTGGGATATCACAATATCTCTTATATTATTAATGCATCTATATATTTGGTAAAGGGTGGAAGGCTCGGCCTTATGCCTGGTGTTTTGTTCCACTCTTGCCGCCCTAGTTTCCGTCATACCGGTGTTATGTTCCCGGATTTTGCGTTCCTAACGCGGTCGGGTGATTTATGGGACCCCCCTGACAGTTCGCTTTGAATAAAACTTGTCCAGCAAGGCCCAACCTTGGTTTTACCATTTGCCTCACCACCACCTATACCCTTCCCTTGGGTCGGCCAACCCAAGGGTCATCTTTATTTTAGCCCCCCCGGGCCAGTGCTTGTCTAAGTGTTGGTCCGAACCGAGCCGCCTGCGGGGCCACCTCGGGGAAACTCGAAGTCTGGTTTTACTCGTAGCCTGTCTCATCCGGTGTTGCCCTGAGAACGAGATATGTGCAGCTCCTATCGGGATGTCGGCGCATCGGGCGGTCTTAATGGTCTTGTTTTACCATTGTCGAAATGTCTTGTAAACCGGGATTCCGAGACTGATCGGGTCTTCCTGGGAGAAGGAATATCCTTTGTTGATCGCGAGAGCTTATCATGGGCTAAGTTGGGACACTCCTGCAGGGTATAAACTTTCGAGAGCCATGCCCGCGGTTATGTGGCAGATGGGAATTTGTTAATGTCCGGTTGTAGATAACTTGACACCAGATCCGATTTAAAACGCATCAACCGCGTGTGTAGCCGTGATGGTCTCTTCTCGGCGGAGTCCGGGAAGTGAACACGGTCTTTGGGTTATGTTTGACATAAGTAGGATTTCAGGATCACCTCTTGATCATTGCTAGCTTCACGACCATTCCTTTGCTTCTCTTCTCGCTCTCATTTGCGTATGTTAGCCACCATATATGCTTAGTCGCTGCTGCAACCTCACCACTTTACCCCTTCCTTTCCCATTAAGCTTTGCTAGTCTTGATACCCATGGTAATGGGATTGCTAAGTCCTCGTGGCTCACAGATTACTACAACAACAGTTGCAGGTACAGGTTATGCGATGATCATGACGCGAGAGCGATGCTTGCTTGTGTTGAGTTCTTCTTCTGCTTCTTGTTCGATCAGGGGATAGGTTCCAGGTCGGCAGCTTGGGTTAGTAGGGTGGATATTGTTTGAGTTTCTGTTTAAGATTCATCCGTAGTTGGATGTTGTTCTTGTATGTTGTATTGTTGTATTCGTGTGGCATTGTATGCCTTATGTATGTATCCCCATCCATTATGTAATGTTGATGTAATGATATCCACCTTGCAAAACCGTTCCAATATGCGGGTCTATCCTTGGTGGGACCTTCGAGTTCCTTTTGGATAGGGTCGCATATTGGGCATGATAGTGTCTCCCGAACCCGTAGGGTCTACACACTTAAGGTTCGGTGACGCTAGGGTTGTATGAATATGAGTATGCAGCATACCGAATGTTGTTAGGAGTCCCGGATGAGATCCCGGACGTCACGAGGAGTTTCAGAATGGTCCGGAGGTAAAGAATTATATATAGGAAGTGGTATTTCGGCCATCGGGAAAGTTTCGGGGTCACCCGGTAATGTACCGGGACCACCGGAAGGGTCCCGGGGGTCCACCGGGTGGGGCCACCCATCCCGGAGGGGCCCATGGGCTGAAGTGGGAGGGGAGCGAGCCCATAGTGGGCTGGTGCGCCCCCCTAGGCCCACCCTCTGCGCCTAGGGTTGAAACCCTAGGGTGGGGGAGGCGCACCACTTGGCTTGGGGGGTACTCCAACCCCCCTGGCCGCCGCCCCCTTGGGAGATTGCATCTCCCAGGGCCAGTGCCCCCCTGGGGGCCTATATAAAGGGAGGGGAGGGAGGGGCAGCGGCACCCTGTGATTTGGCGCCTCCCTCCCCCTGCTACACCTCGTCCTCCTCCCGCAGCAGCTTGGCGAAGCCCTGGCGGAGTTCTGCTGCATCCACCACCACGCCGTCGTGCTGTTGGATCATCATCAACCTCTCCTTCCCCCTTGCTGGATCAAGAAGGAGGAGACGTCTCCCGTCCTGTACGTGTGTTGAACGCGGAGGTGCTGTCCGTTCAGCACTTGGTCATCGGTGATCTGAATCACGACGAGTACGACTCCATCATCACCATCCCCTTGAACGCTTCCGCACTCGATCTACAAGTGGTATGTAGATGCAATCTCTCTCCCATGACTCGTCACTTAGATGAACTCATAGATGGATCTTGGTGAAACCGTAGGAAAAATTTTAATTTTCTGCAACGTTCCCCAACAGTGGTATCAGAGCTAGGTCTATGCGTAGTTCTCTATTGCACGAGTAGAACACAATTTTGTTGTGAGTGTGGATCTTGTCAACTTGCTTGCCACTACTAGTCTTTTCTTGCTTCAGCGGTATTGTGGGATGAAGCGGCCCAGACCAACCTTACACGTACGCTTACGTGAGACCGGTTCCACCGACAGACATGCACTAGTTGCATAAGGTGGCTGGCGGGTGTTTGTCTCTCCCACTTTAGTTGGAGCGGATTCGATGAGAAGGGTCCTTATGAAGGGTAAATAGAAGTTGACAAAATCACGTTGTGGTTATTCGTAGGTAAGAAAACGTTCTTGCTAGAACCCAATTGCAGCCACGTAAAAGATGCAACAACAATTAGAGGACGTCTAACTTGTTTTTGCAGCAATTGTCATGTGATGTGATATGGCCAGAAGTTGTGATGAATGATGAATGATATATTGTGATGTATGAGATCATGTTCTTGTAATAGGATTCACGACTTGCATGTTGATGAGTATGATAACCGGCAGGAGCCATAGGAGTTGTCTTTATTTTTTGTATGACCCGCGTGTCATTGAAGAACGCCATGTAAATTACTTTACTTTATTGCTAAACGCGTTAGCCATAGAAGTAGAAGTAGTCGTTGGCGTGACAACTTCATGAAGACATGATGATGGAGATCATGGTGTCATGTCGGTGACAAGATGATCATGGAGCCTCGAAGATGGAGATCAATGGAGCTATATGATATTGGCCATATCATGTCACTACTGTATAATTGCATGTGATGTTTATTATGTTTATGCATCTTGTTTACTTAGAACGACGGTAGTAAATAAGATGATCCCTTACAACAATTTCAAGAAGTGTTCTCCCCTAACTGTGCACCGTTGCTAAAGTTTGTCATTTCGAAGCACCGTGTGATGATCGGGTGTGATCGATCCTTACGTTCACATACAACGGGTGTAAGACAGTTTTACACATGCAAAACACTTAGGGTTAACTTGACGAGCCTAGCATGTACAGACATGGCCTCGGAACACAGAGACCGAAAGGTCGAACATGAGTCGTATGGAAGATACGATCAACTTGAGGATGTTCACCGACGATGACTAGTCCGTCTCACGTGATGATCGGACACGGCCTAGTCGACTCGGATCGTGTAACACTTAGATGACTAGAGGGATGTCTAATCTGAGTGGGAGTTCATTGTAATAATTTGATTAGACGAACTTAATTATCATGAACTTAGTCTAAAACCTTTGCAAATATGTCTTGTAGATCAAATGGCCAACGCTCATGTCAACATGAACTTCAACGCGTTCCTAGAGAAAACCAAGCTGAAAGACGATGGCAGCAACTATACGGACTGGGTCCGGAACCTGAGGATCTGTTGGAAATATGCCCTAGAGGCAATAATAAATTAGTTATTATTATATTTCCTTGTTCATGATAATCGTTTATTATCCATGCTATAATTGTATTGATAGGAAACTCAGATACATGTGTGGATACATAGACAACACCATGTCCCTAGTAAGCCTCTAGTTGACTAGCTCGTTGATCAATAGATGGTTATGGTTTCCTGACCATGGACATTGGATGTCATTGATAATGGGATCACATCATTAGGAGAATGATGTGATGGACAAGACCCAATCCTAAGCATAGCACTAGATCGTGTAGTTCGTATGCTAAAGCTTTTGTAATGTCAAGTATCATTTCCTTAGACCATGAGATTGTGCAACTCCCGGACACCGTAGGAATGCTTTGGGTGTACCAAACGTCACAACGTAACTGGGTGGCTATAAAGGTGCATTACAGGTATCTACGGAAGTGTCTGTTGGGTTGGCACGAATCGAGACTGGGATTTGTCACTCCGTGTAAACGGAGAGGTATCTCTGGGCCCACTCGGTAGGACATCATCATAATGTGCACAATGTGACCAAGGGGTTGACATGGGATGATGTGTTACGGAACGAGTAAAGAGACTTGCCGGTAACGAGATTGAACAAGGTATCGGTATACCGACGATCGAATCTCGGGCAAGTAAAATACCGCTAGACAAAGGGAATTGTATATGGGATCGATTGAGTCCTTGACATCGTGGTTCATCCGATGAGATCATCGTGGAACATGTGGGAGCCAACATGGGTATCCAGATCCCGCTGTTGGTTATTGACCGGAGAGTCATCTCGGTCATGTCTGCATGTCTCCCGAACCCGTAGGGTCTACACACTTAAGGTTCAGTGACGCTAGGGTTATAGAGATATTAGTATGCGGTAACCCGAAAGTTGTTCGGAGTCCCGGATGAGATCCCGGACGTCACGAGGAGTTCCGGAATGGTCCGGAGGTAAAGAATTATATATAGGAAGTGCTATTTCGGCCATCAGGACAAGTTTCGGGGTCATCGGTATTGTACCGGGACCACTGGAAGGGTCCCGGGGGTCCACCGGGTGGGGCCACCTGCCCCGGGGGGCCACATGGGCTGTAGGGGGTACGCCTTGGCCTACATGGGCCAAGGGCACCTGCCCCAAGAGGCCCATGCGCCAAGAGAAGAGAAAAAGGGGAGAGTCCTAAAGGGGGAAGGCACCTCCGAGGTGCCTTGGGGAGGATGGACTCCTCCCCCCCTTGGCCGCACCCTTTCCTTGGAGGAAGGGGCAAGGGCTGCGCCTCCCCCCTCTCCCTTGGCCCTATATATAGTGGGGAAAAGGAGGAGCAACCATACCTAAGGCCTGGCGCCTCCCTCTCCCTCCCGTGACACATCTCCCTCCTCCCGCAGCGCTTAGCGAAGCCCTGTTGGAATCCCGCTACTTCCACCACGCCGTCGTGCTGCTGGATCTCCATCAGCCTCTCCCTCCTCCTTGATGGATCAAGGCATGGGAGACGTCTCCATTCCGTACGTGTGTTGAACGCGGAGGTGCCGTCCGTTCGGCGCTAGGATCATCGGTGATTTGGATCACGACGAGTACGACTCCATCAACCCCGTTCTCTTGAACGCTTCTGCTTAGCGATCTACAAGGGTATGTAGATGCACTCTCCTTCCACTCGTTGCTGGTTTCTCCATAGATTGATCTTGGTGATACGTAGGAAAATTTTGAATTTCTGCTACGTTCCCCAACAGTGGCATCATGAGCTAGGTCTATGCGTAGTTTCTATGCACGAGTAGAACACAAAGTAGTTGTGGGCGTTGATTTTGTTCAATATGCTTGCCGTTACTAGTCTTATCTTGATTCGGCGGCATCGTGGGATGAAGCGGCCCGGACCAACCTTACACGTACGCTTACGTGATACCGGTTCCACCGACAAACATGCACTAGTTGCATAAGGTGGCTGGCGGGTGTCTGTCTCTCCCACTTTAGTCGGATCGGATTCGATGAAAAGGGTCCTTATGAAGGGTAAATAGCAATTGGCATATCACGTTGTGGTTCTTGCGTAGGTAAGAAACGTTCTTGCTAGAAACCCATAGCAGCCACGTAAAACATGCAAACAACAATTAGAGGACGTCTAACTTGTTTTTGCAGGGTATGCTATGTGATGTGATATGGCCAAAAAGGATGTGATGAATGATATATGTGATGTATGAGATTGATCATGTTCTTGTAATAGGAATCACGACTTGCATGTCGATGAGTATGACAACCGGCAGGAGCCATAGGAGTTGTCTTAATTTATTTATGACCTGCGTGTCAACATAAACGTCATGTAATTACTTTACTTTATTGCTAACCGTTAGTTGTAGTAGTAGAAGTAATAGTTGGCGAGACAACTTCATGAAGACACGATGATGGAGATCATGATGATGGAGATCATGGTGTCATGCCGGTGACGATGATGATCATGGAGCCCCGAAGATGGAGATCAATGGAGCTATATGATATTGGCCATATCATGTCACTACTATATAATTGCATGTGATGTTTATCATGTTTATGCATCTTGTTTACTTAGAACGACGGTAGTAAATAAGATGATCCCTTACAACAATTTCAAGAAGTGTTCTCCCCTAACTGTGCACCGTTGCTATAGTTCGTCGTTTCGAAGCACCACATGATGATCGGGTGTGATAGATCCTTACGTTCACATACAACGGGTGTAAGACAGATTTACACATGCAATACACTTAGGGTTAACTTGACGAGCCTAGCATGTACAGACATGGCCTCGGAACACAGAAGACCGAAAGGTCGAGCATGAGTCGTATAGAAGATATGATCAACATGAAGATGTTCACCGACGTTGGCTAGTCCGTCTCACGTGATGATCGGACACGGCCTAGTTGACTCGGATCATGTAATCGCTTAGATGACTAGAGGGATGTCTATCTGAGTGGGAGTTCATAAGATGAACTTAATTATCCTGAACATAGTCAAAAGGTCTTCGCAAATTATGTCGTAGCTCGCGCTTCAGTTCTACTGTTTAGATATGTTCCTAGAGAAAATTTAGTTGAAAGTTGATAGTAGCAATTATGCGGACTAGGTCCGTAAACTGAGGATTGTCCTCATTGCTTCATAGAAGGCTTATGTCCTTAATGCACCGCTCAGTGTGCTGAACCTCGAATGTCGTCTGTGGATGTTGCGAACATCTAACATACGCGTTTTGATAACTACATGATAGTTCAGTTAAATGGTTTAGAATTGAGGCACCAAAGACATTTTGAAACGTCGCGAAACATATGAGATGTTTTGAGGGCTGAAATTGGGATTTCTGGCTCGTGCCCACGTCAAGAGGTATAAGACCTCCGACGATTTTCTTAGCCTACAAACTAAGGGAGAAAAGCTCAATTGTTGAGCTTGTGCTCAGATTGTCTGAGTGCAACAATCACTTGAATCGAGTGGGAGTTGATCTTCTAGATAAGATAGTGATGTTTCTCCAAAGTCATTGCCACCAAGCTGCTAGAGCTTCGTGATGAACTATAACATATCAGGGATAGATATGATGATCCTTGAGGTATTCACGATGTTTGACACCACAAAAGTAGAAATCAAGAAGGAGCATCAATTGTTGATGGTTGGTGAAACCACTAGTTTCAAGAAGGGCAAGGGCAAGAAGGGATACTTCATGAAACGGCAAATCAGCTGCTGCTCTAGTGAAGAAACCCAAGGTTAAACCCAAACCCGAGACTAAGTGCTTCTGTAATAAGGGGAACAACCACTAGAGCAGAATTACCCTAGATACTTGGTAGATAAGAAGGCTGGCAAGGTCGATAGAAGTATATTGGATATACATTATGTTGATGTGTACTTTACTAGTACTCCTAGTAGCACCAGGGTATTAGATACCGGTTCGGTTGCTAAGTGTTAGTAACTCGAAACAAAAGGCTACGGAATAAACGAAGACTAGCTAAAGGTGAGCTGACGATAAGTGTTGGAAGTGTTTACAATGTTGATATGATCAAGCATCGCACGCTCCCTCTACCATCGAGATTGGTGTTTGCGTTGAGCATAGACATGATTGGATTATGTCTATCGCAATACGGTTATTCATTTAAGGAGAATAACGGTTACTCTGTTTATTTGAATAATACCTTCAATGGTCTTGCACCTAAATTGAATGGTTTATTGAATCTCGATCGTAGTGATACACATGTTCATGCCAAAAGATAGTAATGATAGTACCACCTACTTGTGGCACTGCCACGTAAGTCATATTGGTATAAAACGCATGAAGAAGCTCCATGTTGATGGATCTTTGGGCTCACTCATTTTTGAAAGGTTTGAGACATGCGAACCATCTCTATTGGTGTATATGCATGAAGAAACTCCATGCAGATGGACCGTTTGAACTCACTTGATTTTGAATCACTTGAGATATGCAAATCATACCACATGGGCAAGATGACTGAAAAGCCTCGTTTTCAGTAAGATGGAACAAGAAAGCAACTTGTTGGAAGAAATACATTTTGATGTATGCAATCCAATGAGTGCTGAGGCATGTAGTGGATATCGTTATGTTCTTACTTCACAGGTGATTTGAGTAGATGTTGAGTACATTTACTTGATAAATCACGAGTCTAAATTATTGAAAGGTTCAAGTAATTTCATGGTGAAGTTGAAAGATCGTTGTGACAAGAGGATAAAAGATCTATGATATGATCATAGAGATGAATATCTGAGTTACGAGTTTTGGCACACAATTAAGACATTGTGGAAATTGTTTCGCAATTAATACCGCCTGGAACACCATAGTGTGATGGTGTGTCCGAACATCATAGTTGCACCCTATTGGATATGGTGCGTACCATGATGTCTCTTATCGAATTACCACTATCGTTCATGGGTTAGGCATTAGAGACAACCACATTCACTTTAAATAGGGCACCATGTAATTCCGATGAGATGACACCGTATGAACTATGGTTTAGAGAAACCTAAGCTGTCATTTCTTAGAAGTTTGGGGCTGCGACGCTTATATGAAAAAGTTTCAGGATAGATAAGCTCGAACCCAAAGCGGATAAAATACATCTTCATAGGACACCCAAAACAGTTGGGTATACCTCCTAATTCAGATCCGAAAGCAATAAGGGATTGTTTCTAGAATCGGGTCCTTTCTCGAGGAAAAGTTTCTCTCGAAAGAATTGAGTGGGAGGATGGTGGAGACTTGATGAGGTTATTAAACTGTCTCTTCAACTAGTGTGTGGCAGGGTACAGGAAGTTGTTCCTGTGGCACCTACACCAATTGAAGTGGAAGCTTATGATAGTGATCATGAAACTTCAGATCAAGTCACTCCCAAACCTCGTGGGATGACAAGGATGCGTACTATTTCAGAGTGGTACGTAATCCTGTCTTGGAAGTCATGTTGCTAGACAACAATGAACCTTCGAGCTATGGAGAAGCGATGGTGGGCCCAGATTCCGATAAATGGCTCGAGGCCATAAAATCCGAGAGAGGATCCATGTATGAAAACAAAGTGTAGACTTTGGCGGAACAGCTCGATGGTCGTAAGGCTGTTGAGTACAGATGGATTTTAAAAGGAAGACGGACAATGATGGTAAGTATCACCATTAAGAAAGCTCGACTTGTCATTAAGATGTTTTCCGACAAGTTCAAGGAGTTGACTACGATGAGACTTTCTCACTCGTAGCGATGCTAAGAGTCTATTGGAATTATATTAGCAATTACTGCATCATTTATGAAATCTTGCAGATAGGATGTCAAAACATTGTTTCCTCGACGATTTTTCTTGAGGAAAGGTTGTATGTGATACAACCGGAAGGTTTTGTCAATCCTGAAAGATGCTAATAAGTATGCAAAGCTCTAGCAATCCTTCTAAGGACTGGAGTAAGCATCTCGGAGTTGGAACCTATGCTTTGATGATGATCAAAGATTTTGGGTTTATACAAAGTTTATGAGAAACTTGTATTTCCAAAGAAGTGAGTGGGAGCACTATAGAATTTCTGATGAGTATATGTTGTTGACATATTAATGATCAGAAATGATGTAGAATTTCTAGAAAGCATATAGGGTTATTTGAAAGGTGTTTTTCAATAGAAAGCCTGGATTAAGCTACTTGAACATTGAGCATCAAGATCTATAAGGATAGATCAAAACGCTTAATAGTACTTTCAAATGAGCACATACCTTGACATGATCTTGAAGGTGTTCAAGATGGATCAGTCAAAGAAGGAGTTCTTGCCTGAGTTGTAAGGTATGAAGTTAAGACTTAAAGCTCGACCACGGCAGAGTAGAGAGAAAGGACGAAGGTCGTCCCCTATGCTTAAGACATAGGCTCTACAGTATGCTATGCTGTGTACCGCACCTGAAGTGTGCCTTGCCATGAGTCAGTCAAGGGGTACAAGAGTGATCCAAGAATGGATCATGGGACAGCGGTCAAAGTTATCCTTAATAACTAGTGGACTAAGGAATTTTCTCGATTATGGAGGTGGTAAAGGGGTTCGTCGTAAAGGGTTACGTCGATGCAAGCTTAACACCTATCCGGATAGCTCTGAGTAGAGATACCGGATACGTATAATGGAGCAACAATCTAGTATAGCTCCGAGTAGAATAGTTATTTGAAATGGCTCCAAATATAGCGTAGTAGCTGCATCTATAAGATGACATAGAGATTTGCGAAGTACATATGGATCTGAATGTTGCAGACCCGTTGACTATAACCTCTCTCACAAGCATAACATGATCAAACCCAGAACTCATCGAGTGTTAATCACATGGTAATGTGAACTAGATTATTGACTCTAGTAAACTCTTTGGGTGTTAGTCACATAGGGATGTGACCTTGAGTGTTAATCACATGGCAATGTGAACTAGATTATTGACTCTAGTGCAAGTGGGAGACTGTTGGAAATATGCCCTAGAGGCAATAATAAATTAGTTATTATTATATTTCCTTGTTCATGATAATCGTTTATTATCCATGCTATAATTGTATTGATAGGAAACTCAGATACATGTGTGGATACATAGACAACACCATGTCCCTAGTAAGCCTCTAGTTGACTAGCTCGTTGATCAATAGATGGTTATGGTTTCCTGACCATGGACATTGGATGTCATTGATAACGGGATCACATCATTAGGAGAATGATGTGATGGACAAGACCCAATCCTAAGCATAGCACTAGATCGTGTAGTTCGTATGCTAAAGCTTTTCTAATGTCAAGTATCATTTCCTTAGACCATGAGATTGTGCAACTCCCGGACACCATAGGAATGCTTTGGTTGTACCAAACGTCACAACGTAACTGGGTGGCTATAAAGGTGCATTACAGGTATCTCCGGAAGTGTCTGTTGGGTTGGCACGAATCGAGACTGGGATTTGTCACTCTGTGTAAACGGAGAGGTATCTCTGGGCCCACTCGGTAGGACATCATCATAATGTGCACAATGTGACCAAGGGGTTGATCACGGGATGATGTGTTACGGAACGAGTAAAGAGACTTGCTGGTAACGAGATTGAACAAGGTATCAGTATACCGACGATCGAATCTCGGGCAAGTAAAATACCGCTAGACAAAGGGAATTGTATACGGGATCGATTGAGTCCTTGACATCGTGGTTCATCCGATGAGATCATCGTGGAACATGTGGGAGCCAACATGGGTATCCAGATCCCGCTGTTGGTTATTGACCGGAGAGTCATCTCGGTCATGTATGCATGTCTCCCGAACCCGTAGGGTTTACACACTTAAGGTTCGGTGACGCTAGGGTTATAGAGATATTAGTATGCGGTAACCCGAAAGTTGTTCGGAGTCCCGGATGAGATCCCGGACGTCACGAGGAGTTCTGGAATGGTCCGGAGGTAAAGAATTATATATAGGAAGTGCTATTTCGGCCATCGGGACAAGTTTCGGGGTCATCGGTATTGTACCGGGACCACCGGAAGGGTCCCGGGGGTCCACCGGGTGGGGCCACCTGCCCCGGGGGGCCACATGGGCTGTAGGGGGTGCGCCTTGGCCTACATGGGTCAAGGGCACCAGCCCCAAGAGGCCCATGCGCCAAGAGAAGAGAAAAAGGGGAGAGTCCGAAAGGGGGAAGGCACCTCCGAGGTGCCTTGGGGAGGATGGACTCCTCCCCCCCTTGGCCGCACCCTTTCCTTGGAGGAAGGGGCAAGGGCTGCGCCTCCCCCCTCTCCCTTGGCCCAATATATAGTGGGGAAAAGGAGGAGCAACCATACCTAAGGCCTGGCGCCTCCCTCTCCCTCCCGTGACACATCTCCCTCCTCCCGCAGCGCTTAGCGAAGCCCTGTTGGAATCCCGCTACTTCCACCACGCCGTTGTGCTGCTGGATCTCCATCAACCTCTCCCTCCTCCTTGCTGGATCAAGGCATGGGAGACGTCTCCGTTCCGTACGTGTGTTGAACGTGGAGGTGCCGTCCGTTCGGCGCTAGGATCATCGGTGATTTGGATCACGACGAGTACGACTCCATCAACCCCGTTCTCTTGAACGCTTCCGCTTAGCGATCTACAAGGGTATGTAGATGCACTCTCCTTCCCCTCGTTGTTGGTTTCTCCATAGATTGATCTTGGTGATACGTAGGAAAATTTTGAATTTCTGCTACGTTCCCCAACAGGATCATCCTCATAGCTGCCAGGAAACAATATGTCCTAGAAGGACCGCTAGGTGACGCTCCCGTCCCAGAAAACCAAGACGTTATGAACGCTTGGCGGTCTCGTGCTGATGATTACTCCCTCGTTCAGTGTGGCATGCTTTACAGCTTAGAACCGGGGCTCGAAAAGCGTTTTGAGCATCACGGAGCATATGAGATGTTCGAAGAGCTGAAATTAGTTTTCCAAGCTCATGCCCGGGTCGAGAGATATGATGTCTCCGACAAGTTCTATAGTTGTAAGATGGAGGAAAATAGTTCTGTTAGTGAGTACATACTCAAAATGTCTGGGTTGCACAACTGCCTGACTCAGCTGATTATTAACCTCCCTGATGAGGCGGTCATTGACAGAATCCTTCAGTCGCTCCCACCAAGCTACAAGAGCTTTGTGATGAACTACAATATGCAGGGGATGGTGAAGACCATTCCTGAAGTATTTTCAATGCTAAAGACAGCAGAGGTTGAGATCAAGAAAGAACATCAAGTGTTGATGGTCTGTAAGTGCATCTAGTGCCCCTTAGTGATTTTGGTGCATTGAAGACTTATAGGTTAAGTGACTGATGCGTTTATGAGTGTACACAGTGTAACGCCCCGAATACGACTTTCCATATTCGTAACTCCAACTCTTGCCTTTTCCGGAGATGCGATATGATATTTCCTCCGTGGTTGGGTTTTTGTCTTTTGTTTTTGCATTTTGTTCATGTCATGCATTTTCATCTCATTGCATCTTTTGCATTGCATCATGTCATCTCTTGCATTGCATCATGTCATCATGCAACCCTTTTTAAAACTCAACTAAATAAACCGTATGGATCTTCGGTCCATTTAAATCGAGGGATATTCACAATGGTGATTTCTCTTTATAACATATTTAAAGCCTCTCAATATTATTAGGGAGCTATAATAATTATTCCATTAATTTGGAATTCACCTTAACACACTTGCAAAATATTCCATGCCTTTGTTATCTCACTTCTTGACCTCAAACTTCGCCCATAAATTCTTTCATCATTTTCCCGAGCTCCACCAAGATCCTCAACATTTTTGGCCACACCAAAAACCTTGTCCTAGTTCAAACCATTTGAATTAAATTCAAATGAGTTTGAATTTAAATCTTGCATTCATGCCAACTTTTATTTTCTTGGATTAAGCTCACTTTTATGAGTCCGGGAATATTAACCCTATGCACAAATTCTTCCGCTAACCCTCTTTTTCTTTCTCTTCTCTCTAATTCTTTTCTGCTAAAGAAGAGAAGGGAGAGACCCAGCTAGGCCTCTGTCAGCCCACCAGGCCTCTGGCCATTTTTCCCTCCAATGGGCCGGCCTCCCAAGGCCCAGCCGCGCCCCGCTGTAAGCCTGTAACCCTAGCCGCAGGGGAGAGCATCGCTCGATCCCGTGCCTCTCCCTCGACTCCCTCCAGCGCCGCCGCACGCTCATAGCCAGCGCAGAGAGCGAGAGCTCCTTCGACCCGATCCCCTCGTCCTCCTCCGTCGCGAGCCCCCTCGACCCTTTCCTCCTGATCCCACGCAACCTGCTCGCCAGCCGGCCACCAGCGAGGCCCCTCACCAGCACTCGGCCTCCTCCCCGAGCTCCTGCTCCCTTCGTCCATGGTGCCGCTGCCTCGCCCGAGCCCTCTGCTCGACCAGGAGCTCGTCAACTCCGGCGCGTGCTCAGCCTCCTCTGCTTCGCCTTCTCGCCGGAGATTGCGTCCTCTGCATCGCCAGCCACCGACGCCGTTCAGATCGGGTCGTCCCCGACCCCCACGGCCCTGGCCTCCTCCCCGTGCCCGAACCTCCATGGCGCCGCCACCCCAAGCTCCGCCACCGGTCGCCTTAACCTCCAGGTCCAACGACGTCCTTGAGACCCGCATCAGCGTCCAGTCTCGTCCCCGACCTCGCCGGACCTCCATCCTCCGCCTTCTCCCTCCCCGCAGATCCTCCTGCTGCTGTTTTACCACACCACCACGCTACCCCGAGCCTCCTCTGCTTGAGCTCCACCTCCTGGCACCCCCGATGGCACTGCTGCCATCTCTGGTGCTTCGTTGCCATTGCCCGCCTGCTTGCCTTGGGCCCCAGTGTAGCCTCCCCATGTACCTGCAGTCGCCGTTGCTCCTGCAGATCAAAACCCGAGGCATGTGTGCTCCACTGCTAGTTTCGTGGACGACGAGTACCTCTACGATGACCCTGGATGTCTACGAGCTGTGTATCACTACAGCCGGTGTGATTTTTGTCAAGTCCGACTACGACGTGCACGACTACATTCGATGTGGATTTCGTCAAGTACCCCTTCGGATATGCCAAGTTCGACTACATGATGCGTCAAGTACCTCTACCGTCAACCCCGTGGGCGTCAAGTTCCTCTCCAAAACGTGAACCACTACTGTCGACCCGAACATCTACGAACCGTGTACAACTACCGTCGCCGTGTACCACTACTTCCACTACCGTCACGAGAACGACTACTTCCACTACGGCCCGTGTACCACTACTTCCTTCATCGAACTTGACTCGCTCCGAAATGCACGCTTCAAAGGTATAACCGCCGAGACATTGACCCGTGAACGAATGCTTTGTTGTATGAGATGCTCGTGTTTGCACCGTGCCCGTTTGCTTCATGCACCTCCCTCCTCGTTTGCCATGCCGCCGTCCCGTGGGAACCCGGAATCCGGGATCACCCCACCATCCTTGCATGACACGCTCACGCCCACTTCCTTTTGCACCGGTATCTCCGTGAGCTACCGGAGCCGATATGTTGCCGTGGCATCATTTTCGGATTCGTTGCCGTGGCAACCGTTTTGTTCCGCCACGATGACAAATGCATCATAACATGCTCATGTCAACATTTTCATAAAATCGCATAAAACTTGAATATGTCATCCGCATCATGTTAACAACATTTAAAATGTTTAAAATTGTTGCATGCTTTAAAATTGCTAAATGACATATGGGGATTTTCCGGATTTGTTGTTTGTTGTTTCCGGCCTCATTTAAAATTGCCTAGCTAGGTAGTTTAATTATGCTTCACCTCTTGCCATGTTTAACAACATTTAATATTGTTGAGTAGCTCATAACCGAGAGATAACTAAATAATTGATGTGGTGTTTCGTCAATATGCAACTCGTTGCATATTGAGCTCCACTTAACTTGTAGTATTGTTTGTTGCACTTTGCCATGCCATGCCTCATTAAACTGGACATGCATCATACTTGTTTGTGCATCATGCCACGTTTATTCTTGTGTGTTTACCATGTTGTTTGTTTCTTTCCGGTGTTGCTTCATTAGTTCCGGTAATGTTGCGATTGTGAGGATTCGTTCGACTACTCCCGTTCGTCTTCTTCATGGACTTGTTCTTCTTCCTTGCGGGATTTCAGGCAAGATGACCGCTACCTTGGATCTCATTACTATCATTGCTATGCTAGTTGCTTCGTTCTATCGCTTTGCTGCGCTACCTATCATTTGCTCTTCAAGCCTCCCAAATTTCCATGAACCTCTAACCTTTGACACCCTTCCTAGCAAACCGTTGTTTGGCTATGTTACCGCTTTGCTCAGCCCCTCTTATAGCGTTGCTAGTTGCAGGTGAAGTTGAAGATTGCTCCATGGTGGACAGGGTTTATGTTGGGATATCACAATATCTCTTATATTATTAATGCATCTATATATTTGGTAAAGGGTGGAAGGCTCGGCCTTATGCCTGGTGTTTTGTTCCACTCTTGCCGCCCTAGTTTCCGTCATACCGGTGTTATGTTCCCGGATTTTGCGTTCCTAACGCGGTCGGGTGATTTATGGGACCCCCCTGACAGTTCGCTTTGAATAAGACTCCTCCAGCAAGGCCCAACATTGGTTTTACCATTTGCCTCACCTATTACCTTTTTCCCTTGGGAGTCGTGCATCCCAAGGGTCATCTTTATTTTAGCCCCCCGGGCCAATGCTTGTCTAAGTGTTGGTCCAAACTAGAGCCACTTGCAGCGCCACCTCGGGGAAACTTGAGGGCTAGTTCTAGTTGTACATAGTGCTCATCCGATCGTGGCCTGAGACGAGATACGCGCGGCTACTATCAGGATGTCGGCACGCCGGGAGGTCTTGCTGGTCTTGTTTTACCATTGTCGAAATGTCTTGTAAACCGGGATTCCGAGACTGATCGGGTCTTCCTGGGAGAAGGTCTATTCCTTCCTTGATCGCGAGAGCTTGTCATGGGCTAAGTTGGGACACCCCTGCAGGGTATAAACTTTCGAGAGCCGTGCCCGCGGTTATGTGGCAGATGGGAATTTGTTAATGTCCGGTTGTAGATAACTTGACACCAGATCCGAAATAAAACGCATCAACCGTGTGTGTAGCCGTGATGGTCTCTTCTCGGCGGAGTCCGGGAAGTGAACACGGTTTCTGTGTTATGTTTGACGTAAGTAGGAGTTCAGGATCACCTCTTGATCATTGCTAGTTGACGACCGTTCCTTTGTTTCTCTTCTCGCTCTCATTTGCGTATGTTAGCCACCATATCATGCTTAGTCGCTGCTGCAACCTCACCACTTTACCCCTTCCTTTCCCATTAAGCTTTGCTAGTCTTGATACCCATGGTAATGGGATTGCTGAGTCCTCGTGGCTCACAGATTACAACAACAACAGTTGCAGGTACAGGTTATGCGATGATCATGACGCGAGAGCGATGTTTGCTTGTTTTGGAGTTCTTCTTCTGCTTCTTCGCTCAGGGGATAGGTTCCAGGTCGGCAGCCTGGGCTAGCAGGGTGGATATTGTTTGAGTTTCTGTTTATGATTCATCCATAGTCGGATGTTGTTCTTGTATGTTGTATTGTTGTATTCATGTGACATTGTATGTATTGGATGTATCCCCACTATTATGTAATGTTGATGTAATGATATCCACCTTGCAAAAGCGTCTTCAAGATGCGCTTCTATCCTTGGTGGGACCTTCGAGTTCCTTTAGGATAGGGTCGCATCTTGGGCATGACAAGTTGGTAATCAGAGCCTCGACCGACCATAGGAGCCCCCTTGATTGTTGGCCGTTGTTGAGTCTAGAAAAAAAAACTATTTTGAGTCTTAGGATTATATATATATCGGAGAGTAAGATTCTTTTTACTCCTCAGCCCCCTTCGTAGCTCTAGTGAGGACTCCTAACGTAGAGTTTTGACTCTTCTCTTCTCAAATTTCACTAAATTTTTTTAGGATCACGCGGGTATCTTGGAATCGTTTCGATGGTTTTATGATGAGAACATTGTCTTGGTGCCTCCTGTCAGGGGTTTAGTGGAAGTGTCCCGGGGAGTTGAGCTCCGAGGTGTTGTCGTCATAATTTTATCGTTGCAGTTCTGGAATACCTGAGTTTTGCCGACATCGAAAATCTCTTTTATGCAGTTGTTGGTGAGATAACCCCGATAACCCAGTACTGAGGTGAGTACAGGAGTATTGCCATAGCTTGTATAACAGATGCTTTTCGAAGGTTGAGGTACACGATTTCCGAAGGTTTCTTGGTTATGTGTTGATGGATGGATATAGCTTGGATGTAGGTATTGTTAGTTTGGGTGAGATATATTGCTTCCCCTGTATCCCCAACACCAGATTGCATAACCAGAAAGTTTCGGGAGTTTATAGGTGGGAATTCAAGTAGCTCCTAGAATATCTTTTCGACAGATGCATGATATGAGATTGGGGTTCGACGTCTAGTGGTCCGCCTATCCACGGTCGTTTTTTACAGTGGTCTCGTTGTGTGTTTAAGAATCCTTGGCTATGTCGATTCGGGGACACTTCGTATGTCATGTGCACTGCCTTGTACATGATGGTGCTGTACGATCGAGCCCGTGTAGGCCCCACCACGAAAACTTCGGACGAAATCTCTATCATATGTTTGTTCCGGCTTATTCTGCAAGCCAGTCCTTCGTTTTTGTTTTGAGTTGTGGTATTCGAGTTGCTTCAATGTCAAGTGTTGATTCCATACCTTTCCGAAATGGTGTTCTCATACTCCGATGTGAATACCAATACTTCTCGACAATCGAGATTGTCATGTCAATCCTTTTCAACCAGCGTGTTTCTCTTCAAGTGGATCCGATCACTTCAACATCAGCAAGACCAATTATCATTTCTTCTCAACGGTGTTTGTTTCATCCGTCTCCAAGTTGCCTTTGTTTTTTCCCGCCCACCCACCCTTTTTCCTCAAGGACTAAGATTTCTTTACCAAGTATCCTTTTATTTTTCTGAAGTTTCTCCATTCTTTTCCGTCAATGTTCTTACCCGGTGGTTCTCAAGAAGATGTTCTACTAGTTCGTCATTCCTCATTCCTTTCTCTTCTCCGGTGGATTCAAGTCAAGTTTTGTTGATCATACCTTTTTCCTCATTTCAATGTCTTCTCATACCGGTGCACCTCATTATCATTCTACTTCTCGCTATTTGTTATTCCGGAGTGCTCAAGATATCTTGAAGATTCGTGTTTCCACTCTGCATTCGTTCAAGCTCTTTCGAGATTGGTATCTCATTCAAGTCATTTAATTCAACCGGTGCAACATCTCTTTTAAATCTTTTCAACGGTGTTCTTTTGAGTGGGCCCTAACCCACAGGTCTTTTCCCAGGATCTTACCTGACTCTTCTATTTTCCCAGAGCTATCCTAAATTCTTCTCCAAGTTTGACGTAAGAATGAATTTCATCAGTCATATGTCTTTCTCCAAGATCTTTCAAATTCTTTTCATCTTTGGCTCAACCTTTCCTCTTTTAATCCTTCGAAGTGTCTCAACAATTGGGTGGTGTTTCTCCTCGTCACTCTCGGATTTTGAAGACCGAAGAAGAGTTCCTCTTAAATCCTTACCTGTTCTTCCAGAGATTCATGGTTCTAGCTTCATGCCATCCTCTCATAATTGTTTTGATTGTGACAATTCTTTTCTTACCATCCGGAGCATTTCATGAGTTGTTTCCATTTCTTTCCTCCGAAGGCCATCATTTCGGGATTCTTCATTCTCAGCGTGTAGCTATCGTTCTCCAAATCTTATCGGTGCATCGTTCAAATATCCTCTAATCAGTTCATGATCTCTTCGTTCTCATGTATCTAAATCCCCTCAAGTATCTTCATTCGTTTTCCAATTCTTCCCAGTGAATTGTGCCTTTGCTACGTTCATTTTCAATTCTTACGGTGGTTCGTTCAAGATTCCTCTTCCTTTATTAACGTATCATTTCATTCGTTCTTTCCAATCCTACCGGTGGATTGTTGAAGACCTTCTCAAGTTTGCGCTATATCTCTCTTAATCCTTTCTACGAGAATAAGTAGTATGCCAAATCCATTGCTTGTCATCAATTTAATTAGTGAAGGATGAGCATAATGTAATTCTTATTCTTGTTTCATCGAGTAAATTCAATTGTTTTCTTCCGGAGATTGTTCATGATGAAGTAATTCTCGTTTCTAGTGTTTCATCTTTTTCTTTCCGGAGTTCCAAGTTTTTCCGCTTTATCTCGTCACAAAGCTCCATCTAAATCATCGCAAGTCTTCACCTTGTGTTTTCAACTTATCTTTCTCTTTATCATCCTTTCATTACCGAAGTTCTTCATGGAGGCTCTACATGGTGGTTCGTCAAGGATTCTCTTCATTCTTCAATTGTTCTTCAAGATTTCTCTCGAAGTTATGACCCGCCAAGCTATACTCTAAATTAAACATGGGGCTCAACACATGTTTTGTTTTGAGGCGTTCAAGTATTCTTCTTCTTGCATTCCGAAGTGCAATTCTTTCTACCTTATCTCTTGAGATGGTGTTATGTCACTCTTGGCAATTTCTCCTCGTGCTTCATGATTCACTTGTTGTCTTGAATGAGGTATTTAAATCCATCATTTTCTCTTCGTTCAAGAGATCTTTTCGACCAATCAAGTTCTTTGTTGGAGTTATCTTGTGTCATATTTCACCTAAATCCTTTCCTTAAGGGTTGTTGCTATTTGTGGTGCTTATCAATGATCCAATTTTCTCCTTCTCATCTCGGTGAAGAAGTTTTTCATCTCTGTGGTGCTCTCAATCTAATCAATTGTTTCCATTAGTGGCCGGTTGTCACCTCATCGTTTTGAGAAGTTTTCCATAAGCCCACTACAATCTTATTCGTTTCATTGTGTGTTTTCCAACAACTCCGTTCGACCCTTCTTTGCAAGGATGCTTTCCAAGTTCACTTGTGGCAAAAGTTGTCATTTTCTTCTCCGTCCCTTTATCCCAACGGTCTAACTTCTATTCTTTTGTTACGGAGGCATTGTGATGTTGTGCTCTTCACCCATCACCTCGTTTTGTGAGGATCATGTTCTTTTCTTGCTTATCCATTTAACCGGAGTGTTGTATCATCTCTTCAATATCTTTTCATTTCATCAAGTTTTCTTCTCTTTTCTACCGGAGTGCTGTCCAAATTTTGTCATTCTTGTTCCTTGGCTATCTCATTATACCAATGTGGTCATATTCTTTTCATTCGTGAAGCTCTTATTTCCATGTCTTTCAACCTTCAAATCCTCATAATACTCCTTGTTCCTCTTTTCTAACGAATTGTTTGCAATCTCGTTCATCTCTATTGTACTCTTTCTTTTAAATTGCTCAACCTCTCAAAGTTCGTGGTTTCACTCGTTCGTCAAAGAAGCAACTTAGTTTACCTCTTATCTTCCTCTTCCTTTTCCCTCCGGTGCCATCGTAGATCTCGGGACGAGATCCTCTCGTAGTGGTGGAGTGTTGTAACGCCCCGGATACGACTTTCCATATTCGTAACTCCAACTCTTGCCTTTTCCGGAGATGCGATATGATATTTCCTCCGTGGTTGGGTTTTTGTCTTTTGTTTTTGCATTTTGTTCATGTCATGCATTTTCATCTCATTGCATCTTTTGCATTGCATCATGTCATCTCTTGCATTGCATCATGTCATCATGCAACCCTTTTTAAAACTCAACTAAATAAACCGTATGGATCTTCGGTCCATTTAAATCGAGGGATATTCACAATGGTGATTTCTCTTTATAACATATTTAAAGCCTCTCAATATTATTAGGGAGCTATAATAATTATTCCATTAATTTGGAATTCACCTTAACACACTTGCAAAATATTCCATGCCTTTGTTATCTCACTTCTTGACCTCAAACTTCGCCCATAAATTCTTTCATCATTTTCCCGAGCTCCACCAAGATCCTCAACATTTTTGGCCACACCAAAAACCTTGTCCTAGTTCAAACCATTTGAATTAAATTCAAATGAGTTTGAATTTAAATCTTGCATTCATGCCAACTTTTATTTTCTTGGATTAAGATCATTTCTATGAGTCCGGGAATATTAACCCTATGCACAAATTCTTCTGCTAACCCTCTTTTTCTTTCTCTTCTCTCTAATTCTTTTCTGCTAAAGAAGAGAAGGGAGAGACCCAGCTAGGCCTCTGTCAGCCCACCAGGCCTCTGGCCATTTTTCCCTCCACTAGGCCGGCCTCCCAAGGCCCAGCCGCGCCCCGCTGTAAGCCTGTAACCCTAGCCGCAGGGGAGAGCATCGCTCGATCCCGTGCCTCTCCCTCGACTCCCTCCAGCGCCGCCGCACGCTCACAGCCAGCGCAGAGAACGAGAGCTCCTTCGACCCGATCCCCTCGTCCTCCTCCGTCGCGAGCCCCCTCGACCCCTTCCTCCTGATCCCACGCAACCTGCTCGCCAGCCGGCCACCAGCGAGGCCCCTCACCAGCACTCGGCCTCCTCCCCGAGCTCCTGCTCCCTTTGTCCATGGTGCCGCTGCCTCGCCCGAGCCCTCTGCTCGACCAGGAGCTCGTCAACTCCGGCGCGTGCCCAGCCTCCTCTGCTTCGCCTTCTCGCCGGAGATTGCGTCCTCTGCATCGCCAGCCACCGACGCCGTTCAGATCTGGTCGTCCCCGACCCCCACGGCCCTGGCCTCCTCCCCGTGCCCGAACCTCCATGGCGCCGCCACCCCAAGCTCCGCCACCGGTCGCCTTAACCTCCAGGTCCAACGACGTCCTTGAGACCCGCATCAGCGTCCAGTCTCGTCCCCGACCTCGCCGGACCTCCATCCTCCGCCTTCTCCCTCCCCGCAGATCCTCCTGCTGCTGTTTTACCACACCACCACGCTACCCCGAGCCTCCTCTGCTTGAGCTCCACCTCCTGGCACCCCCGATGGCACTGCTGCCATCTCTGGTGCTTCGTTGCCGTTGCCCGCCTGCTTGCCTTGGGCCCTGGTGTAGCCTCCCCATGTACCTGCAGTCGCCGTTGCTCCTGCAGATCAAAACCCGAGGCATGTGTGCTCCACTGCTAGTTTCGTGGACGACGAGTACCTCTACGATGACCCTGGATGTCTACGAGCTGTGTATCACTACAGCCAGTGTGATTTTTGTCAAGTCCGACTACGACGTGCACGACTACATTCGATGTGGATTTCGTCAAGTACCCCTTCGGATATGCCAAGTTCGACTACATGATGCATCAAGTACCTCTACCGTCGACCCCGTGGGCGTCAAGTTCCTCTCCGAAACGTGAACCACTACTGTCGACCCGAACATCTACGAACCGTGTACAACTACCGTCGCCGTGTACCACTACTTCCACTACCGTCACGAGAACGACTACTTCCACTACGGCCCGTGTACCACTACTTCCTTCATCGAACTCGACTCGCTCCGAAATGCATGCTTCAAAGGTATAACCGCCGAGACGTTGACCCGTGAACGAATGCTTTGTTGTATGAGATGCTGGTGTTTGCATCATGCCCGTTTGCTTCATGCACGTCCCTCCTCGTTTGCCATGCCGCCATCCCGTGGGAACCCGAAATCCGGGATCACCCCACCATCCTTGCATGACACGCTCACGCCCACTTCCTTTTGCACCGGTATCTCCGTGAGCTACCGGAGCCGATATGTTGCCGTGGCATCATTTTCGGATTCGTTGCCGTGGCAACCATTTTGTTCCGCCACGATGACAAATGCATCATAACATGATCATGTCAACATTTTCATAAAATCGCATAAAACTTGAATATGTCATCCGCATCATGTTAACAACATTTAAAATGTTTAAAATTGTTGCATGCTTTAAAATTGCTAAATGACATATGGGGATTTTCCGGATTTGTTGTTTGTTGTTTCCGGCCTCATTTAAAATTGCCTAGCTAGGTAGTTTAATTATGCTTCACCTCTTGCCATGTTTAACAACATTTAATATTGTTGAGTAGCTCATAACCGAGAGATAACTAAATAATTGATGTGGTGTTTCGTCAATATGCAACTCGTTGCATATTGAGCTCCACTTAACTTGTAGTATTGTTTGTTGCACTTTGCCATGCCATGCCTCATTAAACTGGACATGCATCATACTTGTTTGTGCATCATGCCACGTTTATGCTTGTGTGTTTACCATGTTGTTTGTTTCTTTCCGGTGTTGCTTCTTTAGTTCCGGTAATGTTGCGATTGTGAGGATTCGTTCGACTACTCCCGTTCGTCTTCTTCATGGACTCGTTCTTCTTCCTTGCGGGATTTCAGGCAAGATGACCGCTACCTTGGATCTCATTACTATCATTGCTATGCTAGTTGCTTCGTTCTATCGCTTTGCTATGCTACCTATCATTTGCTCTTCAAGCCTCCCAAATTGCCATGAACCTCTAACCTTTGACACCCTTCCTAGCAAACCGTTGTTTGGCTATGTTACCGCTTTGCTCAGCCCCTCTTATAGCGTTGCTAGTTGCAGGTGAAGTTGAAGATTGCTCCATGGTGGACAGGGTTTATGTTGGGATATCACAATATCTCTTATATTATTAATGCATCTATATATTTGGTAAAGGGTGGAAGGCTCGGCCTTATGCCTGGTGTTTTGTTCCACTCTTGCCGCCCTAGTTTCCGTCATACCGGTGTTATGTTCCCAGATTTTGCGTTCCTAACGCGGTCGGGTGATTTATGGGACCCCCCTGATAGTTCGCTTTGAATAAGACTCCTCCAGCAAGGCCCAACATTGGTTTTACCATTTGCCTCACCTATTACCTTTTTCCCTTGGGAGTCGCGCATCCCAAGGGTCATCTTTATTTTAGCCCCCTGGGCCAATGCTTGTCTAAGTGTTGGTCCAAACTAGAGCCACTTGCAGCGCCACCTCGGGGAAACTTGAGGGCTGGTTCTAGTTGTACGTAGTGCTCATCCGGTCGTGGCCTGAGACGAGATACACGCGGCTACTATCAGGATGTCGGCACGCCGGGAGGTCTTGCTGGTCTTGTTTTACCATTGTCGAAATGTCTTGTAAACCAGGATTCCGAGACTGATCGGGTCTTCCTGGGAGAAGGTCTATTCCTTCGTTGATCGCGAGAGCTTGTCATGGGCTAAGTTGGGACACCCCTGCAGGGTATAAACTTTCGAGAGCCGTGCGCGCGGTTATGTGGCAGATGGGAATTTGTTAATGTCCGGTTGTAGATAACTTGACACCAGATCCGAAATAAAACGCATCAACCATGTGTGTAGCCGTGATGGTCTCTTCTCGGCAGAGTCCGGGAAGTGAACACGGTTTCTGTGTCATGTTTGACGTAAGTAGGAGTTCAGGATCACCTCTTGATCATTGCTAGTTGACGACCGTTCCTTTGTTTCTCTTCTTGCTCTCATTTGCATATGTTAGCGACCATATCATGCTTAGTCGCTGCTGCAACCTCACCACTTTACCCCTTCCTTTCCCATTAAGCTTTGCTAGTCTTGATACCCATGGTAATGGGATTGCTGAGTCCTCGTGGCTCACAGATTACTACAACAATAGTTGCAGGTACAGGTTATGCGATGATCATGACGCGAGAGCGATGTTTGCTTGTTTTGGAGTTCTTCTTCTGCTTCTTCGATCAGGGGATAGGTTCCAGGTCGGCAGCCTGGGCTAGCAGGGTGGATATTGTTTGAGTTTCTGTTTATGATTCATCCGTAGTCGGATGTTGTTCTTGTATGTTGTATTGTTGTATTCATGTGACATTGTATGTATTGGATGTATCCCCACTATTATGTAATGTTGATGTAATGATATCCACCTTGCAAAAGCGTCTTCAAGATGCGCTTCTATCCTTGGTGGGACCTTCGAGTTCCTTTAGGATAGGGTCGCATCTTGGGCGTGACACACAGGTCTATAAGTCTACGAGGAGTTTGATATTTACAGAGAAAGTCGACCCCTAAAAATGAAGTTCTTCGACTGAAGACTTTGATATTCTGAAGACTATCTGAAGACTTTGAAAGTGAAGAAATTGGTGTGACCTCGAAGACTTGATATTCATTCGAGGAATTTGGAGCGTGAAGACTTTTGTTTTCGCAGTTTCATTTTCTCTTTCTTGAGTCATAGGAAACACCGTACTGTTAAAGGGGGTCGAGGAAATACTAAGGAAAAATTTCCATGTGATGCTCAACTCAAAATCCTACACCTACCAATCCCTTCGAGTGAAGCCATTGGAAATGTCATACAGTTTTGTCAATTTCTTCAAGTGACAGAGATGCAGTTCTTCTGGTCACTGAGGACTTTGCTCTAACTGAGGAGTTAGGAATTCGCTAGTGCGAATTGCCTACACAGTGAGGAACATGATAGCCCTAAGGAATTTGAGAGTCAAATTTCCGATCGTTGTTGTGCTGCGCGCCGGCTGTCCAAAATATCTTATCCACCTAACGGTCATATCATTGAAGGGCATTTATGTCTTATCATGTCGGGCTGCTCCCTAGGCTATAAATAGCCGCCCCCTACAACCACTAGTTGGTTGGCTGCTCCGAGAGAACTTGACACTTGTCATTTGAGAGCAACCCATCCTCCGAGGACTTTGAGCGAAAATCATCAAGTGAGGAAATCCCAAAACCAAACCCCCACAAACCCAAAGTGATTGAGCATCACTGAAGAAATTGATCCTGCGTGGATCCGACGCTTGTTACCTTTGAAGACTGTGCTTCTTCCAGACGGTTAGGCGTCAAGGTCTAGAGCATCCAAGAGGAATTGTGGATCGCCGAGTGACCAAGTCTGTGAAGGTTTGGAAGTCACCTGAAGACTTTCCACGAGTGATTGGACGAGGCCTGCGTGGTCTTAGTTCAAGGAGAATACGGTGAGGACTGGGTGTCCTGAGTTGCGGCTCAGAGACTGGGTGTCCGGGACTGTGTGTCCTCGAGTTTAAATACTCAGCCGCTCCAACCAGACGTACAACTGAGACAGCAGTTGGAACTGGTTTACCAAATCATTGTCTTCACCAACTAACTGGTTCTATTTCCTCAACTCTTTCATTTCCTCATTACTATGTTGTACATTGTTCGTATCTGTGCTTGAAGACTTTCACTGAAGACTTTCACAAATTCCTCAGTTCAATTTCTTCAGTCTGTCCGTCTTCATCTTGTTATCCTGTGTTTACGCTTTCTGTACTCTGTGCTAGTTTTCATTTCTTCATGATGACTATGTTTGTATCCTGTTATGTTTACTTCTGAGTACTTATTCCGCTGCAAGTAGTTCTTCGCTAAGGAATTTCCTCACCAGCAAATTCCTCAGTGAAGAATTCATAAAAATCGCCTATTCACCCCCTCTAGTCGATATAACGCACTTTCAATTGGTATCAGAGCAAGGTACTCCCTTGTTCTGTGTGATTTTGGTTTAACCGCCTGGAGTTTTAGTTATGTCGACCGCAGGTATGATCAAGGTCTCGGCTGGGTGTCCTACCTTTGATGGAACGGACTACCCCTACTGGAAGAACAAGATGCGAATGCATCTTGAGGCAATTGATAACGATCTCTGGTATGTTGTGGAAAATGGTGTCCCCTCTGTCACTCCCTCACTGAACGCTACCGATGTGAAGAGATTCAAACAACTCGATTCTCAAGCGAAGAATATCATATGTGGTCATCTAAGCAAAGGACAGTATGGAAGAGTGAGTGCTTTGGAAACTGCTAAGCTTATCTGGGATAGGCTGTCCAAAGTAAATGAAGGAGTTTCAACTCAGCGTGACTCTCGAGTCGATGTTCTTCGGAATCTCTTTAACCGCTTCAAATGACTCGACAATGAGAACGTCCAACAAACCTTTGATCGCCTCACTGACATCTCAAATGAGCTTCAGGCCCTCGGTGCCACTGACATCACTGATCATGAAGTTGTGAAGAAACTGTTGAGATCGCTTGACTCCTCATTTGATACTCTGGGACTGATGATACAAGAACGTGCTGACTACAAGTCGCTTGATCCTGCTGATATCCTCGAAAGGCTAAACACTCATGAGTTCCAGCTTGCTGAAAAGAGAGATCTCTATGGTTCAAACTATGGCAAACCACGTGCCCTGAAGGCCAAGGCTGTGTCTGACTCTGAATATGAGGATTCTGGTAGTAGCCTTGGTGATCCTGAAGAACTGAGCCAGGTTCTAGCACTGCTTGTGAAGAAATTCCAGAAGTTCACAAGACGTGGTCGCTTTGGAAAATCCTCAAGAGGCAATGATTCCTCATCCAGTGACTATAAGAGAAGGCTTTGCCACAAATGCAAGAAGCCTGGTCACTATATTCAAGATTGTCCTCAGTGGGAAAAGGAAATGAAGAAGAAGAAATACAAGGATTATAGTTCTGATGATGCGAAGAAGAAGAAGAAATCGTCAAAATCTTCGTCATCAAAATCCTCGAAGTCTTCATCTCACAAGAAGAGCAGCTCCAAGAAGGCTCGGGCATTCATTGGCAAGGAAATGGACTCTGAAGCTGAATCTGAGGAAGATGATGAAGAGGAGGCGTCTGAAGAATCTGAGTCTGGTGTGGCGAGTCTGGCCGTTGCTACTGCTTTCGTCAGCAAGTCCATCTTCAACACTGAAGAAACTGACTCCACCGACAAGCCTGATGAAGATAATGATGGCTACGCTCCCACCTATTGCTTCATGGCGAAAGGTGCTAAGGTACTCAAATACAACTCCTCTGACTCTAGTGAAAATGAATCTGATGAGGATCTCAAGCCCAGCTACTCTAAACTTGCTAAGATTGCTGTGAAACAACAACGAGCTCTTGAAAAGGTTCAAAACATGCTAGATAAAAGTGACGATATGTTGGGTGAAGAAATGGATCGCACTAAAGCCTTGACTGAAAATCTTCAGAGACTTCAGTCTAGGTTTGATAACCTTCAAGGTCATCATAACTCTCTCTTGTCTGATCATGAGAAACTTTCTTATGAACTTCTTCAAGAAAAGCAAGATCATGAGAAGCTTTCTCTTGAATCTCTTCAAAGAAAGGAAGATCTTGAAAAGCTAAGAGTGTGTTATGAAGATCTTCAGAAGGAGCGTGATTCATTACTAGCTCAACAAATCAGCGCTTCTCAGGAAGAATTTGTTCCCCCATGCTTAAAGTGCATTGAACGTGAATCTGCTAATTCTTCACCTGAATGTTCAAATGCTTCAAATGCTACAAATTCTTCATCTGCCTCTGCTATCACTAATTCCTCACCTGAGGACAATACTAGTATCACTGACAATGCAGGGCTAAAGGAATTGTACATGACAGGCATGTACAAAAGCCTCAAAGGGCATCAGACGCTTTGTGATGTGCTCAAAAAGCAGATCCTCAACAGAAACCCTAGGAAAGAGGGTATTGCCTTTGAGAGGAAACTCAATGCTGATGGAACATATTGGAAGCCTGAGCAGTACCCCAAAACCTCATGGGTTGCTGCAAAGGGACCTCCAGTTGATCCATCTAACTTAACTGGCTTTACATGTGAATCTCCTCATTCTTCTGATGAGTCATTTGACTCCAACTATAAACTGTTCAAAAATCAGAATGGTGAAGTATTTGCTAGATATGTTGGCACTAACTGCAGGAACGGTTCCCCTATGAAGAAGATCTGGGTTCCCAAAAGTTGTGTTGAAAGTCTTCAGGTGAATGTCCTCATGACACCACCTGTGAAGAACAGGAACCCCAGATCAAATTTTTCATATGGACCAAATTCTTCATATGGATCCAAGTCCTCATATGGACCAAATTCTTCACATGGATCAAAGTCCTCATATGATTATCATTGTGCTAACAACTCTGTCTCGCAGGGTAGAGCTAAGGGCTATGAATATGTGCATTATTATTCAAACCATTATGTTCATAAGTCCTCGAAGAATTACTCTGCTTATTCATATGCTTACCCTAACCCCTCTTATGTGAAACAAAATGGTTTGGCATCTTTGCCACCTTTCTCATATGGTGCTCGCAGAATGATGAACTCTTTTCCACCCCTCCAGATGTGGGTGGTGAAGAAAAAGAACTAATCTCTTCTGCAGGGTCAGGTCTCCAGACGTGCCTTAACGTCTGAAGAATTTGCTGGGGACCTGACAAAAATGCCTGAAAGGACGCAGGCGAATCATGATGAAATGAACATTCATTTCACACGTCCTCATACTGCTATATCTGTTTACTGCTTGATGAAATTCATCTGATGAACTTGATATCATATTCTTCACTGATGAAGCATATGAGATTGTAAGCTACACTAATTCATCTGCAGGATGATCAACCCAAAACCACTGAATGGGTCCTCGATAGTGGATGTACAAATCACATGACTGGTGACAAGAATCTATTGATGGATGCTCCCTTATCACCGTCACCTTTGAAGCATATCATCTTTGCTGACAAAGGCAAAAGTCAGGTATTGGGTCTTGGTAAGGTTGCTATCTCTAAGGATAAGCACATGGACAAAGTCATGCTTGTTGAGTCCTTAGGATACAATCTCAGTTCAGTCTCAATGCTTTGTGATCTTGATATGGTTGTTGTCTTTGGCAAATATCGCTGTGTTGTGATTATGGAAGCTGACAATTCCAAAGTCTTCGAAGGCTTTAGGAGAGGAGATCTGTATATTGTTGATTTCTCTACAGGACCAAAACCAGCCGTGTGTCTACTTGCAAAAGCTTCAGAAGGCTGGCTATGGCATCGACGACTTGGTCATGCAGGCATGAGGAATCTGAACACGCTTGCGAAGAAGAAGCATGTCATTGGCATTGAGAATGTCAAATTCCTCAAGGATCACTTATGCGGAGCATGTGAAGCCGGAAAAATGACCAAGGCCAAGCATCCAGCGAAGACTATCATGACCACTACACGTCCATTCGAATTGCTTCACATGGACCTCTTCGGACCTAATCATTATTCAGCAGTCACTAATGATGCATCTTTATATGGTTTTGTCATTGTTGATGATTATTCTCGATATACATGGGTACACATTGTTACTTACAAACATGAAGTGCAGGAAGTCTTCAAACGATTTTCCTCGAGGGCTTCAACCAACTTTGGTGTGAAGATCAAGCATATCAGAAGTGACAATGGAACTGAGTTCAAGAATTCCGGTCTTGATGCATATCTTGATGAACTTAGTATTACTCATGAGTTATCTACTCCCTATACTCCTCAGCAGAATGGCGTCGTGGAGCGCAAGAACATAACTCTTGTTGAGATGGCTCGCACTATGCTTGATGAATACAAAACGCCTCACCGTTTTTGGATTGATGCAATTGATACTGCCTGCCACATCATCAACAGAGTATATCTTCACAAATTCTTCAAGAAGATTGCCTATGAACTCCTCACTGACAAGAAACCCAATGTGAGTTATTTCAAAGTCTTCGGTGCTAAATGTTGGATTAGAGATCCTCACGACAACTCTAAATTTGCATCGAAAGCACATGAAGGTTTTATGCTTGGTTACGGAAAGGACTCGCACACCTACAGAGTCTTCAACATTGTTCTTCACAAGATTGTTGACACTGTAGATGTGCGGTTCGATGAAACTAATGGCTCGCAAAGAGAGCACCTACCTTCTGTGTTAGATGAACCAGCACCTGAAGATGCTATCAAGCTCAAGGCAACTGAGGATGTCATTCCTACTAAAGAATCTACTGAAGAATTCATTCCTGTTCATGAAGAACGTCGAGCTGATGCACCTGAAGAACAAGATGAGGAAAATGGTGCTGAAGAAAATGCTGATCAAAATCCTCAGCGACAACCAACTCATCCACGCGTTGCAAAAGAAGTGCAAGTGGAGAAGATCATCGATGACATTAGCACACCAGGTCCTCTCACACGCTCAAAAGCATCACATTTATCTAACTTTTGTGGGCACTATGCTTTTGTCTCTATCACAGAGCCCACTAAGGTAGATGAAGCATTTCTGGAGCCGGAGTGGATTCAGGCTATGCAAGAAGAATTACATCAGTTCGAGCTGAACAATGTCTGGGAATTGGTCAATCGCCCAGATCCTCGCAAGCATAATATCATTGGCACAAAGTGGATCTACCGCAACAAGCAAGATGAAAATGGCCTTGTGGTGAGGAATAAGGCACGACTAGTAGCTCAAGGCTACACACAGGTTGAAGGAATTGGTTTCGATGAAACTTTTGCACCTGTTGCTAGACTTGAGGCTATTCGCATATTACTTGCTTACGCTAACCATCATGATATCATCTTATATCAAATGGATGTGAAAAGTGCATTCCTCAATGGTAAGCTTGAGGAAGAAGTATATGTTGCTCAACCCCCAGGTTTTGAAGATCCAAAGAATCCTGACAAAGTCTTCAGACTCAATAAGGCTCTCTATGGCCTCAAGCAAGCCCCTCGGGCGTGGTATGATACATTGAAGGAATTCTTCGTGAAAAATGGCTTCACACCCGGTTCACTCGACCCTACTCTTTTTACTAAATCATATGATGGTGAACTGTTTGTGTGCCAAATATATGTTGATGATATTATCTTTGGCTGTACTAACCAACAATATAGTGATGAATTTGCCTATATGATGAGTGAAGAATATCAAATGTCTATGATGGGAGAGTTGAAATTCTTCTTAGGTCTTCAAATTCATCAGCAGCGCAATGGCATATTCATATCTCAGGAGAAATACCTCAAAGATGTACTGAGGAAATTCGGCATGCAAGATTGCAAAGGCGTCAAAATTCCTATGCCCACAAATGGTCATCTATGCACTGATGAAAATGGTATTGACTTTGATCACAAGGTATACCGCTCCATGATTGGTTCTTTATTGTACTTATGTGCATCTAGGCCAGATATAATGCTTAGTGTTTGCATGTGTGCCCGATTTCAAGCTGCACCGAAGGAATCACACCATAAGGCTGTGAAGCATATTCTTCGATATCTAGCTCACACACCAACACTAGGATTATGGTACCCCAAGGGCTCTGCTTTTGACCTCATTGGATATTCTGACTCTGACTATGCTGGTGATCGTGTGGACCGCAAGTCAACATCTAGCACTTGTCATTTCCTCGGACGATCTTTGGTCTGTTGGTCCTCGAAGAAACAGAACTGCGTATCACTGTCTACTGCTGAAGCTGAGTACATTGCTGCTGGCTCATGCTGTGCTCAACTGCTTTGGATGAAGCAAACCCTCAAGGACTATGGCGTCAACGTGAAGAATGTGCCTCTCCTCTGCGACAATGAGAGTGCCATCAAGATTGCTCACAACCCAGTTCAGCACTCGAATACTAAGCACATCCAGATTCGTCATCATTTTCTTCGTGATCATGTGTTGAAGGGCGACATCTCCATCGAGCATGTGAAGACTGAAGAACAGCTAGCTGATATCTTCACAAAACCCTTGGACGAGAAGAGATTTAGCAAGTTGCGGTGTGAGCTAAATATCTTAGAATCTTCGAATGTTCTTTGAAAAGGACACACATCCTAACCCTTATGCAGAATTGATGACTTAGATGTGCAACACATGAAGAAACGTTTTTATTCAATCAATGAAGAATAACACTCTAAAGTGTGAAGAAATTAATGAAGAATTTGATTCTCAGAACCCTACGACAATTGTACGCGGTGTCTGAAATCATCATTCTTATACGGTGGGTCACGCCACCACAAAAGTTGAAAATCTTCAATTTGAGTTTTTCCTCATTTTTGAAATTCTTCAGTCCTTCAAATTCTTAAACTTTGCAAAATCTTCACTGTTTCCGTCGTTTTTCTTCATTGGCTATATATATATATGTGAGTTTATGTCCTCTACAACATTCACTTATTGCTATTTCTTCAAGTTGCGATTTCTGCTAAGTGAATGTGATCGGACCCTTTCCCCTCTATGCTACACTCAACCCAATCTATTCACAAATTCTTCATGTGCGTTCTGATTGAAACTCGTTCAAAGTCTTCACTGTGTCCTTGTCAGCTGAAGAAATTATGAACGAAATTTTAAAACAAGTCTTATCCAGATTTTCGGTTTTATCGCTCAAACCGTTCCGCATCCCACGATGCATTATTTTATTCACCCACGATCTTACATGATCTCATCTGCACAGTATGTGGGTGACACATGTTGCGTGAAGAAGAAAGGGCAGGGGCATGTTCGTCCCAAAATCTTCGGGCGAACAGTTTTTACCGTGGCTATAAATACCCCTCTCCCCTTCCTTACTTCATTTACTCCGCTCGGTCGCTGTCTCCCGCTCGAGCTCTCCTCAAACCCTAGCGCCGCTGCTACTCCATCGCCGCCGGTGAGGAAGAGCTTCACTGCCTCAACCTCGTCGCTGTCGTACTCGCGCCGGCTGCGGAAATCTTCACTCCGCCGCCGCCGTAGCTGTCTCCCTCTGCCAAATTAGGGCGTGGGAGATCTAACTTGACGAACTTCACCGCTGTTCATCTCTGTTCGTCGTGTTCTTCAGTTCGAGTAATTAAAAGTCACTTTTATTACTCGCTTTGATTCTCAAACTTTTCTGAAAATCTTCAAAGGTGTTTTATTCTTCAAATCTTCACATATGAACACCTCACACACTGTATGCTCTTGATCCATCTCTCTAAGCACTCATTTCTTCAAGATTCCTCAATTGTGCGGATTTTCGATCTGTACAACTCTGGAACCTAAGACAAGAATGCTTAGTGAAATTCCTCAAGGCTCAACTGGTCAAATTCCTCAAAACTTGTCTTTTTTCGAAAAATCATCTGAGAACGCATATGACCTCTCCAAATTCCTCGCACCTACACTCTGTTCACAGGTACTCATGTCCGCTGCTGAATCACTAGGTTCTCATCAACTTAACTCATTTGCAGCGTTCCTCGAAGAAAAACTGCATACTTCTTCAGAGTGTTCAATTGTTCAAATTCCTCATCTGAAGAAAATGGCTGAAGGAAAGAGACCACAGAAAGGAGGAAAGAAACCGGAGGTCATGACTGCTTTCGAGATCCCTGATGAAATATACAAGGATTATTGCACACCTGATGAAGCCAAGTTTGGCAAAGAAAACAAGAATCAGCGCAAAGTGCGCATTCAGAGGATTGAACGAAGATGGGCACGAGAATGGAGGGAATATCGATATGTTACTCCAAAGTACATGAAGAAATTCACCTTAAATCCTCCATGCCCAAGAGCTCCATTGGCACCTGGCCAAGTCGCTGATCCCACTAGCATCAAAAGTGGTGAAGACTTTCCTGAAGAATGGGCTAGGCGCCAAGCCAAATTGGCAAGATAAGCCAAGGAGGCAGTGAGGAAATTCAATGAGGATTCTGCTGCTGCTGCTGCCGCTGAGACCTCGGTCAAGCCGAGGAAATCAATGCCGAAGAAGCCTGCTCGCAAGCCAAGTGCTTCACCATCAGCGCCCTCACGGCCAAGTTCCTCAGCCGCGCCCTCACGGCAAATTCCTCAGACTACTGCTGCTCCACCAAAGTCCTCAGCAGCTCCCTCCAAGTCCTCAACTCCTGTGCATCTGGCTACATGTCAAAGGACTCAGGGTTTCTCAATTGCTTCTGGTGTCTCAGCGAGTTCTTTAGCTGCACCAATGTCCTCATCAGGCCCCACTCTGCTGAAGACAAAAGCAACAGCTGGACGCGGTCCTCGGCCAAGTCCAAGAAAGAAACAGGTTGCTTTCCAAGTGCCCTCTGATGACGAGGCTTCTGATGAAGAACTTGCAGAAATCATCAGAGATAGACAAGCAAAGGCCGCCAGAGCCAAAGGAACACCTGTGCCTCTGCTTTTGGATCCGAAGAAGATCCTCGACTACATTGACTTATGGCATAAGGATCCAAACACTCCAATGCTTGATCTGCCTCTGACTCCTGGTCAAAGTCATATGCTAACCCATTTCATCGCTCAAGAGAAATGGAAGTTTGAAAAGGCTCGTGAGATAAAGAGAGCACAAGCTAGAAAGGAGAAGCTTCTGAAGAAGAACGTTGTCAGACTATCACCTGAAGAACTTCTCAAGGCTCAATCTGAGATCCAAGCCCTCAGCAAAGATTTCGATGCATACCATGCTGATTGGCAAGGAGCCAAAGTGAGATTCATCAATTTGACGAAGAAAATGACAACTGTTGCAGCCCCATCGCAACAAGAAAATCCTCAGGCTGCAGACTCTGCTCAGCCTGCTGATGAATTTGCCAGCACTGCTGATGACTTTCAGCCTGCTGATGAGACTACAAGTTCTAGGGCTGATGACTCCATTCCAGCCGCTAAAGAAATTCCTAGGGCATCCACTAGTGGTGCGCCTGAAGAAACTGAAGAGATCAGGGCAACTGCACCAGTTGCACCTGAAGAAAATGAACCACAGTCCTCAGCTCCTCCCGCGCCAACACCAACTCCAATTCTTCCTTCTGCTTATGAGGTGAAGAAGACCAAGGCTGCAGAGCGAGCTGCTGTGAAGAAAAGGAAGGCATTAGCTGCGTCAAATTCTTCGGCCGCGAAGAAAATGAAGCCAATGACCAGCTCGCTTGAAAATCCCATTGATGCCGTTCCCATTTCCTCCATGTCGTCTAAGGAAATTGTTCCTTATGGAGAAGACTACAAGATCCCAAGCGGATCTGATGAAGAAAATCATTCTGTTGCTACCTCAGAGCAGTTTGATGAAGAAATTGAAGTGGAAACATTCCCTTCAATGCCAGTCGTTTCCTCACCGATGCCTTAGTTCACACCTGAAGAGGCTGGTGTTGAGGAAATTGAAAAAGAAGACGAAGATGTAGATATTGGATGCACTACACCAGTGATGAACGATGACTTTTGGGAAAGTCAGCATCCCAATACTCCTCTCTTCACTCCTATTCAACAAATTCCTCAGTCCCCGGCTACAACTGTACAAATGGGCTCTGAAGAAACTCATCCCACATCGTCTATTCATGAAGAGATTCCAGCCGCTAGTGCTTAAGAACCTGCTGCTGATCCCCAAACTGCACAAGAAGAGGAACCAGAAATTCCTCAGCCCGAAGCACCTGAAATCGCGATTCCTGAGGTTGTGCTGCAAATCACTGACACTCCTCTGCCCAAACCGAAGAATCCGTTCTCTAGCAAGCAAAAATTCAAGGCTGAAGACTTCTTTTCTGAGCATGTGTTCTTCACTGATTACAATCCATATGACTCTGCTCGCATAAGGAAAAGACACTTCTAGACTGCTACTCAAGCCAACTTCTATTCCTCAGTGCTCTTTGACAAGGACAAAATCTTCGATCATGAGCACATTCCTCATGTGGATATGGAATCTCTGCCGTGCTTCGAGCCAGTCCTCCGAGTTATTCACGATACAGGACTACTAAATTTCTGCACTGATATCTGTGATTGGAATGAAGAACTCATTCTTCAGTTCTATGCAACTTTGCATATCACCGGAGATGCTGAAGATGTCAATTCATGGGTGCTGGATTGGATGACAGAAAACACTCACTATAAGGCACCAGCAACTGAATTGCTTCGTGTCCTTCCTCTTGATCCTCCCCATGACAGTGCACGATGCATCTACAATGACCGCGAACTGACAGATCATTATATGCAAGTGCTCATGAAGCCTTTGAAGCCAGGGCAGGCCCCTCGAACCAAATTCCTCGTCAAGGAATTGCTGTATGTGCCTCGGACTGTCTATCGAATCCTGACGAAGACAATGAGTCCTATCAAAGGCCACGACTCAAATGATGAAGATGTCGTTGGCATCATGAAGAACATGCTTTTCAACATCATTCATGGCGTTCCCGTCAACTTCCATGATTTCTTCATGAGAACTCTGGCTAATGTTGCTATGTCACCTTTTGAGCTGAAGCCCTATGCGCCTTGGATTATGAGATTCATAAGGGCAAGATCTTCACTGAATTACAGGGCTGACACTCTGAACCATGGTAGCTACTTGCCGCCCATTGAAGTCCTCAAGCGACCAGTTTCATCATCTGATGATAAGGGCAAGGCAGCTATTGTGATCGATGAAGGCACTCGTCCATTGGATGGTCAATTCCGTCTAGCTACATCTTACTCCACCAATGACGATTCTACAACACATGACACTGCCGCAAATACATCAGCCAAGCAAAAGCCTCAAGCAACAGCACCCAGGGTGATGACTGACCGTGAGTTACTCCTCAGTCTTCATCAGAAGGTTGATCGCAATCACAAATGGGTGAAATGTCAATTTGCTGCAATTCTTCACAACATGACCTCAACCCATAATGCAATGTAGAAAAATCAGTATCATCTTCATGAAACCCTCAACCGTACCTGGGCTGTTCTCACTCATGTATATTCCGCGGAAGAACTGAAGACTATGGGTCTCCAGGAAGCATTTGACTGGTCTGCACCACCTCCGAAGAAATTCAAGAGAGTCAAAGTTCCTGATCTGGTGGCCAGTTCTTATTCTTCATCGCGTGAAACTGATGAACATGAAGATTTGGACGACACTGCAGCAGGCCCTACTTCAACAAACAACCCCGACAACACTGGCGCTCCTCCATCGACTTGAAATTCTTCAGGGGCGTTAGTCCTCAGTTTCGACCCTTTTGGTCATTTGATGACAAAGGGGGAGAAATCTGAGTTAGTCTTCAAGCGGGTTTATATTATGGGCGTTTTTGTTAAGTTACAACTCTCGTTCTTCTGAAACTTTTATTGGATCAAGTTGTAATCTTAAATCCGATGGTGCCCTGATACTTTTGAACGGTGCATTGTGCTCTGACTTTGATGCACTGTGCTCTGATACTTTTGATGTGTTATTCTGCATGCTTATTCCTCGTTAATATTATTGCATGCATGCTGAATCTCATCAGGCACCATATTTCATCATGCATTTCAAATTCTTCATATTATATATCAAATGCGTGTATGAATTACAAGATATAGGGGGAGATCTCCATGATTCAATTCTTCAAATGTGCATTGCCTCAAAAGCAAATTCCTCACTAAGCACACATTCAGGGGGAGTTCTTCTATATCTTGCAATCAAATTCCTCAATATCAGTATTTACACTTCATATGATTATCCCCGTTGAAAACTTAACCTATGTTGTCATCAATCACCAAAAAGGGGGAGATTGTAAGTGCATCTAGTGCCCCTTAGTGATTTTGGTGCAATGAAGACTTATAGGTTAAGTGACTGATGCGTTTATGAGTGTACACAGGTCTATAAGTCTATGAGGAGTTTGATATTTACAGAGAAAGTCGACCCCTAAAAATGAAGTTCTTCAACTGAAGACTTTGATATTCTGAAGACTTTCTGAAGACTTTGAAAATGAAGAAATTGGTGTGACCTTGAAGACTTGATATACATTCGAGGAATATGGAGCGTGAAGACTTTTGTTTTCGCAGTTTCATTTTCTCTTTCTTGAGTCATAGGAAACACCGTACTGTTAAAGGGGGTCGAGGAAATACTAAGGAAAAATTTCCATGTGATGCTCAACTCAAAATCCTACACCTACCAATCCCTTCGAGTGAAGCCATTGGAAATCTCATACAGTTCAGTCAATTTCTTCAAGTGACAGAGACGCAGTTCTTATGGTCACTGAGGACTTTGCTCTAACTGAGGAGTTAGGAATTCGCCAGTGCGAATTGCCTACACAGTGAGGAACATGATAGCCCTGAGGAATTTGAGAGTCAAATTTCCGACCGTTGCTGTGCTGCACGCCGGCTGTCCAAAATATCTTATCCACCTAACGGTCATATCATTGAAGGGCATTTATGTCTTATCATGTCGGGCTGCTCCCTAGGCTATAAATAGCCGTCCCCTACAACCACTAGTTGGTTGGCTGCTCCGAGAGAACTTGACACTTGTCATTTGAGAGCAAGCCATCCTCCGAGGACTTTGAGCGAAAATCATCAAGTGAGGAAATCCCAAAACCAAACCCCCACAAACCCAAAGTGATTGAGCATCACTGAAGAAATTGATCCTGCGTGGATCCGACGCTTGTTACCTTTGAAGACTGTGCTTCTTCCAGACGGTTAGGCGTCAAGGTCTAGAGCATCCAAGAGGAATTGTGGATCGCCGAGTGACCAAGTCTGTGGAGGTTTGGAAGTCACCTGAAGACTTACCACGAGTGATTGGACGAGGCCTGCGTGGTCTTAGTTCAAGGAGAATACGGTGAGGACTGGGTGTCCTGAGTTGCGGCTCAGAGACTGGGTGTCCTGAGTTGCGGCTCAGAGACTGGGTGTCCGGGACTGTGTGTCCTCGAGTTTAAATACTCAGCCGCTCCAACCAGACGTACAACTAAGACAGCAGTTGGAACTGGTTTACCAAATCATTGTCTTCACCAACTAACTGGTTCTATTTCCTCAACTCTTTCATTTCCTCATTACTGTGTTGTACATTGTTCATATCTGTGCTTGAAGACTTTGACTGAAGACTTTCACAAATTCCTCAGTTCAATTTCTTCAGTCTGTCCGTCTTCATCTTGTTATCCTGTGTTTACGCTTTCTGTACTCTGTGCTAGTTTTCATTTCTTCATGATGACTATGTTTGTATCCTGTTATGTTTACTTCTGAGTACTTATTCCGCTGCAAGTAGTTCTTCGCTAAGGAATTTCCTTGCCAGCAAATTCCTCAGTGAAGAATTCATAAAAATCGCCTATTCAGTGATGAAGGACATGTTTCTCGTTTATGGAGGTGACGAAGAGCTTGTCGTAAAGGGCTACGTCGACGCTAGCTTCGACACAGATCTGGATGACTCTAAGTCACAAACCGGATACGTGTATATGTTGAATGGTGGAGCAGTAAGCTGGTGCAGCTGCAAGCAGAGCGTCGTGGCGGGATCTACATGTGAAGCGGAGTACATGGCAGCCTCGGAGGCATCGCGTGAAGCAATTTGGGTGAAGGAGTTCATCACCGACCTAGGAGTCATACCCAATGCGTCGGGGCCGATCAAACTCTTCTGTGACAACACTGGAGCTATTGCCCTTGCCAAGGAGCCCAGGTTTCACAAGAAGACAAGGCACATCAAGCGTCGCTTCAACTCCATCCGTGAAAATGTTCAAGATGGAGACATAGAAATTTTCAAAGTACATACGGATCTGAATGTCGCAGATCCGTTGACTAAACCTCTCTCGCGAGCAAAATATGATCAACACCAGAACTCTATGGGTGTTCGATTCATCACAATGTAACTAGATTATTGACTCTAGTGCAAGTGGGAGACTATTGGAAATATGCCCTAGAGGCAATAATAAAAGTATTATTATATTTCCTTGTTCATGATAATTGTCTTTTATTCATGCTATAACTGTATTATCCGGAAATCGTAATACACATGTGAATACATAGACCACAATATGTCCCTAGTGAGCCTCTAGTTGACTAGCTCATTGATCAACAGATAATCATGGTTTCCTGGCTATGGACATTGGATGTCGTTGATAACGGGATCACATCATCAGGAGAATGATGTGATGGACAAGACCCAATCCTAAGCATAGCACAAGATCGTGTAGTTCGTTTGCTAGAGCTTTTCCAATGTCAAGTATCTCTTCCTTAGACCATGAGATCGTGTAACTCCCGGATACCGTAGGAGTGCTTTGGGTGTATCAAACGTCACAGCGTAACTGGGTGACCATAAAGGTGCACTACAGGTATCTCCGAAAGTGTCTGTTGGGTTGACACGGATCGAGACTGGGATTTGTCACTCCGTATGACGGAGAGGTATCTCTGGGCCCACTCGGGAATGCATCATCATAATGAGCTCAAAGTGACCAAGTGGTTGGTCATGGGATCATGCATTACGGTACGAGTAAAGTGACTTGCCGGTAACGAGACTGAACAAGGTATTGGGATACCGACGATCGAGTCTCGGGCAAGTAACGTACCGATTGACAAAGGGAATTGTATACGGGGTTGTTTAATCCTCGACATCATGGTTCATCCGATGAAATCATCGAGGAGCATGTGGGAGCCAACATGGGTATCCAGATCCCGCTGTTGGTTATTGCCCAAGAGTCATCTCGGTCATGTCTACGTGTCTCCCGAACCCGTAGGGTCTACACACTTAAGGTTCGGTGACGCTAGGGTTGTATGAATATGAGTATGCAGCATACCGAATGTTGTTCGGAGTCCCGGATGAGATCCCAGACGTCACGAGGAGTTTCGGAATGGTCCGGAGGTAAAGAATTATATATAGGAAGTGGTATTTCGGCCATCGGGAAAGTTTCAGGGTCACCCGGTAATGTACCGGGACCACCGGAAGGGTCCCGAGGGTCCACCGGGTGGGGCCACCCATCCGGGAGGGCCCCATGGGCTGAAGTGGGAGGGGATCCAGCCCATAGTGGGCTGGTGCGCCCCCCCTAGGCCCACCCTCTGCGCCTAGGGTTGAAACCCTAGGGTGGGGGGGGGGAGGCACCACATGCCTTGGGGGGCACTCCACCCCCCTGGCCGCCGCCCCCTTGGGAGATTGAATCTCCCAGGGCCGGCGCCCCCCCTGGGGGCCTATATAAAGGAGGGCAAGGGGGAGGGCAGCCGCACCCTGTGATTTGGCGCCTCCCTCCCCCTGCTACACCTCGTCCTCCTCCCGCAGCAGCTTGGCGAAGCCCTGCCGGAGTTCTGCTGCATCCACCACCACGCCGTCGTGCTGCTGGATCATCATCAACCTCTCCTTCCCCCTTGCTGGATCAAGAAGGAGGAGACGTCTCCCGTCCCGTACGTGTTTTGAACGCGGAGGTGCTGTCCGTTCAGCACTTGGTCATCGGTGATCTGAATCACGGCGAGTACGACTCCATCATCACCATCCCGTTGAACGCTTCCGCACTCGATCTACAAGTGGTATGTAGATGCAATCTCTCTCCCATGAATCATTGCTTAGATGAACTCATAGATGGATCTTGGTGAAACCGTAGGAAATTTTTTAATTTTCTGCAATGTTCCCCAACACTCACGTGGACATGGAATCTCTGCCGTGATTCCAGCGAGTCCTCAGTGTTCTTCACGACGCTGGATTACTGAATTTCTGCATTGACATATGTGATTGGAATGAAGAACTCATTCTTCAATTCTATGCGACGCTGCACATCACAGGAAATTCTGAAGATGTGAACTCATGGGTGCTGGACTGGATGTCAGAAAATACTCACTACAAGGCACCAGTAACTGAATTGCTTTGTGTCCTCCCACTCAGTCCTCCCCTTGATGGTGCATGTTGCGTTTACAATGAACCTGAGCTTACAAATCATTACATGCAAGTGCTGATGAAGCCTTTGAAGCCAGGGCAAGCTCCTCGAACCAAATTCTTCGTCAAGGAATTACTGTATGTGCCACGGACTGTCTATCGCATTCTGACGAAGACAATGAGTCCTATCAAAGGCCACAACTCAAATGATGAAGAAGTCGTTGGCATCATGAAGAATATGCTTTTCAACATCGTTCATGGCGTTCCCGTCAACTTCCATGATTTCTTCATGAGGACTCTGGCAAATATTGCTATGTCACCGTTTGAGCTGAAGCCTTATGCGCCATGGATTATGAAATTCATCAGGACAAGGTCTTCACTCAACTACAAGGCTGATACTCTGAACCATGGCAGTTTCTTGCCTCCAATTGAAGTCCTCAAACGGACATTTTCCACAGCTGATGACAAAGGCAAGGCAACTGCTGTGATAGATGAAGGCATTCGTCCATTGGATGGTCAATTTCGCAAGGCTGCATCCTACTCCACTAATGATGACTCTGCCACACATGACTCTGCCACCAACACCTCTGCCAAGCAAATTCCTCAAGCCACAGCACCCAGGGTGATGACTGATCATGAGTTACTCCTCAGTCTTCATCAGAAAGTTGATCGCAATCATAAATGGGTCAAGCGTCAGTTTGGTTCCATTCTTTACAACATGACCTCAACCCACAATGCTGTGAAGAAAAACCAATACTACCTCCATGAAACCTTCAACCGTACCTGGGCTGTTCTATCTCATATCTACAGCACCAAAGATCTGAAGAACATGGGTCTCAAGGAAGAATTTGACTGGTCTGCACCTCCACCGAAGAAATTCAAGAAGGTCAAGGTTCCTTCCTTGGTGGCCAGCTCCTATTCTTCATCGCGCGACACTGATGAAAATGAAGACTTGGACGACACTGCAGCAGGCCCTACTACGACAACCGACCCCGGCAACGCTGGCGCTCCTCCATCAACTTGATATTCTTCAGGGGCGTTAGTCCTCAGTTTTGATCCTTTTGGACATTCGATGATAAAGGGGGAGAAATCTGAGTTAGTCTTCAAGCGGGTCTATTATATGGGTGTTTTTTTTGCTAAGTTACAACTCTCGTTCCTCTGAAACTTTTATTGGATTGAGTTGTAATCTTAAACCCGATGGTGCTCTGATACTTTTGATGCACTGTGCTCTGATTCTGCATGCTTGTTCCTCATTAATATTATTTCACACATGCTGAATCTCCTCAGGCACCATATTTCATCATGCATTTGAAATTCTTCATATTATATGTCAAATGCATGTATGAATTACAAGATATAGGGGGAGATCTCCATGATTCAACTCTTCAGGTCTGCATTGCTTCAAATGCAAATTCCTCACTATGCACATCTTCAAGGGGAGTTCTTCTATATCTTGCAATCAAATTCCTCAATATCAGTACTTACACTTCATATGTTTATCCCTGTTGAAAACTTAACCTATATTGTCATCAATCACCAAAAAGGGGGAGATTGTAAGTGCATCTAGTTCCCCTTAGTGATTTTGGTGTATTGAAGACTTATAGGTTAAGGGACTAATGTGTTTATGAGTGTACACAGGTCTATTAGTCTATGAGGAGTTTGATATTTACAAAGAAAGTCGACCCCTAAAAATGCATATCTTTGACCGAAGATTTTGGTATTTCTGAAGACTTTCATGAAGACTTTGAAAGTGAAGAAATTGGTGTGTCCGTGAAGACTTGATATACATGCGAGGAATATGAATCTTGAAGACTTTTGTTTTCATAGTTTTGTTTTTCTCCTTCTTGAGTCATAGGAAACACCATACTGTTAAAGGGGGTCGAGGAAATACTAAGGAAAAATTTCCATGTGATGCTCAACTCAAAATCCTACACCTACCAATCCCTTCGAGTGAAGCCATTGGAAATCTCATACAGTTCAGTCAATTTCTTCAGTGACAGAGACGAAGTTCTTCTGGTCGCTGAGGAATTTGTTCTGACTGAGGAGTTAGAAATTCGCCAGTGCGAATTGCCTACACAGTGAGGAACATGATAGCCCTGAGGAATTTGAGAGTCAAATTTCCGACCGTTGCTGTGCTGCGCGCCAGCTGTCCCAAAATATCTTATCCACCTAACGGTCATATCATTGAAGGGCATTTATGTCTTATCATGTCGGGCTGCTCCCTAGGCTATAAATAGCCGCCCCCTACAACCACTAGCTGGTTGGCTGCTCCGAGAGAAACTGACACTTGTCATTTGAGAGCAACCCATCCTCCGAGGACTTTGAGCGAAAATCATCGAGTGAGGAAAATCCAAACCCAAACACCCACAAACCCAAAGTGATTGAGCATCACTGAAGAGATTGATCCTGCGTGGATCCGACGCTTGTTATCTTTGAAGACTGTGCTTCTTCTAGACGGTTAGGCGTCATGGTCTAGAGCATCCAAGAGGAATTGTGGATCGCCGAGTGACCGAAGTCTGTGAAGGTTTGGAAGTTGCGTGAAGACTTACCACGAGTGATTGGACGAGGTCTGTGTGACCTTAGTTGAAGGAGAATACGGTGAGGACTTGGTGTCCTGAGCTGCGTGCTCAGTGACTGGGTGTCCGGGACTGTGTGTCCTCGAGTTTAAATACTCAGCCGCTCCAACCAGATGTACAACTGAGATAGCAGTTGGAACTGGTCTACCAAATCATTGTCTTCACCAACCTTACTGGTTCTATTTCCTCAACTCTTTCATTTCCTCATTACTGTGTTGAGTGTTTGTTCATATCTGTGTTTGAAGACTTTGACTGAAGACTTTCTCAATTTCCTCAGTTCAATTTGTTCAGTCTGTTTGTCTTCATCTTGTGTTATCATGTGCTTACGCTTTTTGTGCTCTGTGTTTGTCTTCATTTCATCATGACGACCATGTGTGTATTCTATCATGCTTACTTCTGAGTACTTATTCCACTGCAAGTAGTTCTTCGCTAAGGAATTTCCTCACCGGCAAATTCCTCAGTGAAGAATTCATAAAAATCGCCTATTCACCCCCCCTCTAGTCGATATAACGCACTTTCAGCAGTTCTATAGGCCCATAATGCATCATCAAGTTGCTTGGACCAATTCTTTCTAGATCTATTCACAGTCTTTTGCAAAATTAATTTGGGCTCTCTATTACTCAACTCTACTTGACCGCTAGACTGTGGGTGATAAGGAGATGCAATTCTATGATTAACATCATACTTAGCAAGCATTTTACGAAAAGCACCATGAATAAAATGTGAACCACCATTAGTCATAAGATATCTAGGGACTCAAAACCTCGAAAAAATAACTTCTTTAAGCATCTTAATAGAGGTGTTATGATCAGCACTACTAGTTGGAATTGCTTCTACCCACTTAGTAACATAATCAACAACAACTAAAATATGTGTTTAACCATTAGAGGCAGGAAAAGGTCCCATATAATCAAAGCCCCAAACATCAAATGGTTCAATAACAAGAGAATAATTCATAGGTATTTCCTGACGTCTACTAATATTACCAATTCTTTGACATTCATCACAAGACAAGACAAACTTACGGGCATCTTTGAAGAGAGTAGGCCAATAAAAACCGGATTGCAATACCTTATGTGCAGTTCTATCTCCAGCGTGGTGTCCTCCATATGGTTCGAAGTGACACTTGTGTAGGATCTGTTCCTATTCATGCTCAGGTACACAACGTCTAACAACACCATCTACTCCTTCTTTGTAAAGGTGTGGGTCATCCCATAAGTAATGTCTTAAATCATAAAAGAACTTTTTATTTTGCTGGTAAGTGAAACTAGGTGGTATAAATTTAGCAACAATGTAATTAGCATAATCAGCATACCATGGAGCAGTACAAGAAGCATTAACGACCGCTAATTGTTCATCAGGAAAGCTATCATCAATAGGTAGTGGGTCATCAAGAACATTCTCTAACCTAGACAAGTTGTCTGCAATGGGGTTCTCAGCTCCCTTTCTATCAATAATATGCAAATCAAATTCTTGGAGTAAGAGAACCAGTCTAATAAGTCTAGACTTAGCATCTTTCTTTTCCATAAGATATTTAATAGCAGCATGATCAGTGAGAATAATAACTTTAGAATCAACAATGTAAGGTCTGAACTTATCACTTGCAAATACGACTGCTAAGAACTCTTTTCTAGTAGTATCATAATTTCTCTGGGCAGTATCAAGAGTTTTACTAGCATACTGGATAACATTCAATTTCTCATCAACTCTTTGCCCTAGAACAACACCTACAACATAATCACTAGCATCACACATAATTTCAAAGGGTAAATTCCAATCAGGTGGCTGAACAATAGGTGCAGTGATCAAAGCTTTCTTAAGTATTTCAAATGCTTCTACACAATCATCATCAAAGACAAAAGGAATATCTTTTTGCAATAAATTAGTCAGAGGCCTAGAGATTTTAGAAAAGTCCTTAATGAACCTCCTATAAAAATCGGCATGACCAAGGAAGCTTCTTATACCTTTTATGTCCTTGGGACATGACATCTTTTCAATAGCATCAACTTTAGCTTTATCAACTTCTACCTCTTTCAGAAATTTTATGCCCCAAGACAATGCCTTCATTAACTATAAAGTGGCACTTTTCCCAATTCAAGACGAGACTAGTATCTTCACATCTCTGCAAAACTCGATCAAGGTTGCTCAAGCAATCATTAAAAGAGGATCCATAAACGGAGAAATCATCCATGAATACCTACAAATCTTTTCACAAAAGTCAGAGAATATAGCCATCATGCATCTTTGAAAGGTAGCAGGTGCATTACATAAACCAATAGGCATACGTCTATAAGCAAAAGTACCGAAAGGGCAAGTAGAAGTAGTTTTTGATTGGTCCTCCGCTGACACCGGTATTTGAGAGAAACCAGAATAACCATCTAGGAAGTAGAAATATGTATGTTTGGATAGTCTTTCTAGCATTTGATCAATAAAAGGTAAAGGGTAATGATCTTTCTTAGTAGCTTTATTTAATTTGCGTAAATCAATTACCATCCTATAACTTGTAATAATTCTTTGCGGGGTCAATTCATCTTTATCATTAGGAACGACAGTAATACCTCCCTTCTTAGGGACGCAATGGACAGGACTTACCCAATCACTATCAGCAACGGGATAAATTATACCTGCCTCAAGGAGCTTTAGTATCTCCTTTCTTACCACTTCTTTCATCTTAGGATTTAACCGTCGTTGAGGATCTCTAACTGGTTTGGCATCTTTCTCCACTTTTATTTTGTGTTGGCATAGAGTGGGACTAATGCCCTTAAGATCATCTAGAGTATATCCAATAGCAGCACGGTGCTTCTTCAGAGTTTTCAATAATATTTCCTCTTCCTGCTCTGAAAGGTTAGCACTAATAATAACAGGATATATCTTCTTTTCATCAAGGTAAGCATATTTAATATTATCAGGTAAAGGTTTAAGCTCAAACACGAGACCACCCTTGGGTGGAGAGGGATCCCCTAGGATTTCAACAGGTAAGTTGTGTTTCAGAATAGGACCCTGTTGAAGGAATACTTCATCTATTTCCCTTCTTTCATTCATAAACATATCATTTTGATGGTCTAGCAAATATTGTTCTAACGGATCAGTAGGAGGCACGGCAATAGAAGCAAGACCAATAATTTCATCCTTACTATGCAATTCTCTATCACGCGGCTGTCTACGAAATTTAGCAAAGTTAAACTCATGAGACATATCCCCCAAGCCAATTGTAACAACATCCTTTTCACAATCAATCCTAGTATTAACAATATTCAAGAAGGGTCTACCAAATATAATGGGACAAAAGTCATCTTGTGGGGAACCAAGAACAAGAAAATCAGCAGGATATTTAACTTTCCCACACAAGACATCGACATCTCTAACAATCCCAACTGGTGAAATAGTGTCTCTATTGGCAAGCTTAATAGTAACATCAATATCTTCTAACTCAGCGGGTGCGATATCATGCATAATTTCTTCATATAAGGAATGAGGTATGTTGCGGACGTGATGCCTATATACATGATCATGCCTAGATAATCTCATAATTATTCGCTTTTCTATTAATTGCTCGACAGTAATTTGTTCACCCACTGTAATACTTATGCTATCTCGAGAGAAGCCTCTAGTGAAACCTATGGCCCCCGGGTCTATCTCCTATCATATTTGCTTCCAATCTACTTTTATTTGCATCTTTACTTTTTGCATCTATATTATAAAATACCAAAAATATTTTTATCTTATCATACAATGTTTATTAGATCTCACTTTCGCAAGTGGCCGTGAAGGGATTGACGACCCCTTTACTGCGTTGGTTGCGAGTTCTTGGTTTGTTTGTGTTGGTGCGTGGGACTTTTGAGGAGCCTCCTACTGGATTGATACCTTGGTTCTCAAAAACTGAGGTAAATACTTACGCTACTCTGCTGCATCACCCTTTTATCTTCAAGGAAAACCAACGCAAGCTCAAGACATAACAAGAAGGATTTCTGGCGCCGTTGCCGCGGGGGTCTTCGCTCAAGTCAAGATATACCAAGTACCCATCACAAACTCATCTCCCTCGCATTTACATTATTTGCCATTTGCCTCTCGTTTTCCTCTCCCTCACTTCACCCTTGCCGTTTTATTCGCCCTCTCTTTCCCTATCTCCTCCTCTCTTTCCGCTTGCCTTTTTCTGTTTGCTCGTGTGTTAGATCTTTTGCCGTGTCGTTATGGCTAGTCCTCCTATCCTTGTTATCACTCCCGAACACGAAATTCTTAATTTTAAGCAAAGGGAGGGAGAAAATTTAAAAGATGCTTGGCATAGAATTTGCAATGCTCAAAATAAATCTACTAGGAAGTTTTCTACTTCCGTTCTTCTTCGTAATTTTTATGTAGGCATTACTCCTTGGAATAAATGTGTTCTTGATACTGTTGCCGGAGGTGATTTCTTGAGTAGCCATACGTTTGATGCTTATAATGCTATGTTAGATTTGTTTGGCCCACCACCTCTTTTGGTTAATGAAACTGTTTTAACTTTAGAACACGTTATGCAACGGCTTGATATTATTGAAAATAAAATTGCCACTGTTGAGTTGATTGATAATTTGGATAAAAAGGTTCATAATCATATCACCCAATATGGATCTAGGGTTGGAGTTACTTTGAAAAATCTTAAAGAGAAACAACCTATAGTTAATGAAAAAATAGATCTAGATTCTGCTAGAATTGGTAAACTTGAGGATATAATTACCAACTTAGGTTCGGCGTTTTCTTCCATGAAAAACACTCCAAAACCCCCTACAAAAACCGCCAAGTTTATTTATGTTCCTAAAAATAAGGGTGAATCTTCTAGTAAGGGAGTCACGGATCTCAAATCCATAAGTGTTCATTCCAATTGTCTTTCTATCGTTAAGGAACCTTTTGCTACAAACGAATTTCTTGAACTTTTGCCCAAAGGTTTAATCATTACCAAAAAGGGAGAAACCCCTAAAGATTATAAGTGCTCTATTGATGAATCAAGTGCCAAAGATGGCACTACTTAGATCTATCTTCGCTTTTATGCCTAGCTAGGGGCGTTAAACAATAGCGCTAGTTGGGAGGCAACCCAATTTTCTTTGTGTTTTTTGTTTTTGTTCCTGTTTAGTAATAATTTTTATCTTCTAATTTCTGTTTAGATGTGTTTTTACCTTTTAATTAGTGTTTGTGCCAAGTAGAACCTATAGGATAAACTATGATGATAGTTGATTTGATTCTGCTGAAAAACAGAAACTTTGCGCTCACGAGAAAAAAAACAATAAATCACAGAAACGCGATTTTTCATTGATTCTTTTTTATGCTGATCAATAAACAAATTTTCCAGTACTTCCTATTTTTGTAGGAGTTTTAGAGTTCAGAAGTTTGCATTACTTACAGATTGCTACAGACTGTTCTGTTTTTGACAGATTCTGTTTTTCGTGTGTTGTTTGCTTATTTTGATGCATCTATGGCTAGTAAAATAGTTTATAAACCATAGAGAAGTTGTAATACAGTAGGTTTAACACCAAAATAAATAAAGAATGATTTCATTACAGTACCTCTTGTGGTGGTTTTGTTTTCTTTCACTAACGGAGCTTATAAGATTTCCTGTTGAGTTTTGTGTTGTGAAGTTTTCAAGTTTTGGGTAAAGCTTTTATGGACTATGGAATAAGGAGTGGCAAGAGCCTAAGCTTGGGGATTACCATGGCACCCCAAGATTTTCAAGGATAGCCAAAATCCTAAGCTTGGGGATGCCCCGGGAAGGCATCCCCTCTTTCGTCTTCGTTCATTGGTAACTTTACTTGGAGCTATATTTTTATTCGCCATATGATATGTGTTTTGCTTGGAGCGTCGTGTATTATATTAGTCTTTTCTTTTTAGTTTACCACAATCACCCTTGCTGTACACACCTTTTTGGGAGAAGCCTATTTGATTAGAATTTGCTAGAATACTCTATGTGCTTCACTTATATCTTTTGAGCTTGATAGTTTTTGCTCTAGTGCTTCACTTATATCTTTTAGAGCACGGCGGTGGCTTGATTATATAGAAATTGTTAGTCTCTCATGCTTCACTTATATTATTTTGAGAGTCTTTTAGAACAGCACGGTATTTTCTATGGTTATAATTTGGTCCTAGAATGATGAGCATCCAAGTTGGGTATAATAAAAACTATCATAGAAATTGAATTGGATGCTATGATCAATTTGTTGCTCGATAATTGTTTTGAGATATAAAGGTAGTAATGTTAGGGTCATGCTAGTGGATAATTATGAAATTGAGAAATACTTTTGTTGAAGTTGGCAAGTCTCGTAGCATGCACGTATGGTAAAAGTTGTGTCACAAATTTGTTGCATGAGGTGTTGTTTTGATTGTCTTCCTTATGAGTGGTAGTCGGGGACGAGCGATGGTCTTTTCCTACCAATCTATCCCTCATGGGGCATGCGTAGTAGTACTTTCTTTGAGGGCTAAGTAGACTTTTGCAATAAGTATATGAGTTCTTTATGACTAATGTGAGTCCATGGATATACGCACACTCATCCTTCCACTTTGCTAGCCTTTCTTATTACCGCGCAACTTTCGCTGGTATTGAACCCATTATTTACCTTCCTCAAAACAGCCACCATACCTACCTATTATGGCATTTCCATAGCCATTCCGAGATATATTGCCATGCAACTTTCCACCATTCCGTTTATTATGACACGTTTCATCATTGTCATATTGCTCTTTGCATGATCATGTAGTTGACATTGTATTTGTGGCAAGGCCACCTTCATAATTTTCATACATGTCGCTCTTGATTCATTGCATATCCCGGTACACCGCCGGAGGCATTCATATAGAGTCATATATTGTTCTAGCTTTGAGTTGTAATTCTTGAGTTGTAAATCCAAAAAAGTGTGATGATCTTCATTATTAGAGCATTGTCTCGGTGAGGAAAGGATGATGAAGACTTTGATTCCCCCACAAGTCAGGATGAGACTTCGGACTTTACAAAAAAAAGGAGAAAGGCCAAAAAAGAAAAAAAAAGAGGTCAAAGAAAAAAAAAGAAAAAGAAAAAAAGAAAAAAATGAGAGAAAAAGAGAGAAGGGACAATGCTACTATCTCTTTTTCCACACTTGTGCTTCAAAGTAGCACCATGATCTTCATGATAGAGAGTCTCATATATTGTCACTTTCATATACTAGTGGGAATTTTTCATTATAGAACTTGGCTTGTATATTCCAATGATGGGCTTCCTCAAATGCCCTAGGTCTTTGTGAGCAAGCAAGTTGGATGCACACCCACTTAGTTTCTTTTTGTTGAGCTTTCATATATTTATAGCTCTAGTGCATCCATTGCATGGCAATCCCTACTCACTCACATTGATATCTATTGATGGGCATCGCCATAGCCCGTTGATACGCCTAGTTGATGTGAGACTATCTTCTCCCTTGTTGTCCTTACAACCACCACCATTTACTACCATAGTGCTATGTCCATGGCTTGCGCTCATGTATTGCATAAGAGTTGAAAAAGCTGAAGCGCGTTAAAAAGAATGAAACAATTGCTCGGCTCGTCATCGGGGTTGTACATGATGGGAGTATTTTGTGTAATGAAAATGAAGCATGGCCTAACTATATGATTTTGTAGGGATAAGCTTCCTTTGGCTATGTTATTTTGATAGGACATGATTATTTGTTAGTATGCTTTGAAGCATTATTATTTTTATGTTTATAAGCTTTTATCTTGAATCATTTGGATCTGAACATTCATGCCACATTAAAAGAAAATTACATTGAGAATTATGCTAGGTAGCATTCCACATAAAAAATTCTCTTTTCATCATTTACCTACTCGAGGACGAGCAGGAATTAAGCTTGGGGATGCTTGATACGTCTCCAACGTATCTATAATTTTTTATTGTTCCATGCTATTATATTACCCCTTTTGGATGTTTATGGGATTTATTTTGCACATTTATATCATTTTTGGGACTAACCTACTAACTGGAGGCCCAGCCCGTATTGCTGTTTTTTTGCCTATTTTAGTATTTCAAAGAAAAGGAATATCAAACAGAGTCCAAACGGAATGAAACCTTCGGAGGCGTGATTTTTGGAACGAACGTGATCCAGAGGACTTGGAGTGCAAGTCAAGAAGCAGCCGAGTCGGCCACCAGATAGGAGGGCACCCCCCCCTGTAGGGCGCGCCCCCTATCTCGTGGGCCCCTCGGGCGATCACCGACGTACTTCTTCCTCCTATATAAGCCTACATACCCTGAAAACATCCAGGGAGCACCCGAAACACAATTTCCACTACCGTAACTTCCTGTATCCGCGAGATCCCATCTTGGAGCCTTCGCCGGCGCTCTGCCGGAGGGGGAATCGACCATAGAGGGCTTCTACATCAACACCATCGCCCTTCCGATGAGTTGTGAGTAGTTTACCACAGACCTTCGGGTCCATAGTTATTAGCTAGATGGCTTATTCTCTCTTTTGGGATCTCAATACAATGTTCTCCCCCTCTCTTGTGGAGATCTATTCGATGTAATCTCTTTTTGCGGTGTGTTTGTCGAGATCTGATGAATTGTGAGTTTATGATCAAGTTTATCTATGAATAATATTTGAATCTTCTCTAAATTCTTTTATGTATGATTGAGTTATATTTGCAAGTCGCTTCGAATTATCAATTTGGTTTGGCCTACTATATTGATCTTTACTGCCATGGGAGAAGTGCTTAGCTTTGGGTTCAATCTTGCGGTGTCCTTACCCAGTGACAGAAAGGGTTGCAAGGCACGTATTGTATTGTTGCCATCGAGGATAAAAATATGGGGTTTATATCATATTGCATGAGTTTATCCCTCTACATCATGTCATCTTGCTTAAGGCGTTACTCTGTTCTTATGAACTTAATACTCTAGATGCAGGCATGAGTCGGTCGATGTGTGGAGTAATAGTAGTAGATGCAGGCAGGAGTCGGTCTACTTGTTGCGGACGTGATGCCTATATACATGATCATTCCTAGATAATCTCATAATTATTCGCTTTTCTATCAATTGCTCGACAGTAATTTGTTCACCCACCATAATACTTATGCTATCTCGAGAGAAGCCTCTAGTGAAACCTATGGTGCCCGGGTCTATCTCCTATCATATTTGCTTCCAATCTACTATTATTTGCATCTATATTATAAAATACCAAAAATATATTTATCTTATCATACTATTTTTATTAGATCTCACTTTCGCAAGTGACCGTGAAGGGATTGACAACCCCTTTATTGCGTTGGTTGCGAGTTCTTGGTTTGTTTGTGTAGGTGCGTGGGACTTTTGAGGAGCCTCCTACTGGATTGATACCTTGGTTCTCAAAAACTGAGGGAAATACTTACGCTACTCTGCTGCATCACCCTTTACTCTTCAAGGAAAACCAACACAAGCTCAAGACGTAGCAGCAACTGATTGGACGTGGGCGTCTCCGCTTCCCCATGCTGCCTCGGCAACTACTCGACTAACAAAAGGCTGGCATGGGCAAGACTTGCCTTCATTGCTCCTTCGTCTTGCTCCAGATCCCCTTTCTTACTTTCTTGCTTCTGAAATCTCCAGATGCGCTCCACTCCTTCCCTTTCAGCAAGCGATGGCGCCCCGCAAGGTCAAGGTTGATGCGCTGCCGACTTGGTATTCGCCGGCCCTAGATGCCCCCAATGTGTTGGAGAAGAATCTCGTCGCCATGCGCCTGATGACGGCGGTGGAGGGCAGAGAGAGGGGGGACCGAACTCCAGGCTGGCTTCGCCGAGCCGGAGGCTAAGGGGAGCACTTTCTACCCCTTCTTCACGAACGCCATTGTCGCAGGCCTGGTTTCTCCCTTCTCCGACTTCTTCTATGCCGTCCTCTGCCATTACAGGTTGCAGGCCCTTCACCTCCATCCCAACTCCGTTCTCCTCTTGTCGATTTTCGCCTACTACTGTGAGGCGCATGTTGGGGTGATGCCCTCCATGGCTCTGCTGCGCCACTTCTTATCTCTCTGAATCAACAACGACCACACGTCGGCGTGCGCCAACTTCGTCGCGTACGGCAAGCCCAACGCGGTCTCGAAGGCCGGGAAGAGGGCCGAGAACTTCCGGAGCAAGTGGTCATGGTGAATGCCAAGTGCATCCACCCTCGGTTGACGCTGCCAACGGAAGCGCCCCAGCCTGACGAAGGGTGGTCTCGTGTGAAGCTTGCTCACGATCGGGCGAAGTTGGTGCTGGAGAAGATGAACGCCGACTTCAAGCCAGGCAACGTGAAGGCGGCGAAGCTGACGGGGGCCACGCTCCTAAGAGAGTTCCTCACACAGCGGGTGGCTCTGCTTCAGGCGCACTCGCACCCCTTATGGACACTTGGGGATGCAGACGACAAGCTTCGCCAGAACCCGGTGGCTCTGGCTGACGATGAACTGGCCTCAGCTCTTCGCCTCTTGGTTGGAGACGACCAGGAATGTCCGGAGGGGGCCCCTACCCCCTTGTTCCTCCGTGAGGACTGGGCACAGGTGGTGGCTGCTATGCCCACCTTTGATGGCCACGGCCTGGTGCCGGCGGTGCCCTCTGTGGCCCAGGGGGCAACGGCACCGGTGGACGTGTCTTCAGGTGACTCCCGCGGGAAAGGAGAGGAAGAAGAAGAAAAGGAGTGTGACTCGGAGGCGACCTTTGAGGGGACGGGGGAGACCTCTCCCCCGTGCAGGGCCAACATCCTCTGCACCTTGCCAGACTAGGACGAGGCCGACGCCAAGCGGGAGGAGGAGGATCCGCCCGCGATCCCGAAGAAGGATAGGTCGGCACTGATCTCCCGAGAGGCTGCTTCTGCCCAGGCGCCTGATACGCCTCCAACGTATCTATAATTTATGAAGCATTCATGCTATATTATTATCTGTTTTGAATGATTACGGGCCTTATTATACACTTTTATATTACTTTTGGGACTAACCTATTAACCGGAGGCCCGGCCCATATTGTTGTTTTATTGCCTGTTTCAGTATTTCGAGGAAAAGGAATATCAAACGGAGTCCAAACGGAATGAAACCTTCGGCAACATGATTTTTTGGAAGATTATCATCCTGGAGACTTGGAGTTCACGTCAGAAGATACTCGAGGAGCCCAAAAGATAGGGGGGCTCCCCCCTACTGGGTGCGCCCCCTGTCTCATGGACCCCTCGAGCACCCCTCGACCGACTTCTTTCGCCTATATAAGCCTATGTACCCTAAAACCATCGAATATCAAGATAAATCGGGAGTTCCACCGCCGCAAGCCTCTGTAGCCACCAAAAACCTCCCGGGAGCCCGTTCCGGCACCCTGCCGGAGGGGGATCCCATCACCGGTGGCCATCTTCATCATCCCGGTGCTATCGATGACGAGGAGGGAGTAGGCTGAGGTTATGTACCAGTAGCTATGTGTTTGATCTCTCTCTCGTGTTCCCTCTATGGCACGATCTTGATGTATCCCGAGCTTTGCTATTATAGTTGGATCTTATGATGTTTCTCCCCCTCTACTCTCTTGTGATGAATTGGGTTTCCTCTTTGAAGTTATCTTATCGGATCGAGTCTTTTATGAGAACACTTGATGTATGTCTTGCCGTGCTTATCTGTGGTGACAATGGGATATCATGTGCCACTTGATGTATGTTTTGGTGACCAACTTGTGGGTTCCGCCCATGAACCTATGCATAGGGTTGGCACACGTTCTTGACTCTCCGGTAGAAACTTTGGGGCACTCTTTGAAGTACTTTGTGTTGGTTGGATGAATATGAGATTGTGTGATGCATATCGTATAATCATGCCCACGGATACTTGAGGTGATAATGGAGTATCTAGGTGACATTAGGGTTTTTGTTGATTTGTGTCTTAAGGTGTTATTCTAGTACGAACTCTTTAATAGATCGATCCGAAAGAATAACTTTGAGGTGGTTTCGTACCCTACCATAATCTCTATGTTTGTTCTCCGCTATTAGTGGCTTTGGAGTGACTCTTTGTTGCATGTTGAGGGCTTGTTATATGATCTATCTATGTTATTATTGTTGAGAGAACTTGCACTAGTGAAAGTATGAACCCTAGGCCTTGTTTCCTATCATTGCAATACCGTTGAGGCTCACTTTTATCATTAGTTACCTTGCTGTTTTTATAATTTCAGATTACAAAAACCTATATCTACTATCTATTTTGCACTTGTATCACCATCTCTTCGCCGAACTAGTGCACCTATACAATTTACCATTGTATTGGGTGTGTTGGAGACACAAGAGACTCTTTGTTATTTGGTTGCAGGGCTGCTTGAGAGAGACCATCTTCATCCTACGCCTCCTACGGATTGATAAACCTTAGGTCATCCACTTGAGGGAAATTTGCTACTGTCCTACAAACCTGTGTACTTGCAGGCCCAACAACGTCTACAAGAAGAAGGTTGTGTAGTAGACATCAAGCTCTTTTCTGGCGCCGTTGCCGGGGAGGCTAGGTAAGCGGCACTCACACCCCGTCAACTAAGCTCTTTTCTGGCGCTGTTGCCGGGGAGGTGAGTGCTTGAAGGTATATCTTTAGATCTTGCCATCGAATCTTTTTGTTTCTTATTTTATCACTAGTTTAGTGTATAAAAGAAAACTACCAAAAAAATGGAGTTAAGTTTGTCTCATACGCTTCGTCTTTTTAATATCTTTCGTGAGTATGATGAAAAGGAAAATTGTGCTCTAGTGCTAGAAGAAGAATTACATAGAATGCTTGGCATGGAATATGTGAATGATGAGCATGATTGCAATGTTGTTAGTATGAATTCCTTGAATATCCATGATGCTAATGATATGCAAAGCCACAAGCTTGGGGAAGCTATGTTTGATGAATATGATATTTTTAGTCCCCCAAGTTTTGATGAGAATATTTATTATGATGAAAGCATGCCTCCTATTTATGATGATTATATTGATGAAAGTGGGTTTGGAAGAGTGTCAACTTTAGGAAGTAGTGATCCCACTATTTTGGAGGATGTTGAATCTTATTGTGATAAACATGAGAGTGGATTTGGAAGAGTGTCAACTTTATTTAGTGATGATTCCACTATTTCGGAAGAGGTTCCAATTTATTATGAGAACAAAGTTGCTATCTATGATGATTATTGTGATGACTTTTATGATATTAAGAATAATGATAACCATGAAACTTGTCATCATGATTTTAGTTTTCAATTGGATTATGCCTCACATGATAGTTATTTTGTTGAGTTTGCTCCCACTACTATTCATGAGAACAAATATGCTTATGTGGAGAGTAGTAAATTTTCTATGCTTGTAGATCATGAAAAGAATGCTTTAGGTGCTGGTTATATTGTTGAATTTATTCGTTATGCTACTGAAAATCATTATGAGGGAGGAATATATGCTTGTAGGAATTGCAATAATATCAAGTTTCCTCTCTATGTGCTTAAAGTTTTGAAGCTATGCTTGTTTTACCTTCCTATGCTAGTTGATTATTGTTACCATAAGTTGTTTGCTCACAAAATCCCTATGCATAGGAAGTGGGTTAGCCTTAAATGTGCTATTCATATGCTTCATGATGCTCCCGTTATGTTTCAATTCTTATCTTTTATGTGAGCATCATTGCCATCATCATGCCTTGCTAAAAAGGCATTAAAGAAAAGCGATTGTTGGGAGACAACCCAATATTTACCCTTACTGTTTTTGTGTGTCCACATGATTATGCTACTGTGGTAATAATGTTTTATATCTTTTGTTTCAATAAAGTGCCAAGTAGGACTTTTGGGAAGACTTGGGTGAAGTCTATATGATCTTGCTGTAAAAAACAGAAACTTTTGCGCTCACGAGTTTAGCTACCATTTTTTACTAGAGAGTGATTTTAGGTTGATTCTTTTTGCAGATGATTAATAGACAAATTCCTCAGGTCCAGAAATTTATTTCAGAATTGTTTGAGTTACAGAAGTATACGTTTGATACAGATTACTACAGACTGTTCTGTTTTTTAGAGATTCTGTTTTCTATGTGTTGTTTGCTTATTTTGATGAATCTACGAGTAGTATCGGAGGGTATGAACCATAGAGAAGTTGAAATACAGTAGATATTACAAAAATATTAATTTAGAATGAGTTCATTACAGTACCTAAGTGGTGGTTTTATTTTCTTATACTAACGGAGCTTACGAGTTTTGTTTTGAGTTTTGTGTGGTTGAAGTTTTCAAGTTTTGGGTAAAGATTCGATGGACTACGGAATAAGGAGTGGAAAGAGCCTAAGATTGGGGATTCCCAAGGCACCCCTAGGTAATATTCAAGGACAACCAAGAGCCTAAGCTTGGGGATGACCCGGAAGGCATCGCCTCTTTCGTCTTCGTTCATCGGTAACTTTACTTGGAGCTATATTTTTATTCACCACATGATATGTGTTTTGCTTGGCGCGTCATTTTATTTTGTTAGTATTTGCTTGCTGTTATTTATAATAATGTTTTGCATCTTTAGTTTCAATAATAATGTCAAGGATAGCCTTTACCATGCTTATTTTGCTAGTATACATGTTGCTGTTTGAAAACAGAAAGTTTACTGTTGTTGCAAAAATTCCCTAGAAAAGTCAGAGAATGGTATAATATTGAATATTTTTGCATATTGAGCTATGATAAATTTATTACAGTGGGAATTTTCTCTCATAATTTTTGGAGTTAGGGAAGTATGATGAATCTTGCATTCTTTACAGACTATACTATTTTGGCAGATTGCTGTTATGGTTGCATTGTTTGCATATGTTTGCTTGTTTAATAATTCTATTTGAGGATAGGAGTATTAAATATGCAGAGGCATTTAGTATGCAATGTTGAATAATAATTTTAGTAATTTGTTACAGTAGAAAATGATAAGGTTTTGCATTGGTTTATACTAACCTATCTCACGAGTTCTTGTTGAATTTGTTGTGAATGAAGCTTTTGATAAAAAGAAACCATGATATGTGAGGAATTAAGGAAGCACAAAAGCTCAAGCTTGGGGATGCCCAAGGCACCCCAAGATAATATTTCAAGAAGTCTCAAGCATCTAAGCTTGGGGATGCCCCGTTAGGCATCCCACCTTTCTTCTTCAATAACTATCGGTTAGTATCGATTGAGCCTAAGTTTTTGCTTCTTCACATGAGTTGTGCTATCCTTGCAATGTCATTTTATTTTGTTTTGCTTGATGCTTGAATACAATACCAAGATCTGAAATTCTTAATTGAGAGAGAGTCTTCACATAGTTACATAATTATTTAGCTACTCATTGATCTTCACTTATATGTTTTTGGAGTAGTTTGTAATTTACTCGTGTGCTTCACTTGTATCCTTTGAGTAAATGGTTGAATGAGTTGAATGTCATAAATCTGAAATTATATATGTCTCGTTTTCTTATCCCATGGGAAGTAATGACTTCACATCTAAGAAGTAGAGGGTGTATATTTATTGACGGTTAGCAAGTATTGTATTAGTCATTTGAACAATTCATGAAAGAATATTGAAGGAAGAGAGATTTCACATATAAATATATTATCATAGACATCTTTTATAATTGTGAGCACTCATTATGTATGACATGCTAAAGAGTTGATGTTGGACAAGGAAGACAACATAATGGGTTATGTTTTCTCACATCTCAGTTAAAGTATATTGTCATGGATCATTCAAACATGTTGAGCTTGCCTTCCCCCCTCATGCTAGCCAAAATTCCTTGCACCAAGTAGAGATACTACTTGTGCTTCCAATTATCCTTAAACCCAGTTTTTGCCATGAGAGTCCACCATACCTACCTATGGATTGAGTAAGATCCTTCAAGTAAGTTGTCATCGGTACAAGCAATAAAAATTTCTCTCTAAATATACATGACTTATTAGTGTGGAGAAACTAAGCTTTGTACGATCTTGTTATGGAAGCAATAAAAGCGACGGACTGCATAATAAAGGTCCATATACAAGGGGCAATATAAAGTGACATTCTTTCGCATTAAGATTTTGTGTATCCAACCCTAAAAGCGCATGACAACCTCTGCTTCCCTCTACGAAGGGCCTATCTTTTACTTTATGTCTTTTACTTTATGCAAGAGTCAAGGTGATCTTCACCTTTCCCTTTTTCATTTTATCCTTTGGCAAGCACTTTGTGTTAGGGTGATCCTGATATATATATCCAATTGGATGTACGTTAGCATGAACTATTATTGTTGACATCACCCAAAGGTGAATACGTTTGGAGGCAACATTATAAGCCCCAATCTTTCTCTGTATCTGAATAAAACTTCATAACCACAAGTATTGCGTGAGTGTTAGCAATTGTAGAAGGCTATATGATAGTTGAGTATGTGAAGTTTGCTAAATCAAAGCTCTGACATAGACTCTTCCTGAAAGTAAGATGAATTGCAATTGTTTGATGACTAAGAATGAAGTTTGCTAGTTTTTAAGAAAGCTTATGGTCTATGCTTTAACATGTGAATAGCTTGTTACTTGATTATGAGAAGTTTTATGAGTTCAACTACTGTTATGACATATTATCATGCTAGAAAAGGTGATTGTAATTATCATTGATCAAACTTGTGCACATTCTAGCATTCACACTTCATAAATTCTTTCTTTATCATTTACCTACTCGAGGACGAGTAGGAATTAAGCTTGGGGATGCTGATATGTCTCCAACGTATCTATAATTTATGAATCATTCATGCTATATTATTATCTGTTTTGAATGATTACGGGCCTTATTATACACTTTTATATTACTTTTTGGACTAACCTATTAACCGAAGGCCCAGCCCATATTGTTGTTTTATTGCCTGTTTCAGTATATCGAGGAAAAGGAATATCAAACGGAGTCCAAACGCAATGAAACCTTCAGCAACGTGATTTTATTGGAAGATTATCATCTTGGAGACTTGGAGTTAACGTCAGAAGATACTCGAGGAGCCCAGGAGATAGGGGGTGTGCCCCCCCTACTGGGCGCGCCCCCATGTCTCGTGGACCCCTCGAGCACCCCCCGACCGACTTCTTTTGCCTATATAAGCCTACGTAACCTAAAACCATCGAATATCAAGATAGATCGGGAGTTCCGCTACCGCAAGCCTCTGTAGCCACCAAAAACCTCTCGGGAGCCCGTTCCGGCACCCTGCCGGAGGGGGATCCCATCACCGGTGGCCATCTTCATCATCCCGGCGCTATCCATGACGAGGAGGGAGTAGTTCACCCTCGAGGCTGAGGGTATGTACCAGTAGCTATGTGTTTGATCTCTCTCTCTCTCTCTCTCTCTCTCTCTCTCTCTCTCTCTCGTGTTCTCTCTCGTGTTCCCTCTATGGCACGATTTTGATGTATCCTGAGCTTTGCTATTATAGTTGGATCTTATGGTGTTTCTCCCCCTCTACCTCTTGTGATGAATTGAGTTTCCCCTTTGAAGTTATCTTATCGGATTGAGTCTTTTATGAGAACACTTGATGTATGTCTTGCCGTGCTTATCTGTGGTGACAATGGGATATCATGTGCCACTTGATGTATGCTTTGGTGACCAACTTGCGGGTTCCGCCCATGAACCTATGCATAGGGGTTGGCACACATTCTTGACTCTCCGGTAGAAACTTTGGGGCACTCTTTGAAGTACTTTGTGTTGGTTGGATGAATCTGAGATTGTGTGATGCATATCGTATAATCATGCCCACGGATACTTGAGGTGATAATGGAGTATCTAGGTGACATTAGGGTTTTGGTTGATTTGTGTCTTAAGGTGTTATTCTAGTACGAACTCTTTAATAGATCGATCCGAAAGAATAACTTTGAGGTGGTTTCGTACCCTACCATAATCTCTATGTTTGTTCTCCGCTATTAGTGGCTTTGGAGTGACTCTTTGTTGCATGTTGAGGGCTTGTTATATGATCTATCTATGTTATTATTGTTGAGAGAACTTGCACTAGTGAAAGTATGAACCCTAGGCCTTGTTTCCTATCATTGCAATACCATTTACGCTCACTTTTATCATTAGTTACCTTGCTGTTTTTATAATTTCAGATTACAAAAACCTATATCTCCTATCTATTTTGTACTTGTATCACCATCTCTTCGCCGAACTAGTGCACCTATACAATTTACCATTGTATTGGGTGTGTTGGGGACACGAGAAACTCTTTGTTATTTGGTTGCAGTGTTGCTTGAGAGAGACCATCTTCATCCTACGCCTCCTACGGATTGATAAACCTTAGGTCATCCACTTGAGGGAAATTTGCTACTGTCCTACAAACCTGTGCACTTGCAAGCCCAACAATGTCTACAAGAAGAATGTTGTGTAGTAGACATCAACGCCGCCTGGAGCCGCCTCCAGCCCTTCTGCTACGCCTCCTTCCGCTCCTGGACCTCTTGCAGCTGCGCCCCGGACCACGAGGCTCTCGGGCTTCAAGCTCGGCAAGAGGGCAGTGAACTATGCCGTGGTTGACTAGTAAGTGTTCGCGCCCCATCTCGTACTTGATTATGCTGCCGGAGCTTGACGTTTTCTATCAGTTGGTTAGGCCGCCGCCTGCGGCAAAGAAGAAGAAGGGGGACACGGTGACCCCGTCTGGGGCAGACTCATCTGCCGCGGCCGCTCCTTCATCCATGTGGAGGGGAGGCGACGATGTTCGCACCTCCCCAGCCCGGTCATCCTCGCGAGGACCAGAGGGGCGCCCTGGCGGGGTGCCAGCCCCCATGGCCCCGCTGGCTCCAAAGGTGCCGGTGCCTAACGCTGCTGCTGAGGTAGCCAAGGCTCAGGAGCCCCCAGTCTCCCGAGCCGTGGTTACGTTGCCGCCTCCTCCTTCTGTGCCACTGGTTCCGGATTCTTCTACCTCCTCAGGTGTCTTGGAGTGTGCCCTCTCCGGGATGGTCCAGCTGCAAGAATACCTCCAGGGCGCCGATTCCCATCTGGTAGCCGGGCGCCTGGAGCTGATTTTCGGCTGGCTTCATTCTGATGCCTCTGTCCGAGTAGCACTGAGGCGGGCCACGACAGCTTCTGAGGAGGAGAAGCAAGCTGCCACCTAGGCCACAGCTGCTCGCGAGGCGGCATTGAAGGATGCCGCAGCCGCCCAGGACCGCTGCAAGGCACTGGAGGCTGAGCTGCAGGGTTTGCGCGACGAGCACGCCAAAGAAGCTCACGACCGCCAAGCGAAGGAGGAGAAGATGAAGGCTCGGGAGGACGCCGTCAAGGACCTCGACACCGAGCTGACATGGTTGGCGGAGGTGCAGACCACTGAGCATGGCCGGCTGGAGACACTGTAGTAGAAGTTGAGGGCGGAGAGGTACGAGCTGGACGCCAAGGCGAAGGTCCTGGCCGAGGATCGTGTGGCATTGAAGACGCTCTATGATAAGGGCTTGGAGAAGCCGCTGGCTAGCGCTGAGGGCGGCCCCGCCCAGCTGCTTCCCTTCTTGGTCGAGGTGCTCGAGGAAGTTGTGAATGTCGTCGGCCCCATGGCCGAGGTAGAAGCTCGCGTCCTTTCTTCCGTGGCGCTGACGCGCGTCTTCAGCCACCTCCACCTTCGCGACCCTGATGCCAATCTCGATGAGCTGCTGGAGCCCGTGGACAACAAGTGCTTCGCCGCTGCTGCTAAAGCCATGAAGAGCCATGTGGAGGCCTTGCTGGGGAAGTTCCGCGCCTTTGCTCCTGCGCCCACGGCGGGCGGTGCTGTTGATCCTGCGGCCCCGGGTAGCGCCACCACAGGGATGGAGTCTCCGGCGGGCGACGGCGATGTCCAAGGGTGACAGCTTATTTCCTGCTTCATTCCTGCAACATGCACCATGCCTCATGGAGGCGTTTAAACTTGCATCTGACATTGTGAAGACAATTATGGTTTGTAATATTTGCTTTGGGATTTGCTTCGAGATTTTGCAGTTTCCTTCCTATTTGCTTTATTTTTTATGTTGGCAGAGCCCGGCCCCGCGCATACCTCAACCGCCGTTGGCCCCAACCGGATCACCATGATGGGACCAAGGAGTGAGGGGCTACATGGCAAGTTAGGCTCCTGAGTCGCGATGCTCAGGAGTCCCCCTTGACGCTCATACAACAAATAGGGAGGGAACATAGGAATAGATCTACCGTTCTACGTCGGCAGAGCCCAGCCCCGCGCATACCTCAACCACCTTTAGCCCCGACCGTATCACTAGAACGGGACCAAGGAGTGAGGGGCTACGTGACCAGTTAGGCTCCTGAGTCGCGATGCTCAGGAGTCCCCCTTGACGTTCAAATGATCTTCATACCTTGGCTACGCTCGGGGAGGTGCGCGCGACGACCAGGTCAGGAGGGCCTGGCTGGGTGGCGTACACTCGGGCATGACTCGGGCGCAGCCCCCATGCCCAGCCCCCTCGCGCGACGCTCCCGAGGGGACGTGTTGCAACGAGGCCAGACACTGAGCTCCGGGCTCCCTAAGGTTGATACGGCCGCGAGCCGCCCTCAGTTGTTTATCACCAGCGCGGAGCATAGTGCTTCCGTATGTGTACGGGCATAGCCGCTCCTCGGTAGTGTCGTCAGCCAGCGCGGAACATGGTGCTTCCACTGGTACATGGGAGGTGAGCCCCCCTCCGGGAGGAGCCCCCGGGGTGTGTACAGCCCCGCCCCGACACGTCGCTTGCATGGCAGGGCTAGGCGAGGTGTATCTGGGCACTCGTGAGCCAGTGCGGGACTCACGAGGCCCTACCTCAAGGCGGGTTGCACCTGGTCTTGGGTCTTGGACAGCTGAGTGTTCCTGTGAGACGGTTAGGTACAAGTGCTCTACGTCCTTAGGTCCCGGCCCTCGAGCAAGCTCAGCCGCCACTGGTATGCCAGGTTGCGATGCCGTGGTCAAGGCCAGGGAGTGAGGGCTAGAGAGCCAGTAAGAGCTCCTGGGTCGCGATGCTCAGGAGCCCCCCTTTTAACGCGCAAGTGGATTGCACCAGAGTGGGCCGGACCCACGGTAGGTGGCAGGTGATAATCACAGGTAGGTTAGGCATGAAAGGAAAATCAGCTTAGGTAAACGCAGAATGGATACATGCCACCGGGTCAGGCCTGAGTGGCTTGGGGATGATGCAGCCCGAGGGGTGCCCCCAGCAAGGTAAACTGAATACATAAGAAAAAGGGATACATGCCGCAGGGACGGACCCACACGGCCTGGAATGATGCAGCTCTGATGGCGCTCCCAGCTGAAATGAACTTGGAAGATGTCACCTGGTTCCATTCTAGAGGGGGTGTTGGAGTAGCTGAAGATGCGTAGTGAAGAGGCTGACCCTCACGAGTTGCCGCGGCCCTGAGCCTCAGGAGGCTCTGGGGGTCCAGGTGGCTCCTCGAGGACCGTCTCCATCTTCGCTAGGACCGCGTGATGCCTGGCCTCCTGAGCCGCCAGAATGCTCCGTAGGTGACGTTGGAAGGTGGCAGCCGCGTTCAGCAGGCCAAAAGGCATGCGAATGTAGCTGTGGGGCGGACCCTCGCATCATCCCACGCGCGAAGGCCAGAGGCGCTCCTGAGACGCGGCTTGGTTGAGCCCTGGGACGTCGATGCAGACGCGCAGCCCACCATCCTCGCCTGGATGGGGGGCCACTCCAGGCAAGCGGCGGTCGCCGCGCATGGCTCTGCTTCCTAAAGCTCCTGAGTGGTCTTGGTGATGAACTCCTGGACGCTGGGCTTTCGACGCCCTGAGGCTTCTTGAGGGAAACGTGTCGCGAAGCACGCCTCCAAGTGGTGCCCGAGCACCTCCCTCGAGATGTTGAAAAAGTCCGAGCCCTCCAGAAGAGAGCCCCCGAGCCCTGCCCGAGAAGGGCGCCGGGCGCGCCTTCCTATGCACTGGGGGGAGGCACCCCTTGCACGGGCACTGATCCTGACATGGCACCTCCTGAGATGTCAACCTCCCGAGGCCTTGAGCTGAGCGGTGTCTTCTTCTTCTTGGGGACTGCCTCAGGAGGGTTCTCGCCCCTGCTGTCTGGGTCCTCGATTGATGCAGCTTGGAAGGCGCGCTCGAGGGAGCACACCGCATCTCTCTCTTTGCAGGGGACCGTGATGATCCCGTTGCTTCCTGGCATCTTGAGGACATTGTAGCCCTGGTGGGTCACCACCATGAACTTGGCCAGGACTGGATACTCGAGGATGGCATTCTATGACAGGTGGATGTGGGTGATGTCAAAGTCGATGAGCTCGGTGCGGTAGTTGTCGCGCTTGCCGAAGGTGACAGGGAGGCAGACCTACCCTATTGGGGTGGTGGAACCGTTGGTGACTCCTGAGAAAGGCTTGGTCGGCTGGAGCAAATCATATGTCACTTGAAGGTTGTCGAACATCTCGATGAACAAGACGTTAAGCCCTGCGCCGCCATCGATGTGTGTCCTGGTGACTTGCACGTTGCTGATGACTGGGGAACGAAGCATCGGGAGGACGCCAGCAGTAGCCGCGCACTTGAGTTGATCTGCCTAGCTAAAGGTAATGGCGCACTTGGACCACCTGAGCGGGCGCGTGGCCTCGAGCTTGGGGAAGACTATGTTCACCTCGCGAGTGAACTGCTTGAAGATGCGCTAAGAGGCTGGGTCCTGAGCTCCGCCCAAGATACAAGCGATAGCACACAGTTCCTGGAAGTCCCCAGCCCCCTCGTCCTGATGATGGTCGTCATTCCTTCTTGGCGGCGGCGGCAGAGGGGGAAGGCTTGCATTGCCCTGCGGGCGGTCCTCGCGAGGCTGATCCCTCTAGGCGCCCTCGCGAGGCTGGTACTGCCAGCGATCCTCACGAGGTCAGTCACGCCACTCCTGGCGAGGGCCACGGTTGTCCCATCGTCCTCCGCCACGTCCTCATCCTCGGCCATAGCCCCGGTCGTTGCGCTCGACGCGTCGACAGAAGCGTCCTTCTCGAACGACCCTGAGCTCCTGGCATTCGTTGGTGTTGTGGGTGTGGAGGTTGTGGTAGGCGCAGAACGGTCGGCTGCCCTTGGACGACTCTGGCTGGTCCCTATCGTGCTTCGTGTCTGGTTCTGCTGCGAGCAGGGCTGCTCCTTTGCGCTTCGCGTCCTTGTCCTTGGTCTTCTTTTCCTCCGGGTCTGCGGCTGGAAGCTCAAGGAGGGAGAGGCGTCCTTCCTCAGCTCTTGCGCACTTGGTCGCCAGGTTGGACAGCTCCAGAGATGTGCACAACTCCTCGTGGATGGCGAACTCCTCCTTCATCTTGATGTCACAGACGCCATCAGAGAACGCTGAGATGATGGCCTCGTCCATCACCTTGGGGATCTTGAGGCAGGCGTTGTTGAAGCGCTGGATGTATTTCTGCAGGGTCTCCCCAGGCTATTGCTTGATGCAGCACAGGTCACCCGCGGCCAGGGGGGCGGTCGCGAGTGCCCTGGAAGTTGGCGATGAAGCGGCTGCACATCTCGTCCCTGGAGGAGATCGAGACGGGAAGCAGATTCAGGAGCCACGTGCAGGCACCGTCCTTGAGCGCCATGGGAAACCAGTTTGCCATGACCTTCTCGTCTCTGTTGGCCGCCTTGATGCCCAACTCGTAGAGCTGCAAGAACTCCACGGGGTCGGCGGTACCATCAAAGCAAGGAGGCAGGTCTGGCTTGAACTTGCCCGGCCAGGCGACGCTACATAGCTCGGTGGTGAAGGCGCAACAACCTGCTGTGGTCACCGGAGCCCTTTGCTGACGCGGGGCTTGCTCTTGATGGTACCCCCGCACTGCCGCCAGGGGAAGTACGGGGTCTTGGCGCGCCGGTGCAGGGACGCGGTCTTGTCGTGATGGTGCAGGAAGCACGAGAGTGCCTTCTTGAGGCCGAGGGATTTCTTGGCAGCTTCTTTCTTGTCGCGCTGGCGCTGGATGCAGTAGGTCACGTCCAGGGGCCGCGCGCCTTAGAGCCAGGGCACCGTCTTGGGGCGGAGGTGGCAGATGCGCTCCCTGAGCCGCGTCGCCCATGCTTGGCGGAGGGCGAGGTAGCGAGAGGGACGGCACGGGAGAGCCCCCTGCGACGCTGACGAGCCATTCTTCGTAGAGGTCGTCGACGGGGCGGTAGTGTAGGAGCTCACGCACTAGGAGCAATGTGGCCTGCGCATCCGTGGGGGCGCGATGAGCGTGAGACGACGAACCAGCTGGGGTCAGCGACGGAGTGGCGGCGCGGCCTTCCCGCCGCACCGAGGGGTGCAATGAAGATGCTTGCTGCTTGTTCGCCACCGGGTCGGTGGCGGTGTTGGCGGTAGGCGACGGAGAATGACGAGGAGGCCTGCCAACAGGAGCCGTCTGGGCGACGCGAGCGGTGAGAGCAGCCCAGCACTCGGCGCGGGCTCGGTGGGCGTCCGACATGGATGCGACGAAGCGATGGGACGTAGATCAGCGGAAGGAAGATTCCAGTGCACCCCTACCTGGCACGCCAAATGTTGGACATCGGGTTCCGGCAAAACCCTTAAGGTTCGAACACTGGGGTGCGCACGGAGATCTCCTCCTACAGAATCTCTCTCTCAGCCTCGCTGTGATCCCTAAGCTAGATCAATGAAATCAAAGCACAAGAGACACAAGATTTATATAGGTTCGGGCCACCGTTGTGGTGTAATACCCTACTCCTATGTGTGGTGGTGGATTGCCTCTTGGGCTGATGATGAACAGTACAAGGGAAGAACAGCCTCGCGAGGAGAGGTGTTCTTGGGCTAGTGTGATGTGCGGTTGAACTTAACTTGTCCCTTCTACTGTGGTGGCTAGCCCTATTTATAGAGGCCCTGGTCCTCTTCCCAAATATTGAGCAGGAAGGGATCCAACAATGGCCATTTTGAAAGGAGACAGCTAGTACAAGCTATCCTGACTAAAGGTGGTCTTCGCTTGCCAAAGGTGTAACACCCGCGATGCGGCTATATCTCCCACGTGTCGAAGCACGACTTAGAGGCATAACTGCATGGTGGTTTTGTCGCAAGAAGGGTCATCTTCACACGATCCCATGTAAAGAACAAGAATGGGATAAAGAGTTGGCTTACAATCGCCACTTCACACAATGAACATATAATTCATACATCATTCCGAGTACACTCATGGTCCGACTACGGACGAAGGCAAAAGAAAAGAAGATAACCCAACTGCTAGATCCCCGATCGCCCCAACTGGGCTCCACTACTGATCAACATGAAACGAAACATAGCAACGACCAAGATCTTCGTTGAGCTCCCATCTGAGGTCGGATGCATCACATGCACTGGTATCATCGGCACCTGCAACTGTTGTTGTAATAATCTGTGAGCCACGAGGACTCAGCAATCCCATTACCATGGGTATCAAGACTAGCAAAGCTTAATGGGAAAGGAAGGGGTAAAGTGGTGAGGTTGCAGCAGCGACTAAGCATGATATGGTTGGTAACATACGCAAATGAGAGCGAGAAGAGGAGAAAAGGAACGGTCGTCAACTAGAAATGATCAAGAGGTGATCCTGAACTCCTACTTACGTCAAACATAACCCAAACCGTGTTCACTTCCCCGGACTCTGCCGAGAAGAGACCATCACGGCTACACACGCGGTTGATGCGTTTTAATTCGGATCTGGTGTCAAGTTATCTACAACCGGACATTAACAAATTCCCATCTGCCACATAACTGCGGGCATGGCTCTCGAAAGTTTATAACCCTGCAAGGGTGTCCCAACTTAGCCCATGATAAGCTCTCGCGATCAACGGAGGATATACCTTCTCCCAGGAAGACCCGATCAGTCTTGGAATCCCGGTTTACAAGACATTTCGACAATGGTAAAACAAGACCAGCAAAGCCGCCCGAATGTGCCGACAAATCCTGATAGGAGCTGCACATATCTCGTTCTCAGGGCACACCGGATTGTCCAAACTTCCGGTAGGCCAGCCCAGAGTTGCCCCTGGTGACCACCGGCGGCTGACAGGTTGGACCAACACTCACGACGAGCACTGGCCCGAGGGGGTAAATAAAGATGACCCTTGAGTCTGCAGAACCCAAGGGAAAAAGTCTTAGGTAGGCAAATGGTAAAACCAAGGTTGGGCCTTGCTGGAGGAGTTTTATTCAAAGCGAATTGTCAAGGGGGTCCTATAAATCACCCGACCGCCTAAGGAACGCAAAATCCGGGAACATAACACCGGTATGACGAAAACTAGGGCGGCAAGAGTGGAACAAAACACCAGGCATAAGGCCAAGCCTTCCACCCTTTACCAAGTATATAGATGCATTAATTAAATAAGAGATATTGTGATATCCCAACATAATCCTTTCCACCATGGAGCAATCTTCAACTTCACCTGCAACTAACAACGCTATAAGAGGGGCTGAGCAAAGCAGTAACATAGCCAAACAACGGTTTGCTAGGAAGGGTGACAAAAGGTTAGAGGTTCATGGCAATTTGGGAGGCTTGGTAAACAAGTGATAGATAGCGCAGCATAGCGATAGAACGAAGCAACTAGCAAGCAAATATAGAAGTGATATCGAGGGTAATGGTCATCTTGCCTGAGATTCCGCTAGGAAGAAGAACGAGTCCATGAAGAAGACAAACGGACGTAGTCGAACAAATCCTCACAACTCCGGAAAGAAACCGAAGCTAACGAGAGAAGCAAACCGGAAAGAAGCAAACAACATGGTAAACACGCAAGCATAATCATGGCATGATGCACAATCAAGTATGATGCATGTCTGGTTTAATGAGGCATGGCATGGCAATATGCACAAACAACACTACAAGTTAAGTAGAGCTCAATATGCAACGAGTTGCATATTGACGAAACACCACATCAATTATTTAGTTCTCTCTCGTTTAGGAACACAACAATATTACATGTGGTTATAAACATGGCAAAAGGTGAAACATAAGTAAACTAACTATTTAGGCAAGTTTAAATGAGGCCAGAAACACAAACAACACTTTCAGAAAATCCCCATGTTATTTAGCAATTTAATGCAACAACAATTTTAAACATTTTAATTGTTGTTATCATGATGCGGATGACATATGCAAGTATTGTGCAATTTTTATGAAAATGTTGACATGAGCCTGTTATGAAGCATTTGGTCACCATGGCGGAACGAAAAGGGTGCCATGGCGGCGAAACGAAAATGGTGCCACGGCAACATTCCAGTCCCGGTAACTTGAGTGAGATACGAATGCAAACGAGAAGTGTGCGGATGTGTGGAACACGCAAGAGATGGGGAGTGATCCCGGATACAGGGTGTCCCACATGACGGCGGCATGGCAAACGCGGAGGGACGTGCATGAAGCAAACGGGCACGGTGCAAACATACGGTTCATCTCAGACAACATGCATTCGTCCACGGGTCATCGTCTCGGCAGTTATACCTTTGAAGCATGCATTTCAGAGCGGGTCGAGTTCGACGAAGGAAGTAGGGGTACACGGGCCGTAGTTGAAGTAGTCGTTCTCGCGACGGTAGTGGAAGTAGTTGTACACGTTCATTTCGGAGAGGTACTTGACGAATCCAACGTCTTTGGGGCGACGGTAGTGGAAGTAGTGGTACACGTTTCGTAAATGTTCGGGTCCGGCGAGGAACTTGACGTCCAGGAAATCTTCAAGGTCGACGGTAGTGGTACACACGTTGTTGGGGTACTTGTCGGTCCGGTCTTGGCGATGGTAGTTGTACACGGGTCGTAGACGTCCAGTGCGGTACTTGGTGAACCGAAGGTGTACTTGGCGGTCTTCAGACTTGCCGGTCTCGGTTCTTGCAACGGCAGTGGTACATCTCATAGTGGAACTTGGTGTCCAAGGTCTTCGGCGTAGTGGTACGCATCCTGCAGGCGAACGTGGGTGTCGTGGTACTTGGCGACTCAAGGGGTGCACCGGCCTTGGCGTGCAGAAGGCACTTGGAATAGAGAAGCCATCGGGCTGCTATTCATTCAAAAAGAGCTGAACCAGGGGAGATCAAAGCAGCAGTGGTGGCAGCAGATTTGGCAGGAGGGGGACGGCTCAGGCGGGAGCTCCATAGCACGAGGAGGAGGCCGACGGAGATGCAACAGACGATGGGCGCAGGCGCCGAACTTGCTGAAACCGGTCGCGGGAGGTCGCCGGGGTCCCGTTCCTACCAGTACGAAGCGGAGGCAGGCCGACGGACTTGGGGCTCAGGCAGCAGCAAGGAGGCGATGGTGATGGTCAGTGGCAGGAAGCGGTCACCGGGCTCGTGGTGAGAACGACGAGGAACAGAGGCGCGTGGAGAAGCAGCCATCCGGCAATGGAGCAGAAGCGTCCATGGCCAGCGACCCAAGGCGTCGAAAATGGCCGGATCCGGGCCAGCTTGGGTTGGGGAGGCGAGGTAGCAGGCCGGTGGCAGGGCTTGGCGCAGGGGAGGTCGCCGGGTAGTACTGCGGTGGCGCTGCTGCACCGGCTGATGGCGATGGAGTTTCTGCGATGGCGCGCGGGGTCGGTGGAGAGGGGCTTGGCGCGGCGCGGACGACGGAGGGCGACGCGAGGCAGAGGAGATCGAGGGCGTGAGGTGGCGGCGTTACGGGATCGAGCGAGAGGCTCTCGCTCCTCTCTGGCGACGCGAGCGGGGAAGGAGGGAGAGACCAGGGGATCGAGAGGAGGGGATTGGGGCTAGGGGGATCAGGAGAAATGTTCGCTAGGGTTAAGCGGGCGCGGTTGGGCCTTGGGCCCTGGGCCGGATGGATACAAGTGGCGGCTGGGCTTCTCTCTTCTCTCTCCCTCTAATTTTCTTTAGCAGAAAACAAATTAGAGAGAAGAAAAAGAAAGAGAGGGTTAAGGAAAGAATATGCGCAAGGGGTTAATTTCCCTGGACTCACAAAAATGAGCTTGATCCAAGAAAATGGAAAGGGAGCGTGGGCGTGGAGTTGAATTCCACCTCATTTGAATTTAATTCAAATGAGTGTGAGAAAGAAGTGGGTATTCGGTATGTCCAAAAAATGTTGAGAAATTTGGTGGAGCTCAGGAAAATGACGAAAGAATTTATGGGTAGAGTTGGAGACCAAGAATTGAGATAACAAAGGCATTGGGATTTATTTTGCAAGTGGGTTATGGTTAATTCCAAATAAACGGAATAATTTTATTATAGCTCCCTAATAATAGTAGGAGACTTTGAATATGTTTTAAAGAGAAATCACATGTGAATATCACTCGATTTAAATAGATCAACAATCTATGCAATTTATTAGTTGAGTTGAGATGCAAAGATTAATGACATGATGGCATGATGACATGATGCAATGCAAAAATAAAAGAGCAAGCACAAAAGAAACACACGGTGATCACGAAAATATGGAAGTCTTCTGGAGCGTCGGTCTCGGGGCGTCACAACACTACACCACTACAAGAGGATCTCGTCCCGAGATCTAGGATGGCACCGGAGAGAAACGGAAGAGGAAGAGAAGAGGTAAAACTAAGTTGCTTCTTTGACAAACAAGTGAAACCACGAACCTTGAGAAGTTGAGCAATTTAAAAGAAAGAGTACAATAGAGATGAACGAGATTGCAAACAATCCGTTAGAAAAGAGGAACAAGGAACATTACGAGGACTTGAAGGTTGCAAAGACATGAATGAAGAGTTTAATGGACAAGATAGAATGCGAAACCACTCCGGTTAAAACAAGATGAGAGAGGAAGAACTCGGGCAGCACTCCGGTTGAACATGGAAGGAATAGAACATGAACTTGAGAAGGTGGGATGATACTTGATGAAATCAACAACACACTGCCTCCGGAACTATTGAAAGAATGGCACAATGGGTAAGAAGGATTTCAGACAACACTAAGGTTGAAAAGAGAGGCAAAACTTGATAAGATGAAAGAACTTGAAGAGATGACACAACACTTGGATAAGCACGAAAAGAACACGGTCCTCACAAATGAGATGATGAGTGAAAAGAGCAACATCACAATGTCTCCGGAAGAAAGAATAGATAATAGATCATTGGAATAACAGAATGGAGAAGAAAATGCCAACTTCTGCCATAAATGAGCTTGGAAAGCACCCTTCCAAGAAAGGTTAGAACGGAGTTGTTGGAAAACTAACAACGAAACGAAAAGAATAAGCTTGTAGTGGGCTTATGGAAACATCTCAAAATTATGAGGTGACAAACGGCCACTAACGGAAATAATTGATTTGATTGAGAGCACCAAAGAGATGAAAAACTTGTTCCATCAAGATGGAAAAGAGATAACTTGGGTCATTAATAAGCACCAAAATAGCAACATTCCTTAGGGAAGGATTTAGGTGAAATCTATACCAAGATAACTCCAATGAAGAGATTGACGGTTGAAAAGATCTCTTGAACAAAGAGAAAATTATGGATTTAAATATGTCACTCTTGAAAACTTGTGAATCATGAAACGCAAAGGGAAATTATCAAGAATGACCTAACACCACCTCAGAAGATAAGGTAGAAAGAATCGCACTTTGGAATGCAAGATGAAGAATACTTGAACTCCCCAAAACAAAACATGTGTTGAGCACCATGCTTATCTTATAGTATAGCTTGGCGGATCATAACTTTGAGAGAAATCTTGAAGAACAATTGAAGAATGAAAGGAATCCTTGACGAACCACCATGAAGAAACTCCGGTATTAAAAGGATGGTGGAAAGAAGGAGAAGTTGGAAACACAAGGTGAAGCCTTGCAATGATTTAGATGGAGCTTCGCGATGAGATAACCGAGAAAGCTTGGAACTCCGGAAAAAAAGATGAACAACTAGGAACCGAGAATTACTTCATCATGAACAATCTTCGAAAGAAAAGAATTGAATCACCTCAGGGAATAAGAATAAGATTTATTGTATGCTTATCTTTCATCAAAATTAAATTGATGACAAGCAGCAGATAGGCATGCTACTTATTCTCGTAGAAAGGATTAAAAGGGATATAGCGTAAACTTCAGAAAAGTCTTCAACGATCCACAGGTAGGATTCGGAAAGAACGAATTAATTGATACGATAACAACAGAAGAGGAATGTTGAAAGAACCACCGTAAGAATTGAAAATGAAAGTAGCAAAGGCACAATTCACCGGGAAGAATTGAAAAATGAATGAAGATACTAGAGGGGATTTAGATACATGAGAACGAAGAGATCATGAACTAATTAGAGGGTATTTGAATGATGCACCGGTAAGATTTGGAGAACGATAGCTACACGCTGAGAATGAAGAATTATGACATGATGGCCTTCGGAGGAAAGAAATGGAAACAACTCATGAAATGCTCTGGATGGGTGAAAAGAATTGTCACAATCAAAAACAATCATGAGGATGGCATAAAGCTAGAACCATGAATCTTCAAGAGAATGGACCAAGATTTTAGGATAAATCTCTTCCTCGGTCTTCAAATGTTGAGAATGATGATGAGAACCACCATGAATTGTTGAGACACTCCAGAATGAAAATTAGAAAGGTTGAACCAACGACGAAAGAATTTGAAAGATCTTGGAGAAAGACATTTGACTGATGAAATTCATTCTTACGTCAAACTTCGAAAAGAATTTGGGAATGGCTCCGAGAAAATTAGAAGAGTCAGGTAAGGTCTTGAGAAAAGACCTGTGGGTTAGGGCCCACTAAAAAGATGCACCGTTGAAATGATTGCTTGAAAGGGGGGATTGCACCGGTTGAATTAAATGACTTGAATGAGATAATAATCTCCAAATAGCTAGAACATATTAAGAATGGAAAACACAAATCTTCTGAGATATCTTGAGCACTCCGGATATGAATTGGGCAAGGTGAATAAATAAGAGAGCCTTGGATAAGAAATTCACATGGGAAGATATGTGAAACAAAAGGAAGAGATATAATCAACACCAAAGCTTGAAATTAATCCACCGAAGAAGAATACGAGAATGAAGAATAATAAACTTGAAGCTCCGTTAGTATCTTCCTGAGAATCACCGGATAAGAACATTGACGGAAAAGAATGGAGAGTCTTCCCATCAATAAAAGGATACTTGATTAAAATATATGAGTTCTTGAAGTTAAGGGTGGGAGGGCGGGAAAACAAAGGCAGCTTGGGGCAGATGGAACAAACACCATTGAGAAAAACTTAGAATTGATCTCGCAAATGTTGAAACGATCGGATCCACTTGAAGAGAAGCACGCCGGTTGGAAAAGAATTAACATGACAACCTCGATGATCAAGAAGGATAAGTATTCACATAGAAATATGAGAACACCATTTAGGTAAGGTATGGATTCAACATTTGACTTCGAAGCAACTCGAATACCACAAATAAAACAAAACACAGGATTTGGCTTGCAGAATAAGCCGGAAACAAACATATGATAGAGATTTCGTCCGAAGTTTTCGTGGTGGGGCCCACACGGGCTCGATCATACAGCACCATCATGTACAAGGCAGTGCACATGACATACGAAGTGTCCCTGAACCAGCATAGCCAAGGGTTCTTTAAGACACAACGAGACCACTGTAAAAAATGACCGTGGATAGGCGGACCACTAGACGTCGAACCCCAATCTCATATCATGCATCTGTCGGAAAGAAAAAAAAACTAAAGCTACTTGAATTCCCACCTATAAAACTCCCGAAACTTTCTGGTTATGCAATCTGGTGTTGGGGATACAGGGGAAGCAATATATATCTCACCCAAAACTAACAATCCCTACATCCAAGCTGTATCCATCCGTCAACACATAACCAAGAAACCTTCGGAAATCGTGTACCTCAACCTTCGAAAAGCATCCGTTATACGAGCTATGGCAATACTCCCGAACTCCCCAGTACTGGGTGATGTCGAGGTTATCTCACCAACAACTGCATAAAAGAGATTTTCAATGTCGGCAAAACTCAGGTATTCCAGAACTGCAACGATAAAATTGTGACGACAACACCTCGGAGCTCAACTCCCCGGGACACAGCCACAACCCCTAAATGTCAGGAGGCACCAAGAACAATGTTCTCATCACAAAACCATCGGAACAATTCCAAGATACCCGCGTGATCCTAAATTTTTTTTAGTGAAATCTGAGGAGAGGAAAGTCAAAACATCTACGTCAGGAGACCTCACCAGAGTGACGAAGGGGCTGAGGAGTAAAAAGAATCCTACTCTCCGATATATATATAATCCTAAGACTCAAAACATTTTTCTTCTAGACTCAACAACGCCAGCAAACAATCAAGCAGGGGGCTCCTAAGTCGGGGATGGCTGTGATTACCAACTTGTAACACCCACGATGCGGCTATATCTCCCACGTGTCGAAGCACGACTTAGAGGCATAACCGCATGGTGGTTTTGTCGCAACAAGGGTCATCTTCACACGATCCCATGTAAAGAACAAGAATGGGATAAAGAGTTGGCTTACAATCGCCACTTCACACAATGAACATATAATTCATACATCATTCAGAGTACAGTCATGGAACGACTACGGACGAAGGCAAAAGAAAAGAAGATAACCCAACTGCTAGATCCCCGATCGCCCCAACTGGGCTCCACTACTGATCAAGATGAGATCAAACATAGCAACGACCAAGATCTTCATTGAGCTCCCATCTGAGCTCGGATGCATCACCTGCACTGGTATCATCGGCACCTGCAACTGTTGTTGTAGTAATCTGTGAGCCACGAGGACTCAGCAATCCCATTACCATGGGTATCAAGACTAGCAAAGCTTAATGGGAAAGGAAGGGGTAAAGTGGTGAGGTTGCAGCAGCGACTAAGCATGATATGGTGGCTAACATACGCAAATGAGAGCGAGAAGAGGAGCAAAGGAACGGTCGTCAACTAGAAATGATCAAGAGGTGATCCTGAAGTCCTACTGACATCAAACATAACCCAAACCGTGTTCACTTCCCCGGACTCCGCCGAGAAGAGACCATCACGGCTACACATGCGGTTGATGCGTTTTAATTCGGATCTGGTGTCAAGTTATCTACAACCGGACATTAACAAATTCCCATCTGCCACATAACCGCGGGCACGGCTCTCGAAAGTTTATAACCCTGCAGGGGTGTCCCAACTTAGCCCATGATAAGCTCTCGTGATCAACGAAGGATATACCTTCTCCCAGGAAGACCCGATCAGTCTCGGAATCCCGGTTTACAAGACATTTCGACAATGGTAAAACAAGACCAACAAAGCCGCCCGAATGTGCCGACAAATCCTGATAGGAGCTGCACATATCTCGTTCTCAGGGCACACCGGATTGTCCAAACTTCCGGTAGGCCAGCCCAGAGTTGCCCCTGGTGACCACCGGCGGCTGATAGGTTGGACCAACACTCACGACGAGCACTGGCCCGAGGGGGTAAATAAAGATGACCCTTGAGTCTGCAGAACTCAAGGGAAAAAGGCTTAGGTAGGCAAATGGTAAAACCAAGGTTGGGCCTTGCTGGAGGAGTTTTATTCAAAGCGAACTGTCAAGGGGGTCCCATAAATCACCCGACCGCGTAAGGAACGCAAAATCCAGGAACATAACACCGGTATGACGGAAACTAGGGCGGCAAGAGTGGAACAAAACACCAGGCATAAGGCCGAGCCTTCCACCCTTTACCAAGTATATAGATGCATTAATTAAATAAGAGATATTGTGATATCCCAACATAATCCTGTCCACCATGGAGCAATCTTCAACTTCACCTGCAACTAACAATGCTATAAGAGGGGATGAGCAAAGCAGTAACTTAGCCAAACAACGGTTTGCTAGGAAGGGTGAAAAAAGGTTAGAGGTTCATGGCAATTTGGGAGGCTTGGTAAACAAGTGATAGGTAGCGCAGCATAGCGATAGAACGAAGCAACTAGCAAGCAAAGATAGAAGTGATATCGAGGGTAATGGTCATCTTGCCTGAGATTCCGCTAGGAAGAAGAACGAGTCCATGAAGAAGACAAATGGACGTAGTCGAACAAATCCTCACAACTCTGGAAACCGAAGCTAAGGAGAGAAGCAAACCGGAAAGAAGCAAACAACATGGTAAACACACAAGCATAATCATGGCATGATGCACAATCAAGTATGATGCATGTCCAGTTTAATGAGGCATGGCATGGCAATATGCACAAACAACACTACAAGTTAAGTAGAGCTCAATATGCAACGAGTTGTATATTGACGAAACACCACATCAATTATTTAGTTCTCTCTCGTTTAGGAACACAACAATATTACATGTGGTTATAAACATGGCAAAAGGTGAAACATAAGTAAACTAACTATTTAGGCAAGTTTAAATGAGGCCGGAAACACAAACAACACTTTCGAAAAATCCCCATGTTATTTAGCAATTTAATGCAACAACAATTTTAAACATTTTAATTGTTGTTATCATGATGCGGATGACGTATGCAAGTATTATGCAATTTTTATGAAAATGTTGACATGAGCATGTTATGAAGCATTTGGTCACCATGGCGGAACGAAAAGGGTGCCACGGCGGTGAAACGAAAATGGTGCCATGGCAACATTCCGGTCCCGGTAACTTGAGTGAGATACGGATGCAAATGAGAAGTGTGCGGATGTGTGGAACACGCAAGAGATGGGGAGTGATCCCGGATACCGAGTGTCCCACGTGACGGCGCCATGGCAAACGCGGAGGGACGTGCATGAAGCAAACGGGCACGGTGCAAACATACGGTTCATCTCAGACAACATGCATTCGTCCACGGGTCATCGTCTCGGCAGTTATACCTTTGAAGCATGCATTTCGGAGCGGGTCGAGTTCGACGAAGGAAGTTGGGGTACACGGGCCGTAGTGGAAGTAGTCGTTCTCGCGACGGTAGTGGAAGTAGTTGTACACGTTCGTTTCGGAGAGGTACTTGACGAATCCAACGTCTTCGGGGCAACGGTAGTGGAAGTAGTGGTACACGTTTCGTAAATGTTCGGGTCCGGCGAGGAACTTGACGTCCACGAAATCTTCAAGGTCGACGGTAGTGGTACACACGTTGTTGGGGTACTTGTCGGTCCGGTCTTGGCGATGGTAGTTGTACATGGGTCATAGACGTCCAGTGCGGTACTTGGTGAACCGAAGGTGTACTTGGCGGTCTTCAGACTTGACGGTCTCGGTTCTTGCAACGGTAGTGGTACATCTCGTAGTGGAACTTGGTGTCCAAGGTCTTCGGCATAGTGGTACGCATCCTGCAGGCGAACGTGGGTGTCGTGGTACTTGGCGACTCAAGGGGTGCACCGGCCTTGGCGTGCAGAAGGCACTTGGAATAGAGAAGCCATCGGGGTGCTGTTCATTCGAAAAGAGCTGAACTAGGGGAGATCAAAGCAGCAGTGGTGGCAGCAGATTTGGCAGGAGGGGGGCGGCTCAGGCAGGAGCTCCATAGCACGAGGAGGAGGCCGACGGAGATGCAACAGACGATGGGCACAGGCGCCGAACTTGCTGAAACCGGTCGCGGGAGGTCGCCGGGGTGCCGTTCCTGCCAGTACGAAGCAGAGGCAGGCCGACGGACTTGGGGCTCAGGCAGCAACAAGGAGGCGATGGTGATGGTCAGCGGCAGGAAGCGGTCACCGGGCTCGTGGTGAGAACGACGAGGAACAGAGGCGCGCGGAGAAGAAGCCGTCCGGCAATGGAGCAGAGGCGTCCATGGCCAGCGACCCAAGGCATCAAAAATGGCCGGATCCGGGCCAGCTTGGGTTGAGGAGGCGAGGTAGCAGGCCGGTGGCAGGGCTTGGCACAGGGGAGGTCGCCGGGTAGTACTGCGGTGGCGCTGCTGCACCGGCTGATGGTGATGGAGTTTCTGCGATGGCGCGCGGGGTCGATGGAGAGGGGCTTGGCGCGGCGCAGACGGCGGAGGGCGAAGCGAGGTAGAGGAGATCGAGGGCGTGAGGTGGCGGCATTACGGGATCGAGAGAGAGGCTCTCGCTCCTCTCTGGCGGCGCGAGCGGGGAAGGAGGGAGAGACCAGGGGATCGAGAGGAGGGGATCGGGGCTAGGGGGATCAGGAGAAGGGTTCGCTAGGGTTAAGCGGGCGCGGCTGGGCCTTGGGCCCTGGGCCGGATGGATACAAGTGGCGGCTGGGCTTCTCTCTTCTCTCTCCCTCTAATTTTCTTTAGTAGAGAACAAATTAGAGAGAAGAAAAAGAAAGAGAGGGTTAAGGAAAGAATATGCGCAAGGGGTTAATTTCCCTGGACTCACAAAAATGAGCTTGATCCAAGAAAATGGAAAGGGAGTGTGGGCGTGGAGTTGAATTCCACCTCATTTGAATTTAATTCAAATGAGTGTGAGAAAGAAGTGGGTATTCGGTATGTCCAAAAAATGTTGAGAAATTTGGTGGAGCTCGGGAAAATGACCAAAGAATTTATGGGTAGAGTTGGAGACCAAGAATTGAGATAACAAAGGCATTGGGATTTATTTTGCAAGTGGGTTATGGTTAATTCCAAATAAATGGAATAATTTTATTATAGCTCCCTAATAATAGTAGGAGACTTTGAATATGTTTTAAAGAGAAATCACCATGTGAATATCCCTCAATTTAAATAGATCAACGATCTATGCAATTTATTAGTTGAGTTGAGATGCAAAGATTAATGACATGATGGCACGATGACATGATGCAATGCAAAAATAAAAGAGCAAGCACAAAAGAAACACACGGTGATCACGAAAATATGGAAGTCTTCTGGAGCGTCGGTCTCGGGGCGTCACAAAAGGTGCTGGTGATGACGCCATCTTGGGCTCCATGGTGACCTCCGTCCTGCCGTCCTGCTGGTCTTGGTCTTGTTGCACTGATATGGAAACCTTTGCCTGATGCCTCGGTACCCCGCGCCTGCGCTTGCCCCCTTTGCACCAAAGAGGAAACGAGGACACTGCGCGGGCTGGCGCCCGCCTGGTCTTGATCGTCATGGCTTGCGTCACGGGAACCTCGCGAGGTACCCCTTGACTTGATCTCTCTGCCTCCTCGCGAGCCTGCCTGGTGAGGCCACTCCTGAGGAGGCCTTGTGTCGTCCGGCCCGCGAGGCTTGGCCCCTCGCAAGGGTCTTGAGTGTTTGGTTGATGAAGACGGGCCGTACTGGGCCACTGGTTGAGCCACGCTGCAGGCCGCAGGCAGGCAAGTCTGGGGACCCCCATTCCCAGAACGCCAACAGTCCTAGGCGCCAAAGAGTACGGCCTTGAGCGAACAGTAAAGAGTTACCCCAAGTGTAGGCTGCTGCCACAATTCAACGATGAAGCCCTTGAGCCAATTCCGTCGAAGTACCACTATGTTGATCAACCAGACCGACCACCACATGGACAGGATAAAATGGCCTATCAGGCTGAACACCAGCCCGCACCACCTCGCTGTAGAGGCAAGGAGACAGCGGCGCCGAACTACACTTATGACCTACGTCAGGACCTGACCAGTAAAGCCGGTCAGACCAGATCGATCTATGGATCTAGAGTACGTGCGCCGGCACGAGATGACTGCCACCAAACCTGGCGCGATCAACATCATCAAGTTCGAGGTCATCACCGAACACAGATGTCATCCGAACTACGATGTGATGTAGCTAGGTATAGAGGTGGCGCACACCCTATGTGCTTTACTGATGAAGTAATGCAGCACCAATTTCTAGAAGGTTTTATACCCGTAAACATCGAACAATATGATGGAACAACAGACCCTACCGTCTGGATTGAGGACTTTCTTCTCCACATTCACATGGCTCGTGAGATGAACTCCATGCCATCGAATATCTCCCCTTGAAGTTGAAGGGACCAGCACGGCACTGGTTGAATAGCCTCCCAGAGAGCTCCATAGGGAGCTGGGAAGGTTTAGAAGACGCTTTCCTGGACAACTTTCAGGGCACCTATGTCCGGCCTCCAGATGCCGATGACCTCAGTCACAAATCCAGCAACCCGGAGAGTCAGCCCGCAAAATTTGGAATCGGTTCCTCATTAAAAAGAACCAAATTATGGATAGTCTAGACGCCGAAGCCTTAGCAGCCTTTAACACAGCGTCCATGATGAATGGCTCGCCCGACACCTCGGGCAGGACGAGCCGAAAAGTATGGCAGCCCTGACAACACTTATGATCCACTTCTACGCAGGCGAAGATAGCTGGCTAGCTCATAGAAGCAACAGTTGCAGTGATCCCGGCACCTCTGAGGCCAGGGACTGTAATGGCAGGCCATGCTGCAACAAAATCAAACGCCGGAATAATAATGATGACACTGAAGACACGATAGGCAATGCCGGATTCAGTGGTTCTAAATCCGGTTAGCGAAAGAAACCTTTCAAAGGCAACAGGGACGGTCTATCCAACTTGGACAAAATCCTCGAGAGGCCCTGTCAGATTCATGGTACCCCCGACAAGCCTGCTAACCACACTAATAAAAATTCTGGGTATTTAAACAGGCCGGTAAGTTAAATACTGAACACAAAGGGAAGGGACCTCCAAGCGAAGATGACGATGAGCCTGGTCAGCCGAACACTGGGGGTCAAAAGCGGTTTCCCCCCAAAGTAAAAATAATGAACATGATCTACGTCACTCACATACCCAAAAGGGAGCGCAAGCGCGCACTAAGAGATGTCTACACCGTAGAGCCTGTCGCCCCAAAGTTGAATCCATGGTCAGCCTGTCCGATTACTTTTGATCGCAGGGATCACCCAACCAGTATCTGCCACGTAGCTTTGGCCGCCCTGGTACTCGATCCTACTATCGACGGATATCATATCACTAGAGTCCTTATGGACCGCGGCAACAACCTTAACTTGATCTATCAAGATACTATCCACAAAATGGGCATCAACCCATCAAGAATCAAGCCAAGCAACACTACCTTTAAAGGAGTGATACCCGGCATGGAGGCCCGTTGTACGGGCTCATTAACACTGGAAGTGGTATCCGGCTATCCGGACAACTTCCGTAGTGAAGAACTGATCTTTGATATCATCCCTTTCCGTAGTGGCTACCACGCACTGCTCGAACGAACCGCCTTTGCCCATTTCAATGCAGTCCTACACTACGCTTATCTGAAGCTTAAATTGCCCGGACTGCGGGGCATCATTATAGTCAATGGAAACATGGAGTGCTCCCTCCGAACTGAAGAGCACACCGCGGCCCTAGCAGCCGAGCTATATGGCGGCCTCATCAAGACAAACAATTCATCGGCCATCAAGACCAATGACATCGTCAAAAAGGTCCGGTCTGCACCTCATGCAGATAGCTCGGCGGACCCGGACCTCAAATAGCAATTCTGCCTCCGTCGACTTCCCTATAAGGCCGCGGTATATGTACCGCGCGTACACCACTACACACTCAAAATACCTTGAGCAACACCGGAGGAACACCTCAGGACAGGTCCATAGTACGGCTCGACCCTATTCGGACCTCATATACCCCTTTATTTTTTTTTCTTTTCTCCCTTTCACTACAGGTTCTTTCGAAAACCTAAAAGATGTATGGTTGCATGAGGGCTCCCTCTTCGGCCCCTTTCCCTCTTAGGTATAGACAACCATCCTACATCTCCTCTCGAAGGACTCACTACTAAGGGGAAATGGCGCAGACGTGCGGCAGGGTACCATTGGGATCTTCAAACCATTACTCTAAGGCCCTGTAAACCTTCCCCTTATACAAATTTTCTGGCATGTAACATGACCTCTATATTCATGGCACTATTTTTCTAAACACGTCTCGATGTATCCATAAAGATATAAAGGAATAAAATGATCACCACTTTTTATGGTATGCATGTTATATTATCATTTGTATTCCCTCCTTACTTCTGATCGATGTACGTGCTTTAGCCCAGCCTTCGCGCCGGGGGCTGTCTTTGGCCCTGCACATTTTAAAGTCTGAACACCTATAGGTAACTCTTTGGCATCCTAGATATTGCATTATATGCATCGGCTCCGATTCATGTCTTTGGTCTATAGTTGGGTTGCCCGGCTCCAGTGCTTACCACCTTATGTTCCGCCAGTTCGGCTAAGGTAGTAAAGGGAGAACTACTGTGATTGTATTTCTGGTTCGTCCGGTTAAGTACCTTAGTAGAGAAAGCTGAAAACTGACCGTCATGATAAGCGAGAGCTGGTCAGTAATCTGGTGACTTAGTGTTTTACTACAGATCGTCAGCGATTCTTGCCGTGTCACACAAGGGGCTGGGACTTGACCAGCCATGTTGCAAAGGCACCATAATCCGAATTGCCGCTTGATACGTCTCCAACGTATCTATACTTTTTATTGTTCCATGCTATTATATTACCCGTTTTGGATGTTTATGGGATTTACTACACTTTTATATCATTTTTGGGACTAACCTACTAACCGGAGGCCCAACCCGTATTGCTATTTTTTTTTGCTTATTTTAGTGTTTCAAAGAAAAGGAATACCAAACGGAGTCCAAACGGAATGAAACCTTCGGGAGCGATCTTTTTGGAACAAATGTGATCCAGAGGACTTGGAGTGCAAGTCAAGAAGCAACCGAGGAGGCCACGAGGGTGGAGGGCGCCCCCCTACTGAGCGCCCCCTATCTCGTGGGCCCCTCGGGCGTCCACCGACCTACTTCTTCCTCGGACTTGGGGCATGCGTAGTAGTACTTTGCTTCGAGGGCTAAGTAGACTTTTGCAATAAGTATATGAGTTCTTTATGACTAATGTGAGTCCATGGATATACGCACACTCATCCTTCCACTTTGCTAGCCTTTCTTATTACCGCACAACTTTTGCCGGTATTGAACCCATTATTTACCTTCCTCAAAACAGCCACCATACCACCTATTATGGCATTTCCATAGCCATTCCGAGATATATTGCCATGCAACTTTCCACCATTCCGTTTATTATGACACGTTTCATCATTGTCATATTGCTCTTTGCATGATCATGTAGTTGACATTGTATTTGTGGCAAGGCCACCTTCATAATTTTCATACATGTCGCTCTTGATTCATTGCATATCCCGGTACAACGCCGGAGGCATTCATATAGAGTCATATTTTGTTCTAAGTGTTGAGTTGTAATTCTCGAGTTGTAAATTAATAAAAGTGTGATGATCTTCATTATTAGAGCATTGTCCCAAGTGAGGAAAGGATGATGAAGACTATGATTCCCCCACAAATCGGGATGAGACTTCAGAATTTAAATAAAAAGAAAAAAAGAAAAAAAAATAGGCCAAAGAGCCCACCAAAAAAAGGAAAGGCCAAATAAAAAAAGAGAGAATGGCCAAATAAAAAAATAAAAAATGAGAGAAAAAGAGAGAAGGGACAATGCTACTATCTCTTTTTCCACACTTGTGCTTCGAAATAGCACCATGATCTTCATGATAGAGAGTCCCTTGTGTTGTCACTTTCATATACTAGTGGAAATCTTTCATTATAGAACTTGGCTTGTATATTCCAATGACGGGCTTCCTCAAAATGCCCTAGGTCTTCGTGAGCAAGCAAGTTGGATGCACACCCACTTAGTTTCTTTTGATGAGCTTTCATACATTTATAGCTATAGTGTATCCGTTGCATGGCAATCCCTACTCACTCACATTGATATCTATTGATGGGCATCTCCATAGCCCATTGATACACCTAGTTGATGTGAGACTATCTTCTCCCTTTTTTCCTCACAACCACCACCATATACCACATTTAGTGCTATGTCCATGGCTTGCGCTCATGTATTGCGTAAGAGTTGAAAAAGCTGATGCGCGTTAAAAAGTATGAACCAATTGCTTGGCTAAAACCGGGGTTGTGCATGATGGGAGTATTTTGTGTAGTGAAAATGAAGCATGGCCTAACTATATAATTTTGTAGGGATAAGGTTTCTTTGGCTATGCTATTTTGATAGGACATGATTATTTGTTAGTATGCTTCGAAGTATTACTATTTTTTTATGTTTTATAAACTTTTATCTTGAATCATTTGGATCTGAACAACCATGCCATAATAAATAAAATTACATTGAGAATTATGCTAGGTAGCATTGCACATCAAAAATTCTGTTTTTATCATTTACCTACTCAAGGACGAGCAGGAATTAAGCTTAGGGATGCTTGATACGTCTCCAATGCATCTATAATTTTTTATTGTTCCATGCTATTATATTACCCATTTTGGATGTTTATGGGCTTTATTTACACTTTTATATCATTTTTGGGACTAACCTACTAACCGGAGGCCCAGCCCGTATTGCTGTTTTTTGCCTATTTCAGTGTTTTGAAGAAAAGGAATACCAAACGGAGTCCAAACGGAATGAAACCATCAAGTGCGATCTTTTTGGAACAAACGTGATCCAGAGGACTTGGAGTGCAAGTCAAGAAGCAATCGAGGAGGCCACGAGGGTGGAGGGCGCGCCCCCTACTGGGTGCGCCCCCCTATCTTGTCGGCCCCTCAGGCGTCCACCAACCTACTTCTTCCTCCTATATATACCCACGTACCCCGAGAACATGAGGGGCGACCACGAAAAACTATTTCCACCACCGTAACCTTCTATATCCGCGAGATCCCATCTTGGAGCCTTCGCCGGCGCTCCGCCGAAGGGGCAATCAACCATGGAGGGCTTCTACATCAACATCATAGCCTCTCCGATGAGTTGTGAGTAGTTACCACAGACCTTTGGGTCCATAGTTATTAGCTAGATGGCTTCTTCTCTCTCTCTTTGAATCTCAATACCATGTTCTCCTCGATGTTCTTGGAGATCTATTCGTTGTAACTCTTTTTGCGGTGTGTTTGTCGAGATCCGATGAATTGTGGGTTTATGATCAAGTTTATCTATGAGAAATATTTGAATCTCCTCTGAATTTTTTATGTGTGATTAAGTTATCTTTGCAAGTCTCTTCGAATTATCAGTTTGGTTTGGCCTACTAGATTGATCTTTCTTGCAATGGGAGAAGTGCTTAGCATTGGGTTCAATCTTGCGGTATCCTTTCCCAGTAACAGTAGGGGCAACAAGGCACGTATTTTATTGTTGCCATCAAGGATAAAAATATGGGGTTTATATCATATTGCATGAGTTTATCCCTCTACATCATGTCATCTTTCTTAATGCGTTACTATGTTCTTTATGAACTTAATACTTTTGATGCATGCTGGATAGCGGTCGGTGTGTGGAGTAATAGTAGTAGATGCAGGCAGGAGTCGGTCTACTTGTCACGGGCATGATGCCTATATACATGATCATGCCTAGATAATCTCATAATTATTCGCTTTTCTATCAATTTCTCGACAGTAATTTGTTCACCCACCGTAATACTTATGCTATCTTGAGAGAAGGCACTAGTGAAACCTATGGCCCCCGGGTCTATCTTTTATCATATAAGCTTTCAATCTACTTTTATTTGCATCTTTACTTTTCCTATCTATATCACAAAATACCAAAAATATATTTATCTTATCATACTATCTCTATCAGATTTCACTTTCTCAAGTGGCCGTGAAGGGATTGACAACCCCTTTATCGCGTTGGTTGCGAGTTCTTGTTTGTTTGTGTAGGTGCGTGGGACTTTTGAGGAGCCTCCTACTGGATTGATACCTTGGTTCTTAAAAACTGAGGGAAATACTTACGCTACTATTGCTGCATCACCCTTTCCTCTTCAAGGAAAACCAACGCAAGCTCAAGACATAGCACCGCTCAATGCAACAGGGGTTACTAGTTAACCCCACCAATGGACTCCTATGGCTAAGTGAAGGTAATAAAGCCACATAGTCTGATTGCCTAGTTCACCGTGTAGACGCCTCCTCTAAGGACCAAGACGTTGGATAAAGTGCGGTCATGCGTTCAGGAACACCCCTGTACTATTTACATGGGGGCAGAAGTCGACGACTGGCAACCTTCATAAGTATAAATAATAAATGGCCGCACAGGAGGATAAAATTAACACAAAAGATGCAATCACAGTGCGGGTTCATAGCATGGTTTCGCCCACCCAAGTACATTTAATCAAACATAACATCCTTTGAACACTGGCCCTCTACTATTCGAGCCCCTTCCAGGACATCTTCAAAGTACCTCTCCGGCTTTCGGTGATCCTTGCCCTTGGGCGGACCTGCGGTCGCCACTTTGGTGGCCTTCATCTTCGCCCATTGCATCTTGACGCGGGGAAAGGCCATCCGGGCACCTTCTATGCACGCCGACCGCTTTATGGCATCGATCCGAGGACGCGCGTCGACAAGCCGCTTCACAAGGATGAAGTAGCTACTGGGCATGGGCTCGGCTGGCCAAAGTTGGACTATTAGATCCTTCATCTCCAAGCCGGCCACCCTATGCAGCTCAGTTAGCTATTTCAGCTGGTCGCTGAGGGGCGCCAGATACTCTGGCGCAAGATACTACGACCAGAATAGCTTCTCGGTCGAGCTCCCCTCCTTGGCTCGGAAGAACTACGCAGCGTCGGCAACTGTAACATCCCAAATTTTCAATTTGGAATGTTATACAAATAGATCATTACTGCATATCATATTTAATGCATTTTGTCTTGATCCTAGAAATTCTACGCAACGCAAGGACCCACGGAGAGAGTTGGGGATTTCGATATTTTCATATTTGAGTTTTCTCAAATTTTGGAAATAGGATCATTTGATTTTATTTATTTTATCTTCAATTATTTCAATTATATAAAAAAAATGAGAGAGGGAATAAAATGACTTTCCCAAAATAAAGAAATATTGAGGATTTAATAAAAAATCAAATAAGATTTTATTTTTGGATTTTTGTGGCTATTTTATTTGAATTTAGGAAAAATGTGTGTTTTTCAAAATTTCATTTAGGCCCCAAATAAATGTTCATCTAAACCAGCTTGATTTTAGAAGCCGGGGAAAATTTATTTCGGGATTTTTGGAGTCCGTTTAGTATTTCTTTCTTTTGTTTTTCTACACGGTAATTATTTTTTTTTAAAAATCCGAACCGACTACGGGCCGTAACCGGCCAGGACTCCGCCTGGCCGGGTCTTTATATAGCGCGCACCGGGCCAACCCCAGCCCAAACCGCCGCCGCCGCCAGCCCAAGCCGCCGCCGCCCCGAACCCTAACCCTAGCGCCGCCCCGCCACCGCCGCCACCGCCGCCCGCGCTGCGCGCCGTCGCCGCTGCTGCCGTCGCTGCCGACCGCCGCCGCCACCGCCGGACCCTGCCGACGTCGCCGCCGACTGCCACCGCCCTCGCCGAAGCTGCCACCGCCGCCCTCGCTGGAGCCGCTACCGCCGCCGACCCGCACCCGGAAGTTGACCTCGCTGCCGACGTTTTTTCTAGAAAAACCGTTCGGTTTTTCCGTTGGTTTTTCTTCGATTTTTTAGTTTCATTTTTTTATTAGATCATTTTTTCAGTTTAGGTTAATTAGCGAGCGTTCGCTCGTTCGTTCGTTTTAACGAACGCGTTCATCATTTAGATCCAGTTAACGAACGTTCGTTCGTTAACCTGTTCATCATTTTTCTTTTTCCCGGATTTATTCCGCGATTTTTCCGATCGCGATTTCTGATTCGATTTTCGTTTTAGTATAACTTTTCGCTCGTTTATCGGAATCAGGCGATTCAAGCACCTAGAGTTACTTCTTGAAACCCTCTTTCTGAATAATGTACTCAAACAAGTTTTTGCTACTGTAAAATTTGACTTAGGTCCAGATTAGTAAACGAAGCTTGTTTCTTTCGTCGTTTGAGTTTTGTTTCTTCGTTCGATTTGATTCTTTTTGCAAACTGGAGTTCTTAAGTTGAGCTTTCTGGTTAGATCTCTTATTTGAGTTTTACCCATGCATTAGATGAGTACTTATTGTATTCTTGTTTTATTGTTTGCTTACGATAGAGTACCCGGATTGCGCCGCTTGCTACTTCGAATCACTAGGTTTTGCGGATCATCAGCAAGGCAAGTAACACTTTGATCATACTTCTTTATTACCCAGTTTTATGCATTAGATCAATCCTCAAACAATTGCATGATTAGGATCTGATTAATATGTGGGTTCTGGGTAGTAGATGAGGTAGTACCTATTACCTATTTTATTATTGAACCCTTGGAAGTTGCTTTCTACGTTTGCTTATTATGCCATGCTATGCTAGTAGACGTGGATTGGGTGAGTGTATCCATGACAGATGTGAGATTGTTAATTAATGGTTTATTTAAGGTGGCAACTTTAATACACATCTGGGTGGATTGAGGTACCTGGGTATTCCAGGATTGCCTGTTTGTTTTTGGACCGCCACCCAGGCTCAAAGGGATCATAAGATTATTCATGCTAGAAACTTCCGTGTGCATCCACATGCTATTATGGGCTCTAGCATAGTTGATTAAGTCGTGCGAACTCTTACAGTGGTAGACTAGCAGATGTAGGGGAAAGTAGATGTACAGGTCTACCCATCGTAAGGTGCTAGCGCTTCTGAAAGACTATGTCTCGGTCATCTGTTACTCAAACACCATGTAGTGTGAGAAAACCAACGGAGGAGATCGAGTCGTGTGGGGAAAAGTGCGTGCAGAGTGTATAAACTAATCATGATTAGCCATGTCCCCAGTTATGGACGTTTTGAGTATCTAGTACTTGGATTATCATGTGAATCTCATCATGTTACTCTAATTAATAGTGATGGGTTTGTTTAATGATGATGTTACTTAATTGGGATTGAGAATGCTGTCAACCATTCTCAATGTTTAACAACCACCATGATAGTTAAATAAATTTATTCCTTTGCAATAGGGAAAAATTGGCTTTATGCAAAACTGTAACCATAGAGCTTTCCACGAAGCCATATATGCATGTAGTATAGCTTTATTCTTTCATTACTCTCTATGTGTTACATTGCCAGCATATTCCATGTGCTGACCCGTTTTTGGGCTGTAACATTCATGTTGCAGACTTTCCAGACGACGAGTAAGATGCCTTAGTATCGTGGTTCTATACTCAGTGATGTCGTTGGAGTTGATGGACTCACTTATCTTCCAAGCCTTCCACTGTTATCGTTATTAGATGGCCTTAAGCCATATTTATTGTAATAAGTTCTCTTTTGAGACATTCGATGTAATAAGTGTGTGATTGCTAATCTGTTATAAATCCTTCGAGTACTGTGCATGTCAGCATTACTGATCCAGGGATGACACTGATGCACAGAGGTCAGACTGTTTGAGGTCTGGTCGCTACAAGATGGTATCAGAGCACACATTGACTGTAGGACACGACCACTAAGCTAAAGCCCTAAATCACTACTCTCTCTTCTCAATTCTGACTCCTCATCTGTTCCACTCTTTTAGGATGGCGGATGCAAGGAACAAGTTCATGCAACCAGATGAAGATACACCCTTTGGACGACACCTGAAGGAAGTCACGAGATACCTGAACATCGGAGTACCAAGCTTCATCGGGACCTACAACACCACTTTACCTGAAGAAGAGCGCTGGATGATTCAAGTTCAAGTTCCAGGAAGGATGTTCATGCCCATCACTGAGCCCATAGAGTTTTCCTTTGATGCACCAACCTGGAGTCTAGGAAAGAGCATGGCAGCCCACACCACCATGGGACGTATTGGAGAAGTTTACCACAGGGAGCTTAAGGATACAATCTACCAGATTTGTGGGCGCCGAGATGAGCAATGGGAGATGATCAGCACCAGGAAGGACAGATCAATTTCAGCTTTCATCCAGGAGTTAAACCAGCACATTTGACGCCAGGAGAACCAAATGTGCGCAGGCATGATGGATCTGAAGAAGGCCATGTTACCGATAATTTCAGTGCTTGCAGAGAATACCTTAATGAAAAACCGCTTGTCATTTCCTTCTAATCCTCATTGGGTTCGACACTCTTATGTATCGAAAGGACTATGATAGATACCCTATACTTGTGGGTCATCGAGACTCTTTTCTGGTGCCGTTGTCGGGGAGTGAAGTGCCTTTGGTAAGGAAACATTTATATAGTGTGCTGAAATTTACTGTCACTTGTTATATGGAAAATAATCCTTTGAGGGGCTTGTTCGGGGTATTTTCACCCCGACTAGAAGAGCAAAGAGTTGCTACTCAACCTACGGAACCTACTAAAAATATTTACTTTGAAATCCCTTCGGGTATGATAGAGAAACTCCTAGCTAATCCCTATACAGGAGACGGACCATTACATCCCGATATGCACCTAATCTATGTGGATGAAGTTTGTGGATTATTTAAGCTTGCAGGTATGCCCAAGGATGTTGTCAAGAAGAAGGTCTTCCCTTTATCTTTGAAGGGAAAGGCATTGAAATGGTATAGGCTATGTGATGATATTGGATCATGGAACTACAACCGATTGAAATTGGAATTTCATCAGAAGTTTTATCCTATGCATCTGGTTCATCGTGAACGGAATTATATATATAATTTTTGGCCTCGTGAAGGAGAAAGTATCGCTCAAGCTTGGGGGAGGCTTAAGTCAATGTTATATTCATGCCCCAATCATGAGCTCTCAAGAGAAATTATTATTCAAAACTTTTATGCTCGGCTTTCTCATAATGATCACTCCATGCTTGATACTTCTTTTACTGGTTCTTTTATGATGAAGACTATTGGATTCAAATGGGATTTATTGGAGAGAATTAAATGCAACTCTGAAGATTGGGAACTCGACAAAGGTAAGGAGTCAGGTATAACCCCTAAGTTTGATTGTGTTAAATCTTTTATGGATACCGACACTTTTCGTGAATATAGCACTAAATATGGACTTGACTCTGAGATAGTAGCTTCTTTCTGTGAATCATTTGCTACTCATGTTGATCTCCCTAAGGAGAAGTGGTTTGAATATCATCCTCCCATTGAAGTGAAAGTAGTAGAACCTATTAAAGTTGAAGAAAAAACTATTACTTATAATGTTGATCCTATTGTTCCTAGTGCTTATATTGAGAAACCACCTTTCCCTGTTAGAATAAAAGATCATGCTAAAGCTTCAACTGTGGTTCGTAAGAGTAATACTAGAACACCTACACCCCCTGAACAAATTAAAGTTGAACCTAGTATTTCTATGGTCAAAGATCTCTTTGTCGATAATATTGACGGGCATGTTATTTATTTCAGCGATGAAGTTGCTAGAATTGCTAGACCCGATAAAAAAATTTAACATAGACTAGTTGTTGGCATGCATGTTGTTTCTGTTAAAATAGGAGATCATTGTTATCATGGCTTATGTGATATGGGTGCTAGTGTGAGTGTGATACCTCATTCCTTATACAAAGAAATTATGCATGATATTGCACCTGCGGAAATAGAAGGTATTGGTGTCACTATTAAGCTTGCCAATAGAGATACTATTTCACCAATAGGGATTGTTAGAGATGATGAAGTCCTGTGTGGGAAAATTAAATATCCTACTGATTTTCTTGTTCTTGGTTCCCCACAAGATGACTTTTGTCCCATTATATTTGATAGACCCTTCTTGAATACTGTTAATGCTAAGATAGACTGCGAAAAGGATATTGTTACTGTTGGTTTAGGGGATATGTCTCATGATTTTAATTTTGCTAAATTTTGTAGACAACCCCATGATAAATAATTGCCTAGTAAAGATGAAATTATTGGTGTTGCTTCTATTGCCGTGCCTCCTAATGATCCTTTAGAACAATATTTGATCGACCATGAAAATGATATGTTTATGAATGAAAGAAGGGAAATAGATGAAGTATTCTTTAATCAGGAACCTATTTTGAAACACAACTTGCATGTTGAAATCCTAGGGGATCCTCCTCCACCCAAGGGTGATCCCGTGTTTGATCTTAAACAATTACCTGATACTCTTAAATACGCTTATCTTGATGAAAAGAAGATATATCATGTTATTATTAGTGCTAACCTTTCAAAGCATGAAGAAGAAAAATTATTGGAAACTCTGAAGAAGCACCGTGCTGCTATTGGATATAGTCTTGATGACCTTAAGGGCATTAGTCCGACTCTATGCCAGCACAAAATAAAATTGGAGAAAGATGCTACACCAGTTGTTGATCACCAAAGACAGTTAAATCCTAAGATGAAAGAAGTGGTAAGAAATGAAATACTAAAGCTTCCGGAGGCATGTATAATCTATCATGTCGCTGATAGTCAGTGGGTGAGTCGCATTCATTGTGTCCCTAAGAAGGGATGTATTACTATTGTTCCTAATGATAAGGATGAATTGATGCCACAAACAATTGATATAGGTTATAGAATGGTAATTGATTTCCGCAAATTAAATAAAGCTACTAGAAAAGATCATTACCCTCTACCTTTTATTGATCAAATGCTAGAAAGACTATCCAAGCATACACATTTTTGCTTTCTAGATGGTTATTCTGGTTTCTCTCAAATACCTATGTCAAAAGAGATTCAGGAAAAGACCACTTTTACTTGCCCTTTCGGTACCTTTGCTTATAGGCATATGCCTTTTGGTTTATGCAATGCACCTACTACCTTTCAAAGATGTATGACTGCTATATTCTCTGACTTTTGTGAAATGATTGTTGAGGTTTTCATGGATGATTTATCCGTTTACGGAACTTCTTTTGATGATTGCTTAAGAAACCTTGATCGAATTTTGCAGAGATATGAAGAAACTAACCTTGTCTTGAATTGGGAGAAGTGCCACTTTATGGTTAATGAAGGTATTGTCTTGGGGCATAAAATTTCTGAAAGAGGTATTGAAGATGATAAAGCTAAAGTAGATGCTATTGAAAAGATGCCGTGTCCTAAAGATATCAAAGGTATAAGAAGTTTCCTTGGTCATGCTGGTTTCCATAGGAGGCTTATTAAAGACTTCTCTAAAATTTCTAGGCCCCTGACTAATCTCTTGCAAAAAGATGTTCCTTTTGTTTTTGATGATGATTGTGTAGAAGCATTTGAAATACTTAAGAAGGCCTTGATTTCTGCACCTATTGTTCAACCAACTGATTGGAATTTACCCTTTGAAATTATGTGTGATGCTAGTGATTATGCTGTTGGTGCTATACTAGGACAAAGAGTTGATAAGAAATTAAATGTTATCCTATATGCTAGTAAAACTCTAGATAGTGCCTAGAGAAATTATGATACTACTGAAAAAGAATTCTTAGAAGTTGTATTTGCTTGTGATAGGTTCAGACCTTACATTGTTGATTCCAAGGTAACTATTCACACTGATCATGCTGCTATTAAATACCTTATGGAAAAGAAAGATGCTAAACCTAGACTTATTAGATGGGTTCTCTTGCTACAAGAATTTGATTTGCGTATTATTGATAGGAAGGGAGCTGAGAACCCCATTGTAGAAAACTTGGTTAGAAAATGTTCTTGATGACCCACTACCTACTGATGATAGCTTTCCTGATGAACAATTAGCTGTCATAAATGCTTCTCGTACTGCTCCATGGTATGTTGAGTATGCTAATTACATTGTTGCTAAATTTATACCACCTAGTTTCACATACCAGCAAAAGAAAAAGTTTTTCTATGATTTAAGACATTACTTTTGGGATGACCCACATCTTTGAAAAGAATGAGTAGATGGTGTTATTAGACGTTGTGTACCTGAGCATGAGTAGGAACAGATCTTACGCAAGTGTCACTCCGAGGCCTACGGAGGACACCACGCTGGAGATGGAAACTGCACATAAGGTATTGCAGTCCGGTTTTTATTGGCCTACCCTTTTCAAAGATGCCCATAAGTTTGTCTTGTCTTGCGATGAATGTCAAAGAATTGGTAATATTAGTAGACATCAGGAAATGCCTATGAATTATTCACTTGTTATTGAACCATTTGATGTTTGGGGCTTTGATTATATGTGACCTTTTCCTTCCTCTAATGGGCATACACATATTTTAGTTGCTATTGATTACGTTACTAAGTGGGTAGAAGCTATTCCAACTAGTAGTGTTGATCATAACACTTCTATTAAGATGCTTAAAGAAGTTATTTTTCCGAGGTTTGGAGTCCCTAGATATTTGATGACTGATGGTGGTCCACATTTTATTCATGGTGCTTTCCGTAAAATGCTTGCTAAGTATGATGTTAATCATAGAATTGCATCTCCATACCATCCTCAGTCTAGTGGTCAAGTAGAATTGAGTAATAGAGAGATTAAATTGATTTTGCAAAAGACTATTAATAGATCTAGAAAGAATTGGTCCAAGAAACTTGATGATGCATTATGGGCTTATAGAGCTGCATATAAAAATCCTATGGGTATGTCTTCGTATAAAATGGTTTATGGAAAAGCATGCCACTTACCTCTTGAACTAGAACATAAGGCATATTGGGCCATTAAAGAGCTCAATTATGATTTCAAACTTGCCTGTGAGAAGAGGTTATTTGACATTAGCTCGCTTGATGAATGGAGAACCCAAGCCTATGAGAATGCCAAATTATCTAAAGAAAAAGTTAAAAGATGGCATGACAAAAGGATACAAAAGCGTGAGTTTAATGTAGGTGATTATGTTTTGCTATACAATTCTCGTTTAAGATTTTTTGCAGGAAAACTTCTCTCTTAATGGGAAGGTCCTTACATTATCGAGGAGGTCTATCGTTCTGGTGCCATCAAAATCAACAACGCCGAAGGCACAAATCTGAAGGTGGTAAACTGTCAAAGAATCAAACATTATATCTCAAGTAATCCATAAATGTTGAAATCAATGTTATTGACACCGTAACCCCGGAGGAGTACATAAGGGACACTTTCCAGAATGTTTCAGACTCCGAAAAGGAATAGGTATATGGTACGGTAAGTAAACTGACTCCAAAACTGTTCAAATAGCAATTTCTCTCCGTTTTGGAATATTTTAAAAATTAGGAAAATAAAATGTAGTCCAAAAGAGACATGAGGCGTCCACGAGGGTGGAGGGCGCGCCCTGCCCCCTAGGCGTGCCCCCTGCCTCGTGGCCACCTCGTGTGCCCTCCGGACTCCATTTTCTTGCACAATACTTCTTTTGGTCGGTAAAAGTTCATTATATAATCTCCCGAAGGTTTTGACCACCGTACCACGACAAAATCCTTTGTTTTTGTTTTGAGTTGTTCCTGCCACAGATTTAGAGCAAGATGTCCTCCCAAGAGTCAATTGTGGAAGTCGGGTATCTCATCTGACACCGGGGCTAAGAGTCAAGAGCGGAGCTGATCACTTCGGGCCATCAACGGAGGAAGATAAGGAGGCTGACTTGAAAAGAGTAGATGCCATGGAGGAGGATCAAGAAGTTACCTCTCGTCTCCAGGCCAGATTCATGATGGAGGAACTTCAGAGCTCAGCAATTCCAAATCTGGTCATTCCTCCCAATGCTAGATTTCTTTCTTATGAAAATATGAAAAAGAGTGTTGCCTTTTCTCCCGCAGCTATGAAACATCCATGGGTGAATGGAGCTTTAATCATCACGGGCAAACTCCGAAAGGAAATAATGGATCTTAAGCAACAAGTTAATAAGCTCAAGGACGAGAACCATATCCTGAAGGCCATCATCACCAAGAATATCACATCACCGCCTCCGAAGAAAGAGACATAAATACATGGGTATGGGCACTCCCCTTGGCAACTGCCAAGCTTGGGGGAGGTGCCCCGGTATCATATCACCATCACACTTTTATATTTATCATTTTTCTTAGTTCGATCCTTTTAGTTATATCTTGATCTAGTAGAATAAAGTTTTTGTATGATCTAGCGTTGAGTTTTGTTTTGATTTCTATCTATGTAATCGAGTACGTGAGCTATATATAATAAAGAGTAGTTTTGAGTTGAGGGCTTTGCTATCTTGCTATGATCTTGAGGGAATAAAAGAAAGAATAAAAATAAATAAAAAGATCATATTGATCTTATGGAGAGTAATGACTTCACATATAAAGAGTATGATGAATGAAAGTTGTTGAGAGTTGAAAAACATAGTTTTGGTCATCATTGCAATTAATAGGAAGTAATAAAGAAAGAGAGGTTTTCACATATAAATATACTATCTTGGACATATTTTGTGATTGTGAGCACTCATTAAATATGAAATGCTAAAAGGTTGATGTTGGACAAGGAAGACAATGTAATGAGTTATGTTTGCTTATATCCGAAAAGCTATATTGTCATGGATCATCCAACATGTTGACCTTGCCTTTCCCCCTCATGCTAGCCAAATTCTTTGCACCCAGTAGGGATACTACTTGTGCTTCCAAACATCCCTAAACCCAGTTTTGCCATGAGAGTCCACCATACCTACCTATGGATTTAGTAAGATCCTTCAAGTAAGTTGTCATCGGTGCAAGCAATAAAAATTGCACTCTAAATATGTATGATCTATTAGTGTGAAGAAAATAAGCTTTATACGAGCTTGTGATATGGAAGAAATAAAAGCGACGGACTATATAATAAAGGTCCCTATCACAAGTGGCAATATAAAGTGACGTTCTTTTGCATTAAGATATTGTGCATCAAACCATGAAAGTGCATGACAACCTCTGCTTCCCTCTGCGAAGGGCCTATCTTTTATTCTTATCTTCTAACCTTGTATAAGAGTCATGGTGATCTTCACCTTTCCTTTTTACACTTTTATCCTTTGGCAAGCACTGTGTGTTAGAAAGATCCTGATAAATATATATATATATATATATATATATATATATATATATATATATATATATCCACTTGGATGTAGGTTTTCATAAAGTATTATTGTTGACATTACCCTTGAGGTAAAAGGTTGGTAGGCGAAACTATAAGCCACTATCTTTCTCTGTGTCCGATAGAAACTTTATACCCATAAGTATTGTGTGAGTGTTAGTAATTGTGAAAGACTAAATGATAGTTGAGTATGTGGACTTGCTGAAAAGCTCTTATATTGACTCTTTCCGATGTTATGATAAATTGCAATTGCTTCAATGACTGAGATCATAGTTTGTTAGTTTTCAATGAAGTTTCTGATTCATACTTTACATTGTGAATAGATTGTTACTTAATCATAAGGAATCATATGACAATATTTTTTGCTATTATAAAGATGATCATGATGCCCTCATGTCCATATTTTATTTTATCAACACCTCTATCTCTAAACATGTGGACATATTTTTCGATATCGGCTTTCGCTTGAGGACAAGCGAGGTCTAAGCTTGGGGGAGTTGATACGCCCATTTTGCATCATGCTTTTATATCAGTATTTATTGCATTATGGGCTATTATTACACGTTATGTCACAATACTTATGTCTTTTCTCTCTTATTTTGTAAGAATGCCGACAGCTGGAACTCTGGACTGGAAAAGGAGCAAATATTATAGACCTATTCTGCACAACTCCAAAAGTCCTGAAACTCCACGAATATCAGTTTTGGAATATATTAAAAATATTGGGCGAAGAAAGCACTCAGTACAAAAAATACACTTCTGTGATGATACGTGTTTGTCATAGTAGGTCACGTTTTCTGTCATGCATGTACATCCATAACGATTTTATGACAGAATCAAGATAGTCATACATGTGCTGTCATAGAAGTGTTCCATGACATTACCAAAATTATCATCACGAAAGTGTCCACTTCCATGACGATAAATCGCGCGTCATAGAAGTGCTTTCGTCAAGGGTGACCGACACATGGCATCCACCATAACGGGACGCCATTAAGCTATCGGGTCCGGTTTTGGATCCGATAAACCGCTAACAGCCACAACCAATGGGGATTTTCCACGTGTAAAATTCTCATTGGCCGGAGGAAACACGTGTTGCCTCACCGTTGGGATAGATGTCATCCACTCATTGGACAGGAGCCGCTTATGATACGCCGACATGTGGCATGTCCCAACAGAGGCCCATTCCGGTGAATAGGCCAGGCCTGTCAAAATAAGCGGGCCGGCCCATTAGCGGCCTACTTGAGTAAGGCCCATTTACAAGTATAGCCCATACAAGTTACACATAATCGGCCCATCAAAGGCCCATTCTAGATTTGATAGTTTCCAGCCCATCGTTAGTTTAAGCCCGTTAACGGCCCGCTATGTTTTTGGGCCCAATTGCGGCCCGAGCTTCTTTCTGCCTGTTAGCAGCCCATCATCAGTTCCAGCCCGTTAACGACCCAGAATCTCTTTCGGCCTTTTCTCGACCCATTCTACAGTTGGGCCAATTCTAGCCCGCTGTGACTTTAGGCGTGTCCTCGGCCCATTCGGTAAATGGGCTAACTCTTAGCCCATTTTGTCCCTCGGCTTGTTAACGGCATGCACAACAGTTGGGCCTTTGACTTTAGGTCCATTAGGGGCCCACGTTCCATAGGGCAAAGGTCCATTAGGGGGCCATGTTCCACAGGGCATCATTTCAGCCCAACGCGACTTTCGGCCTGTTAAAAGCCTAGTTTGCAAATTGGGCCTCCTCTGGCCCATAACACTTTCGGCCTCTTAGTGGCCTGTAAAGTAAAAGGGCCGAGACACAATTGACATTTATTTCGGCCTGCTAAAGGCCCGCGGGCCATTTCCATTTATACGGCCCTATCGAGCTTTAGGCCTGTTGACGACCTGCTAAGAGCAGTTGTTACGGTGGGCCACATCATTTGGGATCCACTTAATATTATTTTGACCAGCCCAATTAAGGCCTGCTTTGACGACACATGTTTGTTCATTTGTATGGCATCCAGGAAATGTTTGGGTGTGTTGTCCCCCGTTTCAACGATAGAGCATATTCAAGAAATATGCTACTCTATACAATCGCCTCTAAAAACATACACTATATAATAAAAAGACGACATAGAAATGTAGAATAATCCTACACTATACAATAATGAAATTACATCCGAATATACCCACTAAGCATTATAGTTCGGCACTAATGATAATAAAGCATACACAAATAGCAAATTACATACATTGGACAAATAAAGCTCATACATCATGGACACGCATCAACAGAACTTACCATTTGAACTATAATCTCTTCAGAAAATAGGATTGGTCGGATTTAGATAACACAAATTTCAGTCTGCAAAATCTCCAATTCCTTCGTGGTTACCTTAGTGTCTTGTTTCATTTTTTTGACTCTTGCATCTAATACCTGCATGTCCAGTCCCAACTTGTTGATTGTACGTTGAGAATCATGTACACGTTGACTTGCCACCTCTAGTTGATGCTCGAGAACATTAGCACATTCCAATTCCAATCCATAGTCATTCGACGACGGCCATGCCGCACTGCTCGCAGATCTTTGTGTTGATGTCACTTCATCCTGAAATGTTTCTGTAAATACACATGACTAGGGCAAAAATATAGTTACAATAGTGAAGCGAGCAAGACATACTATTTTTTACATCACAAAACAGGACTAACAATAATGTTACACATCATGAAGCATAAGTAGGTGATATCTTAAAAATTATAAAAAAAGGTAGTCTGTGCAGCCTGCATACAGAAATCTCTCTTAGCTCACCATTGGAGCATGATATTGGGGCCCAATCCAAAACACAGACAAGTTACAAATTTAGACAACACATTGCGTATAAGTAACCAAGTAGTTGGCCATTCTGTAGCTCAATTAAAGTCTTAGGGAGCATAATGAATAGCAAACGGATTCAAACAAACCTACTACAACAAGCAAAACTATGCAATCATTAGCCTAGTATAAACTAGATTGTGAGCCTCATGCCATAATAGTTGGTTAATAGACTTCAAAGCTTCAGGCACACTTCGGCAGAGTAATTAAAAGGTAAGGCCTTTAATTATGTCAACTAATAGTTATACAAGTACCCAACATCAGGCATCATTGTTTGGGCATCTCATTAACTAAGGACAAATAAAGCAATTGAAAAGAGGAAATTAACTATGCCTGAAACAAACAAGGAATTGAACTGTTGAGTTGGATACAGTGACTTACCTTAACTGGTTGAAGAGGCTCAGCGCAGCTCCTACTTCTCTTGCAAGGCTCCTTCCTAACATCTTGTGCTTGGAAATCCTCAATCTTATCTTCATTGCACCCCCTCTACAAGGTGACACAAACTAGTTACTCGTCTCATTGGAATATAATATGCATACCTTCCAGTCTGTGAACACAAAAGGATGATATTATAACAAAACACCACCACATAATGGAACATGCCGCATCTCTTGCACTCGCACACAATGAAATGAGCATTTTCTATGTTTGCACTATGTAAAAACTAGGCATACCTTCGAACTGGATCTCCAGGTACTCTTGGAGAGCCTACTTTAGTGTACAGCCAAACCTTTATGTCACCTATGAGTTAGACAAGACCCCACTATAGCAGCCCTTAGTGTTTAAATCGTTGACAAGCTCTGTTAGAGTGTTAGGTCAAGAACAACAAGTAATCAAAGCAAACAGTCCTAGTATGGCTGGCTGATGCAACCAAGCAATTGAACAAATGTGTGAGCAAATCTTACATATCAAGAAAAGAAGCAAAGAAGGAGGTTTAAAGACCATCACTTTACTGACCAGATTTAAGGGGCATCTAAACATCATGTGCAATGTATGAACTAACATAGACATTGCATATTCCAGATTCTACAATGGAATGCACATGTATTAGGTTATGCCATGTATGATGATGCCTAAATGTACACTATAGCAGGCAGGAGTGATTCATTATTGCACGCACAATTGAATTGCAGGTTAAGGGCTAGTTCGATTCCACCTTTTCAGGGCCTATTGTCAAAATAAGCCATAAAAGATGCAAAGAAGTCATTTTTGAGTTATGGGCTTGGGCTTAACTTATTTCGCTTTGGAGGGGGTGTTTCGGGTAGAACCTCACTAAAAATTGAAGGGAATGGGAATAGTGAAATGACTCTGTTGTCTGCCTATATTACACTCAAAATGCAACTGCTCACGCCCGGGTCACACCTGATCCTCAAGTAAAAACAAACACGCAAGCGTTCATTGCCCTGCCCGCTTGCATCTCCTCTCCCCTTTCCCTCTACCTCGATCCCCTGCCTACAGCACTAGGGTTCCTCCAGCGAGCCGTCACCACTGGTCCCATTTTCCCTGGTCCTCGTCGATGCTCTGTCCAGCTAGGCTACATGCCCGGCAGGTAGGGGCAAATCACCCTGGATGCTCCTCCCTCTGGCGTCGCCCCTCATTCTCATGGTCTCCAACAGCAGCTCCACTGTGGTCCGTCCAACGCACTACTCTGACGGGTGCCGCACAACTATGGCTGATGCCAGACGGCAGAAGTCACCTTATTCCCCCTCCCCTCCTCCCAGGCTATGGCCATGAGGTGATGTTGAAGGATGAGCTCATCCAACAAGGTGAGGATCTCCTCTGATTTTTTGCCAAATTTTCATTCTGATCCACTATACGATGAATTGCTATGAGCTGCTTCTGCTGCTGCTATATGATGCATTGCTATGAGCTGCTCCTACTGCAGCTATATGATGAATTGCTATGAGCTGCTGCTGCTATATGATGAGTTGCTATAAGCTGCTCCTGCTGCTGCTGTATGATGAATTGCTATGAGCTGCTCCTGCTGCTGCTATATGATGAATTGCAATGAGCTGCTCCTCCTACTGCTATATGATGAATTGCTATGAGCTTCTCCTGATGCTGCTATATGATGAATTGCTATGAGCTGCTCCTGCTGCTGCTATATGATGAATTGCTATGAGCTGCTGCTGGTATATGATGAATTGCACACTGCTGCTACTACTGCTGTTGTATGATGAGTTGCTACGAGCTGCTGGTGCTGCTCTATGATGCTTTCAGGTGGTGCTACTATATGATAATAACCGGCCACTTGGACCATCGAATTTCAATAAATAATTGTTCTTCATTTAAATGTGGGTCATGCATTCTTCGTTTAAATTAGGCAATGTTTGTATTTGCATTTTGAACAAATAATGATGGTCTGTTTTCCTATCATATTAATTACTGCACTGGGTTCAATTTGTGATGTTTACAAGTCAAATTAATTTTCAATGGGCAGAAAAATGAAAAAATATAATGCAATGTAGACTTTTTACAGATCATACCAAAGATAAGCTGAAAAGGAAGGCAATGAAAAGAACTGGTTGGCTTATTACATGGAGCTTATATTCACAGGTGCTTATTTTCTTAGGATAACTCGTAATAACTATCCCTAAGAAACTTGGCCAATAGAACTGACATACAAATATCATGTCATGATGATTGCAATGGAGGAGTGACGTACCATAGCACACTGTATAGGCTCACCGCTGCCTCCCCTTTTTTTCGATGTTCCATGAAACTGCCACATACATCTTGTACTTTTTCATTGTGTAACCCTATCTGCAAGTTGACACAGCTAATTTCAGACATCTCTATATGATAATACATTGCATATCCCTTGCGCATATTTAAACCACCAATTAATGATTGTATGCGTAGCATAAACTAGCCATGAGTCTGTGTGCTGGACTAGCAGGCACTCGAAGGGAGCCTAATGTAGTGCATTGGAATTCCTACATGACACCTACGATTTTGTTTAATGTACTGCCTCTATTCCTAAATATATGTCTTTGTAGAGATTCCGGTATGGACCACATACAGATGTATATAGATGCATTTTGAGTGTAGATTCACTCATTTTGCTCCGTATGTAGCCTATAGTGGAATCTCTAGAAAGACTTATATTTAGGAACGAAGGTACGAGGTAGTATCATGTATGACATCTACAAATTTAGCAGCCAGTAGTAGAAATCATTGTCTGCACAAAGGGATTACTGGTCAAAAATCCTAACAAAGCATGCTGGTAGGCATAGAACAATACAAGAGAGAGAGACACACTTACAAGATCATAGTAATGCCTCAGTCCAGGATCTTGGTTGGCCAAGTTGTTAGATCCAGAAGAAACATCGTCCTTGTAGTTTTTGCCAGCTGCATAACAGGTAACAGCGACCTGTTAGTATATTTGAAGTACATCGGGCAGGTGATGCTGGACGGGTTTAAAGGTGACAAGTACCTAGGTCGTGGCGGGTGCTTGGCATCTTGCTAGACGGTGGGAATCAGGTTAGAAACGTCAAGGGTGATGACGCTGCGCTGGCTGTCGGGGTCCGGTAAGGAGATCTAGAACCGTCGAGTAGGGTGTTTGTGGGGCGGCTCCGGTAGGGTGGACTACGGTGTGGGCGAAGCGAATCTGTGGCCGTGTACGAGGGCGTCGGTGAAGCTGCTCCGGTGGTTGGGTTAAGGATGGTGTCGACGATGCGGATCTGCGGCCGTGGACGGGGCGTTAGAAGCTGCTCCGGTAGGTCGGATGAGGGTGCGAGGAAGCGGATCTGAGGCCGTGGACTTGTGAGTTGGCAAAGCGGCCCCGATAGGGTTGAGAATGGTATAGGCGAAGCTACTCCGGTAGGGTTGACGATGGTGTCGGCGAAGCGGCTCCGGTAGGGTTGAGGAAGGTGTCGGCGAAGAGGATCAGAGGCCGTCGATGGAGGCTTCGGTGGGGCGGCTCCAGGGGATGTGGATGAAGCATCTCCGGTGGGGAGTATGCATGAGCCGCTGCAGATGTGGTTCGGTTGACGAGAGTACCGGTGAAGCAGATCTGGCACCGTCTACAAGGACGGCGCTGAATGGGCTGTGGTACAGTGGTGGATGAGCTGTCTACTTGTTCCTAGGGGAGGTGGGAGGGGTAGATGCGGCCGCAGAAGCAGATCCGGCGAGGTGGACGGCTGGCAGTGAATGGGCTCTGGTACGCCAATGGATGAGCAGTCTAGGGTTTCAAGAGGGGAGGGGTAGAAAGGACGATGAAGTACGGATGGCGTGATGTAAGATGCTCTGGTGCTGTGGAGTTAGTCATTTTTGCGGGAGGGGGAGGAAATGGGGGTGCCATGTGGTGGGGGGAACCGGAAGATACCAAAGCAGCCCCGGCCTATTATGTAGATGAGGGCGGTATTGTAACTGTTGGTCTCTATGCACCAAGGACAAAAGGGGAATTTCACATGCTAAAGACTAGGTGGCGGAAATTTTAGAAGGAGGCGGGAGATTTTGCCGCCCGCGGGATCGTTCGTATCCAGTTTCAATTAATTTTTTACCATGCTAGCAGGAAGGTCATGCGAGACTGTGCACATGGGGCACGCGTCAATAGTTAATAACTGGTGTGAAGTCCACCCCAAAAAAAGACAATAACTCGGGATGATGCACCGATAACTTGGATGTTCACACGGGTGCGGCCAATCGTACGAGTGTAGAGGCGCGTTCACAAAAAAGGGATCAAATGGTCAGCCTATGTATTTGTCGTGTAAATAGATAATTTAGTGCCATTGGTTATTTACTTTAAACATAATGCATTGACGTGTTAGTGTAGAGGCGCACAAAAAGAAATGGATATTGTAGTCCCACAGAAGAAATGGATATTGTAGTTCGCTACTTTAAAAGTTTTGCCTCATATGATTACATAGCCTCCATTTCATAAATTTTGTACCCGTTGAATTCATATATGAATACTACATATATTACTTCATAATAGAACCTTAAATCATCCAAGACTAATGAATTTGAATGCAAGAGTAACAATGGTGCATGTACATGATAGCTACATTGGTTGTTTGAAGAAACATCACTGTAACTTTGTCATGCACAACTGAAAAGGTTTATTTAGATAGAAAAAAAGGTGATATGTGAGTGTCCAACCTTTATAGCGTTGAATCGACATTGTACCTTTGGCCACAATACGAAGTAGATATTGATTTATGTTCAAGCAATGCACGTCCACGATTGCTAGATAGTGATATGTGAATGAATTGTGCAATCTCTCTCACACGCATACATATCTCATTTCCCTGTGGGCATCGGAATCACACACTCACACTTCATGTATTTCTCTCCCTCCGTCAAGGTTTGAATTCGTCTTTCTACCCTGTCCTACAAGTCTCTCACATAGAAACACACACACTCTCTCTGTCGAACACGCCCACGACTTTAATTCCGCCCACCCACAACCACTAATGTCTTAAAGTATAATTATGTCTCTCACACATATGCCTAAGGTTAGCTCGAGTTCTGGAACCATATGAATACATACAATGGGATTCTAGCAGAGCACCTTTTGTTTTGAGATTTCGCTCTCTCTCTCTCTCTCTCTCTCTCTCTCACACACACACACACACGCGCGCGCGCGCGCGCGCGCTCGTACACGTTGTTTCTCGCTTCATTTTTCCGGCACTTGCATGCACACCGTTTGTTTATCTTCGTGATGCTTTAAGTATGCCTCGCACACATGCTATCTACCTATCCCTTAATATAGCTAGATATGTGTCACACAAACTCCTTCTCCCTACTAGCAAGATGCCCATGCGTTGTACCGAACATCAAGATGCATTTGTATGAGTAGTTTATCTTGTGGGAGAAAAGGATGAACAAGGGAATGCCTTATTTGCAAATGTGGAGAGGGGTGTGGGTATCTTTTGCAAAATTGCCATAGTTTCCTTCCTATCCGTCAGATATAAATCAGATGGCCTATATTGCAGGATGGCAGGAACACCATCATCACCAACTCTGTTTTTTATAAGAGTAGAGATATGTAAGTGTCACTGCCCCCCCACACACACCCACACACCCACACACAAACACACTTCCCAACATCAAAGGAGTAGGATGACACCTCGATCTTGATACTAATCTGTCGACTGGCTTCTCTCTCAAACACACACACACACACACACACACACACACACACACACACACACACACACACACACACACACTACCCGACACCGAAGGAGTAGGGTGGCATCTTGATCTTGATAGTAATCTATCTACTCCTCTTTCAAACACACACACACACATACACACACTCGCTAGTTGTGCCTCTGTGCCTACCGCGCACACTCTCGATACATCTTTCTCTCCCCCCCCCCTCCCCGACCCCAACAATGACAGGAGAAGGGTGACAACTCGATCTGATCGTAATCTGTCAATTGGTTTCTCTCTCAAACATTGTGTCTCTGTGCCTCACTCAGTAGCCCCCTCGATATGTAGACTTCTCGCGCGCACACAACTGTAGTGATGATGACGCTGAACCCAGTGTGCCTCGTTTTTACCGGCCTCATGTAATAGTTTTCACCCTTTTTTCTGTTAACTAACAAGGCAACCTTTTCTTTGTTACTACTAGTGAATCTGAAATCATTCGGGGCAAACATAAAATATATCACTTCAACCCAGTTATCGCACTAACTATTTTAAAATAAACTAGCTAGATGTCCGTGCATTGCACGGAACATCAAGATGCATTTGTATGAGTAGTTTATCTTGTGAGAGAAAAGGATGAACGAGGGAAGGCCTTATTTGCGAACGTGGAGAGGGGTGTGGGTATATTTTTGCAAAATTGCCATAGTTTCCTTCCTATTCGTTAGATATAAATCCGACAGCCTATATTGCAGGATGGCACACACACCATCATCACCAACTCTGTTTTCTACTCCTCCGTTCCTAAATATTTGTCTTTTTAGAGATTTCAACAAGTGACTACATACGGAGCAAAATGAGTGAATCTACACTCTAAAATATGTCTACATACACATCCGTATGTGGTAGTCCATTTGAAATATGAAAAAGACAAATATTTAGGAACGGATGGAGTATAAGAGTAGACATGGAGATGTATCTCCAGCATGGTCTACAACAAAAATGTGCTGGACTGGTTAGCGTCGGATGCTCGTAGCGCGATGACCTGAGTTCGAATTTTGTCTTTAACTTTTAATTTTTATATTATCTATTACTTATTTAATATATAATTCTTTCGCTATTGTACTGACAGTGGAACCCACAGAGTACTTAGAATACAAGATTAAGGATGGACTTGTTTCTTTTTAACTTTCTGTATGAAGCTGTAGCCACCCTGCAAGTCACGTGTACACTGTACATGCAATTAACTTTTAATAGAGGGACAATCATACACGCAATCAACTCAAATGGATTGGATGTCACTCTATTACTTCCAGCATAAGAGCATCTCCAACGGTAGCCGGCGAATTTCCTCCCGCTTCCTTCTGTGGAGGACGACATCAAACTCTAGCGGCATACATTTTCACAACTCTAACCAACCAGATGAAATTCATGCAAACACGGACTGATTTCATATAAGCGTGAAGGATTTCATATAAAAAAGCCGGATCTTCATATAAACATGATGGATTTCATTACATTTACATGAACTAAGTGGTGCTAATCCGGCTCTCTTGGTATAATTAATAGTCCCTCCGTCTGGAAATACTTGTCCAAGAAATGGATGTATCTAGACTTATTTTAGTTATAGATACATACAATTTATCCATTCTTAGAACAAATATATCCCGCCAGCTGGAGAGGGAGTACATAATCTAAATGGCCGCCCGCGGATCCCTTTGTCTTCCTCATGTCCGGCACACACTTGCGGGGTCGACGAAAGTCCTCGAAAGAGTCGAAGCAGGAAAGAAACCACCTGAATGCGCAGTCGTCGCCTCGGCGGTGGCCTTCATGGGACCCAAGTGGCGGCGGCCTCCCGTGTTCTACTTCTCCTCGATGATGGCGGCGGACAGGGAGAAGCTGGCCATCGACTCGTCGCTCTCCACGAACTCGGCTTCTATCTCTGCATGCATGCCACTGCCGCAGGCACGGGAGGCGCGGCCGCAGGCACTGGAGGCAGACACGGGAGGTGCGGCCACCACAGACACTAGTGGTGCGGTACAACGCGGCAGCGATGACGCGCGTATCGTTGTGCTCGCTGCCGTGCCGGCGTGGAGCAACTCACCACTCCTCATCAAGCTGAACTGGAGTGGCGAGTTGCTGACCACGCGCCTACTTGGGGTGGCAAGTAGCTCTGTCGGGCCAAGCGAGGTTGGTGAAGCACCAAGCGGCCTCGCCCGTATCCGGAGGGCTCGGCAGGCCACCCAGCCAGGTACTATGCCGGAGAACGGCTCATCGGAAGCCATCGGAAGAGTGGAGAAAATGGTGAAGGAGGAGATGGGGGAGCGGCAGAGGGGTGCGATTCTTGCCCGCTGTCTATCTGGCCTCGTTTAAATAGAGGGCGGATGGTAGAAGCTTGGCCAACGTCTGGCCTTGTTTAAACTGAGGGCAGACGGGAGGAGCTCGGACGGTGTTGCATTTAATTCCGGCCCACTCATGAACGGACGTGTGGCCGTAGTAGGTTTCTCGGTTTGTATGCGGGTTTAACGGAGGGGTTTGATTGAGGCGAGGAGGCGTGTTCAGCCGGGCGTGCAGCGGGCGGCATAGTACTATTCGATTTGATAGTAGGCGGTGTAGTTGCCGATACGGCTTTAATGCAGACGAGGCAGGGAGTAGCGGTTCCCGAAATTCTAAATGACCAATGCATCCTCCTTCAATTAATGCATGAGGGAATTAATGGGAGGATGTAACATCCCAAATTTTTCAATTTGGAATATTATACATTAGATCATCATTGCATATCATATTTTATTTGCATTTTAGCTTGATCCTAGAAATTCTACGCAACTCAAGGACCCACGGAGAGAGTTGGGGATTTCGTTATTTTCATATTTGAGTTTTCTCAAATATTTGAAAATAGGATCATTTGATTTTAATTATTTTATCTCCATATATTTCTTTTATACAAATAAGAGAGAGGGAATAAAATGACTTTCCCAAAATAAAGAAATATTGGAGATTTAATAATAAAATCAAATAAGATTTTATTTCGGAGTTTTATCGCTATTTTATTTGAATTAGGAAAATGTGTGTTTTTCAAAATTGCATTTTAGGCCCAAATAAATATTCATCTTGTCCGGCTTATTTTTAGAGGATGGGGAAAATTTATATCGGGATTTTTGGAGTCCGTTTAGTATTTCTTTTCTTTCTTTTTCTGCACGTCGGAATTATTAAAAAAAAGTCAAACCGACTCCGGGCCGTACCCAAGCGGGACTCCGCCCGGGGGGTGGGGGGGCTTTATAAGTTGGGGGCCCCCTTCCCCAAAAGCCCACACCGCCACTGCCAGCTCACCCACATCGAACCCTAACCCTAGCCGTTGCACGCCGCCGCCGGTTGCCGCCGCCGCCGTCCCGCGCTGCCGCCGCCGCCGACCCCGCGCCGCCGTCGGACCCTGTCGCCGTCGGAGCCGCCACCGCTGCCGCCCGATCCGCCGCCCTGCGCCGCTCGCCGAAGCCCGCCGCCGCCTCGCCGGAATCCCGTCGGACCCGACGTAGCCACCGCCGATTTTTTTATAAAAACCGTTAGGTTTTAAAAAAAACCTAGATTCGTTTTTTGTTACGGTTCCTCGGTTTTTCTCGGTTTAGTTATTTAGCGGACGTTCGTCTGTACGTTCATTTTAACGAACGGTTTTCATCGTTTAGCCGCAGACAGCGAACGTTCGTTCGTTAGCCTGTTTGTCGGTTTTTCTTTTTCTCGGGTTTTTCGCGATTATTCTCGATCTCGATTTCTGATCCGATTTTCGTTCTAGTATAACTTTTCCCTCGTTTATCGGAATCAGGCGATTCAAGCGCCTCGAGTTTCGTCTCGAAACCATCTTTCCGTTTAATCAACTCAAACAAGTTTTTGATATTGTAAAATTTGACTTAGGTCCAGATTGTAAACGAAGCTTGTTTCTTTCGCAGTTTGAGTTTCGTTGCTTCGTTTGATTTGATTCTTTTTGCAAACCGGAGTTCTTAAGTTGAACTCTCTGGTTAGATCTCTTTTTTGAGATTTACCCATGCATTAGATGAGTGCTTATTGTATGCTTGTTTGTTTGCGATAGAGAACCCGGAGTGCGCCGCGTGCTACTACGAGTCTCTAGGTTTCACGGATCATCAGCAAGGCAAGTAACACTTTGATCATACCTCTTTACTACCCAGTTTTATTGCATTAGATCAATCCTCAAACAATTGCATGGTTAGGATCTGTTTAATATGTGGGTTTTGGGAAGTAGATGAGGTAGTACCTATTGTCCTGTTTATTATCAAACCTTTGGGAGTTACTTCTACGTTTGCTTATATTGCTATGCTATGCTAGTAGACGTGGATCGGGTGAGTGTATCCATGATAGATGTGAGATTGTTAATTAATGGTTTACTTAAGGTGGCTACTTTAATACACATCTGGGTGGATTGAGGCACCTGGGGAACCCAGTGTTGCCTGTATTTTTGGAAATCCCGGGGTACCGTGTGATTCTCCTATGGACCGCCACCCAGGCTCAAAGGGATCATGAGATTATTCATGCTAGAAACTTCCGTGTGCAGCTGCAAGCTACTATGGGCTCTAGCATAGTTCATTAAGTCATGCGAACTCTTACAGTGGTAGACTAGCAGATGTAGGGGAAAGTAGGTGTAACTGTCTACCCATCATAAGGTGCTAACGCTTCTGAAAGACTGTGTCTCGGTCATCCGTTTCTCAAACACCATGTAGTGTGAGAAAATCCAACGGAGGAGATCGAGTCTTGCGAGGAAAAGTGCGCAAACCTCTGCAGAGTGTACAAACTAAACATGGTTAGCCGTGTCCCCCGGTTATGGACGTTTTGAGTATCTAGTACTTGGATTATCATGTGAATCTCATCATGTTACTTAAATTAATTCTGTTTGGGTTTAATGATGATGCTTCATTGGGATTGAGTTGGGTGAACCTTCTCAATGTTTAACAACCACCATGATAGTTAAATAAAATTTTATTCCTTTGTTGTAGGGAAAAACTGGCTTTATGCAAAACTGTAACCATAGAGCTTTCCACCAGCCATAGATGCATGTAGTGATAGCATTATTCTGTTCATTACTCTCTATGTGTTACATTGCCAGCATATTCCATGTGCTGACCTGTTTTCGGGCTGCAACGTTCATGTTGCAGACTTTTCAGATGACGAGTAAGGCGCCATAGGTCATGGTCTTATACTCAGTGATGCCATTGGAGTTGATGGACTCACTTTATCTTCCAAGCCTTCCGCTGTTATCGTTATTAGATGGCCTTAAGCCATATCTATTGTAATAAGTTCTCTTTTGAGACATTCGATGTAATAAGTGTGTGATTGCTATTCTGTTATAAATCCTTCAAGTATTGTGCGTGTCAGCATTACCGATCCAGGGATGACACTGATGCACAGAGATCAGACTATTTGAGGTCTCGTCGCTACAAGATAGTATCAGAGCACATGCTGACTGTAGGACACGACCACTAAGCTAAAGCCCTAGAGCACTACTCTCTTCTCATTTCTGACTCCTCTCCCTTTTCTACTCTTTAGTATGGTGAATGCAAGGAACAAGTTCGCGCAACCAGATGAAGATACACCTTTTGGATGCCACTTGAAGGAAGTCACTAGATACCTGAACATCGAAGTACCAAGCTTCATCGGGACCTACATCGCCACTTTACAAGAAGAGGAGCGCTGGATGATTCAAGTTCAAATTCCAGGAAGGACGTTCATGCCAGTCATTGAGCCCATAGAGTTTTCCTTTGATGCACCAACCTGGAGTCTAGGAAAGAGCATGGCAGCCCACATCATCATGGGATGCATTGGGAAGTTTACCACAAGGATCTCAAGGATACTATTTACCAAATTTGTGGGCACCGAGATGAGCAATGGGAGATGATCATCACCAGGAAGGATAGATCAACTGCAACTTTCATCCAAGAGTTAAACCAGCACATTCGACGCCAGGAGAACCAGATGTGCGCAGGCATGATAGATCTAAAGAAGGCAATGACCAAGATCACGGAGCTGGAAGAAGAACTCAAGTCTACACGTGATGGATATGAGGAGGAAATGACGACACTCGTGGAGAAGAATGATGATCTGAAGAAGAAGCTAAAAGTATTCATGGGATTCCCCACGCCGAGAGGAGAAGACGACGATTGCACTTGCCCGGAGAACTACATCATCATCGATGACACCGACTTAGACCCCGACGATAGCGATGATGACTATGTTGATGAAGCTGGAGCAGATATCATGGAGTCTTCGACCGATCAATTTTTCTAGTCGACCACCATAACAAAAGTAGTATTCCCCCATGTATATAGCATTGTCTAAGCACTTTTGTAACGATAGTTAGACCGTTGTACGCCTATGTTTGAATTGATTGAAGTGATATTGTTTGAGTTTGTCTCATGTGCATATTGGGTAGTGTTTTCTCTCTAGACCTCATTCTATTCTTTATTCTCATCCTTTCTAAACCCTCAGATGCCTCCGACACGCGACAATGGATTTGCTTTCCCACCGGAGCTCACTTAGTTGATGCAGCAGCAGAATGCATTGATGCAGATTCTAGTCCAGAATCAGAATCAGGGGAACAACAACAACACCAACCCACCACCACCACCACCTGTTGATCACTTAGCCCGTTTCTTGAGGCTTAATCCACCGGTGTTCTCTAGTAGCACCGAGCCGATAGTTGCAGATGATTGGCTCCGCAATATTGGAAGGGAGTTGACCACTGCAAGACACACATATGCGGAGAGAGTGCACTTTGCCGCACATCAGCTTGATGGACCCCAGCATCATGGTGGGAGAATTTCACAGCCACTTACCCCATTGACACTGTCACATGGGATCAGTTTCAGCAGGCTTTCCGTATTGTCCATGTTTCAGCAGGAGCTATGGCCATGAAGAAGCGTGAGTTTTGCAACTTGCGCCAAGGAGGACGTACAGTTGGCCAGTATGTGGATGATTTTAGTAAGCTAGCACGTTATGCCCCTAATGACGTTGCTATGGATGCAGCTAGGCAGGAGAAGTTTCTGGAAGGACTGAATGATGAGCTGAGCATGGAGTTGATGGTAGCAACCTTCAACAACTACTAGGAGTTGGTAGATAGAGCTCTCATGATTGAAGGGAAGCAGCAGCAGATTGACAGCCGCAAGAGGAAGTATGGACAAGGGAAGTACAATTCTGGAGCTCAACAGAAGCCTCGTTTTACCCTGAACTCGGGAGGACCTTTTCAGCATACCCATGGAGGCCACAATCATAATGGAGGGAGTTCGCACAACCATAATGGCCCAAGAATGGGAATGCTAATGGAGGAGGCAACGGTCAGAACCGTACCAACCCATCAACCCAGCCAAGAAGACCTGAGCCACGTCACTTGCTACAAGTGCCAGAAGACCAGACATTATGCCAATGGATGTCCTGAAGCTAAGAATGGAAATGGCAATGGAAGCTCTGGGAAGAAGCCGAACCCTTTCAACAAGGGACAAGTGAACCACGTTAACGTGGAGGAGGTTGAAGCCCAGCCAGATGCAGTAATAGGTAAGTTTTTGGTTAAGTCCTTTACTGCAATCGTTCTTTTTGATACTAGTGCATCGCATTCATACATATCAAGGGGGTTTGTGGATAAGTATAAACTGCCCACCAAAGTTCTTAGAACACCTATGTTAGTAAGCTCACCAGGAGCAGAGTATATGGCCAGTCAAGGATGTTTTCAGATGCCATTGACCATAGGTAGGCATGTTTTCCCCTCGGATTTGATAATTTTGGAGTCACAAGGTTTGGATGTGATTCCGGGTATGGATTGGCTATCGATGTATGGAGGAAACATCGATTGTGCCAGTAAGTCGATTTTGCTCACCACCCCAGAAGGAAGAAGGATCAAGTATGTATCACAGCATGAGCCGAAGAGGACCCAAGTGAATTCCTTATCAGGAGTTGTATAGGAGGAAGTACCAGTGGTGAAGGATTTCCCTGATGTATTTCTAGAGGAGTTGTCAGGCATGCCATTGGATAGAGACATTGAATTTTTTATTGAGCTTTTGCTAGGCACATGGCCAATATCTAAGAGACCGTACAGGATGCCCGCAATGGATTTGGAAGAAATCAAGATGCAGATTAAGGAGTTACTGGATAAAGGATATATTCGTCCAAGTTCGTCACCTTGGGGATCGCCGGTGCTTCTAGTGGAGAAGAAGGACAGATCGTTGAGGATGGTTGTTGATTATCGAGGATTGAATGAAGTAACAATCAAGAACAAGTACCCACTTCCAATGACCAACGATCTGTTTGACCAGTTGCAAGGAGCTAAGGTATTTTCCAAGATCGATCTGCGATCAGGATACCACCAGTTGAAGATTCGAGAGCAGGATATACCTAAGACAGCTTTTACCACAAGGTACGGGCTATATGAGTATACTGTTATGTCATTTGGTCTGACTAACGCACCTGCCTATTTCATGAACATGATGAATAAGGTGTTTATGGAGTTTTTGGATAAGTTCTTCGTGGTGTTCATTGATGATATTTTGGTTTACTTGAAGAATGAAGAGGAGCATAAGGAGCATTTGCGTTTGGTTCTTGGGAAGCTCAGAGAACATCAGCTATATGCCAAGTTTAGCAAGTGTGAGTTTTGGTTGAAGGAAGTTGGATTTCTCGGACATGTGATATCCGGAGAAGGAATAGCAGTAGACCCTACCAAAGTTGTCACTGTGACAAATTGGGAAGCCCCCACATCAGTTGGAGAGATCCGGAGTTTTTCTTGGACTCGCAGGATACTACCGGAGGTTCATCGAGAATTTTTCAAAGATTGCAAAGCCCATGACGGAGTTGTTGAAGAAGGACACCAAATTAAATTGGACTGAGGAATGTGAGGCCAGTTTCCAGGAGTTGAAGAAACATTTGGTTACATCACCGGTGTTGATTCTGCCAGATCAGCGCAAGGATTATGAAGTATATTGCGACGCCTCTCGTGGAGGACTTGGAGCAGTGCTTAAGCAGGAGGGAGGAGTTGTTTCATATGACTCACGACAACTTAAGCCCCATGAGTTGAATTATGCCACCCATGATTTGGAGTTAGCAGCCGTAGCGCATGCGTTGAAGACATGGAGACATTTTCTCATCGGAAACCATTGTGAGGTGTACACGGATCACAAGTGTTTGAAGTACATCTTCACACAGATGGAGTTGAATCTCAAGCAAAGGAGATGGTTGGAGCTCAAAAAGGATTATGATATGAGATTGCATTATCACCCCAGAAAGGCTAACGTAGTAGCCGATGCGTTGAGCCGCAAGAGCCATGTCAACACTCTCATGACCGGAGAGTTACCCAAGGAGTTAGCCGAGGATCTTGGCGAGCTATGTTTGGAGATAGTTCCAAGAGGCTATGTAGCAGCATTGGAGATTCAGTCTACTTTGATGGATAAGATCAGAGAAGCTCGGAAGATCGACAAGGAGATTGCCGAGATAAAGGAGAAGATGAGCAAAGGGAAAGCTAAGGGATTTCGTCAGGATGAGCATGATACCTTATGGTTTGAGGACCGCGTTTATGTGCCTAATGACCCGGAGATCAGGAAGTTGATTCTGCAGGAGGCCCATGATTCACCGTATTTGATTCACCCAGGAAATACCAAGATGTATCTAGATTTGAAGGACAGTTTCTGGTGGACCGAAATGAAGAAGGATATTGCGGAGTATGTAGCAGTTTGTGATGTATGTCAGAGAGTAAAGGCAGAGCATCAGAGGCCAGCAGGATTGCTACAGCCATTGCCGATACCCGAATGGAAGTGGGATAAGCTAGGCATGGATTTTATCACGGGATTGTCCAAGACTCGTTCAGGCTATGACTCGATGGGTTGTAGTCGATCGTTTGATGAAGGTAGCTCATTTCATCCCAGTGAAGACCACTTACACCAGTGCCAAGTTTGCAAATATATACATGACCAGGATCGTATGTCTGCATGGAGTTCCGAGGACCATTGTATCAGATAGAGGAACCCAGTTTACCTCAAAGTTCTGGAATCTGTTGCACAAAACTTTGGGTACTAGGCTAGAGTTCAGTATAGCCTTTCATCCACAGACAGATGGACAGACCGAGAGAGTCAATCAGATTCTAGAGGACATGTTGAGAGCTTGTGCGCTAGACTATGGATCTAGTTGGGACGACAATTTGCCATATGCAGAGTTCTCTTACAACAACATTTATCAATCCAGTTTGAAGATGGCCCCTTTCGAAGCTTTGTACAGAAGGAGGTGCAGGACACCGTTGTTGTGGGATGAAGTTGGAGACCGTCAGTTGTTTGGACCAGATTTGATTAAAGAATCTGAAAAGAAGGTTAAGTTGATTCGTGATAGGCTCAAGGTAGCCCAGTCCAGGCAAAAGAGCTATGCAAATTCTAAACGTAAGGAGACAGTTTACGAAGTCGGAGACAGAGTTTATCTTCGTGTGTCCCCACTTCGAGGAGTTAAGTGTTTTGGAGTTAAGGGAAAGTTAGCACCACGTTTTGTGGGACCATACAGAGTTTTGGAACGTATGGGAGAAGTTGCTTACAAGTTTGAGTTGCCTGAAGGATTGTCAGGAGTTCATGATGTGTTCCATGTTTCCCAGTTGTAGAAGTACCACACAGAGATGTCCGATATACCTCTGAGAGATACAGTGCCACTGGAAGCGATTCAGTTGGATAGCGATTTGACCTATGAGGAGAAACCAGTCAAGATTCTCGAGTTTGCCAGCCGAGTCACACGCCGCAAGGTTGTCAAGTTCTGCAAGGTTCAATGGAGCCACCATAGCGAGGATGAAGCTACCTGGGAGCGAGAGGAAGACCTACTGAAGGACCACCCTCACCTATTTTCTAGCCAACCCGAATCTCGAGGGCGAGATTCATCTTAAGGGGCAGGTTTGCAACATCCCAAATTTTCAATTTGGAATGTTATACATTAGATCATCATTGCATATCATATTTTATTTGCATTTTGGCTTGATCCTAGAAATTCTACGCAACTCAAGGACCCACGAAGAGAGTTGGGGATTTCGTTATTTTCATATTTGAGTTTTCTCAAATTTTTGAAAATGGGATCATTTGGTTTTAATTATTTTATCTTCGCAAATTGACTTTCCTAAATAAAGAAATATTGGAGATTTAATAATAAAATCAAATAAGATTTTATTTCCAAGTTTTATCGCTATTTTATTTGAGGAACAATTGTATTGGTACCCCTGGTTGGGTCACGCTCGATTGATTTGCCCCTAGTTTTTCAACAATTGCGATTTTGCCCAGCTCACTTCACTCGCCTTGTGTTTTTGCCCTTCCGGGGCGGTTCCGACCAATGAGCAGCACGTGGCGAACTGTGATTGGTCGGAACCACCCCAGAAGGGCAAAAACACAAGGCGAGTGAAGTGAGTTGGGCAAAAACCGCAATTGTTGGAAAACTAGGGGCAAATCAGTCGAGCGTGACCCAACTAGGGGCACGAATGCAAAAATCCCTTTATTTGAATTAGGAAAAATGCACGTTTTTCAAAATTGCATTTTAGGGCCAAATAAATGTTCATCTTGTCTGGCTTATTTTTAGAGGACGGGGAAAATTTATTTCAGGATTTTTGGAGTCTGTTTAGTATTTCTTTTCTTTCTTTTTCTGCACATCAAAATTATTTAAAAAAAATCAAACCGACTCCGGGCCGTACCCGAGCGGGACTCCGCCCGGGGGGGGGCTTTATAAGCCGAGGGGCCCCTACCCTGAAAGCCCACACCACCGCTGCCAGCCCACCCGCGCCGAACCCTAACCCTAGCCGCCGCCAGACCTCGCCGCCGCCGGAACCGCCACCGTCGCCGCCCGATCCGCCGCCCCCGCCGCCCCGCGCCGCTCGCCGAAGCCCGCCGCCGCCTCGCCGGAATGCCGCCGGACCCGAGGTAGCTGCCGCCGTTTTTTTTATAAAAACGGTTAGGTTTTTAAAAAAAAACCTAGATCTGTTTTTTTTGTTATGGTTCGTCGGTTTTTCTCGGTTTAGTTATTTAGCGGAAGTTCGTCCGTACGTTTGTTTTGATGAACGGTTTTCACCGTTTAGCCGCAGACAGCGAACGTTCGTTCATTAGCCTGTTCGTCAGTTTTTCTTTTTCTTGGGTTTTTCGCGATTATTTTCGATCGTGATTTCTGATCTGATTTTCATTCTAGTATAACTTTTCGCTCGTTTATCGGAATGAGGCGATTCAAGCGCCTAGAGTTTCGTCTCGAAACCCTCTTTCTGTTTAACCAATTCAAACAAGTCTTTGACAATGTAAAATTTGACTTAGGTCGAGATTAGTAAACGAAGCTTGTTTCTTTCGCCTTTTGAGTTTCGTTGCTTCGTTTGATTTGATTCTTTTTGCAAACCGGAGTTCTTAAGTTGAACTTTCTGGTTAGATCTATTATTTGAGTTTTACCCGTGCATTAGATGAGTGCTTATTGTATGCTTGTTTGTTTGCGATAGAGTACCCGGAGTGCGCCGCGTGCTACTACGAGTCTCTAGGTTTCACAGATCATCAGCAAGGCAAGTAACACTTTGATCATACCTCTTTACTACCCAGTTTTATTGCATTAGATCAATCCTCAAACAATTGCATGGTTAGGATTTGTTTAATATGTGGGTTTTGGGAAGTAGATGAGGTAGCACCTATTGTCCTGTTTATTATCAAACCTTTGGGAGTTACTTCTACGTTTGCTTATATTGCTATGCTATGCTAGTAGACGTGGATTGGGTGAGTGTATCCATGACAGATGTGAGATTGTTAAGTAATGGTTTACTTAAGGTGGCTACTTTAATACACATCTGGGTGGACTGAGGCACCTAGGGAACCCAGTGTTGCCTTTATTTGTGGAAATCCCGGGGTACCGTGTGATTCTCCTATGGACCGCTACCCAGGCTCAAAGGGATCTTGAGATTATTCATGCTAGAAACTTCTGTGTGCAGCCGCAAGCTACTATGGGCTCTAGCATAGTTCATTAAGTCGTGTAAACTCTTACAGTGGTAGACTAGCACATGTAGGGGAAAGTAGGTGTAACTGTCTACCCATCGTAAGGTGCTAACGCTTCTGAAAGACTGTGTCTCGGTCATCCGTTTCTCAAACACCATGTAGTTCGAGAAAATCCAACGGAGGAGATTGAGTCTTGCCGGGAAAAGTGCGCAAACCTCTGCAGAGTGTACAAACTAGTCATGGTTAGCCGTGTTCCCGGTTATGGACGTTTTGAGTATCTAGTACTTGGATTATCATGTGAATCTCATCATGTTACTTAAATTAATTCTGTTTGGGTTTAATGATGATGTTTAATTGGGATTGAGTTGGGTGAACCTTCTCAATGTTTAACAACCATAAGGATAGTTATATAAAATTTTATTCCTTTGTTGTAGGGAAAATTGGCTTTATGCAAAACTGTAACCATAGAGCTTTCCACCAGCCATATATGCATGTAGTGATAGCATTATTCTATTCATTACTCTCTATGTGTTACATTGCCAGCATATTCCATGTGCTGACCCGTTTTCGGGCTGCAACGTTCATGTTGCAGACTTTTCAGATGACGAGTAAGGCGCCATAGGTCGTGGTCTTATACTCAGTGATGTCGTTGGAGTTGATGGACTCACTTTATCTTCCAAGCCTTCCGCTGTTATCGTTATTAAATGGCCTTAAGCCATATTTATTGTAATAAGTTCTCTTTTGAGACATTCGATGTAATAAGTGTGTGATTTCTACTCTATTATAAATCCTTCAAGTACTGTGCGTGTCAGCATTACCGATCTAGGGATGACACTAATGTACAGAGATCAGACTGTTTGAGGTCTGGTCGCTACAGAGGAGGACCGGGAAAAGAGGCCGCACGATGTGAATGCAACGCAGTTTTCCCTCATATAAAGGCGCCCCTCCATTCCAATGCATGTACCACATCGTAGACACCTAAGCATTTTCCTAAGCACCTACACTAAGCACAAAAGTGCTCACTCCAGACCCATCGTAGCGATGCCCGCGAGCGGCCAGCGGCTGTGCTAGATGGTCCACGACGCCGGCCTGCGGCATGGCGCCGAGGATCGTCTCCAGACAATGTTGGAGACCGGCTAGTGGATGGCCACCGTTGACGCCAACTACGACTCTCAGTTGGACCAGATGATCGTTGCCACCACCAACAAGTTCACCGTCCTCAAGAAGCTCATAGATGACATCGCCGTACTCCTCCAGCCCGCGCGTCCAGGCTCCTCATTGCCTGCCACCCTAATCGGCCTCCATGGCCGGAACCTCTTTCAAGCACTGGTGGCCCTGCGACTGCCCACCGACGCCACGAAGAATGTCCACCTAGAAGTCGCGCTCGTCGCGAGGCACCTCGCCCTGCAAGAATTCGTCGACCTACACATCCACGTGTATGAGCAAATTGTGTACATAGGTATCTACAAGGCCAGAGAGGATGCTACGACGTTAGCCTTCCTCAACCGGCTGGAAGCCTTGGATGCCTTTACTGAGAAGCACCTTGACCTCGCCACAAAAGCCGCCGCTCCTTAGCCGCTAATCGGTGGCCCGGCGCACTAAGTTGATGAGGAGGAGGTCGTACGTTGATGGATGCATCTTTCTTCTTGCCTCCTGAACCACCACTGCGATTGCATCATCGTGGCCTTGACTCTTATTGTGCTGTTGCATTCTCGTTCCAGTCAATATCGACATGTGCGATCCCTTTTCTTAATTATATGCATCACTGTAACTAGTACTCCATCCGTCAATTTATAAGTTGTGCTTACCTTTTCCATCAACTTCGTGCAACGCGCGGGCATCTTGCTAGAAACACTAGAACATGTAGGACCGCATGTGACCAAACCGATGATGCGCCAATCTAGCTACTACGTACCCTCCTTATCTGGCGGAAATAGCCCCGCCCTAGCTTTTCCAATCGTTATTTCTATCTATCGATCGTGCCAAGGAGCAGAATCAAATGTTACAATTTATACATGTTTCTCTACTCCTACTCCTATAAAAGACTCAGTTGGTGATGGTGGTGTGTCCGCCATCCGTCGTTTCTGACCATTAGATCTGCATCTAACGGCTGTGAGGTAAGTTATGGCATTTTTGCAACAATAGCCCACTTCTCTGCTCCAATTTGCAGAAAACCCCTTATTACCTTGGAAGCAACCACATCCCTCCCTCACCTCATCAAAACAGCCTGAGAAATATATTTTGAGTGAAAATTAATATATTAGGAGTATACCAAAACAAGAGTGATTTCTTTCAAGTTTGTGAACAAGTACTACTATTCTACTACTTTGGATCTGTCGCAACGCACGGGCACATTGCTAGTAAAAGGAAAAAGGCCTACCGCGTTCGCGTCGCACCCCACATGCCCAGGAATCGGGAGTACTCCCCGGCCCATCCGGCACGACACATAGCTTAGACTAGCCACAATGGTTAGTAACATACACTAGTAACATACACATATCCCTAGACTATGTTACTACCTTCATAGTGGCTGGTAACATAAGTGTGGTAACATGCAAAGCTTCATTTATTAGGTTATAGAGTCATATTGCATTGGGACATGTGATGTTACAGTAACTAGCTAAGTTACTATAACTACCTCTCTCCTCATTAACTCATTGCCACATAAGCAAATTTGCTGAGTTGGACTCGATGTTACTGTTGAAGTTACTCCCACTGTGGCTAGTCTTAGGGAAGGCATGTTGCCTAGCACTTTCACTTTCATGTGGGACCACCGTTGAGAAAACCGACTATTGGCAAACGGCACCCTGTCAGCCGCTGGGTTGGAAAACAGAAACAAGGGGAACTTCTAGCTATAGCACGGAAGCCAAGAAATTTGGTGTTAGATGGGGCTCGTTGATAGAGTAGGATCATTCCATACTACTACTCCTACTAGTACCAAGGTTGTACTATACAACTAGTACTACCACTATACAACTAGGTACGTGCACGGCACAGCATCGTAGGAACAAAAAAGGGAAGATCTTGTTTTGGGTGATTTATCTTTTTTTCAGTAAACGTAGTATGAATAATATGATGTGGGGGCAACCATGAAGCTTATGTGGCTTGGTTGCATGGCTACGAAAGGTTAGAGAAAAATAAATAGATAATGTGTTTAGAGTGCACTCCACTAAATAAATATACTTTGGATCCATTGCAACGCACGGGCCGACACATCTATATCTATACCCCCTATATAGTGTGTGAATAACTTTGAAAGTTGGTTGTTGGATGAAGTCAATCAGACGGTACAAAGATGGAAAATCCAAGCACTACTGGCCATTGGATATCATCTACATTCCACCAGATTCTTCCACATGTAGAATCTAGAAGACTCCATGGTGGAACTTAGGGTATGTTTGGTTCATGACTAACTTTGTCACAACTAAGCTTAGGAAAAGTGTGTCTACCACAAAAAGTGTGGCTAACAAAATGGCGACCAGGGGCTGTTTGGTTTGAGACTAAGGGTTGTTTGGTTCTAGTCCTAGCATTGCCACACTTTGCCACACATTTTTGCCAAGCTTGACTAAGGTTAGTTCATCAAAATGAAAGCCACAAGTTGGCAAGCCTAAGGAAATCTTGCCACATTTTTTGTGTGTATGCCATGTGGGATCCAAGTATGGCTTGAACCAAACACTCACCTAAGTTAGTCAAACTTGCCTAACTTTAGGTGTGGCAACATTTGGCAAAGTTAGTCGCAAACCAAACAGCCCCGCGGTTGCCAAAGCTTGCCACACCTAAGGTTAGGAAAATTTGACCAACTTCGGTGTGTGTTTGGTTCAAGCCACATCTTAGGCAAGCGAAACTATGGTCCCACATCACATACACACAACAAGTGTGGCAAGATTCCCTTAGGCTTGCCAACTTGTGGCTCTCATTTTAAAGAACTAATGGGCTGTTTGGTTTGTGACTAACTTTACCAAAGATTGCCACACCTAAGGTTAGGCAAGTTTGACCAACTTAGGCAAGTGTTCGGTTCCAGCCACACCTTTGGCAAGCCACATTTGGGTCCCACATGGCATACACACAAAAAGTGTGGCAAGATTCCCTTAAGCTTGCCAACTTGTGGCTTTCATTTTGATGAACTAACCTTAGGCAAGCTTGGCAAAAATGTGTGGCAAAGTATGACAATTCTAGGCCTAGAACCAAACAGCCACTAACCTTAGGCAAGTTTGGCAACATTGTATGGCAAAGTGTGGCACTCCTAGGCCTAGAACCAAACAGCCCCCAAGTGTGGTAAGATTTGGCAAGAAGTTGAGTCTATGACATGTGGACCATGTAGCTAGAAAAGTGTGGCAATGAACCAAACACATGCCTAAGATATTATGGCACGCCTAAGCTTAGGTGTGGCAACCTTAGGCTGCAAACCAAACAGGCCCTTAAGCATAATGCGCAAACCACCAGAATCTCATGCGTGCAATGCACGTGTACCTTACTAGTTGGTACGAAACTTCCAGGTTCTGCGCATCCCGGTCCAGAATTTGGCCACGACCGTAAAAAATTGTTGATGCCTTAAAACCCTTCATATCAGTAGCAGAACGAATTCGACATGTTCAAGCTTTATTGAAAGCGGCAATGGTGCAAAATTCTGCAATTACTCATTCGCATAATTGGATTCACAATGAATCGGCTCGGGCAGAGACCACTCAATCGGCTCATAGTCCCCATGGCCATGGGCTACGTGTTGGGAAGCGTAGCAGAAAATAAAAAAAGTCGACATACGATCAAAATCTTGGAGATTAGATCAGATCGTTACCCATGAGTTGCCGCAGAAGAAGATTTGGTGTAGATCATAGTTGAAGTTTCATGAACTATTCATGATAATCCCTCTAACCAAAGACCGAAAGCATGGCCTCTCTACGGATTTCATGTGTACGGGTTTCATGATCTGGCAGAGCTTCGCCTTCTAGAGCTTAGCGTCACCGGAGAATTAGATGAGGGAGAAGAGAACCTCACGGGGCTTCTCTATTATGAGGATTAGAGAGAATTAGATTTAACTCTAATCTAGATCAACTCTAAATTAGAAATAGAACTAGAGGGTGCTCCAAAACTTTTGTGTGTCTCAGGGGGCAAAATATTCTAGTATATATAAATGTAGGGAGTGGGGGAGGGGGAGCCTCCTATGGGAGTATGACTACCCATCCTTGGTGCGCTCGCCTAGGGGAGGAGGAGTCCTCCTCCCTCTCCAATTCGCCCATCTCTAGCTTGTCATACAAGCTAGGAGCACCCCCAACTCTTATTGGGACTATAGGCCCGCCCAACAACTCTTCACTAGTAGGCCTTATTGATATTTTCTTTATCCCATTGACTCTAAATAAATATTAGGGACTCCTAGATAATTATCTAATCCATCTATGTTTTATATTAGATTCCCGAAAACAATTTCCACATATATATCATTTTTCTGTATTGCCCAGTATTCCCCAAACATTTCCGGTAACCCTGAAACGCTTTCGGTTTCTCTCGAAACAATTTCTTTTATTGCCACTAATTAAGTGTCTCCAGGGTAAACTTTTAGGTGCTTGAGTTTCAACTGAATTCCAAATGTTTTCCATTCAGTGTTAATTCAAAGTCTCCATTGAATTAACTCAGTGTCTCAAGTGACACCAATATTCACCTAGCAAACATTGTTAATTCAGTGCTAATTTAGTTAATTTTAGGTGTTAATTTTCTGGCAAACATTTACAATTTAGTGTTAATTCAGTGTCTAGTGTTAATTTCAACTGGAATCACTTTGATGTTAATTTGAATTTCCTCGCAATTCAGGTGTGTTACAAATTTGTGCACATATTTGCTAAAAACACAATGAGTATACTCCAGTGCTAAATTCTTCCTGTCAGTGCCAAGTCCAAAAGGATCAGGTGTGACTGGAACATTCCATTGCTAATTTCTTGTGTTTGTATCCATTGTGTCCATTGTGATTCTAGTTTTTAGAGACTGGACATGGTCCATCTCCAGTGTTACTTCTCTTTGTTCAGAAATTTTATTCAAAAGAGCAAAAATAAATGCAAGGATTTGTTTGTTTTAATATTCTAGATGTTGCGTGTTTCAAACAGACAAAGGATTCAGAAGAGTAGTGTCCTAATCTCTAGTTGATTTCTTTTCTGAATTTTATCATTTGGCAGTGTGTATTCTCAAACTGTAATAGGCAAAGAGAGACATAGGGCTAGTGAATAACGATGATGGTGTGTAAACACATGCAACATCAATATGTTTTCCAATTATGTGTGTATTTGTAATCTATGTTACCATTTGTTGCTTTTGAAATGATGTGATCTAGCAAGGCTGTTCTGATTTTTTCATGCTTTGATAAGGTGACTAATTAAATGGTTGGTGGTAAGGCTATGAATTGGTTGGATATTTTGAGAGCCCATTTTCTTTTGGAAGAAGTAGCATGGTTGGTGCTAAGGCTATGAAGGCTATTCTCATGTAGAAGTAGCATGAAGTAGCAGGATGGTCTAGGGCTTAATCTTTCTTTATAAGATTGTTAATAGTGAATAACGTGTCAAAATGTTTAATAAAAAGTTACCATGTAATTTAATGTTGGTCGGAATCATAGATCACGGGGTGGATGCTTTGCTGCTTCTTTGGTAAGCTGAAGGTACAGGATGGTTGTGCGCGAATGAGATTTTGGGAGGATCCTTGCTTACACACCACTTTCCTTTGCATTTTTTCTTTTGAACTGAACTTAATCTAACACTACTGAAGACATGAAGTCTCATGATGTTTGAAATTCTAGAATATTTTTGTAGCTAAGAATTCTATGGGTGTCAATTTACTTTAAATTTAGTCTTATGGGCTTTCTATGAGCACCATGTGCTACTACCACTTTTCCAATATAAATGATTCCTCACATACATTTTAAACCATGTAGGTGCAATAAGAAAAATGCTGGCCTTTCTAGTTTAGCTGCCACAACCTTTCTAGTTTGGCTATCATGGCAGTATTTATTGTTTGGGTGCCACGACAGCCTTTTCTGGTTTGGCTGCCATGATATCCTTTTCTAGTTTGGATGCATGCCATGGCAACCTTTCTTTTTTGTGTATACTCTTTTTCATCTTGTGTTATGGTGCTAATAACATGTACATTCATCGTCATTGATTATTGATGGAAGCAACAAATAATTATGGATTTGAATTTGATTCCTTCAGAGGGAGAAGATGAAGCTCTTGATCTAAACTTGATTCCTCAATAGGAAGAAGATGAAGCTCCTGATCTGAACTTGATTCCTCAAGACGAAGAATATGAAACTCTTTATCTGAATAGGATAAGGGAAGAAGAAGCTCAAGAAGAAGATGGACAAGGTAATACTCCATGAATCTAGATATGATGCACCATCATCTAAGACAGGAAGTTTGGATTACTTTGCTTGCACATGTTCCTAAATTTCCTTTTGCTCATTTTTGTAGGTGATCGATCCAAAAAGGAACAAACTGTTAGATAAGGAGAAGTTGGTGTTTACTTTGCTTTTTGGGTAATTGAGAGCAGAGATGGATTTATTCAACCATGTGACAAGCTGCTCATCGCAACCCTGTTGAATATAAGCATACAATCAGCTAAAAGAGTCTGGGTAGACGCAAAAACATATGGCCGACGACCAAGAAGTGGATTTCTCAAATAAGAAGAAAGGAAGAGTTGGCCAAAAGCAACAACCCCACTCAATAGAATAAGGATAGTTCGAGCTCTAGCAAGGTCTCTAGATGTTTCCTGCTCAACCCTACACAAGAGGTTTCACTGCATCACAAACACTGTCAAGCCTTTCCTCAAGCAAGAGAATAAGGTTGCAAGATTGAAGTTCTACATGTCCATGCTCGATGCACAATGGATCTCAACTCCCTTCCTCTATTCAAGCCAATGAAAAACATGGTGCATATGAGAAGTGGTATGATATGACAAGAGTGAAGAGCACATACTATGTACTGCCAAAAGAACCTGAACTCGAGCTCACCATGTAGAATTCTAACAACATTGGGAAGGTCATGTTCCTAACTGTTGTGACCAAGTGATACGTCCATTTTGCATCATGTTTACCTACTGTTATTTATGTTGTTTTATTGCATAATAATGCTTTTGGGAGTAATTCTAATGCCTTTTCTCTCATAATATGCAAGGTATACACAAGAGGGGAGAATTCTGGCAGCTGGAAATCTGGACTTGAAAAAGCTATGTCAGGCTACCTATTCTGCACAACTCCAAATGAGCTAAAACTTTACGAGGATTTTTTATGGAATAAATAAGAATACTGGAGCACATAAGTACCAAAGGGGGCCACCCTGGTGAGCACAAGACACCAGGGCACGCCCTAGTGGGTTGTGCTCATCCAGGCCCACCTCCGGTGCCCCCCTTCTGGTACATAAGTCATTTTGACCTAGAAAAAGTAAGCGGAGGACTTTCTGGACAAAGCGCCGCCGTCTTGAGGCGGAACCTGGGAAGGAGGACTTTTTCCCTCCGACAGAGCAATTCCACCGGGGGAACTTCCCTTCCGGAGGGGGAAATCATCGTCATCATCATCACCAACAACTCTCCCATCATGGGGAGGGCTACCTTCATCAACATCTTCAATAGCACCAATTCCTATCAAACCCTAGTTCATCTCTTGTGTTCAATCTTTGTACCGGAAATATAGATTGGTGCTTGTGGGTTACTAGTAGTGTTGATTACATCTTGTAGTTGATTACTATATGGTTTATTTGGTGGAAGATTATATGTTCAGATCCATCATGCTATTTAATACCCCTCTGATCTTGAGCATGTTTATCATTTGTGAGTAGTTACTTTTGTTCTTGAGGTCATGGGAGAAATTATGTTGCAAGTAATCATGTGAACTTGATATGTGTTCGATATTTTGATGATATGTATGTCGTGATTCCCTTAGTGGTGTCATGTGAACGTCGACTACATGACACTTCACCATATTTGGGCCTAAGGGAATGCATTGTGGAGTAGTTATTAGATGATGGGTTGCGAGAGTGCTAGAAGCTTAAACCCTAGTTTATGCGCTATTCCGTAAGGGACCGATTGGATCCAAAAGTGTAATGTTATGGTTAGAATTTATTCTTAATACTTTTCTCGTAGTTGTGGATGCTTGCAGGGGGTTAATCATAAGTAGGAAGTTTGCTAAAGTAAGAACATCACCTAAGCAATGGTCCACCCACATACCAAATTATCAAAGTAGTGAACACGAATCGAACCAACATGGTGAAAGTGACTAGATGAAATTCCCGTGTACCCTCAAGAACACTTTGCTTATCATAAGAGACTGTTTTAGCCTTTCCTTTGCCTCAAAAGGATTAGGTTACCTTGCAGCACTTCTGTTACTACTACCGTAACTTGATCGTTACAAATTATCTTGCTATCAAACTACTCTGCTACTTACAATTTCAGCACTTGCAGACATTACCTTGCTGAAAACCACTTGCCATTTCCTTCTGCTCCTTATTGAGTTCGAGACTCTTACTTATCGAAAAGGCTACAATTGACCCCATATACTTGTGGGTCATCGAGGCTATTTTTTGGCACCGTTGCCGGGGAGTGAAGTGCTTTTGGTAAGTGGAAATTGGTAAGGGAACATTATTTCTACGTGCTGAAATTTATTGTCACTTGTTACTATGGAAAACAATCCTTTGAGGGGTTTGTTCGGGGTATCTTCATCTCGATCGGAACCACAATTAGTTTCCCCTCAACCTATTGCGCCTACTGAAAATATTGAATATGAAATTCCTTCGGGTATGGTAGAACAACTGCTAGCTAATCCTTATGTAGGAGATGGAACAAAACATCCTGATATGCACTTGATATATGTGGATGAAATTTGTGGATTGTTTAAGCTTGCAGGTTTGCCTGGAGATGAAGCTAAGAAGAAGGTTTTCCCTTTATCTTTGAAGGGAAGGGCATTGATATGGTATAGTCTATGTGATGATAATGGATCTTGGAACTGGAATTAGTTGAAATTGGAATTCCATCAAAAAAATTATCCTATGCATTTAGTTCATCATGATCGGAATTATATATATAATTTTTGGCCTCATGAAGGAGAAAGTATCGCTCTATCTTGGGGGAGGCTTAAGTCAATGTTATATTCATGCCCCAATCATGAGCTCTCAAGAGAAATTATCATTCAGAATTTTTATGCTCGGCTTTCTCGTAATGATCAATCCATGCTCGATACTTCTTGTACTGGCTCTTTTATGAAGAAGACTATTGAATTCCGGTGTCAGCTTTTAAAAAGAATTAAACGCAACTCTGAAGATTGGGAACTCGGCGAAGGTAAAGAGTCAGGTATTGAACCTAAGTTTGATTGTGTTAAATCTTTTATGAATACCGATGCTTTTCAAAAGTTTAGCACTAAATATGGACTTGACTCTGAGATAGTAGCTTCCTTTTGTGAATCTTTTGCTACTCATGTTGATCTCCCTAAGGAGGAGTGGTTCAAATATCACCCACCAATTAAAGAAGAAATTATAGAACCGGTAAAAGCTAAAGAAGAAACTATCATTTATAATGTTGACCCAGTTCTTCCCACTTTTTATATTGCAAAACCGCCTTTCCCTGTTAGGATGAAGGAACATGCTAAAGTTTCAACTGTGGTCAACAAAAGTTATATTAGAACACCAAAACCAGCTGAACAAATCAAAGTTGAACCTAGTGTTGCTATGGTTAAAGATCTCTTGATCAATAATATTGATGGGCATGTTATTTACTTCTGTGATGAAGCTGCTAGAATTGCCAAACCCGATGAAAAAGATAAACATAGATCAGTTGTTGGCATACATGTTGTCTCAATTAAGATAGGAGATCCATGTTATCATGGTTCATGTGATATAGGTGCTAGCGTGAGTCCTATTCCTTTTTCCTTATATGAAGAAATTAAGAATGAAATAGCACCCGCTGAAATAGAAGACATAGATGTTACTATTAAACTTGCCAATAGAGATACTATATCACCAATTGGGATTGTTAGAGATGTTGAAGCCTTGTGTGGGAAAATAAAATACCCTACTGATTTTCTTGTTCTTGGTTCCCCACAAGATGACTTTTGTCCCATTGGTAGACATTTCTTGAACACTGTTAATGCTAGAATAGATTGTGATAAACAAACTGTCGGTGTTAGCTTTGGTGATGAATCGCATGAGTTTAACTTTTCCAAGTTTAGTAGAAAACCGCATAAGAAAGATTTCCTAGTAAGGATGAAATTAATGGTCTTGCTTCTATTGATGTACCTCCTACTGATCCTTTAGAACAATATTTACTAGACCATGAAAATGATTTGAATATGCGTGAAAGAAATGAAATAGATAGAATCTTGTTCGAACAACAACCTCTGCTTAAACACAATCTACCTATTGAAACTCTAGGAGGTCCTCCTCCACCTAAAGGTGATCCTATGTTTCAATTAAAAAAATTACCAGACAGTTTGGAATATGCTTATCTTGATGAGAAAAAGATATATCCTGTTATTATTAGTGCTAACCTTTTAGAACATGAAGAATAAAGATTATTGAAAGTTCTAAGGAAGCACCGAGCTGCTATTGGATATACTCTTCACTACTGTAGGATGCTGCTAATGCGATACTACGATTAGAGACCCTTTGACAAACTGTGTGCGCTGCATTAATCACAAATGGTGGTGTAAAAAACTGTCAAAAAGGTGCAAAACGTTTGCGATGACGGATGCATCAAACACGGTTCAGATTTTTGTTGCGTGTGCGATGCAGGGCATAGGGTTCAGTTCAATTAACTGTTTGCGATGAGGAGGAACAAAAGAAACAGGCAGCCAGATGAAGGCGTGTGTGATACACAACATACGGTTCACTCGGATGAACAGTTTGTGATTAGGCAACACAAAAGAAACGGTCAGCCAGGTCAAGGTATGTGCGATATATAGCATGCAGTTCACTCGGATGAACTGTTTGTGTTGAGACAAGAGAACAGAAACGGTTCAATATAACAAAATGTGTGTGATACGCGGCAACCAAGTATGTAATCAGAAATGTGTGCGAAGACCGATAATAACACAGACGGTTGCTGCTAATATGACGTGTGTGTTGTGCGATGGGATTGCATACAGAACAACAACATATATATATATACACACACTTATAAGGACATGGTTGCATAACCAAGTTAAACATCCAATTACATAGGTGGCTACTACAACCATGGCATTTAAACACACCAAAGTAAACTATTACATGCATAATTTCATAGGTGGCTACTACACACATGACACTTCCACACACCAATAAAGTAAACTATATATTACATGCATGATTAACTAGCATAAATGATCATCTGATCATCATCGACTGCTTGTGATGCTTGCTCTGCTTGTGGCTCGATCCGGGCTCATCGATTTGGGTAACGAGGCACTTCCTCATGTCAACGATCCGCCTGTGCATCTCGTAGCATTTGTGCATGCTCTTGGCCGCGAACCTGAGGTGAGGTTCATCCAGTCACCGCATCCAGGCCCTCTGCTAGGATACGAGACTTGTTCTATGGGCATCATGCTTCATCTTTTTGTAGTAGGGGTCGATGATGGCCGAGGCGAGTTTGACCAAGGAGTCCTTCTTCTTGCAGCCCCAGACCCTGTAGTGGTCATGGATTTCGACAAGGTTCTTGCAGGCCAAGCCCGTAACACTAAGCGCTTTTACGTCGTCGGTGGTTTCCACCATGGCAAACTTGTAGTCGGTGCTGTTGACAAACCTGTTGAAATGGTCGCAAGGCTCTCTGGCCATGCAGTAGTGGTAGATGAGGACATGATGGCGCACGCACAACTAGGCGACCGCAACCTTCTGATCTATGCCAGGACGACCGGCGGTGTACTGGAGGTCGATGCTGACCACCTTGTACTTGTCTCCAGCAAGCAACTGCTCAACGGTGTTGATGTAGTCGTCCACCACGGCCGGATCGATGGTGTACACCACTGAGAGATCCGTCTCCCTTGCGTGGGTCTCCACTTTATGCTCGCCGAACTCCATTAAAGCTCCGCTAGACATCCCCTTTCTATGTGTCGTCATGGGTGTGCTTGTTGTGTCGTGGGGCGCGATCGAAAGGTTGAAGAGACTAAGGTTATAATGGCCGCGGGATTTAAAGGGGAGGACGGACGACATATAATATCGATCGGCATGCCCTAATGGCAGTTCTAATTCGCAGCGCGTAACTCCATCGTGCCGCACGTAACTGCATCACATGCCAACGTGGGCGGCGCAACCGCATGCATATGGGGCCACCGACGTGATCGTGCGCAGGCCTAACCGTTGGCAGAGCGCACGCAGAGGGACATGAGCACAGCGCTCAGCAGTTACCTCAACGGCGAGCAACCATATATATGCATACGGTAGTTGAACACGCAAGGAAAAGCTGTCCACAACCCGAGCGCACCGACGGACGCGAGCGCTCCACAGCGCCTAACGGCGAGCAACCATATATATGCATATAGCAGTTGAACTGTTTGTATAAATTAAGGACGACTGCTTAATCTATGAATGAAATCTATGCTTAATCACTGAATTTTAGTTGCAAAAATTAGATAGTGCTAGTGATTTTTAGCTGCATATTTTGACAAATCGCAGTGTTACAAGGATTGACAAATGGCAATGTTACTAGATCAACAAATTTCAATCTTTCTAGTTTGACAAATGGCAATATACCAATATGACAGATGCAAATCTTACCAAATTGCCTGTACGTGGTTGCACACGGGTCATCCGAAAAAACAGTTTGTATTGAAGGGAGGTGGAAATCCTGCTTGCCAGATTTTCTCTTGGCTTAGCGCCAAGGTCTTGCTTTGCATACCTTATTCATTCTGAACCTTTTGTGTTCAACAGATGAACAAATCCTATGCAGCGAATTTTCCCTTGGCCTTACTGCGGAAGACCATAGCTCTCACTTTGCATACAAATGTTCTATCTAAAACGTTTGCGATGAAGAGCTGCACAAATACTGCTCGGCACATTTTCATGATAGCATGCCAAGTTTCATGAATTTCACACGAGTTTTGATTTACTAGAATTTAAAAATAAAGTATCTCAACGTTTTGCCGGCAGTCAATAGTGCCCTGGTGTTTGAAATTCATTCCCGTTTCTTGCATGGGACCTAAGCATGCACCCAAGGACTCATATTTGTTTTTTCAACCAATTTATATGCACTGGAGCATGTGCATGTAGTTCAAAATTCAATTGTGCACATAAAATGCCTAGAAAACCCATTTAATATATAAAAATGTCCAAACCAACCCTGAAAAATTCCAAAATTTAACACAACACTCCTGTTGTTCTATGTTGACATTAGAATTTTTTGAAAGCAATAACAGGCAACGTGTATGCTTCGTCCCCAAAGGTGGCACATTCCCTACCGAAACCATCAAGCTTGTTGTGAGAAGCGGAGCTTATACCCAAACCTGTGCCAAATGGGACAAAAAATTTACCACGGCATGTCGGGTGCCATTCCATGATAGCATGCCAGGTTTCATGAATTTCATACGAGTTTTGGATTTACTAGAATTTAAGAACCGGGTATCTCAATGTTTGTGGCCGAGTGACGGTGGCAGGGTGTTTGACATTCATTCACATTTCTTGCATGGGACCTAAGCATGCAACCAGGGACACATATTTGAATTTTCAACCAATTTATATGCATTAGAGCATGTGCATGTAGTTAAAATTTGAATTATGCACATAAATGCATTGAAAACTCAATTAATGCATAAGAAATGTGCTCACAAACCCCGAAAAAATCGAAATTTTTAACACAACATTCATGTTGTTCTATGTTGACACTAGAGAAAAAATTGAAATCAAGAAGAGGCAACGGCTATCGTTTTGTCGAGAAAGGTGAAACGTTCCCTACCGAAAACCATTAGGCTTGTTGTGAGAATCTCTGGTTTGTGAGAAGCTTATACCCAAACCTGCCCCAAATGGGACAAAAAATTTACCACGGCATGCCGGGTGCCATTCCATGATAGCATGCCAGGTTTCATGAATTTCAGACAAGTTTTGGATTTACTAGAATTTAAAAAATAGGTATCTCAATGTTTGCGCCCGAGTGACGATGGCAGGGTGTTCGACATTCATTCCTATTTCTTGCATGGGACGTAAGCATGCAACCAAGGACATAAATTTGAATTTTCAACCAATTTATATGCATTAAAGCATGTGCATGTAGTTCAAATTTGAATTATGCACATAAATGCATTGAAAACTCAATTAATGCATAAGAATGTGCTAACGAACCCCGAAAATTTCCAAAATTTAACACAACACTCATGTTGTTCTATGTTGACACTAGAGAAAAAATTGAAATCAAGAAGAGGCAACGGCTATCGTTTCGTCCACAAAGGTGAAACGTTCCCTACCGAAACCATTAGGCTTGTTGTGAGAAGCTCTGGTTTGTGAGAAGCTTATACCCAAACCTGCCCCAAATGGGATAATTTTTTTACGACGGCATGTTGATGCCGCTCCATGATAGCATGCCATGTTTCATGAGTTACAGACGAGTTTTGGATTTACTAGAATTTTAAAAATCAGGTATCTCAATGTTTGTGGCCGAATGATGGTGGCAGGGTGTTTGACATTCATTCCCATTTCTTGCATGGGACCTAAGCATGCAACCAAGGAGACAGATTTGAAGTTTCAACCAATTTATATGCATTAGAGGATGTGCATGTAGTTCAAATTTGAATTATGCACATAAATGCATTGAAAGGTCAAGTAATGCATAAAAATTTCCAAACGAACCCCGATAAATTCCAAAATTTAATACAACACTCATGTTGTTCTATGTTGTCACTAGAAAAATAATTGAAATCAAGAAGAGGCAACAGATATCGTTTCGTCTAGAAAGGTGAAATGTTCCCTACCGTAACCATGAGACTTGTTGTGAGAAGCTCTGGTTTGTGAGAAGCTTATATATCCTAACCTACCCCAAATGGGACAATATTTTTACCACTGCATGTTGATGTCGTTCCATGCGCGTGTCAAGGTTCATAAATTTAGGACGCGTTTTGGATTTACTAAATTTAAAAACCAAGTATCTCAATGTTAGCGGCCGAGCGACGGTGGCAAGGTGTTTGACATGCATTCTCATTCCTTGCCTAGGACTTAAGCATGTAACCAAGGACACACATTCCAATTCTAAACCACTTTATATGCACTGGAGCATGTGCATGTAGTTCAAATTTGAACTATGCACATGAATGCATAGAAAACTCAGTTAATGTATAAAAATGTCCAAGCAAACCCCGAAAAGTCCCAAAAAATGACACAACACTCCTGGTGTTCTATGTTGACATGAGAAAATTTTAGAAAGTAAGAAGAGGCAACATGTATCGTTTGTCACCCAAGGTGGCACATTCCCTACCGAAACCATCTGGCTTGTTGTGAGGGAAGCTCCGGTTTGCGAGAAGCTTATACACAAACCTGCCCCAAATGGAAAAATATTTTTGCCGCGGCATGTCGATGTCGTTCCGTGATATCATGTCAAGTTTCATGAATTTCGGCCGAGTTTTCAATTTACAAGAATTAAAAACCATGTATCTCAATATTAGCGGCTGTGCGACAATGTCAAGGTGTTTGACATTCATTCTCATTTCTTGCATGTGACCTATGCTTGCAACCAAGGACAAACATTTGATTTTGCAACCTGTTTTTATGGACTGGAGCATGTGCTTTAATTTTGAATTGTGCACCTGAAATTGCTAGAAAACGAATTTAATGTATAAAATTTCCAAACAAACCCTGAATAATTCCAATTTTTTTACAACACACATATAGTTGCATGTTCACTGTAGATAAAATGTCTAGCAATTCAAACATAGTCCATTGCCGCTGTGACCCCATTATGTAATTCAGATCAAAATGAAAAATCAAGTAGATCCCACACAGTTTATTATCACCAACCATGTGACATGCAGTACAAAATATCCTGGAGCACCGTCGGTGTATAGTACGCCTATGGCTTACGCGAGAAGGTGTGTCGGCTACAGTCCACAGCCGGCGTGTCAAGCACACTAGCTCGCTCCCCAAATACTCCTGCCTCTGCATCCCTCGCAATCTCAAAAATATCTGCTCGCCCTTGATCCAAATTTTTAGTAGCCCCCGCCTTGTTACTCCCGCCTAGCAAAATTTTCAGTTGCCGCGGTATTTCCTCAAAGACCACCTTAACCCCGCCCCCCCCTCCACACACACCACATACTGCACAAAACCTGCGCTCACGGACATACACCACCCCCGTAACCATTGGTAGGTTGCCGTCACCTTCATCCTCAACCTTTGTCTGTGTGTTGGGGAGCTCAAGGAGCCAATGGCCCAAAAGAGGCTTATCGCGGCCTCTTCGCCCGACGCAGTCGAGGTGGCCGCCAAGGTGTCCTCGTCGTCCTCCGCAGAATCTTTATCGATCCATCGTTGCCGGTCCCTCGACTCGCCCACCGTCTCGCCCCTACGCCGGTTTGAGGACTTCCCCGTCCTCCCTCGGACCAGGCAGCCGACAAGGTCCTACCTCGGGGTCCGGAAGCGGCGGTCGGGGACGTGGGTCACCGAGATTAAAGATCAGGAGACCCACACCCGCTGGTGACTCGATAGCTTCCACACAACCGAACTCGCGACCATGGAGTATGAACGCTGGCAAGTCCTCTACAACGGCGCGGCGGCTAGGCTCAATTTCCCCTTCGGCACATGTCTGGTCCACCTCGTTCCGCCGGAGCCAGGGGTGGTGAGCTCGGCTATGGCGCGGGAGGACCGCGAGGAATGGGAGCGCCTCGACGCCGAGGCCGCCAACGAGGCCTACATGTAAGAGCTCCGCCGGCAGCACCCGGAGCTCATGGAGGCAGAGCGGGCGATCTTTGTCAGCGCGGAGCGCGGCGAGGTTATTGCGCTCTCCTCCGATGACGAGGTCGAAGGCGGCAAGGACGGCGTCCAGGTGGGCAGCGAGGACGAAGAGATTGACTTCGACGAGTGGAGGAGTGCCTTCCCCAACGACTCTGATGACGGCACCTGCCCAGACACGGCTCGTGGCACACTGTACCTGATGAGGAAGGATTGGCTCGACCTCTACTTCGACCGAAAGTAGTTTAGCTTAGTTTAAATTTATGTTTTATGTTCGGTTATGCAAAAATATCTATGTTTATGTTTGAATTCATGCTACTTTCGGTTGAACCTGCTTTGAACTTGATCAAATTGAAGTTTACAACATTAAGTTTAGGGGATCGACTAGAAATGGCCAAAAATTACTGGAGTATATATATATATATATATATATATATATATATATATATATATATATATATATATATATATATATATATCCACTAATTGTTTTAGTCATTTAACTTTTAAAGGATCGGCTAGAGATGGCCTTATGCATTGTTTATTTCAATTCTTCACAATGTGATGCTCTATATGTGCAACTATTTGTCGTGCAATTCAATTTCATCAATAACAGTTTCAACAATACCACTATGAATTACGATATTTGGTTGTTGTTAAGGATATTGCAGTTAACATGCCTTTTCGTTTTTTAACAATAACTAGTGTACTTTAGACCTGCACAATACCAGTTTGAATGGCTATTTGCTTGTTTATAAATGTTATACCTAATGAAGTTAACACACCTTTCCACTTCTTGTTTTTCCTAACTAGCATGCTTCAGCCTGCACACTGAAGCTATGATTTGTAGATTATGTTGTCTACCATGGATATATTTGGTTGATGTTTAGCCTGTTGTGCTTAACATGCCTTTATATGTACTTATACAAGACAATACTGAGAACAGTGTTGTTTTTTCCATCGAGGTTAGTTTCATCGCGTTGCTTATATGTACTCACTGTTCAGGATCTCGGTAGCTGGTACCATATAGTCTGGGGGCTGATAAGGGATTAATCGTCAAATCGGACATTTCACTAAATATATCTGTAACCCATTTATCAGTAGGTTAACTAGGTCCATATTTAATATATCTGAGGCTACATAGCAACATGCATTGTACTGAATGACTAAATATGCAATCCCGGGCTGCAAAGCAACAAGGAAGAGTGTTACCTTAATGTCCGTGTCACCTTAATGTTCTGATGATGTCTAGATATATGTGTATAAAATCTTATATAATGGGATGGAGGGAGTGTTGTACTACATCATTTTGCAATTGTTTTTTAGCTTCTAATATTAACTTGGTGCTTTTAGGTACACATGTCATTGCCAAAGATCCACACTTCGACCCTTTCTACGTATGGGGGCAATGAGATATTCATGAACCAACATCAATTGAGGAAATTGATAAAGATTGTTATTAAAATGGGTCAAAAGATGTCAATCGAACTATATGTTTACACTTTATGCAAGACAACAGTGAACTGCAGAATGGTAAGTAAGAACACTATAGCCTTCTTTTTACTGCCCGTAATGAGTTGTGTTAGATGACAATGTCTGAATCATTTTTCCTTAGAAGTGGATCCTAAAGCAGTTTACTCAAGATTACCTTTCAAACTACATGATTGGTGGTCGGCCATCACAAGGGGTTGGACTAGAGTCATGCGTACCTTCTGCATCCAGGAGAGCACAATAGGGACATTCTGCTTCACCTTGTTCAGCAACCAGAATGTTTGTCGCCTCTTTCTTTACCATCTGTAATAGTACAAGTATAGAACCCTGGTTCATCATTCTTTATTTGGTGCTTATGTAAGTCTTAAACATATATACCTGTGAATTGAATAATGCATTGGTTGATTGAACCTGATGGATATGAATAAAGCTATAACATACTTTCAAGTTTAAATTAGGTACAATTTTAAATAGCAGCAATTAAATTAGGGTGAAATTACGGTGTGCAGGTCATTACGGCGCACACGGTTAATAAAGCATGTCGTGTGCGATATACATCATAATCCGACACGGTTCACAAAGTGGAAACGTGTGTAACAATGCACACAGTTGTTGTTTGCAAAGCGTATGTCATGTCAAACACTATCACATATGATGCGGGAGAACTAAATGTGTGTGAATGTCTACCTATTGTACACAGCTTATAATCATGAACTGTTTGTGATGTGCCAGGCATCGTAAACGTAGAGCCAGTTTGGTACGTGCCTAGAAAACTCCCGTTCCTGAAATCTGCCTGGTTTTAGGTAAAACAACAAAACTCTGACTGCAATGGCTATGCGAGCACAAACGAGTAGCAAGGATGAAGCATTTCGGATATGCGAGACATCGAAAACGGTTATATAGGGGCAACTATATGCATCAAGGCTCCCTATCCCCGACGGTTTCTGGGTCGTGTGGGAAGGACCCCCCCCCCCCCTATCGCCCACACTCACTTGGCGATGGATCCAAGTGTCATCGCGAAAAGGGGTTAAAAACCTTTTGTATATCACTGACGTGTACCAGTTCTTGATGATCTTAAGGCCATTAGTCCCACTCTATGTCAGCACAAGATTAATATGGAACCTGATGCTAAACCCGTTGTTGATCACCAACGTCGGTTAAATCCGAAAATGAAAGAAGTGGTAAGAACAGAAATATTGAAACTTCTGGAATCAGGTATAATCTATCCTATAGTTGATAGTATATGGGTGCTACTTCTTGAGCTTGCGATGGTTTTTCCCTTGAAGAGTAAAGGGTGATGTAGCAAAGTAGAGTAAGTATTTCCCTCAATTTGAGAACCAAGGTGTCGGTGTCAAAACCGGCGGATCTCGGGTAGGGGGTCCCGAACTGTGCGTCTAGGAGGATGGTAACAGGAGACAAGGGACACGATGTTTTACCCAGGTTCGGGCCCTCTTGATGGAGGTAAAACCCTACGTCCTGCTTGATTAATATTGATGATATGGGTAGTACAAGAGTGGATCTACCACGAGATCAAGGAGGCTAAACCCTAAAGCTAGCCTATGGTACGATTGTTGTAATGTATGTTGTGTCCTACGGACTAAAGCCCTCCGGTTTATATAGACACCGGAGAAGGCTAGGGTTACACAGAGTCGGTTACAATGGTAGGAGATCTACATATCCGTATCGCCAAGCTTGCCTTCCACGCCAAGGAAAGTCCCATCCGGACACGGGACGGAGTCTTCAATCTTGTATCTTCGTAGTCTTGGAGTCCGGCAGACGATGATAGTCCGGCTGTCCGGACACCCCCTAGTCCAGGACTCCCTCAGTAGCCCCCGAACCAGGCTTCAATGACGATAAGTCCAGTGCATATATAGTCTTCGGCGTTGCAAGGCGGGTTCTCCTTTTAAGTTCCATGTACCGGCCGAACAGTGTCCGGCTTTCTCATAAATGTTGTGCTCCTTGGCTTCTACGCCCAATAATGGCCTTCCTCCACGCGTCGCACGAATGCGAAAAGCCAGGGTGTTTTTTACGTTTCACCCCCTAGTCGTGCAGGTCATCCGCCTACAAAAGAGGCAAAAATCCAGATCCAAATCACACCATCTTCCTTCCGCGAATACTCATCGGAGCGCCTTTGACCCAACAATCCATTCCACCATGGACCGTCGGCGCGGTTCCTCTTCTCGCGCTTCCAGCCCACTGCCAGGAGATTGGAGGAGATGCTCTGTTCCACACAATGAGCTAGTGAAGCTCCAAGCGGGGGGATATCTCCCTCCGGCCTTCATGGTCCCGGTTCGAGCCGGGCTGGCCACCTACCAAGGTGGGAAGCAAGCGGAGGCTACCCCAAGTCCCAACAAAGGGGAGCGGGTATGCTTCGTCCCCTATCTGATAAGGGGACTCGGATTTCCTATACATCTGTTCCTCCGCGGGCTCCTGGAGTTCTACGGACTCCAGCTCCATCATCTCACACCCGCCTCTGTCCTGCATATCGCGGGTTACGTAGCTCTTTGCGAGCTGTTCCTGGGCATTGAGCCCCATTTTGCGCTGTGGAAGAGGTTGTTCTGCCTCGTACCCCGTTCTCACGAGGGATCCATATATCAAGTGGGCGGCGCCGAAGTATGGCGCATTGCCGGGACCGGATACCCATTTGGAACCCCTAAGAAGGCATCCAAAGATTGGCCATCGGAATGGTTTTATATAGAAGACGCTCCGCTGCTGGACCCCGTTCGGGTCGGCCTCCCGGAGTTCAGTGCTGCTCCTCTGAAGAAACGCCTTAGTTGGCGCCCGCGGAGTCCCCAATTGGAGGAAGACAAGAGCGTCCATTACCTGATGGGCCGAATAAGATTACTAGCCCATTCCGGGTTGACCATGATCGGAATCATGGCAATATGCATCATGCAGGGAGTACAACCGTTGCAATACAGGGGCCACCCCATGTGGGATTTCAACGGGGAGGACGATGCCACCCTCCATGGGCGCAAAGGGCCGGATTCGACCGAGGACCTGGTGCAGATCCTGTCCGGCCTGTACAAGGGGGAAAAGGAGGACTTCCTCCGAACGAACCCCTTGAATGGGTTCTCCATGAACAACCCTCGGGGCTGGGTAAGCAAACGCTTTTTAAGGGCTCAACCCGTACTTTGAAAGTTTTAAGCCTCTTACATTATATCTTCGGCGCAGGAACTGCGCCGGATTGTGGAGGACATGGTAAGTCCGGCTCCGCAACCTGAGGATCCAGAGAGATCCCAGGACCTGGCCTCCGAAGAGGATCCGGATATCAAGGTGGAGCTGATCGACGGGGTGTTCCACCAGCTCAGCATGGATAACGCCTTGGTTGCCATTACGGCGGACTACCCCGGATATCCGGCTTCCCAGGTGATTGTGACCGAGGTCCGGACACCATTATCTCTTCCTTGCCCATTTCTGACCTTCGCGAATGATAGTGTTTGACAGGAAGTGCCTTCAAGGCAGGAAGCCGAACCTGCGGCGGCTGACCAACAAAGGTCGGTCCGGACCAGTAGGCGGAAAAGGAGCGCGGCACGGACTGAAATGTCGCCGCAAAGGTATAGCTCGTATTTAAATATTCAGAGCAGCGTTCCTAGGAAGCGTCTGAGTGCTCATGATCCTCATAGGAGAAAAAGCGCCCGCCGGACTGCGGGCGTAGAGGTTGCCAGTCCGGCCTATACCGGCCAGGCTCCAGCGCCCGGTCAGGAGGGGGAGGCAAGCGCAAGGCGCGGGCCGGATACTCCTCCAATGGAGGATGCCGACCGACTGTCTGCCACCAAGTCTGAGGTGGAGAGCGCCATGAACCATAGGCGCCGCCGGACAGTATTTCATGAAGCATGCTTCTCCCCTGAGGCGCTGGACGCCTTTAACGCGGGGGACGCGCACCTCCGTGCTGCTCAAGATGGTTTTACCAGAGCCACGGAGCAGTATGTAAAAGACATACGGGTAAGGGAATTTAATGGTTATATATGCCAGTAGCCCCCGAGACTTAAAGTAGTTATGTTAACTGATTTATGGATCATTTGAAACGCAGGCTCTTACCGAGAAGACTGCCCAGCTGTCTCAGGAGCTGCAAGAATGCAAGGCCCAACTTGAGGCCGCACTCGCTGCCGTAGGAGGGAACACAGAGGCCCTTCCTGGTAACACATTTGTTTGGTAAATATAAGCGATGTGCGGCGTGCGCGTAAGTCTAATAATGACATTGCAGGTGCTGCCGGACTAGATCCGGACAGGCAGGAACTGCTGCACCAGCTGAAGGCCGGCGAGAGGGTGCTGAATAGAGTACAGCAGGAAAGGAACAAGCTTCAAGATGCCCACGCCCAGCTTGGAGAAGAGCTGAAAGGCGTTCGGGTCGAGCTGTCCGGCTCCGTTAAAGAGAATCAGCGGCTTCGTAGCGGCATCTATAGTAAGTTCTTGAGCGAACTCCTTTGAAAAGAAGAGTTCGGCGAGGAAGTCAATTGACAGAATATGTCTTGTAGGTATACTCACAGGTTGCCCTGCGGAGGAGATGCCCGTATCGACGGGTGATCAACTTCCCGAGCTGTTGCAATTGCTCGAACGAGTTCGGCAGGCGATGAGCGGCATCGTCCAGACATTATGGCCAGCCGTCTCCCTACCCGAGGGCCTTGGGGAGCTTGGGAGAAACTCCAGGGAGTGTGGCAGCGCTTCCGTTTGTGGAAGATTTTGGCCTACCGCCAGGGTGCCAAGGAGGCTTGGGCCATGGTGAAGACGCGGTACAAGAAGGCGGATCCCAACCACATGGCCGAAGTTGGACCGGTGGGGCCCGATGGGAAGGAGATCCCTGTGAGTTTAGTATACAGCCAAGTAGAGTTGGTTGCTAAATTTTCCCAACGGGGCTGTAAGTTAGACAGCCTGTTAGACGGGATTGAGGAGGAATACAATCAGTAAATTTGATAATGTATTGAAAATGACATGTGAAATGCCTTCTAGCCAGATTGTAGATCGTTTGTCTTTGCCGACCTTTTCGCTTCGACCTCGGGACCCTAGAGTCCGGAGTGTGTCCGAATACCTTTTTGGTTTAAAAAACAACCGGGGTATGCATGGAGACCAGGAGTAGGGGTCATTAGTGCTTTATCAGACAAGTGCCCAACTAGTTATGTTATATTACATGGTTAGTAAGAAACATCTTCCAGGGAGAATAGTTCCGTTAAGGGTTCCTTTCCCTGGGGGGCATGCCCTAAAGTGCATGTCCGGACTGCGAAAAAAGCAGAAAAACATCTGGGGGCAGATAAACAGGTAGGTAAAAAATCATCTTTCAAGTCACCGACCGAATATTCCCTTAAGAACGCTAGCTTTCGGATTCACCCAGTCTGAGGTACACATCCGGCTGACCCGGCAATAACAATCGCAGAGGTGCTCCCTTTACCTCCTAGCCGAACAATCGGGAACGTAGGCGTAAGCACAGGAGCCAGGCAACCCAGCTTGGCCAAAACTTAAGTCATATCGATGCATATAATGGTGAGTAAAAGGTACATGTGGAAGCATGACACGTGTTGGGCATGAAGCCCTTATAGTTGAGCTTCTGGAAAAGAAGCCCCCAGGTATAATGAGTGCGGATAGCACATCAAGTGTATGCTAGTAGGCCCTTGAGGGCCTTTTAGTAGAAGGGTTAAAAAAAGAAAGGGAAACAAAGGACATCTACAGTATAAAAATTTGAACGGGGGGAGGGGACGAACCCTTAGTCCGGCACTAGGCATAGAATCTTCGGAGGCGGGCTACGTTCCATGGGTTCGGCTCGAGTCGGTTGTCCGACGCATTTCGTAGACAGTATGCCCCGCCGGTCAGGACTTGGTCGATGATGAAGGGGCCCTCCCATTTGGGCTTGAGCTTGTCCTTTTTCTTGTCCGGCAGGCGTAGAACTAGTTCGCCAATGTTGTAAGTCTTGGCCCGTACTTCTCTGCTTTGATATCTTCGAGCCTGCTGCTGATAAAATGCGGAACGAGCCTTGGCGACGTCGCGTTCCTCCTCCAATGCGTCCAAGCTGTCCTGCCGATCCAGCTCGGCTTCTCGTTCTTCGTACATGCGCACTCGAGGTGAGTCATGAATGATGTCGCAGGGCAGAACTGCCTCTGCGCCGTATACCATGAAGAATGGTGTAAATCCGGTAGTACGGTTGGGCATTGTCCGCAGCCCCCAGAGTACGGGGTCGAGCTCCTCTACCTAGTGCGTGTCTGATTTTGTAAGTGACCGCACTAGTCTGGGTTTAATGCCGCTCATTATTAGACCATTTGCTCGTTCCACCTGACCGTTGGTTTGAGGGTGATAGACTGAAGCGTAGTCGAGCTTAAAGCCCATGTTTTTGCACCATGACTTAACCTCATCGGCCGTGAAGTTCGTGCCGTTGTCGGTGATGATGCTATGGGGGACACCGTAACGGTGTACGACCCCGGATATAAAGTCTATCACTGGTCCGGACTCTGCCGTTTTGACCGGTTTGGCCTCTATCCATTTGGTGAATTTATCCACCATGACCAATAGGTACCTTTGCTTGTGGGTTCCCCCTTTAAGGGGTCCAACCATATCAAGCCCCCAGACCGCGAACGGCCAGGTAATGGGTATAGTTTTGAGGGCGGTGGGTGGCATATGGCTCTGATTAGCAAAGAGCTGACAACCGACGCATCTCTGGACTAAGTCCTGGGCATCTGCCTGGGCCGTCGGCCAATAAAATCCTGTACGGAATACCTTTCCTACAAGGGCCCGGGCTGCTGCGTGGTGTCCGCCTAGTCCGGCATGAATTTCAGCCAGGAGGTTTCGCCCTTCCTCTTCGGAGATACACCTTTGAAGGATTCTGGTTGTACTTTTCTTATAAAGTTCTCCCTCATGGACCTTGTAGGCTTTCGATCGCCGGACTATGCAGCGGGCCTCATTTTGGTCTTCGGGAACTTCCTGTCTAAGCAAATAGGCTAGGAATGGTTCTATCCACGGGGCGATTACTGCCATTATGTCGTGGGCTGAGGGTGTTATGTCATCGGCTGAATCGCCGGTTGGCGCGGTTGTTTCCAGTTTGTCATTTCCGGACTCCCCTTCCCATAGTACGGACGGCTTGAAGAGACGTTCCAGGAAGATATTTGGAGGGACAGCGTCATGTTTTGCGCCGATGCGTGCCAGTACGTCGGCTGCTTGGTTATTTTCTCGGGCTACGTGATGGAATTCAAGTCCTTCAAACCGGGCTGACATTTTTAGGACAGCGTTGCAATATGCTGCCATTTTTGGATCCTTGGCGTCAAAGTCTCCGTTTATTTGGGATACTGCAAGGTTTGAATCCCCGCGCACCTCTAGGCTTTGAATGCCCATGGAGATTGCCATCCGGAGACCATGTAGAAGGGCCTCGTATTTAGCTGCGTTGTTGGAATCCGTGTACATTATTTGAAGTACGTATTGGACTGTGTCCCCGGTTGGGGACGTCAAGATGACGCCAGCCCCCAGTTCGGCCAACATTTTGGAGCCGTCGAAGTGCATAGTCCAATTGGAGTATGCGCCATACTCTTTAGGGAGTTCGGCTTCTGTCCATTCAGCGATGAAGTCAGCCAAAACTTGCGACTTTATAGCTCGCCGAGGCTTGTAGGTTATATCGAATGGTAGGAGCTCAATGGCCCATTTTGCAATCCTTCCCGTTGCGTCGCGGTTGTTTATAATGTCATTGAGTGGTACTTCGGAGGCCACTGTTATCCAACACTCTTGAAAGTAGTGTCGGAGCTTCCGGGATGCCATGCACACCGTGTACGCTATTTTTTGATAGTGCGGGTAACGGGACTTGCAGGGGGTTAACACAGTGGATACGTAGTACACTGGTTTTTGAAGAGGGAATTTATGCCCTTCTGTCTCTCGTTCAACGACGAGTACCGCACTTACAACTTGATGTGTTGCTGCGATGTATAACAACATAGGTTCGCCTAGGTTTGGCACAGCTAGGACCGGATTTGTTGCCAATATGGCCTTTATTTCTTCGAGTCCGGCAGTGGCAGCATCCGTCCACTCGAAGTGTTCGGCGCGCCTAAGGAGGCGATAAAGGGGCAGTGCCTTTTCTCCCAGGCGGGAGATAAAACGGCTTAGGGCTGCCACGCATCCTGTCAATTTTTGTATCTGTTTGAGGTCTTTTGGAATATCCAACTGTGACAGAGCTCGGATTTTAGCCGGGTTTGCTTCAATTCCTCTAACGGATACAATGAAGCCCAGTAGCTTTCCGGCTGGTACGCCGAAAACGCATTTTTCTGGATTCAGCTTGATGTCATATGCTCTGAGGTTGTCGAATGTGAGCCTCAAATCGTCTACTAGAGTTTCAACGTGTTTTGTTTTGACGACTACGTCGTCTATGTATGCCTCGACTGTTTTGCCGATCTGGGTAGCCAGACATGTTTGAATCATGCGCTGATATGTTGCGCCGGCGTTTTTAAGTCCGAAGGGCATCGTGTTGAAGCAGAATGGTCCGTATGGAGTGATGAATGCCGTTGCGGCTTGGTCTGCTTCCGCCATCTTGATTTTATGGTAGCCAGAGTATGCGTCGAGGAAGCACAACGAATCGTGCCCTGCGGTAGCATCAATAATTTGGTCGATGCGGGGGAGGGGGAAGGGATCCTTTGGGCAAGCCTTATTGAGGTCTTTAAAATCAACGCATAGGCGCCAGGATTTGTCCTTCTTTGGTACCATTACCAGATTTGCTAGCCAATCTGGACGTTTGATATCTCTGATGAATCCGGCTTCCAATAGTTTGGCTAGCTCTTCTCCCATTGCCTGTCTTTTGGGTTCGGAAAATCGTCGAAGAGCCTGTTTGACCGGCTTGAATCCTTTTAGGATGTTTAGGCTGTGTTCTGCCAATCTGCGTGGGATTCCGGGCATGTCCGAAGGATGCCAGGCAAAAATGTCCCAATTTTCCCGAAGGAATTCTCGCAGTGCGGCGTCTACCTCGGGGTTCAATTGTGCCCCAATGGAGGCCGTCTTTGTTGGGTCCGTTGGATGGACCTGGAATTTTATTATTTCATCTGCTGGTTTGAAGGATGTGGACTTGGATCTTTTATCGAGTATCACATCGTCCCTATTCACCGTAGAGCGCAGCGCGGTGAGTTCTTCTGCCGCTAAGGCTTCGGATAGTGCCTCCAGGGCTAGTGCGGCTGTCTTGTTTTCGGCGCGGAGTGCTATGTCCGGATCACTAGCAAGAGTGATTATTCCACCGGGCCCGGGCATTTTGAGCTTCATGTACCCGTAATGGGGTACGGCTTGAAAAATTGTGAACGCCTCTCGTCCTAAGATAGCGTGATATCCGCTATTGAACGGGGCCACTTGGAACGTGACTTCTTCGGATCTGTAGTTGTTCGGCGAGCCGAACACCACATCGAGTGTGATCTTTCTGGTGCAGCGCGCTTCCCGGCTAGGGATTATTCCTCTGAAGGTTGTGCTGCTTCGCTCAATACGGCTCCAGTCTATTTCCATTTTTTGAAGAGTTTCCTCGTAGATGAGGTTTAGTCCGCTACCGCCGTCCATGAGGACCTTTGTAAGTCAAAAGCCGTCCACTATGGGACTAAGCACCAGTGCGGCTGGTGCTCGGGCTGTTCGGAATTTAGGTTCATCGCTGGCGTTGAAGGTGATGGCTGTGTCGCTCCATGGATTTGTTGTTGCTACTTGGTAGACTTCGGCGAGGCCGCGGATTGTTCATTTTCGCATATTATTTGATGCAAAGGTCTCGAAGACTGTTGATACCGTACCGGTATTGTTGGAGTGGTTTTCCAGGGCTAGAAGCTCCTCGCCACTTTTGGCCACCTGCCGTAATATCCAACATGCTCGGAGGCTATGTGTTGGGACGGCGCCCTCTGTACTATGAAGCTTACAGGGTCCACTGAGCCATCCCTCCAGTACGGTTCCGTGCCCTCTATGGGGTTTTTGTTTTTTGGTTTTTGTATCTGGGGCCTGAGTATGATGCACCCTTTTGTTGCGGACTAGGGTTGTATTCGGGGCCTGATTGTCCCAAAACTAGTTTTCGGTTTTCCGGAAACTCTCCATCGCACAGTACTTTCGTACTATGGACGCCAGATCGGTGAAGCGTGTGATTTTACGACGGCCGACGGCGTTCAATATTCCCTTGTCCGTGCAATTATTGCAAAAGATTGAGATTGCGTTTTCCTCTTGGCAGTCCTTTATCCTGTCCATAACCAGGAGGAATCTGGCCCAGTAGTGATGTACTGTTTCGACGGGCTCTTGCCGTATTAGAGATAGATCGCATATGTCTGGGCAGGTGGGTGGAATAAAATCCGGATCCATACCCATCTTGGGGCTTAAAGGCCGTGAAGTTTCCAATTTTGGAAGCTTGGATTGCTGGATGTTGTCCAATGAGTCCGGTCCGATGCCTGACTTTAGGTTCAATGCTCGATCAAAGTCCGTTCCTCCGCGGAAATCCGGCGTGGAGGGTTCGGGAGCCCGGACATGTCTTGTTTTTAATACAGGAGGAGAGTCGCCGCATTGTTCCTCTACCACTGCGACGTGGTGGGTAACCTGGGGAGAGTTAATTTCTCTCAGATCGGTTTTAAGCCCACTCTGATTGTAGTTCGTAGCGACTCCCAGGGTGGCGATGCGATCCAAGAGTTCGTTGACAGACGAGAGCTCTATCGGATCCAGCCGCTCGGCGAATTCCGAGCTGACGTGGAGATTGCTTTTGACGACTTGAGAAGTCATTGTCGAAGCAGTGGCCGGACAGGCGATCATAAGAAAACCGCCTAGTCGGATAGTTTGGCCGGCGGCCAAGGCCCCTTTGGTGAAAATACCGTCCTTGAAGACGGGTGGAGGCATCCTTCCTATTGGTGACGACACAGAGGAACTCTCAATGAAAGCACCAATGTCGGTGTCAAAACCGGCGGATCTCGGGTAGGGGGTCCCGAACTGTGCGTCTAGGCGGATGGTAACAGGAGACAAGGGACACGATGTTTTACCCAGGTTCGGGCCCTCTTGATGGAGGTAAAACCCTACATCCTGCTTGATTAATATTGATGATATGGGTAGTACAAGAGTGGATCTACCACGAGATCAAGGAGGCTAAACCCTAAAGCTAGCCTATGGTATGATTGTTGTAATGTATGTTGTGTCCTACGGACTAAAGCCCTCCGGTTTATATAGACACCGGAGAAGGCTAGGTTACACAGAGTCGGTTACAATGGTAGGAGATCTACATATCCGTATCGCCAAGCTTGCCTTCCACGCCAAGGAAAGTCCCATCCGGACACGGGACGGAGTCTTCAATCTTGTATCTTCGTAGTCTTGGAGTCCGGCGGACGATGATAGTCCGGCTGTCCGGACACCCCCTAGTCTAGGACTCCCTCACAAGGTATGAATCCAGTAGGAGATAATGCACAAGTCACCGAATACCTGCACAAACAATCAACAAACTTGCACCGAACGCGATAAAGGGGTTGTCAATCCCTTCACGATTACTTGCAAAAGTGAGATCTGATAGAGATAGATAAACGGTAAAGTAAATATTTTTTTGGTATTTTTGGTTTATAGATCATAAAGTAAAAGATTGCAAAATAGTAGATCAGAAACTTGTATGATGGAAAGAGACTTAATATGATGGAAAAGAGACCCGGGGGCCACAGGTTTCACAAGTGGCTTCTCTCAAGATAGCAAATAATATGGTGGGTGAACAAATTACTGCCGAGCAATTTATAGAAGATCGCATAATTATGAAAATATCTAAGGCAATGATCATGACCATAGGCATCACGTCCATGTCAAGTAGACCGAGATGATTCTACATCCACTACTATTACTCCACACATCGACCGACTCCTGCCTGCATCTAGAGTATTAAGTTCATAAAGAACAGAGTAACACATTAAGTAAGATGACATGATGTAGAGGAATTAACTCAAGCAATAAGGAAACCCCGTCTTTTTATCCTCGATGGCAACAATACAATACGTGCCTTGCTGCCCCTACTGTCACTTGGAAAGGACACCGCAAGATTAAACCCAAAGCTAAGCACTTCTCCCATTGCAAGAAAAACCATTCTAGTAGGCCAAACTAAACCATTCGAAGATACTTGCAAAGATATCAAATCATGCATAAAAGAATTCAGAGAAGACTCAAATAATATTCATAGATAATCTGATCATAAATCCACAATTCATCGGATCTCGACAAACACACCGTAAAAGAGTATTACATCGAATAGATCTCTAAGAACATAGAGGAGAACATGGTATTGAGAATCAAAGAGAGAGAGAGAGAAAGCCATCTAGCTACTAGCTATGGACCCGTAGGTCTGTGGTAAACTACTAGCGCTTCATCGGAAGGGAAATGGTGTTGATGTAGAAGCCCTCCGTGATTAAATCCCCCTCCGACAAGATGCCGGAAAAGGCCCCTAGATGGGATCTCATGGGTACAGAAGGTTGCAATGGTGGAAAAGTGTTTTCATGGCTCCCCATGATGGTTTTGGGGTATAAGAGTATATATGGGCGAAAGAATTAGGTTAGGAGACCTCCAAGGGGCCTAGGAGGTAGGGGGCGCGCCCTACCCCCCTGGACGCACCATCCACCATTGTGGTCGCCTCGTTGCTTCTTCGACTTCATCTGCAAGTCTCCTGGTTTGCTTCTGGTCCAAGAAAGATCATCGTGAAAGTTTTATTCTGTTTGGTATTCCTTTTCTGCAAAATTCTAAAACAGGCAAAAAACGGAAACTGGCACTGGGCTCTAGGTTAATAGGTTAGTCCCAAAAATAATATAAAATAGCATATTTATGCATATAAAACGTCCAAAACAGATAATATAATAGCACGGAACAATAAAATATTATAGATACATTGGAGACGTATCAAGCATCCCCAAGCTTAATTCCTGCTCGTCCTCGAGTAGGTAAATGATAAAAACAGAATTTTTGATGTGGAATGCTACCTAACATATTTATCCATGTAATTCTCTTTATTGTGGCATGAATGTTCAGATCCATAAGATTCAAAACAAAAGTTTAATATTGACATAAAAACAATAATACTTCAAGCATACTAACAAGACAATTATGTCTTCTCAAAACAACATGGCCAAAGAAAGCTTATCCCTACAAAATCATATAATCAGGCTATGCTCCATCTTCATCACACAAAATACTCAAATCATGCACAACCCCAATGACAAGCCAAGCAATTGTTACATACTTTGATGTTCTCAAAACTTTTCAACTTTCATGCAATACGTGAGCGTGAGCCATGGACATAGCACTATGGTGGAAGAGAATATGGTGGTTGTGGAGAAGACAAAAGGAGAGAGATAGTCTCACATCAACTAGGCATATCAACGGGCTATGGAGATGCCCATCAATAGATATCAATGTGAGTGAGTAGGGATTTCCATGCAACGGATGCACTAGACCTATAAGTTTATGAAAGCTCAAAAAGAAACTAAGTGGTTGTGCATCCAACTTGCTTGCTCATGAAGACCTAGGGCATTTAAGGAAGCCCATCATTGGAATATACGAGCCAAGTTCTATAATGAAAAATCCCCACTAGTATATGAAAGTGACAAAATAAGAGACTCTCTATCATGAAGATCATGGTGCTACTTTGAAGCACAAATGTGGAAAAAGGATAGTAACATTGCCCCTTCTCTCTTTTTCTCTCATTTTTTTCGTTTTCCCTTTTTTTTCTTTTTTTCTTTTTCTCTATTTTTCTTGGCTTCTTTGGCCTCTTTTTTTATTCTGGCTTCTTTGGCCTCTCTTTTTTTATTTCCTCACATGGGACAATGCTCTAATAATGATGATCATCACACTTCTATTTACTTAAAATTCAAAAAATTACAATTCAATGCTTACAAGAAAAATATGGCTCTATGTGAATGCCTCCGACGGTGTACCGGGATGTGCAATGAATCAAGAGTGACATGTATGAAAGAATTATGAAAGGCGGCTTTGCCACAAGTTCGATGTCAACTACATGATCAGGCAAAGCAATATGACAATGATGAAGCGTGTCATAATAAACGAAACGGTGGAAAGTTGCATGGCAATATATCTCGGAATGGCTATGGAAATGCCATAATAGGTAGGTATGGCGGCTGTTTTGTGGAAGGTATATGGTGGGCATATGGTACCGGCAAAAGTTGCGTGGCACAAGAGAGGCTAGCAATGGTGGAAGGGTGAGGGTGCGTATAATCTGAGGACTCAACATTAACAAAGAAGAACTCACATACTTATTGCAAAAATCTATTAGTCATCAAAACGAAGTACTACGCGCATGCTCCTAGGAGCATACTCATCGATGCTCTTGTCAACAGAGTTGGGGAGGTCATTTTCTTCAGCATTGAAGGGACTTGCTGACGTAAGCAGTAGCGAGGGCTAGGCTCGCCACACCAGAGTCTGACTCCTCAGATTCCTCCTCTTCCACATTTTCCTCAGATTCAGCTTCAGAGTCCATTTCCTTGCCAATAAATGCCCGAGCCTTCTTGGAACTGCTCTTCTTGTGAGATGAAGACTTTGAGGATTTTGATGATGAGGACTTTGAAGATTTCTTTTTCTTCTTTGAGTCGTCAGAATCGGCATCTTTGTACTTCTTCTTCTTTGATTCCTTTTCCCACTAAGGACAATCAGACATGTAGTGACTAGGTTTCTTGCATTTGTGGCAAGTCCTATTTTTGTAGTCACGGGCGGAGGAATCATCACTTCTTGAAGACTTTCCAAAGCGACCACGATGAGAGAACTTCTGCAATTTCTTCACGAGCATTGCTAGCTCCTGGCTCAGTTCTTCAGGATCACCAAGGCCGCTACCAGAATCTTCACCTTCAGATTCAGGGACTGTCTTGGCCTTCAGTGCACGTGATCTTCCATAGCTCAGTCCATAGCGGTCTCTCTTCTCAGCAACCTGGAACTCATGAGTATTTAGCCTCTCGAGGATATCAGCAGGATCTAGTGACTTGTAGTCTCCTCGCTCTTGAATCATCAGTGCAAGAGTATCGAATGAGGAATCAAGTGATCTCAGCAATTTCTTCACCACCTCATGGTCGGTGATGTCAGTGGCACCAAGTGCTTGAAGCTCATTTCAGATGTCACCGAGAAGATCGAAGGTTTGCTGAACATTTTTGTTGTCGAGTCTTTTGAAGCGGTTGAAGAGATTGCGAAGAACATCAACTCGGGAGTCATGTTGAGTGGAGACTCCTTCGTTGACCTTGGACATCCTGTCCCAAATCAGCTTTGTTGTTTCCAAAGCACTCACTCTGTCATACTGTCCTTTGCTCAGATGACCACATATGATATTCTTCGCTTGAGATTCGAGTTGCTTGAATCTCTTCACATCAGCAGCATTCACAGACGGAGTGACAGAGGGAACACCATTTTCCACAACATACCGGGGATCGTTATCAATTGCCTCAAGATGCATGCGCATCTTGTTCTTCCAGTAGGGGCAGTCCGTCCCATCGAAGGTAGGACACCCAGCCGAGACCTTGATTATTCCTGCAGTCGACATAACTAAAACTCCAGGTGGTTAAACAAAAATCACATAGAACAAGGGAGTACCTTGCTCTGATACCAATTGAAAGTGCGTTATATCGACTAGAGGGGGGTGAATAGGCAATTTTTACAAATTCTTCACTAAGGAATTTCTAGGTGAAGAAATTCCTAAGCAACGACACACTAGCAGTGGAATAAGTACTCATGTATAAGCATAACAGAGCAACAGCATAGTCATCATGATGAAATGAAAACAAGCACAGAATACAGATAACATGAAAATAGGATAAGCAGGCTGAAGACTGTTTGACTAAAGAATTAGGATTGAGGAATTAGAGAAAGTCTTCAGTCAAAGTATTCAAACAGTAATGATCAGGTACATCAACACATGAATGAGGAGATGAAAGGGTTGAGGAAATAGAACCAGTTGGCTTGGAGAAGAAAATGATTTGGTAGACCAGTTCCAACTGCTGTGACAGTTGTATGTCTGGTTGGAGCGGCTGGGTATTTAAACCCGAGGACACACAGTCCTCGCCATATTCTCCTTGAGCTAAAGTCACACAGACCTCGCCCAATCACTCGTGGTAAATCTTTAGGTGACTTCCAAACCTTAGACTTGGTCACTCGGCGATCCACAATTCCTCTTGGATGCTCAGACCATGACGCCTAACCGTTTGGAGGATACACAGTCCTCAAAGGTAACAAGAGTCGGTTCCACACAAGAACAATCTCTTCAGTGATGCTCAATCACTTTGGGTTTGTAGGTGTTTGGGTTCGGGTTTTGGGTTTTACTCACTTGATGATTTTCGCTCAAAGTCCTTGGAGGATGGGATGCTCTCAATGACAAGTGTTAATTTATCTTGGAGCAGCCAACCAGCTAGTGGTTGTAGGGGGCGGCTATTCATAGCCTAGGGAGCAGCCCGACATGATAGGACATAAATGCCCTTCAATGATATGACCGTGGGTAGATATTTTGGACAGCTGGCACATAGCACAGCAACGGGCGGATATTTGAGGTTCAAATTCCTCGAGGCTATCATGTTCCTCACTGTGTAGGCAATCCGCACTGGCGAATTCCTAACTCCTCAGTCAGAACAAATTCCTCAGCGACCAGTAGATCTTCGTCTCTGTCACTGAAGAAATTGACTGAACTGATATGAGATTTTCAATGGCTTCACTCTAAAGGATTGGGTAGTTGTAGGATTTTGAGATGAGCATCACTTGGAAATCACTTTCCTTAGTATTACCTTGACCCCCTTTAAGAGTACGGTGTTTCCTATGACTCAAGAAAGAGAAAATGAAACTACGAAAACAAAAGTCTTCACGCTTCATGATCCTCGCATGAATATCCAAGTCTTCAAGGTCACACCAATTTCTTCACTTTCAAATCTTCAGGAGAACCAAAGTCTTCAGCTGAAGACATACATTTTTAGGGGTCGACTTTCATCGTAAATATCAAACTCCTCATCGACTTATAGAGCCTGTGTACACTCACAAACATATTAGTCCCTTAACCTATAAGTCTTCAATACACCAAAATCACTAAGGGGCACTAGATGCACTTACAAATATCTATTGTATTCCAACTTTTCCATGGTTCATACCCCCCCGATACTACCCATAGATTCATCAAAATAAGCAAACGACGCATAAATAATAGAATCTGTCAAAAACAGAACAGTCTATAGCAATATGTAACTCTCGAATACTTCTGTAACTCCAAAAGTTCTGAAAAATTAGGACGACCAGGGCAATTTGTGCACGAATCCAGAGCAAAAAGGATCAGATCAAAATCACGTTTTAATAAAATTCTGTAAATTATTTACTGGGCACAAAAATTTCTGTTTTTCAGCAGGATCAACACAACTATCACCGTAAGCTATCCTAAATGTTTAACTTGGCACAAACAATTATTAAAACACAAAACCACATCTAACAAGAGGCTAGATGAATTATTTATTAATAAACAGGAACAAAAAGCAGGGAACAAACATAAAATTGGGTTGCCTCCCAATAAGCGCTATCGTTTAACGCCCTTAGCTAGGCATAAAATACGAATAGATCTAGGTATTGTCATCTTTGGTATGCAATCCATAAGTGGCTCTCATAATAGATTCATATGGCAATTTAATTTTCTTTCTAGGAAAGTGTTCCATGCCCTTCCTTAACGGAAATTGGAATCTAATATTTCCTTCTTTCATGTCAATAATTGCACCAATCATTCTAAGGAAAGGTCTACCAAGAATAATAGGACATGTAGGATTGCAATCTATATCAAGAACAATGAAATATACGGGCACATAATTACTATTTGCAACAATAAGGACATCATTAATCCTTACCATAGGTTTCTTAATAGTGGAATGCGCAAGATGCAAATTTAAAAAACAATCATCAAATTTGCGGAAACCTAACACATCACACAAAGTTTTTGGAATCGCGGAACTGCTAGCACCCAAATCACACAAAGCATGGCACTCATAATCTTTAATCTTAATCTTAATAGTAGGTTCTCACTCATCATAAAGTTTTCTAGGGATAGAAACTTCCAATTCAAGCTTTTCTTCAAAAGATTGCATCATAGCATCAACGATATGTTTAGTAAAAGCTTTGTTTTGATTATAAGCATGCGGAGAATTCAACATGGATTGCAACAAGGAAACACAATCTATTAAAGAACAATTATCATAATTAAATTCCTTGAAATCCAAAATGGTGGGTTCATTGTTACTTAAAGTCTTGACCTCTCCAATCTCACTTTTATTAATTTTTGCATCTAGATCTAAAAACTCTGAATCATTGGGATGCCTTTTAACTAAAGTTGACTCATCTCCAGTCCCATCTTTATCAAGATTTATATTGGAAAACAAAGGTTCAATAGGAGTCACATAAATCACTTTTAGATCTTCATTATTATTCAAAGCCTCCGGTTTAGCGGCCATCTTATTTACTAGGGTAGCTTGTTATCAGAAATTTGGCCTACTAAATTTTCAAGTTGAGAATATTGAGAATTCAAACCATAAAATTCCTTGGACATATCATCGAGCTCTTTATTCATATACTCCATAAAACATTTTTGCTCTTTAAGCTCGTTTCTAAAGAAACTATTATGCTCAAATTGTAAAGACATAAAACTTCTAACATTATTTTCAATTTCTTCCAACCTCCTAAGGTGAGGATCAACACTTTTGGTTGCGCCATAAGGGCAAATAGGCACACCAACACACAAGCACACAAAAAGCAAGCTAGAAGGAGATGAACGAAAGAGGGGTGAAGAAAAGGCAAAACTTTTTGAAAATTGTTTTAGAGGTGGGGGAAAGGAAAACGAGAGGCGAATGGAAAATAATGTAATGCAAGAGATGAGAGTTTATGATGGATACTTCGTATGGCTTGACTTGGCATAGATCTCCCCGGCAACGGCGCCAGAAATTCTTCCTGCTACTTTTTCAGCTTACATTGGGTTTTCTCTTGAGAACCAAGGTATTAATCCAGTAGGAGACAACGCACAAGTCACCAAATACCTGCACAAACAATCAACAAACTTGCACCCAACACGATAAAGGGGTTGTCAATCCCTTCACGGTTACTTGCAAAAGTGAGATCTAATAGAGATAGATAAACGGTAAAGTAAATATTTTCGGTATTTTTGTCTTATAGATCGGAAAGTAAAAGATTGCAAAATAGTAGACCGGAAACTTGTATGATGGAAAGAGACTTAATATGATGGAAAAGAGATCTAGGGGCCATAGGTTTCACTAGTGTATTCTCTCAAGATAGCAAATAATACGGTGGGTGAACAAATTACTGTCGAGCAATTGATAGAAGAGCACATAATTATGACGATATCTAAGGCAATGATCATGAACATAGGAATCACATCCGTGTCTAGTAGACCGAAACGATTTCGCATCTACTACTATTACTCCACACATCAACCAACTCCTGCCTGCATCTAGAGTATTAAGTTCATAAAGAACAGAGTAACGCATTAAGTATGATGACATGATGTAGAGGAATTAACTCAAGCAATATGATGAAAACCCCATCTTTTTATCCTCGATGGCAATAATACAATACGTGCCTTGCTGCCCCTACTGCCACTGGGAAAGGACACCGCAAGATTGAACCCAAAGCTAAGCACTTCTCCCATTGCAAGAAAAACCAATCTAGTAGGCCAAACTAAACCGATAATTCAAAGAGACATGCAAAGATATCAACTCATGCATAAAAGAATTCGGAGAAGACTCAAATAACATTCATAGATAATTTCATTATAAATCCACAATTCATTGGATCTCGGCAAACACACCGCAAAAGATTATTACATCGAATAGACCTCCAAGAACATCGAGGAGAACATGGTATTGAGAATCAAAGAGAGAGAAAAATTCATCTAGCTACTAGCTATGGACCTATAGGTTTGTGGTAAACTACTCACGCTTCGTCGGAAGGGCAATGGTGTTGATGTAGAAGCCCTCCATGATCGAATCCCCCTCCGGCAGGACGCCGGAAAAGGCCCCTAAATGGGATCTCAAGGGTACAGAAGGTTGCGGTGGTGGAAACGTGTTTTCGTGGCTCCCCCTGATGGTTTTGGGGTATAAGACTATATATGGGCAAAAGAATTAGGTCAGGAGACCTCCGAGGGGCCCATGAGGTAGGGGCGGGCCCTACCCCCTAGGTGTGCCCTCCACCCTCATGGCCACCTTGTTGTTTCTCCGAATTCATCTCCAAATCTCCTGGTTTGCTTCTGGTCCAAGAAAGATCATCGCGAAAGTTTTATTTCGTTTGGACCCTGTTTGGTATTCCTTTTCTGCGAAACTCTAAAACAGGCAAAAAAACAAAAACTGGCACTGGCTCTAGGTTAATAGATTAGTCCCAAAAATAATATAAAATAGCATATTAAAGCATATAAAACATCCAAAATTGATAATATAATAGCATGGAACAATAAAAAATTATAGATACGTTGGAGACGTATCAATGGGTAAGTCCAGTTCATTGTGTCCCTAAGAAGGGAGGTATAACTATTATTCCTAATGATAACAATGAACTCATTTCACAAAGAATTGTCACGAGCTATAGAATGGTAATTGATTTTAGAAAATTAAATAAAGCAACTAGAAAAGATCATTACCCTCTCCCTTTTATTGATCAAATGCTATAAAGATTATCTAAGCACACACATTTTTTCTTCCTTAACGGATATTCTGGTTTTTCACAAATACCTATTTCACAACCTGATCAAGAAAAGACCACTTTTACTTGTCCTTTTGGAACTTATGCTTATAGATGTATGCCTTTTGGTCTATGTAATGCACCTGCTAGCTTTCAAAGATGTATGACTGCTATATTCTCTGATTTTTGTGAAAAGATTGTTGAGGTTTTCATGGATGACTTTTCTGTTTATGGGAAGTCTTTTGATGATTGTTTAAGCAACCTTGATCGAGTTTTGCAGAGATGTGAGCAAACAAATCTTGTCTTGAATTGGGAGAAGTGCCACTTCATGGTTAACAAAGGTATTGTTTTGGGCTATAAAATTTCCAAGAGAGGTATTGAGGTGGACAAGGCCAAGGTTGATGCAATTGAGAAAATGTCATGTCCTAAAGATATCAAAGGTATTCATAGTTTCCTTGGTCATGTTGGTTTCTGTAGGAGATTTATCAAAGACTTTTATAAAATTTCTAGGCCTCTTACAAATCTTTTGCAAAAGTATATTCCTTTTGTTTTGATGATGATTGCTTGGAAGCTTTCAAAACACTCAAGAAAGCCCTTATTTCTGCACCTGTTGTTCAACCACCTGATTGGAACTTGCCTTTTGATATTATGTGTGATGCTAGTGATTATGTTGTTGGCGCTGTTCTAAGACAAAGAGTTGATAAGAAATTAAATGTTATCCATTATGCTAATAAAACTCTAGACAGTGCTCAACGAAATTATGCTACTACTCAAAAAGAATTCTTAGCAATGGTGTTTGCTTGTGATAAATTTAGATCCTATATTGTTGATTCCAAAGTGATCGTTCACACCAATCATGTTGTTATAAAATATCTTATGGAAAAGAAGATGCTAAACCTAGACTCATTAGGTGGGTTCTTCTACTACAAGAAATTGATTTTCATATAACTGATAGAAAAGGAGCAGAGAACCTCGTAGCTGATAACTTGTCTAGGCTTGAGAATATTCTTGATGACCCACAACCTATTAATGATAGCTTTCCTGATGAACAGTTAGCTGCAATAAATGTTTATAATAGTTCACCTTGGTATGCTGACTATGCTAATTATATTGTTGCTAAATACTTACCACCTAGTTTTACATACCAACAAAAGGAAAAATTCTTCTATGATTTAAGACATTACTTTTGGGATAACCTACATCTTTATAAAGAAGGAGTAGATGGTATTATTAGACGTTGTGTACATGAGCATGAACAGGAAAAATCCTTCGGAAATGTCACTCCGGAGATTATGGAGGACATCATGCGGGAGACATAACTGCTCATAAGGTATTGCAATCTGGGTTTTATTGTCCTACTCTCTTCAAGGATGCTCGTAAGTTTGTCTTATCTTGTGATGAATGTCAAAGAATAGGTAATATTGGTAGGCGTCAAGAAATGTCTATGAATTATTCACTTGTTGTTGAACCATTTGATGTTTGGGGATTTGATTTCATGGGAACTTTTCCTTCCTCTAATGGGTATACTCATATTTTGGTTGTTGTTGATTATGTTACTAAGTGGGTAGAAGCTATTCCAACTAGTAGTGCCGATCACTATTAAAATGCTTAAGGAAGTTATTTTCCCAAGGTTTGGAGTCCCTAGATATTTAATGACTGATGGTGGTTCACACTTTATTCATGATGCTTTCCATAAAATGTTTGCTAAGTATGATGTTAACCATAGAATTGCATCACCTTATCATCCTCAGTCTAGTGGTCAAGTTGAACTTACCAATAGAAAAATAAAACTAATCCTACAAAAGACTGTCAATAGGTCCTGGAAGAATTGGTCTAAGAAACTAAATGATGCACTTTGGGCTTATAGAACAGCATATAAAAATCCTATGGGTATTTCTCCTTATAAAATGGTTTATGAAAAAGCTTGTCATTTGCCTCTTGAGTTAGAACATAAAGCATATTGGGCAATTAAGGAACTCAACTATGATTTCAAACTTGTTGGTGAAAAGAGATTATTTTATATTAGCTCATTAGATGAATGGACAACCCAAGCTTATGAAAATGCAAAATTATTCAAAGAAAAAGTTAAAAGATGGCATGATAAAAGAATCCAAAATCATGAGTTCAAGGTTGGAGAATATGTTCTTTTGTACAATTCTCATTTCAGATTCTTTGCAGGAAAACTCCTCTCCAAATGGGAAGGACCCTATGTTATTGAGGAGGTTTATCGACCCGGAGCTATATCAAAATAAATAATGCCGAAGGCACTAACCCGAAGGTTGTTAATGGACAACGAATAAAACATTATATCTCAGGTACGCCCATTAATGTTGAAAGCAATATTATCCAGAATATGACACCAGAAGAACACATAAAAGAAACCTTCCGGAACACTCCAGAATCGTGAAGAAGTGGAGTTACGTGATACGGTAAGTAAACAGACTCTAAAAAATCCGCTGAAAGTTCGTTATATCGACTAGAGGAGGATGAGTAGGCCATTTTTATGAATTCTTTACTAAGGAATTTGCTGGTGAGGAAATTCCTAAATGAAGAACTACTAGCAACGGAATAAGTACTCAAATGTACACATAACAGAATAGAAGCATGGTCATCATGATGGAATGAAGACAAGCACAGAGTACAGAAAGCGTAAACACAGGATATACAGAAAGAAGACGGACAGGCTGAAGAAATTGAATTGAGGAAATTAAGAAAGGCTTCAGTCAAAGTCTTCAAACATATATGAACAAACACAAAACAACAGAAATAAGGAAATGATAGAGTTGAGGAAATAGAACCAGTAAGCTTGGTGAATACAATGATTTGGTAGACCAGTTCCAACTGCTGTCTCAGTTGTACGTCTGGTTGGAGCGGTTGAGTATTTAAACTCGAGGACACACAGTCCTCGCCGTATTCTCCTTGAGCTAAGGTCACACAGACCTCGCCCAATCACTCGTGGTAAGTCTTCAGGTGACTTCCAAACCTTCACAGACTAGGTCACTCGGCGATCCACAATTCCTCTTGGATGCTCTAGACCATGACGCCTAACCGTCTGGAAGAAGCACAGTCTTCAAAGGTAACAAGTGCCAGATCCATGTAGGATCAATCTCTTCAGTGATGCTCAATCACTTTCGGTTTGTAGGTGTGTTGGGTTTGGGTTTTCCTCACTTGATGATTTTCGCTCAAAGTCCTCGGAGGATGGGATGCTCTCAAATGACAAGTGTCAATTTCTCTCGGAGTAGCCAACCAGTTAGTGGTTGTAGGGGGTAGCTATTTATAGCCTAGGGAGCAGCTCAACATGATAAGACATAAATGCCCTTCAATGATATGACCGTTAGGTGGGTAGATATTTTGGGACAGCTGGCGCATAGCACAGCAACGGTTGGAATTTAGACTCTCAAATTCCTCAGGGCTATCATGTTCCTCACTGTGTAGGCAATCCGCACTGGCGAATTCCTAACTCCTCAGTCAGAACAAATTCCTCAGAGACTAGAAGAACTCTGTCTCTGTCACTGAAGAATATGACTGAACTGTATGAGATTTCCAATGGCTTCACTCGAAGGGATTGGTAGGTGTAGGATTTTCAATTGAGCATCACACGGAAATTTTTCCTTAGTACTTCCTCGACCCCCTTTAACAGTACGGTGTTTCCTATGAATCAAGAAAGAGAAAATGAAACTACGAAAACAAAAGTCTTCACGCTTCATGTTCCTCGAATGATTACCAAGTCTTCAAGATCACACCAATTTCTTCACTTTCAAAGTCTTCAGAAAGTCTTCAGAAATCCAAAGTCTTCAAATGAAGAACTTCATTTTTAGGGGTTGACTTTTTTTGTAAATATCAAACTCCTCATAGACTTATAGACCTGTGTACACTCACAAATGCATCAGTCCCTTAACCTATAAATCTTCAATACACCAAAATCACTAAGGGGCACTAGATGCACTTACAATCTCCCCCTTTTTGGTGATTGATGACAATAAAGGTTAAGTTTTCAACGGGGATAAATATATGAAGTGTAAACACTAATGTTGAGGAATTTGATTGCAAGATATAGAAGAACTCCCCCTGAAGATGTGCATAGTGAGGAATTTGCTTTTGAAGCAATGCACACTTGAAGATTATAATCATGGAGATCTCCCTATATATCTTGTAATTCATACACGCATTTGACATATAATATGAAGAATTTGAAATGCATGATGAAATATGGTGACTGATGCAAGTTCAGCATGCGTGCAATAACATTAATGAGGAATAAGCATGCAGAAGAACTTGGCAAAAGTATCAGGCCACCATAGAGTTTAAGATTACAACTCGATCCAGCAAAGTCATCAAAAGAACGAGAGTTGTAACTTAGAAAAAACGCCCATATAAGATAGACCCGCTTGAAGACTAACTCAAATTTCTCCCCCTTTGTCATCGAATGACCAAAAGGGTTGAAAAATGAGGACTAACGCCCCTGAAGAATATCATGATGATGGAGGAGCTTCAGCGTTGGTGGGGTCTTGAGTCGTTGTAGGGCTTGTCGCAGTGTCGTCCAAGTCTTCGAACTCGTCCGTGTCGCGTGATGAAGAATATGAACTGGCGACCAAGGAAGGAACCTTGACCTTCTTGAATGGATGAATGCCTTCATTGATAACAGCTGGTGCCTTGCCCTTCTCATCAGCTGAGGAATATGTCCGCTTGAGGACTTCAATCGGGGGCAAGTAGCTGAGGTGATTCTGAAAGTCAGCTTTGTAGTTGAGTGAAGACATTGTTCTGAGGAATCTCATGATCCAAGGAGCATAAGGCTTCAGCTCAAACGGTGAAAGTGCAACATTTGCCAGAGTCCTCATGAAGAAATCATGATAATTAATAGGGATGCCATGCATGATGTTGAATAGCATATTCTTCATCATCCCAATAATTTCCTCATCGGATGAGTCATGGCCTTTGATGGGACTCATAGTCTTTGTCAGAATGCGATAGATGGTTCTTGGCACATACAGCAATTCCTTCACGAGGAATTTGGTCCCTGGGGCTTGACCAGGTTCCAGAGGCTTCATGAGCACTTGCATGTAATGAGCAGTGAGTTCAGGCTCATCATACAGACAACGAGCACCGTTAGGTGGAGGACTGATTGGCAGGGCACGAAGCAACTCAGATGTCGATGCCTTGTAGTGAGTGTTTTCGGTCATCCAGTCCAACACCCAAGAGTTGATTTTATTAGCCTCACCTGTGATATGCAGCATTGCGTAGAACTGAAGAATGAGCTCTTCATTGCAATCAACTATGTCTGAGCAAAAGTTGAGCAAGCCTGCATCATGAAGCATACTAAGGACTTGAGAGAAGCAAGGCATTGATTCCATGTCCATGTGAGGAATATGCTCGTGGTCGAAGACTTTGTCCTTATTGAACAGTAGTGAAGAATAGAAGTTAGCCTGGCTGGCAGTCCAGAAATGCTTCCTTCTAAGACGAGCATTGTCATAAGGGTTGAAATCAGTGAAGAACACACGCTCGCCAAAGAAATCATGATCCTTGATTTTTTGTTTCTTTGAGAAGGGATCCTTTGGCTTGGGCTGAGGAGTGCCAGTCAATTGCATCACCACCTCAGGAATCGCAATCTCAGGATCCACAGACTGAGGAATTTCAGGCTCTTCTTCAGCTGCAGCCTGGGTCATCAATTCTTCATTTACAATTTCTTCAGCACTAGTGGCTGGAATTTCTTCATGAACAGACGGGGTTGCATGAGGTTCTTCAGATCCCATTTGTACTTCAGTAGCAGCTGGGGACTAAGGAATTGCTTGGAGGGGAGTGAACATTGGAGAGTTGGGGTGCTGACTTTCCCAAAAGTCATCATTTAGTACAGGTGTGGTACAGCCAGTGTCCACATCCTCATCTTCCTTTTCTTCAATGCCTGCCTCTTCAGCAGTGAACTGAGGCATAGGCGAGGAGACAAGTGGTCTTGAAGGGATTGCATCCACTTCAATTTCTTCATCCAACTGCTCTGACGAAGCAGCAGAAGGATTCTCTTCATCGGATTCACTGGGAATCACATAATCTTCACCAAAAGGAACAAGGTCCTTTCATGGCATGAATGAGACAGGAACGGCATCAATTGGGTTGTCAATTGAGCTAGTCAGAGGCTTCATCTTCTTCGGAGCTGAAGAATTTGATGAAGTTGATGCCTTCCTTTTCTTCACAGCTGCACGCTTTGCAGCCTTGGTCTTCTTCGCATCTGATGCAGATGGAAGGATCGGAGATGGTGTAGGCGTAGGAGGTGCAGAGGACTTGGGTTCAGTTTCTTCAGGCGCAACTGATGCAGTTGCCCTGATTTCTTCACTTTCTTCAGGAGCACCACTAGTGGATGCCCTGGCAATTTCTTCAGCGGCTGGAATGGAGTCATCAGCCTTGGTACTTTCATTTTCTTCAGCAGCCTGATTGTCATCAGCGGTGCTGGCATGATCTTGAGTGGGCTGAGCAGATGCTTCAGCCGGTGTAACTTCAATGTGCACAGGAACAGCAGCACTTGAAGTGAATTTCTTCGTCAGATTGACGAACCGGACCTTGGCGCCCTTCCAATCAGCATAGTAGTGATTGAATTCATCACTCAGTTGCTTGATTTCAGCTTGCAAGGCAACAAATTGATCAGGGGTAAGAGTTAGGACATTGTCCTTGAGGTAGTGCTGCTTCTTGTACTGCGTTTTCTTCAGTCTTCTGCTTTCTTCAAATTTCCACTTCTCTTCCTCAATGAAGGCAGTCAGAACATGACTTTGACCAGGAGTGAGGTTCATCTCCGGCAAAGGCGTGTTTGGGTCCTTGTGCCATAGGTCAATGAAGTCGATGATCAACTTTGGATCTAGTAGCATTGGCACATTGATGCCTTTGGCTCTAGCGGCCTTGGCCTACCTGTCTCTGATGATTTTGGCAAGTTCTTCATCATCAGCCTCATCGTCATCAGAGGGCACTTGGAAGGCGACCTTCTTCTTGTGAGGACTTGGTCGAAGGCCTCGTCCAACAGTGGCCTTTTTCTTCAGCAGAGAGGGGCCAGCTGAGGAATTTGGTGCAGCTGAGGAACTTATAGATGCTCCTGAGGCAATTGAGATGCCTGTAGTCCTTTGGCACGTGGAGAGATGCACAGGTGCAGAGGATTTGGTCAGAGCAGCTGAAGACTTTGTCAGAGGAGCTGAGGACTTGGAAGGAGGAGGAGCAGTTTGAGGAATTGGCCGTGAGGGCTTTGAAGAATCTGGCCTTGAGGGCATTGCTGAGGAACTTGGCCGTGAGGGCATTGAGGGAGAAGCACTTGACTTCTGCGGAGGCTTCTTAGGCATCGCCTTCTTCGGTTGACTAGCAGAGGCCTCAGCAGCGGTAGCAGCAGCAGCAGAGTCTGCATTGAATTTCCTCACTGCTTCCTTTGCTTGCTTGGCCAGTTTGGCCTGGCGCTTTGCCCATTCATCAGCATAGTCCTCACCGCGCTTGAGACTGGTGGTATCTGCCACTTGGCCTGGTGCCAATGGAGGTATTGAGCATGGAGGGTTGAGTGCGAATTTCTTCATATACTTGGGAGTAACATACCTGTGCTCCCTCCATTCCCGTGCCCATCTCCTCTCTATCCTTTGAATGCGCATCTTGCGCTGATTTTTGTCCTCCTTGCCAAATTTGGCCTCATCAGTAGTGCAGTATCTAGCATAAATGTCCTCAGGGATTTCGAAAGCAGTATTGACCTTAGGCCTCTTCCCACCCTTCTGTGGCTTCTTACCTTCAGCCATTTTCTTCAGCTGAGGAATATGAACAACTGAAGTTTCTAAAGAGGTGTGCAACTTTTCTTCGAGGAACGCTGCAAATGAGTTAAGTTGACGAGAACCTAGTGATTCAGCAGCGGACATTTGTATCTGTGAACAGAGTATGGTTGCGAGGAATTTGGAGAGGTCATATGCGTTCTCAGAAGGTTTTTTAAAAAGAATAGGTTTGAGTAATTTGACTAGATGAGTCTTGAGGAATTTCACTAAGCGTTCTTTGTCTTAGGTTCCAGAGTTGTATAGATTTGAAAATCCACACAATTGAGGAATCTTGAAGAAAATCATTGCTTAGAGAAACGAATCAAGAGCATATGACATGTGAGGTGTTCATGTGTGTGAAGATTTGAAGAATAAACACCTTTGAAGATTTTCAAGAAAACATATGAATCAAAGTGGGCAGTAAAAGTAATCTTTGATTACCCGAGTTGAAGAAAACGACGAACTGGGAAGTGTAGATGTGAAGTTCGTCAGTTCAGATCTTCCACGCCCTAACTCGGCAGAGGAAGACGGCTATGGCGGCGGCGGAGTGAAGAAATCCGCAACCGGCGCGAGTATGACGGCGACGAGGTCGAGGCAGTGAAGCTCTTCCTCACCGGCAATGATGAAGTAGCGGCGGCGCTAGGGTTTGGGGAGCTTGAGCGAGAGTGAGAGCGAGCGGAGTAAAAACGAAGTGAGGAAGAGGCGGGGGTATTTATAGTGGAGTGAAAAACTGTACGCCCGGGGAGTTAGAACGAACGTGCCCCTGCCCCTTCTCATTCGCTTGACATGTGTCACCCACGTACTGAGAGGTGGTGATCGTATAGGATCATGGGTGAAAAGATAAGTATTATCGTGGGATGCGGAACAGCTTGAGCGGCAAAGCCGAAAATTCAGATAAGTTAAAAATTCCGTTCGCAATTTCTTCAGTTGTCAAGGACACAGTGAAGATTTTGAACGAGTTTCAAATAGAACGCACATGAAGAATTTGTGAACAGACTGGGTTGAGTTTAGCATAGAGGGGGAAGGGTCCGATCACATTCACTTAGCAGAAGAAATCAACTTGAAGAAATAGCAATAAGTGAATGTTGTAGAGGACATATATATATACACACACACACATCTGGCCTATTCTGTTACGCGTAACAGAATATTATTCTGTTACCCTTTTTGAACTCACGGTTTCAGGTGGTTGTACTGATGTTTTCGGAGCGGTTGAACTAATGCTTTCACTTGTGTTTAACAGATCGTCTTCTTTAGTTCAAAAACTTTTTATAATTTTTTTGTCAGAACGGGGCGTGTAATACATCGTTGGAAAGCTCTTGACAACCATATTTCAAGTATATTGAATGTTTTTGCAAAATCATTATGGTTTAAGAGCAGTTTTGACAACCAGCTTCCTCAAAACCGAAAACGTGAATTGTATTTTGGACTCAATTTTCAAACGATTTGTCGGAATTGAGAAAATAAGATAGCGTTGGAAAGCTGGTGAAAATCTGCATCTTCCATATATGTATTGTTTTTTCTAATTCTATATGATTTAAAATTAATTTGAAAAATGGTGAAATTCTGGGCGAAATGTATTTTCGAGATTTTTTGCAAACGGTTTGTCGGATTGATGCAAATGATACGGCGTTGGAAAGCTATGGAAAATGCAAAACTTTTTCGTATAGAAATGTTTTTCTAATTCTTTACGGTTTAAAAACGAATTCAAATATGATCAAATTTGATTTTGAACACGATTTTTTTAAAAAGTTTGTCGAATGGGGCAAATAATATAGCGTTAGATAGCTATCGAAAATGCGAAACTTAGTCATGTTGAACGTTTTCTCAAATTCGCAACCGTTGAAGAGTAATTTGGATTACAGTGAGACTCATCGTGCTGTTTTTCTGTCAGAAAAAACAGAGTACTTGTACTGATCTATGTGTGCGTTTGTACTAATGCATTTTTCGGAGAGTAATTTTGAGAGGTTCCGAAAAAAGAGTACTTGAACTCATGTGTGCATTGGTTTGTACTAAGTGTGTTTTCACTAATTAGACTTTGCGTATTTTGGGTAATATTTTTGCTCATGAGTTTTCAACGGTTTATTGTATCATCGCCCCTGTACTTGCATGGTTTATATCATCAAACTGAATGATATTTTTTTCAAAAAGAAAATGTTTTCTTATTCTTTTTTTGAACTAAACATTTTTTTACAACGATGTTCTGGACTTCTTTTATTTTACGACTTGGAATTGCATGCGGTTTCTTTTTGCTTGAGCTTTTACAAATTGAATTTCTGTCATTTCTTTTATTCCGAACGTACCACCATTTTTGACTTGTACTGATCAATATTTTTAATTCAACCATTTTTCTTTATAGAACGGATGAATATATGTTTGGGAAAAAGAGTACTTGAACGGATGTATGTATGGTTTTGTACTGAGCGTGTTTTCACATAATAGACTTACTCTGTATTTTCAGTATAAATTTCCAATTTTCTTTTGAAGTCAACATTGTTTTGCGACGATATTCTGGACTTCTCTCATTTTACCACTTGAACTTTTACCATTTTTTGAATTTGGATGGTTTTTCTGTTTCAGCTTTTTTTCAAACTTATCTAGAACATCGTGTTCAACTTTTTTTCTGTACCTATATGCTAGTAATAGTAGAACATTTCCCATACATTTTTTGTCAATTCGTGAACATCAACCAAAATAGGTTGGAGAGAGCAGTCTACAAAACCATACATATATCGAAGAAGCAACATAGTATATCCTGATACAAAGTTGGGCGGATGCTCTAGGATTTTTAGAACTGGTGAGGAAAACACATTTAGAATCAACTCGGATTTTTAAAGAATTATAAACTGTAATAAGAAACTTTATGTTATCATCATCCTTGAACTTGTATGGTTTAAATCGTTGAACTGAATGATATTTTTTCAAAAATATGTTTTTTGTGTGTTTATTTTTTTAACTCTTTTGCAATGGTGTTTTGTACTTCTCTCGTTTTGCAACTTGAACTTTCAACATATGAGTGGATTTTTTGAATTTCCTGGATTTTTGCGTTCAATCGTTGTTGAAACATCGGACATGTCATTATTTGCACTTCACACTTCCGCATTTCTATTTATTAGAAACGGTTTTCTCTTTCTTGTTTTAAATTCAAGCTGACAATTGTTTCTTGTTCGAACTGATCATTTATTTTTTAATTCAAATTGATCATTGTTTTTAATTCAGAATTTTTTTAATTCAGAATTTTTTAATTCAAACTGATCATTGTTTTTAATTTGATCTGATCATTGTTTTTAATGCAAAAACCAATTTTTTAATTCAAACTGATCATTATCTTTAAGATTACAAATTATAAGGTAGACTTCTCTAACCTTTTGGCTAGTAAACTTATAAAAAAAAAGGGCTACTCTTGCTGATACAACAGATTCAACAGAACTTATACAAAAAAGGGGCTTCTCTTTCTTGTTTTATCTTCTATCTATCATAAGAACTGATACAACAGATTCGTTTGAATTATTGCTCACAAAAAAAGGGCTACTCTTGCTTTACTTAGTGTTATGAAAAGTACTACAAAGATTACTATAAGATTTGTGAACTCAAGGCCGTACATAAGTTGTACTGATCCACATGGGAAGATTTGCTATGTACAGCTTATGGAATCATATAAGATACAATTTTTTTCATCTTTTTTATGCCATAACTACACATCAGCAAGTCTAGCAGTGCCACCTCTCGACATAGTCTCCTTTGCGCTAGTTACCAGTCTTGTTCCTTGGCGAAGCCTCAACTCCTATAAGATCAAAAGGGCAAGCATGAGAGAAAGATAAATGGAACACTACTTGTGCAGTTTGATACTTTTTTGGCATCCTGTAGTGGTTATAGTCCTCTAGTTACAACATTTCGATAAAAAAATTGTGTGTTTTGCTACAGATTACATTACTTGAGAATTTTTGTCTGTTTTCAACTTTAGGTCACGGAGAACCAGTAAGTTCTACTACTGGTGTAGACCAAGTTCGAGGACTTTGCTGGCGACAAACTATGACAGTTATCCAGCGGCACCAATAACCTGAAAATGTTTTTTCCTGAAAGAATATCATGCATCATGATTCAGAAGACATACAGTAGCTACACATAGACATACAATAGATTTTTGTAGCAACACATGCACCAAACTTACAGAATTTTTCTTCAACTTATTTTAGGTGATTGCATCAGTACTAGTATGATTGGAAAAAAAATTGTTCATATTTGTAGCAGCACACACACGAAACTATAGAATTTTATGGAAATGCACTAGTTATGATTTTTAAACTCCTCCAATGGTAGCACATGAACTGACCCAGGCGACCAACAACGGCCCTATTTTTGAACTTTTTGGTTTTGCTTTAACTTTTCCTTTTCTTTTTCTAGAACTTCACAAAATATGATAAATGTACTTTCAGTACATTTTTCTTTGTAAATGTTCCCTTTTACTGTGCATGGACTATTTGATTTAATTTGCAAAAGAACCACACAATGATATTTATCCTCTCCCATCTTATTTGTCTTGTGTAGTTCTCGCTACACTAATGGAATGAGGTGCTGAGCAGTAACTAAAATCATCAAATAGACAACCCACTCAAGCGTCCTCCATGAACAGAATTAGGATATTACTATTACAACCAAACAAAAATCAATCCTACAGCACACATAAACCGTGATGTCAGGAGCTACAACAAATCAGAATGCACAATGGACTTCCCCTGCCTATCTAACATTTTTGTTGCATTATCTCTTCTCCGTCTTCCTATCAGTTCTACACCTCAAGATAAGTCAAGCAACTCCAAGCTTGCTTTCGCAACATTGGATTAGACACGTATGTTTAGTGCTGATTAATTACCTGATGATTTGAGCAACTGATGGTTGGGGCTTTGATTTCTTTTTCTTGCACGATAGTGGGTTTGGGCCCTGCAGAAGGAATATCAAATGTTAATGGTGCCCACTAGATCATAACAAGCAAATATAGCCGTGCTCATGCATATGACGAATATCTGAAAAACAGTAGACGAAGATACAACCTTTGCTCTGTTCGTCAAGCAATTTCAGCTAGTGAAACATGTGATGAAGAACTAAACTCAAAAACAAGATTTTTGGAGATGGAAGAAGGCGTCGTACGTTGGGTGAACCTGCTACCCCTACTCCTGCGGACTGACGGCTTCAGTGAAGTGGAGCTGATGGAGGCGGGGTTCAAGAGCAGCGGCTGGGTGCAGCGGGATTTGACCGCTGTAGGGGGATACGCTACCCCTACTCATGCGGACTGGCGGCTCCGGTGAAGTGGAGCTAATGGAGGCGGGGTTCAGGAGCAGCGGCTGGGAGCGCCAAGATTTGGCTCTGTAAAGATGAAGTGCACATCACATTAAAGGTGAACTAAAAATCTTCCTAGCAACCTCATCCTATTCCATTACTCATATAATGATCTATAGAAAGACTTACATCCCAAATAAAATACATGCAGAGATGTAGTATAGCAACATACCAGAGGGTGGCCAATGCCACTGATGGTGGACGCTGAAGCAGTGGCACAGTTAGTGGAAGTCCCAGGCTATTTGTAGAAAAAGTTTGAGAGAAATATCATGTAATTAGTCTCTGAAAGCTATCTTCAAAACTGTTCACAAGGATGCCAATGATGAACTGAATCATTTAGTTTCTCTTCTCCCCTCAGATCTGAATCAAGAGTAGCAACAGTTCAATTAAAAAAAATGATAGTTCATGAATTTGTGCTAACCAAGAAAACCCATCAGCACATGGAATGCCTCGGTGAACTGCACTCACTCAGTCCCCAAAATCAAAAAGAAATTACAGAGGCGGGAGAAAACGAGAGAAAAGCATCTCACCGCTGCATTGTTGAACGGCAACATTGGTGAAGCTGCAATTGTCGAAGGGGATCAAGCCCGTCAGTTCAATCAATCTATGGACGGCCGGAAACGGGCCGAAGCAGGACGGAGGCGACCACACGCGGGGGAGGCCACGGTCCCTATGTGCAGCGACGAGGTCAAATCCGCGACCTGCAGCCGCGGGAGGCCGCGGCCTGCAGCCGAGGGAGGGTGAGACCTGTAGCGGGAGGGTGCGTTGCGGTGGGAGGTCGGGCGGGGCAGCGCTACGCGGTGGGAGGCCGGGCGGCGCGGAGGAAGGCCGTGTGGGGCGGCACCGCGCGATGGGAGGCCGGGCGGGCGGGGCGGCGCGGTAGGAGGCCGGGCGGGGCGGCGCGGCGCGGTGGGAGGCCTGGTGGGGCGGGCGGTGCGGCGCGGTGGGAGGCCGGGTGGGGTGGCGCGGTGGAAGGTCGGGCGAGATGGGGGCGGCGCCGTGCAAGGTCGGGTAGGCGTCGCGGCGCGGTGGGAGGATAAGGTCGAGAGGTTGGGGATGACGTGCTCGGGACAATTTTTTGTTTTAAGCTTGGGCTGTTCGACATTTGCGGATCGCTCATCTATATAGGGCGCACGGGTAACAGAATATTATTCTGTTACCAGTAACAGAATAGTCCAGCCCTATAGAACAACAACAGAAAAAGTGAAGACAATGCAAAGTTTGAAGAATTTGAAAAACTGAGAAATTCCAAAAACGAAGAAAAACTCAAATTAAAAAAAATTTCAACTTTGGTTGGTGGCGTAACCCACCGTATAAGAAAGCTGATTTCAGACACCGCGTACAATTGTCGTAGGGCTCTGAGAATCAATTTCTTCATTAATTTCTTCACACTTAGAGGGTTAGTCTTCATTGATTAAAGAAAAACGTTACTTCATGTGTTGCGCATCTAAGTCAGCATAAGTGTTAGGATGTGTGTTCATTTCAGAGAACATTCGAAGATTTTAGGATATTTAGCTCACACCGCAACTTGCTAAATCTCTTATCATCCAAGGGCTTAGTGAAGATATCGGCCAACTGGTCTTCAGTGCTAACGTGGTCGATGGAGATGTCGCCCTTGAACACATGATCACAAAGAAAATGATGACGAATCTGGATGTGCTTGGTCTTCGAGTGCTGAACTGGGTTATGAGCAATCTTGATAGCACTCTCATTGTCGCAGTAGAGAGGCACATTCTTCATGTTGACGCCATAGTCCTTGAGTGTTTGCTTCATCCATAGTAGTTGAGCACAGCACGATCCAGCAGCAATGTACTCAGCTTCTGCAGTAGAGAGTGATACGCAGTTCTGTTTCTTCGAGGGCCAACAGACCAAAGATCGTCCGAGGAAATGGCATGTGCCTGACGTTGACTTGCGGTCCACACGATCGCCAGCATAGTCAGAGTCTGAATATCCAATGAGATCAAATGAAGAGCCCTTGGGATACCATAATCCAAGTGTTGATGTGTGAGCTAGACATCGAAGAATATGCTTCACAGCCTTATGGTGTGATTCCTTCGGTGTAGCTTGAAATCGGGCACACATGCAAACACTAAGCATAATATCCGGCCTAGATGCACATAGGTACAATAAAGAGCCAATCATGGAGCAGTATACCTTTTGATTGAAGTCTTTACCATTCAGTGCATAGATGGTCATTTGTGGGCATTGGAATTTTGACCCCTTTGCAATCTTGCATGCCGAATTTCCTCAATACTTCCTTGAGGTATTTCTCCTGAGATATTAATATGCCATTGCGCTGTTGACGAATTTGAAGACCTAAAAAGAATTTCAATTCTCCCATCATAGACATTTGATATTCTTCACTCATCATATAGGCAAATTCATCACTGTATCGTTAGTCAGTACAGCCAAAAATGATATCATCAACATAAATTTGGCACACAAACAATTCACCATCATAAGATTTAGTGAAAAGAGTTGGGTTGAGTGAACCGGGTTTGAAGCCTTTCTTCATGAGGAATTCCTTCAAAGTATCATACCACGCCCGAGGGGCCTGCTTGAGGCCATACAGGGCCTTATTGAGTCTGAAGACTTTGTCAGGATGTTTTGGATCTTCAAAACCTGGGGGTTGAGCAATATATACTTCTTCCTCAAGCTTACCATTGAGGAATGCACTTTTCACATCCATTTGTTGTAAGATAATATCATGATGGTTAGCATAAGCAAGTAATATGCGAATAGCCTCAAGTCTAGCAACAAGTGCAAAAGTTTCATCGAAGTCAATTCCTTCAACCTGTGTGTAGCCTTGAGATACAAGTTGTGCCTTATTCCTCACCACAAGGCCATTTTCATCTTGCTTGTTGCGGTAGATCCACTTTCTGCCAATAATGTTGTGCTTGCAAGGATCTGGATGTTTGACTAGTTCCCAGACGTTGTTGAGCTCGAACTGATGTAATTCTTCTTTCATAGCTTGAATCCACTCAGGCTCCAGAAATGCTTCATCTACCTTACTGGGCTCTGTGATAGAGACAAAAGCGAAGTGCCCACAAAAGTTAGACAAATGTGAAGATTTTGAGCGTGTGAGAGGACTTGGTGCTTCAATGTCGTCGATGATCTTCTCGATTTGCACTTCGTTTGCAATGAGTGGGTTGTCTTCGAGGAATTTGATCCGTATTTTCTTCAGGAGCATTTTCCTCAGCACCATTTTCTTCAGGTGCGCCAGCTCGACGTTCTTGACGATCTGGAATGAATTCTTCGGCAGATTCATCGGTAGGAATGACATCCTCAGTAGCCTTGAACTTGATAGATTCCTCAGGTGCTGGTTCATCTAACACAAAAGGTAGGTACTCTCTTTGCGAGCCATTAGTTTCATCGAACCGCACATCTATAGTTTCAACAACCTTGTGAAGAATGTTGTTGAAGACTTTGTAGGTGTGCGAGTCCTTTCCGTAACCAAGCATAAAACCCTCATGTGCTTTCGGTGCAAATTTAGAATTGTGATGAGGATCTCTAATCTAACATTTAGCACCGAAGATTTTGAACTAACTCACATTCGGTTTCTTGTCAGTGAGGAGTTCATAAGCAGTCTTCTTGAAGAATTTGTGAAGATATACTCTGTTGATGATGTGGAACGCAATATCAACTGCCTCAATCCAGAAACGATGAGGTGTCTTGTATTCATCAAGCATACTGCGAGCCATCTCAACAAGAGTTCTGTTCTTGCGCTCCACGACGCCATTCTGCTGAGGAGTATAAGGAGCAGATAACTCATGAGTAATACCAAGTTCATCAAGATAGTCATCAAGACCAGAATTCCTGAACTTAGTCCCATTGTCACTTCTAATGTGCTTGACCTTCACACCAAAGTTGGTTGAAGCCCTCTAGGAAAATCCTTTGAAGACTTCCTGCACCTCATGTTTGTAAGTGACAATGTGCAGCCATGTGTAACAAGAATAATCATCAACGATAACAAAGCCATATAAAGATGCATCATTTGTAACATCAGAGATCCATGTGAAGCAATTCAAATGGTCGAGTGATAGTCATAATAGTCTTTGCTGGATGCTTGGCCTTTGTCATCTTTCCAGCTTCACAGGCTCCGCATAAGTGATCCTTGAGGAATTTGACACTCTCAATGCCAATGACATGCTTCTTCTTCGCAAGCGTGTGCAAATTCCTCATGCCAGCATGACCAAGTCGTCGATGCCATAGCCAGCCTTCTGAAGCTTTTGCAAGTAGACATACGGCCGGTTGTGGTCCTGTAGAGAAATCAACAATGTACAAGTCTCCTCTCCTAAAGCCTTCGAAGACTTTGGAATTGTCAGCTTCCAGGATCACAACGCAATGATATTTTCCAAACACAACAACCATATCAAGATCACAAAGCATTCAGACAGACATGAGGTTGTATCCTAAGGACTCAACAAGCATAACTTTGTCCATGTGTCGATCCTTCGAGATCGCAACCTTACCTAGACCCAATACCTGACTTTTGCCTTTGTCAGCGAAGATGATATGCTTCAGATGCAACGGTGATAAAGGAGCATCCATCAATAGATTCTTGTCACCAGTCATGTGATTCGTACATCCACTATCGAGGACCCACTCATTTTCTTTGGGTTGATCATCCTGCAGATGAATTAGTGCAACTTACGAACTCATATACTTCATCAGTGAACAATATGACATCAATATCATCAGATCAATTTCATCAAGCAATAGGATAGATAAACAGTATGAGGACGTGTGAAATGAAAGTAATGATTAGCATGCGTCCTTTCAGGCATAGTTCAGGTCTCCAGCAAATTCCTCAGACGTGTTAAGCACGTTTGGAGACCTGACCCTGCATAAGAGATTAGTTCTTTTTCTTCACCACCCACATCTGAAGGGGTGGCAAAGAATTCATCACTCTGCGAGCACCATATGAGAAAGGTGGCATAGAAGCCAGTCCACTTCGTTTCACATAAGAGGGGTTAGGGTAAGCATATGAATAAGCAGAGAAATTCTTTGAGGACTTATGAACATAATGATTAGAAGAATAATGCTCATATTCATAGCCCTTAGCTCTACCCTGCGAAACAGAGAGGTTAGCACGATGATGATCATATGAGGACTTTGATCCTTTTGAGGAATTTGATCCACGTGAGGAATTTGGTCCGTATGAGGACTTGGATCCATATGAAGAATTTGGTCCATATGAAGAATTTGATCTGGAGTTCCTATTCTTCACAGGTGGAGTCATGGGGACATTCACCTGAAGACTTTCAAGGCAACTTTTGGGAACCCAGATTTTCTTCATAGGGGAACCGTTCCTGCAGTTAGTGCCAACATATCTAGCAAATACTTCACCATTCTGATTTTTGAACAGTTTATAGTTGGAGTCAAATGACTCATCAGAAGAATGAGGAGACTCACATGTAAAGCCAGATAAATTGGATGGATCAACTGAAGGCCCCTTTGCAGCAACCCATGAGGTTTTGGGGTACTGCTCAGGCTTCCAATATGTTCCATCAGCATTGAGTTTCCTCTGAAAGGCAATACCCTCTTTCCTAGGGTTCCTGTTGAGGATCTGCTTTTTGAGCACATCACACAGAGTCTGATGCCCTTTGAGGCTTTTGTACATGCCTGTCATGTACAATTCCTTCAGCCCTACATCATCAGTGATACTAGCAATGTCCTCAGATGAGGAATTAGTGATAGCAGAGACAGATGAAGAATTTGTAGCATTAGAAGCATTTGAACATTCAGGTGAAGAGTTAGCAGTTTCATGTTCAATGCACTTCAGACAAGGAGGAACAAATTCTTCCTGAGTCGCGCTGATTTGTTGAGCAAGTAATGAATCGTGCTCCTTCTGAAGATCTTCATAATCCACTCTTATCTTTTCAAGATCTTGCTTTCTTTGAAGAAATTCATAAGAAAGCTTCTCGTGATCAGATAAGAGAGTGTTAATGATGACCTTGAAGGTTGTCAAACTTGGACTGAAGTCTCTGAAGATTTTCAGTCAAGGTTTTAGTGCGATCCATTTCTTCACCCAACATATCATCACTTTTATCTAGCATGTTTTGCACCTTTTCAAAAGCCTTTTGTTGTTTCACAGCAATCTTAGCAAGTTTAGAGTAGCTGGGCTTCAGGTTTTCATCAGATTCATCCTCACTAGATTCAGAGGAGGCGTATTTAGTTACCTTGGCACCCTTTGCCATGAAGCAATAGGTGGGAGCGTAGTCATCATTGCCTTCATCAGCCTTGTTGGGGAAGCCATTTTCTTCAGAGTTGAAGATAGACTTGCTGACGAATGCAGTAGCGAGAGCTAGGCTCGCCACACCAGACTCAGACTCCTCAGATGCCTCCTCGTCCTCATGTTCCTCAGATTCAGCCTCAGAGTCCATTTCCTTGCCAATGAATGCCCGAGCCTTCTTGGAGCTGCTCTTCTTGTGAGATGAAGACTTTGAGGATTTTGATGATGAAGACTTTGAAGATTTCTTCTTCTTCTTTGCGTCATCAGAACTGTAGTCCTTGTATTGCTTCTTCTTTGATTCCTTATCCCACTGAGGACAATCTTGGATGTAGTGACCAGGTTTCTTGCATTTGTGGCAAAGCCTCTTCTTGTAGTCACTAGATGAGAAATCATTGCTCCTTGAGGAATTTCCAAGGCGGCCACGTCTTGAAAACTTCTGAAATTTCTTCACGAGCAGTGCTAGTTCCTGGCTCAGTTCTTTAGGATCACCAAGGCTGCTAGCAGAGTCCTCATCTTCAGACTCAGAGACTGCCTTGGCCTTCAGAGCACGTGATCTGCCATAGCTCGAACCATAGAGATCTCTCTTCTCAGCAAGCTGGAACTCATGAGTATTTAGCCTCTCGAGGATATCAGCAGGATCAAGTGACTTGTAATCAGCACGTTCTTGAATCATCAGTGTGAGAGTATCAAATGAAGAATCGAGCGATCTCAGCAATTTCTTCACCACCTCATGGTCGGTGATGTCAGTGGCGCCAAGCGCTTGAAGCTCATTTGAGATGTCAGTGAGGCGATCGAAGGTTTGCTGAACATTTTCATTGTCGAGTCTTTTGAAGCGGTTGAAGAGATTGCGAAGAATGTCAACACGAGAGTCACGTTGAGTTGAGACTCCTTCATTCCCTTTAGACAGTCTATCCCAGATAAGCTTAGCAGTTTCCAAAGCACTCACTCTTCCATACTACCCTTTGCTCAGATGGCCACATATGATATTCTTCGCTTGAGAATCGAGTTGCTTGAATCTCTTCACATTAGTAGCGTTCACAGAAGGTGTGACGGAGGGAACACCATTTTCCACAACATACCAGAGATCGTTATCAATTGCCTCAAGATGCATTCGCATCTTATTCTTCTAGTAGGGGTAGTCCGTTCCATCGAAGGTAGGACACCCAGCAGAGACCTTGATCATACCTGCGGTCGACATAACTAAAACTCCAGGCGGTTAAACCAAAATCACATAGAACAAGGGAGTACCTTGCTCTAATACCAATTGAAAGTGTGTTATATCGACTAGAGGGGGTGAATAGGCGATTTTTATGAATTCTTCACTGAGGAATTTGCTGGTGAGGAAATTCCTAAATGAAGAACTACTAGCAGCGGAATAAGTACTCAAATGTACACATAACAGAACAGAAGCATGGTCATCATGATGGAATGAAGACAAGCACAGAGTATAGAAAGCGTAAACACAGGATATCACAGAAAGAAGATGGACAGACTGAAGAAATTGAACTGAGGAAATTAAGAAAGTCTTCAGTCAAAGTCTTCAAACAGATATGAACAAACACACAACAACAGAAATGAGGAAATGATAGAGTTGAGGAAATAGATAAGAATTGAAACATAACGGGAGCATCATGAAGCATATGACTAGCACATTTAAGTCTAACCCACTTCCTATGCATAGGGATTTTGTGAGCAAACAACTTATGGGAACAATAATCAACTAGCATAGGAAGGTAAAACAAGCATAACTTCAAGAATTTCAACACATAGAGAGGAAACTTGACATTATTGCAATTCCTACAAGCATAAATTCCTCCCTCATAATAATTTTCAGTAGCATCATGAATGAATTCAACAATATAACCAGCACCTAAAGCATTCCTTTCATGATCTACAAGCATAGAATTTTTACTACTCTCCACATAAGCAAAATTCTTCTCATTCGGAATAGTGGGAGTACCATAAGAGACTTGAACACTAAAAATTGTTTCCACATTAAAAGAGTAATGTTCAGAAAAAGGGTAATCATAATCATGACAAGATTTGTAAATATAATCATCACTACTTTTTATAGCATAAGTTTCATCACAATAATCATCATAAGTAGCAACTTCGTTCTCATCATAATCGATTGAAACCTCTCCCAAGATAGTGGAATCACTAAATAAAGTTGACACTCTTCCAAATCCACTTTCGTATTCATCACAATAAAATTCAACATCCTCCAAAATAGTGGGATCACTACTTCCTAAAGTTAACACTCTTACAAACCCACTTTCATCAATATAATCATCATAGGTAAGAGGCATGCTATCATCATAACAACTTTGCATATCAAAACTTGGGATGCTAAAAATATCATCTTCATTAAACGTAGCATCCCCAAGCTTGGGACACACATTAATTTCAGCAAATATATTCTCAAATATTTCATCCTCATCAAACATAGCTTCCCCAAGCTTGGGCCTTTTCATATCATAAGCATAATCACTCTCATCATTAAAAATATGGATAGCACCAATAGTATAGCAATTATCATCATCACAATGAGTAGTAGGAGCAACATCATTTGGGAGGGATACCTTTCTACCTTTGTTGCTCCTTCTTTTCTTTTTCTTCTTCACATTATGTGTGGGTTCAACCTTCCTCTTTGAGCTCCTTATTGACGAGATTGGTTAAACAGAAAGCTCCTCCTCGTTACCTGATTCATCATAAGAAATAATAGGAGGATATTGGGAAATATCTTCCTTTCATTAGTGTTCTCTTCTTATTCTATTTGCTTTCTTTTTTTAGGTAATTGGCAATATAAGGATTTTCAATGCAATTCTCCACACAAAACATATAAATCATCTCTAGATCAAAATCAAGAAGGTTATAACGGGAAAATTCTGGAAGGTGCTTAATTAAACGATTCATTTCTTCATAACACATAAGCAAACTAAGTTCATTATAATGTGCAAGGGAAATCAAATCATCACAATTTTTGGACACGATTCGATCATGAAACAACTTGCATCGGAGATGTAAATGACCACTTTCATTGCAAAGCTCACAAGTACGGCCAAGGAAATATAATTTTTCAGCACTCTTATCTAGCCTTTCTTGTAACAATTTAGTTTCTACATGCTTATGCCTCTTGCAATATGTATCTTCTCTATTTGGTGTATCTATGCAAACCCAATGCTCTCCACAAAAATCGACATGCTTATAACAGGCATTTTCATCATAACTAGTGCAATCATCATTAGTACCATGGATATTCAAAGAGTTCATACTAACAACATTGCAATCATGCTCATCATTCAAAGATTTAGTACCAAGCATTTTAATGCATTCTTCTTCTAGCACTTGAGCACAATTTTCCTTTCCATCATACTCACGAAAGATATTAAAAAGATGAAGCGTATGAGACAAACTTAACTCCATTTTTTTTGTAGTTTTCTTTTATAAACTAAACTAGTGATAAAACAAGAAACAAAAAGATTCGATTGCAAGATCTAAAGATATACCTTCAAGCACTCACCTCCCCGGCAACGGCGCTAGAAAAGAGCTTGATGTCTACTACACAACCTTCTTCTTGTAGACGTTGTTGGGCCTGCAAGTCCACAGGTTTGTAGGACAGTAGCAAATTTCCCTCAAGTGGATGACCTAAGGTTTATCAATCCGTAGGAGGCGTAGAATGAAGATGGTCTCTCTCAAACAACCCTGCAACCAAATAACAAAGAGTCTCTTGTGTCCCCGACACACCCAATACAATGGTAAATTGTATAGGTGAACTAGTTCGGCGAAGAGATGGTGATACAAGTGCAATATGGATGGTAGATATAGGTTTTTGTAATCTGAAAATATAAAACAGCAAGGTAACTAATGATAAAAATGAGTGTAAACGGTATTGCAATGATAGGAAACAAGGCCTAGGGTTCATACTTTCACTAGTGCAAGTTCTCTCAACAATAATAACATAGATATATCATATAACAATCCCTCAACATGCAACAAAGAGTCACTCCAAAGCCACTAATAGCGGAGAACAAATGAAGATATTATGGTAGGGTACGAAACCACCTCAAAGTTATTCTTTCAGATCGATCTATTCAAGAGTTTGTACTAGAATAACACCTTAAGACACAAATCAACCAAAACCCTAATGTCACCTAGATACTCCATTGTCACCTCAAGTATCCGTGGGCATGATTATACGATATGCATCACACAATCTCAGATTCATCTATTCAACCAACACAAAGTACTTCAAAGAGTGCCACAAAGTCTCTACCGGAAAGTCAAGACGAAAATGTGTGCCAACCCCAATGCATAGGTTCATGGGCAGAACCCGCAATTTGGTCACCAAAACATACATCAAGTGGCACGTGATATCCCATTGTCACCACAGATACGCACGGCAAGACATACATCAAGTGTTCTTAAATCCTTAAAGACTCAATCCGATAAGATAACTTCAAAGGGAAAACTCAATCCATTACAAGAGAGTAGAGGGGGGAGAAACATCATAAGATCCAACTATAATAGCAAAGCTCGTGATACATCAAGATCGTGCCATAGAGAGAATACGAGAGAGCGAGAGATCAAACACATAGCTACTGGTACATACCCTCAGCCCCGAGGGTGAACTACTCCCTCCTCGTCATGGAGAGCGTCGGGATGATGAAGATGGCCACAGGTGATGGATTCCCCCTCCAGCAGGATACCGGAATGGGCTCCCGAGAGGTTTTTGGTGGCTACAGAGGCTTGCGGCGGCGAAACTTCTGATCTATCATCTTCTTCGATGTTTTTAGGGTACGTAGGCTTATATAGGCGAAAGAAGTCGGTCGGGGGAGCCTCGAGGGGCCCACGAGAGGGTAGGGTGCGCCAAGGGGGGGTGGGCGCGCCCCCATATCTCGTGGCCTCCTCGATGATCATCTGGCTTGCACTCCAAGTTCCTGGGATTGGTTCTGTTCCAAAAATAACTTTTTTGAAGGTTTCATTCCGTTTGGACTCTGTTTGATATTCCTTTTCTTCGAAATACTGAAACAGGCAAGAAAACAGCAATATGGGCTGGGCCTCCGGTTAATAGGTTAGTCCCAAAAATGATATAAATGTGTAAAATAAAGCCCATAAACATCCAAAAGGGGTAATATAATAGCAGGGAACAATCAAAAATTATAGATACGTTGGAGACGTATCAAGCATCCCCAAGCTTAATTCCTGGTCGTCCTCGAGTAGGTAAATGATAAAAATAGAATTTTTGATGTGGAATGCTACCTAGCATAATTCTCAATGTAATTTTCTTTATTGTGGCATGAATGTTCAGGTCCAAATGATTCAAAATAAAAGTTCATATTGACATAAGATGTTGGGGAATGTAGTAATTTCAAAAAATTTCCTACGCACACGCAAGGTCATGGTGATGGCATAGCAACGAGAGGGAAGAGTGTTCGTCCACGTACCCTCGTAGACCGTAAGCGGAAGCATTATGACAACGCGGTTGATGTAGTCGTACGTCTTCACGATCCGACCGATCCAAGCACCGAACGTACGGCACCTCCGAGTTCAGCACACGTTCAGCTCGATGACGATCTCCGGGCTCCGATCCAGCAAAGCTCCAGAGATGAGTTCCGTCAGCACGACGGCGTGGTGACGATGATGATGTTCTACCGGCGCAGGGCTTCGCCTAAACTCCGCGACGATATGACCGAGGTGGAATATGGTGGAGGGGGGCACCGCACACGGCTAAGGAACGATCCGTAGATCAACTTCTGTGTCTATGGGATGCCCCCCGCCCCCGTATATAAAGGAGCCAGGGGGGAGGAGGCGGCCGGCCAAGGAGGGCGCGCCAAGGGGGGAGTTGTTGGGGAACGTAGTAATTTCAAAAAATTTCCTACGCACACGCAAGATCATGGCGATCCATAGCAACGAGAGGGGAGAGTGTTGTCTACGTACCCTCGTAGACCGAAGCGGAAGCATTGACGCAACGTAGAGGAAGTAGTCGTACGTCCTCCCGGTCCGACCGATCCAAGCACCGTTACTCCGGTACCTCCGAGTTCTTGACACGCGTACAGCTCGATGACGCACCCCGATCTCCGATCCAGCAGAGGCGCGGGGAGGAGTTCTGTCAGCACGACGGCGTGGTGACGATCTTGATGTTCTCCTGTCGCAGGGCTTCGCCTAAGCACCGCTACAATATGACCGAGGTGTAATATCGTGGAGGGGGGCACCGCACACGGCTAAGGAACGATCTCAATGATCAACTTGTGTGTCTAGGGTGCCCCCCTACCCCCGTATATAAAGGAGGGAGGGAGGAGGAGGCCGGCCCAAGGGGGAGGCACGCCCTAGGGGGGCAAACCTACTCCAAGTAGGTTTGGCCCCCCCTTTCCTATTCGGAGTAGGAGAAGGAAGGAAGAGGGGGGAGGAGAGAAGGAAAGGGGGGCCGGCCCCCCTCCCAATTCGGATTGGGCTTGGGGGGGGGGCGCCCCCTCCCTTGCTCCTTCTCCCTCCATCCCACTAAGGCCCAATAAGGCCCATATACTTACCCGGGGGTTCCGGTAACCTCCCGGATCTCCGGTATATTTCCAATCTCACCCGGAACCTTTCCGGTGTCCAAATATATCCGTCCAATATATCAATCTTTAAGTCTCGACCATTTCGAGACTCCTCGTCATGTCCGTGATCACATCCGGGACTCCGAACAACCTTCGGTACATCAAAATACATAAACTCATAATGAAACTGTCATCGAAACCTTAAGCGTGCGGACCCTACGGTTCGAGAACAATGTAGACATGACCGAGACATGTCTCCGGTCAATAACCAATAGCGGGACCTGGATGCCCATATTGGTTCCTACATATTCTACGAAGATCTTTATCGGTCATACCGCACAACAACATACGTTGTTCCCTTTGTCATCGGTATGTTACTTGCCCGAGATTCGATCGTCGGTATCCAATACCTAGTTCAATCTCGTTACCGGCAAGTCTCTTTACTCGTTCCGTAATACATCATCTCACAACTAACTCATTAGTTGAAATGCTTGCAAGGCTTAAGTGATGTGTATTACCGAGAGGGCCCAGAGATACCTCTCCGACATTCGGAGTGACAAATCCTAATCTCGAAATACGCCAACTCAACAAGTACCTTCGGAGACACCTGTAGAGCACCTTTATAATCACCCAGTTACGTTGTGACGTTTGGTAGCACACAAAGTGTTCCTCCAGTAAACGGGAGTTGCATAATCTCATAGTCATAGGAAGATGTATAAGTCATGAAGGAAGCAATAGCAACATACTAAACGATCGTGTGCTAAGCTAACGGAATGGGTCATGTCAATCAGATCATTCAACTAATGATGTGACCTTGTTAATCAAATAACAACTCTTTGTTCATGGTTAGGAAATATAACCATCTTTGATTAACAAGCTAGTCAAGTAGAGGCATACTAGTGACACTCTGTTTGTCTATATATTCACACATGTATTATGTTTCCGGTTAATACAATTCTAGCATGAACAATAAACATTTATCATGATATGAGGAAATAAATAATAACTTTATTATTGCCTCTAGGGCATATTTCCTTCAGGAGTCCTACTCCCACCGGGAGTAGGACTCCCTTCTTTCCTAGTTGGAATAGGAGAAGGGGGAAAGAGGAGGAAGAGGGGAAAGAAAGGGGGGGCGCCGCCCCCCTTCCCTTGTCCTATTCGGACTAGGAAGGGGAGGGGCACGTGGCCACCTCCTGCCTCCTTCCCTCTTCTCCCTCGAGGCCCATGTAGGCCCAATAACCCCCGGGAGGGTTCCGGTAACCCCCCGGTACTCCGGTAAAATGCCGATTTCACCCGGAACACTTCCGATGTCCAAATATAGGCTTCCAATATATCAATCTTTATGTCTCGACCATTTCGAGACTCCTCGCCATGTCCGTGATCACATCCGGGACTCCGAACAAACTTCAGTACATCAAAACTTATAAACTCATAATAAAATTGTCATCATAACGTTAAGCGTGCGGACCCTACGGGTTCGAGAACTATGTAGACATGACCTAGAACTATTCTCGGTCAATAACCAATAGCAGAACCTGGATGCCCATATTGGTTCCTACATATTCTACGAAGATCTTTATCGGTCAAAACGCATAACAACATACGTTGTTCCCTTTGTCATCGGTATGTTACTTGCCCGAGATTCGATCGTCGGTATCCAATACCTAGTTCAATCTCGTTACCGGCAAGTCTCTTTACTCGTTACGTAATGCATCTCGTAACCAACTCATTGGTCACATTGCTTGCAAGGCTTATAATGATGTGCATTACCGAGAGGGCCCAGAGATACCTCTCCGACAATCGGAGTGACAAAACCTAATCTCGAAATACGCCGACTCAACATGTACCTTCAGAGACACCTGTAGTACTCCTTTATAATCACCCAGTTACGTTGTGACGTTTGGTAGTACCCAAAGTGTTCCTCCGGTAAACGGGAGTTGCATAATTCTCATAGTTACAGGAACATGTATAAGTCATGAAGAAAGCAATAGCAATATACTAAACGATCAAGTGCTAGGCTAACGGAATGGGTCATGTCAATCACATCATTCTTCTAATGATGTGATCCCATTAATCAAATGACAACACATGTCTATGGTTAGGAAACATAACCATCTTTGATTAATGAGCTAGTCAAGTAGAGGCATACTAGTGACTATATGTTTGTCTATGTATTCACACATGTATCATGTTTCCGGTTAATACAATTCTAGCATGAATAATAAACATTTATCATGATATGAGGAAATAAATAATAACTTTATTATTGCTTCTAGGGCATATTTTCTTCAATCTCCCACTTGCACTAGAGTCAATAATCTAGATTACATAGTAATGATTCTAACACCCATGGAGTCTTGGTGCTGATCATGTTTTGCTCGTGAGAGAGGCTTAGTCAACGGGTCTGCAACATTCAGATCCGTATGTATCTTGCAAATCTCTATGTCTCCCACTTGGACTTGGTCCCAAATGGAATTGAAGCGTCTCTTGATGTGCTTGGTCCTCTTGCGAAATCTGGATTCCTTTGCCAAGGCAATTGCACCAGTATTGTCACAGAAGATCTTCATTGGTCCCGATGCACTAGGTATGACACCTAGATCGGAAATGAACTCCTTCATCCAGACTCCTTCATTTGCTGCTTCTGAAGCAGCTATGTACTCCGCTTCACATGTAGATCCCGCCACGACGCTTTGTTTAGAACTGCACCAACTTACAGCTCCACCGTTTAATAAAAACACATATCCGGTTTGTGATTTAGAATCGTCCGAATCAGTGTCAAAGCTTGCATCGATGTAACCATTTACGACTAGCTGTTTGTCACCTCCATATACGAGAAACATATCCTTAGTCCTTTTCAGGTATTTCAGGATGTTCTTGACCGCTGTCTAGTGATCCACTCCTAGATTACTTTGGTACCTTCCTGCCAAGCTTATTGCTAAGCATACGTCAGGTCTGGTACACAGCATTGCATACATGATAGAGCCTATGGCTGAAGCATAGGGAACATCTTTCATTTTCTCTCTATCTTCTCCTGTGGTAGGGCATTGAGTTTGACTCAACTTCACACCTTGTAGCACGGGCAAGAACCCTTTCTTTGCCTGATCCATTTTGAACTTTTTCAAAATTTTATCAAGGTATGTGCTTTGTGAAAGTCCTATTAAGCGTCTTGATCTATCTCTATAGATCTTGATGCCCAATATGTAAGCAGCTTCACCGAGGTCTTTCATTGAAAAACTTTTATTCAAGTATCCCTTTATGCTATCCAAACATTGTATATCATTTCCAATTAATAATATGTCATCTACATATAATATCAGAAATGCTACAGAGCTCCCACTCACTTTCTTGTAAATACAGGCTTCTCCAAAAGTCTGTATAAAACCATATGCTTTGATCACACTATCAAAACGTTTATTCCAACTCCGAGATGCTTGCACTAGTCCATAAATGGATCGCTGGAGCTTGCATACTTTGTTAGCACCTTTTGGATCAACAAAACCTTCTGGCTGCATCATATACAACTCTTCTTCTAGAAATCCATTCAAGAATGCAATTTTGACATCCATTTGCCAAATTTCATAATCATGAAATGCAGCAATAGCTAACATGATTCGGACAGACTTAAGCATCGCTACGGGTGAGAAAGTCTCATCGTAGTCAACCCCTTGAACTTGTCGAAAACCTTTCGCAACAAGTCGAGCTTTATAGACAGTTACATTACCATCAGCGTCAGTCTTCTTCTTAAAGATCCATTTATTCTCAATGGCTTGCCGATCATCGGGCAAGTCAACCAAAGTCCATACTTTGTTTTCATACATGGATCCCATCTCAGATTTCATGGCCTCTAGCCATTTTGCGGAATCTGGGCTCATCATCGCTTCCTCATAGTTCGTAGGTTCATCATGGTCAAGTAACATGACTTCCAGAATAGGATTACCGTACCACTCTGGTGCGGATCTTACTCTAGTAGACCTACGAGGTTTAGTAGAAACTTGATCTGAAGTTTCATGATCAATATCATTAGCTTCCTCACTAATTGGTGTAGTTGTCACAGGAACCGATTCTTGTGATGAACTACTTTCCAATAAGGGAGTAGATACAGTTATCTCATCAAGTTCTACTTTCCTCCCACTCACTTCTTTCGAGAGAAACTCCTTCTCTAGAAAGGATCCGAATTTAGCAATGAAAATCTTGCCCTCAGATCTGTGATAGAAGGTGTACCCAATAGTTTCTTTTGGGTATCCTATGAAGACACATTTCTCCGATTTGGGTTCGAGCTTATCTGGTTGAAGTTTCTTCACATAAGCATCGCAGCCCCAAACTTTAAGAAACGACAACTTTGGTTTCTTGCCAAACCACAGTTCATAAGGTGTCGTCTCAACGGATTTTGATGGTGCCCTATTTAACGTGAATGCGGCCGTCTCTAAAGCATAACCCCAAAACGATAGCGGTAAATCAGTAAGAGACATCATAGATCGCACCATATCTAGTAAAGTATGATTACAATGTTCGGACACACCATTTCGTTGTGGTGTTCCGGGTGGCGTGAGTTGCGAAACTATTCCGCATTGTTTCAAGTGTAGACCAAACTCGTAACTCAAATATTCTCCTCCACAATCAGATCATAGAAACTTTATTTTCTTGTTACGATGATTTTCCACTTCACTCTGAAATTCTTTGAACTTTTCAAATGTTTCAGACTTGTGTTTCATTAAGTAGATATACCCATATCTGCTCAAATCATCTGTGAAGGTGAGAAAATAACGATATCCGCCGCGAGCCTCAACATTCATTGGACCACAAACATCAGTATGTATGATTTCCAACAAATCAGTTGCTCGCTCCATAGTTCCGGAGAACGGCGTTTTAGTCATCTTGCCCATAAGGCACGGTTCGCAAGTACCAAGTGATTCATAATCAAGTGATTCCAAAAGCCCATCAGTATGGAGTTTCTTCATGCGCTTTACACCGATATGACCTAAACGGCAGTGCCACAAATAAGTTGCACTATTGTTATCAACTCTGCATCTTTTGGTTTCAACACTATGAATATGTGTATCACTACTATCGAGATTCAATAAAAATAGACCACTCTTCAAGGGTGCATGACCATAAAAGATATTTCTCATATAAATAGAACAACCATTATTCTCTGATTTAAATGAATAACCGTCTCGCATCAAACAAGATCCAGATATAATGTTCATGCTCAACGCTGGCACCAAATAACAATTATTTAGGTCTAAAACTAATCCCGATGGTGGATGTAGAGGTAGCGTGCCGACCGCGATCACATCGACTTTGGAACCATTTCCCACGCGCATCGTCACCTCGTCCTTAGCCAATCTTCGCTTAATCCGTAGTCCCTGTTTCGAGTTGCAAATATTAGCAACAGAACCAGTATCAAATACCCAGGTGCTACTGCGAGCATTAGTAAGGTACACATCAATAACATGTATATCACATATACCTTTGTTCACTTTGCCATCCTTCTTATCCGCCAAATACTTGGGGCAGTTCCGCTTCCAGTGTCCAGTCTGCTTGCAGTAGAAGCACTCAGTTTCAGGCTTAGGTCCAGACTTGGGTTTCTTCTCTTGAGCAGCAACTTGCTTGCCGTTCTTTTTGAAGTTCCCCTTCTTCTTCCCTTTGCCCCTTTTCTTGAAACTGGTGGTCTTGTTAACCATCAACACTTGATGCTCCTTCTTGATTTCTACCTCCGCGGCTTTTAGCATTGTGAAGAGCTCGGGAATAGTCTTGTTCATCCCTTGCATATTATAGTTCATCACGAAGCTCTTGTAGCTTGGTGGCAGTGATTGGAGAATTCTGTCAATGACACTATCATCAGGAAGATTAACTCCCAGTTGAATCAAGTGATTATTATACCCAGACATTTTGAGTATATGTTCACTGACAGAACTATTCTCCTCCATCTTGCAGCTATAGAACTTATTGGAGACTTCATATCTCTCAATCCGGGCATTTGATTGAAATATTAACTTCAACTCCTGGAACATCTCATATGCTCCATGACGTTCAAAACGTCATTGAAGACCCGGTTCTAAGTCGTAAAGCATGGCACACTGAACTATCGAGTAGTCATCAGCTTTGCTCTGCCAGACGTTCTTAACGTCGTCAGTTGCATCAGTAGGCCTGGCACCCAGCGGTGCTTCCAGGACGTAACTTTGCTGTGCAGCAATGAGGATAATCCTCAGGTTACGGACCCAGTTCGTGTAATTGCTACCATCATCTTTCAACTTTGCTTTCTCAAGGAACACATTAAAATTCAACGGAACAACAGCATGAGCCATCTATCTACAAACAAACATAGACAAGCAAAATACTATCAGGTACTAAGTTCATGATAAATTTAAGTTCAATTAATCATATTACTTAAGAACTCCCACTTAGACAGACATCCCTCTAGTCATCTAAGTGATCACGTGATCCAAATCAACTAAACCATGTCCGATCATCACGTGAGATGGAGTAGTTTCAATGGTGAACATCACTATGTTGATCATATCTACTATATGATTCACGTTCGACCTTTCGGTCTCCGTGTTTCGAGGCCATATCTGTATATGCTAGGCTCGTCAAGTATGACCTGAGTATTCTGCGTGTGCAACAGTTTTGCACCCGTTGTATTTGAACGTAGAGCCTATCACACCCGATCATCACGTGGTGTCTTAGCACGAAGAACTTTCGCAACAGTGCATACTTAGGGAGAACACTTCTTGATTATTAGTGAGAGATCATCTTAAAATGCTACCGTCAATCAAAGCAAGATAAGATGCATAAAAGGATAAACATCACATGCAATCAATATAAGTGATATGATATGGCCATCATCATCTTGTGCTTGTGATCTCCATCTTTGAAGCACTGTCATGATCACCATCGTCACCGGCGCGACACCTTGATCTCCATCATAGCATCGTTGTCGTTACGCCATCTATTGCTTCTACGACTATCGCTACCGCTTAGTGATAAAGTAAAGCAATTACAGGGCGTTTGCATTTCATACAATAAAGCGACAAACATATGGCTCCTGCCAGTTGCCGATAACTTCGGTTACAAAACATGATCATCTCATACAATAAAATATAGCATCATGTCTTGACCATATCACATCACCACATGCCCTGCAAAAACAAGTTAGACGTCTTCTACTTTGTTGTTGCAAATTTTACGTGGCTGCTACGGGCTTTAGCAAGAACCGTTCTTACCTACACATCAAAACCACAACGATATTTCATCAAGTTGGTGCTGTTTTAACCTTCGCAAGGACCGGGCGTAGACACACTCGATTCAGCTAAAGTGAGAGAGAGAGACACCCGCCAGCCACCTTTAAGCACGAGTGCTCGTAACGGTGAAACCAGTCTCGCGTAAGCGTGCGCGTAATGTCAGTCCGGGCCGCTTCATCTCACAATACCGCCGAACCAAAGTATGACATGCTGGTAAGCAGTATGACTTGTATCACCCACAACTCACTTGTGTTCTACTCGTGCATATAACATCAACGCATGAAACCTGGCTCTGATGCCACTGTTGGGGAACGTAGTAATTTCAAAAAAATTCCTACGCACACGCAAGTTCATGGTGATGGCATAGCAACGAGAGGGAAGAGTGTTCGTCCACATACCCTCGTAGACCGTAAGCGGAAGCGTTATGACAACGCGGTTGATGTAGTCGTACATCTTCACAATCCGACCGATCCAAGCACCGAACGTACGGCACCTCCGAGTTCAGCACACGTTCAGCTCGATGATGATCTCCGGGCTCCGATCCAGCCAAGCTCCGGAGATGAGTTCCGTTAGCACGATGGCATGGTGACGATGATGATGTTCTACCGGCGCAGGGCTTCGCCTAAACTCCGCGACGATATGACCGAGGTGGAATATGGTGGAGGGGGGCACCGCACACGGCTAAGGAACAATCTGTAGATCAACTTCTGTGTCTATGGGGTGCCCCCCGCCCCCGTATATAAAGGAGCCAGGGGGGAGGAGGCGGCCGGCCAAGGAGGGCACGCCAAGGGGGGAGTCCTACTCCCACCGGGAGTAGGACTCCCTTCTTTCCTAGTTGGAATAGGAGAAGGGGGGAAAGAGGAGGAAGAGGGGAAGGAAAGGGGGGCGCCGCCCCCCTTCCCTTGTCCTATTCGGACTAGGAAGGGGAGGGGCGCGCGGCCACCTCCTGCCTCCTTCCCTCTTCTCCCTCGAGGCCCATGTAGGCCCAATAACCCCCGGGAGGGTTCCGGTAACCCCCCGGTACTCCGGTAAAATGCCGATTTCACCCGGAACACTTCCGATGTCCAAATATAGGCTTCCAATATATCAATCTTTATGTCTCGACCATTTCAAGACTCCTCGTCATGTCCGTGATCACATCCGGGACTCCGAACAAACTTCGGTACATCAAAACTTATAAACTCATAATAAAACTGTCATCGTAACGTTAAGCGTGCGGACCCTACGGGTTCGAGAACTATGTAGACATGACCTAGAACTATTCTCGGTCAATAACCAATATCGGAACCTGGTTGCCCATATTGGTTCCTACATATTCTACGAAGATCTTTATCAGTCAAACCGCATAACAACATACGTTGTTCCCTTTGTCATCGGTATGTTACTTGCCCGAGATTCGATCGCCGGTATCCAATACCTAGTTCAATCTCGTTATCGGCAAGTCTCTTTACTCGTTACGTAATGCATCATCCCGTAACCAACTCATTGGTCACATTGCTTGCAAGGCTTATAATGATGTGCATTACCGAGAGGGCCCAGAGATACCTCTCCGACAATCGGAGTGACAAAACCTAATCTCGAAATACGCCAACTCAACATGTACCTTCGGAGACACCTGTAGTACTCCTTTATAATCACCCAGTTACGTTGTGACGTTTGGTAGTACCCAAAGTGTTCCTCCGGTAAATGGGAGTTGCATAATTCTCATAGTTACAGGAACATGTATAAGTCATGAAGAAAGCAATAGCAATATACTAAACGATCAAGTGCTAGGCTAACGGAATGGGTCATGTCAATCACATCATTCTTCTAATGATGTGATCCCATTAATCAAATGACAACACATGTCTATGGTTAGGAAACATAACCATCTTTGATTAATGAGCTAGTCAAGTAGAGGCATACTAGTGACTATATGTTTGTCTATGTATTCACACATGTATCATGTTTCCGGTTAATACAATTCTAGCATGAATAATAAACATTTATCATGATATGAGGAAATAAATAATAACTTTGTTATTGCCTCTAGGGCATATTTCCTTCATAAGAAATGGTGATACTTCAAGCATACTAATCAAAGTAATCATGTCTTCTCAAAATAACATGGCCAAAGAAAGTTATCCCTACAAAATCATATAGTCTGGCTGTTGCTCTATCTTCATCACACACAGTATTTAATCATGCACAACCCTGATGACAAGCCAAGCAATTGTTTTATACTTTAATAATCTCAAACTTTTTCAACTTTTACACAATAGATGAGCGTGAGCCATGGACATAGCACTATATGTGGAGTAGAATGGTGGTTGTGGAGAAGACAAAAAGGAGAAGATAGTCTCACATCAACTAGGCGTATCAACGGGCTATGGAGATGCCCATTAATAGATATCAATGTGAGTGAGTAGGGATTGCCATGCAATGGATGCACTAGAGCCATAAATATATGAAAGCTCAACAAAAGAAACTAAGTGGGTGTGCATCCAACTTGCTTGCTCACGAAGACCTAGGGCATTTTGAGGAAGCCCATCATTGGAATAAACAAGCCAAGTTCTATAATGAAAAATTCCCACTAGTATATAAAAGTGATAACATAGGAGACTCTCTATCATGAAGATCATGGTGCTACTTTGAAGCACAAGTGTGGAAAAAGAGATAGTAGCATTGTACCTTCTCTCTTTTTCTCTCATTTTTTTCTTTTCTTTTTCTTTTTTTTCCCTTTTTTCTTTGGCCTTTCTTTTTTTTCTTTTTGGCCTTCCTTTTTTTTTTCTTCTTTTTTTCTTTTTGTAAAGTCCGAAGTCTCATCCCGACTTGTGGGGGAATCATAGTCTCCATCATCCTTTCCTCACTGAGACAATGCTCTAATAATGAAGATCATCACACTTTTATGGATTTACAACTCAAGAATTACAACTCAAAGCTAGAACAAGATATGACTCTATATGAATGCCTCCGGCGGTGTATCGGGATATGCAATGAATCAAGAGCGACATGTATGAAAATTATGAAGGTGGCCTTGCCACAAATACAATGTCAACTACATGATCATGCAAAGAGCAATATGACAAAAGTAATATGTGTCATATGAACGGAACGGTGGAAATTTGCATGGCAATATATCTCGGAATGGCTATGGAAATGTCATAATAGGTAGGTATGGTGTCTGTTTTGAGGAAGGTATATGGTGGGTGTATGGTACCGGCGAAAGTTGCGCGGCACAAGAGAGGCTAGCAATGGTGGAAGGGTGAGGGTGCGTATAATCCATGGACTCAACATTAGTCAAAAGAACTCATATAGTTATTGCAAAAATCTATAAGTCATCAAAAACAAAGTATTACGAGCATGCTCCTAGGGGGATAGATTGGTAGGAGAAGACCATCGCTCATCCCCGATCGCCACTCATAAGGAAGACAGTCAATAAATAAAATTGTGCTCCAACTTCATCACAAAGCGGTTCACCATACGTGCATGCTACGGGAATCACAAACTTCAACACAAGCATTTTTCATAATCACCTCAACTAGCATGACTTTAATATCACCACCTCCATATCTCAAAATAACTATCAAGTATCAAATTGATCATAGCATCCAAATCACTTTCTATGATAGTTTTTATTGTACCCAACTTGGATGCTCATCATTCTAGGACCAAATTTGTAACCATAGAAAATACCATGCTGTTCTAAAATAATCTCAAAATAATATAAGTTAAGCATGAGAGACTAGCAATTTCTACAAAATATAACCACCGCCGTGCTCTAAAGGATATAAGTGATGCACTAGAGCAAATGACAAACTACTCCGAAAGATATAAGTGAAGATCAATGAGTAGTCGAATAATTGTGCAACTATGTGAAGACTCTCTAACATTAAGGAATTTTAGATCTTGGTATTGTATTCAAACAGCAAGCAAAACAAAATAAAATGACATTGCAAGGATAGCACAACTCATGTGAAGAAGCAAAAACTTAGGCTCAACCGATACTAACCGATAGTTGTTGAAGAAGAAAGGTGGGATGCCTAACGGGGCATCCCCAAGCTTAGATGCTTGAGACTTCTTGAAATATTATCTTGGGGTGCCTTGGGCATCCCCAAGCTTGAACTTTTGTGTCTCCTTAATTCCTCTTGTATTATGGTTTCTCTTTTTATCAAAAAGCTTCATCCACACCAAACTCAACAAGAACTCGTGAGATAGGTTAGTATAAACCAATGCAAAACCTTATCATTTTCTACTGTAATAAATCACTAAAATTATTATTAAAAATTGCATACTAAATGCCTCTGCATATTTAACACTCCTATCCTCAAATAGAATCATTAAACATGCAAACATATGCAAACAATGCAAACATAACAGCAATCTGCCAAAACAGTACAGTCTGTAAAGAATGCAAGATTCATCATACTTCCCTAACTCCAAAAATTATGAGAAAAATATTACGCTGTAGAATATTTATCAGAGCTCAATATGCAAAAAGTTTCAACATGATACCATTCTCTGAATTTTCTAGGGAATTTTTGCAACAGCGGTAAACTTTTCTAGGTAATTGGCAATATAAGGATTTTCAATGCAATTCTCTGCACAAAACATATAAATCATCTCTAGATCAAAATCAAGAAGGTTATAACGGGAAAATTCTGGAAGGTGCTTAATTAAACAATTCATTTCTTCATAACACATAATCAAACTAAGTTCATTATAATGTGCAAGGGAAATCAAATCATCACAATTTTTGGACACGATTCGATCATGAAACAACTTGCATCGGAGATGTAAATGACCACTTTCATTGCAAAGTTCACAAGTACGGCCAAGGAAATATAATTTTTCAGCACTCTTATCTAGCCTTTCTTGTAACAATTTAGTTTCTACATGCTTATGCCTCTTGCAATATGTATCTTCTCTATTTGGTGTATCTATGCAAACCCAATGCTCTCCACAAAAATCGACATGCTTATAACAGGCATTTTCATCATAACTAGTGCAATCATCATTAGTACCATGGATATTCAAAGAGTTCATACTAACAACATTGCAATCATGCTCATCATTCAAAGATTTAGTACCAAGCATTTTAATGCATTCTTCTTCTAGCACTTGAGCACAATTTTCCTTTCCATCATACTCACGAAAGATATTAAAAAGATGAAGCGTATGAGACAAACTTAACTCCATTTTTTTGTAGTTTTCTTTTATAAACTAAACTAGTGATAAAACAAGAAACAAAAAGATTCGATTGCAAGATCTAAAGATATACCTTCAAGCACTCACCTCCCCGGCAACGGCGCTAGAAAAGAGCTTGATGTCTACTACACAACCTTCTTCTTGTAGACGTTGTTGGGCCTGCAAGTGCACAGGTTTGTAGGACAGTAGCAAATTTCCCTCAAGTGGATGACCTAAGGTTTATCAATCCGTAGGAGGCGTAGAATGAAGATGGTCTCTCTCAAACAACCCTGCAACCAAATAACAAAGAGTCTCTTGTGTCCCCGACACACCCAATACAATGGTAAATTGTATAGGTGAACTAGTTCGGCGAAGATATGGTGATACAAGTGCAATATGGATGGTAGATATAGGTTTTTGTAATCTGAAAATATGAAAACAGCAAGGTAACTAATGATAAAAATGAGTGTAAACGGTATTGCAATGATAGGAAACAAGGCCTAGGGTTCATACTTTCACTAGTGCAAGTTCTCTCAACAATAATAACATAGATATATCATATAACAATCCCTCAACATGCAACAAAGAGTCACTCCAAAGCCACTAATAGCGGAGAACAAATGAAGATATTATGGTAGGGTACGAAACCACCTCAAAGTTATTCTTTCAGATCGATCTATTCAAGAGTTTGTACTAGAATAACACCTTAAGACACAAATCAACCAAAACCCTAATGTCACCTAGATACTCCATTGTCACCTCAAGTATCCGTGGGCATGATTATACGATATGCATCACACAATCTCACATTCATCTATTCAACCAACACAAAGTACTTCAAAGAGTGCCCCAAAGTCTCTACCGGAAAGTCAAGACGAAAACGTGTGCCAACCCCTATGCATAGGTTCATGGGCCGAACCCGCAAGTTGGTCACCAAAACATACATCAAGTGGCACGTGATATCCCATTGTCACCACAGATACGCACAGCTGGACATACATCAAGTGTTCTCAAATCCTTAAAGACTCAATCCGATAAGATAACTTCAAAGGGAAAACTCAATCTATTACAAGAGAGTAGAGGGGGGAGAAACATCATAAGATCCAACTATAATAGCAAAGCTCGTGATACATCAAGATCGTGCCATAGAGAGAACACGAGAGAGAGAGAGAGAGAGAGAGAGAGAGAGAGATAGATCAAACACATAGCTACTCGTACATACCCTCAGCCCCGAGGGTGAACTACTCCCTCCTCGTCATGGAGAGCGCCGGGATGATGAAGATGGCCACCGATGATGGATTCCCCCTCCGGCAGGATGCCGGAATGGGCTCCCGAGAGGTTTTTGGTGGCTACAGAGGCTTGCGGCGGCGGAACTCCCGATCTATCTTCTTCTTCGATGTTTTTAGGGTACATAGGCTTATATAGGCGAAAGAAGTCGGTCGGGGGAGCCTCAAGGGGCCCACGAGAGGGTAGGGCGCGCCCAGGGGGGTGGGCGCGCCCCCATATCTCGTGGCCTCCTCGATGATCCCCTGGCTTGCACTCCAAGTTCCTGGGATTGGTTCTGTTCCAAAAATAACTTTTTCGAAGGTTTCATTCCATTTGGACTCCGTTTGATATTCCTTTTCTTCGAAATATTAAAACAGGCAAGAAAACAGCAATATGGGCTGGGCCTCCGGTTAATAGGTTAGTCCCAAAAATGATATAAATGTGTAAAATAAAGCCCATAAACATCCAAAAGGGGTAATATAATGTTGGGGAACGTAGTAATTTCAAAAAAATTCCTACACACACGCAAGATCATGGTGATGCATAGCAACGAGAGGGGAGAGTGTTGTCCCCGTACCCTCGTAGACCGAAAGCGGAAGCGTTGGAACAACGCGGTTGATGTAGTCGTACGTCTTCACGATCCGACCGATCCAAGTACCGAACATACGGCACCTCCGAGTTCAGCACACGTTCAGCTCGATGACGATCCCTGGACTCGGATCCAGCAGGGTGTCGGGGAAGAGTTTCGTCAGCATGATGGCATGGTGACGGTGATGATGTTCTACCGACGGAGGGCTTCGCCTAAGCACCGCTACGATATGACCGAGGTGGAATATGGTGGAGGGGGGCACCGCACACGGCTAAGGAATGATCACGACGATCAACTTGTGTGTTACGGGGTGCCCCCTGCCCCCGTATATAAATGAGGGAGGGGGAGGTGCGGCCGGCCCCTAGGGGTGCGCCTGGGGGAGACCTACTCCCACCGGGTGTAGGATTCCCCCCTCTTGCCTTGTTGGAGAAGGAAAGGGGAAGGGGGAGAAAGGAAAGGGGGGGCGCCGCCCACCCCCCTTCCTTGTCCTATTCGGACTAGGGGGAAGGGGCGCGCGGCCTGCACTGGCCGGCCCTCCTCTTCTCCCTTAGGGCCCATGTAGGCCCATTAACCATCGGGGGGTTCCGGTAACCCCCCCCGGTACTCTGGTAAAATCCCGATTTCACCCAGAACGATTATGATATCCAAATATAGGCTTCCAATATATCATTCTTTATGTCTCGACCATTTAGAGACTCCTCGTCATGTCCGTGATCATATCCGGGACTCTGAACAACCTTCCGTACATCAAAAACTATAAACTCATAATATAGCTGTCATCGTAACGTTAAGCGTGCAGACCCTACGGGTTCGAGAACTATGTAGACATGGCCTAGAACTGTTTCCGGTCAATAACCAATAGCGGAACCTGGATGCTCATATTGGCTCCTACATATTCTATGAAGATCTTTATCGGTCAAACCGCATAACAACATACGTTGTTCCCTTTGTCACCGGTATGTTACTTGCCCGAGATTCGATCGTCGGTATCCAATACCTAGTTCAATCTCGTTACCGGCAAGTCTCTTTACTCATTACGTAATGCATCATTCCGTAACTAACTCATTAGCTACATTGCTTGCAAGGCTTATAGTGATGTGCATTACCGAGAGGGCCCAGAGATACCTCTCCGACAATCGGAGTGACAAAACATAATCTCGAAATACGCCAACTCAACATGTACCTTTGGAAACACCTGTAGAGCTCCTTTATAATCACCCAGTTACGTTGTGACGTTTGGTAGCACACAAAGTGTTCCTCTGATAAATGGGATTTGTATAATCTCATAGTTATAGGAACTTTGTATAAGTCATGAAGAAAGCAATAGCAACATACTAAACAATCAAGTGCTAAGCTAACGGAATGGGTCAAGTCAATCATATCATTCTCCTAATGATGTGATCCCGTTAATCAAATGACAACACATGTCTATGGCTAGGAAACATAACCATGTTTGATTAATGAGCTAGTCAAGTAGAGGCATACTAGTGACTTCAAGTTTGTCTATGTATTCACACATGTATCATGTTTCCGGTTAATACAATTATAGCATGAATTATAAACATTTATCATGATATGAGGAAATAAATAATAACTTTATTATTGCCTCTAGGGCATATTTCCTTCAGTCTCCCACTTGCACTAGAGTCAATAATCTAGATTACACAGTAATGATTCTTACACCCATGGAGTCTTGGTGTTGATCATGTTTTGCTCGTGGAAGAGGCTTAGTCAATGGGTCTGCAACATTCAGATCCATTTGTATCTTGCAAATCTCTATGTCTCCCATCTGGACTTGGTCTCGGATGGAATTGAAGCGTCTCTTGATATGCTTGGTCCTCTTGTGAAATCTGGATTCCTTTGCCAAGGCAATTGCACCAGTATTGTCACAGAAGATCTTCATTTGTCCCGATGCACTAGGTATGACACCTCAATCAGAAATGAACTCCTTCATCCAGACTCCTTCATTTGCTACTTCCGAAGCAGCTATGTACTCCGCTTCGCATGTAGATCCCGCCACGACGCTTTGTTTAGAACTGCACCAACTGACAGCTCCACCGTTCAATATAAACACGTATCCGGTTTGTGATTTAGAATCGTCCGGACCAGTGTCAAAGCTTGCATCGACGTAACCATTTACGACTAGCTCTTTGTCACCTCCATAAACGAGAAACATATCCTTAGTCCTTTTCAGGTATTTCAGGATATTCTTGACCGCTGTCCAGTGATCCACTCCTGGATTACTTTGGTACCTCCCTGCTAAACTTATTGCTAAGCATACATCAGGTCTGGTACACAGCATTGCATACATGATAAGCCTATGGTTGAAGCATAGGGAGCATCTTTCATTTTCTCTCTATCTTCTGCTGTGGTCGGGCATTGAGTCTGACTCAACTTCACACCTTGCAATACAGGCAAGAACCCTTTCTTTGCCTGATCCATTTTGAACTTTTTCAAAACTTTATCAAGGTATGTGCTTTGTGAAAGTCCAATTAAGCGTCTTGATCTATCTCTATAGATCTTGATGCCCAATATGTAAGGAGCTTCACCGAGGTCTTTCATTGAAAAACTTTTATTCAAGTATCCCTTTATGCTATCCAGAAATTCTATATCATTTCCAATTAACAATATGTCATCTACATATAATATTAGAAATGTTACAGAGATCCCACTCACTTTCTTGTAAATACAGGCTTCTCCAAAAGTCTGTATAAAACCATATGCTTTGATCACACTATCAAAGCGTTTATTCGAACTCCGAGATGCTTGCACCAGTCCATAAATGGATCGCTGGAGCTTGCACACTTTGTTAGCACCTTTTGGATCGACAAAACCTTCTGGTTGCATCATATACAACTCTTCTTCCAGAAATCCATTCAGGAATGTAGTTTTGACATCCATTTGCCAAATTTCATAATCATAAAATGCGGCAATTGCTAACATGATTCGGACAGACTTAAGCATCGCTACGGGTGAGAAAGTCTCATCATACTCAACTCCTTGAACTTGTCGAAAACCTTTCGCAACAAGTCAAGCTTTGTAGACAGTTACATTACCATCAGCGTCAGTCTTCTTCTTGAAGATCCACTTATTTTCGATGGCTTGCCGATCATCGGGCAAGTCAACCAAAGTCCATACTTTGTTTTCATACATGGATCCCATCTCAGATGTCATGGCTTCAAGCCATTTTGCGGAATCTGGGCTCATCATAGCTTCCTCATAGTTCATAGGTTCGCCATGGTCAAGTAACATGACTTCCAGAATAGGATTACCGTACCACTCTGGTGCGGATCTTACTCTGGTAGACCTACGAGGTTCAGTAGTAACTTGATCTGAAGTTTCATGATCAATATCATTAGCTTCCTCACTGATTGGTGTAGTTGTCACAGGAACCGGTTCTTGTGATGAACTACTTTCCAATAAGGGAGCAGGTACAGTTACCTCATCAAGTTCTACTTTCCTCCCACTCACTTCTTTCGAGAGAAACTCCTTCTCTAGAAAGGATCCGAATTTAGCAACGAAAATCTTGCCCTCAGATCTGTGATAGAAGGTGTACCCAATAGTCTCTTTTGGGTATCCTATGAAGACACATTTCTCCGATTGGGTTCGAGCTTATCTGGTTGAAGTTTCTTCACATAAGCATCGCAACCCCAAACTTTAAAAAACGACAACTTTGGTTTCTTGCCAAACCATAGTTCATAAGGCATCATCTCAACGGATTTTGATGGTGCCCTATTTAACGTGAATGCGGCCGTCTCTAAAGCATGACCCCAAAATGATAGCGGTAAATTAGTAAGAGTCATCATAGATCGCACCATATCTAGTAAAGTACGATTACAACGTTCGGACACACCATTTCATTGTGGTGTTCCGGGTGGCGTGAGTTGCGAAACTATTCCGCATTGCTTCAAATGTAAACCAAACTCGTAACTCAAATATTCTCCTCCACGATCAGATCGTAGAAATTTTATTTTCTTGTTACGATGATTTTCCACTTCACTCTGAAATTCTTTGAACTTTTCAAATGTTTCAGACTTGTGTTTCATCAAGTAGATATACCCATATCTGCTCAAATCATCTGTGAAGGTGAGAAAATAACGATACCCGCCGTGAGCCTCAATATTCGTTGGACCACATACATCAGTATGTATGCTTTCCAACAAATCAATTGCTCGCTCCATAGTTTGAGAGAACGGCGTTTTAGTCATCTTTCCCATGAGGCACGGTTCGCAAGTACCAAGTGATTCCAAAAGTCCATCAGTATGGAGTTTCTTCATGCGCTTTACACCGATATGACCTAAAGGGTAGTGCCACAAATAAGTTGCACTGTCATTATCAACTTTGCATCTTTTGGCTTCAACATTATGAATATGTGTATCACTACTATCGAGATTCAATAAAAATAGACCACTCTTCAAGGGTGCATGACCATAAAAGATATTACGCATATAAATAGAACAACCATTATTCTCTGATTTAAATGAATAACCGTCTCACATCGAACAAGATCCAGATATAATGTTCATGCTCAACGATGGCACCAAATAACAATTATTTAGGTCTAAAACTAATCCTGATGGTAGATGTAGAGGTAGCGTGCCAACCGCGATCACATCGACTTTGGAACCATTTCCCACACGCATCGTCACCTTGTCCTTAGCCAATCTTCGCTTAATCCGTAGTCCCTGTTTCGAGTTGCAAATATTAGCAACAGAACCAGTATCAAATACCCAGGTGCTACTTCGAGCATTAGTAAGGTACACATCAATAACATGTATATCACATATACCTTTGTTCACTTTGCCATCCTTCTTATCCGCCAAATACTTGGGGCAGTTCCGCTTCCAGTGTCCAGTCTGCTTGCAGTAGAAGCACTCAGTCTCAAGCTTAGGTCCAGACTTGGGTTTCTTCTCTTGAGTAGCAACTTGCTTGTTGTTCTTTTTCAAGTTCCCCTTATTCTTCCCTTTACCCTTTTTCTTGAAACTGGTGGTCTTATTGACCATCAACACTTGATGCTCCTTCTTGATTTCTACCTCTGCAGCTTTTAGCATTGCGAAGAGCTCGGGAATAGTCTTGTCCATCCCTTGCATATTATAGTTCATCATGAAGCTCTTGTAGCTTGGTGGCAGTGATTGGAGAATTCTGTCAATGACACTATCATCAGGAAGATTAACTCCCAGTTGAATCAAGTGATTATTATACCCAGACATTTTGAGTAAATGTTCACTGACAGAACTATTCTCCTCCATCTTACAGCTATAGAACTTATTGGAGACTTCATATCTCTCAATCTAGGCATTTGCTTGAAATATTAACTTCAACTCCTGGAACATCTCATATGCTCCATGATGTTCAAAACATCGTTGAAGACCCGATTCCAAGCCGTAAAGCATGGCACACTGAACTATCGAGTAGTCATCAGCTTTGCTCTGCCAGACGTTCTTAACGTCGTCAGTTGCATCTGTAGCAGGCCTGGCACCAAGCAGTGCTTCCAGGACATTATTCTTCTGTGCAGCAATGAGGATAATCCTCAAGTTACGGACCCAGACCGTGTAGTTGCTACCATCATCTTTGAACTTAGCTTTCTCAAGGAACGCATTAAAATTCAATGGAACAACGGCACGAGCCATCTATCTACAACAAACATAGACAAGCAAAATACTATCAGGTACTAAGTTCATGATAAATTTAAGTTCAATTAATCATATTACTTAAGAACTCCCACTTAGACAGACATCTCTCTAGTCATCTAAGTGATCACGTGATCCAAATCAACTAAACCATGTCCGATCATCACGTGAGATGGAGTATTTTCAATGGTGAACATCACTATGTTGATTATATCTACTATATGATTCACGTTCGACCTTTCGGTCTCCGTGTTCCGAGGCCATCTCTGTATATGCTAGGCTCGTCAAGTTTAACCTGAGTATTCCGCATGTGCAACTGTTTTGCACCCATTGTATTTGAACGTAGAGCCTATCACACCCGATCATCACGTGGTGTCTCAGCACGAAGAACTTTCACAATGGTGCATACTCAGGGAGAACACTTCTTGATAATTTTAGTGAGAGATCATCTTAAAATGCTACCGTCAAACAAAGCAATATAAGATGCATAAAGGATAAACATCACATGCAATCAATATAAGTGATATGATATGGCCATCATCATCTTGTGCTTGTGATCTCCATCTCCGAAGCACCTTCGTGATCACCATCGTCATCGGCGCGACACCTTGATCTCCATCATAGCGTCATTGTCGTTACGCCATCTATTGCTTCTACGACTATCGCTACCGCTTAGTGATAAAGTAAAGCAATTACAGGGTGTTTGCATTTCATACAATAAAGCGACAACCATATGGCTCCTGCCAGTTGCCGATAACTTCGGTTACAAAACATGATCATATCATACAATAAAATATAGCATCACGTTTTGACCATATCACATCACAACATGCCCTGCAAAAACAAGTTAGACGTCCTCTACTTTGTTGTTGCAAATTTTACGTGGCTGCTACGGGCTGAGCAAGAACCGTTCTTACCTACGCATCAAAACCACAACGATAGTTCGTCAAGTTAGTGTTGTTTTAACCTTCGCAAGGACCGGGCGTAGCCACACTTGGTTCAACTAAAGTGAGAGAGACAGACACCCGCCAGTCACCTTTAAGCAACGAGTGCTCGTAACGGTGAAACCAGTCTCGCGTAAGCGTACGCGTAATGTCGGTCCGGGCCGCTTCATCTCACAATACCGCTGAACCAAAGTATGACATGCTGGTAAGCAGTATGACTTGTATCGCCCACAACTCACTTGTGTTCTACTCGTGCATATGACATCTACGCATAAAACCTGGCTCGGATGCCACTATTGGGGAACGTAGTAATTTCAAAAAAATTCCTACGCACACGCAAGATCATGGTGATGCATAGCAACAAGAGGGGAGAATATTAGGGCTGTAATTAGAGGGATATCACCTTCTGTAACTCTTCTTCTTGCCCCCCTCCTTTTCCATATAGTAGTGGCTTGTGTATTAGGGCTGTAAGCTGACTGGACTGGACTCTTGGGACTGTACTAACCCTTTAACTCTTTAATATAAAGTCAGTGGGGACCTCCCCCACTGTCATCAGTTCTCAAAAAAATGAGAGGGGAGAGTGTTGTCCACGTACCCTCGTAGACCGAAAGCGGAAGCATTGGAACAACGCGGTTGATGTAGTCATATGTCTTCACAATCCGACCGATCCAAGTACCGAACGTACGGCACCTCCGAGTTCAGCACACGTTCAGCTCGATGATGATCCCTGGACTCTGATCCAGCAGGGTGTCGGGGAAGAGTTTCGTCAGCACGACGGCGTGGTGACGGTGATGATGTTCTACCGACGCAGGGCTTCACCTAAGCACCGCTACGATATGACCGAGGTGGAATATGGTGGAGGGGGGCACCGCACACGGCTAAGGAACGATCACGAAGATCAACTTGTGTGTTATGGGGTGCCCCTGCCCCCGTATATAAAGGAGGGAGGGGGGAGGTGCGGCCGGCCCCTAGGGGTGCGCCTGGAGGAGTCCTACTCCCACCGGGAGTAGGACTCCCCCCTCTTGCCTTGTTGGAGAAGGAAAGGGGGAAGGGGGAAAGAGGAAAGGGGGGCGCCGCCCCCCCCCCCCCTTCCTTGTCCTATTCAGGCTAGGGGGGAGGGGGCACGCGACCTGCCCTGGCCGGCCCTCCTCTTCTCCCTTAGGGCCCATGTAGGCCCATTAACCCCGGGGGGGTTTCGGTAACCCCCCCCCCCCCCCTGGTACTCCGGTAAAATCCCGATTTCACCCAGAACGATTCGGATATCCAAATATAGGCTTCCGATATATCAATCTTTATGTCTCGACCATTTGGAGACTCCTCGTCATGCCCGTGATCATATCCGGGTCTCTGAACAACCTTCCGTACATCAAAAACTATAAACTCATAATATAACTATCATCGTAATGTTAAGCGTGCGGACCCTACGGGTTCGAGAACTATGTAGACATGACCTAGAACTGTTTCCGGTCAATAACCAATAAAGGAACCTGGATGCTCATGTTGGCTCCTACATATTCTACGAAGATCTTTGTCGGTCAAACCGCATAACAACATACGTTGTTCCCTTTGTCATCGGTATGTTACTTGCCCGAGATTCGATCGTCGGTATCCAATACCTAGTTCAATCTCGTTACCGGCAAGTCTCTTTACTCGTTACGTAATGCATCATTCCGTAACTAACTCATTAGCTACATTGCTTGCAAGGCTTATAGTGATGTGCATTACCAAGAGGGCCCAGAGATACCTCTCCGACAATCGGAGTGACAAAACCTAATCTCGAAATACGCCAACTCAACATGTACCTTTGGAAACACCTATAGAGCTCCTTTATAATCACCCAGTTACGTTGTGACGTTTGGTAGCACACAAAGTGTTCCTCCGGTAAACGGGAGTTGCATAATCTCATAGTTATAGGAACTTTGTATAAGTCATGAAGAAAGCAATAGCAACATACTAAACAATCAAGTGCTAAGCTAACGGAATGGGTCAAGTCAATCATATCATTCTCCTAATGATGTGATCCCGTTAATCAAATGACAACACATGTCTATGGCTAGGAAACATAACCATCTTTGATTAATGAGCTAGTCAAGTAGAGGCATACTAGTGACTTCAAGTTTGTCTATGTATTCACACATGTATCATGTTTTCGGTTAATACAATTATAGCATGAATAATAAACATTTATCATGATATGAGGAAATAAATAATGACTTTATTATTGCCTCTAGGGCATATTTCCTTCATATAATAGCATGGAACAATCAAAAATTATAGATACGTTGGAGACTTATCATGTAGGCAATCCGCACTGGCGAATTCCTAACTCCTCAGTCAGAACAAATTCCTCAGAGACCAAAAGAACTTCGTCTCTGTCACTAAAGAATATGACTGAATTGTATGAGATTTCCAATGGCTTCACTCGAAGGGATTGGTAGGTGTAGGATTTTGAGTTGAGCATCACATGAAAATTTTTCCTTAGTATTTCCTTGACCCCCTTTAACAGTACGGTGTTTCCTATGACTCAAGAAAGAGAAAATGAAACTACGAAAACAAATGTCTTCACGCTTCATGTTCCTCGAATGATTACCAAGTCTTCAAGAACACACCAATTTCTTCACTTTCAAAGTCTTCAGAAAGTCTACAGAAATCCAAAGTCTTCAAATGAAGAACTTCATTTTTAGGGGTCGACTTTCTCTGTAAATATCAAACTCCTCATAGACTTATAGACCTGTGTACACTCACAAACACATCAGTCCCTTAACCTATAAGTCTTAAATACACCAAAATCACTAAGGGGCACTAGATGCACTTACATCCGCAAAAAAAAAATCAGTTTTGGAACATTTAAAAAATTAGGAAAATAAGAAACTATAAGGAAGGTGACCCTGGTGGGCACAAGACACCAGGGCGCGCCTGGCAAGGCACACCCAAGTGGGTTGTGCCCACCTTGGGTACCTTCTGGACCCCGTTTTTTCTTCCGTATGCTTGTTTCCCAAGATAAAAAATCTTTATATACCCCCCGAACCTGTTAACCTCCGTATCACGGAGAAATCTCCTGTTTTCTTTTCTCGTTGTTTTCCCAACAGATCTGAAATTATGTCGTCCCAAGACTCGGAGGGTGAGAGCTACGTTGCAGACTATATCGCAAACCCCAAGGTCTATGGGGATGTGGAGCACTATAGCTTGACTTCAGAGGAATAAGAAGACTATGATCCTAAGAGGAAGGAGGAGACGATCTCAGATGAAGATGGAGTTCCATTGCCCCAACCTGGGAACATGCACGTTGAATTTAAGAAGTCAAGTCTCCCCAACAAAGCAAAGAAGCCTAAGAACCCGTTTAGCCCCTTTCGTCCTTTGCAGGAAAACAAGCAAGATTTATGCAAAAAGGTATTAGAACTTGAGTGGGAGATCAGTGAATTAAAAGATGAGAATTCCGTCCTCAAGCGCAAGCTAAGGAAGAAATACAAACCCTCTACTTCATCAGCACCACCTCCTTCTTCATCACAAAAAGAAAATTGAGTATCGGGTATGGGCACTCCCCTTGGCTTTCGTCAAGCTTGGGGGAGGTGCCCCGTTATCGTATCATCTCCACTATCCTTTGCCTTTACTTTTCTTAGTTTGATCCATAGTTATCTTTTACTTTAGATGAATAAAAGTTTAGTTTGATCCTTTCTTTTCAAGAGTTTGCTTAGTGATCTATCTTTGTAATCGTGTGCGAGATATATAATAAAGTTTAGTTTGAGTTTTGTTTCTTTTACTTTCATGTTTCAATAAAAAGAAAGGAAATAAATGAAAAAGATCATATGCTAATCTTATGGGAAGTGATGACATTACACAAGGAAAAGTATAAGTAGTAAATTTTCTTGTAGATTGACAAAAATAGCATTGGTCAATGATGCAACTCATGAAAGAATTAATAAGGGAAGAGAAGATTCACATGCAAATACACTATCCTGGAAATCTTTTGTGATTGTGAGCACCCATCAAAATATTATATGCCAAAATTGTTGACGTTGACAAGGAAGAAAAATGTAATGATTTATGTTTGTCCATATTCACATAGAAGCTATATTGTCATAGATCCTTCAACATGTGGTGCTTTCCCCTATCTTTGCTAGCCAAAAATTCTGCACTAAGTAGAAATACTACTTGTGCATCCAAAACCCTTAAACCCAAATCTTGTTTTGAGAGTCCACCATACCTACCTGTGGATTGAGTAAGATCCTTCAACTAAGTTGTCATCGGTGCAATTAGGCAATAAAGTTGCTTCTAGAAGTGTTAGATCATTTAGTGTAAGAGAAAATTGAGCGTTGTACGAAGTTGTGATGGCAAAGAATAAAAGCGACAAACTACATAATAAAGGTTGCCATCATAAGGGGCAATACAATGTGATGTTCTCTTGCACTAGGGGTTGAGAATACAAACAAAAAGCGCATGGCAACCTCTGCTTCCCTCTGCGAAGGGCCTATCTTTTACTTTTATGTATTTACTTTCATGCAAGAGTCAAAGTTTTTCTCTCCATTCCTTTTTATTTTCTCCTTTGGCAAGCATCATGTGGTGAGGAAAGATCTAGGCACATATATCCAGTTGAATATGGGTAGCATGAGTTATTATTGTCGACATCACCCTTGAGGTGAATACGTTGGGAGGCGAAACTATAAGCCTCTATCTTTCTATGTGTCTCCGGTTGAAACGTTTTGCTCATGTGTACGTGGCGAGTGTTAGCAATCATAGAAGACTAAATGATGGTTGAGTATGTGGCCATTCCTGAAAAGATGATGAATTGTAGTTGCAAAGTTGACTGAGAACATAGTTTGTTGGTTTCCAATAGAATTTATACTTTATACTTCGATGTTGTGATGAATTGTTACTTGTTCATGAGAAGTCTATAATAAAAGTTTTATGTTAACGTTTGTTGCTATTATAATAAGTTACATAATGATGCTATGTCCGTATTTTTGTTTTTATCGACACCTCGCTAAGCATGTGGACATGTTTTTCGATTTCGGTTTTCACTTGAGGACAAGCGAGGTCTAAGCTTGGGGGAGTTGATACGTCCATTTTGCATCATGTTTACCAACTGTTATTTATGTTGTTTTATTGCATAATAATGCTTTTTAAAGTAATTCTAATATATTTTCTCTCACAATATTCAAGGTTGATCAAGTGTAAGTACAATGGGGTTTTTACGCCCAAACTGCGAGTGTCGTGTTCTCCATAAGGAGTAGGCGATCAGCGACTACGCTCGGCTAAAGCTAGGTGACACTATATTGGGAGATGGAAACAGACAATAAACCTAAACTATCAATGATTGTCACAAAAGAAAATACAAAATAGCATAGGGAGATTCAGATTTTACTCACTATCTTTTTGGCATTTTGTTTTATTTGAGAAAGTGAACAAAAGGGTAGAAACAATACTATGACGGACAGAAATGTATCACAACACAATCATGCCTATTCTCGCATGAACATAGTTAACACAAGGACTACAGAACACACATCACACATATGCGAACAGGGGAGTTACAAGACATGATTCTAGTGCTCACAGATCAACAAAATGAGTAATACTACAAGAAACAAACACATAGGGGATCACACACATATACTAGAAGATTACTATATCACAGAGTATATCACACATACTAAGTATTATCCAAACATCTAGACATTAACTAGTCAGAGCACATAATAAAATGCGCTATATTTTACAAGTACGAAACTGAACAATTGTCAGGTTGCAAGCTCTTATCAAATCTGAATATTACATGTACTAAACATCTCAATTTTGAATATTACAAAGTACTGAGCAATAAACTTCTCAAGATTACAGAAATTTGAGATCAGAGAGAGAGAGCAGCAAGGTTGGGAAAGGAGCAGCAGTGGAGACGCAGGAGAGGAAGCAGCAGGAGGTTGAGGTTCAGATTGTGAAGAAGAACAGCAGGGGTTCCAGGAGATGGAGTAGAAGCAGTGCAGGGCAGCAGAGGCGTAGGGTTCAGCAGCAGGTTCAGAGAAGGTTGAGAGAGAGAGAGAGAGCAGCAACAACGCTAAGAGAGAGGTTCAGAGAAGAAGTAGCAGCATGAGGACTCGGAGAAGCAGCAAGGGGGAAAAGGGAAGGAGAGAGGTGGAGGAGCAGCAGCGAGACAAGGGGAAAAGGAGCAGCAACGGGTCGGTGAAGTGGGAGTCGCCCCGGTTGGGCGCGCGAGCATGGGGTGGAGGCGCGATGGTGATGCGGTGGCGCAGGTGGTTGGATGGATGAACGGTGTGTGCTCGCGACGGCATGGAAATGGATCGGTGCTGGTGGATGCTGGTGATGGCGCGGTGGCGTGCCACGCAGGCCTGACCGCGGCGGCGGCTGGTGGTGGAGAAGGTGGGGTGAGGGAGATGGAGATATGACAGGCCCGATTTGGGAATGGAGCAGCGCTAGGGATTTTGATCCCCTCCCTGATCTGCCACTTTTACTCTTTGGCCCTTCTCTTCTCAACTTTCTACACAAGAAGATCCTCCCACTTCTTTATCTAGCCCCTGGTTACTTCTTTTCATCTCACACAGGTCTCTTCTTCTTCTCTTCTCTTCTTCACTCTTCTCGATAGCCGCATAGACGGAATCTTGACGATTATTAGTGCCATTGCGCACATTTCTGCAAAATAGACCATAGACTAGTAAATGATCTTTTTTTGTGATTATCATTCAAATATGCAACAGTTCATAGCAAGAATTGATGGTCAGATCACAATATATGGTATATTTGAGTGCCAAATTATATAAGTGAAATGTGCTTGTCAAGTTCCCCCACACTTAAATCTTTACTTGTCCTCAAGTAAAGGCATATGACACGAACTTGATAGTGAATAGAAAACTAACTAGAGAATGCCAAGTGAAGTAGATCTCTAAACAGTGCATGCTTTGGACTTAGCTAGTGAAATTAATGGTTAGGAGTGCTTCAAAGCGGTAGGATACTAGTAGACTTGACCATTTTAAACTTTTACAATGATAAAAGAAGATCAACTAGTTCAAATGATGATTGTGCCAAAGGTTCCTAAAGAGAGCATGATCCCGAGAACAAAAAGAACATGAACTTGTGATCAGATCACTTATTTACAGAAATAAAGCAATGATAATATTTTACCGATCTCACCAAAGGAACATACCACCGATCCCGAGAACATGGTATACACCCGGCTCGACCAATTATTAGTTTTTTTTTGTTTGTCTCCCCAAAGGAACATACCATCGATCCAGAGAACAGGGTATACACCTGGTTCGACAATTACATTTTTATTATTAATTACTGCCCAAGCTAACCCGATTTCACATGCCACCGATCCAGAGAACATGACATGCTACTGTAGGTAGTCAGACTTATTTATTCATTATTACTTATCTTAAATGAACAACACATAAGCACAAAAAACAGGAATCATCTCCATGTCTGGTTCACATGCTACCGATCCAGGGAACATAGCATACTAGTCCATAGTGGTAAAGTGATTGCTCTCAATGGGAACACAATAGGCGCAAACTCAGCATCTAACACTTAATGATCTAAGTGTATCAAGGTAAAAGCATAAAACGATTAAGTTTACTAGTGCACTAGGGATTTGAGCACTCAAAACTAATAGCTTTCACTACTTTCAGCAGAGCAAACAGGGTGTAGATCACTAGTTTACAAGGCATTCAACAATCAGTTCACATATTCTCATCAAGCACCATATGTCAAAGGTGAAATTAAGTGGGACAACATTTAAGAAATGGCACAAGCAACCCAAATAGCAATTCAATTCAGCAAGCATCAATGGATGATGATTTCAAAATGGGTCATGAAACATCTCACCGGGCTTTGATGATGTAGCACTTGCTCGATCACTCTCTAAACTGCACCTCTTCTCCTTTTGCTTCTCTATCCTCATGGACGCTCCAGCTTCACTCTTCATGTGTGCCCTTGCTTCTCCTCATCACCATGCCATGGGTCCACCGGGGTCCCAAGGGATGTCACCTCGAACCTGGTCAGCATGAAGTGAACGGCGCAGAAGCAAAAACCTGAAAGAACACTCCACAAAAGTGACAATGCAAGCGGTAGGGATAATACCCTCCAAGTCATTAATCGAGTATCCAATTACATAAGCATAACTATAAAGCACATGTTTAGGATGGTAGAAATCAGTAAGGTCAACACTCACATGAGGATGACATTTATCATTAAGCTCAAGACTAGCATGGGAATGATATGTTTCATTAAGCATAGGACTAGCACGAGGAAAGTAACTATGATAATCACAAACGAGAGTAATGCCACTAACAGGGTATATATCAATGATCGAGTGTAAGTACGGTGGGGTTTTTCGCCCAAACTGCGAGTGTCGTGTTCTCCATAGGGACTAGGCGATCAACGACTACGCTCAGCTAAAGCTAGGTGACACTATATTGGGAGATGGAAACAGAAAATAAACCTAAACTATCAATGATTGTGACAAAAGAAAATGCAAAATAGCATAGGGAGATTCAAATTTTACTCACTGTCTTTTTGGTATTTTGTTTTATTTGAGAAAGTGAACAAAAGGGTAGAAACAATACTATGACAGACAGAAATATATCACAACACAAACATGTCTATTCTCGCAAGAACATAGTTAACACAAGGACTACAGAACACACATCACATATATGCGAACAGGGGAGTTACAAGACATAATTCTAGTGCTCACAGATCAACAAAATGAGTAGTACTAAACAATCACAAGTCAAGAAACAAACACATAGGGGATCACACACATATACTAGAAGATTACTATATCACAGAGCATATCACACATACTAAACTAGTCAGAGCACATGATAAAATGCACTATATTTTACAAGTATGAAACTGAACAATTGTCAGGTTGCAAGCTCTTATCAAATCTGAATATTACATGTACTAAACATCTCAATTTTGAATATTACAAAGTACTGAGCAATAAAGTTCTCAAGATTACAGAAAATTTGAGAGAGAGAGAGAGAGAGAGAGAGAGAAGCAAGGTTGGGAAATGAGCAGCAGTGGAAACGCAGGAGAGGAAGCAACAGGAGGTTGAGGTTCAGATTGTGAAGAAGAATAGCAGGGGTTCCAGGAGATGGAGTACAAGCAGTACGGAGAGAAGAAGGACAGCAGGGGCGTAGGGTTCAGCAGCAGGTTCAGAGAAGGTTGAGAGAGAGAGCAGCAACAGCGTTAAGAGAGAGGTTCAGAGAAGAAGTAGCAGCATGGGGACTCGGAGAAGCAGCAAGGGGGAAAGGGACGGAGAGAGGTGGAGGAGCAGCAGCGAAACAAGGGGAAAAGGAGGAGCAGAGGGTCGGCGTAGTGGGAGTCACATGGGGCATCAGACGCCTCGTCTGGTCGGGCGCGCGAGCGTGGGGTTGAGGCGCGGTGGTGATACGGTGGCGCTGGTGGCTGGATGGATGTACGGTGTGTGCTGGCAGTGGCGTGGAGATGGATCGGTGCTGGTGGTGCCGGCCTGGCCGCGGCGGCGGCCAGTGGTGGAGAAGGTGGGGTGAGGGAGATGGGGATATGCCAGGCCCGATTTGGGAATGGAGCAGCGCTAGGGATTTTGATCCCCTCCCTGATCTGCCACTTTTACTCTTTGGCCCTTCTCTTCTCAACTTTCTACACAAGAAGATCCTCCCACTTCTTTATCTAGCCCCTGGTTACTTCTTTTCATCTCACACAGGTCTCTTCTTCTTCTCTTCTCTTCTTCGCTCTTCTCGATAGCCGCATAGACGGAATCTTGACGATTATTAGTGCCTTTGCGCACATTTCTGCAAAATAGACCATAGACTAGTAAATGGTCTTTTTTTGTGATTATCATTCAAATATGCAACAGTTCATAGCAAGAATTGATGGTCATATCACAATATATGGTATATTTGAGTGCCAAATTATATAAGTGAAATGTGCTTATCAAAGGTATACACAAGAGGGGAGAATTCTGGCAGCTGGAAATCTGGACCTGAAAAAGCTATGTCAAGCTACCTATTCTGCACAACTCCAAATGAGCTGAAATTTTACTAGGATTTTTATGGAATAAATAAGAAATACTGGAGCAAATAAGTACCAGAGGGGGCCGCCCTGGTGAGCACAAGACACCAGGGCGCACCTGGGCCCCCAGGCGCACCCTGGTGGGTTGTGCTCATCCAGGCCCACCTCCGGTGCCCCCATCTGGTACATAAGTCATTTTGACCTAAAAAAAATAAGGAGAGGACTTTCGGGACGAAGCGCCGCCGTCTCGAGGTGAAACCTGGGCAGGAGCACTTTTGCCCTCCGGCGGAGCGATTCCGCCGGGCGAACTTCCCTCCCGGAGGGGGAAATCATCGTCATCATCATCACCAACAATTGTCCCATCTTAGGGAGGGCTATCTTCATCAACATATTCAACAACACACCCTCCTCTCAAACCCTAGTTCATCTCTTGTGTTCAATCTTTGTACCGGAACTATAGATTGGTGCTTGTGGGTTACTAATAGTGTTGATTACTACATGGTTTATTTGGTGGAAGATTATATGTTCAGATTCATCATGCTATTTAATACCCCTCCGATCTTGAGCATGTTTATCATTTGTGAGTAGTTACTTTTGTTCTTGAGGTCACGGGAGAAATCATGTTGCAAGTAATCATGTGAACTTGATATGTGTTCGATATTTTGATGATATGTATGTTGTGATTCCCCTGGTGGTGTCATGTGAACGTCGACTACATGGCACTTCACCATATTTTGGCCTAAGGGAATGCATTGTGGAGTAGTTATTAGATGATGGTTTGCGAGAGTGACACAAGCTTAAACCCTAGTTTTTGTGCTATTCTATAAGGGACCGATTGGATCCAAAAGTTTAATGCTATGGTTAGAATTTATTCTTAATACTTTTCTCGTAGTTGCGGATGCTTGCGAGGGGGTTAATCATAAGTAGGAGGTTTGTTAAAGTAAGAACGACACCTAAGCACCGGTCCACCCACATACCAAATTATCAAAGTAGCACCGGTCCACCCACATACCAAATTATCAAAGTAGCAAACACGAATCGAACCAACATGGTGAAAGTGACTAGATGAAATTCCCGTGTACCCTCAAGAACACTTTGCTTATCATAAGAGACCGTTTTGGCCTGTCCTTTGCCTCAAAAGGATTGGGCTACCTTGCTGCACTTTTGTTACTACTACCGTTACTTGCTCGTTACAAATTATCTTGCTATCAAACTACTCTGCTACTTACAATTTCAGCACTTGCAGACATTACCTTGTTGAAAACCACTTGTCATTTCCTTCTACTCCTCGTTGGGTTCGACACTCTTACTTATTGAAAAGGCTACAATTAACCCCATATACTTGTGGGTCATCACCAAGCAAAGATACAGCTGTGATGGGGTGGTGACATTGAATGGAAAGATTGGTACTTGGCATTTGTCGAGAAGAGTGAGGCTGTTAGAATGAGTTAAAACAGAGTATGGGGGACTAAGAACTAAAAATCACTGAAAGTGACAGAAATGTCTACAAAGATTATCTCATCAACAAAGGGATCCCTGCGATTCAAGATAAGTGGCCCAACGAAGATGACGGAACAAACATCTTCATCCAACAGGATAATGCCAAACCACATGTCCTTCCTAATGATGAAGGTTTTCGAGAAGTTGTGGCACAAATTGACCTGGGCATTCGATTGTTACAACAACAACCTGGAGTTTAATGTTTTAGACCTTTTCTCCACAACTTTCTCTAGTCCCTAACCGACTGCAAGTCACCTAGAAATGTCTACATAGATTATCTCCGGTCCCTAAGGAATTGACAGGGGAATTCCAATAACTAGCATTTTTTAGTCACATTTGTTGCTCTGAATACACAAATTTTATAAGATTTGTGTATGAACTAGCAATGTTTGTTGCTCTGAATAACTAGCAATAACAATTAACAAAATGTTGTTGCCCTGAATGATACTAACATGAACAATGGAGTACAGTAACATGAAGGTTAGCCAAGCGATATGTTGATCAAGTTAACAATGGAGTAATAACATGAACAATGGAATACATAAATGGTAAATGTCCATAAATTTTGTCGTGATTTCAGGAACTACAGATGACCAAAGAGCACGCTCCTTGTTTGAGATTATATATGCTCCAAGTTGTAGCACCCTCTTCAAGGAATTGCATTGAAATTAATATTTGGTTTCTTTAGAAGATAAATGCAAATGAATGTTAATTGTTAGTGATGCAGAGGAAGAGGGTGTGGTTGTGATGGGAGCATCCACTATACAAAGAGACCTTATTTGCAAGTCTGACCAAATCATCCACATTGATGGAAGAAGTTGCACCTTCAAGAAATGTTGACCACGTTCGAATAGACAATATCTGAAGATCATAGCATCTAAAAAAGCTTCAATTTCATCCTTATCTGATCCACTCCAAGAAATTCTCGCATCAATGTTGTCGGAGTCTGACATTGTAGATTCGGTTCTGGCACTCTGTGAATAGCATGAACAAAGGAAAGAATCAATATACTCCTTGAGTTTCAACTGCCTAAAATTTGTTTGCATGAGCAAAGAAATCTTCCGCAATAAACTTGATTCAGTGAATAGTATGACAAAATCTTCGTTTGCGAGTGATCTACTGTTAGACAAAACTTCGGTTTCATCTGGTAAATTTTTCGCAACAACTGTTTAGTAAATCTTCTAAAAGAGGAACATTGCAAGTTTCATTGGAACATAATTTCATTGCAAGTTTAGCTCTCATTAAAACTTGCAATGTTTTGAAGCCGAAGTTCATCTAGAAAAGAAGCTAAACCATCTATTCCTAAAACTTGCAATGTTCCTAAAAAATCTAAACCATCTAGCACTCCATCACTTTAATCTTCTGTTTGACTAGACTTTTGTTAAATCTATAGAGAAATCATGTAGCAAAATCTTCTGTTTGGCTGAATCTGCAAGCCGGAGGAGAGGCGGGCGGGGGCGATGACGAGGAGGAGAGCTAGGGGGGAGCTGGGCAGGGGTGCTTCGTCATGGAGGACGGGGTCGCAAAAATTCCACGGCGGCATGAATTTTGGACGGAGGGGGAATAATTTTATCCATTTTATCTAATACTCTAACAAGATTTTATCCACATGTACTTGATATAATTGATGTCTACTTTAGACGGCTTGGCTGCTTCTGAACATATTTCTTCCCATTTATATTCTTATTAGCTGTTGAAGGTTGTTCATTCTCAGCTGATGCGGCTGCATTTGCACATGTTCTTTGTTGGACACACCAAGCTCACACTGAATCTATTGGAAACACAGATGAGCAAGAAAGGCATTTCTTTTCTGAAATTAACTTGATGCGGTTCAAAATGTACACTAGGTACTTATGCTTTCCAAACAAGTTAACAGCTCTCAGTGGCATCAGTGACAAAATACAAAAAATATAAATTTCTCCTTGTACGAAATCAGAGCATTGTAAGAACATATTGCTAGTACGAGTTATTTCTAACCATTGTAAGGATGTGTTTGGCTTGTCCTCCTGCATCTCCAGTTGTCTAAATATCAACACTCTTCTCTACTTTGCTGTTCTCTTCTCTTCTCTAAGCAGAGTAGGCGCAGCCAACACATCATTACAACTGGCTCCTGCCCATAAACAGCTAACTCACTGCCTCTGTGCTCACAAATTCTTCCTTCAAATTACAGCAAGCAAATGAAACAAACATGCAGCTACATTGCTGGTTCTTCGCTTGACCTCATAAAAGCTTGCTTGTTGCCACCACTTGTCTTTACGCCAGAGTAACGGTAACCTACTGCATTCACGCATGCACTTCGATGCCACCAGGTTGAGACCACTGAACTAACTGAATGAGGATTTAAATTTGATTAAAAATGACTGATGAATAATATAATGACTTAGAAGAATAATGACAAAATGGAAGATTGCAAGGAACTGACAGATGACTGAAAGACACGACTAATAATTAACAAAATTAAATACCACAAAAAGAAGCATTCATTTCCATAATAAAAATTGCGCTATGAACTAAAAAAATGGAAGACTGGACATACAGTGAACAAAATTATACAAAAATACGTTTATATGTCAGCTAAAATGAAGATAAAAAAATTAATGACTGATCAACCATTGTATTGAATTATACACATTGAATCCTATTAACTTCCAGCTATTTTTTTACTAGCAATCTACATGAAACACATGGGGCTATCTACATGAAAAAACATAAATTACCTAGGTGATAGTGAAAAAATACAAATACCCTGTTGCTGACCTAATAATAAAGAGCCTAATTCAACTCGCTCGAACTCGACTCGTTTGCAGCCCTAATAGTGTGTGAATAACTTTGAAAGTTGGTCGTTAGATGAAGCCAATCCGACGGTACAAAGATGGCAAATCCGAGCACTACTGGCCATTGGATATCATTTATTCTGTCACATGTAGAATCTAGAAGACTCCATGGTTAAACTTAACCATAATGCACACACCACCAGAATCTCATGCGTGCAATGCACGTGTACCTTACTAGTAAAAAAATGTTCGTTAAATCAAAAAAAAATGTTCATGAATATCAAAAATTGTTCCACCAATTTCCCAAAAAAATGTTCATCAATTAAAGAAAATTGTTTAAAAAAATCATAATTTTATAAAAAATGTTAGGAAATAGTATAATATATTCATGAATTCAAAAAAATGATTTTAAAAAATGTTCAAAAATTTGATGAAGTGCTCACGAATTTGAACATGTTCACAATTTCAAATATGTTCAAGAGTTTAAAAAATGTTCATGGTTTCATAAAATTGAAAGTGATAGTGTATCTCAATGATGCAGGAGATTATGTGTTTTCTCCTGTTGCAGCGCACGGGCCTTTTGCTTGTATATTCAACGAACCGAGTCCCAAAAATCTGCATACAAGGTCCATTATCCCTCACTAGATGGAAAGTGCGGCTTGCCGCACCACCGCACCCCTACCAGGTGCAGTCATATCGAACCTGGTAGGAAATGTGGCTTGCCGCACCCCTGCCAGGTGCGGCCATATCCAACTTGGTAACAAAGAAACTTAAGTATTGCATATAGAATAGAACATAGCAAAAGCACCATCCATGAACCGACCCAAAAAAATTTAGGCATCTATAATGCCTCAGTTTTGATGGGACCTTAACCAAAAGAGGTATAGATACTTATATAACAATAATGGACCGGTACAATTAAGTTTAGTTGCATGCGACGTGCCAACCCAATCAACACCAATCCCATATAGCTAAGTACACCATATAAATTCCAGGATAGAAAGGTATGAAGGTGGTGACGGATAAAAGGAAATCCATGGCCAGTGATATATCTTAAAGAAAGCAATAACACATAATATGATCCGCATTTAGAAAGTCAAGAGGAAAGCGCAAAAGACTTGATGCGAGTCATTTTTACAGAGAATGCGCTGAGGTTCAAATAGCGGTCGGTGGAGGACGTCATGGTAGCTCATGGTATAATACAACATGAGGGTCATCGGTGTAGAGGCAAATGGTTCCCAACAGCAATTGGCATGGAGATCCTTCCATCAGTAATCAAGTAAACGGTGAATGCCTGTGGAAAAAGCATCTGAGTATAGGTGTTCACTTCGCTGAATAAAGAAACATATGCCCAGATAATTTTATGTGAAGTGCAGTATAAACTTCAAAATATCAAGAGCTTTCAACTGATCTCAAAAGCCAAAACAGGTCGTATGAACAAAACAAAACAAACCTTTATCTTCTACGAAAGCCGAGTGCAAAATGAATAATACGATAAAGAGATGGGAATTCAAATTTCACGAAACTATGGATGATTATGTCATGGTACTCAATAACCATGTGTACACCTACAACCTGATAATAGCTAGAAGATATATACTCTCTTTTTCATGCATGAAAATACCCTTTGGTGAACCTGGGCATCGCCCTAGTACATGTAGCAAGGGATTTGCTATCTCTTCAATGCATAGAAAGTAGAAAAACTATTTCTAGACAAACAAAGGAATAGTTTATTTGTACCTCTTATAATTAGCAAGCATGGTACCATCATAAGAACAAAAAAATTGTACAGCAAAGGGAAAGTGTTAACTGATTCAAGGTGGAATTTACAAATCTCACTCTCATGATGACTAATATAGGTTTCGAACTCTGAAAAATAGACTGAGACCATCATGTTATAGTTATATCCGATGAGCAACAACATATATGAAGTTTTAACATCCTGCTATCATCCATTTACGTTCATGGTAGATTAAACACGTTTTTCCTGCTGAAGTATGTATAATAATTCATCAAGGGGGAAGCACATATCTTGAATTAGCTTAGAATGTTCAAGTAACAGTTTTGATAGTAAGCACAATGGCCATCACATCCAGTCTTTATAGTACGAAGATCAGAAGGCTCTGCAAAAAAATTTAGATCTCTTTAGTAGCAGCGGATCAACTAAATTCAAACAGAGAAAAACCTTGGTATGTTTTATAAGCTACCATATTATAAAGTACACCACAGCTAAATCAGTAGAAAATATCTTCTGAAGTAAGCGGCATAACCATTTTCAACTAAATGCATATAGAATTATAGAGAACAAAATGGTAAGTGGTGTATGCATAGTATAGTAGCTTCAGGTTGCATACATTTGTGATAAACACAGAAGAGAAACCATGTTGGCCGATCAAGAATACAACAATTACATACTTGGTTTGCACTGATGGCATCTTATTGTAGAGTAACTCTGTCAAAATGCGCCACAAAATAATGTACAAAAAATGTTGCCTTCATTTTTTCCAAGTATCATTTACATGTTCCTTATGAGATCTCTTTAGTGGCAGGAGATACAATATTGTTTCACACTGAAAACTTCAATTGTGAAGTAATGACATATTAGTGGAGGGACCAGACCAAATAATTGAGAGATTAGTCATAACCCAAAAGGGTTGTTCTGTATAGAACACTAATTAGATCATGTGAAATCGGAGAAAGAGTTTGACACCAACAATATGCAACAAAACTATAGATCAACATGGTAGAACATACATTTGGTTCTATCACACTCAATCTAATATAAAACATGTTCACCTCCAGAATTTCAATGGCTCCATCAAATTATAGAAAGGGTTGTTGTACTAATGAACATGGGTAATGTCAATGTACTACATTATTCAAAACCCCTCTGATCAAGTGGATAGCAAAATAGTACAGAAATCTTATGGTCACCCAAGAGAATCAGCGTTTCAAAGTTTAATAGCAAGCATACCTTATTAAACAGCAGATACTCTTCTTCACTCCAAGAGTGAATGCAAGGACGGCGTGCTCACAGGTCTGGTCATTCTTGAGGTACCATCCTCAAAACCAACGGTGGTGGAGTCAACGATGAGCACATCATAGTCAACCTGGGATAAACAAAACAAAAAGAACACAATTTCAGCGATATGAGATAGATCAAAGAGGTGAAGTTTGAGCTGTGAAAAGAAAATCACTACTCCGGACCATAATGCCATCATACAAGCATTTCTTCTTTTTCTTATCATAATCAAACAAAATCAAAAGAACACGAATAACTTATATTTAAGATTGTATTAACTAAATAACCTAACTACGTGTAACCTGGCTCTGCATAGATTAAAAGAAGGCACCTACATGTAAGAAAACACCTTTTGTGTGATTAAGAATATCCAAGTTTCTTTCTCTGTGTGTAAATATTTGTGATTGCACAACTCAAGAAGGTTTTAATCCGAAAACAGAGCAATTCAAGCTTGAGATTTCTAAAATGCAGGACATTGAATCATGCTCATAATTGAAAGAGATTAGTGAAATTCAAAACAATCAATTTAGAGAACCCGCTAATATAAAGACTGTTTCAGGTTTAAAAATAAGCATGCTCAGAACTGACCTACCAAAACACGTCTTACCATGCCTGTCGACATCTGAAATATTCATCATTTGGTATCTCTTTGATAGTTTTCAGATTTCCGTTTGATTCAAGGAAAAGAATTAACTAGCCAAACTTTTCACATATGTCGAGGGCAGCCTTGCAGTGCAAGGACGCCTTGTCTAGTGTCGCCACTGCCTGCTTGATCTGAAGTAGAAGGGGATGAGAAATATTAGATCAGATGGTACAGGATTTATGCTGGCAAAGCAATATTTGGGCTTTCATATTTCCCAAAAGTCCTATGAAAATTCTTTTACAGAATCAAAGAAAAGCAAATCTTCTCACGATAAAGAAACCTGCAACATGTTTCTAAATACAAGCCAGATCATCTTATTTCAGAAATTTGGAATTTATACGACTCCTTTAAATAAATTCAGGTGAAAATAACAGCACAGTTTTGTAAGGAAAAACCGATCCGCTTGAAGTAAAGATATCAGTTCCAAAAATCGTTGTGTATCTTACTGACCAATCATGTCCAATTTACAAAGAAGAACACATAGTTATCCAATGAGGGTCTGCCGTAATGCACACAATCTATAAATATATGAGTTATCAGTAGAAGTAGTTGACAACAAACTATAAGCACCAAATCCTAGAACTGTTCTTGTCCAGTGCGACCAAAAGCATGTTTATCAATGTAAAAACATAAACATATTTGTAGTACACAGTACAGATCTTTGGGAGTTCTGGTCTAAAAAAATATGAGCATGATAGAAAAAAAGGAATGTGCATATCTAGCAAGTGGGTTGTAACATCTACCTGGGGCCAAAAAAATAGGAATTAAGGTCCATATACTGTTTGGAAACTTCACCAGTCGTCCAGTATAAGTTGATTATTTAAAATAAACGCTAATGTGTAAGAAAGGCTAATATATCCAAAATAAACAACAGTAACACATAAAAAAGGTTGTTTTCCTTTTCATATAAAAAGGCTGACTATTAACAATTTGTACCCCGACTAAATCAGAATTTTAAAAAAAAATTCACACAATGGGGACCCTACGCACCCAAACATGCAGCCAAAGAGTAACAGGGTTACTGGCATTGGACAAAGATAATACAATGAAGACCTCATTTGCAGGGCACCAAAAAGTAGAGCTACGTAGTTTGGTTCGTACATTGACAAGAACAATGATTACCTGGCCAGTGCCGACCTGCAATTGACCAAACAATGATGCTCTTGTGTTTTTTGTCAAGGAATTTCCAAAATATGTGGTTCTATCATCTATTGGTGAATACTACATGACCTGCACCAAAATGTATTATAGTTCAAACCAAGTGTTTTACAAGGGAGTTTATCACTGTCGTTCAAACTGTTAAAAGGAACTTGATAGGTTGTTCACAAGAGAGAAAAATCACCTCCGTCCGCTAGATTCCTGTTCTCTTCTTTCTCAGATCTATGCACGTCCATTTTAGAAAGCCTATATATTAGCAAGTCAAAATCAGAGTGCGGAAATGAGAAGCAAAGAGGAGCACATCCTAATCTTGCATTCCAAAATAGCTATACGTGATGCTTTTCGTTGCTTTGCACTTTGCCGAGCAAGCAAAATCTATAACAAAAGAAATGTACGCATACATATTAGGATGAAATTCGTCATATAGATCAATATAACTAAGGCAACAAATAATATTTCAGGCTACTACCGTGTATGCTTTAAATAGTCTTTTTCACTACAAATAATGTTTGTTCTTTGTCAAAACATACAAGAATGTAAGGAACAAAGTCATACACAAGGGGAGAGAAATACGTCTTGTAACATTCTTCAAGCCAAATTTTAGTAGATTCCTACAAGAGAGACTCACCATAAAATTGGTTCCATTCTTTGAATAACCACTTCATGGAAATCCCTTACAATCTATTCAGACCAATCCATCAACCAAAAAATTGTAGTGTTCTTCACCGCTGAACTCTGATTCAATAACTGAAGGGTGTGTCTTTTGCATATACTATCTTGCATGTTTTCAGCTGTCTTTTCCCCTCCAAATGATAATTTTCTCCTTGCCAAAAGACACGAGAATGCAAGCAACAAGGTCCTGCAGAAATAAGGTGAGAGAAATGCATCCTGTTACAGGTGAAGTCAAACATAATCATATATGTGCCTAATTATATCATTAGTATCTGTTTAAATTGCCCAGTAAGCACATGTTAAATGAAAAAGAAGTATGCTGTAGGTAATTCAAGAAATCTATATGTATCCTAGAAAAGTAAGTGATTGTCATTTTATCGAAGGCTTTGGCCTGAAGCCATTCCTTCTTTTTCTCTAGAAGACACCAAAGAATAAATGATGCACGGCTAGCCTATCGAGGCTCTTTAGCCCATATGGTTTCTCATATAACCTAGGTGTACGTCGTTCCTTTCTCTATAGACCACAATTTAGCTGGCGTTTGTTGTTATTGTAGAATTAAGAAATCAACGGAATGACAAATGGATACATTTAACATCACAAAAGGCCACCAAATCTCAAAGAAAATAAATCGCTAATGTAACTTGAGTACACCCCTACAAATTAGTCTTACTTCCTGTTACAAACAAAAATATCAGATTGGTCATCTCTCCAAACCATGAATAAACACCAAAGCAGTTTGTGGCTCAAACATGACACTTAACAGGAATATTAGAATGCGGAAATTAATGACTGTAGGAATAACATGCCCAAGGGTAGCAAATAAACAGAAGCTGACGAGCTTACCAACACAAAATGATGCGGAAATTAATGAAAGTGTTTATTTAATTTCAATGCTCTGAAAATACCCAACACATACATGCAGCAAGCAGCAAGCAGCACATAAAACCTCTTGCTTGGTCTATGGTGTTATCTTTGTGACAGAACTGTTAATCTCCTTTCCCCTCTTCATCCGAATTTGCAGCCCATGCTCCTCCTGCCAGGTCCCAAGAGGCGATTAGGGAGGAGGAAATGCATCAGCAGATCGAGCTCAGAGATGAAAATAAAAGTGAGGGGGAAGAGGGCATGGGCATGGCTTACCGTCGCGATTTGTTGCCGCTCCCCCTCTTCTGGATCCTCCCAGCGACGCGTGGTGAGGAAGAGAATGGCCTCTGCAGGAGTGCCTCGCCAGAGCCGGAGATGCAGCGGGCCTGGGACGGTTTTTGGCACCGGATCGATCCACTGGTGCCTGTCGGCGTCGCCTAGGGCGCAGCCGGTGGCGACGGCGCACTCCGCACGGCTTCCTCCCGTCGATGGCGCGACGACCCACTGCTCCAGTGGCTGCGGTGGCTCGTGCTCCTCCTTGCCGCGTCTCCTCCGTGTGCGGCGCCGACGGACTGACCGCTGCCCTGCCGCATCTCTCCCTCCACTCTTTTCTTCTCCTCCCCTGGCACTCTCTCTCACTTTCCTCTCTATCTCTCTCTCTCGCAGAGGAAACTGCCGGCCGCCGCAGTGAGCTCGTCGGATCCACAGCCCCATGCCGCCTAGCGACCGGATCCGCCCGGATGTGTCCATGTCCGGACAACGCAAGTGCGGCGAGCTCGGCGGGCGACGAGCTCGGTGGCGGGAGAAGAACGACGAGGAGGGGAGTAGGGAACACGACGTCGGAGGAACGAACGAGAGGGGCGTGAGCGCGAGGGGGAGACAGGGGCGACGGGGGCGGAGGCGAGGACGGGAGGAGGAGAAGGGGAGGTTAGGATTACACACGGACGTGCGGCCTTTTATATGCCAGCCTGTGAAAAGACGATAATGCCCTCGGTGGAGCATGAGATTTACAGGCGGTGGCACAGCAAGGGTGGACACTATTCATTGTAGCAGTGTTTGCTATTGATCCGACGGCCAGGACCTCTCCATCTCATGATCCAACGGCCAGTATCGGTCCACCCGGAGATCCAACGGCCAGGACGCGCTCGGGGAGACGATCCGACGGCCCAGAATCGAAACGGCTGAGGAGGCTTCATTTGTGTCCACAATCTAACAATGGGATGCTAATGAAGAGCACGTACACGACACACTGAATTAACAAAAATGGCAGAAAAAACACCACCACTTTCGACCCAATAAAACACATGCTAGCACAGCCCCCGTCAGCTGTCAGCTGAACCGATGAGCAAAGAGCAATAACTCATTTTTACATCATTGACCAAAGTTATCTCATGTGAAATTCAAAACAAATAATTCATATGCTATTCTCGAGTGGAGGCGGGGTGGATATACGAAGACACGAAGACAAACAGATTATATTCAACGCTACCAATTTTGCTAATGTCGCTAGGTTCGGCTGGATGGCTACCAATTTCTCCCCCATCACCCCGTATAGCTGCACTCGAACACCAAGGAGAATCGGATTTTGGCTCTCGGACCAGAATGAGGTGGCTGCTCTTCATCTAAAATGAATTGAATCAAAAAGGGGGAAATGGGATGCACGGGCCTACACAGTGCCTTACTGGTCGTATGCTGAAGTAAGCTACACACGAGCCTACAGAGTGCCTTACTGGTCGTGCGCCGAAGTCAGCTCCTCCCCCCTCCCTCACACACACACTCTCTTAGAAGCTCACCCCCTCTAGAAAATGACACAACTGAAAAGGACACCCTACATGGGTCGGAGTCCAAACAAGGAGTGTGCGACCCACGACCTGAATAAAAAGACCAATGGCAAATAAACCCGACACCACTCGCGAGTGACAGACAAATGAGGCAGCCACAAAAATTCAACCTAAAGCCAAATAAAAAACAGATGACTGATTTTTAAGTGTATATTTTAGCAGAGAAGAACATCGGTGCTAACAAGATTTAAGAAACCAGCGAGATTAACTTAGGAGACGGGACGGGACAAATTCTAACAACAATTACACTTGCTAGATTTTTCATGGCAAGGAAGGATGCATCTCATAGGCTGAATCACATGCTTCGACATTATGTGAAGATTCACTATTCAATTAGGACAGAGTAATTTCTATCCATATTCTATGGCAAACAATACAAAGGAGGTAACTGCGGCTCCCTCCACATTTTTGCATCCGGGCTTGGGACAGGCAAAGGCAGTGTTAAACCACAACAATACAAAAACACAAGTTATACAACACCAATCATTCAGCAAAGCATACAGGCCACACCATCAAGCAAATGCAATACACACATGGTCACACAAGCACGCACACAATCAAGCACTTGCACACAATCAAGACAAAAGAAACAGACATAGATACGGACACATCACACACACACAGTCACACACACAATGTAGCACTTGCACACAAGAAACAGACTCCCTCAACATTTACACATCCGGGCTTGGGACCGGCAAAGGCAGTGTTAAGCCACAACAACCAATCATTCAGCAAAGCATACAAGCAACACACACACAGTCATTGTCAAAATACAATACTCACACAGTCACACATCATAGTCAAATGCACAATATTCACACAATCACACACACAGAGTCAAACACACAGTAACGCATCACAGTCAAATGCAATATTCACACACAGTCAAACACAGTGACACGCACAGACAGTCAAGCCACACACACAAGAGAGTCAAGCCACACAAAGTCGGACACACACAGAATGGAGCGCTTGCACACAAGAAACAGAAATAGATAGGGGCACAAACAGAAAGCAAATACATGAAAGACCGAAGTAAACTCAGAAAGCTATAAAGAAATACCAGAACCTGAATGACTAAACTGATTTCTCTCGAGGCGGGAGGGTGATTCAGATCTTCGTTCCTGAAAACGATTAGAGGTTGATTAGGTTGATTAAGCGATTATCTTCAACACTACCCACAAGTTTGTAGGACTAAGAGCAGAAAAGAAAAGTTAAATGTGTTCTTATAGAAAATCTGGCTAAGGTAAGCCATTCATACCTAAAAAATTATACGTTTCAAGTTGACGACAGTGGTTGCCTCTCATCGCTTCCAAGCCGGTGGCTAGCCTGAAATGGCATGAGCAACTTAAAATGTGAGTGACCATAATGTAAATGATTTATTCTTGAAAGCAAGAAAAGTAGCTTACCTCATGAGCAGCACCAACAATCATATTAGAAAAGAAGATTTAGATGACCTGTGATGTAATAAGCATCATATGAGTCAAAAAATACTTTGGAATCAGTTTATGATCAAAGTTATCAAGGAATCAAGGATTCAGTTTAAAACAAGTCAGACAAACTAATCAAAATTCATAATCCAGCCATTTGAAAGGATAGAAACTTACCGATGATTTTGTGTATCTTGTAACTCCAATAATCCACTTGGTTTTGTCGTCTTTGACTTTAGCTATAGGTGAGAAGAACCTAAGAACAAATAGAAGTACCCGATTCCTGCAATGTTCAAATGTGTGGTACACGTTATGATGTGCAGGAAAGAATGAGGAAGTGGCAGGGCTAGGAATCTGGTAACAAAGAGGGCCAAGGCTAGGCTACATTATCCCAATAAGATGCAAGTTGTTTGACGGTACCTTCTAGGAAGAACTTTTGCTATTTCTGCCCATTTATTCCCATATACCCGATGGGCATTAATCAGTGCATGTTCCTCCTCAATAGTCCAAGCTTCTCTCTGTATGTATGAATTCAAAACCAACTTCATATTTACCAATCAGCTCTTCACATAACCAGTGTGTTTCTAAATTAGTAAACATTCCCTGTTTGCCTTGCAGAAAGGGGGAAATGCAAAATACAATCCATAAACCATAAAAATAAAACAATCAAAAGAGTACCTCTCTTGACATTTCTTGCCTATATGTCCACCTTGCAATGAGACCATTTTGTTGGTCATACTGCATTTTGAGCACAAATATCAGGTGCCAATAGGTAGTTACGGATACAACGCATCTAAAAACAGAAGTAGCAAAATTTGGCTAAATAAAAGTTTTGGGACTGTCGCAAAATGTAAAGAACGTAAATATACCTGCATTGTATGCAAACCCAACCCATCAGCATCATGTCTAGATCTACTTGGTTATACCTTAAATACTTAGAAAAGTGTTATTCTAGTGACTAGACAACAATAATACAAAAAAGAGTATGGTATCCACATAAGACATAATCACAAAAAAGTTTAGAAAAAAGAATAGTGTTAGATCTGTTCAAATTCAACAAACAACAATCAATCCTGACATATAAAACACAAGTTATACAAACCACACCGTCAAGCAAATGCAATACACGCATGGTCACACAAGCACACACCCAATCAAGCACTTGCACACAATCAAGACAAAAGAAACAGACATAGATACGGACATATCACACACACAGTCACATAAACAATGTAGCACTTGCACACGAGAAACAGACTCCCTCCACATTTTCACATCCGGGCCTCGGACCGGCAGAGGCAGTGTTAAGCCATAACAACCAATCATTCAGCAAAGCATACAAGCCACACACACACAATCAAGCCACACACAGTCATTGTCAAAATACAATACTAATAAATGTACACAGTCACACATCACAGTCAAATGCACAATATTCACACAATCACACACACAGAGTCAAACACACAGTAACGCATCACAGACAAATGCAATATTCACACACACATAGGCAGTCAAGCCAAACACACAAGAGTCAAGCCACACAAAGTCGGACACACACAGAATGGAGCGCTTGCACACAACAAATAGAAATAGATAGGGGCACAAAGAGAAAGCTTATACATGAAAGACTGAAGTAAACTCAGAAACCTATAAAGAAATACCAGAACCTGAATGACTAAACTGATTTCTCTCGAGGCGGGAGGGTGATTCAAATCTTCGTTCCTAAAAACGATTAGAGGTTGATTAGGTTGATTAAGCGATTATCTTCAACACTACCCACAAGTTTGTAGGACTATGAGCAGAAAAGAAAAGTTAAATGTGTTCTTATAGAAAATCTAGCTAAGGTAAGCCGTTCATACCTAAAAAATTATACGTTTCAAGTTGACAACAGTGATTGCCTCTCATCGCTTCCAAGTCGGTGGCGAGCCTGAAATGGCATGAGCAACTTAAAATGTGAGTGACCACAATGTAAATGATTTATTCTTGAAAGCTAGAAAAGTAGCTTACCTCATGAGCAGCACCAGCAGTCATATTAGAAAAGAAGATTTAGATGACCTGTGATGTAATAAGCATCATATGAGTCAAAAATACTTGGGAATCTGTTTATGATCAAAGTTATCAAGGAATCAAGGATTCAATTTAAAACAAGTCAGACAAACTGATCAAAATTTATAATCCGGCCATTTGAAAGGATAGAAACTTACCGATGATTTTGTGTATCTTGTAACTCCAATAATCCACTTGGTTTTGTCGTCTTTGACTTTAGCTATAGGTGAGAAGAACCTAAGAACAAATAGAAGTACCCGATTCCTGCAATGTTCAAATGTGTGGTACACGTTATGATGTGCAGGAAAGAATGAGGAAGTGCCAGGGGCTAGGAATCTGGTAACAAAGAGGGCCAAGGCTAGGCTACATTATCCCAATAAGATGCAAGTTGTTTGACGGTACCTTCTAGGAAGAACTTTTGCTATTTCTGCCCATCTATTCCCATATACCCGATGGGCATTAATCAGTGCATGTTCCTCCTCAATAGTCCAAGCTTCTCTCTGTATGTATGAATTCAAAATCAGCTTCATATTTACCAATCAGCTCTTCACGTAACCAGTGTGTTTCTAAATTAGTAAACAATCCCTGTTTGTCTTGCACAAAGGGGGAAATGCAAAATACAATCCATAAACCATAAAAATAAAACAATCAAAAGAGTACCTCTGTTCACATTTCTTGCCTATATGTCCTGCTTGCAATGAGACCATTTTGTTAGTCCATACTGCATTTTGAGCACAAATATCAGGTGCCAATAGGTAGTTATGGATACAGCGCATCTAAAAACAGAAGTAGCAAAATTTGGCTAAATAGAAGTTTTGGGACTGTCGCAAAATGTAAAGAATGTAAATATACCTGCATTATATGCAAACCCAACCCATCAGCATCATGTCTAGATCTACATGGATGTACCTTAAATACTTAGAAAAGCGTTATTCCAGTGACTGGACAACAATAATACAAAAAAGAGTATGGTATCCACATAAGACATAATCACAAAAAAAGTTTAGAAAAAAGAATAGTGTTAGATCTGTTCAAATTCAACAAACAACAATCAATCCTGGCATATAAAACACAAGTTATACAAACCACACCGTCAAGCAAATGCAATACACACATGGTCACACAAGCACACACCCAATCAAGCACTTGCACACAATCAAGACAAAAGAAACAGACATAGATACGGACACATCACACACACAGTCACACACACAATGTAGCACTTGCACACAAGAAACAGACTCCCTCCACATTTTTACATCCGGGCTTGGGACCGGCAGAGCCAGTGTTAAGCCACAACAACCAATCATTCAGCAAAGCATACAAGCCACACACACACAGTCAAGCCACACACAATCAATGTCAAAATACAATACTCACACAGTCACACATCACAGTCAAATGCCCAATATTCACACAATCACACACACACAGTCAAACACACAGTAACGCATCACAGTCAAATGCAATATTCACACACAATCAAACACACAGTGACACATACAAACAGTCAAGCGACACACACAAGAGAGTCAAGCCACACAAAATCAGACACACATAGAATGGAGCGCTTGCACACAAGAAACAGAAATAGACAGGGGCACAAACAGAAAGCAAATACATGAAAGACCGAAGTAAACTCAGAAAGCTATAAAGAAATACCAGAACCTGAATGACTAAACTGATTTCTCTCGAGGCGGGAGGGTGATTCAGATCTTCGTTCCTGAAAACGATTAGAGGTTGATTAGGTTGATTAAGCGATTATCTTCAACACTACCCACAAGTTTGTAGGACTATGAACAGAAAAGAAAAGTTAAATGTGTTCTTGTTCTACTTACTAGAGAAAGCAAGGCATGTAACATAAGCAAAATTCTTATAGAAAATCTGGATAAGGTAAGCCATTCATACCTAAAAAATTATACGTTTCAAGTTGACAACAGTGATTGCCTCTCATCGCTTCCAAGCCGGTGGCTAGCCTGAAATGGCATGAGCAACTTAAAATGTGAGTGACCACAATGTAAATGATTTATTCTTGAAAGCAAGAAAAGTAGCTTACCTCATGATCAGCACCAACAGTCGTATTAGAAAAGAAGATTTAGATGACCTGTGATGTAATAAGCATCATATGAGTCAAAAATACTTGGGAATCAGTTTATGATCAAAGTTATGAAGGAATCAAGGATTCAGTTTAAAACAAGTCAGAAAAACTGATCAAAATTCATAATCCGGCCATTTGAAAGGATAGAAACTTACCAATGATTTTGTGTATCTTGTAACTCCAATAATCCACTTGGTTTTGTCGTCTTTGATTTTAGCTATAGGTGAGAAGAACCTAAGAACAAATAGAAGTACCCGATTCCTGCAATGTTCAAATGTGTGGTACACGTTATGATGTGCAGGAAAGAATGAGGAAGTGGCAGGGGCTGGGAATCTAGTATCAAAGGGGGCCAAGGCTAGGCTACATTATCCCAATAAGATGCAAGTTGTTTTACGATACCTTCTACGAAGAACTTTTGCTATTTCTGCCCATCTATTCCCATATACCCGATGGGCATTAATCAGTGCATGTTCCTCCTCTATAGTCCAAGCTTCTCTCTATAAGTATGAATTCAATATCAGTTTCATATTTACCAATCAGCTCTTCACATAACCAGTGTGTTTCTAAATTAGTAAACGTTCCTGTTTGTCTTGCACAAAGGGGGAAATGCAAAATGCAATCCATAAACCATAAAAATAAAACAATCAAAAGAGTACCTCTGTTGACATTTCTTGCCTCTATGTCCACCTTGCAGTGAGACCATTTTGTTGGTCCATACTGCATTTTGAGCACAAATATCAGGTGCCAATAGGTAGTTATGGATACAACGCATCTAAAAATAGAAGTAGCAAAATTTGGCTAAATAGAAGTTTTGGGACTGACGCAAAATGTAAAGAACGTAAATATACCTGCATTGTATGCAAACCCAACCCATCAGCATCATGTCTAGATCTACATGGTTGTACCTTAAATACTTAGAAAAGCGTTATTCCAGTGACTGGAGAACAATAATACAAAAAAGAGTATTGTATCCACATAAGACATAATCACAAAAAAGTTTAGGAAAAAGAATAGTGTTAGATCTGTTCAAATTCAACAAACAACAATCAATCCTGACATATAAAACACAAGTTATACAAACCACACCGTCAAGCAAATGCAATAAACACATGGTCACACAAGCACACACCCAATCAAGCACTTGCACACAATCAAGACAAAAGAAACAGACATAGATACGGACACATCACACACACAGTCACACACACAATGTAGCACTTGCACACAAGAAACAGACTCCCTCCACATTTTTACATCCGGGCTTGGGACCGGCAGAGCCAGTGTTAAGCCACAACAACCAATCATTCAGCAAAGCATACAAGCCACACACACACACACACACAGTCAAGCCACACACAGTCAATGTCAAAATACAATACTCACACAGTCACACATCACAGTCAAATGCCCAATATTCACACAATCACACACACACAGTCAAACACACAGTAACGCATCATAGTCAAATGCAATATTCACACACAATCAAACACACAGTGACACATACAGACAGTCAAGCGACACACACAAGAGAGTCAAGCCACACAAAGTCAGACACACATAGAATGGAGCGCTTGCACACAAGAAACAGAAATAGACAGGGGCACAAACAGAAAGCAAATACATGAAAGACCGAAGTAAACTCAAAAAGCTATAAAGAAATACCAGAACCTGAATGACTAAACTGATTTCTCTCGAGGCGGGAGGGTGATTCAGATCTTCGTTCCTGAAAATGATTAGAGGTTGATTAGGTTGATTAAGCGATTATCTTCAACACTACACACAAGTTTGTAGGACTATGAACAGAAAAGCAAAGTTAAATGTGTTCTTGTTCTACTTACTAGAGAAAGCAAGGCATGTAACATGAGCAAAATTCTTACAGAAAATCTGGCTAAGGTAAGCCATTCATACCTAAAAAATTATACGTTTCAAGTTGACAACAGTGATTGCCTCTCATCGCTTCCAAGCCGGTGGCTAGCCTGAAATGGCATGAGCAACTTAAAATGTGAGTGACCACAATGTAAATGATTTATTCTTGAAAGCAAGAAAAGTAGCTTACCTCATGAGCAGCACCAACAGTCGTATTAGAAAAGAAGATTTAGATGACCTGTGATGTAATAAGCATCATATGAGTCAAAAATACTTGGGAATCAGTTTATGATCAAAGTTATCAAGGAATCAAGGATTCAGTTTAAAACAAGTCAGACAAACTGATCAAAATTCATAATCCGGCCATTTGAAAGGATAGAAACTTACCAATGATTTTGTGTATCTTGTAACTCCAATAATACACTTGGTTTTGTCGTCTTTGACTTTAGCTATAGGTGAGAAGAACCTAAGAACAAATAGAAGTACCCGATTCCTGCAATGTTCAAATGTGTGGTACACGTTATGATGTGCAGGAAAGAATGAGGAAGTGGCAGGGGCTGGGAATCTAGTATCAAAGGAGGCCAAGGCTAGGCTACATTATCCCAATAAGATGCAAGTTGTTTTACGATACCTTCTACGAAGAACTTTTGCTATTTCTGCCCATCTATTCCCATATACCCGATGGGCATTAATCAGTGCATGTTCCTCCTCAATAGTCCAAGCTTCTCGCTATATGTATGAATTCAATATCAGTTTCATATTTACCAATCAGCTCTTCACATAACCAGTGTGTTTCTAAATTAGTAAACGTTCCTGTTTGTCTTGCACAAAGGGGGAAATGCAAAATACAATCCATAAACCATAAAAATAAAACAATCAAAAGAGTACCTCTGTTGACATTTCTTGCCTCTATGTCCACCTTGCAGTGACACCATTTTGTTGGTCCATACTGCATTTTGAGCACAAATATCAGGTGCCAATAGGTAGTTATGGATACAACGCATCTAAAAACAGAAGTAGCAAAATTTGGCTAAATAGAAGTTTTGGGACTGTCGCAAAATGTAAAGAACGTAAATATACCTGCATTGTATGCAAACCCAACCCATCAGCATCATGTCTAGATCTACATGGTTGTACCTTAAATACTTAGAAAAGCGTTATTCCAGTGACTGGAGAACAATAATACAAAAAAGAGTATTGTATCCACATAAGACATAATCACAAAAAAGTTTAGGAAAAAGAATAGTGTTAGATCTGTTCAAATTCAACAAACAACAATCAATCCTGACATATAAAACACAAGTTATACAAACCACACCGTCAAGCAAATGCAATACACACATGGTCACACAAGCACACACCCAATCAAGCACTTGCACACAATCAAGACAAAAGAAACAGGCATAGATACGGACACATCACACACACAGTCACACACACAATGTAGCACTTGCACACAAGAAACAGACTCCCTCCACATTTTTACATCCGGGCTTGGGACCGGCAGAGCCAGTGTTAAGCCACAATAACCAATCATTCAGCAAAGCATACAAGCCACACACACACACAGTGAAGCCACACACAGTCAATGTCAAAATACAATACTCACACGGTCCCACATCACAGTCAAATGCCCAATATTCACACAATCACACACACACACAGTCAAACACACAGTAACGCATCACAGTCAAATGCAATATTCACACACAATCAAACACACAGTGACACATACAGACAGTCAAGCGACACAGACAAGAGAGTCAAGCCACACAAAGTCAGACACACATAGAATGGAGCGCTTGCACACAAGAAACAGAAATAGACAGGGGCACAAACAGAAAGCAAATACATGAAAGACCGAACTAAACTCAGAAAGCTATAAAGAAATACCAGAACCTGAATGACTAAACTGATTTCTCTCGAGGCGGGAGGGTGATTCAGATCTTCGTTCCTGAAAATGATTAGAGGTTGATTAGGTTGATTAAGCGATTATCTTCAACACTACCCACAAGTTTGTAGGACTATGAACAGAAAAGAAAAGTTAAATGTGTTCTTGTTCTACTTACTAGAGAAAGCAAGGCATGTAACATGAGCAAAATTCTTACAGAAAATCTGGCTAAGGTAAGCCATTCATACCTAAAAAATTATACGTTTCAAGTTGACAACAGTGATTGCCTCTCATCGCTTCCAAGCCGGTGGCTAGCCTGAAATGGCATGAGCAACTTAAAATGTGAGTGACCACAATGTAAATGATTTATTCTTGAAAGCAAGAAAAGTAGCTTACCTCATGAGCAGCACCAACAGTCGTATTAGAAAAGAAGATTTAGATGACCTGTGATGTAATAAGCATCATATGAGTCAAAAATACTTGGGAATCAGTTTATGATCAAAGTTATCAAGGAATGAAGGATTCAGTTTAAAACAAATCAGACAAACTGATCAAAATTCATAATCCGTCCATTTGAAAGGATAGAAACTTACCAATGATTTTGTGTATCTTGTAACTCCAATAATCCACTTGGTTTTGTCGTCTTGACTTTAGCTATAGGTGAGAAGAACCTAAGAACAAATAGAAGTACCCGATTCCTGCAATGTTCAAATGTGTGGTACACGTTATGATGTGCAGGAAAGAATGAGGAAGTGGCAGGGGCTGGGAATCTAGTATCAAAGGGGGCCAAGGCTAGGCTACATTATCCCAATAAGATGCAAGTTGTTTTACGATACCTTCTACGAAGAACTTTTGCTATTTCTGCCCATCTATTCCCATATACCCGATGGGCATTAATCAGTGCATGTTCCTCCTCTATAGTCCAAGCTTCTCTCTATAAGTATGAATTCAATATCAGTTTCATATTTACCAATCAGCTCTTCACATAACCAGTGTGTTTCTAAATTAGTAAACGTTCCCTGTTTGTCTTGCACAAAGGGGGAAATGCAAAATACAATCCATAAACCATAAAAATAAAACAATCAAAAGAGTACCTCTGTTGACATTTCTTGCCTATATGTCCACCTTGCAATGAGTACATTTTGTTGGTCCATACTGCATTTTGAGCACAAATATCAGGTGCCAATAGGTAGTTATGGATACAGCGCATCTAAAAACAGAAGTAGCAAAATTTGGCTAAATAAAAGTTTTGGGACTGTCGCAAAATGTAAAGAACGTAAATATACCTGCATTGTATGCAAACCCATACCATCAGCATCATGTCTAGATCTACATGGTTGTATCTCAAATACTTAGAAAAGCGTTATTCCAGTGACTGGACAACAATAATACAAAAAAGAGTATTGTATCCACATAGGACATAATCACAAAAAAGTTTAGGAAAAAGAATAGTGTTAGATCTGTTCAAATTCAACAAACAACAATCAATCCTGACATATAAAACACAAGTTATACAAACCACACCGTCAAGCAAATGCAATACACACATGGTCACACAAGCACACACCCAATCAAGCACTTGCACACAATCAAGACAAAAGAAACAGACATAAATACAGACACATCACACACACAATGTAGCACTTGCACACAAGAAACAGACTCCCTCCACATTTTTACATCCGGGCTTAGGACCGCCAGAGGCAGTGTTAAGCCACAACAACCAATCATTCAGCAAAGCATACAAGCCACACACACACAGTCAAGCCACACACAGTCATTGTCAAAATACAATACTCACACAGTCACACATCACAGTCAAATGCACAATATTCACACAATCACACACACAGAGTCAAACACACAGTAACGCATCACAGTCAAATGCAATATTCACACACAATCAAACACAAAGTGACACATACAGACAGTCAAGCGACACACACAAGAGAGTCAAGCCACACAAAGTAGGACACATATAGAATCGAGCGCTTGCACACAAGAAACAGAAATAGATAGGGGCACAAATAGAAAGCAAATACATGAAAGACCGAAGTAAACTCAAAAAGCTATAAAGAAATACCAGAACCTGAATGACTAAACTGATTTCTCTCGAGGCGGGAGGGTGATTCAGATCTTCGTTCCTGAAAATGATTAGAGGTTGATTAGGTTGATTAAGCGATTATCTTCAACACTACACACAAGTTTGTAGGACTATGAACAGAAAAGCAAAGTTAAATGTGTTCTTGTTCTACTTACTAGAGAAAGCAAGGCATGTAACATGAGCAAAATTCTTACAGAAAATCTGGCTAAGGTAAGCCATTCATACCTAAAAAATTATACGTTTCAAGTTGACAACAGTGATTGCCTCTCATCGCTTCCAAGCCGGTGGCTAGCCTGAAATGGCATGAGCAACTTAAAATGTGAGTGACCACAATGTAAATGATTTATTCTTGAAAGCAAGAAAAGTAGCTTACCTCATGAGCAGCACCAACAGTCGTATTAGAAAAGAAGATTTAGATGACCTGTGATGTAATAAGCATCATATGAGTCAAAAATACTTGGGAATCAGTTTATGATCAAAGTTATCAAGGAATCAAGGATTCAGTTTAAAACAAGTTAGACAAACTGATCAAAATTCATAATCCGGCCATTTGAAAGGATAGAAACTTACCAATGATTTTGTGTATCTTGTAACTCCAATAATCCACTTGGTTTTGTCGTCTTTGACTTTAGCTATAGGTGAGAAGAACCTAAGAACAAATAGAAGTACCCGATTCCTGCAATGTTCAAATGTGTGGTACACGTTATGATGTGCAGGAAAGAATGAGGAAGTGGCAGGGGCTAGGAATCTGGTAACAAAGAGGGCCAAGGCTAGGCTACATTATCCCAATAAGATGCAAGTTGTTTGACGGTACCTTCTAGGAAGAACTTTTGCTATTTCTGCCCATCTATTCCCATATACCCGATGGGCATTAATCAGTGCATGTTCCTCCTCAATAGTCCAAGCTTCTCTCTATATGTATGAATTCAAAATCAGTTTCATATTTACCGATCAGCTCTCCACATAACCAGTGTGTTTCTAAATTAGTAAACGTTCCCTGTTTGTCTTGCACAAAGGGGGAAATGCAAAATACAATCCATAAACCATAAAAATAAAGCAATCAAAAGAGTACCTCTGTTGACATTTCTTGCCTATATGTCCACCTTGCAATGAGACCATTTTGTTGGTCCATACTGCATTTTGAGCACAAATATCAGGTGCCAATAGGTAGTTATGGATACAGCGCATCTAAAAACAGAAGTAGCAAAATTTGGCTAAATAAAAGTTTTGGGACTGTCGCAAAATGTAAAGAACGTAAATATACCTGCATTGTATGCAAACCCAACCCATGAGCATCATGTCTAGATCTACATGGTTGTGCCTTAAATACTTAGAAAAGCATTATTCCGGTGACTGGACAACAATAATACAAAAAAGAGTATTGTATCCACATAAGACATAATCACAAAAAAGTTTAGGAAAAAGAATAGTGTTAGATCTGTTCAAATTCAACAAACAACAATCAATCCTGACATATAAAACACAAGTTATACAAACCACACCGTCAAGCAAATGCAATACACACATGGTCACACAAGCACACACCCAATCAAGCACTTGCACACAATCAAGACAAAAGAAACAGACATAAATACGGACACATCACACACACAATGTAGCACTTGCACACAAGAAACAGACTCCCTCCACATTTTTACATCCGGGCTTGGGACCGGCAGAGGCAGTGTTAAGCCACAACAACCAATCATTCAGCAAAGCATACTAGCCACACACACACAGTGAAGCCACACACAGTCATTGTCAAAATACAATGCTCACACAGTCACACATCACAGTCAAATGCACAATATTCACACAATCACACACACAGAGTCAAACACACAGTAACGCATCACAGTCAAATGCAATATTCACACACAATCAAACACAAAGTGGCACATACAGACAGTCAAGCGACACACACAAGAGAGTCAAGCCACACAAAGTCGGACACACATAGAATGGAGCGCTTGCACACAAGAAACAGAAATAGATAGGGGCACAAATAGAAAGCAAATACATGAAAGACCGAAGTAAACTCAAAAAGCTATAAAGAAATACCAGAACCTGAATGACTAAACTGATTTCTCTCGAGGCGGGAGGGTGATTCAGATCTTCGTTCCTGAAAATGATTAGAGGTTGATTAGGTTGATTAAGCGATTATCTTCAACACTACCCACAAGTTTGTAGGACTATGAACAGAAAAGAAAAGTTAAATGTGTTCTTGTTCTAGTTACTAGAGAAAGCAAGGCATGTAACATGAGCAAAATTCTTACAGAAAATCTAGCTAAGGTTAGCCATTCATACCTAAAAAATTATACGTTTCAAGTTGACAACAGTGATTGCCTCTCATCGCTTCCAAGCCGGTGGCTAGCCTGAAATGGCATGAGCAACTTAAAATGTGAGTGACCACAATGTAAATGATTTATTCTTGAAAGCAAGAAAAGTAGCTTACCTCATGAGCAGCACCAACAGTCGTATTAGAAAAGAAGATTTATATGACCTGTGATGTAATAAGCATCATATGAGTCAAAAATACTTGGGAATCCGTTTATGATCAAAGTTATCAAGGAATCAAGGATTCAGTTTAAAACAAGTCAGACAAACTGATCAAAATTCATAATCCGGCCATTTGAAAGGATAGGAACTTACCAATGATTTTGTGTATCTTGTAACTCCAATAATCCACTTGGTTTTGTCGTCTTTGACTTCAGCTATAGGTGAGAAGAACCTAAGAACAAATAGAAGTACCCGATTCCTGCAATGTTCAAATGTGTGGTACACGTTATGATGTGCAGGAAAGAATGAGGAAGTGGCAGGGGCTAGGAATCTGGTAACAAAGAGGGCCAAGGCTAGGCTAAATTATCCCAATAAGATGCAAGTTGTTTGACGGTACCTTCTAGGAAGAACTTTTGCTATTTCTGCCCATCTATTCCCATATACCCGATGGGCATTAATCAGTGCATGTTCCTCCTCAATAGTCCAAGCTTCTCTCTATATGTATGAATTCAAAATCAGTTTCATATTTACCGATCAGCTCTCCACATAACCAGTGTGTTTCTAAATTAGTAAACGTTCCCTGTTTGTCTTGCACAAAGGGGGAAATGCAAAATACAATCCATAAACCATAAAAATAAAACAATCAAAAGGGTACCTCTGTTGACATTTCTTGCCTATATGTCCACCTTGCAATAAGACCATTTTGTTGGTCCATACTCCATTTTGAGCACAAATATCAGGTGCCAATAGGTAGTTATGGATACAGCGCATCTAAAAACAGAAGTAGCAAAATTTGGCTAAATAAAAGTTTTGGGACTATCGCAAAATGTAAAGAACGTAAATATACCTGCATTGTATGCAAACCCAACCCATGAGCATCATGTCTAGATCTACATGGTTGTGCCTTAAATACTTAGAAAAGCGTTATTCCGGTGACTGGACAACAATAATACAAAAAAGAGTATTGTATCCACATAAGACATAATCACAAAAAAGTTTAGGAAAAAGAATAGTGTTAGATCTGTTCAAATTGAACAAACAACAATCAGTCCTGACATATAAAACACAACTTATACAAACCACACCGTCAAGCAAATGCAATACACACATGGTCACACAAGCACACACCCAATCAAGCACTTGCACACAATCAAGACAAAAGAAACAGACATAGATACGGACACATCACACACACAGTCACACACACAATGTAGCACTTGCACGCAAGAAACAGACTCCATCCACATTTTTACATCCGGGCTTGGGACCGGCAGAGGCAGTGTTAAGCCACAACAACCAATCATTCAGCAAAGCATACAAGCCACACACACAGTCAAGCCACACACGGTCATTGTCAAAATACAATACTCACACAGTCACACATCACAGTCAAATGCACAATATTCACACAATCACACACACAGAGTCAAACACACAGTAACGCATCACAGTCAAATGCAATATTCACACAATCAAACACAAAGTGACACATACAGACAGTCAAGCGACACACACAAGAGAGTCAAGCCACACAAAGTCGGACACACATAGAATGGAGCGCTTGCACACAAGAAACAGAAATAGATAGGGGCACAAACAGAAAGCAAATACATGAAAGACCAAAGTAAACTCAAAAAGCTATAAAGAAATACCAGAACCTGAATGACTAAACTGATTTCTCTCGAGGCGGGAGGGTGATTCAGATCTTCGTTCCTGAAAACGATTAGAGGTTGATTAGGTTGATTAAGCGATTATCTTCAACACTACCCACAAGTTTGTAGGACTATGAACAGAAAAGAAAAGTTAAATGTGTTCTTGTTCTACTTACTAGAGAAAGCAAGGCATGTAACATGAGCAAAATTCTTAAAGAAAATCTGGCTAAGGTAAGCCATTCATACCTAAAAAATTATACGTTTCAAGTTGACAACAGTGATTGCCTCTCATCGCTTCCAAGCCGGTGGCTAGCCTGAAATGGCATGAGCAACTTAAAATGTGAGTGTGAACAATGTGAATGATTTATTCTTGAAAGCAAGAAAAGTAGCTTACCTCATGAGCAGCGCCAACAGTCGTATTAGCAAAGAAGATTTAGATGACCTGTGATGTAATAAGCATCATATGAGTCAAAAATACTTGGGAATCAGTTTATGGTCAAAGTTATCAAGGAATCAAGGATTCAGTTTAAAACAAGTCAGACAAACTGATCAAAATTCATAATCCGGCCATTTGAAAAGATAGAAACTTACCGATGATTTTGTGTATCTTGTAACTGCAATAATCCACTTGGTTTTGTCGTCTTTGACTTTAGCTATAGGTGAGAAGAACCTAAGAACAAATAGAAGTACCCGATTCCTGCAATGTTCAAATGTGTGGTACACGTTATGATGTGCAGGAAAGAATAAGGAAGTGGCAGAGGCTAGGAATCTAGTAACAAAGAGGGCCAAGGCTAGGCTACATTATCCCAATAAGATGCAAGTTGTTTGACGGTACCTTCTAGGAAGAACTTTTGCTATTTCTGCCCATCTATTCCCATACACCAGATGGGCATTAATCAGTGCATGTTCCTCCTCAATAGTCCAAGCTTCTCTCTATATGTATGAATTCAAAATCAGTTTCATATTTACCAATCGGCTCTTCACATAACCAGTGTGTTTCTAAATTAGTAGACATTCCCTGTTTGTCTTGCACAAAGGCGGAAATGCAAAATACAATCCATAAACCATAAAAATAAAACAATCAAAAGAGTACCTCTCTTGACATTTCTTGCCTATATGTCCACCTTCCAATGAGACCATTTTGTTGGTCCATACTGCATTTTGATCACAAATATTAGGTGCCAATAGGTAGTTATGGATACAACGCATCTAAAACAGAAGTAGCAAAATTTGGCTAAATAAAAGTTTTGGGACTGTCACAAAATGTAAAGAACGTAAATATACCTGCATTGTATGCAAACCCAACCCATCAGCATCATGTCTAGATCTACATGGTTGTACCTTAAATACTTAGAATAGCGTTATTCCAGTGACTGGAGAACAATAATACAAAAAAGAGTATTGTATCCACATAAGACATAATCACAAAAAAGTTTAGGAAAAAGAATAGTGTTAGATCTGTTAAAATTCAACAAACAACAATCAATCCTGACATATAAAACACAAGTTATACAAACCACACCGTCAAGCAAATGCAATACACACATGGTCACAAATGCACACACCCAATCAAGCACTTGCACACAATCAAGACAAAAGAAACAGACATAGATACAGACACATCACGCACACAGTCACACACACAATGTAGCACTTGCACACAAGAAACAGACTCCCTCCACATTTTTACATCCGGGCTTGGGACCGGCAGAGGCAGTGTTAAGCCACAACAACCAATCATTCAGCAAAGCATACAAGCCACACACACACAGTCAAGCCACACACAGTCGGTGTCAAAATACAATACTCACACAGTCACACATCATAGTCAAATGCACAATATTCACACAATCACACACACAGTCAAACACACAGTAACGCATCACAGTCAACTGCAATATTCACACACAATCAAACACACAGTGACACATAGAGACAGTCAAGCGACACACACAAGAGGGTCAAGCCACACAAAGTCGGACACACATAGAATGGAGCGCTTGCATACAAGAAACAGAAATAGATAGGGGCACAAGCAGAAAGCAAATACATGAAAGACCGAAGTAAACTCAGAAAGCTATAAAGAAATACCAGAAGCTGAATGACTAAACTGATTTCTCTCGAGGCGGGAGGGTGATTCAGATCTTCGTTCCTGAAAACGATTAGAGGTTGATTTAGGTTGATTAAGCGATTATCTTCAACACTACCCACAAGTTTGTAGGACTATGAGCAGAAAAGAAAAGTTAAATGTGTTCTTGTTCTACTTACTAGAGAAAGCAAGGCATGTAACATGAGCAAAATTCTTATAGAAAATCTGGCTAAGGTAAGCCATTCATACCTAAAAAATTATACGTTTCAAGTTGACAACAGTGATTGCCTCTCATCGCTTCCAAGCCGGTGGCTAGCCTGAAATGGCATGAGCAACTTAAAATGTGAGTGACCACAATGTAAATGATTTATTCTTGAAAGCAAGAAAAGTAGCTTACCTCATGATCAGCACCAACAGTCGTATTATAAAAGAAGATTTAGATGACGTGTGATGTAATAAGCATCATATGAGTCAAAAATACTTGGGAATCAGTTTATGATCAAAGTTATCAAGGAATCAAGGATTCAGTTTAAAACAAGTCAGAAAAACTGATCAAAATTAATAATCCGGCCATTTGAAAGGATAGAAACTTACCAATGATTTTGTGTATCTTGTAACTCCAATAATCCACTTGGTTTTGTCGTCTTTGACTTTAGCTATGGGTGAGAAGAACCTAAGAACAAATAGAAGTACCCGATTCCTGCAATGTTCAAATGTTTGGTACACGTTATGATGTGCAGGAAAGAATGAGGAAGTGGCAGGGGCTGGGAATCTAGTATCAAAGGGGGCCAAGGCTAGGCTACATTATCCCAATAAGATGCAAGTTGTTTTACGATACCTTCTACGAAGAACTTTTGCTATTTCTGCCCATCTATTCCCATATACCCGATGGGCATTAATCAGTGCATGTTCCTCCTCCATAGTCCAAGCTTCTCTCTATAAGTATGAATTCAATATCAGTTTCATATTTACCAATCAGCTCTTCACATAACCAGTGTGTTTCTAAATTAGTAAACGTTCCCTGTTTATCTTGCACAAAGGGGGAAATGCAAAATACAATCCATAAACCATAAAAATAAAACAATCAAAAGAGTACCTCTGTTGACATTTCTTGCCTATATGTCCACCTTGCAATGAGACTATTTTGTTGGTCCATACTGCATTTTGAGCACAAATATCATGTGCCAATAGGTAGTTATGGATACAGCGCATCTAAAAACAGAAGTAGCAAAATTTGGCTAAATAAAAGTTTTGGAACTGTCGCAAAATGTAAAGAACGTAAATATACCTGCATCGTATGCAAACCCTACCCATCAGCATCATGTCTAGATCTACATGGTTGTACCTTAAATACTTAGAAAAGCGTTATTCCAGTGACTAGAGAACAATAATACAAAAAAGAGTATTGTATCCACATAAGACATAATCACAAAAAAGTTTAGGAAAAAGAATAGTGTTAGATCTGTTCAAATTCAACAAACAACAATCAATCCTGACATATAAAACACAAGTTATACAAACCACACCGTCAAGCAAATGCAATACACACATGGTCACACAAGCACACACCCAATCAAGCACTTGCACACAATCAAGACAAAAGAAACAAACATAGATACGGACAAATCACACACACAGTCACACACACAATGTAGCACTTGCACACAAGAAACAGACTCCCTCCACATTTTTATATCCGGGCTTGGGACCAGCAGAGGCAGTGTTAAGCCACAACAACCAATCATTCAGCAAAGCATACAAGCCACACACACACAGTCAAGCCACACACAGTCAATGTCAAAATACAATACACACACAGTCACACATCACAGTCAAATGCACAATATTCACACAATCCACACAACGCATCACAGTCAACTGCAATATTCACACACAATCAAACACACAGTGACACATACAGACAGTCAAGCGACACACACAAGAGAATCAAGCCACACAAAGTCGGACACACATAGAATGGACCGCTTGCACACAAGAAACAAAAGTAGTTAGGGGCACAAACAGAAAGCAAATACATGAAAGACCGAAGTAAACTCAGAAAGCTATAAAGAAATACCAGAACCTGAATGACTAAACTGATTTCTCTCGAGGCGGGAGGGTGATTCAGATCTTCGTTCCTGAAAACGATTAGAGGTTGATTAGGTTGATTAAGCGATTATCTTCAACACTACCCAAGAGTTTGTAGGACTATGAACAGAAAAGAAAAGTTAAATGTGTTCTTGTTCTACTTACTAGAGAAGGCATGTAACATGAGAAAAATTCTTACAGAAAATCTGGCTAAGGTAAGCCATTCATACCTAAAAAATTATACGTTTCAAGTTGACAAGAGTGATTGCCTCTCATCGCTTCCAAGCCGGTGGCTAGCCTGAAATGGCATGAGCAACTTAAAATGTGAGTGACCACAATGTAAATGATTTATTCTTGAAAGCAAGAAAAGTAGCTTACCTCATGATCAGCACCAACAGTCGTATTAGAAAAGATGATTTAGATGACCTGTGATGTAATAAGCATCATATGAGTCAAAAATACTTGGGAATCAGTTTATGATCAAAGTTATCAAGGAATCAAGGATTCAGTTTAAAACAAGTCAGAAAAACTGATCAAAATTCATAATCCGGCCATTTGAAAGGATAGAAACTTACCAATGATTTTGTGTATCTTGTAACTCCAATAATCCACTTGGTTTTGTCGTCTTTGACTTTAGCTATAGGTGAGAAGAACCTAAGAACAAATAGAAGTACCCGATTCCTGCAATGTTCAAATGTGTGGTACACGTTATGATGTGCAGGAAAGAATGAGGAAGTGGCAGGGGCTGGGAATCTAGTATCAAAGGGGGCCAAGGCTAGGCTACATTATCCCAATAAGATGCAAGTTGTTTTACGATACCTTCTACGAAGAACTTTTGCTATTTCTGCCCATCTATTCCCATATACCCGATGGGCATTAATCAGTGCATGTTCCTCCTCAATAGTCCAAGCTTCTCTCTATATGTATGAATTCAATATCAGTTTCATATTTACCAATCAGCTCTTCACATAACCAGTGTGTTTCTAAATTAGTAAACGTTCCTGTTTGTCTTGCACAAAGGGGGAAATGCAAAATACAATCCATAAACCATAAAAATAAAACAATCAAAAGAGTACCTCTGTTCACATTTCTTGCCTCTATGTCCACCTTGCAATGAGACCATTTTGTTGGTCCATACTGCATTTTGAGCACAAATATCAGGTGCCAATAGGTAGTTACGGATACAGCGCATCTAAAAACAGAAGTAACAAAATTTGGCTAAATAGAAGTTTTGGGACTGTCGCAAAATGTAAAGAACGTAAATATACCTGCATTGTATGCAAACCCAACCCATCAGCATCATGTCTAGATCTACATGGTTGTACCTTAAATACTTAGAAAAGCATTATTCCAGTGACTGGAGAACAATAATACAAAAAAGAGTATTGTATCCACATAAGAAATAATCACAAAAAAGTTTAGGAAAAAGAATAGTGTTAGATCTGTTCAAATTCAACAAACAACAATTAATCCTGACATATAAAACACAAGTTATACAAACCACACCGTCAAGCAAATGCAATATACACATGGTCACACAAGCACACACCCAATCAAGCACTTGCACACAATCAAGACAAAAGAAACAGACATAGATACAGACACATCACACACACAGTCACACACACAATGTAGCACTTGCACACAAGAAACAGACTCCCTCCACATTTTTACATCCGGGCTTGGGACCGGCAGAGCCAGTGTTAAGCCACAACAACCAATCATTCAGCAAAGCATACAAGCCACACACACACAGTCAAGCCACACACAATCAATGTCAAAATACAATACTCACACGGTCACACATCACAGTCAAATGCCCAATATTCACACAATCACACACACACGGTCAAACACACAGTAACGCATCACAGTAAAATGCAATATTCACACACAATCAAACACACAGTGACACATACAAACAGTCAAGCGACACACACAAGAGAGTCAAGCCACACAAAATCAGACACACATAGAATGGAGCGCTTGCACACAAGAAACAGAAATAGACAGGGGCACAAACAGAAAGCAAATACATGAAAGACCGAAGTAAACTCAGAAAGCTATAAAGAAATACCAGAACCTGAATGACTAAACTGATTTCTCTCGAGGCGGGAGGGTGATTCAGATCTTCGTTCCTGAAAACGATTAGAGGTTGATTAGGTTGATTAAGCGATTATCTTCAACACTACCCACAAGTTTGTAGGACTATGAACAGAAAAGAAAAGTTAAATGTGTTCTTGTTCTACTTACTAGAGAAAGCAAGGCATGTAACATAAGCAAAATTCTTATAGAAAATCTGGATAAGGTAAGCCATTCATACCTAAAAAATTATACGTTTCAAGTTGACAACAGTGATTGCCTCTCATCGCTTCCAAGCCGGTGGCTAGCCTGAAATGGCATGAGCAACTTAAAATGTGAGTGACCACAATGTAAATGATTTATTCTTGAAAGCAAGAAAAGTAGCTTACCTCATGATCAGCACCAACAGTCGTATTAGAAAAGAAGATTTAGATGACCTGTGATGTAATAAGCATCATATGAGTCAAAAATACTTGGGAATCAGTTTATGATCAAAGTTATGAAGGAATCAAGGATTCAGTTTAAAACAAGTCAGAAAAACTGATCAAAATTCATAATCCGGCCATTTGAAAGGATAGAAACTTACCAATGATTTTGTGTATCTTGTAACTCCAATAATCCACTTGGTTTTGTCGTCTTTGATTTTAGCTATAGGTGAGAAGAACCTAAGAACAAATAGAAGTACCCGATTCCTGCAATGTTCAAATGTGTGGTACACGTTATGATGTGCAGGAAAGAATGAGGAAGTGGCAGGGGCTGGGAATCTAGTATCAAAGGGGGCCAAGGCTAGGCTACATTATCCCAATAAGATGCAAGTTGTTTTACGATACCTTCTACGAAGAACTCTTGCTATTTCTGCCCATCTATTCCCATATACCCGATGGGCATTAATCAGTGCATGTTCCTCCTCAATAGTCCAAGCTTCTCTCTATATGTATGAATTCAATATCAGTTTCATATTTACCAATCAGCTCTTCACATAACCAGTGTGTTTCTAAATTAGTAAACGTTCCTGTTTGTCTTGCACAAAGGGGGAAATGCAAAATACAATCCATAAACCATAAAAATAAAACAATCAAAAGAGTACCTCTGTTGACATTTCTTGCCTCTATGTCCACCTTGCAATGAGAACATTTTGTTGGTCCATACTGCATTTTGAGCACAAATATCAGGTGCCAATAGGTAGTTATGGATACAGCGCATCTAAAAACAGAAGTAGCAAAAATTTGGCTAAATAGAAGTTTTGGGACTGTCGCAAAGTGTAAAGAACGTAAATATACCTGCATTGTATGCAAACCCAACCCATCAGCATCATGTCTAGATCTACATGGTTGTACCTTAAATACTTAGAAAAGCGTTATTCCAGTGACTGGAGAACAATAATACAAAAAAGAGTATTGTATCCACATAAGACATAATCACAAAAAAGTTTAGGAAAAAGAATAGTGTTAGATCTGTTCAAATTCAACAAACAACAATCAATCCTGACATATAAAACACAAGTTATACAAACCACACCATCAAGCAAATGCAATACACACATGGTCACACAAGCACACACCCAATCAATCACTTGCACACAATCAAGACAAAAGAAACAGACATAGATACAGACACATCACACACATAGTCACACACACAATGTAGCACTTGCACACACGAAACAGACTCCCTCCACATTTTTACATCCGGGCTTGGGACCGGCAGAGCCAGTGTTAAGCCACAACAACCAATCATTCAGCAAAGCATACTAGCCACACACACACACAGTCAAGCCACACACAGTCAATGTCAAAATACAATACTCACACAGTCACACATCACAGTCAAATGCCCAATATTCACACAATCACACACACACAGTCAAACACACAATAACGCATCACAGTCAAATGCAATATTCACACACAATCAAACACACAGTGACACATACAAACAGTCAAGCGACACACACAAGAGAGTCAAGCCACACAAAGTCAGACACACATAGAATGGAGCGCTTGCACACAAGAAACAGAAATAGACAGGGGCACAAACAGAAAGCAAATACATGAAAGACCGAACTAAACTCAGAAAGCTATAAAGAAATACCAGAACCTGAATGACTAAACTGATTTCTCTCGAGGCGGGAGGGTGATTCAGATCTTCGTTCCTGAAAACGATTAGAGGTTGATTAGGTTGATTAAGCGATTATCTTCAACACTACCCACAAGTTTGTAGGACTATGAACAGAAAAGAAAAGTTAAATGTGTTCTTGTTCTACTTACTAGAGAAAGCAAGGCATGTAACATGAGCAAAACTCTTACAGAAAATCTGGCTAAGGTAAGCCATTCATACCTAAAAAATTATACGTTTCAAGTTGACAACAGTGATTGCCTCTCATCGCTTCCAAGCCGGTGGCTAGCCTGAAATGGCATGAGCAACTGAAAATGTGAGTGACCACAATTTAAATGATTTATTCTTGAAAGCAAGAAAAGTAGCTTACCTCATGAGCAGCACCAACAGTCGTATTAGAAAAGAAGATTTAGATGACCTGTGATGTAATAAGCATCATATGAGTCAAAAATACTTGGGAATCAGTTTATGATCAAAGTTATCAAGGAATCAAGGATTCAGTTTAAAACAAGTCAGACAAACTGATCAAAATTCATAATCCGGCCATTTGAAAGGATAGAAACTTACCAATGATTTTGTGTATCTTGTAACTCCAATAATACACTTGGTTTTGTCGTCTTTGACTTTAGCTATAGGTGAGAAGAACCTAAGAACAAATAGAAGTACCCGATTCCTGCAATGTTCAAATGTGTGGTACACGTTATGATGTGCAGGAAAGAATGAGGAAGTGGCAGGGGCTGGGAATCTAGTATCAAAGGGGGCCAAGGCTAGGCTACATTATCCCAATAAGATGCAAGTTGTTTTACGATACCTTCTACGAAGAACTTTTGCTATTTCTGCCCATCTATTCCCATATACCCGATGGGCATTAATCAGTGCATGTTCCTCCTCTATAGTCCAAGCTTCTCTCTATAAGTATGAATTCAATATCAGTTTCATATTTACCAATCAGCTCTTCACATAACCAGTGTGTTTCTAAATTAGTAAACGTTCCCTGTTTGTCTTGCACAAAGGGGGAAATGCAAAATACAATCCATAAACCATAAAAATAAAACAATCAAAAGAGTACCTCTGTTGACATTTCTTGCCTATATGTCCACCTTGCAGTGAGACCATTTTGTTGGTCCATACTGCATTTTGAGCACAAATATCAGGTGCCAATAGGTAGTTATGGATACAGCGCATCTAAAAACAGAAGTAGCAAAATTTGGCTAAATAAAAGTTTTGAGACTGCCGCAAAATGTAAAGAACGTAAATATACCTGCATTGTATGCAAACCCAACCCATCAGCATCATGTCTAGATCTACATGGTTGTATCTCAAATACTTAGAAAAGCGTTATTCCAGTGACTGGACAACAATAATACAAAAAAGAGTATTGTATCCACATAAGACATAATCATAAAAAAGTTTAGGAAAAAGAATAGTGTTAGATCTGTTCAAATTCAACAAACAACAATCAATCCTGACATGTAAAACACAAGTTATACAAACCACACCGTCAAGCAAATGCAATACACACATGGTCACACAAGCACACACCCAATCAAGCACTTGCACACAATCAAGACAAAAGAAACAGACATAAATACGGACACATCACACACACAATGTAGCACTTGCACACAAGAAACAGACTCCCTCCACATTTTTACATCCGGGCTTGGGACCTGCAGAGGCAGTGTTAAGCCACAACAACCAATCATTCAGCAAAGCATACAAGCCACACACACACAGTCAAGCCACACACAGTCATTGTCAAAATACAATACTCACATAGTCACACATCACAGTCAAATGCACAATATTCACACAATCACACACACAATGAGACATACAGACAGTCAAGCAACACACACAAGAGAGTCAAGCCACACAAAGTCGGACACACATAGAATGGAGCGCTTGCACACAAGAAACAGAAATAGATAGGCACAAACAGAAAGCAAATACATGAAAGACCGAAGTAAACTCAAAAAGCTATAAAGAAATACCAGAACCTGAATGACTAAACTGATTTCTCTCGAGGCGGGAGGGTGATTCAGATCTTCGTTCCTGAAAACGATTAGAGGTTGATTAGGTTGATTAAGCGATTATCTTCAACACTATCCACAATTTTGTAGGACTATGAACAGAAAAGAAAAGTTAAATGTGTTCTTGTTCTACTTACTAGAGAAAGCAAGGCATGTAACATGAGCAAAATTCTTATAGAAAATCTTGTTAAGGTAAGCCATTCATACCTAAAAAATTATACGTTTCAAGTTGACAACGGTGATTGCGTCTCATCGCTTCCAAGCCGGTGGCTAGCCTGAAATGGCATGAGCAACTTAAAATGTGAGACCACAATATAAATGATTTATTCTTGAAAGCAAGAAAAATAGCTTACCTCATGAGCAGCACCAAGAGTCGTATTAGAAAAGAAGATTTAGATGACCTGTGATGTAATAAGCATCATATGAGTCAAAAATACTTGGGAATCAGTTTATGATCAAAGTTATCAAGGAATCAAGGATTCAGTTTAAAACAAGTCAGACAAACTGATCAAAATTCAAAATCCCGCCATTTGAAAGGATAGAACCTTACCGATGATTTTGTGATCTTGTAACTCCAATAATCCACTTGGTTTTGTCGTCTTTGACTTTAAATATAGGTGAGAAGAACTTACAAATAGAAGTACCCGATTCCTGCAATGTTCAAATGTGTGGTACACGTTATGATGTGCAGGAAAGAATGAGGAAGTGGCAGGGGCTAGGAATCTGGTAACAAAGAGGGCCAAGGCTAGGCTACATTATCCCAATAAGATGCAAGTTATTTGACGGTACCTTCTAGGAAGAACTTTTGCTATTTCTGCCCATCTATTCCCATATACCCGAGCATTAATCAGTGCATGTTCCTCCTCAATAGTCCAAGCTTCTCTCTGTATTTATGAATTCAAAATCAGCTTCATTTTTACAAATCAGCTCTTCACATAACCAGTGTGTTTCTAAATTAGTAAACATTCCATGTTTGTCTTGCACAAAGGGGGAAATGCAAAATACAATCCATAAACCATAAATAAAACAATCAAAAGAGTACCTCTCTTGACATTTCTTGCCTATATGTCCACCTTGCAATGAGACCATTTTGTAGGTCCATACTGCATTTTGAGCACAAATATCAGGTGCCAATAGGTAGTTATGGATAAAGCGCATCTAAAAACAGAAGTAGCAAAATTTGGCTAAATAAAAGTTTTGGGACTGTCGCAAAATGTAAAGAACGTAAAAATACCTGCATTGTATGCAAACCCAACCCATCAGCATCATGTCAAGATCTACATGGATGTACCTTCAATACTTAGAAAAGCGTTATTCCAGTGACTGGACAACAATAATACAAAAAAGAGTATGGTATCCACATAAGACATAATCACAAAAAAAATTTAGAAAAAAGAATAGTGTTAGATCTGTTCAAATTCAACAAACAACAATCAATCCTGACATATAAAACACAAGTTATACAAACCACACCGTCAAGCAAATGCAATACACACATGGTCACACAAGCACACACCCAATCAAGCACTTGCACACAATCAAGACAAAAGAAACAGACATAGATACGGACACATCACACACACAGTCACACACACAATGTAGCACTTGCACACAAGAAACAGACTCCCTCCACATTTTTACATCCGGGCTTGGGACCGGCAGAGGCAGTGTTAAGCCACAACAACCAATCATTCAGCAAAGCATACAAGCCACACACACACAGTCAAGCCACACACAGTCATTGTCAAAATACAATACTCACACAGTCACACATCACAGTCAAATGCACAATATTCACACAATCACACACACAGAGTCAAACACACAGTAACGCATCACAGTCAAATGCAATATTCACACACAATCAAACACAAAGTGACACATACAGACAGTCAAGCGACACACACAAGAGAGTCAAGCAACACAAAGTCGGACACACATAGAATGGAGCGCTTGCACACAAGAAACAGAAATAGATAGGGGCACAAACAGAAAGCAAAAACATGAAAGACCGAAGTAAACTCAAAAAGCTATAAAGAAATACCAGAACCTGAATGACTAAACTGATTTCTCTCGAGGCGGGAGGGTGATTCAGATCGTCGTTCCTGAAAACGATTAGAGGTTGATTAGGTTGATTAAGCGATTATCTTCAACACTACCCACAAGTTTGTAGGACTATGAACAGAAAAGAAAAGTTAAATGTGTTCTTGTTCTACTTACTAGAGAAAGCAAGGCATGTAACATGAGCAAAATTCTTATTGAAAATCTGGCTAAGGTAAGCCATTCATACCTAAAAAATTATACGTTTCAAGTTGACAACAGTGATTGCCTCTCATCGCTTCCAAGCCAGTGGCTAGCCTGAAATGGCATGAGCAACTTAAAATGTGAGTGACCACAATGTAAATGATTTATTCTTGAAAGCAAGAAAAGTAGCTTACCTCATGAGCAGCACCAACAGTCGTATTAGAAAAGAAGATTTAGATGACCTGTGATGTAATAAGCATCATATGAGTCAAAAATACTTGGGAATCAGTTTATGATCAAAGTTATCAAGGAATCAAGGATTCAGTTTAAAACAAGTCAGACAAACTGATCAAAATTCATAATCCGGCCATTTGAAAGGATAGAAACTTACCAATGATTTTGTGTATCTTGTAACTCCAATAATCCACTTGGTTTTGTCGTCTTTGACTTTAGCTATAGGTGAGAAGAACCTAAGAACAAATAGAAGTACCCGATTCCTGCAATGTTCAAATGTGTGGTACACGTTATGATGTGCAGGAAAGAATGAGGAAGTGGCAGGGGCTAGGAATCTGGTAACAAAGAGGCCCAAGGCTAGGCTACATTATCCCAATAAGATGCAAGTTGTTTGATGGTACCTTCTAGGAAGAACTTTTGCTATTTCTGCCCATCTATTCCCATATACCCGATGGGCATTAATCAGTGCATGGTCCTCCTCAATAGTCCAAGCTTCTCTCTGTATTTATGAATTCAAAATCAGCTTCATATTTACCAATCAGCTCTTCACATAACCAGTGTGTTTCTAAATTAGTAAACATTCCATGTTTGTCTTGCACAAAGGGGGAAATGCAAAATACAATCCATAAACCATAAAAATAAAACAATCAAAAGAGTACCTCTCTTGACATTTCTTGCCTATATGTCCACCTTGCAATGAGACCATTTTGTTGGTCCATACTGCATTTTGAGCACAAATATCAGGTGCCAATAGGTAGTTATGGATAAAGCGCATCTAAAAATAGAAGTAGCAAAATTTGGCTAAATAAAAGTTTTGGGACTGTCGCAAAATATAAAGAACGTAAATATACCTGCATTGTATGCAAACCCAACACATCAGCATCATGTCTAGATTTACATGGATGTACCTTCAATACTTAGAAAAGCGTTATTCCAGTGACTGGACAACAATGATACAAAAAAGAGTATGGTATCCACATAAGACATAATCATAAAAAAGTTGAGAAAAAAGAGTAGTGTTAGATCTGTTCAAATTCAACAAACAACAATCAATCCTGACATATAAAACACAAGTTATACAAACCACACCGTCAAGCAAATGCAATATTCACACACAGTCATACACATAGTCAAGCCACACACACACAGTCAAGCCACACACATATTCACCATCAAGCCACACACAATCTCACACACACAATCAAGCCCATACACACAGTCAAGCCACACACACAATCAAGCCACACACATAATCAAGCCACACACACAAAGTCAAGCCACACACAGTCACACACATAGAATGGAGCGCTTGCACACAAAAAACAAGGATAGATAGGGGCACAAAGAGAAAGCTAATACATGCAAAACTGAAGTAAACCCAGAAAACTATAAAGAAATTCTAGAACTTGAATGAGTAAATTGATTTCTCTAGAGGGGTGAGGGTGATTCAGATCTTCATTCCTGAAAGGGAATAATATATGTTCCACTGAGACTGTCGAACCGAAGAGAAACCATGCAGTTAGATGAAGGATTCTAACTAACCAGTTGGAAAAGTGGGTCCTCGGGTAAATATTTCAATGTGAACTCCCTTCGGCACGAGTATCTTGTGTCGGGTAAATATTTCAATGTGAACCCCTTTGGCACGAGTATCTTGGGTCTGTATTACGTAGAACTCCATGACCATAGCCAGGAACAACCTATGGATGCAACCAGAAATCAGTAATTTATATTTTTTGCTTGTAAGTTCAAATAAGATCAATAGTGAAAAGCAACCTTAGATCTCTATCTTAGATCTCTTGTTCAGCATTCAACTAGAATACTTTAATAGTGCAAATTTCCCATAAACTCATAAACAATAGTCAATGTTAAATCTCAGAATGGGCATGCGTGCAATGGAGGTGGTAACAACTTAACCCAGTGAGATTAAAATTCTAAGTAAATGGCGCGACTCCATAAAGCCGCATAGCATTGATGGTTTCTAATTGGCAAAACAGGATCAAGAGACAAGACGATAATGATGGTTACAAGTTACTGTAGCAATTGATGGTTTCTAATTGGCAAAACAGGATCAAGAGCCAATACCTTGTACAATGTAGCAAGAACACGAGAGCGTTGTGGGCCAGCACCAGCCAATATTGTGCATGTTATAGCAGCAGCAAGAAACATGTTCCATCAAGATTTTTGAGAATAAAATATGGAGACAATATCAGTTCCAAACACGACTTGCTAATAACCACTGCAGTACTTAAACATGAACATCAAGTAGGGTAATTTATTACATACAGCCACTACACCGGCAAGGTAAAACAAAGAACCATACAAGACAGAACATTAAAAAGGAGTAAATTGCAGAAGAGAAAAACAAATCTACAACTGAATGGAGTAAGCCTTACTCATCCCCAATTTGGCGTTGCTCAGATACCATAGTATCGAATTGAAGCTTCCAAGAATTTACTCGCATAGCAGACCTACAAGAGATATAAGAAGGGAACTAAATTTTAATCCTTAGTTGTAGACAGATAGATTATTAAATGTTTCTGAACCAACAAACCTTGTATTGTAATTTCAGAACTTCCTGGTTGCTGTTTGTGACCAAAAACGAGGCTTTGTTGATAAAAGCTTCAGCATTCACTGCATTATCATCCTACAAAATTAAGAACTACATTAGTCTAGCTGACAATGCAATCTGACAAAATTAAGAACTAACAAGACTAACCTCCAAATAGAGTCGTTCAATCTGGACGCACTTGGATAATTTGTTTGTGTCATCAAGCATCCTGATTTTTAAGAAGATGGTCAGATTTCCCGGACTTAGAAAATCCAGTGACATGTAAAGAGAGACAAAAGCTTGTTTCAACCTGATTCCTGAGTCCAAGTCAATGCCACTAAGCATTTGTGCTGCTCTCAACCATTGTTGTTCAGATTCACACAGTTCTGCAAGCTTCTCTCTAATCACTACAACCTGCATATAGATAGCCAGCATGATTATAGATCAAGAATGTTGCAACACTTTTTTACTCCCTCCGTAAACTAATATAAGAGCGTTTAGAACACTACTACTTAATATTAGTTTACAGAGTGTTCTAAATGCTCTTATTAGTTTACGGAGTGATACATAATAACAACAAGATCAATTACAAAGTCACCAAAGATATAGTGAGAAGTTACAAAGCCCACAGAAACAGATTTGTGTCAGTTATTTGTGGTAGTGAAACAAATCTAGAGATAAACATTCTCTATGAGATTTACATGAAGACACTGGAATACCAGTAAATTCACTAGATGATTTCTTCCACAAGATGACAAGCATGATGCAGACATTCTTTGCACATTTTTCTACACAGGTATAAACTAACCAGTTTTGGTCTATATAATCTTTCAATACTAGGTAAAGGACAGACCCAGTGCATAGAAGTCCCACACAAGGTGGGGTCTGGGGAGGGATTATAAAATTAAAATGAGCACACTTATTCTTTGTTTACTTTGATGGTAGCTAATACCTAGAAATATGAATAGCTAAGACCTTTTGACATGATTGCAATAAATAGAAATCATACTGCTCATTAATGGCTAATTTCGATGTCTGTTTTCAGCAGCTTAACAAAGTTTAATCCCACAAGACATTATAAATTGCAACTTCAACAGGAACTACCAAACAGTAACACAAAAGAAGACATAGATATTTAGATTTCTGAAATGCGGTGCATAAGAGGGACATGATGCACGAAGGTATACATAGATATTTAGGTTTCTACAATGCAACCCATGTGAGCATAAAATGAGTGGCAACTGTAATTCCCTATATTGCATTATTTTCTCTACTCGCAAACAAGATCACGAGGTATTTATAAAACTATAGTCCTTGAGCAATAATTAGTGCTTGATAATTGAATAGATATAACTCGATTTGAGATAAGCTACCTTTCCACTCTTCAGTGTCTTCCATACATATTCTTTAAGTTGGTCGGTTGTGATGTTACTCCCAGTCTGTTTCATTATAGATTTGATTCATAGCAACACTTCCTGTAGTATATGGTGACTATTCTCAGTTTATGCGCATCAAAACAGTAAATACAGCATTTTAAAATAACAGGGCATATGTTTTTCTTCTTCTTAACATCATGTGCAAAAGCAAGTGGGTAAATAGCTAAGCCACAAGTTCTGCAATTTGTTCATTTATTACGAACAATTTGTTCCAGGAGATCCATTTGGGAAGCACAAATTGAGCATGATGTGGCAGAGAACATCAACTACACATAAAATCAAGTGTACCTGATTAGCCAGGCCGTGCAGTGGCCCAGCCAAGCTGTTCAGTGTCCTTAGCAACCCAATAAAGAGCAAATGTGACATGTCCAGATCCACAAGTCTGTACCTTGAATACTTAGAAAAGCATTAGAATATGATATCCACATAACACACATATCACAAAAAAGTTCAGAAAAAAGAATAGTCAATTGTCTGCACTAAACAAGTACTGGTGTGTTACCTCAGGAACTACCAATACCAAGTTAGCATAAATGATTATATTCGTCAAGACATCAACCACTCCAAGGAAAATTTGTAAGAGATGTGGTTAACTTGGATGAAACACACCATATCTAGTATACTAGCACAGAAGTGACATCAATATTTCTACGTTCCACATCAGATCAGATGTGGTTAACTTGGACGATCAACGCAGCGACGGAACCGATCTGAAACTGACCTTACTCTGGCCTCTCCCCGTCTCCGTAATCCAAATTCAAAACCAGACGGCGAACACAAAATGCAGGAACGCAAAACGTAATCGTTCATTGCTCCGCCGCAAACACGAAATGCAGGATCGTGAGTGTCTCTCAGATAACAGAAGCGCACGCAGAAGTTCAATGATCCAACAAGCTCAGAATCAATATTAACTACTCAATGATCCAACAAACATTACAACAGAATTTTATGCAATAGGATGTCAGAAACTCAATGATCGCACTATAAATTAATTGTCACAAAGTCTAGGAAAATCAAGAAAAGCATTATTCCAGTGACTGGACATGAATAATAAAAAAAAATATACTATCAACATAAGACATAGCAGAACACGCATATCACTAAAAAAATAAGAAAAAAGAAGTTAGCTGTCTACACTAAACAAATACGGAGTACTAGGTCACTAATCACAATACCGAGTTGATGCCATAAAATTTAACATGACAAGCAATAATTTTTCAAGCACACTAACTGGGGATTAACAAATGTCAGAGCATAAGAGTTGGGCTAGTCAACTAGATCACCATCATCACATGAAAACAAGCAGCACATGTCCACGTTATAGGTTTGTTGAAATTTTTGTCCAAAGGAAAGGGACACGACAGAATTCATGGACAAAAAAAAACATGCGCATAAACATGTGATGAACGTGCTTTCATGGATAAATAAATTCTGGAGTTATGCTCACAACAGAAATATATATATGCCCATGTGTGCAATGACAAAATCCTTGAGTTATGCTATTCAATCTAGAATGTAGTCTAAGGGGAACTAACTAGCAGCAGCTCATCTAGAACTCCTATGGGTAAAATAGCAACATCAGGAAGAAAAGAAGGAACCTTTGTCCAACAGTAGCAGCAGCAGGTGTTCAATTAGTTAAGCAGCAGGCAAAACAAAGCAAAGCATGATAAAAAAGAAACAAATTGGAAAGAACATAAACAGTCTACACCATCAGAACTAAGGAATCACCCCATCTAAGATGAGAGCACACACGCCAAATGCCTAACCGGTACAACAAGAACTCAAGAATTGACAGAGGGCCAACAAGAACTGAGAAAGGGCCAAGGATTGACAGAGTATCACAAGAGAGCAACGCAGGTGACGTAACCGAGGAACCGGTCTGAACTAGCACGATAAACGAACATCGCTCCCCGTCTCCGGCCGTAATCCAATTTCGAAACCAGACCTCGTTCGTTCCTGCAACCGACGCGAACACGGAACCCAGGACCCGGAGTGCCTCTCGGATAACAGAATCGCACGCAGAAAGAAAGAATTGCTAGTTCGCAAACGAGATGGAGACGCCCGACGAGGCGAGACGGACCAAGAACACGCGAGCGCCTCGGGACAACGGCGAGGACGAGCGAAATCGAACCGGACCCGACTCTACACGGACGACGATGAAGACGAGCAAAATCGAATCGGACGCTACTCCACGCAGACGACGGCGAGGACGAGCAAAATCGAAGCGTACGCGATTCCACACGGATGACGGCGACGAGCAAAATCGAACCGGACGGCAACTCTAAACGGACTAAGGCGACAAGCAAAATCGAACCGGACGAGACCCCAAATGGGTGACGGCGAGGACGAGCAAAATCAAACCAGGCGCAATCCCAAACGGACGAATTGAGCACGAGCAGAAACCAAATCTTGCGTGGTTCTAAACCTAAACGGGCGGCGAATCGAGGACGAGCGAATCCAAACCAGGCGCGAGGAGGCGAGGCGAGGCGGGAGGCACGACCCGGGGCCGCGGACGAAGGAAGGAGGAGCACACCGGCGGGCCACGGCCAGAGCGCGGGGAGGGAGGACAGGGCGCGCCTGGCCGTGGGCGGGCCGCCGAGGAAGGGGCGGTGGCGCCGGCCAGGTCCTTGCCGGAGGCGGCTTGGGCGGGCGGCGGAAACCGGAGGGGAGTGGAGCTGGTGGTGGTGGGTTGGGGCTTGATGCGGACCGGGTGGGCAGGGCGAGGGGTCGGTCGGTCAGTCGGCAACGCGGTGCGGCGCGGAAATTACCGGCGTTTCCTATTTGGCGCCCGCTGCGCCCGTTAATGCGTTAAATGCAAAGCGGCGCACACCTTCCCTACGAGCTGGGCCGGCCCGTCTAGGTTTCCTTTTTCCCGCTAAAACAGCAAAAAACGAGTCACTTCGTGCGTTCGCCGTGATTCGAGCATTAGATCTCGCTGTACCATATTGCCTGTGCTAACCAATCGCCCACACGGCTTCTTGTGGTATTTCTTACTTTCTCCTTCTTTTCTTATTACTTCTCTGATTTTTTTTTTCTTTCTTTTCTCTTTTTTCTTCTTAAATCCGTGAACTTTATCAAAATCCATGAACTTTTTTCAAGTCATTGAGTTTTGTTTTTCAAAACTGATAAAAAAATTCAAATTTGTGAACTTTTTCCGGAATTGATGAACTTTTTTCAAATTCAGTGAACTTTTTTCAATTCGATGAAAAGAGTTCATCAATGATTTTCAAATTGTATGAACTTTTTTCAATTTGATGAACTTCTTTTTCAAATTCGGTGAACTTTTCATCAAATTCGATGAACTTTTTTCAAATTCAATGAACTTTTCACAAATTCAATGAACTATTTTCAAAAACGATGAACTTTTTTCGAAAATTGATGAACTTTTTTCAGTTTTGTGAAAAAAAATTCAAAACTGATGAATTTCTTTCAGTTTTTTCATGAACTTTTTTCATTTCCAGTGAACTATTTTTTTAAAAAAAAGATGACCGTTTTTCAAATTCAATGAACTTTCCTTGAATAGGGGCAACGTTTTTTGCATGTCCACGAACTTTTTTCCGAAATCTGTGAAGTTTCAATTTATTTTAAAGAAACTCATGTATGGGTAGATAGTTTTTAAAGTGTTCGAGCTGCATTCGATCACTAGTAACTATATGGCATGGCGGTTAGCCGAATGACTGTAGATAGCGAAGGATGTGAGTTCGATTCCTAGCGGGAGCATAATTTTTTGAGATTTTGCTTCCGACTGGGCTTTGAAAGGGCAGCCCACTAAGCTTCCCTGCAGGCGCCAGGTGTTGTAACCGGCGCAGAAGGCGCCCGTTAGGAGCTCCCGAAATTACCGTTGCAGAGGCGGTTCCGTGCAGACCACGGTGCGGGCACACGGGCTATCCGGCCCATTTGGTCGTGTTAGGTTGTGTGTCGTGTTTTATCTAAAAAAATATATGTTTTTTTTAGGATTATCGCGTGTTTCATTAATCACAAACATATTGAATACAAAGGGCCAGATGGCCTTCATGCAGTTTTCTATAAGAGATTTTGGCATATCCTTGGAGAGGAACTAACTGATGAGGTGCTGGCTTCAATAAACGATCGGAAGATCCCGACTGGTTGGAACCAAACTAATATAGTGCTGATCCCGAAGGTGGACAGCCCGGAGATAATCACTCAGTTTAGACCTATTAGCTTGTGCAATGTGATTTACAAAATCATCTCGAAAATGCTAGCTAACAGGCTTAAGAAAATTTTGCCCGACATCATTTCCCCAACACAAAGTGCCTTTGTCCCGGGCCGGTTAATTACGGATAACGTGTTGGTGGCATATGAATGTTTTCATGCAATAAAGAAGAGGACACATGGTTCTAATGGTTATTGTGCAGTGAAATTGGACATGCTCAAAGCTTATGATCGTGTTGAGTGGGGCTTTTTAAACCAGGTCATGTTAAAACTTGGTTTTCATCCCCGTTGGGTTGAGATGATACTGGAATGTGTTTCCTCGGTCAGGTACAAAGTGAGATTCAACAGGTGTGAAACAGATGAAATTGTGCCAACCAGAGGACTAAGACAAGGTGATCCTTTATCACCATATTTGTTCCTGCTATGTTCTGAAGGCTTGTCAAGTATGCTAGCTCATGAGGAGGAAGTTGGGGGACTAGAAGGAGTCCGGGTCTGCAGGAATGCACCCTCTATATCTCACCTACTTTTTGCGGATGACTCACTTATCCTCATGAAAGCTAATATTCAGAATGCAAATACTCTGAAAAGAGTCTTGGACATGTACTGTGGCAGCTCGGGGCAATTGGTAAGCTCGGCAAAATCAAGTATATTCTTTAGCCCGAACACAAGAGTCCAAACTAGGGAGGAAATTTGCAATACCCTTGACACATTGACAGAAGCACTTTCGGATAAATATCTTGGCTTGCCTACTATGGTAGGAGTTGATAAAAGCGACTGTTTTCAGCATCTCATTGACAGAGTCTGTCAGAGAATAAAGGGGTAGAAGGAGAAGGTGTTATCTATGCAAGGGAAAGGGATCTTAATGAAAGCGGTCGCTCAAGCAATACCCACATATGCAATGTCAGTGTTCAAACTACCTAAAGGGATATGTAAATCTATTACTGATGAAATTGCAGGCTTTTGGTGGGGAGACAATGAAGAGAAGAAGAAGATGCATTGGTTTGCATGGTGGAAGATGTGTATACCAAAGAAGAATGGGGGGATGGGGTTTAGAGACCTACACAGTTTCAATCTTGCTTTACTAGCAAAACAGTGTTGGCAACTACTCCAGAACCCGGAATCTTTGTGTGCACAGGTCCTTGGTGCAAAATATTATCCAAATGGTAACATACTTAATGCAGGTCCAAAGAAAGGTTCCTCTTTTACTTGGCAGAGTATTGTGATGGGGATTCAAACCTTTAAAAGAGGATGTATTTGGAGGATTGGCAAAGGCTCACATATAAATATTTGGAATGACCCTTGGATTCCAACAAGCGAGACACGAAAAGTTATTACCCCTAGAGGAGCCACTATGTTGGGAAAGGTTGAAGAACTGATAGACCCGTACTCAGGCACGTGGGATGAAGAGCTGGTGCGCACGGTTTTTAACCCGGTAGATGTATACAGAATCTTGCAAATCCCACTACGGGTTGAGATGGTGGATGATTTTATATCGTGGCATCACACAAAATCAGGAACGTTCTCAGTGAGGTCAGCCTACCATGTTGAATTTGCTCACCAATATGGAAATCAGTGGAACAGGGCTGACGGACAAGGAAGTCACCGTGGGAATGATATATGGAAACATATCTGGAGGCTGCGGGTTCCTGGAAAAATTAAACACTTTGTCTGGAAAGTTTTGAGAGGCGTCCTACCGTGTCGAGGGACATTGGCAGGGAGACATATACCAACATCAGCACAATGTCCGATCTGTGTAGTAGGTATGGAGGACTCCCAGCATTGCTTGTTTACTTGCCAAAGGGCCCTGGATGTATGGAATCAGCTTGGTGTAAAGGAAGAAGTGGAGCGCGCAGTTGTGGTAGACCGATCAGGGGCGATCACCATGGAGGTTCTAATGCGACGTCAGGCTATGATGGGAGATCTACCCTTGGCAGAGCTCATGGCAGTGGGTAGCTGGTATATATGGTGGCAACGGAGGGAATATGTCAAAGGAGAAGAGATCCGATCGCCTGAACGCACGGGGATCTCGATCAAGGTCCTGGCCACTAACTTTGTGAGGGCTGAAACCCCAAAAATTCTAGCCCGCATCGTGATCGTATGTGGAAAAAACCAGCAAGAGGGAATGTAAAAATAAATGTTGATGCAGCTTTCTGCTCAGAGAACTTGTCCGGAGGCACGGGAGAAATAGCGCGCGATGACAAAGGAGAGTACATTGCAGTAGCATCTTGGTTTATACCGCATGTAAGCTCAGCTGATTCGGCAGAATTGGTGGCGTTGCGGAATGGCCTCATTTTGGCAGCAAACATTGGGTGCAACTCCATTATACTGGAGTCGGACAGTTCAAATGCGGTGGAGACCTTCATTCAGGAAGATTACTTAGGCCATGATGTGTCAATATGGATGGAGTTCTCCAAGATGGAGGTGATCCATTGCTGCAGAGAGGCTAACGCTGTTGCTAATGCCATAGCAAAGAAAGCTCTTTCGTCTAGATCATCTAGTGTGTGGGATGATGTGGTACCCGACTTTGTTTCTCACCAAATTGTAAACGATCTTGCTATTATTTGAGAAATAAAGTTGTTCACCCTCAAAAAAAAAACATATTGAATACAAAAGCACACAGGAACCGATCAGAAAGTCCGAGAGAAAACACGTGCTCCCACAACTTTGCGCAAAACCCCTCCAGGAAAATAAAATCACATTGAAGACCATAGAAATTCCGGCAATTGTCGTCACCATCGACATCGTCGTAGAATTCAGAGGAGAACCATAGCCAAGAAGGGCGTTGTGAGCCGATGAAGAAGTCTTCCAAGGACGAGACCTTTTATCGTTGTGGCGTGTCTGTCGGGGATCTTCCCCGTCCTCCTCGAATTCCGGAGTTACTGTCAGCCGTCGATGTTGTCGAGGCCGAGCACCAGATCAGCCGCAAGTCAAGATCCGGAACCACCATCCTCTCAAAGTCATCGGTGATGTCACCAGGGATGACAACCACCGGCCATGGACTTAAAACCGCCTTCTAGAAGGATCGGCGGGAGACTGAGCCCACTCGCTCCTCGATGCCGCCATTGACGACATCGAGAAGGGACTGGAGCTTGGGCATTATTCTTGGATGTGATGACGCGGTCACCATCAAAAACAGCGCCACGCTACACACAATACCTTGCATTGCAGTCGCTGCCCCGATGCAGCCGCATGGAGACGCTAGACTCGCTGATCGAAAGGAACAACGAATACACATATCCACGAGCCTCTCAACACTGTCATGAAGGACGCCGCCGAGATGATGCCAGTACTCGGGAAATCTTATTCAACACAGTGCCACTATCACCATTGAAGTGACGCAGGAGGACCAACCCCTAAACCTATCTACACACCTAAGGCGGAGAACCGGGGCTCCTCCATCTAGCCGTTGCCGAGGTAACGGAGGAGGAAGGAGCCCGCGGACTCGCCGACGGCTGAGGCGGGATTGGAGGTGCCCTCTCTGTGCGTCTTTGGAACCGTTAGAGAGACGCACTGGGGAGGTTGTGGGTTTGTGTAAAGAGGGAGGGAAAATATGTTGGTGCAAAAGACATTTGCAATGTTTTCATTTTGTTAACATCAAACTTAAGGTCCTTCTTGTTTCAAATAAAAGAAACTTGAGGTCCAACTAATTGCCCAGCTAGAACAACGAGGGTACGTGACCGAATTGACTGTGTTTGAGGTGACTTCTGGCGATAGTCCCACGGCCAACGTGGTGCCAACTCTTCCCTCCCCGTTGATCCCCTCCCTCTTCCAATTTGATCATTCGTCTGTCTCTGAGATCCACCACTACTCCCCCTCGTTTGTTCTTATCCCTTCTCTCATAATTGATTTCTCTTCCTCTAGTGTTGTTTCAAGTGGCCGAGGTGGGATTTTCTCAAGTCCTAGTGTTGAGGGAGGCGCATTGAAGGAAATACAAAAAAACTGATAGTACTTAAGTGTACAAGCAAACTGATCATGTTGGGGAGGGTCCTCGCCCATGCTGGCCACCCCATGCCTCTCTAGTTATTTCACCCTATCAATTCTCTGTTCATCATCTCTCTTGATCGTTCTCTCAATCCATGGCCTCCTTAGTCGTTGTGTATCCCAAAATGAACCACACTTGTCGCATGTGTGTTGACTACCAACCCCTAAACAAGGCATGCCCCAAGGATACATTCGTGCTGCCACATATCGACCAAGTGATCAATTCCATGACCGGGTGCAAGCGTTTGCGTATTTTGTGCGTATATTCAGGCTATCATTGGATAAAAATGAAGTATTCAGATGATATCAAGACTCCTTCATCATCTCCTATGAAACTTTCTCCTAATTTTCATGCATTTGACCTAAAAATGTTGGTGCGACTTACCAATGGTGTATTAAAAAATGTTGACACTAGTGGGGCGGCAGAAACTTCCACACCTTTGTCAACGACATCGTGATAAAGTCCAAGTGCGGGGATGATCTCCTGGCGGATCTGGCGAAAACCTTCACAGACCTCACGCAGATCAACTCGAAGCTTGACCAAGAGAAATGTATAATCAGATTACCTGCAGAATCTCCTTGGTTTCATCATTTCTGTATGCGAGATTGAGGCCACCCGGAGAAGGTCAAAGCGATCCTAAAGATGGCCACACAAAAAAATATGAAGGTTGTGCAGTAATTCATCGGGTGCATTGCAGCCCTTAGGGCATCTCCGATGGTGACCCTCTAACCGCTCACATACGACCGGAGCGCAGAAGCCATCCAACGCGTGACTGTATCGGTCTGCGGCGCAGTCCGGACGTGTTTTCTCCCGCAAGTTGGTGACAAAGTTGGGGGGTTGCGGGAGTCCGAACAACAGCCACGCAGGACTCTGACACCCCAAGCCCACCCAATCCCCCCTCTCGGTCTCATTTCCTTCCACTATGTCCTTCTCCTCCTTGCTTTGCATCCACACCCTCCACCTCCCCCGCCATCGTTGTATGTCTCTGGCTGCCATAGAGGCATTGTCAGTGACACGCCCTCGCCTTTACGATGTTATTGTCCACCCAAGAGCCGTTTGTACCCAGGTACACTTCCCCCTCCCCGTCGGCGACCACCATGGCGGATAGCATGACCGAAAGGTGTTCGGTCAAATGCCATTGAGCTTATTTTCAAACGCTATGCTGTTTTTTAGTGTATGAATGATGGTGAGCTACTCAACAATGGAGTATGAGTTATTGTGCAATGTGTGGTTGGCCGTATCCGCAGATTTCGTAAGCAGAAGCTTAGGGGGACCTTCTGGCAGCAGGTGCATGAATTATATCACGCACGAAAGCACACTGCGCCCTACAACAGTTACATCAGTCAACAACACAATGTGAGGTTGTTATCGTATCGCTTGCATGCCATCCAGACCAGCGTAACCAAGTTTTATCAAGTGGTTGCTCAGTTGGAGGCAAGGTGGCCATTGCATGCTGTGACGCCCCCGATTAAATCGTACACTAATCATACACGCAAACGTGTACGATCAATATCAGGGACTCACAGGAAGATATCACAACACAACTCTAAAAATAAAATAAGTCATACAAGCATCATAATACAAGCCAGGGGCCTCGAGGGCTCGAATACAAGTGCTCGGTCATAGACAAGTCAGCGAAAGCAACAATATCTGAGTACAGACATAAGTTAAACAAGTTTGCCTTAAGAAGGCTAGCACAAACTGGGATACAAATCAAAAGAGGCGCAGGCCTCCTGCCTGGGATCCTCCTAAACTACTCCTGGTCGTCGCCAGCGGTCTGCACGTAGTAGTAGGCAACTCCAGTTTAGTAAGAGTTGTCGTCGACGGTGGCGTCAAGCTCCTGGGCTCCAGCATCTGGTTGCGACAAATAGGTAGAATGGAGAGGGGGGAAAGAGGGAGAAAAGCAACCGTGAGTACTCATCCAAATTACTCGCAAGCAAGGATCTACACTACATATGCATGGGTATATGTGTAAAGAGGCAATATCGGTGGACTGAACTACAGAATGCCAGAATAAGAGGGGGATAGCTAGTCCTATCGAAAATTACGCTTCTGGCAGCCTCCGTCTTGCAGCATGTAGAAGAGAGTAGATTGAAGTCCTCCAAGTAGCATCACATAGCATAATCCTACCCGGTGATCCTCCCCTCGTCGCCCTGTGGGAAAGCGATCACTGGGTTGTCTCTGGAACTTGTCTGGGTGTGTTTTATTAAGTATCCGGTTCTAGTTGTCATAAGGTCAGGGTACAACTCCGGCCGTCCTTTTACCGAGGGACACAGCTATTCAAATAGATAAACTTCCTTGCAGGGGTGCACCACATAACCCAACACGCTCGATCCCATTTGGTCGGACACACTATCCTAGGTCATGCCCGACCTCGGAAGATCAACACGTCGCAGCCCCACCTAGGCACAACAGAGAGGTCAGCACGCCGGTCTAACTCCTATGCATGCAGGGGTCTGGGCCCATCGCCCATTGCACACCTGTACATTGCGTGGGCGGCCGAAAGCAGACCTAGCACCCATAATACAAGAGCAGGCTTACGGTCCAATCCCGCGCGCGCTGCTCAGTCGCTGACATCACGAAGGCTTTGGCTGATACCACGACGTTGAGTGCCCATAACTGTTCCCGCGTAGTTGGTTAGTGCGTATAGGCTAGTGGCCAGACTCAGATCAAATACCAAGATCTCGTTAAGCGTGTTATTATGAAGTAACTGCGAACGCCGACCAGGGCCAGGCCCACCTCTCGCCTAGGTGGTCTCAACCTGCCCTGTCGCTTTGCCTCAAAGTAACAGTCGGGGGCCGTCGGGAACCCAGGCCCACCTCTACGGGATGGAGCCACCTGTCCTTTCAGCCCCATATCCGAATCACTTGCGGGTACTCAACGAGCCGACCCGACTTTAGTCACCGTCTGTATAAAATGTATGTATAATATATATACCCGTGATCACCTCCCGAGTGATCACGGCCCGATAGTATAGCATGGAAGACTGACAAGAATGTAGGTCCACTAATGGTAAACTAGCATCCTATTCTAAGCATTTAGGATTGCAGGTAAGGTATCAACAGATGTAGCAACAATGACAGGCTATGCAACAGAATAGGATTAATCGAAACAGTAACATGCTACACTACTCTAATGCAAGCCGTAGAGGGAAGAATAGGCGATATCTGGTGATCAAAGAGGGGGGGGGGGCTTACCTGGTTGCTCTAGCAAGGAGGGGGTCGTCAACTCCGTAGTCGTACTGTGTAGCAGCGGCGTCGGTCTCGATGTCTAGCGAGAGAAGAGGGGGAAGAAACAATAAATATAATGCAAACATATGCATGATGATGCACGACATGACAACGAGCGGTGTTAGGTGTGCCCTAACGCGGTAGTGGGTGATACCAGCGAAAGGGGAAAACATCCGGGAAAGTATCCTCGGTGTTCCACGTTTTTGAACAAATGAACGGAGATGAAATGTTGCAGGTTTGCTATGCTAGGGACCTGTGGCTGATGAACGGGCTGGATTTTCGGATTCGTCTCGTCATTCTGAGCAACTTTCATGTACAAAGTATTTTCATCCGAGTTACGTTTTATTTTATATGATTTTCTGAAGTTTATTTGAATTTCTGAAATTACTGGATTATATTAATTCGAATAAAAAAAGAGTAATTACTCTTGTCACCTGGTCCTACTCTAGCCAGAGTGTATGACAATGGGGCCAGGGGGTCCAGTTAGCATTGTTGACCCAGTCAACATTTGACTGGTCAAAAGGTGAATAGTAAAGGTGGGTCCTGGCTGTCATTGAGTTAGTTTTAAAAGTGATTTAGGTTAATATAAACGATCTAATTAAGTTAATTATATATATATATATATATTCTTTAAAAAATGTTCTAGGTGGCGGCCCCCCCGTCATTGGCCCAGGGGGCCTCAACGAGGCGTGGGCGAAACGGGGCGGAGCCCCAGCGGTGCGGGCATAGCCCGCCAGGTGTCACAGAAGAGCTGGGCGCGGGCGCCGGTGGCCAGGGGCCGCACAAGCGCCGGCAAGAACATGGCGGCGGGGTGGAGGGGACCGGCGCCATGGGCGCTCGAGCGGGGCTGGCCAGAGCTGCGATGCCAGGGGGTCCGGGCAAGGCAGGGAGGGGCGTGGGGGCGAGGTCGGGCCATGGCGCGAGCGGCCATGGGTGGTCCCAGTGGCGGCGGCCGCGTGGCCGGAGCAGGGAAGGCGCGGCGAGCACCGCGAGCGGGGGCACAGCACATGCGGGCGACATGCACAGGGTGCGGCTGCGGAAAGGGCCGAATCGGACGGCGCGAGCGCCGGGTTGGGCGGGGCCACGGTGGGTGGCCGGGGTGATGCAGCGTGTGGCCGACGCGGCCGTGGTGAGCACGGGCAGGCGCGGTGGTTGCGCATGGTGGGCACAGGGTGACGGGGAAGGAGGAGAGGAGAGGGGAAGGGCGCGGCTCACGGGGGGCGTAGAGTCCGGGGGCAGCAGTGCTCGGGGAGGAAGACGGGGACGACCGCGTTGACGGAGAGGAGGTAGTCCGGCGGGGAGGCGGTCAGGGAGGCCTGGCGAGGTGCGGAGCTCCGGGCGGCAGCGTCGTCGCATGTGCGGCGTGGTGGTGGCGACGGCCGCCGGGGGCGACAGGGTCTGGCTAGCGGCGAGGGGGGGAGTGGGTGAGGGGGTTGCTAGGGTTTGGTGGTGGGGCGGTTAGTAGCCCAGGAGGGTTCGGCGCGGGTGGACTGGCCTGATGGCCTAGTTGGGCCAAGGCCCACGGGATGAGGGGGTTTATTTTGTTTGCCTGTTTTGTTTTTTCTGCTATTTCCTATTTAATTGTTGTAGAAAAAGAATTTAGTTAAACTTGGAATTTGGCCCAAGATTCAAGCACAATATTTTGGAGTGGCACCTAATGTTTTGAGTCAATTGGAAACTCATAAAGATTTGTTTTTTTCCTGAAATGGTTATATTTGTTGTGGTTGGACCACCTTATATCTTACTAGAGATTAATCGAAGAGCCAAAGGATGTTGGTTTCAACATGACAATTTATCAGGGGGATTTATATTAATATTCGAACATTTTAATTTTATAGTTTGAGGAAATAATAATTTAGCTTGTCTTTAAAGTTCGAGTTTGAGGTCGGTTTAGAACAAAGTGATGATTAACAAAATTTAATTATGATGACGTGTCACCCTAATAGGAGTTTACTATAGCAAGACACCCGGGATGTTACAAATCTCCTCTACTACAAGAAATCTCGTCCCGAGATTTAAGAGGTGGGTAAGTGGGAAGGTTCTGGCTACGAAATTCTAGCGAGTGTTCCCTGTCTTGGTTGCTCTTCTCGAAGAGGTCGATCCATTATGTTGATGTCTTCGTTTCTCTGCTTCAGGTCATCATGATGAAGTCAACATCGTTTCGTTGGGATCTTCATCGTCCTTACTAAAGCATGAGAAGGGAAACTCTATTAGGACGGGTTTTATCAAGATTGAACATCGAGCGATTAACTCAAGGGAAGAAGCATAAAGTGTCTCTCGAGTTGATTACATGAAACACCTCGAGAGCATTATAGGAGGGGGGGTACGAAAGTTTCAAACAGGTAAGCAGTCATTCGATGCCTAAAGTAGAGTGTGAAGGGGGTTCAGAGCAATGGTATATGTATTGCATCTGATACAAGAATAGATCATCACTAGGGCGGTGGCTCATGAATTACATACGAAGGCAAGTGCAAAGGATACATTAGAATCCGGGTTGTAAAGAAGAATCAAGTTTCGATCCAGTGGACCTGTGGGTTATGGGCCCACCATGTGGGTTGAAAGTAGGAAGGGTGGTAACATCTTGCATAGCCGCGACAGGGAGGCCTGTAAGTGGATAGCTTGTCAGCTATGTCGGCAACAATGTCGGTACCAAGGACGGGGGAACGAAGAGAACCATTTCCTGCTCGTTGAACGAGGCAAACCAATTGGCAAAGTTCTCACCCATCGGTGGTTACCGGAATGTCATCAACAATAGTAATAGGGTCTTACAGACAGAGTGGTACAACAAGGTGCTTACCTAATCAAGAAATTATCTTTGCTCAGTTAAGTCAGATTGCAGGAAAGGTTAACAAAAGAATGGAAAGGAAAACGCGGTTATCAGATTAAACGGAACAATGGAAAGGGAAATTGTGATTACACACAATCATTAGGAGTATATCCTTCCCATGGACAAGAAGAACATGGCATAGAGGGTAAGAGAGAAAGTACCCAACCATTTAGATAAAGAGGCAAGGAGTAATCAAGATGTTACCCCTACAATGGTGTTTGGATAACTGACCAAGAAACATTTAGCATCGCGCCGCCAATGTTCTTGTTGATGAGCGGGGTATCATAGTCATGCGTCGAGGTAGCCATGATATGGTGTTTCAATCTAGGGCCAGACTTTGGATACACAAATGATCCATCAGGAGTAACTTATAAATCAGTCCTACAATTTCCTCCAAGAAGAATGATTATCCTTGCAAAAGAAATTATAATGATAGGTCCTCCAGCCAGGGGTGCTAGGCATGACATCATATTACCGGGTCATCAAAGGACCAACATCATGACTCCTGGAAAGTTGTCCCAACCATTATATCTGACCGAGATTAAGATCCGATTGGTGTCATGATACCTCAGACTCAGGATGTCCGAGAAGAAAAGGTGCAACACAAATCAACGAAATGACATTGCAAGATTCTCGGGAAATGAACTATGGGAGTGGGTTCCTGAAACAATAGTTCATCATTAAACCAAGGAGAGGATGAGGAGGTGGCTGATGGGCTCAGCAACAATTCATTGAGAATTCCAAACGGGTGGATTTCCACAATAATGTGAACAAGAAGATGACACTTGTCAATTCAAATGATATAATGTTGTATGCTCGAGGAAAACATACACCATCAATCACTAGTTGAAAGGTGTGCCCGAAATATGACCTTAGGCAGCAAGATCAATGTTAGAGTGATGATTCAATAACCAATAATCTAAGAACGAAATGTCGATCGTTAACTTCAAAGCAATAGGGTTGCTAGAAGTACAGAACTCTAGCAGCATCGTAAGCATATTGGTATCCTGGTTAAAAACAACACGGGGACCAAGGAAGAATGGTGATGGTGAGAAGTATCATCATACCGAGAATTTCTAAGAGGTGGAGCATTCCCCACAACGTTCTCGACAGAAAGGACAGTAATACTTCAAGGCAGAACACGACACTAGCTAGAGAGCAAGTTGAATTCATAATGTGGACAAGTTCGCGATGAAAGGAAGTCAAGGGTGTTGTCGATGATAATAAAAATCATCGAGGGCAAGGAGGGTATTTCTCATCGTGAACACAGTTGGCATCTCAGAAGAAGTCAAAGTGTTGAAGGTGATCCGACACATTTGCCGGGAGGTTTCAAGAGGATACAATCAAACAACAAAGGCAACATGCAAGGGAATGACGAAGTGGCAAGTTATAGGATCATTATATAAGATGCAAGCTCGGAACCAAAGTTGCCTTTCAAGACAAGCAACATGATGTTGAAAGCTCGACGCAAGTCGTGCTCACACACTCAAGAATTCGTGCACCAGAGAAGGACGAGGTAGCACAGTCAAAGTTAGCAAGACTAGGATGCAGCCGATAGTCTAGGAATGACCAGATTGAGTTCAGAATTTCCTAGTGAAAATACTAGGGGTATTTGATTTGTAGTGCGGAATAATTTCACTAGTCGGTGTCCTTGGTTGACAACAACCCAGAACCCGTAGAGTGATTACGACAAGGAAAGACATTACTTCAACACAGTTAGTAAGATGTGGTGCAATGGCAAGACATCTTCGAGATACCAGGGGGTAATACTCGAAGGTAGAACATGATAGAAGTAGTACCGGGTCGTTGACCTATGACAGTAGATACTTCAACCTTGCCAAAAATAGACGAGGCACTGGAATGAATTCCAATCAGATATATCAGATCGGGAAAAACATGGTCGGAACCATAACTGTAAGGAATCAATTTCAATAATACCGAAAGAATCATACAGCTGGATAATTATTTTGCAAGAAGCTTCCGAGACGGTCTACATAATTTTCATGGGCATGAACACAAGTTCAAGGCCGACTCCCACTTCTTTAATGCATATCATTTCATTCACCTCCCGCTTTGATAAAACTGTAGTGTTGGAATTTTATCTGGTAGAACACTGGAAGAGTATGACTTGTGAAAACTTTCGGGTTCTCATGGATTAGGGGAAGGCATAGGTTCACCCCATCGGGCATCTTAGTAACATATACCACAAGTTTCAAAAGTAATTACACAAGCTCAAAAGCAGAGCATGGTTGGCCAAGCAGAGGATACAATTTACCAAAGGCACTATGTATCAAGGGAAGAACCCACAAGGTGACTTAATATGAAGGACACTGTCGGATAACAATCCAACAATGGATCGGGCAATCCACAATGGAGCCGATGTGAGTATATGTACTCACTCGGAGGAAGAAAGAATGCAGACGCATCAGATTCAAGAATCACCTGATTAGTCTGACGCTTAAATAGAAAGAAATTATGGTTCCCAAAACAAAGGATCAGAAGCACACGCTCTGATCAAGGATGGATAAGTTGAAAACACTTAGTTGGACAATCAGTAAAGGCTCAAATTGCCAAGAACCAACTCATGTCAGGAATGACATCTGAGTCAGAAAGATAACTTTAAAAAGGGTAACCTGATGACTGCATGCGTACGCACATATTGAATCAATAGGCTCAAAATTACTAAGACAAGGGATGTTATCAAGGACTACTAGTCATATGGAATTAACCATAATGCAAGGACGCAAGAATTTCAAGAATAACAGGCTGCAGAGGATTTTCGAAAGGTCGGAAAGTATTTCGAAGAATTTTGTGAGACACATGAACAATTGAGAAGAACGGATCCTCGATAAATGTGAGGAAAAACCTGTAAGGGTTTTCATGCGAAATAAAACTGCAAGACAGTAAACTCAAAGGATTCTCGGGACAACGGCGAATATTTCAAGGCATCTTGTAACAACAAGAGCGACGAGAAATGATCATGAGAATGACAAGTGCGTGCAGATATCCATAGGGATATATCGGTGGAAGTGAATTGCAAAGGCGATGAGCACAAGGGTCTCGGGAAAATATCGAGGGATATCCTCAGAATCTTCTAACAAAGCAGGTGATCTTCCGGAATGAGGGCTCTCTGGGAGAAATAGTTACGAGATACTAGTTATCAAAATCATTTAACCCGAATAGAAGAGAGATCAGAGTCCCAGAGTATAGGTCAAGGAGTAAAAGATCCTAATACCACCCAATGGCGACGTGGGCCCGTAGGGCACACAACCATGTTAGTAAAAGTTTTGTAGTGACTAGACTCGACTTCAGCCAAGGAGAGTGGAAGGGGGATTCCTACAGGCAGTCAGCTCTGATACCAACTTGTGACGCCCCCGATTCAATCGTATACTAATCATACACGCAAACGTGTACGATCAATATCAGGGACTCACGGGAAGATATCACAACACAACTTTAAAAATAAAATAAGTCATACAAGCATCATAATACAAGCCAGGGGCCTTGAGGGCTCGAATACAAGTGCTCGATCATAGATAAGTCAGCGAAAGTAACAATATCTGAGTACACACATAAGTTAAACAAGTTTGCCTTAAGAAGGCTAGCACAAATTGGGATACAGATCGAAAGAGGCGCAGGCCTCCTGCCTGTGATCCTCCTAAACTACTCCTGGTCGTCGTCAGCGGCCTGCACGTAGTAGTAGGCACCTCCAGTGTAGTAGGAGTCATCGTCGACGGTGGCGTCAAGCTCCTGGGCTCCAACATCTGGTTGCGACAACCATGTAGAATGGAGAGGGGGAAAAGAGGGAGAAAAGCAACCATGAGTACTCATCCAAAGTACTCGCAAGCACGGATCTACACTACATATGCATGGGTATATGTGTAAGAGGCAATATCGATGGACTGAACTGCAGAATGCCAGAATAAGAGGGGGATAGCTAGTCCTATCGAAGACTACGCTTCTGGCAGCCTCCGTCTTGCAGCATGTAGAAGAGAGTAGATTGAAGTCCTCCAAGTAGCATCGCATAACAGAATCCTACCCGGCGATCCTCCCCTCGTCACCCTGTGGGAAAGCAATCACTCAGTTGTCTCTGGAACTTGTCTGGGTGTGTTTTATTAAGTATCCGGTTCTAGTTGTCATAAGGTCAGGGTACAACTCCGGGTCGTGCTTTTACCGAGGGACATGGCTATTCGAATTGATAAACTTCCCTGCAGGGGTGCACCACATAACCCAACACGCTCGATCCCATTTGGCCAGACACACTTTCCTAGGTCATTCTCGGCCTCGGAAGATCAACACGTCGCAGCCCCACCTGGGCACAACAAAGAGGTCAGCACGCCGGTCTAACTCCTATGCACGCAGGGGTCTGGGCCCATCGCCCATTGCACATCTGCACGTTGCGTGGGCGGCCGGAAGCAGACCTAGCCCCCTTAATACAAGAGCAGGCTTACGGTCCAATCCGGCGCGCACCGCTCAGTCGCTGACATCACGAAGGCTTTGGCTGATACCACGACGTCGAGTGCCCATAACTGTTCCCGCGTAGTTGGTTAGTGCGTATAGGCCAGTGGCCAGACTTAGATCAAATTCCAAGATCTCGTTAAGCGTGTTATTATGAAGTAACCGCGAACACCGACCAGGGCCAGGCCCACCTCTCGCCTAGGTGGTCTCAACCTGCCCTGTCGCTCCGACTCAAAGTAACAGTCGGGGGCCGTCGGGAACCCAGGCCCACCTCTACGGGATGGAGCCACCTGTCCTTTTAGTCCCCATATCCAAATCACTTGCAGGTACTCAACGAGCCGACCCGACTTTAGTCACCATCTGTATAAAATGTATGTATAATATATATACCCGTGATCACCTGCCGAGTGATCACGACCCGATAGTATATCATGGCAGACTGACAAGAATGTAGGGCCACTAATGGTAAACTAGCATCCTATACTAAGCATTTAGGATTGCAGATAAGGTATCAACAGATGTAGCAACAATGACAGGTTATGCAACAGAATAAGATTAATCGAAACAGTAACATGCTACACTACTCTAATGCAAGCAGTAGAGGAAAGAATAGGCGATATATGGTGATCAAAGAGGGGGGGGGGGGGGGGCTTGCCTGGTTGCTCTGGCAAGGAGGGGTCGTCAACTCCGTTGTCGTATTGGGTAGGAGCGGCGTCTGTCTTGATGTCTAGCGAGAGAAGAGGGGGAAGAAACAATAAATATAATGAAACATATGCATGACGATGCACGACATGACAACGGGCGGTGTTAGGTGTGCTCTAACGCGATATTAGGTGATTCTAGCGAAAGGGGGAAACATCCGGGAAAGTATCCCCGGTGTTTCGCGTTTTCGGACAAATGAACCGGAGATGAAATGTTGCAGGTTTGCTATGCTAGGGACGTGTGGCTGATGAACGGGCTGCGTATTCGGATTCGTCTCGCCGTTCTGAGCAACTTTCATGTACAAAGTATTTTCATCCGAGTTACGGTTTATTTTATATGATTTTCTGAAGTTTATTTGAATTTCTGAAATTACTGGATTATATTAATTTGAATAAAAAAAGAGTAATTACTCTTGTCACCAAGTCCTACTCTAGCCAGCGTGTATGACAATGGGGCCAGGGGGGTCCAGTCAGCATTGTTGACCCAGTCAACATTTGACTGGTCAAAAGGTGAATAGTGAAGGTGGGTCCTGGCTGTCATTGAGTTAGTTTAAAAAGTGATTAGGTTAATATAACAGATCTAATTAAGTTAATTAATTAATTAATTAATTAATCATATACATATTTTTATTCTTTAAAAAAACGTTCTAGGGGGCGGGGCCCCCTTGTCATTGGCCCGGGGGGCCTTAACGGGGCGTGGGCGAAACGGGGCGGAGCCCCGGCGGTGTGGGCATAGCCCGCCAGGCGTCGCGTGAGAGCTGGGCGCGGGCGCCGGCGGCCAGGGGCCGCACGAGCGCCGGCAGGAACAGGGCGGCGGGGTGGAGGTGACCGGCGCCATGGGCGCTCGAGCGGGGCTGGCCAGAGCTGCGGTGCCAGGGGGTCCCGGCAAGGCAGGGAGGGGCGTGGGGCGAGGTCGGGCCATGGCGCGAGCGACCATGGGTGGTCGCGGAGGCGGCGGCCGCGTGGCCGGAGCGGGGGAGGCGCGGCGAGCACCGCGAGCGGGGGCACAACACAGGCGGGCGGCGCGCACAGGGTGCGGCTGCGGAGATGGCCGAAGCGGACGGCGCGAGCGCCGGGTGGGGCGGGGCCGCGGTGCGTGGCCGGGGCGATGCAGCGTGTGGTCGACGCGGCCGTGGTGAGCACGGGCAAGCGCGGTGGCTGCACACGGTGGGCACGGGGTGACGGGGAAGGAGGAGAGGAGAGGGAAGGGGCGCGGCTCACGGGGGCCGTAGGGTCCAGGGGCAGCAGTGCTTGGGGAGGAAGACGCGGACGGTCGCGTTGACGGAGAGGAGGCAGTCCGGCAGGGAGGCGGTCGGGGAGGCCCGGCGAGGTGCGGAGCTCCAGGCGGCAGCGTCGTCGCATGTGCGGCGTGGTGGTGGCGACGGCCGCCGGGGGCGACAGGGTCTGGTTAGCGGCGAGGGGGGGAGTGGGTGAGGGGGTTGCTAGGGTTTGGTGGTGGGGCGGTTAGTAGCCCAGGAGGGTTCGGCGCGGGTGGACTGGCCTGATGGCCTAGTTGGGCCAAGGCCCACGGGATGAGGGGGTTTATTTTGTTTGCCTGTTTTGTTTTTTCTGCTATTTCCTATTTAATTGTTATAGTAAAAGAATTTAGTTAAACTTGGAATTTGGCCCAAGATTCAAGCACAATATTTTGGAGTGGCACCTAATGTTTTGAGTCAATTGGAAACTCATAAAGATTTGTTTTTTTCCTGAAATGGTTATATTTGTTATGGTTGGACCACCTTATATCTTACTAGAGATTAATCGAAGAGCCAAAGGATGTTGGTTTCAACATGACAATTTATCAGGGGGATTTATATTAATATTCGAACATTTTAATTTTATAGTTTGAGGAAATAATAATTTAGCTTGTCTTTAAAGTTCGAGTTTGAGGTCGGTTTGGAACAAACTGATGATTAACAAAAATTAATTATGATGACGTGTCACCCTAATAGGAGTTTACTGTAGCAAGACACCCGGGATGTTACACATGCGGCAGAGGAGATCATAAGTTTTGCTTCCTCTTGCTCAACATGTTTAAATTATTCATTCACTCAAAGTTGGTCTGCACATTACGTAGCCCGCATGCACTGCCCTGATGTACCACATGATAGAGGGATGGTCATTTACGTACACACACTATTGGATGAAACTAAAGAGGGAGTATGTGTGGGACGAACTGATCCGTTGAGGAAAAACTTGTTGGACATCCAGTAATCCAGTTGAATTAGAGATATTGTTGTACTAAACTTATTTACATGCTACGTATGGATGATTCCTGCTATTTTTGTATCCAAACTTTGATGAATATCAACCGGTGCGTATGAATTTCGTCTTGTTAGTTAAAATGCGGGTTGAAATGTATGCGGATAGCGTTGGATGGTGACCTCTCGAATCCGTGTCTGCAAACTGGCCCCCTGTCAGCGGACAGATGCGTGAGGAAATTTGCAGGTTCCTGTTAGTGCATTTAGTGCCACCCCTAGTTGGTTTTGGAGTATTGACGACAAACATGGTTGAGGGACTAATGTGTTTGTGAGAATTGCAGGATAACACAGGTAGTGTCCCTCATTGATTCAGTTTACCTACCAGCGATGACCCCTAAAAATGTGTGAAGACATTAAAGACAATGATGGTTCGTGAAGACATTCACGACGAAGATTATGACACGTGAAGCTATTCACTTGAAGACTATGGAGTGCGAAGACATAGTTGTTTCGTAGTTTCCTTTTCTTCTTTATTGAGTCATAGGAACCACCATACTGTTAAGTGGGGTCCAAGTGAACAAAGTCAGAGTGACTGATGTGATGCTCAACCAAATCCTATGTCTTCGAGCGAAAACAATGAGAGCAAATCTTATCCAGAGCTGGATGACTCAGCTTTGTTTGTAGCCCAAGCCAAGCTGCTGCGTATGTTTGAAATCTGACCGTTGGACACATGTCAGTTCCTTAGTGACCCAGGATCATTTTGGACATATCAGGTCGGGTTGCCTCCTGGCTATAAATAGCCCACCCCCTACACCATAAATTGGTGGTTTCTCAGAGTTAGTGCATGGCTTTTGTCGTTCGAGAGCAACCCACCTCCGAAGCATTTGAGAGAGAAATCCTTGCGAGGAGAAAGCCCAAAACACCCAGAGCCAAAGAGTGTTAGGCATCACTAAAGTCTTTCTGTCTGAGTGATCTGAAGACTTGTTACACTTGAGGACTGTGAATCCTCCAACCGATTAGGCGTCGCGTTCTGAGCATCCAAGAGTCATTGTGGATTGCCGGTCAACGAAGTTTGTGAAGGTTTGGAAGTCTACCTCGAAGACTTACCAGAGTGATTAGGCGAGGACTGGGTGTCCTTAGCTCAAGGGGAATAAGGTGAAGACACGGTCTTTTGAGTTAAATCTCAGCCTCCCTAACCAGACGTACAGTTGTCACAGCAACTGGAGCTGGTCTACCAAATTCTTGTCTTCGTCAAGCTACTGGTTCTATCCTCTACTCTCCTTACTTTACAGTTGTCTTCATGAAGTCATTGCTTGCTTGTCAGATCCGTTTGACTTCACTCTGTGAAGACTATTATCTGTTTAGCTTCGTACTATCTTCCTTTCTGATCCCATCTACCTAGTTACAGTTAGTCTTCATACTTTCACTGAATTGTATGTATGACTAATGCTAGCCTAGTGTAGTTTTCATTCCGTTGCTTACTATATAGGCTCAGTTTACCTGTTTGTCTTCAAAGCCACTATGTTTTGAAGACTTCCATAAAAATCGTCTATTCACCCCCCTCTAGTCGATAACTAGCACTTTCAATTGGTATCAGAGCAAGGTACTCCCTTGTTTTGTGTGATTTGGTTTAACCACCTGGAATTCTAGCTATGTCGACTGTAGGGATAATCAAGGTCTCCGTTGCGTGCCCCGTCTTCGATGGCACTAACTACCCCTACTGGAAGAACAAGATGTGCATGCATCTTGAAGCCATTGATGTTGATCTCTGGTATGTCGTCAAGACTGGCATTCCCAAAGTCGGTGAAGGTGTCACTGCTGCTGATGTCAAGATATTTGCTCAATTGGACTCAACCGCCAAGAACATCATCTGTGGTCATCTGACCAAAGGGCAGTATGGCCGTGTGAGTGCACTAGAAACTGCAAAGCTGGTCTGGGACTGGCTGTCCAAGGTCAATGAAGGCGTATCAACTAAGAGAGACTCAAGAATCGATGTTCTTCGCAATCTCTTCAATCGCTTCAAGAGAAATGACAATGAAAATGTCCAGCTCACGTTCGATTGCTTGACTGATATCACCAATGAGCTTCGTGCTCTCGACGCCACTGAGATCACCAAGCATGATATCATGAAGAAGCTTCTGAGATCACTTGACAGCTCATTTGACACCTTAGTCTGATGATTCAAGAACGTCCTGACTTCAAAGATCTCGATCCGTCTGACATACTTGAGAGGCTCAACACACATGAGTTCCAGCTATCTGAGAAGCGTGGTATCTATGGACCCAACTATGGACAAACCCGTGCTATGAAGGCTAAAGCTGTTTCCTCATCCAAAGAAGAATCTGACTGTAGCTCTAGTGATCCTGAAGAGCTTGGAAAAGAGCTTGCAATGCTCATGAGGAATTTCCAGAAGTTCTCCAAGAAGAATCGATTCAGCAAGTCTTCAAGATCTAGCTCAAAGAACGACGAGGCTTCATCACGTGACTACAAGAAGAGGACTTGCCACAAATGCAAGAAGACGGGCCACTACATATCCGAGTGTCCTCAGTGGGATAAGGAATCAAAGAAGAAGAAGAAGAGCAAGGAATATGATTCTGATGACAAGAAGAAGAAGAAATATTCAAATCCTTCTTCAAAGTCTTCATCAAAGTCTTCATCTCACAAGAAGACCTCATCAAGCAAGGCTCATGCATTTATTGGCAAGGAAATGGATTCAGAGGAGGAGTCTGCCTCTGAGGAGGCGGAGGTGGGGTCTCAGGAGGAGTCTGATTCAGGCGTGGCAAGCCTGGCTCTGGCATCAGCGTTCGTCGCCAAGTCAATCTTCAACACTAAAGACAATGGTCGCAGTGTTGAAGCCAAAGCTGCTGCTGATGATGATGAAGACTCTGCTCCTACCTACTGCTTCATGGCACGTGGTGCCAAGGTAACTTCACGCGATGCCTATTTACAAACCTCTAGTGAAGATGACTCTGAATGTGAATCCAAACCTAGCTATAAGACACTTGCTAAAATTGCAACTAAGAAACAAACTGCTATGGAACATATTCAAAAGCTGCTAGACAAAAGCGATGATCTGTTGGATGCGGAGATGAATCAAACTCAGTCCTTAATCGAAGACATTAAAAGTCTTCATGTTAAGTACGAAGATCTTGAAAGTCGTCATGAAACTCTCTCAGCCTCTCATGAGAAGCTTTCCTATGATTATCTCCAAAGGAAGCAGGATCTAGAGAAACTGAGAGCGTCTCATGAAGATCTTCAAAAAGAGAACGATTCACTACTCGCCCAACAGATCAGTACCGCTCAGGTAGAATTTGTTCCACCATGCTTAAAGTGTCTTGAGCGCAATAATGCTGTCTCTATTGCTGAATGTTCTACTGCTTCTGATGTTGCAATATCTTCAACTGCTGATGTGGTAACTAACCCCTCTACCGAGGATGCCACTACTATTGCTGATGAGAATGCTAGGCTGAAGACATTGCTTGAGACCAGCATGTACAAAAGCCTCAAAGGGCATCAAACCTTGTGCAATGTCCTCAAGAAACAGATTCTGAATTGAAACCCTAGGAAAGAGGGTGTTTGGTTCGAGAGGAAAATGAACGTTGATGGTTCATATTGGATGCCTGAGCAGTACCCCAAAACCACCTGGGTTGCTGCTAAGGATCCTTCAGTGGACCCATCCACTTTATCTGGCTTCACTTGTGCTAACGCAATTGTTATTAATGAATCCTTTGATGCCAATTATAAAATGTTTAAGAATTAGAACGGTGAAGTGTTTGCCAGGTACATTGGTACTAACTGCAGGAACGGGTCACCCCAGAAGAAGATCTGGGTGCCCAAGCTGTCTTGAGATGCTTCCAATGAATGTCATCATGACACCACCTGGGGAGAAGACAAACCCCCGACCAAAGGCGTCATATGGTCCAAAGGCTTCATACAGGCAAAGGACCACTCATGGTCACCCTAACGCCAATGTTTTGCAGGAGAATCGCTATGAGACTCATGAATATGAGCGTGTTTCCTCTAATCGCTATGTTCACGAAACTAATAACTTTTCTGCATATTCTTATGAGTATTATTCTCCTCCTGCTAAGCTATTTGCTAGGGCTCCCAAGCCAAAGTTCTCAGATGCTGCACTTAGACTCATTGCTTCTAAGCCACCCCTGAAGATGTGTGTGGTTAAGAAGAATTAACTTCTCTTGTAGGGAAATGTCTCCAGCTGGAAAGCAAAATCTTCTGACGACAATGCTGGAGACCTAAAACATCTTGTGGGACGCAAGATAAAATGCTCCAATGGTCTTATCATGTATTTCGTCCCAGGGTTCCTTGACGAGCATCCTATCATGCCTAACCATAATATGAACTTTGATGATATGCTTGTTTGCTACATGTTTCTGCTTCACAATACTCTTGATGAATCCTATCCCGCTAACTGCACTGTAGGGTACAACTCCGAAAACCACTGAATGGATTATGGACAGCGGCTGCACCAACCACACGACTGGTGATCGAAGTCTTCTTATGGATTCAACCCTACGTCCATCTACTAAGAGCCACATCACATTCGCTGACACTGGTAAAAGCAAGGTATTGGGTCTTGGTAGAGTTGCTATCTCAAAGGATCAGCATATGGATAAAGTGATGCTTGTTGAATCCCTTGGATACAACTTAATGTCCGTGTCAATGCTCTGTGGTCTGAATATGATTGTGATATTTGGAAAATATCGTTGTCTTGTGCTAATGGAATCTGACAAATCTCTAGTCTTCGAAGGCTATCAAAGAGGCAATCTGTATATGGTAGATTTCTCAGCAGGACCACAACTTGCTGTATGTCTTATAGCAAAGGCTTCAGAATGCTGGCTATGGCATCGACGGCTAGGACATGCGGGCATGAGGAACCTATACACTCTCGCGAAGAAGAAGCACATCATTGGCATCGAGGGCGTCAAGTTCAAGAAGGATCATCTATGTGGTGCCTGTGAAGCTGGAAAGATGACTAGAGCCAAGCATCCCTCGAAGACAATCATGACTACCTCCCGCCCCTTCGAGCTGCTTCACATGGATCTATTTGGCCCTACTCACTACTCTACCCTTACTACTACTGCACATCTCTATGGCTTTGTTATTGTTGATGATTACTCAAGATACACCTGGGTGCACATAATTCTCTATAAGACTATACTGCAGGATGTCTTCAGACGCTTCGCAAATCGGGCCATGACGAATTATGGCATCAAGATCAAGCACATCCAGAGTGACAATGGCACTGAGTTCAAGAACGCTGGCCTCGACATTTATCTTGATACTTTGGGCATCACACATGAGTTCTCTGCTCCTTACACACCTCAGCAGAATGGCATCGTGGAGCGCAAGAACAGAACACTCATTGCGATGGCGCGAACAATGCTCGATGAGTACAAGACTCCAAGAAAATTCTGGCCTGATGCCATTGATACTGCATGCCACATCATCAACAGAGTATATCTTCACAAGTTCTTCAAGAAGACATCTTATGAACTTCTGACTGGTAAGAAGCCAAACGTCAGTTACTTCAAAGTCTTTGGTGCTAGGTGCTGGATCAAAGATCCACATCACATGTCTAAATTCGCACCGAAAGCACATGAAGGTTTTATGCTTGGTTACGGAAAGGACTCGCACACCTACACAGTCTTCAACCTCTTTTCACTATAAAGTGGTTGAAACTGTAGATGTGCGGTTCGATGAGACTAACGGCTCGCAAAGAGAGCACCTGCCAAATGTGCTAGATGAAGCTACACCAGGTGAAGCTATCAAGTTGATGGGTACTGGAGAAATCATACCCACGGAGGAATAGGCTGAGGATGAGATTATAATTTCTGCACCTAATCAACCTGAAGACAATGCTCGGTCTGAAGCCAATGCTGAAGATGAAGACAATAGTCAGTCAGATCAAAATCTTCGTCCAACTCATCCTCGGGTTGTAAATGAAGTCCAGATTGAGAAGATCATTGATAGCATCAACGCTCCTGGCCCTCTCACTCGATCAAGAGCTACACAACTAGAAAACTTCTGTGGAGACTTTGCCTTTGGCTCTATATCTGAACCCAAGAAAGTCGAATAAGCCTTCATGGAACCTGAATGGATTCAAGCTATGCAAGAAGAGCTTCAACAATTTGAGCTGAATAATGTCTAAGAGCTTGTCAAACATCCTGATCCTCGCAAGCACAATGTCATTGGCATGAAATGGATCTATCGCAACAAGCAAGATGAACTTGGACAAGTTGTCAGAAACAAAGCTCGCCTTGTTGCTCAAGGTTACACACAAGTGGAAGGAATAGACTTCGATGAAACCTTTGCTCCCGTGGCTCAGCTTGAAGCCATTCGCATAATGCTGGATTATGTCAATCATTACAACATTCTTCTGTATCAAATGGATGTGAAGAGTGCCTTTCTCAACGGCAAAATCGAAGAAGAAGTGTATGTCGCTCAACCACCTGGTTTTGAAGATCCTAAACATCCTAATATGATGTACAAGCTCAACAAGGCACTGTATGGCCTCAAACAAGCACCTTGCGCTTGGTATGACACACTCAAGGAATTCCTGAAGAGCAAAGGCTTCAAACCTGGTTCACTAGATCCCACTCTCTTCATGAAGACATATGATGGTGAACTATTTGTGTGTCAAATATACGTGGATGACATTATCTTCAGATGCACGGATAAGAGATACTGTCATGAGTTTGGATACATGATGCAAGAGCAATATCAGATGTCCATGATGGGGGAGCTGAAATTCTTCCTTGGTCTTCAAATCCGTCAATAGTGCAACAACATCTTCATATCGCAAGAAAAGTACCTCAAAGATTGTCTGAAAAAGTTTGGAATGCAAGACTGCAAAGGGTACACGATGCCAATGCCAACCAAAAGTCATCTCGGCCCTGACGATAATGGTAAAGAGTTGGATTAAAAGGTATACCGCTCCATGATTGGTTCTTTGCTCTATTTATGTGCATCTAGGCCTGATATTATGCTTAGCGTTTGCATGTGTGCCCGATTCCAAGTATCACCAAAGGAGTCGCATCACCTTGTGGTGAAGCGAATACTTCGATATTTGGCTCACACCCCAACACTAGGATTATGGTATCCAAAGGGCCCAACATTTGATCTAGTTGGATATTCTGATGCTGATTATGCTGGTGACAAGGTTGATCGCAAGTCCACTTCATGAACATGTCACTTTCTTGTACGATCTCTTGTCTGTTGGTCTTCAAAGAAGCAAAACTGTGTATCACTCTCCACTGCTGAATCTGAATACATTGCTGTTGGATCATGATGTGCTCAGCTTCTCTGGATGAAGCAAACTCTCAAGGACTACGCATCAACACGAAGAATTTGCCACTCTTCTACGACAATGAAAGCGCCATCAAGCCTTCCAAGAATCCAGTTCAGCACTCGAAGACAAAGCACATCAGGATTCATCATCACTTTCTCAGAGATCATGTCAACAAGGAAGACATTGATATCATTCACGTCAACACTGAAGAGAAACAAGCTGATATCTTCACTAAGCCCTTGGACAAGAAGAGGTTTTGCAAGCTGCGGTGTGAGCTAAATATCTTAGAATCCTCAAACGTCTAGTGAATGGACACACATCCTAACGCTTATGCATGTTGATGACTTAGATGCGCAACACACGAAGTAACGTATTTCTTCAATCAATGAAGACTTACCCTCTAAGTGTGAATACATTAATGTGGAGTTTGACTTCGGAGGGCCATGATAATTGTGCGCCGTGTCTGGGTCTAATACTTCCTATACAGTGGGTAATGCCACCACCACAACTTTTCGAAGATTTTCATTTGGCGTCATGAGTGCATTATCTTCACTTTTGGATTGTCTTCAACATTGGTTTATCTTCAAAATCTATATCTTCGCAATGTTGATTTGTCTTCAATGATATTTATATATATTAGCATATGTGCTCTGTCCTCTATAGCATTCACTTATAGCTATGTCTTCACGTTGCTATTTTTCTGACCTAAGTGAATGTGATCGGACCCTAATCCCTTATGTGCTACTCCCTCAAATTCTTTCTAAGTCATGTGCATTCTGTTGACACTTGTCGAATATCTTCTCTGTGTCCTTGTCAGTAGAAGATATAGAGACACACTTTTAAAATGGCTTTTAATGTCTTATCCTTGGCCTGAAAACCGGAGAAGCCGGAATGACCACCCGACAATCCAAGCGTGCGTGGGAACATTGATCAACTCCTGATAAGTTGCATGCACGCCACGTGTCCTTTAGATGTGAACCGCCAGGGGCACCTGCATAATTGCGCTGCGCCACCCTCCTTCTTCCTATAAATACACACCCCTCGCGGTCAATATCTGTTCTTCCACCTCGACACCTTGCTCAAACCCTAGTGCCACTGCTAGCTCGCATCGACGCCGGAGACGAAGCGTGTAGCTGCCGCGACTTCTTCGACGCCGTCCTCACGTCGGTCGCGGACCTCTTACTCTCCGCCACTGCCGTAGGTGTCTTCCGCCGCCAAGTTAGGGCGCGGAAAATTGGACTGCTCGGCCTCCCTTCCACCTTGTCTAGCAGTTCATCTATGGTAATTAAACCTTCTTTTCACAGTCTTTTTGATTTGTCAAATCCATCCACTTCAATCAAAAGTGGTTTATTCACTTCCAAATTTGGATCTGTCTCTTTCTACATCTCATGTATTGCAGAGTATGTTCACTTATGCGTCAAAAGTAGTTAGATTCCTCACTTGTACCTATTCTTGGATTTGTATAAATCTGGAACCAACTTCCTTTAATAAGTGAATGTCTTCGCACTGTGAGGTCAATGTCTTCTAAACTGATTTATCTTCAAAATCTTCTGAGAACGCATATGACCTCTTCCCCTTCCCTCACATCTCTAATGCTGTCATAGGTACATGTCCGTGCGAGAATCCCTTGGTTCTCATAGTCTGCATTCATTTGCAGAATTCTTACAGCGTCACATCGAATCTCCTAAAGCCAGTTCTTGTCTGACCAGCAAATGGAAGCCTTTCATTGTATTGAAGCCAATCAGTCTGAACATTATGGCTTCTGAGAAGTCTGCACGAAAAGGAGGCAGGCAACACCGTGGCAACACTGCACTGGACTTGCCTGAAGATCTTTATGAACTCTACAAGTCTGACCCAGAAGAGAGCTACACCCAGCGCAAGAACTGGATCTAGTGGATCCGAAGATATTGGGCAGAACAGTGGTTTAAGTACAAGTTTGTAACACCTGAATATGCTAAGAAGAATGCTGTCAAGCGCCTGTGGGGTGATTGTCTGTACCAAAACTTGGTACCGAAGACTAAGGCTGAAGCTATTTAACAGGAGTTCTTATTGTTGTCATCTCTCCTATGGTGTCGTGAAGACAATCTATTCAAGCTCAACTTTCAGTTTGCAAAAGATTCAGCTGTTAAGAACCAGAAGGAGTTTGGCCTCAACTTCAACCCTGGCCCCTCTGCTCCAAGGTCAGATGGAACTCGTGAAGCCAATGAGAACAGGATTGGCCCCTTTGCCAACTTTCATGGGCTTCTATCCCATATTGCTGCCCAGAGAGCTACTGTGGAGAAATCTGATGAAGAAGCAGACTCTAATGATGCTCCATCACCACCAAAGCAGAAGAAGAAGGCAAAAGCTTCAAAGCTATCTGCCTCTGCTGCTCCAAAAGCTTCAACCAAGAAGCCACTGAAAACTACACCTCCTGAATCCAGTGTGCAATCTGAAAATTTGTCTCGTGTGTCCAAGAGGACCAAAAAGCCATTGACCAAGAAAGTTGCAGGGCAACCCCTCACTCCTGATGCTGTTCTGTGCAACGAGGAAGACACCATTGATCTGTCAAGCAATGAAGATCTTGGTGATGAAGCTCTAGAGATGTTGATCAAGAGCAAGCAAGAGGCGGAGATCTTCAGTGATCTTCCCCTCTTTGATGTTGACATCTTGAATAACTTCATTGATGAGTGGTTTGACGACCAGAGCATCAACATTGATAGTCTGCAGCTGCCAGTGGGCATCAGCGTCACATTCCATAGAGCCATTGCTAATGAGCTGGCCTTGGCACAGAGAATCGTCGAGCTCAAAAATAAGATTGATTATGAGAAGGCACATTTCAAGAAGAATATGCACAAGCTCAGTGTGGCAGATGTGCAAATTTTCAAGAAGCTGCTGCATGACCTCAAAACTGAATTTCACAAGAAGCGTGAAGAAGCTAAAGGCTCTCGAGAACGCATGAAGTCTTATGCTCAGAAATGTGTGCAAGCACACAATGAAGCTGAAAAGAGGAAAGCTCTTGGGCGTCCTGGCATTGATCCTAGAATGGCTGCTAAGAAGAATAAGAAGCCCGCTGAAGCTAATCCTGATGCTACAAAGCAGGGACAACCCAGCATTGTCTTCCGTGCCAGCATGACTAGCTTGAAGCCAAAGGTCCGCTTTGCTGCTTCTGAGCTCAAGAAGACCAGGCAGGCTGAAGTAGAAGCCAGGAAGAGGAAGCACAAGGATACATCTGATGATGCTCCCTCAAAGAAAAAGTTGAAGAAAAAGGGCTCTAAGTCTTCAAAGAAAGAGCATGCTGTTGTAGAGCCCCTCATAGTTGAACCCATTTATGTTGCATACCAGGCCTCTGCTAATCGCGAGCGTCGTCTCGTCTTTCATGAGCCTGCTTCCATAGAGGCACCATAATCTGAAGAAGTTCCAGCTGTTGACCCCAACGCAACTGAAGACTTTGGTCATGAAGACAATGCACTTGATGATGAAGTCATTCCTTAGCTCGAGCCCCAGTTGGTATCATCGCCTGCTCCTACGAGCAGTGAATACATTAGCATTGCTCGTCCATTAACGCCAATTGCTCAAGATGACTCATGGGCCGAGCGCCAACAAGAATAAGAACCTACCCCTCTTCAAGATGAGACACCTCATACTCCACCTACTCAAGTCACCTCTTCGGTGCTTGATGATGATAATTACATGGAGACCACTCCATCTCCAAAGGCGTCGCCTGCGTTTCGCAGGCTTCGCAAAGGTCTCAGGCCATCCATCTCCATGTCCACCATTCTAGAAGAAGATTCACAACAATCTAGCTCAGTGGCATGTCAAGTGTTCCCTGAAGAGAATCCTTTCGCGACTGCTCAAGCGTCTGAAGCTAAAGCTGCTAAAGACATTCCGGTTGCATCAACCGAAGAAGAAAGAAGAGAATAAGAAAGACAAGCCACACCCCATGTTATTGATCAAGTCATTCTTAAAGATAATGTGATCGTGCATGACTCTCCGGTCGTTAACCAGATGGAGGTTGAAAATAATGAGGCTGCCACCAACAATGCTATTGAAGCCAATGACCTTGTCATGGCTGACGACAATGTGGAGCCTACAACAAATGTAAATGCTGAAGCCACTGTGACGCCAATCACCATTGATGGCGCTGTTCCTCCATCGCGGCCTCACACCATGGAAAGGGCCTTCAATCGTGAAGGTCAGCTTGTCACTGTCCGTTGGCCAATTATGATTCCTCCCACTGCTCCAGGACCGCAATACGATTATCATGTGGAGCGAAGGCCTCAAGTTCAAAAGCCAAAGCCGTGTCTGCCAAGGCTTCCAAGTGTTGTCACTACATAAGGCTCATTCAGCGTGCTTAGCTTCAGAGAGGACAATACCTTCTTTGACAGTGCCAAGAACCCTTACAAGAAGCCAAAGATCTTCTCTAACAGACTTTGGAGCCATCAACAGCGAAGCAATTATCTTGCATTCCATACAATCAAGACCAGATTTTTCTGCACAGACGTCTGGATTGTGATGCTATGGCTGGGCTGCCATGTCTGGAAGAAGCCCTTGACTGCTTTAGGGATGTTGACCTTCTGGCCTTCGTGACTGATAAATAGCACTGGAATGAAGAGCTCCTCCTGCAGTTCTATGCCACCTTACACATTCGAGGCTACAACAGGGATCCGAAGACTTGGATCCTTGAGTGGATGACAGGTGATGTACATCATGAAGCCAAAGCTCAAGATATCATCGAGCTTACTTCCCTACCCACTCCAGGTGAGTTATATGAACCTGGTTGTACGCTTCATCAGAATGAACTGCAGAGCATATTTCAGAAGCCAGAGCCGAACATGAGCCAAATGCTTAGCATGATGAAGCCATTGCCCCAAGACGCTGAATATCCAAAGGAATTCTTTGTTAAGGACCTTGAATGCCTGCCACGCACAATGTATCACATTCTGAGGCGTACTCTCTGGCCCATCAAAGGCCATTCTTCTGAAGCCAAACTTGAAGGCACCATGAAGACTTTGGTATTCTATATCATCAATGGCATCAGATTCAACACCCAGGATTTCTTCATCAGAAAACTTGCTGCTTCCGGGATTTATCTGTTTGATCTGAAGTTTTATGCTCCATGGGTAATGCGCTTGATTAAGCGTCATTCAACTGTTGACCATCGACCATCAGCATGCAACCACATTGTCTTTTTGCCTGATGTTGATATGTCTATTGAAGCCATCTACCCTGAGCCTGCCAAGAAGCCCCTCCACCTTCAGAATGCTGAGTTCCAGAGCTTCACACAACCCATTGATGGAGTTCATGTGCCCAATGCTGCAACTCCTACTTATCCTTTGGCTGGCAACCTGCACCTACCGCATCATGCAAATACTGAAGCCACTACAAGCACCATTGCTCAAAGGCCTCAGAAGCATCCTCGTGTACTTAATGACCGTGAGCTTCTGGTAGCTTTACATCAAAAGCAGGACAAAAATCATGACTGGCTGAAGCGTCAGATGCAAAGTATCTTGGTGGATGTCAATCACATTCGTAACTTGGCCACCAAGAACTTGTTTGTAGCCCATGAAGCATGTCGCCGTTCCTGGAGGAGTCTCACCTTGCTCTGCGCTGAAGATGATCTTCACGCGGATGGCTTCACTGAGAATTTCAAGTTTGACTCCGGGCCTCCTCAAAATGAAAGTTGGCGTCGCACACCCTCCATTGAAGATTCTGAGTGCTCATCTTTGTCTGCAACTGTTGTTGCGAGAGTCATCAATGAAGAAGATGATGCCACTTCGTCGGTTCTAACTACATTGCATGATGATGCTACACAAGGCCCGTTTGCACCACCAAACTCCAACATCGACCCTGCTGTTCCAACTTTGTCTCCACCTGGGAACGAGTAGATACTCCATGTCTTCAAAGCTTTTTGGTCATTACTAACAAAAGGGGGAGAAGCATATGAGTTGATAGTCTTCCAAGTGGGTCCATATGGGTGGTTGCTTAATTTTTGCTAAGTTCTTACAACTCATGTTATGAAACTTTTGGCTTTTGAGTTGTAACACTTAAACTTGATGGCCGTCTGCTACTTTTGCTGCCACTTTGTGATGTGATGATAAATTCTGCATGAAGTCATTCTGCAGACGTCCATTTTCCATTATGCATATCATTATCTTCATTATCTTTTTATATGCATGATAAATTGTCTTCACACTTTGAAGATGGCCTCCATAAAGAAAAACCTGCCATGTGCATTTGCATTCAAAAGCAAACTATTTATATGCACATCTTCAGGGGGAGCCTCGTCATATGTATGAAGACAATACTCACAATACTGAACTTTCACATACTTTTATCCCCGTTGAAAACGTCAACCAGTTTGTCATGAATCACCAAAAAGGGGGAGATTGTAAGTGCATCTAGTCCACCCCTAGTTGGTTTTGGAGTATTGACGACAAACATGGTTGATGGACTAATGTGTTTGTGAGAATTGCAGGATAACACAGGTAGTTGATACGTCTCCAACGTATCTATAATTTTTTATTGTTCCATGCTATTATATTACCCCATTTGGATGTTTATGGGCTTTATTTTACATATTTATATCATTTTTGGGACTAACCTACTAACCGGAGGCCCAGCCCGTATTGCTATTTTTTTTTGCCTATTTCAGTATTTCGAAGAAAAGGAATATCAAACGGAGTCCAAACGGAATGAAAACTTCGGGAGCGTGATTTTTGGAACGAACGTGATCCGGAGAACTTGGAGTGAAAGTCAAGAAGCAAACCAGGCGGCCAGGAGATAGGAGGGCGCGCCCAACCCACCTGGGCGCGCCCCTGTCTCTTGGCCCCCTCAAGTGGCCACCGACGTACTTCTTCCTCCTATATATACCTACGTACCCCGAAAACATCCAGGGAGCCAACGAAAAACAATTTCCACCGCCGTAACCTTTTGTATCCGCGAGATCCCATCTTGGAGCCTTCGCCGGCGCTCCGTTGGAGGGGGGATCGACCACAGAGGGCTTCTAAATCAACACCATAGCCCCTCCGATGAGTTGTGAGTAGTTTACCATAGACCTTCGGGTCCATAATTATTAGATAGATGGCTTCTTCTCTCTTTTTGGATCTCAATACAATGTTCTCTCCCTCTCTTATGGAGATCTATTCGATGTAAACTCTTTTTGCGGTGTGTTTGTCGAGATCTGATGAATTGTGGGTTTATGATCAAGTTTATCTATGATAAATATTTGAATCTCTTCTGAATTCTTTTATGTATGATTGGGTTATCTTTGCAAGTCTCTTCGAATTATCAGTTTGGTTTGGCCTACTAGATCGATCTTTCTCGCCATGGGAGAAGTGCTTAGCTTTGGGTTCAATCTTGCGGTGTCCTTACCCAGTGACAGAAAGGGTAGCAAGGCACGTATTGTATTGTTGCCATCGAGGATAAAAAGATGCGGTTTATATCATATTGCTTGAGTTTATCCCTCTACATCATGTCATCTTTCTTAATGTGTTACTCTGTTCTGATGAACTTAATACTCTAGATGCATGCTGGATAGCGGTCGATGTGTGGAGTAATAGTAGTAGATGCAGGCAGGAGTCGGTCTACTTGTCGCGGACGTGATGCCTATATACATGATCATGCCTAGATAATCTCACAATTATTCGCTTTTCTATCAATTGCTCGACAGTAATTTTTTCACCCACCGTAATACTTATGCTATCTTGAGAGAAGCCACTAGTGAAACCTATGGCTCCCGGGTCTATCTTTTATCATATAAGCTTTCAGTCTACTTTTATTTGCATCTTTACTTTTTGCATCTATATTATAAAATACCAAAAATATATTTACCTTATCATATTATCTCTATCAGATCTCACTTTCGCAAGTGACCGTGAAGGGATTGACAACCCCTTTATTGCGTTGGTTGTGAGTTCTTTGTTTGTTTGTGTAGGTGCGTGGGACTTTTGAGGAGCCTCCTACTGGATTGAGACCTTGGTTCTCAAAAACTGAGGGAAATACTTATGCTACTATTGCTGCATCACCCTTTCCTCTTCAAGGAAAACCAACGCAAGCTCAAGACGTAGCAAGAAGGACTTATGGCGCCGTTGCCGGGGAGGTCTTCGCTCAAGTCAAGATATACCAAGTACCCATCACAAACTCATCTCCCTCGCATTTACATTATTTGCCATTTGCCTCTCGTTTTCCTCTCCCCCACTTCACCCTTGCCGTTTTATTTGCCCTCTCTTTCCCAATCTTCTACTCTCTTTTTTCGCTTGCCTTTTTCTGTTTGCTTGTGTGCCCGTTTGTCTTTATGGTTTTGCTTAAGAGTACCGACCTCCTTCTTAGAAGGTTGGAAGAGATTGAATTGAATATTAGAAGCTTTATGACTTTGCAATTTGAGCATAATAATTTCTTCAGAAAAGAGCTTAAAGAACAAAAAGGTTTTTTGGGGTTTATGAATAAGGAGCTTGATGATATGAATAAAGAATTTTATGGTGTGAACTCTCAAATTACCCGGCTTGAGAAGGCTATAGCCCAAATTTCTGATAAGCAAGCCACCTTAGTCAATAAGATGGCTGCCAAACCAGAAAAGTTAGATGAAAATAATGATGAAGATCTTAAAGTTATTGATGTGTCTCCTATTAGATCTTTGCTTTGCAATATGAATCTTGATAACAATGGGACTAGAGATGAGTCAACTTTAGTTAGAAGGCGTCCCAAGAATTCAGAGTTTTTAGATCTTGATGCTAAATTTGGTAAAAGTAGGATTGGAGAGGTCATGACTTTAAATAGTATTGAACCCACTATCTCGGATTTCAAGGAATTTGATTATGATAATTGTTCTATAGAAGGTTGTATTTCCTTGTTGCAATCCGTTGTTAATTCTCCTCATGCTTATAGTCAAAATAAAGCTTTTACCAAACATATCGTTGATGCCTTGATGCAATCTTATGATGAAAAACTTAATTTGGAAGTTTCTATACCTAGAAAACTTAATTATGAGTGGGAACCTACTATAAAGATTAGAATTAAAAATTATGAGTGTTTTGCTTTGTGTGATTTGGGTGCTAGTGTTTCCACGATTCCGAAAACTTTATGTGATATTCTAGGTTTCCATGATCTTGATGATTGCTCTTTAAATTTGAACCTTGCGGATTCCACCATTAAAAAGCCAATTGGAAGGATCAATGATGTTCTCATTGTTGCAAATAGAAATTTGGTGCCCGTAGATTTTATCGTTCTTGATATAGATTGCAATCTTTCTTGCCCTATTATTCTTGGTAGACCTTTTCTTAGAACGATTGGTGCGATTATTGATATGAAGGAAGGGAATATTAGATTCCAATTTCCATAAAAGAAAGGCATGGAGCACTTTCCAAGAAAGAAAGCCAAATTACCTTATAAATCTATCATGCGAGCTACTTATGAATTTAGTGCCAAAGATGGCACTACATAGATCTATCTTCGCTTTTATGCCTAGCTAGGGGCGTTAAACGATAGCGCTAGTTGGGAGGCAACCCAATTTTATTTGTGTTCTTTGTTTTTGTTTCTGTTTAGTAATATTTTTTGCATCTACCTTTTGTTTAGATGTGTTTTTATGTTTTAATTAGTGTTTGTGCCAAGTAGAACCTATAGGATAACCTATGATGATAGTTGATTTGATTCTGCTGAAAAACAGAAACTTTGCACGCACGAAATTAGTTTTGTTAAATCACAGGAACGTGCTTTTGCGTTGATTCGTTTTGCTGCTGATCAATAAACAAATTTTCCAGGACTTCCTATTTTGGTAGTACTTCTAGAGTTCCAGAAGTTTGCGTTAGTTACGAATTGCTACAGACCGTTCTGTTTTTGATAGATTCTGTTTTTCGTGTGTTGTTTGCTTATTTTGATGCATCTATGGCTAGTATTAAGTGGTACTAAACATAGAGAACTTGGAATACAGTAGGTTTAACACCAATATAAATAAATAATGAGTTCATTACAGTACCTTATGTGGTGGTTTTGTTTTCTTTCACTAACGGAGCTTATAAGATTTCCTGTTGAGTTTTGTGTTGTGAAGTTTTCAAGTTTTGGGTAAAGCTTTGATGGACTATGGAATAAGGAGTGGCAAGAGCCTAAGCTTGGGGATGCCCAAGGCACCCCAAGATATTCAAGAATAGCCAAAATCCTAAGCTTGGGGATGCCCTGGGAAGGTATCCCCTCTTTCGTCTTCGTTCATTGGTAACTTTACTTGGAGCTATTGTAAGGGCATATTTATTCCCCAGTGGTGTTGGTGATTGATGACAATGCTTTTGCGGACTAATCATGTGCGTTAAGTTCTTTCAGAGAATCATCCATAGGCACGAGATGATTTCCTCCCCTCGGTGTTTTATTCAAGACGGTGTAGCTCCTGCGTTTCGTTGTTGGTGGACTAGTTTCGTAGGAGTCACCGTACTATTAAGAGGGGATCCGCTTTGGTAAGACTAGGGTGGAATCAACACGTACACATCCTTATCACACCCGTCGTCTTCCCTTCGCATCTTTGGAGCTGCACTTCTCTTCTATAACCTGCTTCGCCCTGTGCCAGCGATACCGCGATCTACAGCAGTAGTACCGCCGAAGCCCCCCAGCGGTAGTACCGCTCCGCCGAGCGGTAGTACCGCTCTTAGCGGTAGTACCGCTCCGCAGAGCGGTAGTACCGCTCACGGGTTTCGGCCGTAGTACCGCAGTAGTACCGCGCCTACTACCGCCTCGATTCGAGACGATGCTTTCTCGTGTCGGGTTTTGCGGCACTAGAAGCGGTAGTAGAAGCGGTAGTACCGCTCCGAGCGGTAGTACCGCTCCTACTCCCGCGGTAGTACCGCTCTGGGCCAGTGGCCTGACTCCCTCGTCAGCGCGGTAGTACCGCTAGGTAGGGAGCGGTAGTACCGCTCTCAGTGGTAGTACCGCCCTTCCCTAGCGGTAGTACCACCCTGTGCGGGGCTGCTCAGTGGGGTAACGGTTGGATGTGTTCCCCCACTATATAAAGGGGTCTTCTTCTTCCTAGTTGACCTACCTCTTTCCCCCAAAGCTGCATTGTTGCTCAAAGCTCCATTTTCGCCCGATCTCTCTCCCTAGCCAATCAAACTTGTTGATTTGCTCGGGATTGGTTGAGAAGGCCCAGATCTACACTTCCACCAAGAGAAATTTGATTCCCCCCACTTATCCCTTGCGGATCTTGTTACTCTTGGGTGTTGAGCACCCTAGACGGTTGAGGTCACCTCGAAGTCATACTCCATTGTGGTGAAGCTTCGTGTTGTTGTTGTTGTTGGGAGCCTCCGATTGTTGTGGAGATAGCCCCAACCTTGCTTGCAAAGGTTCGGTCGCCGCCTTCAAGGGCACCAATAGTGGAATCACGGCATCTCGCATTGTGTGAGGGCGTGAGGAGAATACAGTGGCCCTAGTGGCTTCTTGGGGAGCATTGTGCCTCCACACCGCTCTAACGGATACGTACTTCCCCTTAAAAGGAAGGAACTCCGGTAACACATCCTCGTCTCCACCGGCTCCACTCTTGTTTATTTCGTGCCTTTACTCTTGCAAGCTTACTTGTTGTTACATCCCTTGCTTGCTTGTGTACTAGTTGTTATTGCATCATATAGGTTGCTCACCTAGTTGCACATCTAGACAACCTATTTTGTTGCAAAGTTTAATTTGGTAAAGAAAAGGTTAAAAATTGTTAGTTGCCTATTCACCCCCCCTCTAGTCAACCATATCGATCCTTTCAATTGGTATCAGAGCCTCGTCTCTTTATTAAGGACTTTGCCGTCCGAAGAGTATGGTTGACACCAACGATGGTGCGGAGGAACACTCCGGTGTGAATCCCATCTCGTCTTCGGCCGAAGGGGGAACCTCGGTCTCTCGTGAGGAATTCAATGTGGCTTTAGACACATTGAAAACCTCCATGACGGCCGAGGTTAAAAGCATGTTTAATGAATTTCTAGAGGGACTTAAACTATCTACCGCGCCAATGAAAGTGGGTGATCCTACTAACAAGGTGACGGATGCTATCTCCGACAAGGGGGAAGCTAACAATGAAAAGAGTCCTTCTACTAGTGGTAGAAATGGAACCGGCATCTTTGCCCATGTGGAACCCCCGGTTTATGGAGGGTCAATCCCCTCCACTCATTTGAATCATGCCGGTCCACCTCCTAAATATGAGAAACATGAAGATTTTGATAATTGGGTCTATCGCTTTAAGCATCATTTGAAACATGTGAACACTAACCTTTGGAGAATCATTGAAGAAGGTTTTTATCCTCATGACCCAAGCAACTTCACCCCTCAAGAAGCCGTGGACAATCAATTCAATGAGAGTGCTCTCTTCATCATCCAAGATGCAATCCTTCCCGAAGATCTCCCTCACCTTCGACCCCATGTCATGGCTAAAGAAGCATGGAAATGTGTCGAGGGTCTCTATCGTGGAAGTGCTAGCATTCAACGCTCCAACTATGAAGTGGTGCAAGATGAAGCCGATGAGTTTGCAATGAAAGAAGATGAAGAACCTCGTGAGCTCTTTCGAAGAGTGACCAAACTCGCGGTGGCACTTCGAGATCATGGAAGCAAGGACACGGATGACAATTGGATCAAGCGGAAGTTCCTCAAGGCCATGATGCCCTACAACAAGGCCATGTCCTCTGTCATTCGTCAACGACCGGACTTCCACTCCATGACCTCAAGTGAAGTGTTGGATGAGTTCGTTGCAATGAGCATCTTGGACAAGACCACCGATAATGTGGTGCTCTGTTCTCAAAGAGCAAAGAAGCCTAACCTTGCTTTGAAGGCCAAGGTTACTATGTAAGAAGAGGAAGAAGTGGAAGATGAGGAAAGCAACCCCGAAGACACCAAGTTTGACTACCATGAGCACATGGCCCTTGCTTCAAGACAATTTTGGAGCAAGAAGAGCTCAAGACCCAACTTCAACAAGAACAACTCAAGTGGCGTCAAGGGCAAGCAACGAGTTAGAACTTGCTTCAACTGTGGCAATGTGAGCCATTTCGTTGTGGATTGTCCTTACGAGAAGCGGGAAGACAATGGTGGCAAGTTCATTCGGAAAGACAAAGCCAAGTCCTTCCCCAACAAGAACAACTTCGCCAAGAAGACTCCCACTCGTGGGTTGGTGGTTCAAGAAGAATACCAAGAGGATGACGATGATGATGAAAATGAAGAAGCAACGGCCATGGCATCCATTGCCATTGCTACTCCCCGGGTGTCTCTCTTCGAATCACCCAACGAAAACATCACCGCTAGATGCCTCATGGCTAAAGCTTCAAACAAGGTAACCCCCAACATCACAACCACCATCATTACTAATCCCTCCTTGGAGGATTGCATTGATGGACATGTTGAGTCTAATGAGGAAGTGAACGAATTTGAGTCTTTTATGAGTAAGCTCAAAGGAAAGTCCAAGAAGCACTTTGTTGCTCTCTTGGAACAACTTGGTGAGGCAAATGACATGATCGAGGCTCACGAAGAAACCATCTCCAAGATGGAAGGTCATAGTCGTGACTATGCCGATGAGATATCAGATCTCTCTAATGCTCTTGAGGAAGAGCGTGTGCATCGTTTTAATCTTGAGGAGTCACACAATGATGACCATGCTAAGCTAAAGAAAGATCTTGATCATGCTCTTGTCATGTCTCGTGTGCTAACCTCCAAGAAGGCTAAACTTGGGATTGGTCATGCTAGACTCAAAGAGGAGTTTGAGATACTTGACAAGGCCCACAAGGTCTTGAAGGGTACTCATGCTAGACTCAAAGAGTCTCATGCTCAACTCCAAGTTAAGCTAATCAAGGAAAAGGCCACCTTTCCTCATATGGTATTAATTGATAATGCATGTGCTACTAACCCTTGTTGTGAGCATGTGCATCTTGTGGAGGAAAATGCCAAGTTGAAGGATCAACTTGAGAAAGGCCTTGTGTCTTGCATTCAAGGTGAGAAAAACCTCAACGACCTTTTGAGCAATCAAAAGGAAGTTGTGGCCAAAGAAGGAATTGGGTTTGCACCCAAGTCCAAGAGCAAGAAGAAGAAGAACAACAAGACCAATCGTCCTCCTCCTCTCAAACAAACGTTCGTGAAAGAGGGAGAGGGTGCTCCTAAGAAGAAGAAGGAGAAAGTGAAGGAAGTTGATGTCCAAAAGGGCAAAAGCATTTCCTCAACGGCGACTTTAACCCGTCATATGTGTTGTGCCGTGCTAGTGATGGACATGTTTATGCTAGATTTGTTGGTTCTTCTTATGAGTACATTGAATGGTCTATTTGGGTTCCCAAGACCCTTGTTACTAACATCAAAGGACCCATTACTAAATGGGTACCTAAAACCAAGCATTGATCTCGTGTAGGTGTTTGCTTCCGGTGGGGGATCATGGTTGCTCGACAGTGGAGCAACAAATCATATAACCGGGAGCAAGGACTTGGTGGTGGACGTGCAAGAGATTCCATCTATGCCCACCAATGTCGAGTGGGGTGATGCATCACATTCTAAGGTATTGGGTTTCGGCAAGGTTGTCATTTCTCATGATCTAACGATCGAGAAAGTCATGCTTGTTGAGTCCCTTGCATTCAATTTACTTTTCGTTCGTCAACTTGCACTCATGGGCTTTGCTACATTCTTTGATATTGATACCGTGGCCCTCTTGTGGAGCAAGACTCTTAAAGTAGCCTTTGTTGGGCATGTCGAGAACGGTCTCTATGTGATTAACTTTTCGGAGCGACCCACTAAGACCGCGACATGCCTAATGGCTAAAGTTGATGTGGGATGGCTTTGGCATCGCCGTTTAGCCCACGTCAATATGAGATCTTTGCAAAGTCTTCTCAAGGGGGACCATGTTCGTGGACTAACAAATGTTAGTTTTGCCAAAGATCGTGCTGGCAGTGCTTGTATCGAAGGAAAGCTTCATGAAAAGGCTCACCCTCCTTCAACCATCATCTACTCGAAGAGACCCTTGGAGCTCCTTCACATGGATCTCATCGGGCCTCCATCTTTTGATAGTCTTGGAGGAAGAAAGTATTGCTTGGTGATTGTGGATGATTATTCAAGGTACACTTGGGTATACTTCTTCAAGAGGAAGAGTGAGGCTCAACAAACCGTCATCGACTTTGCAAATGAAGCTCAACGTCAACATGATGCAAAGATCTTGACAATAAGAAGTGACAACGGCATCGAGTTCAAGAACTACACCTTGGATGAGTTTCTTAGTGATGAGGGGATCAAGCATCAATATGCGACACCTTATACCCCTCAACAAAATGGTGTTGCAGAGAGGAAGAACCGGACGTTGATGGATGTGGCAAGGACCATGATGGCGGAGTTCAAGTCTCCGTACAACTTTTGGGCCGAAGCCATCAACACCGCATGTCATGCATCCAATCGGCTCTATCTTCGCAAAGGCTTGAACAAGACTCCTTATGAGATTCTCACTGGCAACAAGCCCAACCTCAAGTACTTCCGGGTGTTCGGTTGTAAGTGTTTCATTCTCAAGAAAGGTGTTCGTTTGTCTAAATTTGAGGCTAGAGCTCATGAGGGCATATTTGTTGGTTATGCTACAAACTCTCATGCTTACCGTGTCCTCAACAAGTCCACCGGACTCATTGAGGAGACGTGTAACGTGGAGTTTGATGAAAATAACAGCTCCCAAGTGGAGCAAAGTGGTACTTGTGATGTAGGTGATGAAATTCCTCCCCAAGCCATAAGAAGAATGGGTATTGGTCAAATCCTACCCATTGAGGAACCCCTTGTGGCCGAAGGAGAAGGACAATGCTCTACTCAAGTAGAGACATCACCTCATCAAGACTCACACGCTTCCGAAGAACAAAGTGAAGGCCCTCAACCTTGTGAACAAGACCAAGGGCAAGATCAACCTCAAGATGGTGGAGAACTTCAAAATGATGCCCAAGGTCAAATTCTCCCCCTCGAGCAAGTTCAAGATCAAGAGCAAACTCAAGCTCAAGAACAAGCTCAAGATCAAGAACAAGCTCAAGACGGCGCTCAAGATGATCAAGTCAACCCTCCTCCCTCCACATCCGAGGAGGAATTAGAGCGTCGCGCCGCGAAGATTGCTTCCAAGCTCACCACTCAAGGCCATCTCATGGAAAATGTAGTTGGAAGCCTAAGAAAGGGGGTAAGCACTTGTAGACAATTAGCAAACTATTGTGAACATCACGCGTTTGTCTCTTGTGTTGAACCCCGAAAGGTCTATGAGGCACTCGAAGACTCGGATTGGCTCAATGCCATGCATGAAGAACTCAACAAGTTCGAGTACAACAAAGTATGGAGATTGGTGCCAAGGCCATCGGGGAACCACAATGTCATTGGAACCAAGTGGATCTTTAAGAACAAGCAAGATGCTCATGGGAACATCATTCGCAACAAGGCAAGATTGGTAGCACAAGGCTACTCCCAAGTCGAGGGTATCGACTACGGTGAAACCTTTGCTCCCGTTGCTCGTCTTGAATCCATACGTTTGTTGATTGCCTATGCTTCTCATCACAACTTTAAGTTGCAACAAATGGATGTGAAAAGTGCTTTTATTAATGGACCTATTAATGAGTTGGTTTATGTCAAGCAACCCCCCGGGTTCGAGGACCCCTACTTCCCGGATCATGTGTATCAACTCGATAAGGCACTCTATGGCCTTAAACAAGCCCCACGTGCGTGGTATGACCACCTTACCGAGTTGCTACAAGATCGTGGATTTGAAGTAGGACTAATCGATCCCACTCTTTTTACTAAGAAGGTCAACGGGGAGTTGTTTGTATGCCAAGTATATGTTGATGATATTATCTTTGGTTCTCCTAACAAAGCTTTCAATGAGGAATTTGCCGCTCTCATGACCTCCAAGTTTAAGATGTCTTCGATGGGAGAGTTGAAGTTCTTCCTTGGTTTTGACATCAAACAAAGAAGAGAAGGAACCTTCATCAACCAAGCCAAATACACTCAAGACATGCTTAAAAGATTCAAGCTAAGTGATGTCAAGCCGGCTTCTACACCAATGCCTACCAAGTGCCAACTTGACATCGATCCCAATGGTAAAGCGGTTGATCAAAAGGTATATCGCTCCATGATTGGCTCCTTGCTTTACCTTTGTGCATCTAGACCGGATATCATGTTGAGTGTGGGGATGTGTGGACGTTTTCAAGCCGCACCAAAGGAAAGTCACTTTGTGGCGGTCAAGCGAATCTTTCGATATTTGGCTCATACCCCAAACTTTGGCTTATGGTACCCAAGAGGAGCAAACTTCAAGCTTGAAGGTTTCACGAATTCCGATTGGGCGGGAGACAAAGTGGATAGGAAGTCCACTTCCGGAGGGTGCCAATTTCTTGGTTGCTCTTTGGTAAGTTGGTCTTCCAAGAAGCAAAGTTGTGTGTCTCTCTCGTCCACCGAAGCGGAGTATGTGGCGGCCGATAGTTGTTGTGCTCAACTCCTATGGATGAGGCAAACTTTAAAGGAGTACGGTGTCATTTGTGACAAAGTGCCTCTTTAGTGTGATAATGAAAGTGCCATCAAGATTTCTCTCAACCCGGTGCAACACTTCAAGACGAAGCACATTGAGATTCGGTATCACTTCATCCAGGATCACATTAGGCGAGGGGAGATCGAGCTCAAGTATGTCAACACTCATGATAACCTTGCAGATATTTTCACGAAGTCCTTGGATGAAGCAAGATTTCGCGAGTTAAGGCATGAGCTAAATATCATTGATTTGAGCAATGTGACTTGAACCCGTGCACCCCCCACCACACTCAACTTGTTGTCTAGTTTAGGTGTAGGCATGGACATAGGGGGAGTGTTGTTCTCTCAATGAACTCTCCCTCCCCCCATTATGCATAAAACGATCAACTCTTTCACATTAGCCATTTTTGATGGTTCTTGTGCTTCAAAGACGAGTTTTGGTCATGGGCCCAAGGATAATTCTTCGCGGTGCCATACCAATTGACTCAAACATAGGTGGCTCCGGCCACCGCCCTCTCTTGAGAGAGGCCAGAGCCCGCTCCTCTTTTTGTTTGGTTGCCTCGAAGGAGTGGGTTCTGGTTCATTTCACGTGTTTATGGTGTCTTGTTGATCTTTGTTTTGAGTGTCTTTGCCTTCCCGTTCTTTTCGTGCGTTTTTCTTGAGTCTAGAAGCAGTTTTTGGTTGCTGGCGGTACTACCGCCGCTGGCGAGCGGTACTACCGCTCCCCAGCGCGGTACTACCGCTGAGAGGCGCGGGCGAGGGTTATATCGGGGGCAGGGGGAGTTTCTTCTCCCCCATACCCATTCGCTCACCCCCACGCCTGTTCCTCTCTCTCACCAGCAACCGGCGCCGCGGGAGGGCTCCGGCGGATCTCCCTCTCCGGGCCATCCCTCTCCATTCCCTTTGGTGGAGACGATCCCCACCTTGTCCTCTTGCCATGGATGCCGGTATTGCCCCTGTTCTCTTGTTCTTTTTGTCTAGGTTTCCAATCTAGCATCTTAGGGGCAGTAGCAATTGCATCTCTTGATTTTTGGCCAAATCTAGGCTTGAGTTGGATGGAGAATGCTTCTAGGCAGTGTGGATTGATGTTTGGTTGGAGTATTTTTGAATTTGGTAGGACGGTAGTGCCGGATCTGACCACGGTAGTAGGAAACTGCTGTTTCCCCGCCCCGAGCGGTACTACCGCCCTCCCAGGGCGGTACTACCGCTTGGAGCGGTACTACCACTCCCTGTGGAGCGGTACTACCTCTCATGGCGGTACTACTGCTAGCAGGTCGCGGTACTACCGCTCTCTACCAAATTCCACTCTACTTCTACCTTTTAGTGATCTTTTGCTCGTGTTTTGTGGCTTATGCTTGTGCTTTCTGGTTGTTTGCGTGTTCTTGTGTGTGGTTCCAGGTGATGAGGTCCCTGAGCATCAGGCTCGTCGTGTCAATCCCGAACGTGCCACGTCCAAGCGCTACCGTACCACCGAGCCTGCCGGAGGATCCTCAAGTGCTGCACCTCCACCTCCACCTCCACCTCAACTCCAGAAGAAGTCAGGGGTCAAGCCCAAGCCCAACAAGACAGTGCCAGAAATGCCGCCAAAGGAGTTCTGGGCAAGGCGCCGCCGCAACCCGTATGAAGCTGACCAAGAACCCACTTTGGTCAACCGTCCGTTCTGGACCAAGTTCCAGTTTGCCATCTTCTTTGATGTTCTCAAAGCCAAGAAGAATTTCTTTGTCAACGTGCACTCCATCGACACTGACCATATGGAGCAAGATCCTGACTACTTTGGTGAAGCTCTTCAGATGTGCACTCAACTGAACATTCTTGGGGTCATGAAATTCAACAAGGACTTTGATGCTGATATTGTGGCCCAATTCTATGCCACGGTTCACCTTGGGACTGATGAGGATAGGACACTCACCTGGATGACCAATGGCAAGTTGCTTTCCGTCAAGTGGAGAGCGTTTATGCAGTTGATTGGGGTGCAAGATCTTGGACTTGAGTCTCCTGTTGGCTTTCGCCCTCATGCCCGCGCCCATTGAACCCACAAGCAAGCTCTCTGGCCCTACTGCACTCTGAAGGTCAACCAGGAGACAAAGAAGGAAACCTATGAGCTGCCTGCCTTTCTGGATATCCTTCACGGCATCTTCAGAGAGACTCTTTTCCCTCGCATTGGGAATCTGGACCAGGTTCACTCTTATCTTGTGGACATGCTTCTTTTCTGCCAGCGTGAGAAGGAAAATCCCACCAGAGAGTCTTTGGATATTTCTCATGTGATGTGGTCTGAGCTGTTGTCTGCTATCTCCGAGCGCAAGTGCCCGATCTATGGTCCCTTCATCATGCTGCTCATTGAGAAAGCCTAGGATCATATATATCCTAATGTGCCACTGGAGTGTGGAGAGTTGATCTCCCATGATGTCAAGCGCCTGAGGAAGAAGGATAACTGGGGCACTCAGGCCCCTAAGACTGGAGTCCCTTCGTCTGCTGCTGCCATGGAGATAGAGGAGGAGCCTGCAGCTGATGATGATGAGGATGATGACTACATGCCTTCTGAGGCAGAGCCCTCTTAGGCTAAGAAGCTCAAGTCTAAGATGAAGAAGCTGTTCTGCATGGAGGCTCACGGTTAGTACATGACTCATGTGGCTGAGAAGAAGGCTTGAGGTCGTCACAAGGAGCTCATGCGCCAGTTGGGTGCTACTGTCCAGAGTGGATCTGAGGACCAGCTTACTGAGGAGGAGGAGTGGATTCAGCAGCACTGCCCGTGGACCGATTCTGAGGCCGAGCACTTCCAGACTGACGACGGTGGTGCCGATGATTCCGCTAGGCTCTGATGCGTGTGTCCCTCATTTGCTCTCACCTGGAGCGGTAGCAACACTCCCTCTCCTTTTTGGTGTCTCGATGCCAAAGGGGGAGAGAGTTTAGGGATTTGCGAGTGTGTCTTTCGTCTCTTATTCGTGTCTTGTTCGTGTTTTCCTCGCATTTGCTTTGGTTGGTTTGTCTGTGAGACCTAAGTTCGAGTGAGACTTAAGTTCGAGTCATATGGTGTAAGACATATGCTACCTTCATTTCCAGTATCATTATCTATGTCTATCTAGCTTATGAGTTGCGTGCTTTTCTTGTTATATCATCTATGCTGCTCTCATACACCATGCTTAGATTATTGGTCTCTAAAATGTAGGGGGAGCTTTGATCCTAGTATGTGTGCTGTGCAGTCCAAAGCACTTATCTAAATAGCACACATCTAGGGGGAGCCCATCTACATGTTAGGACTGTGGGGTTTGTATGCTTACTATATATCATGTTTATGTAAATCCCGTATTGTCATCAATCCACCAAAAAGGGGGAGATTGTAAGGGCATATTTATTCCCCAGTGGTTTTGGTGATTGATGACAATGCTTTTGCGGACTAATCGTGTGCGTTAAGTTCTTTCAGAGAATCATCCATTGGCATGAGATGATTTCCTCCCCTCGGTGTTTTATTCAAGACGGTGTAGCTCCTGCGTTTCGTTGTTGGTGGACTAGTTTCGTAGGAGTCACCGTACTATTAAGAGGGGATCCGCTTTGGTAAGACTAGGGTGGAATCAACACGTACACATCCTTATCACACCCGTCGTCTTCCCTTCGCATCTTTGGAGCTGCACTTCTCTTCCGTAACCTGCTTCGCCCTGTGCCAGCGATAGTACCGCGATCTACAGCGGTAGTACCGCCGAAGCCCCCAGCGGTAGTACCGCTCCGCCAAGCGGTAGTACCGCTCCGCCGAGCGGTAGTACCGCTCTCAGCGGTAGTACCGCTCCGCAGAGCGGTAGTACCGCTCGCGGGTTTCGACCGTAGTACTGCAGTAGTACCGCGCCTACTACCGCCTCGATTCGAGACGATGTTTTCTCGTGTCGGGTTTTGCGGCACTAGAAGCGGTAGTAGAAGCGGTAGTACCGCTCTGAGCGGTAGTACCGCTCCTACTCCCGCGGTAGTACCGCTCTGGGGCCAGTGGCCTGACTCCCTTGTCAGCGCGGTAGTACTGCTAGGTAGGGAGCGGTAGTACCGCCCTTCCCTAGCGGTAGTACCGCCCTGTGCGGGGCTGCTCAGTGGGGTAACGGTTGGATGTGTTCCCCCACTATATAAAGGGGTCTTCTTCTTCCTAGTTGACCTACCTCTTTCCCCCAAAGCTGCATTGTTGCTCAAAGCTCCATTTTCGCCCGATCTCTCTCCCTAGCCAATCAAACTTGTTGATTTGCTCGGGATTGGTTGAGAAGGCCCAGATCTACACTTCCACCAAGAGAAATTTGATTCCCCCCACTTATCCTTGCGGATCTTGTTACTCTTGGGTGTTGAGCACCCTAGACGGTTGAGGTCACCTCGAAGTCATACTCCATTGTGGTGAAGCTTCGGGGTGTTGTTGTTGTTGTTGTTGGGAGCCTCCGATTGTTGTGGAGATAGACCCAACCTTGCTTGTAAAGGTTCGGTCGCCGCCTTCAAGGGCACCAATAGTGGAATCACGGCATCTCGCATTGTGTGAGGGCGTGAGGAGAATACGGTGGCCCTAGTGGCTTCTTGGGGAGCATTGTGCCTCCACACCGCTCTAACGGAGACGTACTTCCCCTTAAAAGGAAGAAACTCCGGTACCACATCCTCGTCTCCACCGGCTCCAATCTTGGTTATTTCGTGCCTTTACTCTTGCAAGCTTACTTGTTGTTACATCCCTTGCTTGCTTGTGTACTAGTTGTTATTGCATCATATAGGTTGCTCACCTAGTTGCACATCTAGACAACCTATTTTGTTGCAAAGTTTAATTTGGTAAAGAAAAGGTTAAAAATTGTTAGTTGCCTATTCACCCCCCCTCTAGTCAACCATATCGATCCTTTCAGCTATATTGTTATTCGCCACATGATATGTGTTTTGCTTGGAGCGTCATGTATTATATTAGTCTTTGCTTTTTAGTTTACCACAATCATCCTTGCTGTACACACCTTTTTGGAGAAGCCCACTTGATTGAAATTTATTAGAATACTCTATGTGCTTCACTTATATCTTTTGAGCTAGATAGTTTTTGCTCTAGAGCTTCACTTATATCTTTTAGAGCACGACAATGGCTTAATTTTGTAGAAATTGCTAGTCTCTCATGCTTCACTTATATTATTTTGAGTCTTGTAGAACAGCATGGTATTTTCTATGGTTATAAAATTGGTCCTAGAATGGTAGGCATCCAAGTTGGGTATAATAAAAACTATCATAGGAAGTGAATTGGATGCTATGATCAATTTGATACTTGATAATTGTTTTGAGATATGGAGGTAGTGATATTAAAGTCATGCTAGTTGGGTGATTATGAAATTAAAGAATGCTTGTGTTGAAGTTAGCAAGTCCCGTAGCATGCACGTATGGTTAAAGTTGTGTAACAAATTTGAAACATGAAGTGTACCTGGCTTGTGCATCCTTATGAGTGGCGGTCGGGGACGAGCGATGGTCTTTTCCTACCAATCTATCCCTCTAGGAGCATGCGCGCAGTGCTTGATTTTTGATGACTTCTAATTTTTTGCAATAAGTATCTGAGTTCTTATGACTAATGTTGAGTCCATGGATTATACGCACTTTTACCTTTCCACCATTGCTAGCCTCTTCGATACCGTGCATTGCCCTTTCTCACCTTGAGAGTTGGTGCAAACTTCGCCGGTGCATCCAAACCCCGTGATACGATACGCTCTATCACACATAAACCTCCTTATATCTTCCTCAAAACAGCCACCATACCTACCTATTATGGCATTTCCATAGCCATTCCGAGATATATTGCCATGCAATTTTCCACCGTTCCGTTCATCATCATCATGACATACTTTACTTTTGTCATATTGCCATTGCATGATCATGTAGTTGACATCGTATTTGTGGCAAAGCCACCATGCATAATTTTTTATACATGTCACTCTTGATTCTTTGCACCATCCCGGTACACCGCCGGAGGCATTCATATAGAGTCATATCTTGTTCTAGTTTCGAGTTGTAATTCATATGTTTTAATCAATGAAAGTGTGATGATCATCATTACTAGAGCATTGCCCAAAAAGAAAAAAAAGAAAGGCCAAAAAGGGGGAAAAAGGAAAAAAAAGAAAAAAGAAAAAAAAGGAAAAGAAAAAAGGAAGAAAAAAGAAAATAAATAAAAGGGGCAATGTTACTATCTCCTTTTCCACACTTGTGCTACAAAGTAGCACCTTGTTCTTCATGTAGTGAGTCTCATATAGTGCGCTTCAAAGTAGCACCATGTTTTTATATAGAGAGTCTCATATGTTGTCACTTTCATATACTAGTGGGAATTTTTCATTATAGAACTTGGCTTGCATATTCCTACGATGGGCTTCCTCAAATGCCCTAGGTCTTCATGAGCAAGCAAGTTGGATGCACACCCACTAGTTTTATTTTGTTGAGCATTCATTTATAGCTCTAGTGCATCCGTTGCATGGCAATCCCTACTCCTCATGTTGACATCAATTGATGGGCATCTCCATAGCCCGTTGATTATCCTCGTCAATGTGAGACTTTCTCCTTTTTTGTCTTCTCCACACAATCCCCATCATCATATTCTATTCCACCCATACTGCTATATCCATGGCTCACGCTCATGTATTGCGTGAAGGTTGAAAAAGTTTGAGATTATTTAAGTACGAAACAATTGCTTGACTTGTCATCAGGGGTGTAGAATTTGGGAACATCTTTGTGTGATGAAAATGAAGCATAGACTAACTATATGATTTTGTAGGGATGAACTTTCTTTAGCCATGTTATTTTGAGAAGACATGATTGCTTTGATTAGTATGCTTGAAGTGTTACTATTTCTTATATCAATATGAACTTTTATTTTGAATCATTTGGATCTGAACATTCATGCCACAATAAAGAAAATTACATTGATAATTATGCTAGGTAGCATTCCCCATCAAAAATTCTGTTTTTATCATTTACCTACTCGAGGACGAGTAGGAATTAAGCTTGGGGATGCTTGATACGTCTCCAACATATCTATAATTTTTGATTGTTCCATGCTATTATATTACCCCTTTTGGATGTTTATGGGCTTTATTTTACATATTTTTTATCATTTTTGGGACTAACCTACTAACCGTAGGCCCAGCCCGTATTGCTGTGTTTTTGCCTATTTCAGTATTTCGAAGAAAAGGAATATAAAATGGAGTCCAAATGGAATGAAACCTTCGGGAGCGCGATTTTTGGAACAAACGTGATCCGGAGAACTTGGAGTGCGAGTCAAGAAGCAAATGAGGCGGCCAAGAGATAGGAGGGCGCACCCACCCCTCCTGGGCGTGCCCCTGTCTCCTGGACCCCTCAGGTGGCCACCGACGTACTTCTTCCTCCTATATATACCTACGTACCCCGAAAACACCCAGGGAGCCAACGAAAAACAATTTCCGCCGCTGTAACCTTTCGTATCCGCGAGATCCCATCTTGGAGCCTTCGTCGGCGCTCCTCCGGAGGGGGAATCGACCATAGAGGGCTTCTACATCAACACCATAGCCCCTCCGATGAGTTGTGAGTAGTTTACCACAGACCTTCGGGTCCATAGTTATTAGTTAGATGGCTTATTCTCTCTTTTTGGATCTCAATACAATGTTCTCCCCCTCTATTGTGGAGATCTATTCGATGTAAACTCCTTTTGCGGTGTGTTTGTCGAGATCCGATGAATTGTGGGTTTATGATCAAGTTTACCTATGAGAAATATTTGAATCTCTTCTGAATTCCTTTATGTATGATTGAGTTATCTTTGCAAGTCTCTTCAAATTATCAGTTTGGTTTGGCCTACTAGATTGATATTTCTTGCCATGGGAGAAGTGCTTAGCTTTGGGTTCAATCTTGCGGTGTCCTTAACTAGTGACAGAAAGGGTAGCAAGGCACGTATTGTATTGTTGCCATCGAGGATAAAAAGATGGGGTTTATACCATATTGCTTGAGTTTATCCCTCTACATCATGTCATCTTTCTTAATGTGTTACTCTGTTCTGATGAACTTAATACTCTAGATGCATGCTGGATAGCGGTCCATGTGTGGAGTAATAGTAGTAGATGCAGGCAGGAGTCGGTCTACTTGTCGCGGACGTGATGCCTATATACATGATCATGTCTAGATAATCTCATAATTATTCGCTTTTCTATCAATTGCTCGACAATAATTTGTTCACCCACCGTAATACTTATGCTATCTTGAGAGAAGCCACTAGTGAAACCTATGGCCCCCGGGTCTATCTTTTATCAAATAAGCTTTCAATCTACTTTTATTTGCATCTTTACCTTTTGCATCTATATTATAAAATACCAAAAATATATTTATCTTATCATATTATCTCTATTAGATCTCACTTTCGCAAGTGGCCGTGAAGGGTTTGACAACCCCTTTATTGCGTTGGTTGCGAGTTCTTTGTTTGTTTGTGTAGGTGCGTGGGACTTTTGAGGAGCCTCCTACTGGATTGATACCTTGGTTCTCGGAAATTGAGGGAAATACTTACGCTACTATGCATCACCCTTTCCTCTTCAAGGAAAACCAACGCAAGCACAAGACGTAGCAGTAGTGTCCCTCATTGATTCGGTTTACCTACCAGAGATGACCCCTAAAAATGTGTGAAGACATTGAAGACAATGGTGGTTCGTGAAGACATTCACGACGAAGATTATGACATGTGAAGCTATTCACTTGAAGACTATGGAGTGCGAAGATATAGTTGTTTCGTAGTTTCCTTTTCCTCTTTATTGAGTCATAGGAACCACCGTACTGTTAAGTGGGGTCTGTCGGTGTCAAAACCGGTGGATCTCGGGTAGGGGGTCCCGAATTGTGCATATAAGGCTAATGGTAACAGGAGGCGGGGGACACGATGTTTTACCCAGGTTCGGGCCCTCTCGATGGAGGTAATACCCTACTTCCTGCTTGATTGATCTTGATGATATGAGTATTGCAAGAGTTGATCTACCACGAGATCGTAGAGGCTAAACCCTAGAAGCTAGCCTATGATTATGATTGTTGTCGTCCTATGGACTAAACCCTCCGGTTTATATAGACACCGGAGGGGGCTAGGGTTACACAGAGTCGGTTACAGAGAAGGAGATCTACATATCCGAATTGCCAAGCTTGCCTTCCACGAAAAGGAGAATCCCATCCGGACACGGGAAGAAGTCTTCAATCTTGTATCTTCATAGTCCAACAGTCCAGCCAAAGTATATAGTCCGGTTGTCCGAGGACCCCTTAATCCAGGACTCCCTCAGTAGCCCCTGAACCAGGCTTCAATGACGATGAGTCCGGCACGCAGATTGTCTTCGGCATTGCAAGGCGGGTTCCTTCTCCGAATACTCCATAGAAGATTTTGAACACGAGAATTGTGTCTGGCTCTGCAAAACAAATTCCACATACCACCGCAAAGAGTACAATATTCCACAGATCTGATCTGCTGACAGCTTTTTATGACATCATGCCGCAGTCCGGTCTTTATTCGAACCGTTTTCCACAACCAGCCACAACGAGGCGGTTTTATTGGCATGTCTTGTCGAAGCAGAGATCGTGTCCCCCTTATCACGAGATTCTCATCAATACATGTGTGGGTAACCCAACCATGTTTGTTTAATATGACTCCTCGATTTTAGGCAAGTCCCAAACGGTCACACAGGGGACGCTTGATATTCACCCTCTTTTTAAGGGGGGCCAAGGCCTGTCCTTTTCTTCCCACGCTTGATCCTTCCCCTCCCAAACCTCGAGTTCCAACACCCAAGGCTTAAGCTAAGCGTTTCAGACGTTCAACCATGTCCGGATCCAACCTTGAAGGCCGGTGGATGGCCTCCTCCGTTACAGAGGAGGACGTCAAAAAGCTTAGGGAGGCCAGGTATCTCACCGCTGAGATTCCGCACAGGTTACCTGCTCAAGGGCAGGTCATCCCTACTCCTGAACCCAACGAGAGTGTTGTTTTTATTTCCCACTTCCTCCAAGGGCTAGGTTTTAGCGTTGATCCCTACGTGAGAGGGCTCATGTTCTACTACGGACTAGATTTCCACGATCTAGCTCCGGATTCCATCCTTCACATCTCGTCGTTTATCGTCGTGTGTGAAGCCTTCCTCCGCATCACCCCCCACTTCGGCCTATGGCTCAAGACCTTCAATGTGAGGCCGAGGGTGATTGACGAGCGTCACGCGGAGTGCGGAGGTGCTATAATAAGCAAAGGCGCCGATGCCCCATGGCCGAAGGGTTCTTTCATAGAAACTTCTGATTTATGGCAGCACGAGTGGTTTTACATCACAGCTCCCCGAGGTACAAAGCGGGCGGCCGCTCCAGCATTCCGCTCGGGCCCTCCGCCGCAACTGGCGTCATGGGTCAACAAGGGGCTGGACTGGGGGCCGATTAACGACATGCTGACATTACAAAGCCGCATCCGAGACCTCCTCAAGAGGGATGTCAGTCTTGTCAAGATAATGCAAGTGATGCTGGGTCGTCGAGTCCTGCCCTGCCAACGTCGTCCTCTCCATATGTGGGAGTTCAACCTGGAAGGACCGCGAACCATTCAACAATTCTTCGGCATGACACTCAAAGAGATGTACGGGTCGTTCTTCGGATCACGAATAAAGTGTCTGGACACCACCGAGGACGTGGGTCTCAACTGCCACCGTCCGGATACCCAAGTAAGTGATTCCGCCACCGAACACACCATCCTTTATGTTTATTATAACATCATTCTGAAAAATTGCTCTCTGCCAGGACTGGATAAGGAAGGCGGAGAGAATTAGGTGTTCGACCCCTCTTCCCGAAGGCTCGCCGGATCCTTTGTTGACCAGGATGCTTGGGCGCGCGCCGTATCAGGTGCCATCAGGAGAAGACGAGGGGAGGAATAGAGAAGCCACATGTGGGCCTCATATTTTACACATCCAAATTGGGGGAGTAAGTGCCTCCACAAAGGAGGATAATCGGGGAGGGGAACCTAAAATCCCCTCTCCTCAAGGTAAGAAAAGGTCCGCCTCCGAAGACTTGGAAACGGAGGCTTCCAAACGAGGGAAGAAACCCTCGCCAAGGGGCCCTGTCCCAGAGGGCGTCCTTACCGCACAGCGCCCGCAAGGGGGCCAGCCCTCCACCGAGCCGTAAGTAAAAGAGTACTTTGGTAAATATATCCCGTTTTGTCTCTGAGGATAATAACCGAAACATATTTGTTGCAGTCCGGCTCGTAGCCCTTCTCCACAGAGTTCGTCTTCGGGGGGTCTTCTTCCAGAGATGATGGAGAGCGAAACGCCTCCCCCTGCCTCCCCGTCACATGGGGCGGACGACCCCGAGGTGTCTTCACGGAGGATTTCTCCTGATCCGCCGAGGCCAGAAGTTGACACTTCGGCTGCCCGAAGTTTGGACTATTCGGCTCCCAAGGAGAGTGATAGAAAGAGTCCGAGATTGTCAGGCCTACAACCGGACACACTGATGGGTCTGCTAGAGCGAGTGGCCATCTCAGGTACACATCGTACCTTAATGGGTACGGTGATTAAGAGGATTTTATCCGCCAAAAGTGGATTGAATGAAGCCTTTACAAGTCTGCTGAGCGGCTTTGAGGTACGCAAAATAATATATGTATTTCTGACGGTACCACACATGCTAGGTGTGATCTGTATGGATAGTAGCCCCTGAGACTCTGGTTGCCACCCAGAGGTGGCAAACAGAGGATCGCAATCCCAGGTAATGATCATGCTGCTTTTTATGTGTAGGCGGCTGATTGTCCAGCGGCTGACCGGACTGCTGATTTTGCCGAACTGAAGCGGCAGCTGGACGTGGCGGATGCCGACATCGCGCTTGTTAACAAGCGGCTTGACGAGGCATAGGGTATGTATGTTCGGCTTGTTAGTAAATTGTAAGAGGAGCATTATGCTAGTATCTTATAATATATTGTGACTGCAGATGGAGCTGCTGCCGTAGAGACCCTTTGGGCGGAGCTTGCTTGAGCCAAGGAACAAGCTCGAATAAGTGATGCGGCCGCCCTGAAGGCGGTCGAAGAGTTGAGAGCCGAATAGGCTGCTCATCGCTAGAGTGAGGAAAGGGTAGCCGAGATGGCTGTTGAGCTGAAAGATGCCGCCGACCGCTATGAGCTCCTTGAAAGGGACAACCAAGCGAGAGCGGCCGACCTGAAGAAGGCCCTGGAGGCAGCCAAGGAAACCCGCTCTGAAATGAGAGGGATAAGAGAGGAGCTTCGTGAAGCCAGAGATATCACGGCTGGGAGGGCCTATTTGTTGCGGATGAAGTTTGGGGATCCGAAGTATGCCCCTCTGGATCAGTTGTGGAGTGCTGCAGACGCGTATGCGGACCTGGCAAAGAGTGCTCCTGATGCGACCAAGTTTTACAAAGATCGGAGAGACCATCAGGTAGAAAGGTTATTCTGGTCGCAGTTCAGTGCCCCGACGCATCCGCTGCCGTTGAATGAAAGGATGGCCGCATGGGCCGAACTGCACAGGTTGTCCGAGCTTGCTATGAGGTCTGTAGTGGATCATCTTTGGCCACGTGGACCAAGGCCGGCCAACTATTTTCGATTAGTGCAACAATTCCTTGGTGCCATGTCGCATATCGATGCTGTGATGAGGTCGGCGTGCATAGAGGGTGCGCAGCTGGCTCTTGCCCGTGTTAAAACATACTGGGCTGAGATGGAAACCACCGCTATTGCAACCCGGGGTGCGGCGGAACGCCAGGACCTGACCGAGCACTATTTTGAAGAAGTCTTAGAAGGCGCCCGTTTAATAGAGGCTCAGTGCTCGAAGAGTGCCATGTTCGAGTGACATGTATCTCAATTGTAAAGACAATGCTATTTTGATTATAAAGGCTATGTTTGTACTTTTGCCCGAAAGTATTGTAGTGCCTCCTGTGCGGCCGTTTATGTATGTATATTGATACATCTCCAACGTATCTACTTTTCCAAACACTTTTGCCCTTGTTTTGGACTCTAACTTGCATGATTTGAATGAAACTAACACGGACTGACGCTGTTTTCAGCAGAACTGCCATGATGTTGTTTTATGTGTAGAAAACAAAAGTTCTCGGATTGTCCTAAAAATCCATGGAGGCACTTTTTGGAAAATATAAAAAATACTGGCGAAAGAATCAAGACCAGGGGGCCCACACACTGTCCACGAGGGTGGGGAGCGCACCCACCCCCTGTCTCGTGGGCCCCTTGAGGCTCCGCCGACGTCAACTCCAACTCCATATATTTCGTCTCGCGGAGAAAAAAATCAGAGAGAAAGTTTCATCGCGTTTTACGATATGAAACCGCCGCCAAGCCCTAATCTCTCTCGGGAGGGCTGATCTGGAGTCCGTTCGGGGCTCCAGAGAGGGGGATTCGTCGCCGTCGTCATCATCAACCATCCTCCATCACCAATTTCATGATGCTCACCACCGTGCGTGAGTAATTCCATCATAGGCTTGCTGGACGGTGATGGGTTGGATGAGATTTACCATGTAATCAAGTTAGTTTTGTTAGGGTTTGATCCCTAGTATCCACTATGTTCTGAGATTGATGTTGCTATGACTTTGCTATGCTTAATGCTTGTCACTAGGGCCCGAGTGCCATGATTTCAGATCTGAACCTATTATGTTTTCATGAATATATGTGTGTTCTTGATCCTATCTTGCAAGTCTATAGTCACCTATTATGTGTTATGATCCGACAACCCCGAAGTGACAATAATCGGGATACTTCTCGGTGATGATCGTAGTTTGAGGAGTTCATGTATTCACTATGTGTTAATGCTGTGTTCCGGTTCTCTATTAAAAGGAGGCCTTAATATCCCTTAGTTTCCACTAGGACCCCGCTGCCACGGGAGGGTAGGACAAAAGATGTCATGCAAGTTCTTTCCCATAAGCACGTATGACTATATACGGAATACATGCCTACATTACATTGATGAACTGGAGCTAGTTCTGTGTCACCCCATGTTATAGCTATTACATGAGGAATCGCATCCGACATAATTATCCATCGCTGCTCCATTGCCTACGAGCTTTTCACATCTTGTGCTTCGCTTATTTACTTTTCCGTTGCTATTGTTACAATCATTACAAAACCCAAAAATATTACTTTTGCTACCGTTACCTTTATTATCATATTACTTTGCTACTAAATACTTTGCTGCAGATACTAAGTTATCCAGGTGTAGTTGAATTGACAACTCAACTGCTAATACTCATTAATATTCTTTGGCTCCCTTTGTGTCGAATCAATAAATTTGGGTTGAATTCTTTACCCTCGAAAGCTGTTGCGATCCCCTACACTTGTGGGTTATCAAGACTAATTTCTGGCACCGTTGCCGGGGAGCATAGCTCTATTCTCTGAGTCACTTGGGATTTATATCTATTGATCACTATGAGGAACTTGAAAGACGAAAGAACCAAGATTTTTCCCTCAACTACGAGGGGAGGTAAGGAACTGCCATCTAGCTCTGCACTAGATTCTCCTTCTGTTATTAGTAAGCTTGCGACACCTAAACCTGCTACTGCTATGAATTCTGATATGTTGCATGTTATTGATGATGCCACTTCTACTATGCATGATACTTATGATGAAACTACTTCTGTGCGTGATACTACTTTGCCATTAGGTGAATTTCTTGATGAACAACTTGCTAGGGCTAGAGAGAATGAAATTATTGAAGATGCTATTATTGATGATAGTGACGATGAAAGTTCTCCCAATGATTATGAATTACCTGTTGTTCTTGAGGGTTATGTTATGGAAGAGGAAGCTGCTAGAGCTATCTTTGTTTGTAAAGATAGATATGATCTTAAGAAATTATTAGCTAAATGGAAGTAGCAATCTCTTAATGCTAGAATGAAACCTGACCCTGCTTTTACTACTTCACCTATCTGGTGTTATTGATAAGGATTATGAATTCTCTGTTGATCCTGAAATAATTACTTTGGTTGAATCTGATCCTTTTTATGGCCTTGAATCTGAAACTGTTGTGGCACATCTCACCAAGTTGAATGAAATAGCTACCCTGTTTACTAATGATAAGAAGTCTCGCTATTATTATATCCTTAAGATATTTCCATTCCCCTTAAAGGGTGATGCTAAGACTTGGTTTAATTCTCTTGCTCCTGGTTGTGTGCGTAGTCCCCAGGATATGATTTATTACTTCTCTGCTAAATATTTCCCTGCTCATAAGAAACAAGCTGCCTTGCAGGAAATATATAATTTTGTGCAAATCAAAGAAGAGAGTCTCCCACAAGCTTGGGGAAGGCTTCTCCGATTACTTAATGCTTTGCCTGATCATCCTCTTAAGAAAAATGAAATACTTGATATCTTTTATAATGGACTAACCGATGCTTCCAAGGACTACTTGGATAGTTGTGCTGGTTGTGTTTTCAGGGAAAGAACAGTCGACGAAGCTGAATTACTATTGAATAATATGTTGACTAATGAAAATAATTGGACTCTTCCTGAGCCAATTCCCGAGGCAATTCCTGAACCAATTGAGCCAACTCATGAGCCTACTCCTAAACCCACTCCGAAGAAGAGAGGTGTTTTATTTCTCAGTCCTGAAGATATGCAAGAGGCAAAGAAATCAATGAAAGAAAAAGGTATAAAAGCTGAAGATGTTAAGAATTTACCACCTATTGAAGAAATACATGGTCTTAATATACAGCCTGTTGAAGAACCACATTGTCTTGATAACCCGACACAGGTAGTAAAGGTAAATTCTCTCTATAGATATGATAAAGTTGAAATTCCCTCTACTAAATTCCATAGCCCATGCTTTGATGAATTTGATGACTTTATGGCTAGACAAGAAAGTTTTAATGCTTATGTTGGTAGAGAATTAAAGAATAATGCTTTTGAGATAGGACGCGTGAGCGATCATATGGCTAGAGTTAAAGGTGAACTTAAACTCATTAGCAAATATGCTTCTATGGTTGCTACTCAAGCTGAACAAGTACTTAAAGCTCAAAATGATTTGCTTGATGAATTAAATAATAAACCTGACTTTGCTGTTAGAGTGGCTACTAGAACTGGTAGAATGACTCAGGAACCTTTGTATCCTGAAGGCCACCCTAAGAGGATCGAGCAAGATTCTCAGCGAAACAATTTAGAGGCACCTAGTTCTTCTAAAAAGAAGAAAAAGAAAAACGATAGGACTTTGCATGCTTCTAGTGAACCTGTCGTAGACACACCTGAGACTCCCAATGATATTTCTATCTCTGATGTTGAAACACAATCAGGTGATGAACATGAACCTAGTGATAATGTTAATGATAATGTTCATGTTGATGCTCAACCTAGCAAAAATAATGAAGTAGAGATTGAACCTACTGTTGATCTTGATAACCCACAATCAAAGAATCAACGTTATGATAAGAGAGATTTTGTTGCTAGGAAGCACGGTAGAGAAAGAGAACCATGGGTTCAGAAATCCATGCCCTTTCCTCCTAAACCATCCAAGACAAAGGATGATGAGGATTTTGAGCGCTTTGCTGAAATGATTAGACCTATCTTCTTACGTATGCGCTTGACTGATATGCTTAAAGTAAATCCTTATGCTAAGTATATGAAGGATATCTTTACAAACAAAAGAAAGATACCGGAAGCTAAAATTTCCACCATGCTTGCTAATTACACTTTTAAGAGTGGAATACCAAAGAAACTTGGAGATCCGGGGGTACCGACTATACCATGCTCCATTAAAAGAAATTATGTTAGAACTGCTTTATGTGATCTTGGAGCCGGTGTTAGTGTTATGCCTCTCTCTTTATATCGTAGACTTGAATTGAATAAGTTGACACCTACTGAAATATCTTTGCAAATGGCTGATAAATCAACTGCTATACCTGTCGGCATTTGTGAGGATGTGCCTGTTGTGGTTGCAAATGTCACTATCTTAACAGACTTTGTTATTCTTGATATTCTCGAGGACGATAGTATGTCGATTATCCTTGGTAGACCCTTTTTGAATACTGCAGGGGCTGTTATTGATTACAACAAAGGCAATGTCACTTTTCATGTTAATGGTAATGAGCATACGGTACACTTTTCGAGGAAACAATCTCAAGTTCATAACATCAATTCTATTGGAAAAGTTCCGACTATCATTATTGGAGGTTTTGAATTTCCTCTCCCTACTGTCAAGAAAAAGTATGATATTCTTATTGTTGGGGATGTTCATATCCCCGTCGAGGTAACTTAGTGTTATTCGAAATTTCTTCGGTTCCGTGTTATTCGGAATGAGTTTGTTAACAAGAATTGATCAACCTTGTTAGTGGATTCATTTTGATGATCACGAGATGGATGAAACTAGAAGGCACAACCTTCTATACCCTCCTTTTACTTTCTGTTATTTAGAATAAATAAAGCAAAATTAGTATTATATGTCTGTTTTCTGAATTATCTGTGCAATAAAAAATATCCCGAAAATAAAAGTGCTCCAAATGCCCTGCAAATTTAGTATGTTTTTTATGGAATATTTGAGGATTTAGGCACTGAAATCACTGCAGGAGGGGCAAGCACCAGGCCACGAGAGTGGAGGGCACGCCCACCTTCCCTGGGCGCGCCCCCTGTCTCGTGGGCCCCTGGTGGCCCCCCTCCACTTATGCCAACACCCACACACTTCATCTTCTTCCCAAAAAAAATCCCCATCCAGCTCAAGCACGAGTTCTAGCTCATTTTGCTGCGATTTTCGATCTCCTTGCTCAAAGCTCCATTCACAAAACTGCTTTGGGAGATTGTTGCTTGGTATGTGACTCCACCATTGGTCCAATTAGTTTTTGTTCTAGTGCTTTATTCATTGCATATTTTTGCTGCATAGGTGACCATGTTCTTGAGCTTGCATGTTAAATTTATGAGGTCCCAAGTAATTCTAATGCATGATATAGGCTCTAGGCACTTGTAGGAGTAGTTGCTATCAATCTTGTTTAGTTTTACTCACTTTTATTTTGAAGTTACTAAAATTTCAGAAATTTTTCAGAAAAAGAATTATGTCTAGGAGAATGTACCAAGGTGGTTCCTCGGTAAAGAAAGGACCCATGATTGCTATACGTGAGCAAGATCTTGAATTGCCGAGGGACGCAGATGTATGAGCTTGTGAGTGGCCATCCGACGATTTTATGGTCGAAGCTGGCTTTAAGGAGGAATTTGACGCGTATGTGCGTAATGCTGATTTGGAGGACTTCTTACAAGAAAAGTGTCCTCAGTACTATCAATTGACTGATTCATTTGTGCGAAGGTTTAAATATAACTGTACACGTAGTTCTCCTAGTGTCCTATTTGATATCTATGATACATCTTATACCATGGACTTAGAGGATTTTACAACTGCTTGCAAACTTCTGCAGTGGGGTAATGTTAATGATCCCCACAAATCTGAATTTAGAGATTTCCTTGCTAATATTACTGTGGGAGAATCCAGGGATATTGCACAAGCTACCATAGGGAGCATTCATTTTCCTGCTATACATTATTTTGCTCTTTTCATTGGTAGATGCATTAATGGTAAAGATGAAGCATGTCATATGTGTGTCCCTGATCTTTGTGTCCTCAAGAGTGCTGTGTTAGGATAAAGATTATAACTTGGGGGCAATAGTTGCACGTAGGTTGCATAATAATGGTAGAGCGGGAGATTTATTTGGAGGAATTTATGCAACCTGTGTGGCTAATTATCTTGGTATAGCCCCACGAGAGGGAGATATGATGTTACCTCCTGCTTATTTAGATTATGACGCTATGGTCCAACATCATTTTCTTAAGAGGAATGAACAATTCCTCCAGTATCGACTAATCTATAACAGACGCAATGATGTCCATGTTACTCTTCCTGCTCCTCTCCTTTTTGATAATCAGGCAAAAGGAAGATATGTTGTTACCAGGGAGGAAGCAGCTGAACATGAGGGGAGAGCGGAGGCGGCTCGCCAGCATGCCGCAGCTCAGGAGGCATTTGCTGCTGCATCTCAGTACGACCCCAGTTACAACTACGGATATCAGCCAGGCTATCCTTGGCACTAGACCAACTTAGACCAAAAGCCCAAGCTTGGGGGAGTACGTATTTCTCACCGACTTTGCATTCATGTTCACACACTATTCTAGTTGTCGGTGCTCATACTCTTTCATTGTATTATCCATGTTAGTTTAATATTCTTTTTCTTGCTTTCTTGTTATGTGTTTGATAAACCTTGAGAAAAAACCAAAAAATCAGTTAGTTTAATTTCCATGCTTGTAGTAGAAATTAAAATGAAAAAAACCCCCCAAAAATTCTCGTTCTTCTTCTTACTTGTTGGGAGTTTTCCCGTGTAAATAGTTTTATTTTCTTTTCTTTCCTTTGGGGGTCGAGAGTAGAAGACCATATTGAAAATGTTTAGTGGCTCTCATATGCATGATTGTTTATTTAACTTGGAGCCCATATTACTTTGTCTTCTCTCTTGAGTTGAATGCTTGCAGATTCCAGCTTAGTCCAATGCACGTGCACTATTATTATTATACACATCGTTCGGTCGTGCAAGTGAAAGACAATAATGACGATATATGATGGACTGATTGAGATGAGAAAAGCTGGTATGAACTCGACCTTTCTTGTTTTTGTAAATATGATGAGTTCATCGTTCCTGATTCAGCTTATTATGAAGTAAACATATTTGCAATGACATTTAGAGATTATAGTTGCTTGTGCCATGCTTGATTAGCTATGAGTTATAATGGTTTACCTTGCGTGCCAACATGCTATTAAAATGATTATGATGTGGTATGATGGGATGGTATCCTCCTTTGAATGAATTGAGTGACTCGACTTGGCACATGTTCACGCATGTAGTTGAAACAAATCAACATAGCCTTCATGATATTTATGTTCATGGTAGATTATATCCTACTCATGCTTGTACTTGGTGTGAATTAATTTTAATGCATGTTCATGACTGTTATCGCTCTCTTAGTTGGTCGCTTCCCAGTCTTTTGCTAGCCTTCATCTGTACTAAGCGGGAATACTGCTTGTGCATCCAAACTCCTCAAACCCAAAAGTTATTCCAATGTGTCCACCATACCTTCCTATATGCGGTATTTACCTGCCGTTCCAAGTAAATTTGTATGTGCCATACTCCAAACCTTCAAATGAAATTCTGTTTTGTATGCTCGAGCAGCTCATGTTTCAACTAGGGCTGCCTATATCTTCCATGCTAGGTGGGTTATTCTCAAGAGGAGTGGACTCCGCTCCTCATTCACGAGAAAGGGCCGGTAACCGGGATGCCCAGTCCCATGATCCAAAAAGATCAAAGCAAATCAAAATAATTAAACAAAACTCCACCAGGGCTGTTGTTAGTTGGAGGCACTCGTTGTTTCGAGCAAGCCATGGATTGATGCTTGTTGGTGGTTGTGGGAGTATAAAGCTTTACCATTCTGTTTGGGAACTGCCTATAATGCATGTAGTATGGAAGATACAGCCATCTAATAGTTGTTGCATTGATAGTGAAAGTATGCCGCTCAAAATGTTATTCATCTCTATTTTAAAATCGAGCTCTGGCACCTCTACAAATCCCTGCTTCCCTCTGCGAAGGGCCTATCTATTTACTTTTATGTTGAGATCACCCTCTTATTAAAAAGCACCCGCTAGAGAGCACACTGTCATTTGCATTCATTATTGTTGGTTTATATTGGGTATGACTTGACTAGATCTCTTTTACCATGAATTACAATGTTTAGTCAGTCCTTAATCTTTAAAGGTGCTCTGCATTTATGTTTGCAGTCTCACAAAGGGCTAGCGAGATACCATTTTGTTATATCATGTTATGATTGTTTTGAGAAAGTGTTGTCATCCGAGTTTTATTATTATGGCTCGCTAGCTGATTATGCTATTGATATGAGTAATTGTGAGACCCAAGTGTTATTGTGAGTATGGTTAGTTCATAATATTTTCTGAAACCTGAATGCTGGCTTTGCATGTTTACAACAACAAGAGCAAACAGAGTTTGTAAAAGTTTTTCTTTATCACTTTCAGTTTATCAACTGAATTGCTTGAGGACAAGCAAAGGTTTAAGCTTGGGGGAGTTGATATGTCTCCAACGTATCTACTTTTCCAAACACTTTTGCCCTTGTTTTGGACTCTAACTTGCATGATTTGAATGAAACTAACCCGGACTGACGCTGTTTTCAGCAGAACTGCCATGATGTTGTTTTATGTGTAGAAAACAAAAGTTCTCGGATTGTCCTGAAAATCCACGAAGGCACCTTTTGGAAAATATAAAAAATACTGGTGAAAGAATCAAGACCAGGGGCCCACACCCTGTCCACGAGGGTGGGGGGTGCGCCCACCCCCTGGGCGCGCTCCCTGTCTTGTGGGCCCCCTGAGGCTCCGCCGACCTCAACTCCAACTCCATATATTCCGTCTCGCGGAGAAAAAAATCAGAGAGAAAGTTTCATCGCGTTTTACAATACGGTGGCGCCGCCAAGCCCTAATCTCTCTCGGGAGGGCTGATCTGGAGTCCGTTCGGGGCTCCGGAGAGGGGGATTCATCGCCGTCGTCATCATCAACCATCCTCCATCACAAATTTCATGATGCTCACCGCCGTGCGTGTGTAATTCCATCGTAGGCTTGCTGGACGGTGATGGGTTGGATGAGATTTACCATGTAATCAAGTTAGATTTGTTAGGGTTTGATCCCTAGTATCCACTATGTTCTGAGATTGATGTTGCTATGACTTTGCTATGCTTAATGCTTGTCAGTAGGGCCCGAATGCCATGATTTCAGATCTGAACCTATTATGTTTTCATGAATATATGTGTGTTCTTGATCCTATCTTGCAAGTCTATAGTCACCTATTATGTGTTATGATCCGACAATCCCGAAGTGACAATAATCGGGATACTTCTCGGTGATGATTGTAGTTTGAGGACTTAATGTATTCACTATGTGTTAATGCTTTGTTCCAGTTCTCTATTAAAAGGAGGCCTTAATATCCCTTAGTTTCCTCTAGGACCCCGCTGCCACGGGAGGGTAGGACAAAAGATGTCATGCAAGTTCTTTCCCATAAGCACGTATGACTATATACAGAATACATGCCTACATTACATTGATGAACTGGAGCTAGTTCTGTGTCACCCCATGTTATAGCTATTACATGAGGAATCCCATCCGACATAATTATCCATTGCTGATCCATTGCCTACGAGCTTTTCACATCTTGTGCTTCGCCTATTTACTTTTCCGTTGCTATTGTTACAATCATTACAAGACCCAAAAATATTACTTTTGCTACCATTACCTTTATTGTCATATTACTTTGCTACTAAATACTTTGCTGCAGATACTAAGTTAGCCAGGTGTGGTTGAATTGACAACTCAACTGCTAATAATCAATATTATTCTTTGGCTCCCCTTGTGTCGAATCAATAAATTTGGGTTGAATACTTTACCCTCGAAAGCTGTTGCGATCCCCTACACTTGTGGGTTAACATATATAACCTGAAAGTTAGCAGTCGTCAGCTTCAGCCCCCACGCATATAATGCGGGGGTGTTCGATAAAACGCGTAGTCACACTTGATCCAACGTCTTGGTCCGTTAAGGAGGTGGTAGCGCGGCGAACCAGGCAATCGGACTATATAGCTTTAACACTTTTACTTAGCCATAGGAGTTTGATGGTGGGGCTACTATATAGCCCATGGTACTTCCGCGTTCATCCAAAGATGGTGCGCATACATACATGACCAGGAAACCGGTCCTTCGTTAATGCGGAGGAATCGCGAAGATTCCGCTGAGTCATCGAGTGGTTGACCAGTCTCGCGTTGTATCATGACAGTCAGTTTTCGGTTTTCTCTACTGAGGTGCTCATCCAGATGAACCAGGGCACAATCGCAGTAGTTCTCCCGGTGCCGCCTTAGCCGATAGAGCGGAACGTAAGGTAGCAAAACACGGGAGCCGGGCAAACCCAACATTTGACCAAAGACATGATTCGGAGCTGATGCATAAGGCCAAACTCGCGACGCCGAACACTCCCTAAGGTATTCGGACTTTACAACATATACTGGGTTGAATAACGCCCTTGATAATAAGCCCTGAGTTTCCAGGTATGTGCATTAGTCTGCTGTGACAAAAATACCGAAAATGCCAGTATCCCTCCTGGTTGTGTCAAGTTTCCGGAGGGGAAGAAGCAACAAGAGATATTAAAAAGGTTTACGCAGGGTCTTAATCTAAAGAGAAACCTTTGAGCGGGGCCCTGCTACACGTTTGTGCCTTTATCTCCGTTGTGCCGTATCCTGGAAGGGTGTAGCATGATGATCATCTGTAAAGAGGAAAAACCCAGGTGAAAGACTTCGTGCGAGGAGTTCGTTAATCCGAATGAACCATGAAAATGCAATATGTTATTGTATTGATAAGGTTGGGCCAGCTATGGGCCTCTTTTTTTTTGCGAGCAGACCCTAGCACCATTTATGGGGATATCCCAGCTGGTCTGTTACATTTGGTGGAGCGTCGGTCTCATCTAACCGTGTCTGTGGTCTTGATGAACGATCGTTTATTCTAGCTGGAGGGACCGCTCAGTGTTCGGCTGCTATAGCCGCTACATATTCTTCCGCACGTAAGGAACGCTCTGTATTTCCGCTAACTATGATGACGCCACGTGGATCGGGCATCTTAAGTTTAAGATAGGCGTAGTGCGGTACTGCATTAAAATGAGCGAAGGTCGTTCTTCCGAGTAGTGCGTGATAGCCGCTTCGGAATGGAGCGATGTCGAAGATTAGTTCTTCGCTTTTGAAGTTGTCGGGAGAACCGAATACAACCTCTAGAACTAGAGAGCCCGTGCAGCGGGCTTCGACGCATGGTATCACTCCTTTAAATGTAGTGTTGCTTTGGCTGATTCTTGACGGGTCTATCCCCATTTTGCAGACAGTGTCCTGATATATCAGGTTAAGACTACTGCCGCCGTCCCTAATGACTCGAGTGAGATGGTATCCGTCAATTATTGGGTCGAGCACCAAGGCAGCCGATCCACCGTGCCGGATACTAGTCGGATGATCCCTGCGATCAAAAGTGATTGGGCAAGCCGACCAGGGATTGAATTTGGGGGCGACGGGCTCCACAGCATATACGTCTCGGAGTGCGCGTTTGCGCCTTCTCTTTGGAACATGAGTTGCGTAAATCATATTCACTGTTTTGGCTTCTGGTGGGAATTTTTTCTGTCCCCCAGTGTTCGGCTGGCGAGGCTCATCCTCGTCCTCACTTAGCGTCTCCCTCCCCTTGTGTTCGGCATTTAGCTTGCCGGCCTGCTTGAAAACCCAGAACTCCCTGTGGGTGTGATTTGCAGGCTTTTCGGGGGGTGCCATGAATCTGACATAATTTGTCTAGAATCTTATTTAGGCTGGACAGTCCATCTCTGCTGCCTTTAAATGGCTTCTTCCGTTGACCGGGTCGAGTGCTACATCTTGAGCTTGCGTTGGTTTTCCTTGAAGAGGAAAGGGTGATGCAGCAATAGTAGCATAAGTATTTCCCTCAGTTTTTGAGAACCAAGGTATCAATCCAGTAGGAGGCTCCTCAAAAGTCCCACGCACCTACACAAACAAACAAAGAACTCGCAACCAACACAATAAAGGGGTTGTCAATCCCTTCACGGCCACTTGCGAAAGTGAAATCTGATAGAGATAGTATGATAAGATAAATATATTTTTGGTATTTTATAATATAGATGCAAAAAGTAAAGATGCAAATAAAAGTAGATTGAAAGCTTATATGATAAAAGATAGACCCGGGGGCCATAGATTTCACTAGTGGCTTCTCTCAAGATAGCATAAGTATTACGGTGGGTGAACAAATTACTGTCGAGCAATTGATAGAAAAGCGCATAATTATGAGATTATCTAAGCATGATCATGTATATAGGCATCACGTCCGTGACAAGTAGACTGACTCCTGCCTACATCTACTACTATTACTCCACACATCGACCACTATCCAGCATGCATCTATAGTATTAAGTTCATAAGAACAGAGTAACGCATTAAGAAAGATGACATGATGTAGAGGGATAAACTCAAGCAATATGGTATAAACCCCATCTTTTTATCCTCGATGGCAACAATACAATACGTGCCTTGCAACCCTTTCTGTCACTAGGTAAGGACACCGCAAGATTGAACCCAAAGCTAAGCACTTCTCCCATGGCAAGAAAGATCAATCTAGTAGGCCAAACCAAACTGATAATTCAAAGAGACTTGCAAAGATAACTCAATCATACATAAAAGAATTTAGAGGAGATTCAAATATTTCTCATAGATAAACTTGATCATAAACCCACAATTCATCGGATCTCGACAAACACACCACAAAAAGAGTTTACATCGAATAGATCTCCACAAGAGAGGGGGAGAACATTGTATTGAGATCCAAAAAGAGAGAAGAAGCCATCTAGCTAATAACTATGGACCCGAAGGTCTATGGTAAACTACTCACAACTCATCGGAGGGGCTATGGTGTTGATGTAGAAGCCCTCCATGGTCGATTCCCCCTTCGGCGGAGCACCGACGAAGGCTCCAAGATGGGATCTCGCGGATACAGAAGGTTACGGCGGTGGAAATTGTTTTCCGTTGGCTCCCTGGATGTTTTCGGGGTACGTAGGTATATATAGGAGGAAGAAGTACGTCGGTGGCTGCTCGAGGGGCCTAGGAGACAGGGGGCGCACCCAGGAGGGGTGGGCGCGCCCTCCTATCTTCTGGCCGCCTCGTTTGCTTCTTGACTTGCACTCCAAGTTCTCCGGATCACGTTCGTTCCAAAAATCACGCCCCCGAAGGTTTCATTCCGTTTGGACTCCGTTTGATTTTCCTTTTCTTCGAAATACCGAAATAGGCAAAAAAAATAGCAATACGGGCTGGGCCTCTGGTTAGTAGGTTAGTTCCAAAAATGATATAAATGTGTAAAATAAAGCCCATAAACATCCAAAAGGGGTAATATAATAGCATAGAACAATAAAAAATTATAGATACGTTGGAGACATATCAAGCATCCCCATGTTTAACTCCTGCTCATCCACGAGTAGGTAAATGATAAAAACAGAATTTTTGATGTGGAATGCTACCTAGCATAATTATCAATGTAATTTTCTTTATTGTGTCATGAATGTTCAGATCCAAATGATTCAAGATAAAAGCTTATAAAACATAAAAATAATAATGCTTCAAAGCATACTAACAAATAATCATGTCCTATCAAAATGGCATAGCCAAAGAAAGCTTATCCCTACAAAATCATATAGTTAGTCCATGCTTCATTTTCATTACACAAAATACTCCCATCATGCACAACCCCAGTTTCAGCCAAGCAATTGGTTCATACTTTTTAACGCGCTTCAGCTTTTTCAACTCTTACGCAATACATGAGCGCAAGCCGTGGACATAACACTATGGTGGTATATGGTGGTGGTTGTGAGGACAAAAAGGGGAGAAGATAGTCTCACATCAACTAGGCGTATCAACGGGCTATGGAGATGCCCATCAATAGATATCAATGTGAGTGAGTAGGGATTGCCATGCAACGGATGCACTAGAGCTATAAATATATGAAAGCTCAACAAAAGAAACTAAGTGGGTGTGCATCCAACTTGCTTGCTCACGAAGACCTAGGGCATTTTGAGGAAGCCCATCATTGGAATATACAAGCCAAGTTCTATAATGAAAAATTCCCACTTAGTATATGAAAGTGACAACATAGGAGACTCTCTATCATGAAGATCATGGTGCTACTTTGAAGCACAAGTGTGGAAAAAGAGATAGTAGCATTGTCCCTTCTCTCTTTTTCTCTCATTTTATTATTTTTTCTTTCTCTTTTTTTCCTTTTTTCTTTGGCCTTTATTTTTTTCTTTTTGGCCTTTCTCCTTTTTTTTTCTTTTTTTTCTAAAGTCCGAAGTCTCATCCCGACTTGTGGGGGAATCATAGTCTTCATCATCCTTTGCTCACTGAGATAATGCTCTAATAATGAAGATCATCATACTTTTATTGATTTACAACTCAAGAATTACAACTCAAAGCTAGAACAAGATATGACTCTATATGAATGCCTCCGGTGGTGTACCGGGATATGCAATGAATCAAGAGCGACATGTATGAAAATTATGAAGGTGGCCTTTCCACAAATACGATGTCAACTACATGATCATGCAAAGAGCAATATGACAATGATGAAGTGTGTCATAATAAACGGAATGGTGAAAAGTTGCATGGCAATATATCTCGGAATGGCTATGGAAATGCCATAATAGGTAGGTATGGTGGCTGTTTTGAGGAAGTTAAATAATGGGTGCATGATACCGGTGAAAGTTGCGCGGTATAATAGAGGCTAGCAAAGTGGAAGGATGAGTGTGCGTATATTCATGGACTCACATTAGTCATAAAGAACTCATATACTTATTGCAAAAGTCTACTTGCCCTTGAAGCAAAGTACTACTATGCATGCTCCTAGGGGAAGGGTTGGTAGGAGTTAACCATCGCATGATCCCGACCTCCACTCATAAGGAAGGCAATTAAAAGAGCACCTCATGCAACAAATTTGTCACACAACTTTTACCATACGTGCATGCTACGGGACATGCCAACTTCAACACAAGTATTTCTCAATTTCATAATTACCCACTAGCATGACTCTAACATTACTACCTCTATATCTCAAAACAATTATCAAGCATCAAATTAATCATAGCATCCAATTCACTCCCTATGATAGTTTTTATTATACCCAACTTGGATGCCTACCATTCTAGGAGCAAAAACCATGCTGTTCTAAAAGACTCTCAAAATAATATAAGTGAAGCATGAGAGACTAGCAATTTCTTCAAAATTAAGCCACCGCCATGCTCTAAAAGATATAAGTGAAGTACTAGAGCAAAAACTATCAAGCTCAAAAGATATAAGTGAAGCACATAGAGTATTCTAGCAAATTCTAATCAAGTGGGCTTCTACCAAAAGGTTTGTACATCAAGGATGATTGTGGTAAACTAAAAAGCAAGGACTAATATAATACACGATGCTCCAAGCAAAACACATATCATGTGGCCAATAAAAATATAGCTCCAAGTAAAGTTACCAATGAATGAAGACGAAAGAGGGGATGCCTTCCCGGGGCATCCCCAAGCTTAGGCTTTTGGCTATTCTTGAATATCTTGGGGTGCCATGGGCATACCCAAGCTTAGGATTTTTCCACTCCTTATTCCATAGTCCATCAAAGCTTTACCCAAAACTTGAAAACTTCACAACACAAAACTCGACAGGAAATCTTATAAGCTCCGTTAGTGAAAGAAAACAAAACCACCACATAAGGTACTGTAATGAACTCATTATTTATTTATTTTGATGTTAAACCTACTATATTCCAACTTCTCTATGGTTTATAAACTATTTTACTAGACATATATGCATCAAAATAAGCAAACAACACATGAAAGGCAGAATCTGTCAAAAACAGAACAGTCTGTAGCAATATGTAACTAATACAAACTTCTGGAACTCTAAAAATCCTACCAAAATAGGAAGTCCTGGACAATTTGTCTATTGATCAGCATAAAAAAGAATCAACGCAAAAGAACGTTTCTGTGATTTAACAAAACTAATTTCGTGCGTGCAAAGTTTCTGTTTTTCAGCAGAATCAAATCAACTATCATCATAGGTTATCCTATAGGTTCTACTTGGCACAAACACTAATTAAAAGATAAAAACACATCTAAACAGAAGGTAGATGCAAAGTTTATTACTAAACCAAAACAAAAACAAAAAACATAAATAAAATTGGGTTGCCTCCCAACTAGCGCTATCGTTTAACGCCCCTAGGCATAAAAGCGAAGATAGATCTAAGTAGTGCCATCTTTGGCACTCAATTCATAAGTAGCTAGCATGATAGATTCATAAGGTAATTTGACTTTCTTTTTGGAAAGTGCTCCATGCCTTTCCTTAATGGAAATTGGAATCTAATATTCCCTTCCTTTATATCAATAATCGCGCCAATCATTCTAAGGAAAGGTCTACCAAGAATAATAGGGCAAGAAAGATTGCAATCTATATCAAGAACGATAAAATCTACGGGCACCAAATTTCTATTTGCAACAATGAGAACATCATTGATCCTTCCCATTGGCTTTTTAATGGTGGAATCCGCAAGGTGCAAATTTAAAGAGCAATCATCAAGATCATGGAAACCTAGAATATCACATAAAGTTTTTGGAATTGTGGAAACACTAGCACCCAAATCACACAAAGCATAACACCCATGATCTTTAATTCTAATCTTTATAGTAGGTTCCCACTCATCATTAAGTTTTCTAGGTATAGAAACTTCCAAATTAAGTTTTTCATCATAATATTGCATCAAGGCATCAACGATATGTTTGGTAAAAGCTTTATTTTGACTATAAGCATGAGGAGAATTAACAACGGATTGCAACAAGGAAATACAACCTTCTAAAGAACAATTATCATAATCAAATTCCTTGAAATCCGAGATAGTGGGTTCAATGCTATTTAAAGTCATGACCTCTCCAATCCCACTTTTACCAAATTTAGCATCAAGATCTAAAAACTCCGAATTCTTGGGACGCCTTCTAACTAAAGTTGACTCATCTCCAGTCGCATTATTATCAAGATTCATATTGCAAAACAAAGATCTAATAGGAGACACATCAATAACTTTAAGATCTTCATCATTATTTTCATTGAAACTAGAAGAACACGCCTTTACAAAGCAATCTTTCTTAGCACGCAATCTAGCGGTTCTTTCCATGCACTCATCAATGGAAATTTCATGGCTTTGAGAGACTCATTTATATCATGCTTAGTAGGCGAAGATATAAGTTTAAGAGAATCAACATCAAGCGAAAGTCTATCAATGTTCCTAGCCAAATCATCAACTTTGAGCAATTTTTCTTCAAGCAAAGCATTGAAATCATTTTGAGAAATCATAAATTCTTTCACACTATTCTCAAAATCAGAGGGCATCTTATTAAAATTACCATAAGAATTGTTGTAGGAATTTCCATAATTGAGGAATTACTAGGGAACGGTCTAGAGTTTCCTCTATAAGCATTGTTACCGAAACTCTTCCTACCAAGAAAATTCACATCCATAGATTCATTATTATTCTCAATCAAAGTAGACAAAGGCATATCATTGGGATCAAGAGGAGTATTTTTAGTAGCAAACATCTTCATAAGTTCATCCATCTTTCCACCCAAAACATTGATTTCTTCTATAGCATGCACTCTTTTACTAGAAGATCTTTCGGTGTGCCATTGAGAATAATTAGCCATAATAGTATCAAGAAGTTTTGTAGCATCTCCTAACGTGATTTACATAAACGTGCCTCCCACGGCCGAATCTAAAAGATTTCTAGATGCAAAGTTCAAACCGGCATAAATTTTTTGTATGATCATCCATAAATTCAAACCATTAGTAGGGCAATTGTGAATCATTAATTTCATTCTTTCCCAAGATTGGGCAACATGCTCATGATCAAGTTGTTTAAAATTCATAATATTGTTCCTAAGAGTGATAACCTTAGCGGGAGGAAAATACTTAGACATAAAAGCATCTTTGCACTTGTTCCAAGAATCAATACTATTTTTAGGCAAAGACGAAAACCAAACTTTAGCACGATCTCTAAGTGAAAACGGAAATAACTTCAAACAATATCATTATCCGTATCTTTCTTCTTTTGCATATCACACAAATCAACAAAGTTTTTTAGATGAGTAGCGGCATCTTCACTAGGAAGGCCGACGAATTGATCTTTCATAACAAGATTCAACAAAGCAATATTGATTTCACAAGACTCAACATCATTAAGAGGAGCAATCGGAGTACTAAGGAAATCATTATTATTGGTATTGGAGAGATTACACAATTTGGTATTATCTTGCGCCATGGCAACAAGTAATCCAACACACAAGCAAACAGAAAAAACGGCAAGCGAAAAAGAGAGAGAGAGATTGGGAAAGAGAGGGCAAATAAAACGGCAAGGGTGAAGTGGGGGAGAGGAAAACGAGAGGCAGCAAATAATGTAAATGCGAGGGATATGAGTTTGTGATGGGTACTTGGTATGTCTTGACTTAAGCGAAGACCTCCCCGGCAACGGCGCCAGAAATCCTTCTTGCTACGTCTTGAGCTTGCGTTGGTTTTCCTTGAAGAGGAAAGGGTGATGCAGCAATAGTAGCGTAAGTATTTCCCTCAGTTTTTGAGAACCAAGGTATCAATCCAGTAGGAGGCTGAAAGTACATGTAGTCCCCATGTGTGGTTTTGGTAATTAATGACAATCCTAATGGACTAATGTTTGCATTAAGTTATACATTTGAAGGAAAGTTCCATTTCCAATACATGAAGAATATTGGATGAACTAAAGGATGTTTATTCCATGGTGATGCAAGAAGGAGATAGAATGGATTCAAAATGAATGCCATATACATATTGTTGTGCATGCATCAAGGCTTATGGGTTGAACCATGATGGATCAAGATCTTGAGAGAATGATTAAAGAAAAGAATTCTATATATGCTTGATGATAGGATCATTATGAGCTCATTTGTTGAGTCGGGGATTATTATGTCTTGAAGCAAGTAATTCAAGTGAAGAATTCATTGTGCCTCTCAAGATACTATGTTGGAGCATGAGAACGGGCAAATGATGTCCAATATGATATTCAAGGAGAAACTTGATACGGTCATGTTGAATTGAGATATTGGTTATTATGTCTTGAAGAAATGAAGCATAGTGAAGATATCAATAGGGCCTTCAAGACATCAATATCAATCATGGAGCAAAGATAAATGTTGACCAATATGAAGATCAAAGATTGACCTCTAAGATGGACAACACACAAGCGCATATCATGTGCCACATGAGATCTTGTGGTATGGTAAGAATTTATCAATTGCGCTTTGTGTACTAACCCATACTATGTGTTGTCTATGTTATGTGGGTTAGGTAATTCTCATGAGCTTGGTGCTTATAAGAAAGCTTGGTGCTCATCAAAGTATGTCATCAAGTAATTAATGTTGATGGACAAGTAAAGATGAATGCAAAGCAAAGCTTCCCACATTGTGTATGGGGGAGCTACTTGAAGACTTCTCGAATGTCTTGCCTTCAACTTGAGCCATGAAGAAACATCAATATAAAGCTCAAGTGAAAGGCTCTAGTCAAAGGTATTAGTTCCTTTGGCTTTAGATGTGAGGATCGATGACAATCGAAAAGGATATATGCTCAGGAATGAGTTTTCGGAAGCTATCTAGTATAGTTCTTTTATGATTCTTGAGTTATAGGGATCCCGCACTATTAAGAGGGGATCAAAGGGGTTAGTGATGGATTTGCTCAAGTCAACATCATATATTTCTATTCTTCTCACATCATATTCCAACATAGGCATATTTCGCTCCTATCCAATACAAATACAATATGCCTACATATCTCAAAAGAAAATCCAAAGCCAACTAGGTTCCCCAAAGTATATGTATAACCATTGCATGCTTTGCACCCTTCATTTTGGCTTATCTTGGGTGGTTCTATATGTGAGGACCTGGAGTTTTTCCATAGCTTCAAAACGAGCCCAAGATCATCAAAATCGGAGTCCGGATGTAAAAGTTATGCATGTTTCAGTTTTGGGGTTCCTGCTGTTTTTTTGATGGCCGGACATCCGGGACTTGGCCGGATGTCCGGGCTTCCGGGTCGCCTCGGATGTCCGGGATCCTCCCGGAAATCCGGCCCGCAAATTCCAGAACCTGTTTCCAAATGTTGGCTGTGCCCGCCGGATTTCCGGCACTTGCCCGGATGTCCGGGGCCCCAAGTTTGGCCAGATGTTCGGGCTTCGGCCAGATGTCCGGACCCTGTAACCTATTTTTCTGCGTACTTGTGTGCACACTTCACAGCGTCCAGATGTCCGGCCCCAGGCCCGGATGTCCGGCCCGACACAGCCACTTACACTCCAACGGCCATATTTGCACTACCACTATATATAACCTTCTTCCACCCCGGGAGAAGGCTGAGCAACACATTCATATGAACCCTAGAACACAAAAAGGCTCCCTCTCACTTCTCCTACACCAAATCTTAGATCCCGGAGAGATTCGTGAGAGTTCTTGAGAGATTTTCCAATCAAGTGATAGATCCACTCCCTCTCCCTCTCTTGACCAAAGGAATTCGTGATTTGAGCAAGTCTTGAGCATTTCCCCTTTGTTCTTGTTACTCTTGGAGGTTGGAGACTCCTAGGCGGTAGGAGTGCTCCGGTGAGGAATCAACTTGTGATTTGTCCCCTGGAAAGTTTGTGAAGGTTTGGAGGCCGCCTCAAGGTCTACCACTAGTGGTTGAGAATCGCCTTCGTGGTGATATCTCAAGGAGAATAGGGCGAGCCTTCGTGGCATTGGTGTGCCTTCGTGGTAACATCCACCTCTCTAACGGTGACTAGCTTCCCTCCAAGGAAGTGAACATCGGGATACATCCTCGTCTCCATGACTTTGGTTATCCCTAACCCTAACTCCTTACTTGTGGTTTACTTTGGTCATTTGACCGTGCATTCACTATATTTTGTTGTCCTCATTATATTGTGGTGGTTGATTATATTGTGTTGGCCATTTCCTTGTAGAGATTATTTAGGCCTACACTTCATATTCCGCAATTCATACTTGCTACTATTGATATACATTGTGATTAGTGTGAATTGCTAACTTGTGTTATAAACTTCCATATATTGTGATATTGCTCAAGTAAGTTTGTGTAACTTACTTAAGTTTGCTTGTATCATTCAATTCCATATATTGTGATACAATTTGTGTAAGCTTGTATTGCTTACTTGTGGTTGTGTGTATTATTCATTTCCATACCTCGTGATATACACTGAGTAAGTTTGTGTGACTTACTTGTGCTTACTCATATCCTCGTTGTTCTCATCTTGTTTATGCTAAGTTGTTGGTGCACTTAGTGAGCTTAGTATATTTAGGATTTGTGCTTGAAAAGTATCCGCTTAGTTTATTTCCGCATTAGGATATAGCCAAATCCGTAAAAGATTTTAAAATGCCTATTCACCCCCCCTCTAGGCAACATCGTGGTCCTTTCAATTGGTATCAGAGCAAGGTCTCTCCTTATTAGGCTTAACCGCCTAGAGAGTAACGATGTCGACTAGTGAACTAGTGCATGATGACACATTTTGTTTTAATGGCACAAATTACATTATGTGGAGATTACACATGCTTTGTCATTTTCGGGCCATGGGTCCAAATGCTTTGCGGATTGTGGTTGTATGGAATTCAAATCTAAAGGATGGACAATCTCCGTCACTTGGTGATATGCATCTTGATAGTGAAGCTTTAAGTATCATTCACCAAGCTATAACCTTCAAGGTGTTCAAGTCAATCTCGTCTTGTTCGTTGGCTCATGATGCTTGGACCAAAATTGAAGATATATATGGTGGGTCCAATCTTGATGAAGACAATATTCTTTTGGGGGAGTTAATGGAGGAGTTCTCCACATTTTTAAATCATGAAGAGCTCTCTATTGCTTCCACCTCCGATGACTTGCATACCTCAACATCTTTCACTTCACCAACATGTGGCATACCACAAGGTAATGACATGGTGAGTGAAGAAATATCCTGTAATGATGGTGTTAAGCTCATTTGTGATGATATGCTTGATCTCCCATGTTGCCATGATAGAAATGTTTTGGTTTCCTCTAGTTTTTCTATGACTAACCATGTAGAGGAAATCAAGAAAGATGAGGCATGCTTGATTGATGAAGAACCCTCTTCTACAAAAGAATCATCATCAACCCCTTTTGTTCACATGTGCCTCATGGCAAGAGGTAATGACGAGGTATCATCTTCTCTTAGTGATAATGATGATAGTTGTAATGAGGAAGATGATGAAGTCTTGACTCAAAATCTCTATGAGATTGGGAAAACTCTTCGTACTGCTAAAAATAAGACTTATAAAAGGCTCCAAGATGTTCTTGCTTGCTTTCAAAAACGTAACGACTTATTTCTTTACGAGCAAGCAAAAAGTGAACAACTTGAACATGAACTTGCTATGGCTCATCAATGTCTTAGTGACTTGAGGTCTT